>CM067381.1:62362270-63820778 GCA_034510155.1 Eucriotettix oculatus
GTGTTTATACTGACTTTTGTCTATATACACTTTCTTTTACTAATTTATTTTAAGATTATTTGTCTTTAATTATGTATTTTATTTTTTTAATTTTTAATGTATGACGTATCCTATTTCCTCCATCGAGGATTAATGGAAACAACAATAAATATAATATATATATAATATAAATATATTAATTAACTACGGTTCTCACGTTGCCTATTTGTGATTATACCGAAAATGGTTCGACATAATCGTACAACTGTTAAATGACACTATGATGGTTAAACTATCTCACTCATGAAATTCAAATGGATGGCGATGCGATGCGCAAGTATTGGCCAGGTGTGAGACCTATCTCGAAAGTTCAGTTCTTATCTTTCCAACAATGCTTTGCTTTATACTTATTTCTGCTGAACCAGCGTTTTTAGTACAGTCATACAATTTATGGACATCTTTTCTCATATCTACTTTATTCGAAGATCAAGTTGACAAATGCTGTATCTAAAGGCATATTCTCCCAAACAAATTCTTTGTCAGCTTATTGTTCACATGGAATGTCACGTGGCATCGTCAGAAGTTGAAGTGTCTTCTGACTTACCACTAAATTTAGATGAATGGAAAAATTAAATGTGAATGCCACTATTCTCAGCTGATCGAATGACGTTTCTTTCTCAGCTCCTAGACAGGACACGACCGAAGTTCTCTGATTCTCCCCTACTACTTGTTCCCAGCTCTAGATCGAGGTGGAGTGATTTCTTCCTGTGTGGGACGAGAAGAGTGGCTGAGTGCCTGGTGGATCTTGACAAGCTTGCGTGGGTCTGGAATGTGGCACCATTTCATCATTACGCAAGCTTAGGCTCATTTTTGGTAAATTCCCAATACAACATACACATGGTGACCATTTAAGGTTTTTGTACACCATTTTATTAAAAAGAATTTATAATATTCAAGAAACTGAAATCATAACTCGTTAACTTCTCTGATCATTTGAATTTGATTATAACTCTTTTGCTTCCGTGTACTGACAACCCTTTTACAATAATATTCTCTAAGACTCAGCAAAAAAATGGTTCCGCAATTAAAATGTATGACACGTAAAATTTTAGAGGGATGAATAAATAACAGGTGTAATGAACACAAAACAAGTTTCCAAAAGCACGACGAAAATGAAGCAATGAGAAACTAAGGTAGGAAATGAATGTGAAAGCCTAACTTTTCTCACGGTAAAAGAAAACTGTGAATCACTATAAATGCGGATTTGAACAAAAACAACAAACTCGTAACTCGATTTAATTACACATATTCATGAGCTAATATCTCACGTGCAAATAATAATTTTCTGTATGTTTCGATGACCAAAAGATAAATGGTCAACTTTGGCACACAGCGTTCGACGCAACTTAAAACTTAACGATTATAGCAGCGAATAAAAGTCAAATTAACTTTCCAACTCTAGTAGAATAAAAGATTTGTTCAGCAAGGAAGAAACCTTTCAGTGCCCCTTATTAATGAAGTAGATTTCTAATCAGGTCAATTGAACACCAGGACAGAAATATATTGGGAAACTGTTTAGGGGCGTTTATATTACGGATTGCGGAGGTTTGGCGAACTGTTGGTCTTTTAAACACTAGTTGTTCTTGAGAAAACAACACGTTTGGGTAGCTTAGAACTCCGCAATACTACAGAAGTCATGTGACCAGTAAAAATTTCAATAGTTCCTACATTGTAGTCGATAAAACCATTGGTGCTATATTGTGTCACTTCGCTTGAAGATGACGACAGTGCTTTCGTCCGTCGAAACATCGTGTTATGATCGCTGTTTGATCCGGTTGGAAACCCGAGAACACTTTCTTCCTCTGTTCTACATCCTGAAAATTGTATCTAGTTGATAAATCTTCATATTTTCTACCAAAGCATTTCTCTATTACTATCTTCGTTACTCATTATTGTCCACGTTTATTTAACTGTTTTATATACGTAATGAATCATCCAATTAAATTCTACAAATATAATTCGAACGTGATAGTTAAATTAATAACAATATTGTTTCCAATAGACTCAAGAACTTTGTCGCGCAACAAAAGTTTAACGGTACCAAAATTATTTAAGATTGTCTAACCACTAAAGTTGATACACACAAAAATCAGGATTTTGAAATTTTATTGAAATCATGAAGGGTGACATGTTTGGTAATGTGCCTTCCCTTCTGCAAGTCCAGTCACGGAATCGATCTTCCGTCCACTCCACCAGTGAAACAGAACTCCTCTTTCCCTATCTCCCCATCTCTCTCACCGTTCATTTCCCCTGGTGAAAATTTCTCGACCGTCCCAACCCTCGAAAAGCCCCGGGCTCCCCTTTTCTATCGGCAACTTTTGCTATCTCTTTTCATCTCCTCTCAGCGTAGTTCATATGGGAAATGTCTCATTTGAGACCATTGGCCGGAAAGACCAGATAATGGCCGCAGGACTCGCTAAAATTTGCTTTGCTCATCTCACCGCCCACTATGTAATGGGGATACTTCAATTCAAAACTAACCTAATTAAACAAAATCTCATTATTTAACACCATAAATTCATAATAATATCATGTAATTATTATTTTTCCGTATTTACAATTGCTACAATAGTATTAATAAATCTTTGCAATACTTTAGCGACCAAAGAAAGAAACTGGGAAAGTGTTTAGGGGAGTTTACATTACGGATTTGAGAGGTTTGGGAACTGTTGGTCTTTTAAGGATCGTTTTGCTCTCTCCAATTAAAACCCTTCCTCTCTTTCCCCTTAATGATGCTTTATTTCCTCCCTCCAGCGTTGACAAGAAGGGAAATTTCTCAGAGCGTCAGTTATTCTCATTCCAGTCGAATAAGAGGGCTTTGCTTCGCTCTGTTCGTGGTTTACGATGAACAACAAAGGGCTCCAAACTTTTTTGGTTTTGTTGGGAAGGTCTTAATAACTCTCGTGTAGAGGATGGGAAAGGGGGGGGAGGTTACGATCGTTATTCCTGCCAAGACTCTGCAAATAATTTGTTCGCCAAATTAATTCAATGGCGTTCGTTATTCGGCTGGCGTAAATCAATCTCGTCTTTTGTGATCAAGTCTGCCCTTTGTCTTCTACTCCTCTCATCGTAGATCGTGGAAGTGTTGAGGAAATGAAAATGTCTGTAAAGAAAAGGATTTCGGTGAAGGGGAATTTTAAGAGGAAGTGCGTTCCTCGGTTTATTCAGACACGCTCCTTCAAATTTACTTTGTCACGGGATATGAAGGTTACGGAGAGATCGTAATGGGCACCGTTAATATTTGACTAACAGCACGAATACAATTTAGTTAGCTTACCTCCTATCAACCTTGTCCACCAAAGTTCTCGAAATCGCAATTTCAACAATCTATTTTATTCAATATGTTGAAGCATTTCATCACATCAACTTTCTTTATTCTGCTATGATATGAGAAATACCCTTTTATGAATTATTTTCGTATCCTTGTTGCTGACTAACTGGTAACGGCTCTATAATTCTGGAAGACTCAGAAAAGCACAACTTAGTCGTCTCATCACAATTCTTTTAATTCAGAATGAACTAGCACGAAAATTCATTAAGATAATCCTCAAGGGAAAATGACGTTCGGTATACATTGCTATAATTATGGGCTTCGATGACAAAAATTTCTTCTATAATAGATATTCTACAGTCCGGAAATAAAAAATTAATTAACCACGCTAGAGGAGGTTTAAATCGAATAGGCCAATGAAACAATTAAAATTTATCCATACAGCAGACTCAGGTTTATTAGTTCTAAGTTAGTTAAGGGGCATTTATTATTTCGTGAGAATATTATTGTAAAGGATAGACGAGCAAGGTGAGAAATGCAGAAAAGGGCGAATGTAAATGGAAAACAAGAACAACAATTTTGTTAAGGAAATAATTTCCTGTACGCAATCGATTTGCCATATTCGCAAATATTCAACATTCACAGACGATTACTACGAAAAAAAATGGTTTCGACGAAATAACGTTCAATTAAGTCAAGAAATAAAGTTCGTGAATTGAAACTTAAAAATTCAACTTTTTCGTTTTCAAGAAAATGGTTTTCAGCTACGAAGGACATTTTTATTTGAACAAGTACAATAATTGAATATTGAAAATAAGAAACTGGATTCATCCGTTTGGTGTAACATGTTGGTACTTACCAGAGACTGGCCACATTAGTTTCAAGAGGAACATAAGCAAGAAATTTTGCCTATGGGAACTGTTGATTGAATTTTTTGCACTTGGTAATCACCTGCTTACAGCAGAATGCGGTTATTTGGCATACAACTGATAAATCACTGGCTTAATTAGAAGAAAGGTTTTCGCCGTTTAATATTAACTTCATGGCAAAGTGAATAGCCCGTCGTGATTCTGTGAATTTTTCAACAAAGGAAATAAATATTAAGTGCACCTCAATAATCCATACACATTTGCAGTATGTGTTTTGTAATATTGGGAGCACACTGCAAATATTTCAAGTTTAGATATCAAGCTCGGAAAAGCCATTCCGGAGCGCGTCCGAAACGCGATGATAGGGGACAAAGAAATGTCAAGACTTAACGACGAAGCATAAATTTCATAGATGACGGTTTTATTAAATTTTAAAATAAAAAAATCGTTCCTTCATTATCATGTCATTAAATATTCCGACGCTTTCGAACTTCTTTGGGAAACTGGTTACTTGTCCTCGCCCTTTTGACGCTGTTTAGTGTTTCATGATTTATGACGTCAAGGCGAGTAAATTACAGTAGCCAGGTGTTTTTTAGAGCTGGCTGTCCACGGCGCCGGGGAAACAGCTGTTTACCCTGCATTATCGACCCGACGCACTCCGTCTGCCCACGCAGACGTCACTTAGCTACCGGAAACTATACTCCACTCTCCTCACAGTAATAAGCCACGATAACAAGGACGCGGCACGTCAGCATCTACTTGTCATTCAGTAATATTATCATGCAACGATTGCCGGCAAAGCAACAAGAAAAACAAAAATAAATCAAATAATGACTAGATCCATCTTTCTAAATCTAAAAAAGTACTTTCAAATTAAAGACAGAAAAACTCAAATGATAAGCTGCAAACGTTATGACATTCCAACTATTTACAAAATGAAGTGTTATATAAACATAATAACACAAATTAATTTCATAACTCGAGTTATCGTTTTGATATTAGGATTGCATGAGTTTATTTTTCATTCGACTCCGCTGATCTTATTATTGTTAACGATAAGTTATAAAAGTTTGTAAGAAACAATTATTATTTCAAATACAGAATATTTCGTTACAATTTTAACTAAATATTCTGCATTAAAAATATATTTCTTTTTTTTAAGTGGTCTAGTTACCTGAATACGACCATAATTATTGATGAAACGTTGTCGATGTTTTAAATAATTATCAATATTGTCCTCTACAAATTAGCTATATTTTTAATTTATAGGATTTATTACTTAAATATTTTTCTCAGAACCATGTAATTTCGAAACATCCCTCCAGTGCAAGTACAAAGATAAAAATCAGTCATCGCTATTAATTTGCAAATTATAAATGTTAATCATATATTTAAAATTCTGTATTTCAACAATTTGTTAAATATAATGGTAATACTCTTGAGTAAATTTTTCTTTCCTGTTATTTATGGATTCTTCGCTGAAACTGGATATAAATTAAATAAATGCTCAGACAACTAAATACCATCCCCGCACAATAGAAATGCCGCTTTACAATTCTGAATTAATTATTCTAGTAAAGCCGCCACCTGCCGCATCATGTAGAAGAAAATTGCGCTCCGTATAAGAAGATGAACCGTTTCTGGATATTGCGTGTACCGAAACGATGAAAAGGTGCGTGCAATAATCTATCCCGCAACTCACCGAAGGTCTTAATGACGAGCTCTGCAAACTTAATTCCAGCCTTTGCAGACCAAACACGCCAAGGTCCTATATACTCGTATATTGCAGGATAAAAGCTCGCGCGCAAAAGGGAAAGGGTGACTGGAAGTTTTCAACTTTATGATGTAGCAAACAGGACTTCCGTCAGCCACAACACTGCAACCGAGAAGGTGCAGTCAGCTTCATATAACAGTAAACGTACCGGAAAAAAAAGGATTACAATAGAATTCGGAGAGAGAAAAATTTCTGCGTGAAAATAAAATCCAACTGGATGAATCGCCGGGGGTGGATAAGGGGGCAGGGCACCATACAGACAGTTTAGGAGTGTTTCCTTGATACCGTCGAATATTTTTTAAACAAAATTTAGATGCAAAATGGCCAATTTTATGACGCAGTAGAGCTGTAGGCAGCTTCCTTACGTAAACAGCTATAAAGAGGGTACAGTTATCTTAAAATATCTTCAGAAAACATGAGAAGCATCTTTAGAAAAAGGGTTGTTCAATTTTATTCAACGTAGATACAAATTACAGTCACAGAAACTAGAATGCTCGCATGACAAATACTGAGATCTTATTTCAACTAATGATATTATTAGGAATAATCACGAAAATAATGTCTCCCTTCGTGTTAAATTTAATTCAGTTGATGTATAAAGAGGTTTGTTATTTATTGAAATAAGATAAAACAACAGAAAATAGATACAGTAGTAAAAATAAACTACGGAAGCCATGCATAGACAAATTCTAATACTTCCCGTCTCTGAATTAGTTGGCAATATTGGAGTATACGTTTATATGAACGTGAAAACTGTATTTAAAAAATATGGAATATTTTGATATATGATGCAATATCACAGTTTTTAAGAGTGAACAGGGAAGAAATATTGGATAAATCAGCCACAAAAATCCACACTTTTCCCCTATTCTGTAAAATAGATTAAATTATCTTTGTGTGTATAATTAATGGAGACCTGAAGCATCACCGACCAGATAATAAACAACCAGAATGTATATTTTAAATGTCTGGATGATATTTTAAGGTTTTTAAAATTCAATTTCGTTTATTATTTAACTAATTCATTAATACAGACGCCAGAGTGGTCGACTTAACAGAAGACACATAAGAAAACATTAAGATAGTATTAAAATTACTGATTAGTATAATGTGTAGTGTACATAGGCCTACTAATTTAGTGTTATTTCATTTCATGTGAATTTAAAAAGCTTGAGTGGAAGAACTGTAGGATCATTGCCAGTCAGGTATCGAGAGACCGAAAATCCCTTGGGAGGGATTCACGCCGCCGCTGACCAGGCGCTAGGGATAAAAAAATTTCATGGGAAATATCTCTGTAGGCAAAATATTGGCACGCACGAGTATATTCCACAGAAAATACAATTATTATCTTCGTATCAAAAGCTGTGGCTTGTCATTGGCCAATGTCGTTGATTATTTTCATATCTGAAGAGGAGAACTGTGATTACGGAGGAGTTGATATAGAAAAGGGTGAGGGAACTTAGTTAAGGAAGGGACGTAATAGAAGAATTATGCAGGAGGGCGTATAGTGATGTGGATGACGTGATATGTGAGTAAGGAAACATATAAAGTACAAGATTATCACAGTAGATGAACGAATTAGTTAATATGTTTGATGAAATAAATCGTACTGATGAGAGAAGTATATATTTGAACTAGATGAAGTAGATGATCGAGTCTGCTATAACATTGGTCACAACACTCTAAATTGTTCAGGCTCCACGTTAAGGTTCTTCTGGTCCTTATTTTAGGGTAAAATTGTAAGAGAACTGGAAATCAACATTATCCTGAGCTCATATAGTGAATTTGTGTTCCCATATGATTATTGATTTTCAATCAAGAACATGAAAATCAGTAACAGCGTTGATTCTGGATGGATTATTCAAGTAGATACCTTAGCTGCTTAAAGCATCATCACCGCATACCCTGATTAGTCATTTTGGTTCCTGATGCCTGCGTAAGATCTGTGTCTATTTTAATGGATGGAAAAGGTTTTGTTCCTGCTATGGTCGCGTTTAAAGTTGCGGAGAAAGCGTTCTCGTACCTTACAGGCGGAATTTATTCTAGGAACCAAGACAGACTTTAACTTCCAAAGGCAGTGGACACTGTTCCACCTCGTCTGAGAACGAACAGAAAAAGTCGTGACGCATCGCTGTTTACTTTCTGTGTGTGTGACTGGAAGAGGAGCGGGGAAGGGAAGGGTTACTTTTGAGTGAAGAGGCACGTACCGTGGACCACAAAGTCTCCAAACACAATTCACAAACACAGTGAGATAACGCTGCTCTGACACTGGGTGTCTGTGTTAAAGAATATGAATATATTTAAAGACGAGGTTTAGGAAGTTAGTCGAGCAAACAACCCTTTTCAAGAATTAGAAAAAAAGGGGAAAAAAGTAGTAAGT
The DNA here is from genome assembly GCA_034510155.1 of Eucriotettix oculatus. Lineage (NCBI taxonomy): Eukaryota > Metazoa > Arthropoda > Insecta > Orthoptera > Tetrigidae > Eucriotettix > Eucriotettix oculatus. The sequence continues at coordinate 62,370,604 of CM067381.1, forward strand.
GAAGGAAGTGTTCAATAATAATGTTTGTGAAGAATAGGTCAGCATGAAAGGCTGCATCAGACCAGTCTAAAGACTGAGTACCACTGACAACAACATGAAGATTTGGAGTTGAATACGTACGATGAAATATTTCCGAAAAACTGATTCCTCCTAAGGACACACATTTCGCTTCCGCCAATTACTTCTCGGTTATTCAAAACTCCCTTTTTTGAAGTCATCAGTTTATATATTTAAAGTAATACCGAAATGTATTTTAAAATAACAAAACATTATATTCCAGATTTTTTATTATCAATATTTACGAAACAGTTCACACTACTTCTTTAGATTGCCACCGCCGTTATTCAGACACTTGTCGTGACGGGAAAGAAATTTTTAATTGTCTTCGTTAAGGAAAGATCCAATCTATGATGAAAGTCAATTCTGCCCTAACTATTTAACATCATAATCGTCGATGAAATGTTTTCTGCGAAGAAATTTCTTCAGATGAAGAAACATCCAGACTGTAGAGATGGTGGTCGAATTGTTCCCAACAAAATGAGGTGATCAGATGATTGCGTCTAGCGGTGTGTGTCTGAGCGTTCTCATGAACCTGAATGTTTCAACACAAAATAAATTTTTGTTTTCTATTTTACGACGGAGTTTTCGTAGTGTCTCACGATAAATGTCTCTGTACGTTCCAGAAAACCCAGAAAACGTATGGTCGAACCGCAGCCCACCATACACATTTCCACGACCTTCGTCAAACTGTCCAATCGAGTTTCTCATCATTCCATCACTCAGTATTGCTTCCGTATACACCTTACACAATTCCCGATGACTGTTTGCTGACGTGATAACGCTCCTTACAATCAAAAAACGAATCACTAATCAATCATCAAATTCGGAGGGTCGTTAAATTTATTTTAACATTTCGACACGCTCTAAAAAATAATAACACAAAGTGACGACGTTTCACAGCTGATGGAGAGTGTGATCGTGCAACCTCAAAATCGTAACTGCGGCGGCAAAATATTAAAACGGTGCATACTTTAAAGACAATCCTCGTATTTAGACTTGTTCACATTTCACACAGTCCTTGACGCATCTTTGTTATATCACACTTCATGACACATTTAATGTTATTTAATTGTATAACGAGATCGCTGTCATGTCACTTATGACACCGCAGCTGGAATTAAAAAAAGGATAGGGGTGTTATTCATAAAGTAGAGTTGTTTTGGTAACACGATTCACTATCTCCAAATAAGACCGCTTTAATTTTCCTCGTATATCGCATCTAATTTGTCTTCCAGCGTAAGTCCCTAAAACTGTGCACAGCACTTCTTTCTCACAAACACTATTCCGTGTATCTACGGCATTAGAGCATCGGGCGTAGAATAAACAAAATCCGTGTTTATAAGTGATCTTTCAAATTACATTTGGTCAAGTGATCGTCTGTGGGTTCTTTGACTCTTTCTAACGGTCGCGTCTGTTCTGCAGAGAAGAATGCACTTGCTGGTGTTGCGGAGTGATTTGTTCCGACGTGTATTATAATTTTTCCGCCCATGTTTGGAAGGAGACAAGACAGGCAGAAAAGCAGTCTTGTCTTAGAAAGGAAGTTGACTCGGACCGTAATATCGTTCGCCTTGCGCAAATTACGAGCAGACATTAAACCGTCCAAGCAATGAGTTAGAAGCCGTGCTACCGTAAAAATAAAACTAATAATAAAACCCCACCCGCGAAACTACTGGTCTACTAAATTATTTTTCAGCAATGGAGCTTGTTAAAAAACAAAGGTGTTCGAATGCCATTGTTTCTGTTTTCACAACCAACCTTTCAACAAAGTTAAATCAGTTTTTTCTTGCTTCAACTTTTCTTGGACTCATCATTTACCAGAGAGTATTGTCGAAACCATATTTTCGCGATTGCTGATACGAATAGTGACATCGAGAAAGTCGATGAAGTACAAATTTTTTCAAATGAATTTCGGTATTACTAATACAGTAAAAGATTTTTTACTTAAATGCTAATTTCCCGATTTCGACCAAGTTAACATCTTCAAACAATGCTGTCAGTGTCTTCGATATTTGTTCAAATCAAATAATTAATTAACAATTTAATATTGGAGTCCTAACTGATTTGTATAATCAAATATCCTCACTCGTATTATAATTATTATTAATACAGCGAAACAGGATGACGAAATTTAATAATTTAAATTGACGTAAATGAGCTTTAATTTTGTAAAAATAAAAATTATTTTCCAAAATTTTACAGCATGCGACAGGACCGTAAATTCGTACCATATTTTCACACATCATTGAAGATAGATAATCATCTGAAAAATACAAGTATTTTAAATAAAAATAAAAATATGAAGGAACAAATATTTCGGACAAATTGAAGATGGCTATGAGCAATTGTAAATTTTTAAATTAAATAATCCTTAACAAATCTATTAAAAATTATTTTCTTTTTAAATTTGTTTATTGGTTAAACCTAATGTGGCAGAGATTAAACAAAATAAAGAAAAAGATAACAATATTAAATAAAAATCGGTTGAAATAAATATTTAATGAATTTATTCGTAGCTTGTGCAGTAAGACAGTGTATTGTTGATCATGCGACATCATCAATCAACAAGTTGGTTACCTTAAAGAATTTTGCACGATTATCGCAACAATGAATTCGATTACCAAAGAGACTCCGTTTTAATATGACACATTGGACTGAATGCCATGAGCTCCGGGACACAAATTCAATTTATAAAATCTTATCAGAAATAAGAACAGTATTTGCAAATTAACTAAGAGTAAAACGTCCAAAATGATCGAGTTTGTAGGATAATAAATAGTTTCATGTGTTGGTAAACCGATTCATGATATTATAGATGACATTTATTCTGCGTTTAGTTAAATAGAACTCTTCAGATCATTCTAGAGGACAGAGTAAATACGAAACAGCGCAGTGTAATTATAATTACTAAGAGAGAGAGAGAGCGTTAAGAATTGTTTATTTGTCGGAAACTACTCATTCCAGCGGAAGCAACTCGAAGGGATTGCAATCTCCATAGAGACTTGCGTTATCAAATTATAATTACATTACTCACAGGGGAAATCTATTAAGTACTGCAGAGTGGATTAAAAATCACAATGGATAATTTTAAGTTGTTTGCTAAAGAGAGTATACATGCAAGATTTTCTTTCTCCTAAAGACGAAACTAAAACTGTCTTTCACAATCACTGTGGTTGGTAAATTGATAATAAATTAAGTTTCTCAAATAATTTCTAGTTTACGTTCTGAATTTAAATACATATAAATCAGTCATCAAATTTATTCTGCACTCCGTGTAATAGAACAAACCTCTAGACTATTGCTGGACAATCAACTACTTTCAAATAAGAAAAAAATCAACAAAAAACGCACCTCATAATTATATACCAATTATATACAATTTTGTAACGAAAGAAACAAAGTAACGATAAGGAAAACAAGCAAAATATAAAAAAAATTCTTCAAAATTTTCTTATTATTAACTACCTTTTTCTTTTTCTTTAGCAGAAAATTATCATGAATCTTTTAGAAGCTAAATTACTGCTCTCAGTTTTAATACTTATACATTAACTTAGATTATAACCAAAAATTAATACTAGTTAAACCAAAAAACCATTCGCTCCGTTGTAAAACGACACTTGAACGCTAAAATAATATTTTTATTTAAACACAACACACTAATTAATTAACCTTATATGTTAACAATACTCAAGTAAGTCCGAACAGTGATAAATAAAAGGACCTCGGGAGTTTACGGAAACCCATAAATCCTTGCAACTTTTCAGGCGGCTCAAATATTTAAGAACAACATAACCAAGAAATACTTCACCTGAGACGAACCCACACACTAGGTGCGAACAAACATTGCGTAGGAGAGAAGTTACCACTACAAAAGTAAATAAAAAACACTGTGTCTGGAAGTAAAAGAAGTGACATCAGTCCGAAAATTCACCTTGCTGATAACATTTTAGATGTAAAATATTCTATGCAAAATTTCTGTAAAACATTAATAGAAATAATAAATTTAAGCAACATATTGTAAATAGACAATAAAATAATGTAATTATTAATTAATTGGTAAATCGTATTGTTGATTTATATAGACCCAAAAAATGCTGATTACATGGCAACTCACGTTCATTTGGACGCCAAATTTCCGTGGCAAATTTAGCGTACGTGCTATAATATTTGATTTAGCAGATGTCTACAATTCTAGAGAACTTTATTGACTATCGTTAATCATCTTTAAAAATCTCCAGGGGGTTATTTAAATATTACAATATCAACATCACTTAAAAATCAACTATTTCACAGCCTCTTATTAAAAATTGCAAGAACACTCTCATTCATCACGACATTAAATATAGGTGTAACTGTAACCTATAAGTGTAGAAACAATCTGTTATACCTAATGGTTGTATTTTAAATACCCGTAATTTTTAATTTGAAAACACTAAACTAATGTAGATATCATGCCCGATTTATTTCTGAAATTATTAAGAATAAATTAAATAACCATGCTATCATGTTCAGAGTGATACAAAGGGACTCAGCAACGTTTATGATGTGTTTATTTCTTTGTTACTTTTATTTGTAGTTGACGTCAAATGTTTCATCTCGCCTGATGTGGTACACGGAATTTGTAGGAGACGTCGTATTTTTGTAGTGCATTAATTTAACTACTAGTGCCTATACTGTCTTAATTTTTCCATTAATTAAATAAGATATTTGAATTAATTTCTCTTAATTCTGAAGCACCGCGTTCCATAAAGACTTAAGACGTTCTCAATGGTGCTGATTATTTCTGAACCACATGTTCTTTATGCAGTGGGATCTTCTGTGGAAGGGAGGGAACCACATTAAGGATGTAAGAGCAGTAGACGAGAAGAGGCTGGTGCATTTCTGCAGAGGTATGTGCTTCACGCCTTCGCTCTAGAGACGTGACAGAAATCCCAAATCTGACTGACACTCTCTCTCCCACAGACACACTCTTTTCCTTATGTCTGAGAGGCCTAAATTTCAGCATATTTGTTCACCCTGCAACACGCAAAGTATAATTCTTGACACTTCTCTTAAACGTATACCTATCTCATCAACATCTAATAATATGGCGTCAACCTCAATCAGAGTTCCAGTGGTACGACGTAGTTTATCACGAAACTAGGGAGAAAAGAGATAAAGATTAACTGTGAGAAGGAAAAAGGGAAAGACTGCATATACTGAAACAAATATTGAAGGTGATATATGGTCATAAGGCGGAGATGAAATATTTGGAGAAGCCAGTAAAGTGGGAGAAAATAATGCTGCATCGAAATGAAAAATGGTGTTACAATTTGTAGCAGTCTCGAAAATCTAGCCCCTTTAAAATTGAAATCGGTTCCGACAAGACAGAATAAATCATAAAGAATGGACGCTAAAAGAATTATTTTCAGAGGCTTGATTGAGAATTATCTAAACTTGTATTGAATAATAGAAATTTGTGAAAAATGGAATTTGGACGTCTGAAAAGTGGAAGCCTTTATGACGTTGTGCTTAAAAATATATTTTTTAAATAATTAAGTGAACTCGCAAAATGACTCATATGTGGGTAGTTAAGTGTCAAGAATGAATCTGATGAGGGGAAACAACGTGGCAGATGTTCCTATAAGACAATGGGATAAAAATTATGGTAGCAGGAACAAAAGATTTACGTGATATTGTAACGAGTGATTTTATAAAAGCTCAATTTGTCCTCATTTTGCCATTGTTTGGGTTCGTAGACAATGACCTTCTGGTAATCATGTCAGCAAAGACGAATTCGCGCAAAAAAGACGAAGCAAAATGATGAAGTGCGAAATTTTCTATCTCAAAGCGTGATTTGAGACAAAGCCAGGAGTGCGTTGACTCGAGTCAGAAGTGAGAATCATATCATAGACGAGAAAAAAAGACAAGGGGAGTTGGAACGGCCAACCTTCAAGGGTAGGTGAAAGAAGGCTGGAGTGGTCAGTAGTTGAGGAGGAGCGAAAAGGAAGTAGAATATAAGAGTCAGGAAAAACAGGGCACATACATCAAATGTGAGTCATTGAATATGATACTGGATGAAAGCAGTTGATCCAGAATTTTGACAGCAGTTGGTGCAAGAATAATTGAAGTGAGTAATGAGAGAAAGTAGTCGCAATCGAGACACTAATTCATGCCATACGATGTACCATTCCTAATTTGAGAGACTGAGAATTATTTACGACCTCTGGACCAGCAACTTTCACCTACACTAGGGGAACAATGTGAATCCCCGGAGAATATTAATGTTCATTTATTACGTATCCAGTAAAAAATACTGGTTCTCTTCAAAATTTGAGAATATTATAAGATTATTTAAACTCCTGTGACCTGGTTGCAGCAACCACATCGAAAAAGGGCAGAAAAAGTTATAAATCCAAAGAGAGAAATGACATTAATTGAAGTAGATGAGCATCACAGAATATTATAGAATGTGTGATTAATATGAATTGGAGAAAAACACTTTATAGGTCAGAAAAATATGTTGGAAAAACAAAGTTGGAAGAAAATTATGCTATTTTCCACTTTTTGCTAGGCAGTCTAAGATGGCGACGAATATGGTCTTTCTATACCAGTTAAGATGTGAAAAACTAAATAACCATTCAAGCCCACAGCTGACCTTAAATACCCGAAAATCCTGTTGGAAGAATTTATTCCACTCCAAATGTATTATTTTAGAAGTTCAGTGCCTAATCTTTTTCTGGTGGATTATTTTGTGTTTCAATTATCTTTGGAGTACTTAGTTACAATTTAATGATTTTTCATTAAAAATCAGTTTGAATATACTTTATCTTGTTTGTGGTTATTAGTGACCACGTTCCCTTTGAAAATACTGCTACAGTTTCTTCTTTACATTACGATAACACAGATTGCAAAGGGTATGTTACTCTTAAAGAATAATATGACTTACGATACACAGTATTTGGCATTATATAGAGGGGAAAACGTGGTCGAGTTACGTTAGATATTATTGAATAGGTGCAAGTCTTTAAATAATCGGATTGTGTTTATAAATAAAGTTTTTGTAGTTATCAGGAATTCCATAGTCTATTCTTAACGAAATATTCAGTAAAAATTATAATACATGAATATATTGAGAGTAAAAATTGTTTTCTTTTTAGTAAAAGTATTTTACGGTATTGTTTAACTAACAATTGTTTTTAAAACAAGAGAAAGGATACATAGAATGATTTTTAATCATTAGTAAAATAATTTATTTTAATAATTAAATTAAATCTAATTTCCATCACATTTTTAAACTACTGGACAAAATTTCCCAATAAGGGAAAACCTGTGTTTTTGGTTTACGGGGAAAGTTTATCCTACAAAATGACTCTGTAAGAACGAATCACTTCCCTGCAAAAGCGCAACGGGAAAGTAATATGCAAATTCTACTCTGTGTTGGCAAAGTTTCAACTTTCCGTTCAAACTACACGTACATAAATTCTCGCGTAACGAGTTCTGCCTTGCACTAACTAATTTTAAAAAAGTCGATACCGTCTAAACTCGCGAGTTTCATAATTTAACAATTCTGGATATTCGAATTGACAATGTTTCATCTTACGACCCCGACAAAAATAATACGTGTTCCCGAAAGTGACGCACTTCTACAACTCACGAAATAAAATCTCTTGTCCAAGTAAAATCTTACAAAACGAGAGACCATTATCAAGTTCCGAAGGTATTAAGGCCACTTGGGGGATTAGATAAACTTGTTTCCGTCAAACAGTACACGTATTTGTAAGTTAGAATTACATTCTGTCTAATAAGCAAAATAACTAAAGCTTAAATCCTCTACACCTAATAATTTTCTCTCACTTGAAAAGCTGCTATTCAAAAGCTGAACAAGTTTCATCAAAGACGTTGCTGCTGTATAATTAAATACCACTTCTTGCAAAACAACATTTTTTTCCCCCTTTTAACAAAGAAAAGGTTATCTGATGGTAAGTGGAGGAGAATCTTGTTAACACATTTGTTCGCGGTGTGTTCATGAAACGAGCAAGGCAAAAAAATAATAATAGATTTAGTAAAATAATAACGTGGTTATACGGTAGAGTTACTGCAGCAACAGAAGGAAGAAAAAAGTCATAAAAAAGAGCCGACGCAACGCGTAAACATTTCACGGATAATTATGACTGGATTGCGTGCGGAGAAAATGTTAGGAATCGCGACGCCTACGAGTTTTGATTTTCTGAAATTGCATGTGAATATTTAAAGCGATATTCCAGATTAAACTTAAAAACACGCTCAATGCTTTACTCGGTATTAATTATTATTCTAAAATTATTAGAATAAGAAACTGTTATTGGATATGAAGGAAAACTGGTGAGGCAATTGAAGTAGAAGGCGTCCATTTTTTTTATATTATGAACCGCCTTAAAATGAATAAATTTCTCATGCTAAAATACAAAGTACAACAATAATTACTACTTGTTTTTGTTGAAACTTTCTTAAATCATAACTTCTAAATCTTCCTAACATCACAAATAAACCCTTCACTTCATATTACTCAACATTATTTCAAACTACAGAGAAGTACATTAAGTCCTGAAATTTGAAATGTTAAGACGATAAGCGCGATGCTGTACAAATAATACATAAAAAAATTAAATTAAATATGAATTGGGAAATTATATATTCTACCGTAGCGACGAGTCCTTGTAGACAATTTTAACTGAACTTTACACTTTTATTCTGTAGTTACTTGAATAATTTACATAAATGAATGGAGTATGTTATTAAGGGATTAAAAGAGAAATGAACCTGAGTAAATATAAACAACTACACTAAGTATATCAATTTCTGGGATGACGCGTGATTAAATCGCCTATGGGAAATAGAAAGTCTGCGGAAAACCCTGCCTCTTCGTTAAACTATTTACGAAAGGCAGGCAAGGCGGAAACGTTGTTAAATGTTATCAAGGAATTTTCACGAGACTGGATAGGTAAATAAATCATTCTTATGTAAACAGTGAACGTCAAAAAATAATTTAAAAACTGAGAAAAATAGAGAACATTCAGTTCCCAAAACAAAAAAATAAATAACCAGAATTATTTTTTGACAAAAATTTAAATAGACAGTAGCTGAGAAATAGCAACAGCAAAACAAGAGTCGGTTACTATATAGCTATCAAAGACAATATTCTGTCATTGACCATACTTATCGGAAAAAATTACGGGAAATTATTACCAGTGATGATAATGGATAATAAGAAACCCCTTTGTCCGTCACAGTTTTAAGAAGTTATTTTATTTCAAAGTGGTAGCTTTCGGCAGCTTATACTGCCATAATCACCCTTTTACGAAAAAAAATTCAATTTTAACACTATTATCCGTACAACGTACGTTCTTTTTTAACCAGACGTCGAGTTAGACAACAAAAATATTTTAAAAGTTAACAAAGTTCATTGTACGAATAATAGTGTTAAAATTAAATTTTTTTACTACAAGTATTAATATTGCAGTATAAGCTGCTGAAAGCTACCATTTTATAAATAAAATAACTTCTTAAAACCGTGACCGACAAAGGGGTTTCTTATTATCCACTATTATCAGAATTTAAACGGCCAAACAACCCAACGTTATTAACCAGTTTCTGCTGTTAGAGCGTGACTTCATATCATGACCCAAGCCAACAAAGAAAACTGGAGACTGAGCCAACCGCCGCAGATAGTGCAAACCCAAGAATAATCACGAATAGGAATCACAACAAACAAATAATGTGTAAACGGAGAATTTGTTATATTTATATTTTATTCCACTTAGTTTATATTCTGTAACCGATATAATCAGCTTGAAACTTATTAAAAACCATCTTATCATTATAGCTATTTTAAAAAGGTAATAAAATTGATAATAGAATAATTTCAAATTCCCATATCAATTATCTAAATAAAATTGACAGACATATCGAAATTAAATAATTTCTTTTTTTCAACTTAAATAATAACCGAATTATTCTGACAGAAGCAGGTAAAATTCAATAACTAATATACTAATATTAAAGTAATATATTTTTTTAGAAATTTCTGTATTGAAAATCAATTATCCTTCAAGAGTTGTGCCGGTTTCTTCCTGGACCCGAACCAGGCACACTTTTACGTCTCCTTTCCCAAGACATGACTGTAGAGTTGCAAGCGCTGGACGCCTGGCTCAGTCTCGTGGTGGGGTTGGTAGGAAGCGGAGCTGGAGTTGGAAACCTGCTCTTCTGGTTAAATATATATTTTTTTCTATTGGTTCCTTGGAGCCTCCATTTCCCTGTCACATTCACCATTCTTATCTTTTAAGGGAGAGTCTTATCAATGCTATATTATGTTTTAATAAACGATTAATATAATGTGTCTACTCATTCATTCAATATTTTCTACGGAAGTAAACGGGAGTATATTTAGAATTCCAATAGCTCTATCCAGAAACGAGCAATCGTCATTTCTTAATTTTTTTAAGGAATGGCTATAGTTAGATATATAATAATTCTCCAAATTGCGGGATTGGAATGGCTCATCGTCTTGTTCATTTTGGGGAATGATCCGCCGCCCAAAATTTTTCGGCCGCTTGGATCAGTATGAAATCCATTTAATGTAGCGCTGCACGAGTGCATATTTGAACATGACATAACAGATCGTTGTCGCATTTACATCCAAACCGTATCAACTGAATTTACAGTCATCGGTAGAACAATATTTCCTACGCTGGTAAACAGTTCTATCTACACAAGCCTGCGGCCAACCGTGTTCGTGCGTATTAATATCTGCCACGTGTCACAGAGTTGCGATTTTTCTTTTTCCGATCGGGATCGATGCGGATCGTGACACGGGTCAGAGGAGTATCCCGTTACATTCCTGAAGAAACCTGATGCAGCATTCCTCCCTCCATGGTCGCGCCCTTCCTCGGCTTTAGTCCCGACATAAAGTTAATACAACTTCACGTCAGTCGTCGGATTTACGCTGATCCTACCCTGGGCGACATTTATAGGACCTGCATTCATGTTTCACTCTATCTGCAGGGGCTACAATAAAGACGATAATCTTTATTCTGCTCGTAGTCATTGTTAGTATTCCTAGTTTGGTTACTTTCCCGTTAAACTTGAATTTATGGCCCAGGCGAAGACTTAATACCTCAGGGTTTTTTTTACTATAACTCGAAAATTTGTTTCAGTGTTCATTAGCATATTTACTGAGTAACCAGACATTGCTAATGTAATTTGATAATATTATTAAATTTCGATAGCCTTATCCAAACCACTTGTAAATACTTAATAATTTCATTAAAAAATTATCTGAAGAAGAAATACTAGAATGGAGAATGTCGACCTTCCGCTTTCCGGGCTGTCACCCTACCAATGAGCTAGTCCAAGTCGTCATCCCGAGAACCGATTCAACATCTAAGCTAGGCTTACCTAACTAATCACATTCATCACAACCTAATTTCTAGAAATTCATTGAAGAATGGACATTGTGTAAATCGATCAAAGGTGCATGTAATTAAAATGAAGTTTCAATGGAAGCTTATGTGAAGAGCGTGTGGCTAAATTTAGAAGAAAGACAAAATACATAAAATATTGTATTTTTAAATTGCAATAACAGAATTATGAAGAACTACTCGTAAAAATAATTAAAATTAGTTATAATTGTTTAATAACCCGTGTCACGATGTTTTACGTACTCATTGTATTGGTTGGTATCTCTACTGATACAATTAAAATCAACATTTAGGACACAATACACAATTAATAATAGAAGCCAAAATATTGAACCACTGAAAGCTAACAGTGAAAATGGCCACTGTTACAACATTTTAAAATATTTATAACAAATTTTATTTACTTCTTTAATTAAAGTTAGAATATAATACTGGAACTTTACTGCTATCGTATTGGGATATATTGAGCATTTAACCTTCTTATGAAATTACTTGTGTCATTACTTTTTACGAAAAATTATGTACTGAATATTTGAAAGCCTGAACTGGAACTTTCACGAGTGTCTAGCGTAATTAGCGCGAGCCAGTTAACTAACATTAACGGCCTCCGTTTGCCTTGATAACGTTTTTCTATTCTGAACGTTTCCTTATAGAAAATATAACACAGTCAACATAAGACGGTTAACATATTTCGTCGTTACCTGCCATTCCAATCATTCGAATGGGTATTGATGCAGTTGTTCCGGCTTCAATCATATAGTTTTTCAAATGAAGGAACACTCCTTGGTAAACTAATCTACAGATCTATAAATTTGATGTCTTCATTGACGTAAATATAAATATTTTAACACGATCATACGCCTTATAAAATTAGTGAACAAATTTAATGTTTCCCAATATTACTCCGACGTTATATTCCCTTAATTGGTCACATTCGTATTATAGAGAGATTCCAGCCTATAAATTGATATGGTTTACCGAGTATCTGGAATGGTCCACACAATATATTTACAGCTTTGTGATCATCATTCGTAGCTATAATACTCCATCCTGTTTAGCACGACTTTAATGGCTTCACATTTGTTCCTCCATCTGTGTAGCCATAATTTCAAATATGAATACGTTAACTGCATTGCGAAGAATTTTAATGCTTACTTCACTTGATTAATCGTGATAAAGTATGTATAATGTAAATTTCCGTATAAACTGACTCTGTTGTGTATGACATTACAGTGTTTACAAATTTTCGGCAAGTAAACCATGATTCATAAAATTTAACTATATCGGAAACTTTATAACCTAGTAAATAATTAAATATGGCTACAACAGTCGTAAAACTTTTCTTAAAAAGTCACATATTGTTAAGAAACGTGTTCAAACTTATTCCAAATACCTTCAATACCAAAGAACTGGTTCATTTGTTTCGGATTTGACAGAGTGGTCTACCCTGAACATTGTTTAATCTCCCTTAACACGTAATACGCAGCGTCCAGCTACCAGCCTGAAGGCTTCTCAGTTTCGTGTTGGGGTTGGCAGCAGGCGAAACTCGGAAATGAAGTTCTACTAGTCTGCTTAAATGCGTGTATGATTTATTGCCTGAATTTTGGTCTCGTTCACTAGGACCTCTATCTATATTTTTTACAATCACAGATCAAAATGAACGTATAATGCACAACGTAGACAATCTTAAATAACGTCCATGACCGAATAGATCTCTAATATAGGAAAAAACATCAAGTTTTAATTAATTTTTATTCTAAACTACTATTTATTAACTTTCTAATGAAAATTTTAATAAATTCAGGGAATAAAATTAATATACCATTTCTTTATTTCATAATCCATGAAATTATCTACACTTCTTCACAAAAAATTTTATTTCGCTTCACGTATTCGTTTCTGAGTCCTAAAGTTCATATGTTGCCCTGCACCGCCACTTTTCAAATAATGTCATTCTTCTCTCCTGGCTTTCCACCAAGTCACAAATCTCTCCCACACAATCCTGTTCTTAACTCACAACGTCAGATAGAAATTAAGTGGTTACTCTTGCCTGTAGGATGTCTTTGTTGGGTTTATTGAAATATATTTCTTTACCTGTGCTCATTTTTGTCTCCATCTACAAAAATTTTAATCCTACAATGGCAGATCCATTTCACCTGTCCGGAATGAATATGAATCAGTATTAACGCCCATTTGGTCAATATTTTAGTGTCAGATATTTATATAAGTAATGCTTTCCTCACATTTAATTTGTAAACTGAAACACATCTCAAGGAATAAGGCCACTTCATCCCCGGCAACTGATTACATATTTGCGAACTACATTCCGATGAATCGATAGACGACGAACGAAAAACTTTATACTGTGTCTAGATGGTCACCGCCGTAAACGGATTCCCCAGGCATAAAATAACTTTCCTTCCAATTTCCTTCTCGCACCGCACAGAGATAAAAAAACGCCGTGTTTGTAAAAGCAAAAGGTTCCCCACGTAGCAGCTTTGTAGAGGAAGAAAAAAAAATCATTACACCACTTTGTCCCTTTGAGAAGACGGAGAGTCGCAATCACGACGACAAATGCCAAAAGAGCCAACAACTCTTTCCCCCCTCTTCTTTTGTCTTACGGGGAATGCGGAAAAGATCGCCAAAAGTCGATATGAGTGGAGCCCAGACGAGCGGGAGATGCATTCACCGACAACGTCAGTAACAACAGAAAAGGAATTTGTGCCGCCAACGACGAGGACGATGACAAATACAGAATACAAACGGGGAAAACTAGTTGTGTTCAGTTTCAAAGCCTTACCGCAATCACTATCATTCCACCGAGTCTCTTTCCACAAAATACATTTCCCACGAGCTGTAAACACCTTATCTAATCAGAACTTGTTTCAACAGGAAGAAAAACCAGGAATAATTATAAAACGTAAAAAGGGTAATTAATAAAAATATATAGGAATTTTTCACTTTAAACAGTATAATATTCCACACGTTGTTAAAATGATTGCGTCAATCAACAAAAAAATTTTATTCGGAGTTACACTGCTGCTTAGGAGAAAAATTTACTGGAATTTGGTACACATCAAATTAAGGGAAACAAAAAATGATGTAATAGCCAACAAATAATTTTTACAGAAAGACGATTTGATGTCAGCATTGAACTAGGTTTTTGAATGTGGTTTCGAAAACGAGTCTGTAACGCGAATAAATTTTAACCGACTATCCTCATGTCAGGTGAATAATTATACGGGGTGAAACAAAAGAAAGGGCACAAACAAAGGTACCAATAGGTACTGTATCTTCACGAAAGTAATAAAAAAGGCGTATAAAGTTGTGCGAAAATGATGAGGTGCCGCTAAAAATCATTACTGTGATTCAAAGCTTAAAAAAACAATAAATAAAAAGACAGCTAAGAAGTCAGAATATAAATTTATCACTATTTATTCAAAAGCGCCGTTTCGTCTCCTTTTTGAGACTTCCTCAGGCGTACCACAAACAAGTCCAAAGGAGACGAAACGTCGCTTTTGAATAAATAGTGATAACTTGTAATATTATGTTTGTAGTACGCATGAGGAAGTTTAAAAAAGGATACGAAACGTCACTATTAAATAAATAGTGATAATTTTATATTATTGTAAATTTTTAAGTCTTAAAAACAATATTAGACGTAAGTGTTTTTTTAAAAACATGGCAAAAATCATATACGGAATTAATGAATTATGACTTGGAAAATCTATGCATCATCATCTTAAGAGTACATGATGCAAACAAATATTCTATTAACTATCTTTAATAATGGATATATAATATTAACGTCAATTTTTTAAGATCATACATCAATGTAGGCGACAAGGTTTTGTCATAATTTGGTACAGTAATCCTCTATTGATATTTTGTCAGAGAATAGGAAAGCGCTTTCATTGTATCTTCCAACAAACACGAAAATTATGTATTAATTTTGCTCAGAGTTTTTTTTTGTAATACTTTCCTACGTAGAATCAGATCAACGTGTCTACTTTCCTACGTCTGTAATCAAGACTTCATAAATACAACGAATATTTTAAATAAAAGTATTGCAATGTACTGTGGCTCATCCCTAAATCTTTCCTTGCACAGTCCAGTAACTGAGCAAATTAAGGCCGACAAAAGCAGTATGGGAAAATTCCTGGAGCCAGTAATATGAAGAGTTCGCTCGGTTGGTATTGAGCGGTCTCCCATACATTGGCAAGACTCCGGGCAATTCGTCACGACACACAAGCAATTTCGCTCCCAGGATGATTTCTCTCTGTCTCTCCCTTACAATTTTTCTATACTACCCGCCTTCCCATACTCCAACATAATGTTCAGAAATTTCTTTCTAATAATAGACGTCAGTACGAGAAGATAAAGAAAATTTTTAACCATTAGCGCATAAAATTTGAAAACTGTAAGTTCTATAATAAATCGTATAGCAAATAAATAAACTTTTTCAATCACTAGAACAAAATATTATTTTCTTGTGGCAATTTAGAGAATACTTAAAATGATTTGATAAATAAAGAATTGATTTGTAACAAATTATAAAAAGATAAACAGTGATGATTTTTGATATTAAAACCTTAAACCGCCATATACTTGGGGATATATGTACCCCCGAAGCCAAATAAGATCACATTTCAAACACAAAACGTAAAATAATTTTTATTAGACATTGTACATCAATGGCAATTACTAAAACATAAATTCTTTTGAAATCTATAAATTTTTATTATTACATTATTTTTGAAGACGAAACAAAGGCAAGCACCAAAAGCATGTCAAAAACACTAAAATTTACCAATTATTTTTATGTGATAAAATTGTTTATTCTACGGGCAGACTGAGAGATTATTGCTTTTTTGTTTCTTACTTTGAATTTACCCTCACCTAGTTTCCTGGTTGAAAGGCAATCCTGGAGGCAACTTTCGGGTAGGAATTTGAAGTACAGGCCTCTGATGAAACGTGCCTCCAACTTTGTTTCCCGATTGCTTCTCCTCTCTGACTCCTTGAAGCCAGACAGTCCGACTTTCCGTTTCGCTAGCTCCTCTCTGACCTCTCACCAACTCTCTTTTCCGAGGTCCTTTCCACCTCGAAATCATCTCCCCTAAAAACCTTATTGATTTCCCCGATTTTTCTATCTTCCCCAGGTCCTGCAATGGGATTGACGTCCCTACGTTTCTTCTCCAAAATTAAAAAAAATTGAAATTGGCTACCCCTATTCATCTTTTGGGTCAACCACCGTACTGACATTGGCTGGCTTAGGTTTTTCGCCGAGCTGCAAAAATCCTTACCACAAGTTGATGTGTGTCAGGATCTATTCTCCATGGAAACTTCATACAGAATCCTTAATATTGCAAGTTTATAATAAAATATACGATGAAAATTTATACTCGTCACAATAGTATGTAATTATTTGTTATTTAAACTTTCTATAAAAACTGTCTGAATTTATTATGGTATATAAATCTAACTGAAGCCTGCCAGGAAAACCATCAGATTTAGTGAACATTGGCCTTTTACGTAAATCATTCCTTGTAATGGGATCTTAAACACTGTTGCGGTTTGTGCAAATATGTCATGCAGAAGCAGCGGTTGGCCAACACCGCGCTGCAAGTCATACGATTGATGACTTCAAAATAATATGTCATCCTGTGTGACTCATGAGTAGAAGAAGCAGTTTATGCTAACGAGTTGATACGGAACGGCAACTATATTCGCACTTAAGAAATCGGGTCAAGATTGTCAGTGATATTGATTGTAGAAAAAGCGTTCCGTTGTAGCGACTAGACACCCGGAGTGAAAAATCTGCCCCAGTTGCTGGTTGCGCCATTGGGTTATGGTCCTTCGGGAAAGTGTGTCGTGTCTCTCTTTCTCCCCCTGACTCTCTTTCTCTCTCTGACTGTAAATCAAGTGAGCTGTGCGTGCGTGGGTGGGTGTTGTCAAATAACTCCACCGCGGCGTGGGAGTGAGAGGAGAGGAGAAGAGTCCTTGACCGGGCAGACGTGATTCACCTCAGTGGTGCGAGGTGTGAGGTAGACTGGCATCTGAGGGACCGTGAGGCAGATCAGGCACAGAGACACTGCCTTGCACGCTCCCAAAACGCATTCCTAAATACACTGCTGATTAATCTTCACTGTCACTCACCTCAAGTTCTGAAGGTGAATGTGCCTATTACAAAACAAAAATATGTAACCGATTTACATATTGATCATTAAAGATGTATTGAGCTCCCATTCAAGAATTAGTTTGATATCCCATCTTACTTTGTGCGGAAGCACGTTGCATCAAAAGATGAGACAGTTTGAAAAAAAAATCGTATCCTTTTTATTTAAAGCATACAAGGATTTTGTGAACTAATTTGAAAATTTGTAAGAAAATATTTGGAAAATAGAATGGCGATACGAGTGTTTCACAATAAAAGGAAGCCAATAGCTCACAAATCCCGGTTAATTGCTGCCACTCGGGTAGGCGTGTGGATGTTCCCCTTTACACGAGTCTGCATTGTGTGGACGCGAGGCAAAAAGGACTTGAATAATTTAACGCAATTTCCCCCGCAACACAATGTTAAAGTACAACGTGACACAACGTCCAATAAAGAAAGAAACCGATCAACCGTGTCCCAAAATTACTATGTTACATTTATAACGCACGAGTAACACTGACATGAAAGCTTTATCTGGTAATATTCACCCAAAAGTATACTATTTTAATAAATATATTAATTTTATAAGTGATTAAAAAAATAGAGAGGAGAAAGAAAGGAGCAAATCGTATGTCAGATGACGGCGTTAAGATGAACCTACCAGAACGCATGAGAAATATGAAATCACAGTGAATAGGACATATTCCAAGACGTTAATAATTAAATTAATTGGGAATATAATAACACGGGAGGAAAATAATTGAAAATGGCCTCAAATATCATATCTTTATGAATAAAAATAATAATTCGAATTAGTGAAAGTAACTAAATAAATTTTAAATACATTTTTCCCGAATTGCAGACAAAGTCTTACGTTTAAATGTGATTTAATTAAACTACCGTGTGAATACGTACAAAGGAATATTCGAAATAAATATAATTCCAAATACAAGTTTTAACCGTTGGTCTCTTTTCGCGGACAAGAAGAATTTATTCCATGTTGTCGTCCCCTTAGGCCTAATGAAAAGTAGTTGTAAAGAAGAAATTTCTAACAGCAATCAGGCGAAGGATAGTGACAGTACGGAAGGGGGAAATAAGGGAGGAAAGATTTAATTACCCAAAAGGGAGAGAGAAATTGGGGGCGTGAGTGTTTGGTGACGACGCAGACCGCTGTGCTTTGCAGACGAAATTTAATAAACCCTACAGAAGTACAAAGAGAAAAACAGGAACAGGGAGTAAAGGGAGAAGTTTATTCAACTTTCTGAAATACTTCAAAAAATGTAAAAGGCGTCGACAAGGGCTATTAATAATATCCTGAACAAAAATTCCTGGCCTTACAAATTTTTTTTATAATCAGAAAAGAGATTTTTATATCTTGAATATGTTTTAATAGATGGTAAAAATGAAATACTAACCAGGAAGAGCAAGATGCGAAACGATGCCGCGTTAACGTAAATAATAATGGTATACGTTGCAATAATTGACGTGCTATAAAGTATTATATATATTGTTGCATTAATAACAACAAACCTTAAAAGCTATTTCACGTATTAAAATATATGCATCGTTCCGATGTTTTACGACTCATTTATACTAATTTATAACAACTAATACGGCTTTCAAATATTCTCCAGTAATATACTCAACAGACCACCTATATGTTGCCTTATTAGACCTGTAAGAATTTTGCCTCTTTTTCAAAAAGTTATTTGTCGCTCATGTGCTATATAGTACTATTTCATGAAGACAAATTTATCGTTTATCGAGATTACCTAATGATTTTCCCTACGACAGTTAATTTAAGTTTAAAAATTTTGTTTGCTGTAGTTAAATAAAGGATGAAAAACAAAAGCTCTAATATAACGGGAGAACAAATCGTCAAACATTCAAAATTAATTATTCATGAGTAATAAAAATAAAAAGTCAAGACGAAAACTGCGGTTGTAAGTGAAAACCATTAAAAAAAATTAACCGGATTTTATGCGTAAGAATAATTAAATTAAATGCAAAGATTCAAAAGTATAATTTTTTATTTATCGTGAAAAGTGTATTGTTAGTAAAAATATACGTAAGCAGAAGAAGGAATAAATTCAGAAAAAAAGAGTTGTATTGAGCAGAAGACAGAGAAATTATAATTAAATTACTACCCGTGTAATTGTTCGTTGAAGAAACGCCGAATATTGTCATCCGATAAAAAATATATAATTACCGAAGCTTTTGTATTCTTAAAACGTAAAATCAAATTAAATAACTGTTTATCTAAGAATTTATTACTGTAGTCATACCTTTTTTCTATAACTGTAAATTCTAAGTTTGTTCGACCTTAGGACCTCATGACGTGAACAGAAAACATAGGCTGTGGAAACAGAGCACGATTCTGGCACAATATTTATCACTTACCTGAAAAAAAAGAAACGAGAAAAAAATTAAATAAACTTATTTAAAAAAATTTACAAAATAAAAATAATTCATCTCTAAATACACCCAAATTCAGAAAGTCACGGGAATATCGCTGCTACACCTACAAGGAAGGATATTGTAGAAAATAAAATAAAATAAAATATTTTACAAATGCAAAAAAAAAGTCTATTCTAAGCGTCGTGAGGACAAAATTACGTTGCAGAAAGTCAATTGTCACGTTGGGAGTATGGGCGAATTTTTTATTTGCTGGAATTGAGCTAAAGTGCAGTGCAACTAAAACTTGCAAAGCGAAAATGGAGTTTAATATTTACCAAGTTCACAATACCTAAACAAGAAAATCTATTTTTATATTTACAATCCTAATTGATATATATAATAAAAATTATTCAATATCCCGTTACTGACGACCAAATAGTCCAAAGCAACATAGTAATGAGGCATTCTTTTAAATACTTGGCATTTATAAAAATTATTCACTTATAACCAGATAAAAATCAAGACTCAATAATATAAGTGACTTCTACGTCCATCATAGATAGCGACACAAAATGCCTGCTTGATGAGACGTAAAGCTAAACGTACAAGAGCTACGATGTTGCATCCGTTAAGTCAGGCGTAAAAAATAGTGCGAGTTGGTTTAAAATAGTTAATATATTCACAAAATAGAAGTAAAAGAATTATTTAGTTTATTTTTATGGCGTAAAGCCATTCGTTTTTGGCTAAGCCCACCTAGTAGCAGGGATTAATTTATGCAGTTGCGATGGCGAGAATCAGTTTCACCGCAGATAGTGAGAACATGTTACTAAAGAAGCTATTTCGATATTTTCAATAAGCCAAGCTTTTGTACTTTTCGTCAAATATTCAGTAGCGTAGAAATAATTGAATATTACCAGAAAATCTATTCAGCTTATTTTAAAAAGGACTAAAAGCAGGATTTGGAGATGAAGGACCGCTGTTCTCAATGGACGGCAAAGGAATATCCAGCTTTTTCACAACACTGGTTGTAGTCCTATATTCTAGAAAAAATATATAGATCGGAGAAACTGATATGCCTCAACTATACCGTCATAAAGAAAAAATTCTTCTTGTCGTACAGTTTGACAGATACTAAAAAAACATCGTCGTCATAGTAGACAGATATATTTCGTTATGTATTTTATTTCCTCGGGCATATCGCGTCCTTGTCTGTATTCCAGACGACGACGAGGAGGAATAGGAGCAACGGAATCGATACGGCGCCATCTGCATTACGACGGACGTCCCGGCGCCAGACTGACCGAGCGTCGTCGCACTCGGCGACCTCCTTCACATCAGCACCAGTTAAACGATCCAAATACATAAAATACCTACTTTTTTGCTCCACTTTGTAAGTTTAATAAATCACGAAGAGTCGACGTTTGTCATATCAAATTGTAAATCAGTACAATGGAGAATAATAACAGTACTAAATAGCGAGTATACTAAGAAAAAGAATTATTGTAACCAACTGAAATTCAATTAGATATAACTTTTTATATAAATAAAAAATATAGAAAGAACATTTTTTTCCAACGATCTCACAACTATTTATTTTTTGAAATTAAAATTCTAGCATACAAAGATATAACCGAAAAACATTTTCTGAGTTTTTTCCTTGTTTTGAACCTGTTATTTCTTTAGACTCAAATCTAACGAACACATATTTGCATTAATAATGGATTTGATTGTTAAGAAATATTATAACTGATGAATTATTTTTCGGGTAAATAAACCTATAAGAAATTTACAACCTGTGATAAATTGATTTCCAAAATTACTTTGCCTTCGCATAAAATAATTTTCAATGCTTCCTCACATTATAAAATTCCTCAAGAAAGTTTTAGAGAATACCGGAATTTGAGAAGTGAATAAATAAATTATAAGTTTTGCTATATTTCCCCGAGGGGTTTTCACAACTCTCAATTGAAATAATAATACTAATTAATATTTTTTAATATAATTTTGAAAAACCTTGATTTCAGTAAATATTGTCTATATATTATCTGCAGAGAAAATAGAAGCCACATTTTCAATACCACAATAATCCCATATAAAACATATTATAAACAATGTTCTATTAACAAAATCCATAAAATCAAATTATAATAATTAAATGTGTTCCGTTAACCGTAAGTGACACTTCTATTAATTTTATATCAAGAGAAGTTGCAATATATTTTACCATACGCCCCAGTCGTGGAGTCAAAGTATATCGCAAAATGGCGGAGGTAATGTTTCGAAGCATTATATTTTGCTCGACTGCCCAGCTTCTTCGTCTATCTTTCAATTAAATATGGGTACCACGTAATTTCACAAAGGAAAAACAACAATAAAGGTTACTTTAAAACAAATGTCCATTTATTTCGAGAGATTAACAAAATCCCTCCGGGCGTGTTCACCAATTAATTAGAAAATCGACCATCCTCGATCAGCCGAGATCCAACACTTCCTCCTACAGCCGTGACCCGTCGCGAACCCTCAACACAAACTTACGCTATAATGGCTGGCAGTTGACTGTTGGACTGCATGACCCTCGCGGAATAC
Source organism: Eucriotettix oculatus (assembly GCA_034510155.1). Classification (NCBI taxonomy): domain Eukaryota; kingdom Metazoa; phylum Arthropoda; class Insecta; order Orthoptera; family Tetrigidae; genus Eucriotettix; species Eucriotettix oculatus. The sequence continues at coordinate 62,393,236 of CM067381.1, forward strand.
AACAATGTATTGGCGGCTTGTCTCAAAGTCTCCGCCAATAACCCAGTCTGAGGCGGCTTGATTGCCTTTGAACACGGAGCCTTAACTTCATGTTGCAAGATATATAAATACATGCTCTAACGCTTTCCTTCTGAAATTATATAGTTTTTACGTAAAATTTTAACATTCTACAAAACTAAAATTCTTCATGTAAAACAGAAAGTAAATTTTTATTTACCAGGCCCTAGCCAAGTCTGTAGTAAAACGATATAAATAAATATTTTGAGCAGTGGGAAGAACTTTTTCAAAAATGCGTTGACTCAGCAGGGTTCGTACTTTAAAGATCGTCATGAATTGTACGTATCAAGTGAATAAACAGTAAATGAGTCGCTGACGGATTCTTGGGAAGTTAAACAATCATTTACCACGTAAGCTTCTAATAACATTTGGAAAATATCTGTTCCAAATTTTTTAAGTTTGATGGAAATCCTGATGATGATGACTTTTCGTACTCAACAATTCCCGGTGTGATATAAAAATATGATGTTGAATGTCTCATCAGTATAATTGGGTCGATCAACAAAAACGATGTGACTCGATTCGTTCCGTGGAATCATTCAGCAAAAAGAATACCAAAAATGTTAAAATTATTCCACTTCCAAAATCGTAAAAGAACCTTCAATCAAATTTATAATTGGAGACATTTTTTAAATTTTTCAAATGAAATGGCAAATGGCTGAAAGAATGTGCCTGTTGATAGCCAACGCAGGATATGCCCGATGAGTTACCTCTTAGAGATTCGTCTCGGTTGAGCACTTCTTGAGCCACTATAAAGCAATGCTTATGATGAATAATAAGAATGTTTAACGGTAACTGACAGAGTTATCTAGAGTCCAGAATAAGGACTACAGTTTAGAACAGGTTCCAAGTTCGTGGTTATGAATTTTGTATCAACTCCCATATCGAGCGTTAAGACGCACGAAGGACAGACAGACCTTGGGTGAGTCATGTCATTATATGCCTCGTCCACAGGATGATGATGAAGTATGGGGATTATTATCCACGCTGTGTAAGCCTCATATGGAGGTCTCCGTAAGAAACAAGAATGCTTCCATATAATATGATAATAGACCAAAGACAAGATCGTTCGTCGTGACATTTCCACTACGACGTCTTTTATCCGTCTACGAGTACGGGACGGCTTTTTTGGGTATCAGACAGATTAATTATGTACATGAATGATTGACTATGAGGGAAAAAACGTGTAGATGCAATATAAATAGGAAACTAAGTTAACAGTGCCGACCTTCTGCGACATAGTGGTCAGCGTTGCTGCGTCGCATCACAGAGGTGAAACTATTCTACTCAACAATAAAACTAGTTCTCATCGTAGTTACTAATAACCAGAGTAGTGGATGCGAATCTAAATAAAGTAGAAAGAATTAAGTGTAGAGGAATAGCAGAGAAAGAAGAATCGACCAATAAATTAGGTTAAATTCAGAATTACAAAATAAGAACAAGCTTAAATAAACTCATCAATTCGATGCAAACAATAAAATTGGTTATTATTTCTAAATAAACAATGTATTGTCCATAAATCAAGCTGGACTGTTCGATAACAGTGTTATCTTGAAACTTAAGGAACGCGTTTCTGCAGAAGAGTGATGAAGCTATATTTAAATGACAGCAAACTATAAATATAAAATCTGCAGAAAATATTGATCAGTATTTTGGAATTCCATAAACCAAGGAAATGATGTAGAAGGTTCTAAAACACAAAAGGGTTAACAGGTGGGAAAAAAATAGAAAACAATTAATTATAAAAATCCAGAAAACATTTCGTACACAATGGTGCATTGCTACCATCAAACGGAAACTTTCAGGCCATCTACAATACACTTGAATCCTTTGGGAACATTTTCACACGTGAAATAAAGTTTTTACAGGGCGTTTATTTGAATAAATACAAAAACGTGACCACTTTAACGCTTCTCCTCAGCTGGTTCTGGAGTGTGTGGAAGTTAGGAGGAGACACAGATTTCGCAGAAAGGGTGAGCAGACGCTGCTTCCCGTGGGAATCGTCCTCAAGTAGGTAAACAATTTTGGGGACCTAACCTCACACGAAGTACGAACAACCAAGCACTTTGCCAAAATTTACTAGCTTGCAGGCTCAAGTGCTTTTCCAAGAACAGCTGTGGCCAAACAATAGCTCACTCGTTTCCATGAACTAACTGACTTATGAACACCGAAAACATGCAAAAGTTGAGTGCCAGAGATATTTAATTTCCAAATAATAATTCTACTACTGTTCGGAATAGCAGAAAAGTAGACAAAAGGTTTGGGTAAGTCATCAGAAAAATTATAAAATCAAAAAAATTAAATACAGATAATTCTGAGGACAATAAATTCATAATGTAAGAATCTAACAAACGACATGCAACTAAACCATCTACTCAATTAAATTCATGTCAAATTACACCGACGGAAAAGTAAAAAAAAAATATATAGTTACTTTGCAAAGTATCACATTAATTGTGTTCTATCCTCTTGATCTATTAAGCTCCGAAACTGCAAATTTTCAGATATTGAAATGGAATTTTAACTTAAACTTTCGTCTATGTTTCATTTCTATATCTAGTAGAGTTCGGAAAATATTGATATGAATATTTATATACACGAAAGCCGACGTGAAAACCATCTGCAAGTTTAACTTCTATTAGGCGTTCCAATACCATTCATTCCACTTATTGTGTTATTATATGCGTAAATTTGGCAGCATGAGAGAGTGAGACGGAAGAAGGGCGAGCATTCTCACTCCATCTATTGTTGCAGCAGGATTCGCGGTGTAATTAACCTAACGTTGACAGAGAGCTAAAGTCCTGAGAAATAATAATCTTCTTTAGATCGTCCATACGATGTGTACATAAATTGGTTTCATTTTTCACGTCACATAAATTTTAATAAACAGTAATTGATCATTTTTAAAAGCAAATAAATAAATATAATCCCAATAAAAGTTTCTGTCTGTCTGGAAGTTTGTCTCTAATAGGCTCCGAAACGTGTTAAAACCTGTTCAAACCAACTGCGAGTTATAAGGTTTGCCTTCAAGCGATCATAAATAAGTGATACCATACCTTTTATTATATTCAATGTATTCAACGCTACCAAAATTCTGTACCTTTTGTTTTTAGAGCAAAATAAAAAGAGCTATTTGTCCAAGTTCCGAGCGAACGAAATAGCGGTCATAGCTACTTGTAATATAATTTTACTATTCCGTATACAGTTATTATACTATGAATTCATTTAAAAATCAAATAATTACACATTAACAGACTTTATAGAGACAGGAAAATAGAAATTACTGATTTAAAATTTGTAAAGATAATGTTTTAAGTGCTACGAGAGCAATTAAAAAATTCAATCGAAGGAGGAAAACATTAATAAAATCATTAAACATTGTTGGAAGGACAATGCTAGTAATTCACAAATATTTAGTTATATTATTTTAAATATGAAACATAATTCGGCTTGTTATAATAAATATTTTGCCAAAGAAGAAACCAACATTTTCTATTCATGGGCGAGTGCAGATGAATTTCTATTTATCAAAAATAATCTATAATTAATTGATTTATTTTCGGAAAATTATATAATTATTTATACACAACTTTGAAAGTGAGCCGAGACCTCACTTCATATGATCCTATCAAATACATTCATTACTTATAACGCGTGAAATTATTTCTTATTTTCAGAAACTAAAACCACACTTTAAAGATACTTGATAATTTATTTTTTTTACTTAATATTATGACCAAGACTTCTTTTAAACTTTTATTTTGCATCTAAGTAGCCAGCTTGTAATGGCCGAGTCAGTCCTCTAAAAATCTTCATAGTTTATTTAATATTTGTTGCCTGTCCAGTGTGCTCGGGAAAGACGGAAATATAATGCTAGACGATTCATACTGAAGCTTGTTGACACAAGTGTTTAGGTGGGTGAATATTAATTTTTTAAGCTAGAGCAGGATATTCTATTAGAAGTCTGTCTTCGCAATTTTAGATTAAATGTTAATGGACGGATATTAGTCTCTTTGTTGTTAGAAATTTACACCATAAGCAAGTTTTAATGTTGGAGTGGTCGTCGGCACTTCTGTTCTGATGACTGACCAGAGAGAATAGCAAGGTTAATAACTGTACACTGGTCTTTGGCTTTAATGAATAGTGATTTCAAAGTGAAAACTTGTTTGTGTGGTATTGGCACAAATAGATATAGGTTGTTTTAAATAAAAAGTCCCCTGGCATGTCCGTGTGTCGGAAGACTTGGTTGCCACATAGCACAGCAATGTTATACTGTTCCCAAGTTTAAACCCCTCACAGTACTCATTTTCGGCAACGCTGCTTGACCTGCCCATTAGTTCAAGCCACGTGATTGGTTCATTCGAGGCCGCATTCATTGTGCCAACTAACCGTCATCGGTCTCCTTCTTTGAAACAGGCTATAGTTATATTATTTTCTATTTTATATGACGCCAATTCGTTGTCACTGGAACGTTCCCAGTTCCGATAAGATCCTTATCCATGTTAGTATAAAAACGCCGAAATGAGTTTTTTCTGAAGTAACCAGTTATGTTGTTTATTTTGATGAAGTTGTGCAACTCCCTGAATCCTGTGAAACAAGGAAAAAACCGTAATCTGTGTATGTTCCTGGTAGCTCGTTACACGAGTGTAATAGGTAGGCAATAAGGAGAAAGCCTGGGGCAAGGTCGCCGGCTCTGGAACGTCGGGATTCGCCAATATGAAGACCTTCAAGGTCTTGCAGAAAGGACCTCCACAAAACCATTAATCAGCGCGAACGAAAGACCGTGGTCAATCATACGTAAGGGCGTAATTATAGGATATGACATATTACGTTCATCACAGCGTCAATTTGTAATAATTCGAGAACTGACTCAGCCATGGCTGCGAAGAAATGACAGAATTATTACCAATTCCTCCTGCTTCACGGTATTGTGTTGCAAACGTTTACGAAACAGTATTAAGACTGCAGAAAAAAAAAGAGATAGTTGCACGTTATACTGTGAAATTATTGTTCTCACGGAAGCATAAACGGAACGAAAAATCTGAGGTCAAAGTTGCAAGCTCAGAATAATTCCGACATCACAGATATTCATAGTAAGCACAATAGAGAGGGCCTGGCTATGTTCCTTAACCCAATACTAATTCAAAATTGTGAGAGAAATCGAAAATGCGTAATAATTTCGTATTTTGCCATAGACATCATAATCGAAATTAATTGAAGTCATTGAAGATTAAAGAACTGAGGTTTGCATTGTAGGTTTAAAATTAACGGTAATATTTAACAAATAATGTTTTTCATCAATATTTTGCTCTACATGTTCGCTAAATATGTTATATCATAGTTTTCTTCCTTAAATATTTACAATAAATAAAAAGGGCCAAAAAATTCAACATTAAATGCATAACTATTAATAGTAAAAGTGACGTTTCATCTCCATTTTGAGACTTCCAAATTGTAACATAGAACTCAGAATTACTTTATTGTAATATTATGTTTGTAGTAAGCCTGGAGAAGTCTAAAATGGAGATGAAACGTCGCTTTTGCTAATAAATAGTTATATATTTAATGCTGACTTTTTTGGCCGTTTTTATTTATTTCGCTAAATATGGTTTCTGTTTCCAGTAAACTTTTCGTGCGGTTTTTTAGAGTATTTGCTTAGCTAACCAATTTAGTATCCGATACACATAGACACTTCGGAAGTAAGACTATTTTAATCCCCACATATTTTATCTGTACATCCGAAGCGTGATGCTAACTTTCTGACCTTGCTCTTCCCTACTAGGGAGGTGTGATGAGGCGGCAGATAGAAACTGCGCCAATCAATAAACCGCATTCATGTCTGGAATATCTTATAAGACTTCTGCAGCACTGCTGAACATATTCAACACTTACTATTAGCCTCTATCAACTAGAAAAAACCAACGAAACGGGAACAAACCAGGATCGGTCGGCGATGATAGAAATTAGACGCTTGAGAAAACTAACCAACACACCGTTGAAGGGGATAATCAAGATGGACTGTCCACAATTCATAAAATTACTCCGTTGACTTAGGAGTCAATAATATTTTGGAAATGGGGAGGCAGCACTGGAGACAAAATAAATGCAACGTTAACAACATGTGAATTTTACTCCGAGGGGCAAAAAGACATTTTCTAAGTCATATCTTCAAATTGATTATCCATTAAGTTAATTTCAATACTAGTTGGAAGTCCAGAGTTCCCCGATTAATTATACAATTAATTTGACACTAATCTCTAGGTCAACGTGCGAGCGCATCCATATTTTTTTTTGTAAATTTACCTGCACTCGTTAACAAAACCCGACGGATTCCTTACTTCACCACATACAGCTTTAAGACTCACAGTACTTAAATCGAGTCACATTAAACACTCACGCAACCTTAAAAGAGTCTAAAATAGCCCGGTGCATTGAGAGTGAGAATATACTTCGTACGGTAATGGAGTTAAAAATTCTCCCGGTGCACTAAGGGGTTCAATAATACAAGCGTTGAAAAATACCCCCTTGTACTTTAAAAAAGATCAAAATATTCCCGGTAGCTTCTGGTGTCACAAAAACTCCAGGTACCCATGCCGTTATTTATTTAATTTCCTCAATCTTCCCACCAAAATCACAAATCGTCCAATCATTCCACCAATTTAAAAAGTGCTTCTAAAGAACACAGAATTTATGCAGAACGTCACAGACCTGCGCACGCAGATGAATTGAAGCTTTAAGTATTAATCTTGGTTCTCTGTACAATAAAAATGTAAACAAATAAATAAATTTTCTAACTCTTCAATAGACGAAATAATAATTATCTGTAATGTAGGTAATTATTTGGGATTTTCACTTGAAATTATTTCGACAGTCTTTACACATCCGTTAAATAAGATTGACTTACATCTTTTTTAGTATTTAATTATTATTAAATTCACTTAACCTTAGAATTATCACTAGAAATGATTTCGTCAGTCTTCGTAATTACCAATAAATCTCTTAAATAATAATGATTCTAATTTCTTACCTATCTTTTTCTGACCTTAGATATTTGATTAAGTTTATACTGCAAGATGTAATTGGGGAAAAATCAAATTTGAAAGCATAAACATGGGCCGTGGATCAGTGAAATATTTCATGTTCAAAGGCGGTTATAAATAAAACGAAAATATTCAACGATTCGTTTTATTAGAATTAAAAAAACAGAGTGGAGAATAAAATGATTTTAATAAGGGTATGCTTTTCTTTGACATTAGTTTCATCTCTAATGAACTGCAGTGTAGTGAAGTGAGAATCAGCTCAGAGAACTGTAGGGCGGAATTTATGCTTAATAATATTTGAAATACATAATTATCTTTACTACGGTAATGGAACGGTTTTCCGTTATTAATATTATATTCTTGCTGTAAAAATCTTGTTACTTTCATTGTATGTATTTTAAACATTGTCAGCGAGATTTTCTCAATAATATTTTGGGGACATTTCAAAAATGTAATTTAATTTATAGGCTATAGATAATAATTATATAGTATTCTTACATATTCCGTACATGTCAGGACTCATTTGTTCCCCCTTAAAGCTACGTTCTTGTTAGTCTGTAGAATATAATAGTAATAGCGAAACGTATTAAAGATGATGCTAATAATATGTCAAAGCCGGCCTCTGTGGTCTAGTGGCCAGCGTCACTGCCTTCGACCACAGTTCTATTTCTGACAAGGACTGGGACTTATTACTTTCTAATGAACTCTTCTCTTAAGAGAATAAGAAACGGTCCACTGTATTTAATCCACAGCTTCATTTTAGAAAATTCCTAATTTACCAAATATACTGGATTATATCACAGTGTCATAAAACTGAACACAAAATTTAAGGTAGCGATACTATTTGATTCATCGATCCTGTTTCTGTGAAATCTACGTAATGAATTGCAAACGGTGACATCATGGCGCAGGAATTTTCGGGATAACATTGTTCAGAGGAAGGAAGGAAGGGCGGAGGAGCAACCAGTAACAAACGATTGCCAAATATCTCTGCCCCGGGCAAAAGGCCAATTACTCCTCGGCAACCGGTCGCCCAATTCCCTTCCTTCTCTTTTCGTTTTATTCATGTGTGGGTCTTCCTTCGGAACAGGCTTAATGACCGATTAATTGTCGGCGTTTGCCTTGAGAAAGACGACGTTCTCTCTGCACTACAAGGTCCCAGTCGCAGTAAAAGTAAACCAAGTCGGCGAGTGCAGAGGAAAAAAACTGTGTGCAACTACAGTGTATTCACTGTTATGACACCTAACATTAACAACTGTAACAGTAGACCACTTTGTGCTCAAACAGTCTCCGACCCATTACTTTCTATGAAGTAAAGATATACAATTCGCTTCCAACGTGCAATCAAGCTTTGATTTACTCAAATATCATATGCATTTCTATTTTCACTAATAACAATCCACGTTGTATGTTTTCGTTAATTGGGTACAAAAAGTCCAGTACTTGTTTTGGACTTATCAGACATATCTGGTTTCATGCTGTTCTATCCTGTTCTTACCACCTTATATCATAGAACATACACCTTTAATCCTTTAACTATTCGTCAAAAGTTGAACAAATTAAATGTTGCATGTTTTTAAAAAATAAATACGTAATAAAATAATCTTTCCTGTTTTTACCGAAGAATATGTCATTCAAACCAGATGAAAAAGTTTTTTGTACCATATTTAATTAACTATAATGATAAAAGACAACAGAATGCAGAGTTTGAGTAAAGTTGAAGAAGGTTACAGTGAGGGTAATAAAACTTGGACAAGTTGGCGCCGGGTTGGTTAATCACCAATTGCAATCTACTGTCTCTTACTTTCCAACATCTTACTAATTTAATGAACACTACTTAATGGTCTCTGTTTAATGCCTACTATTAATTCCTAAATTCCTAATTCGCGAATACCACAAATTTTCACCACTCTATCTTTTGATTTCCTTCGGTTTCGGGGACACAGTCCTCTCCAACCAAAAGTATTTATCTTTAATCTTTGGGAGGAGCCATCCACCCCACTCCACCGATGTTTTGGGGAAAACACCATGTCTCGTCACAGCCAAGTGTCCCGGAATCTCTGTGAGTTTAGAAAATCCAGACTTCTTAAATTGAGTTTGATTAATGAATTATGCCTCTTACGATGAAGGCTATTGAAATGCACATACATAACGTGAATGATTGTCGCTGAAAACGTTCACGATCTCGCCGATAGCGATCGCCACATTAGTTTGACGTAAGGTCATTCTCAGACTAACGTCAGACTGTAAAGTATAGTCAAGTTAAATGACCAATTGGTTTTCTGTTTTAAATGTACGTTGAACTCTAAAGACGTAATTTGGTATTCTGTTCGACATCTCCAAAATAATTCTTTCGCTTGTCATCTGCCGCTACTTCTGCTGATATCGAGCTTTATGCAGATATTAAAAGACATTTCTACTTCTTTTATCATCTATCTTTTTCTTAAGGCGGGAAAGAGACACACAATCTCGAAATAGATTTCAATACCTCAGCACCAACTAGTTTCGCTGCGTCGCAGCATTTTTTTTTCAATTATTCAGATGCAGTGGGCTTTGTACTTCACACCCATTGTGATCGACGACGTACTCTATCCGTCCCCCTATCCTGCCCACTATAGTTCGGTTTCATTGGCACACTTAAAAGCCTCCGGCTGCAGTAACTAGGCTTGTTAGCAGAACACAAGCACACAAACAATGGTAAACAGTACGTGAGTGTGCCGATACAGAAAAGCTCTTTCAGCTCATTTGTTCCATTGTTTAACAATTAACTGATCGCAGAGGCAATTAAATATCCACTTAAAATAATAATCACTCTTTAAAAAAAATTGAGATTGATGCCGGCGATGTGGTTGAATTAATCTACTCACTTCGAACAACTTTACTTGACTGTCCATTAGAAGAAATTTTATCTGCATTATAAAAAGAAGACTCATACTCAGGACAAACTTGAAAAGAAAATGGAAAACAGACGTTTCGTAATAATGAATTATTGAATGCGATCTGACAAAAAAAAAATTTACTCAGCGAACCGGCGTATCCCGGATGCTTATGTGTACTAGAACACGAAACTTAGGGTTACATAAATTTATTTATAATATTTTCTTGACCGCGCACAAGATTTGGATCTTGAAGTATAAAACATGCCTGTTTTTAGAAAATTAAAATTACAACAACACCCGCCAACTTCTCAACAGAAAAAATATTAATTATGTGTAATGTCGTTGGCTCCTTGGAATTTTCATTTAAAATTATTTATCAGACTTTGGAATTAACCACAAATTTATTAAATTATAATCATTCCAAAATGTATTTCTTTTCGAGATTGTGTTTCCATAGCACAAGCAATACAGTAGTAAATACAAATATAATAAAATAATAAGGAATTAAAATAAGGCAGAAGAGTAAGGAAGAAAATCTAAAATATGACGCAGATGTCAAATTGTCTCAATCACTATAAAGAAAAATAAAAACTATGAGTGTCTATTTTTTACGTATTTATAAAGTTTTTGTGGTGTTATATTTCTCATAATTGCCATAGTTATATTTCAGGTCAAGGCTGTTAAACCTTGAAAGTGAGGTTGTACTATATATGAAAGTCATTCCATGTCCGCAATCCAGGGATAATCGCTTTGCAAACTGCGAAACCTTGCATTGTACGCGTTTCAATATTTACCCGATAAACAGTTGGAATTCTCTTCGCGTTCCCTTGTTCCTTTTCCTTTTGGTTACTCTCGTCATCGAATCACCATAACTTACAATCCAGTAACAACACGTCAATAAATCACCCAACACGTGTTTTTTTTAAAAAAATAAATGTCAGTCCTTGTGTTTTGAACTGTATATCTCTTTCCACTATTTTTATCTATGTACCCTTGGTTTTAATTTTTTATTTCGTTTAGTTTCGTTACATAATTCTCAATTACCAAAACTTATTGTTACACTTATTTATTTCTAGTTTATTTTGTATATCTCTCAGTGAGAATTACCTGCATTGCTATTATTTCCCAAGTACATTAACAGATCTGTTTTTTCTTATTATTTTTATCTTCCGTTTGTTGCCTTACTTTAAACAACTCTGATTAAAATTCAGAATGTAACTAAAACTCAGGAGGTTAACAGAAAAACAATTTCGTTTCGGAAGAAATGTTTCTAGTGGCAATATTCATGACACTATAAACAATGTAATTAAATTAATCTGACTTAATATTATAAATAAAACACAAATAAAAGCCAAAAGTCAGCAATGGACTAATTTAATTTGTAAACGTTTCGTCCCCCAACTTTCGGGACCACCAACTGTCCTTTAATTTGCAACGTCCTGGGCTGGAATTTTTTTTTAATTAAAGGACTGAGAAGGTTCCGAAAGTTGGGGGACGAAACATTTCAAATTATTCCATTTCCGACTTTGGGCCATTCTTGTGTTTTATTTATAATTTCGAGACTGTAAAATAGTTGCAAAATAAAAAAGAAAACATGTCGACCTCACATGAGGTAATGAAGAAACAACTACGCATTACTCATTACTAATTCAGAAAAATGTAAATTGAAACACGCAATAAGTTTTGCAATTACATTCCGACGCTCACGGAAGCACGCTCTGAATGCCAATCAGATATAATTCTTGTTCCGACCGACTCATTGATCAAAAGTGCCGATCTATAAATTACCTGCAACATTGCCACGAGTTATCTGAGAAAACTGGAAATTTATTGATTGAGTTACGTTACGCTTAACACCGGAAAAAATTTCTTTCCAGGTATGAAAATATATAGAAAACCAAACAACGTGTTTATTTCATTGTGGCATTATTCTACATCAATGGTGTTTATTCACTGACTGGTTTATATGTTGAAAACGTACAAGATACAAAAAAGTTTAAAATATTTTAAAGCAGCTGAAATTTAGTATTTCAATTACGTACTAAACAATAGATAGTTTAGAAGTTGATACAAAGCTGTACCGAAGGAAATTTGAGTATTTTTTAAAATCATAGGAATCATAGTGGTACCTCGAATCAAAATCTTTTCGCCTTATTGAACGGCGTGTAATACAAGTAATTGCTTTTATTTACTATTTATCCAAAATATATAGGTGTTACAAAAAGAATAACCGATTTCAGATTAATATATTTCGAATAATAATGACCATATAAATATTAAGTTAATTTTGTAATTAAGGAAAATACAGTAAATAAAGGCTTTCTATATACCAACACATTGATACTCAATACACCATCACTAAGATCTGGGAAGTATTCAAAAGCGTTCCCCACTCTAGCGACCATATTCCGCGGCTGTTGTTATGCTGTTCCGCAGACCTACCATTGTTGCTGGAAGTGGAGGTACATAAGCTGAGTATTTTATAAACCTCACAAGAAAAAAACACATACAGTGAGGTCCGGAGATATTGGAAATCAACAAATCCTACAGATTGTAGATCTGATTACCGATCTTATTACCGACGGAAAACATTTCTACACTTTATTTGAGTGAGGGAATTTACACTTAAATCGATATATCATTGACAATTGTCAATAACTAGTTATATCTTACCCATTTCTTACCCATTCCCTAATGATATCTAAAATAAATTTTATAAATCAGTAGTTTAGCATAACTCTAATAAAATTTAATACATTAATTCCTATAACTATTAACATATAAAATCTTTTAAAATAAATCAAACACAAACAGATCTGTTTTTAAACAAATAAATTAACGAAATAGAAATAAAAGGTAGATATCAACATGGCAATCTTTCAAACGCATCATTCTCATTAACCCGATTCGTGATTCTGGCAGCGTCTACGGTCGTTGGCGTCGTCTTTTGCAACTGTTGTGTTACATCCGCGATGATGTGATGTTCCCCACAACAGAATCTTAGTTCTGGCAGAACACTATACTCTGTCCTTCTCTGATAACAATATAATAACTACAGCTGTCTATGATTCACGACCCTTCCTATATCCAATTTTCAAGTCACAATATTCCAAAAAATAAGTGCTCTATCATAAAACACTTTTTTTGTGTTATTTTCAGCAAAAATCTAGAAATCATTAATCACGGTTATATGGCGCCCATTCAAATTAATGAGCTAATGAACAGTCTTAAAAATGGAAGCATGAAGTTTCACTTAAATCACCATCAAAAAATTGACAATGAGTTAAAAGTAACGAATTAAGAAGGACGTAAAACCAAACTATCAATAATACATATCGTAACAATTTTTGGTCATTTCTACTGTTTCGTTATTATTTAGACAAAACGAGGCCGCTCTTTGTATTGGTGCCTATCACAAAAGAATACCTTGAAAACTTTTAACACTTTTTTCGCCTTGTCTGTCTATTATAAAACGATTAACGAGCAGAGGTTCATTACGAGTTCTTTGAAGGCCAAAACGGGTTTCAATACAACAATATATTTCATCAGACCACAATTTGGCAAAGGATTTTCGTTGAAGAAATTGTAATAATTTCTGCCTTCGAATGTACCTACAATTGTTAAAGCTTCACTAAAGTTAGATTGTCATAAAAACCTGCCCGTTCGGCTGACCTAATTAAAAATGGACGTTATGTAAATTGATCTGACGGAAATGTTCCTATTTCCATTCATACACGCAATACTGCTACACAGAAGCAGATTTCCGTATTCCTCAATTACGTTCTACTCATCTTCTTGCATTCTTGAGCGGGAAGATTCTTGTTGAAGTAGGGCAGACATAATCTCATAAAAATTACCGTGTTCCTCATTATTTACATGTCGTTTAAAGTTTCTCCTCAATCTCCTTTCTATAGCCAGTAGGTGAATACGTTATGGTAATTCTAGTAATTTACATTACAAATCTATCTGACGCCTCTCGTCGTAAGCCCAGTAAGGGGTTACACACCTGTACCACTGTGATTATCATGAACCATTCCAGTATACTCACTTCCGTTTTACAAAATATTGCTAGTGCGTAGGATTTCAAAACACGAGTAAAGAGTACGGAGAGTTTTACGCAACCTTAGAAATATAAATCGAAGTTATTGAGGTCTAGAGAGAGAAATTACGTATTAGGACATTGGCTACGATTCTTAATGATAGGGTTAACTTTTGGCACAAAAATTGACTACAGTATGTATTATTAATAGGCTCCAACTTGGGACTATGTTTCTAAACTCTTTACATTTAACTCATTCTCAATTTTTAAAATCAATTAAGTTTAAACTTGTTGCTCCCAACTGTAAAATCGTCTATTAAGTCATTCATTGAATTGGTTGTAATGGGTGGCATACAGTCGTGCACACATGTAGTGAGCTATGGAGGTATTACGACTGAAGTTGTCTATGGAATCATAGACAAGGAGAAGTCCAAGCAAGGAGTATGATTATGAAAACTACAATTAATAATACTGTAAAGAAAAAGGCGCTGAAAAGCCAAGCTCAACAAACATTACCTTAATTTTGTCGTAAATTTAATTTCAATATTCCTTTAAAATGCAACTAAAATCTGTAAAAAAAGGAAGTTATTTGGCCGCCTTATTAAGTTTTACTTTTACAACATTTTACGATTCTCTTTTTCATGAAAAGGTAACCTGACCTAATACCTTCACGTCAGAAACGAGAGTAGATCATATTTCGAAAAAGTGAGTTGCTGCTCATCATTCAATTAAAATTGAAAAGATAAATATGAGGCTGACGATCAAAAAAGAATACTTATGTCCAATACTTCTACGGATGGACTTAACAAATCCCGTTCCAAGGAACCAAAACAAACTACTAAACAATATTATCAATATTAGAATTAACTTTGACAAGACAATTTTGGTTTTTCAACATTTAAGTAGAGTAAAATGATAGGTCAGTAGTGATAATTGTCATCGTTTAAGTCGACATTAAAAATTAATACTATGGAACTTACCTAGGAGTCATTTGGAAAAGGAAAGATTTTTAGCCGTAATTACTTACACTTTATTTCTACTACATTTTCTCCGCAACAACAGGAGTACAAAAACTTCAGGAATTACCTAATATCGTTTAAAAGAAGAACAAAGATATAAACATGTCAAAACTGACACGCAAAATCTAAGAAAAATTTATGATTATAATCTTAAATTACTTATTTGGAATCCAAAACGTTAAAACTTTTTTATATTTAGTAGCCATACTCTGAAATGTCTTGTTCACCTGATGAGGTCCATGGGTTGTAGATAAAGAGTTGATTTAGTCATATAAATGCAAGTAATATTTCATAGTGTTTATGAACAATTAACGTCTGTGAATAAATACACGTGAAGATTAACAACCCGTATAACAGACTTATACAATAAATTTTGGAAAATTTTTGAACATTACGTAGACATTTCATGGCAATTGTAGATTTAGAAAAAAGCCGTAGATAATTTGAACTGTAATACACTATTAAGAATTATGAAGATGACAGGAATAAAATTATCGAGTAAGAAGGCTTATCCATAACCTCTACAGAAGTAATTAGAATTGAAGATCATGAAATGAGAGCAGAAATCAAGAAAGGAGTAAGACAAGAATGCAGTCTGTCACCCAAACTGTTTAACTTATATATAGAACAGGCTATAAAGACGGTTAAAACGGGATATGGGAAGGGAATCATACTCCATGGAGAAGAAATTAAAATCCCACGGGTTTTCGATGATATTGTAGTATTAGGGGAATCAGAAGAAAACATGAAAACCATGGCATGAACATTGTCCCGGAGGAAGAGTTCAATATGAGGATTAATAGAGGGGGGGAAATGTAATGGAGTGTAGTATGGGAAACAGTGTAATAACAAAGGGTGTTAGATTGGGAAGGGATATTTTGACGGAAGTTAAGGAATTCTGCTACTTGGGAAGCGTAATAACTAGGGATGGTAGAAGTATAGTAGACATAAAGAGTAGAATAGCACAGGCAAGGAAGGCTTTCGCGAAAAAGAGGAATTTACTTACGGGTAATATAACTGATAACTACAGGTTGGTGCTGAAATCCATGGTATCTGATGCGATGATATTTAATACTAAGCAGGCAAATGTAATCAAGCATCGAAAGAAATGAGCAGATGTAATAAGGGAACACGTAGATGAATCTGAATAAAAAACCTATTTCTCCTGCTAATAATAGTGCATATTAACTGGTGTATTTGTGAAGCAAGGGTGTGTGGTGAAGAGTAGGGGAGCGTTGCTTTGCGCACGGGAGAGACTATTCTGGCGTGAAATTCCCTGACAGGTTGGTAGGTAGTCTCATTTTCCGGAAATTGCGTTCCTCGTGCACACACGGCTCCTCTGGTGGGAGTTGTCTAACACGGCTGTCGTCTCCCTCTGCAATTATATCAGATTCCTCACAAAGCTATTCAATAGTTTCTAAACTTACAAATACGTCTACCGAATGTTAGACGACCAACAGAGGGTTGAAATTGAAAAGAAACACGAAAACATCTTGTTTAATTGACTTGAGAACACTATATTAATCTATTTCCCAGGAATAAATTAAAAATACATATTTTTCTCGGTTGCGTACAAAACTGAGTCTTGGCAACCAAATATTTGCCTTAAGAAAGGGAAGTTGAATATAATTTAATAAATCTATATTTGACTAACAACAATTAAATCAACTAATAAATTAAACGGCCCAAAAGACACAAAACATTTAATAAAAGTAACCCTTCCTCTTTTTGGAAATTTTTTTCAGGGGTGCTATGAACTTTTTGGTATTGACAAATAACTAAAAAATTAAAGAAAATAATTGTTTATATAAACATGTTACTCAAAAATTTATCATGCAATTGTGTAAAAATAAATCAAAAATTAAATCAAAGGCGAACAAAACGTTTGTGTTACTTTTATTATGTGATTTTGTACCTGCTGACCGTTTTATTGATTTTTTAAACCTTTCTGTTTAATGATCATGTAATTAATTTTACAATATGCTGATAGTTTATAAACATAAAATGAAAATAATTAATTCATGTTAACTGTCAAAATCCTGCTTTATTGTTTAGCCATTATTGTTCCCTATTACCTTCTCACTTGCGTCATTTTCCTCTCACTGGCAGTGTAGAGTCTCACCACTGTAGAGATGGGCGATCTGATCGATATCTGATTCAAAGAGTTAGATCCCTCTGTAGAGTGAGTGACCATTGATTAGGAAGAAAAGTTGGGTAGCTCTTTTGATACTCTCCGATCCTCTGATCCGTGAACTGCTACCTCCTCTTAATCACTCACAGATGAATCAGATCGCGCGGACCGAAATCTTTGTGCTCTTTGAATCACTGACTCATGAATCAGAATATCTTTCTTTCTGTACGGCGATTGTTTTTACAAAATTAATAGGCATTTGTAACTGACTGTCCAGAATATAATAGTATAAATCCCTTCTGTAATCTATTGGTCCACATAATATTACTAAATGTTATCTTGTATTTCTCACTTTAACCAATTTTGTTTTACACTTTGCTTTTATTAACATTACTAATTCACTTTTTGCCTCATATCGGAGTAGAAATTGGATCACGTCCTTAATTACCACACTTCATCTTAAAATCAATACAAAGGACCTATGTATATTGGGAAAAAATGAAAATAATTCTTAATACACCCAAAAGAAATTTGAAATTGCGACGCAGTCCACGACATTTGTGTATATTTCAAAAGGGTTATTTATTACACTACTTTTAGTTGAGTAACAAGCTACAATATAAACGTATTTATAAGTATTTCCAGTCATCTTGTTCCTCTTTAAAAGAAAAGCAGAATACTTTTGAGATCATGAACTATTATTTAAGACAGCCAATTAATTTTTGATTGATTAAATAAATCAGAGAATCGCGGAATATTAATAATGTAATTAATATTTTAAAAGAGGAATCAAATCTTTATTGCCTTCGCTATGTCAAAATATTCTTGAAGGTTACAAATCTGTACTTTCATTACCAACCAATCCAAATAGTCCCTTAATTACTTCTAAAAATTACTTACATTATACTAATTAAATGTTGTTTTTTTGGTTTTTTTTTTGCTTAATATTTTTCAATGAAGAGCAGCATTCATTCAAGACACCTAATTCCATGTTTTCCTATTTTATTATGCGTAATGGCCACTTTCCAAAATGATGGATTGTCTGACTAATCGTATGTTACTGTATTGTGTTTTCGCGAGACTTATTTTAGGTTTCTCAAGTAAGTGGACCACCTGGTTTTTCAGTAGCCCGAGGTGATCACGATCGTTTCGTAATCCCTGCAACTTTCCACCTACACTCAGTAATTGTCCAGACTGTTAGGCTGTCAGTGGAAATTAAATACGACGGCGCTATGTTTTTTTAGGGTGATACATAAATTACGGTTGCTATTTATTGCCAACCTTATATTATCGGTGATATAATGAAAGCTACTAATTCGTTTATTCAAGCCTGGATAACATAATTAAAAAACGACTTGGGGAAGATAAATTTATCGTGTGACACTAATGGTGGCAGGAAATCGAGTGTGACATTGAAATATCTGTTGCTCTGCCAATTCGTCTTAAACGTTTCAGTGCGTTACTGATCTCGTCTGGTTTGGAAGCTGCGATCTGTTGCGGTTGTGTATTGTAGCGTCTAGCGGCTGTATCGAGTTCACTGCGGCTTCTCGTCTTTCAATCGGCAACTCTGCTGCTGCAGCTTCAGTATTATTTTTCTTATTTGCCACCGCAGTTAATTAGATAATTTCCGACCTAGAATATGTGTCACCGGTATTTTTACGAGATTAAAAAAATGGAGACGGTATGTATAAATGATGCTTGGACGAAGTGTACTTATTGTAAAAGCAACAAACTAAAGTGTAAATTATACACCAAAAAAATTATCACAACGAAGGCTTAATATTCCACAATTTTTTTCACATTTGGACCTTTACCCTGTCTCGCTCGGAAGAATAATGGTTTCGAAGGAGACGCAGTAGCACTGCTGGAAGATTTATTTTAGTCTCTGTTGACCTTTTTCTGACAGAAGTGTCTATGGCGATCAATTCTATCCGTCTTTGTGTGCGTGCGAAGCAATTCAAAAATTTTCACTCTAAGCTACCAAAAGCAGTTGTAATCTTTGAGAAGCCGCGAGCAGGTTGGTCTTTATGACGACAGTCATCGTCAATAGAAAAATAGAAAATATATGTTGTGGGCTACTGGTGTCGGTTATGAACAAACTTCAAAGCAGAGCACGACACAAAGAGAGTAGGTTTTGATCCTAATATTAAAATTTGAGAAGTAAATTTATGATTAAATGATGAAATAATACTTGTAATAAAAAATAATAATAATTGGTAAAATAATACAAGAAAACTATGCTACGTTTGGCACAGGTTATTTGCATCATGTAACCTGTAAAGATTGCTGAATGCCTCGTTTCCCATGGGGCTATCATCATTCAAATATCCTCCAGTTTTCTCAGGGGTTACGTAGATCCAAACGGACGAGTTTCACTATAGGTTTATAATCTCAACTGAAAGTGAAATTCCGACAATTTATCAGCTGCTTTTGATCTTCTTAATGCTATTTCTTCTCTATCCATTGCGCTTTTCTGTGTAGTCAACAATAAAGTGGTTCCATGAATCAGTACTACTTTGTGGAACTTAATAAAACATGACAATGTGTGTGTGGAAAAGCAATGTGGTTGGTTGCTTTTATCGTAGGTGGTGATGGTACTTTACGGTTGAGTCCCTTTCAGTCCCCGCTTTCCTTTGCCAAGCTCTCAAAGGACCTCTTACAGGGAATTGTTGAGATCTCGATAAGGTAGTTTTCGAAAACTCTTATAGTACTTTGTTGTGTGTGTCCCCTAAGAAGTGCTCATGTAAGGACCCTTTTAATATAGTCTAGGAGAGAGAGGAGCGGGGTACTGTGAAGGGGACATTTCTTGCATAAGTTCACGTGTTATCGGCTCTTCTCTACACGTTCGACACGAAGGGGAGTTATGCCAGCATCAGCGTTTCCTGAGACAACCGATAACCGTCAAAAAGTGAGTGAACTGAAATCTTACTGCTTAATCGGATAAACATTTCAGTGATCAGAGTTGTACAGTCCACGTAATTGCGTTATAGTTGGGCATGCGGTTCAAATTTGAAGGGACTTCTAGAGGAAAAGTGTTCGGTTATGAGTATTGCGAAGCTGATCGAATCTGTCAATCACGCTCAGGTCAGTGGTAAAATTCGTGGATCAGAAATATTTCCTAAACTCTACCGCAAAGTGGTCATTAACATTTAGATTTTCCTTCTAATATTATCGGAGTGAAGATCAATGAGAAACATTTCCACCAGGAAATCCTACCTGTGTTACGGGTGCTCATGAATGGTAGATGTTTCTGCATGAAGCGATGTTACTCTGGGTTCACGATAAATTGATAAATTCAATCAATAACCACGACAGGTGGTAGATTTAGTCCAGTAGCCGCCACGACGAGGAGTGCAAATGAGCAACTTTGAGGGATCAATTCACACCCTTGGAAAATTACGAAGGGCAGAAAGTATCAACTTCTGTCTACCAGAAAAACCAAGTTTTGGAACTATCCAAAAATAAATTATGATTCGTAGAAAACTAATTTCAGCCAAGGGAAGGGGAAAGAAATTTGTTTAGCTCAGAGGTGATTAAGAGATTTTAAATACAATCGTCGAAGAGCCTTTACAGAGAAGAGTCGTTGAACAAACTATTGCGATAATAGTAAATACGACTTTGTATAAAATAGTCTTTGTGCTAACTTTGATCAAAACAGATTTGCAAGGAGAACCTGCAGGTTCATGGCCAAGTGATCCTCGGGAGATGTTGATACTAACGGCGAAGGACGACTATAAGAAGTGTCACGATCCGAGCCACTCCAAATCCGAGAAAGGATATCTGGATAAGCGTGATAGCCCAGTGAGACGAGATTCAGCTCTTCCAAGGATTTGAGACGACCTTCCTGGAAGGAGGACATTACGCGTTCCGAAGACGGCAGCAACTCTGGAGAGTTTCGCAGACGCTCACAATCGAACCGTATGTACTTCTGAACTCTGATATATATTATATCACCTCTATTACACAACCACAGGGAATATAAGATAATAAATCAGAGTCTCGTGCTAAGTATTATTAAATTCCCTTACATATGATTCCCAAATTAATTTAATAACCACGTGCAACACAGTTTACGTTATATTTGATACGATAGTTACAAATACTTAATTTAAAATTAAAAATGGAACGCTATTCATAAAATTGTGGTATGAAAAGCAATCTACGGACCGCAATAAATTATTTAATAATAACGCCAACAAAAATTTCGGATAAAATTGAAGAGTCGGTATTTAATTTTGACGCGGCAACGAGCCACATCACGGGGCTGCCTCGTGTGTTTCTGGTGAATTATAAATCATACATTTAATTCTCGCTTTAAACCTCTTTAGTTGTATTTTTTCAATGGAGAAACGGTTCATTTAGTGTACTATCTCATTTAAATTAAAAACTTGTTATAATTTTTTTCTTCAAGATATTTATATTGATTTATGTTATATTATATTTAATTTAAAAGTGTCTTTTCATGTAAATGGTTAAAACAAAACTAAGTTAAGGTAAATGGCGCAAGAATAGAATTACACGAGGCACAAATCGAACCAGTGGTTGTACGAGCTCCGTATCTCATTTCGTCGCACAGACTGACACCCATGACCCTGACCAAGTCCTAGTATTACTCCAGAGTTCAAGCACCGAAGCGGGGACTTAAAACGATGACGGAAGCCAGAACAGGAAGCCCTACGAAAAAGACCTGTTCCCTGCGATCGCCATAAACGTGATTAATAAGGGGGAGTGGTAAGAGCCGTTATTCTAGGCGATGTGGACCCGCTAATCCAGATAACGCTAATTTTACGTGCCCTGAATCGACGAGACATTTGGAAACTGTTGACGAAGCATGACTCGGGCGGTTAGGGACACACTTGCTATAGATTTCTCCAGCCGTTTCTACATTCTGTACTTTAATACTAACTTCGTCTTCAGGTTTATTTATCCAACCGCGGTTTTTAAAATTAAGTAACTTTCCCATGAGCAAATATGGAAATCTTGGTTCAACGTGTCTTAATGTGGTAACGTACTATATAGAACTTCCTTAATATTTCACACACTGTAATGGCAGTTTATGCCGACAAAAGGACACCTTTCCTAAGTGAATCTCTCCAAAGCACCCCCTTGCTCATTTCACCTGCCCACTAGCTTTTAAAATATTCCAATTTTCTCGTTTCGTGTTTTGAATTACGCTTCTCTTTCGTACTGTAATACCTTCTACTATTTGAAGGAAGTGACTGCAATCTCATCTCAACGCTATAAATTTACTATCAAGCCTTTTGTGCAATAACAAAAGTTTTGAATTCTTTGTTTCAACGAATAAATAGTGAATTACTTTAAAAAGCTCCCCGAGGGCCTCTAACATATCCACCAAAAAATCGACAACCATGATGAAAACCCAAACTTATTTCGTACCCCTCAATAGCTCAGACAATGGCTAAAAAAAGAGGGAAATATGATATTACACTATATAGAAATGTTTTCAACGTTAACTAATGGAATTAGCTTCTATCTTAGTGACTTACGATCAAAACAAAATTTAATACAATTCAGGTACTGAGCGTAATGGCCTAAATAGATGTGTTAATGTTTCATTACGAAAGAAGCACTATTTTTAAAATGGATGTGTCGCATTTTATGAGACCTTACAAGTAACCCTAAAGTAGGAAGACGACCATTGAGATCGTGGTCGTTGAGGTTTAAAGTGATGCAACCCTCCCCCTCCTCCTCAGACCAAAAGAAAGGGGACATCTTTGTTCTACGTGGGTCATAAAGACGGTCACACAGACCATTCCAATCCTCTCTAAACCCGGGATTGCTTTTCGGAAGCCAACTGCTGACGCCATTCTCCCTTCCAACAACGAAATAAGATCCTCCTCTCCTACCTTACTCTCATGTGTAACTTGCCTCTACGCGTATTTAGTTCACCCATTTGTGACAGATAAAATTTTTAAGAATTGGCCTTCAACAGCTGCATTCATTGGAACTGAGTCACGCTACAAAAGAAACTAATTTGATATACGTGACATTTAATAATTTTTGTGAACTTTAACAATTCACTGTTTCAGTTTTTCTGATTCCTTACGAAAAACGGAAAGGTTTCTCAAATCGGAAAATCTAGATCCACTTCCAGATTTAAAAATTTACGATGGTAGGTTGATAGCCATTGGAAATCAAAAAGTTTTAAAGTATACACGGCACATAAACTGATGAATTTTAGGTTATGAACGTATTTTATTTTTAAAAAAATAAACCAACAGGGTTGATACACCGGTAAAAACGTTCCTTAGTAACTACAATACATTACCTGAAAAGATATATAGACGATTTAGGGCTAATATCAAAAGGGCAGTTTCGAGAAGCAAAATTTCTCTACCACAGTCAAGCTGTGGTTGTGTAATTTAATTTGAGGAAAACTGCAAACGGGAAAGGAGATAGGCCCCATCGGATATTAAATTCCTATCTCGTCACACATTACTGGCCCACCTCATTAAAATGGCTTCGCTTCGATTCCATACAACGCACTAACTACGTTGCGGTACAGCGCCGTTGCTGAATAGTTAAATTGATCGAGACAACGTTGACTACGTGGTTTTTTGTTTCACACATATTCCTCCTAGAAACAAAGAAACTATAAATTTGTGCGTCCATGAAACTCAAGACACTTGGCCCCTCTGATTATCTTCATTTCCTTCTTACAGATATAAATTTCTTGTCACTGTCTCATGTTACTTGCCTTTTACGAGTAAGGCCATAGCAAGTCTAAAAATGAATAAACTGTTTCAAGATGAATTAATTTAACCATACTATAGTTTTAACTGCCAGACACACACTACGGCATATATGTATAAAAATTAAAAGGGCTGATTTTAAGAAAAAGTAAATTTAAGTAAACATTTTGCGTGCTGAAAGGTCGGTTATCCATTAATAATGCTCACAATCACTACACATATACAAGCTGCCGACGGCGTTGGGATTTTCGGAGAATTTTTGCGAAGTCGTGGCCCACAAACGGTTGCAAATCCTAGCGGTTATAGTATAGAAAATTGATATAATTAATTAAGTACATCACATGGAAAGCGGCTAAGGTGTAAAGTGTAAAGATTTAGAAAAGTGTCTGAAAACTTTGCGCAATTGGTCAGGTTTTGAGAATAAAAGTGAGTCGACGTAAATAATTTGAACATACAAGGTCTCGTATGGTCTGATTTCTGCAGTTATTAGGGAAGAGACCTATACTCGCAGTTGTCGATAAAGTTAATAAAAGTATTGTATCCGCCCTGTTGCATAAACGACAACGCACTACCTGTATTTAAATATTGCTTCGGCCGTCATACGCATCATAAAAAGCCGTTGCGTATTCAAGGCAGATCAGAAAAATCAGTATTGAAAGAATTATTTAATTAATTATATCTTTCAAGACTTTGCATTCTGTGCTCAAATCCTGAGTCCAATATTTATAATAAAGTGTTGTCATTGATTAAATTATAAATTTTTATATTGATGTAATGAAAACAAAAACGCATTATAATAAATATACGAGTATATAGGCCTATATATAATTTATTAAATCCAAGTAATCCAAGGAGTAGAAATTTCCGTGGAAATGGAGAATTCAGAAAAACAGGACTTGACAAATGACTCGTATTTCGCATTGGAACTGAGATATTCTAGTTTTTGTTTCATAACATCTACCTTCCTATTCAGTCTTAATTTGCAATTGATTGGTCCTCGGCCGCATTTCACATCTGACGGAAAAAAAATATGTACATCATTAATGAAATACTGCATGGACACCAATTTAACCTGTTTGATAATATTTTACGAGTAACTCTCGTATTTTGACGATTCACTTTCATTAATACCCGATATATGTGATTATAAAATCGCTGCATGTTTACGCATGTTGCTGAACTCACTGAATTGCCAATTGTCTTTCATACAATTCTGTTCTACGCGATTACAATGCTCAGTTCACAAAACAGGAATGTAACGAGAATTTCGCATTTAGATTGTCCGGACACGGAATGTAGGGATTTGTAACACCTTGTTGACATTCCTGCAGTTTCGGAATCCGACCTCACCGCTACGAAATGCGGAAGGCCTCTTCTGGAGCATCCATTAATCCTGCATACCTGTCCTAGAACTGAGGTGAGAGCGACATAACTCTCTTAGGAAATGTGTTCTATTTTCGTTCCTCTTTACGGATTACAATTTTCTAGCGTTCCATAGTCTGATTTCAAGAGTAGTTGGAATCTAATACAGTAAATGTTATAAAACGTTCTAAAGAGTGGCATTTTTATGAACAATAAAGACGAAAAATATAAATTTTTATGCTGAATAAAAATAAAATTTCAAACAGAGAAGAAATGCTTCTACTGAAGCAGAATTTAGAAGATCGGAATTGGTAAACATCGACCGGAAAATGCAAATTTATATTTCACGTGCGGAGCGGGTGGTTAATAATTAACAGATTCGGCGGGGTACAACAAATACGATTCATTAAACATCACATCGTTAACCCGCACACGCGTGGATATTTGAATTTATCTGATTTTCAGTGTCATCAGCCCATCCATTGAGGTCGAGTGCCGCAAAAAGCTCAAGTTTCATCAAGACATGACCTCAAAATCCAAGATTACGTCTGATCAAATTGATACTACGTTGATGTTAACACTAATGCAAATACGTGGCCCACAAAGACATTCGAGATCAAGAAGGCATAATATCTGAACTGATTAACCTTCCTCTTATGCTTGAAGGGAATTTATCTTGTAATATGCGAGATTGGATGGATTTGTATAAGTAAAAGAGTGAAGAGAAAGATGGCAATATTGTTTCAGTTAGAGAAGAAGAAATTCAGAGAGGCAGAGAAACATTGTTGAACATTTTTAAACGCAGAGTGTGTGCGTGTGGATGAAGCTCTCACGCATCAAAAAACCTGCGATAATCAAGCAAAGAATTACGCATCACTTCTCACAAGCTAATTTAATGGTCCAATTATTGTAGGCTTTGTAGTTTGTATGACTGAGCTAAGCCAGATATAATATTGGCTGTTAAATTTTGCATTTAATTAATCGGCTAATTTAAATGCTTCGTAACTTAATTTTGTATTTTCAAGATCTGAGACCAACGATTTAATAAATTTGTAATATTTATAAATTTAAATAATTACGAGTCTACTTCCAAAATAAGACAGGAAAAAAATAAAGTTATAAACATGGAGCAATAAAATCTTAAATGTCTGTATGTAAAATTACGAAACTGTCACACAAACTTCGTTCATCCTATGTCAGTGATTCATCCATTTTTTTAAGTTTATAAAGTTTCTTTAATTCAAATGGAGAAGAAATGCTTCTATTGAAGCTCTCCTTTGACTTGAATTCCATGCACCTTTTATCAATTTACACAAAGTCTAGTCTTCAATAAATTCCTAGAAATTAGGTTGTGAAGAATGTGATTAGTGAATTGTAGATGAACCTAGCTTAGATTTACAACAGTGAAGGTATGTCGAATGGAACCTCAGAACAGCCACTCAGACTAGCTCAGTGGTAGAGTCCCCGCCCGGAAAGCGGAAGGTCCTGGGTTCGAGTTTTTAATAATTTTTTTTTAGAAATGCGACATTTTCATTCTTCTGTCTCGAACACCCCTCATTCTCGAAATTATTAATCTATGTACCTCTCTGGTACCATTATAAATTAATTTAAAGTTTTAACTAAACATTCTAGTGTACTTAATTTTAAAATCTTATAACCTCTCTCTCGCACCTAAGCACATTTTTAGAGTACATGTCCTCTTTTCTGCTTTATAATTTTTTTGCTATGCAACCGTGTTAAGAGGCCTTTAGTATTCATGTCCCTCTCCAGTCGCTGTGGTTGGAAAGCTTTAGTAACAAGATCCGTGGAAACGTGTACTTCTAAGGTTACAGTCATCAGGCGGAACAGAATAGCGGCGGTTTGTGTAAACAAAAGGAAATCACTAGTACAATGGCCTTAGTTCTGCATTATTAATACAGTAATATGTTAAGTTAAAAAATTTCAGACATATTTTTAATACCCTAAATACTTTAGGCAGCCGTGCTGCGTTTATTAATATTTTATAATTACTAAAATATATTTCTGAGCATTCTAGCTGGTGTATTCATTAATTTCATCAACTAATTTTGATTATTTTTATATCGGTTTATGTTTAACAGTATTCAACAAGAGCACTGACTTTATTTCTGATGCCAACTAAGCGCGTAGCTAATCCGATAGTTCCACAGGTTTTCTGAGTTTCAAATTCTATTTTTTGGCTGATTTATGGTTCTAATTCCCTGTATTACCCTCGAAAACACAAAAATATCAGTCATTTTTTGCGTACCAATGAAACAATTCATACATCGATTATCTTCAACATGTTTATTAACAACATTCATTTTTATCAACCCAAATTATCCTTTCATAATTTTGACAGTTTCTTACAACAAATGTTTCCAGACGTCATTTTGAAGAATATTTTGAGCCGTTTCAGTGATTTTTCTGTACTTACTTCTTTATCGGTTTTGTAAACTTCATATTTCATTATCCATCCTCATATTCCAAAGGATTATGACAAATACAAACAACAATTCCAATTTTTGACTAAATTAACTGTTAAAGTCTTAACAAGATGCCTTTTAGATTTTTGAATCCGTTACAATGCACAAAGATAAGCATTTCAACTATTTCCACAATACTGGAAATGAATAATGTAACTAAGATAACTGCAAATAGTAATACCAATGACTATAATTACACCAGGAAATAATTTACGAATTGGCTACGTCACAATACAAAATATATATCTATTTATATTACTGATTGCTGAGAATAAACTGTTTATTTTAATATTATTAGCGAAAGAGTAAATATTGTTTCAATATTATTTCACGTTATGTTTTTTTCAAAGGAATATAAAATTACACCAAGAAATAATTTACGAATTGGCTACGTCACAATACAAAATATATATCGAGTTATATTACTGACTGCTGGGAATACTTTGTTCATTTTAATATTATTAGCGAATGAGGAAATATTGATTCAATATTATTTCACTTAATATTTGTTTTTCAAAGGAATATAAAATTAAACTAAAACCAAATCACGGAAAAAACTAGTTTTCATTCAATTCCTATAAAGTTTCTTGTTAACAATTGGAGCTCCATCAGATAAATTTTTTGAGGATTTTACTAGTACAAAACTATTTCGTTAAAAATTATTTAAATTTTAAGTTTCGAAATTAATTTTGTTAAAACAAACAAATAATGTTACCTACAGTTTTTAAGTATGTAGTAAAATTTTAATATCTGTATTAATTGAATAAAGACATTTTTTCTGTGATGTGATCGTTTTTAATTTAATATAATAGTATATTGAAGTAGCAAACTACAAATATCGCATTCCGGTATCTCTCAGAGAAATGTTTTACCTGTACTGAGTTGGAACAAGAGGGAATATCTGTCAGAAGGAAGAGGTTCTTGAGAGGTAGTGGAACTGACAGACGCTGACTGACGCAACGAAAATATTTCCCAACTTATGACGCCCCGTGAACGTGTATTCAGCTCTTCAGTAAGATGCTGTAAGTTGGACTCAGTCCAAACGACACACAGAGAAAATGAAAAGAAGAAAAAAAACTAATAACGCAGCAAAAACCAGACTTTGCTTTTTGTTACGCGTGATGGTAAATACGCTCTAAGAGACCGGCTATGACATTTTATCTCCGTTTTTAATCTTTCTACCTTGCTCGGTCTGTCTTACTGGAGAACCGGTTCCTTCAAATATGCAGCTCACGATGGTCTGTCCTACCACTGTCCAAGAAAGGACACGTCAGCCTGGTCGACGGATGAATGAAGGCAACGATCAATTAGCTACGGTTTCTAGGCGCAGACTGGATTCCTAAACGTATTCCCTCCTACATACGTTCATTCCTCTTAATACGCGATTTATTTAACATCCAGTCTGCAACTCTGCAATGCAATAACGGTTTGCTTTAATGCTTGGGCAGTGAATCACTCATAAATGCATTCCGACGAACCTAAATATGGAAACCGACACACGACAGCGGTCTAATTAGAATGGTTCCACATCTGTCTTTCCCCACTCGACATTTATTTTCTTTTTAATTTCAAAGAAGTACATTTGTTCTCCAGTCTATGATTTACAATGTCTTCATTGCAAAACAAAGGTTCGTTCGGGTACCACCGTGCTTACTCATGCATACTTATTTTATTGCGAAGTTCGACCTATTAGTAGATGTGAGGACATACTAACGATAAAGCACATAGTTTATATCTGTCACCCAGACTCGGGTTACGCAATCCCAGGTTCTCACCAGATCAGAGAGGGGTAACTCGTCCACTCGGAAAAAGCCATAAAATTTCTGCTCACGTTCCTGGCTCATAACAAGTGATTAGAAAAGATATAAATAGTTCATATTCTCTTGGAACTACAACTATAGTCTGTTAGCTATTCGTCATAAATGAGTGCAAGTAAAGTCCCTAATGACTATAATTCGGGACGGTGAAACAAAATAAAAAAACAGTAAAGGTTAAACAAAGTCTAGGATCAAGTGAAGGCTTTCCCGGTGTATGTGATTAAAAAAGTATTCCCAGTATTCTAACCGGGTGAAAACATTGTAGAAACAAGATGTTTCGACGGCGGTCACTGGCAACATCTTCAAGTGAAGTGCCGATGCCGAGTTGTGGTCATCCTTCGTCGTGCATGTCTTCACCTGGATAAAATCTCGAGAATGTTTTGTTAAAGTCTAGAATATTAAGCGTAATACTAACAATCAAAACAGCTAATTTAGTCTGTAAGAAAATAACAAGTAGCGTTATGGATATTTTCCGTTATATTTCGATGTTGGTGTGTTTTTCTTCGTATTCGATTACAGGCAGCTGTCGCTTATAATATATTTTATACATATTCCAGTTTTATGGAGGTAGATTTATTTTGTATTTGTTTTTACTCAGTCTCTTTGTCTTTGTGGTACCTAAAACGTATAGTCATATACGCGAACAACATACTTTTAAGGAGCAGGTTTACTATGGACACCTATATAACTGGATATTATCCTCCACATATCCTTTTAACGACGCTGTTATGGGCTGTTTCTTTTTTTATTGTTTCTCCCCTCTCTCGCTTGAATTACACCTTAAATATATTGTTGGACACCATGGTGGCATGTTATTGCATGTACTTAACATCATAATATTCGCATTTTGTGTCCTTATTACGTGTAACTATGGTGGCGACTTTTCAAAAGGATACATTACGAAGTATTTACAATAACTGACATTCTGAATTATTATCTAGTATATTGTAATCGCAGTCTTTGATTAATTTTATTCAACCTTTTTTGTGTCACGGTACGGTCCACTGACTTCATGTAATGATGCCTGTTTTTGTTGTGGTATTTAGTCATAAGACCGGTCTGATGCAACCCTCCATTCTAACATCTCTTGCGCAAGCATTTTCACATAAGTACCACATCCAACATCCTCCCTAATTTGCTTAGCGCATTCCATCCTTTGCCTCTCTCTTCGGTTCTTAACATATTTCCCTCTAATGCTAATTTTACAAGACCCTCATGTCTTAAAACGTGGCCTATTAATCTATCCCGTCTCTTGGTTCACGTCCTCCATATTGTTCGCTCTTCCCCTATTCTGTTTAGAACTTCCTCCTTAGTGATTCTATCCACCCATCTGATTTTCAGCATTCTCCTATAACACCACATTTCAAAGGCTTCTATTCTTTTCCTTTCCGCAACTCCTATCGTTCACGTTTCGCACTCATACTTGAGCAATTCTTCACATTATTCAGACTCCTTTCAGATATACGCTACAATTTGACATTTATAAAAACCGGTCTTTCATGTTGTGATCCCTTCCAACTGTAACTTCCACCACAAAGTTAAATAAACGGTGATATATGGATTTATCCTTCAACAACCTGGTTCGTCCTCTTGTTGGCTTGTGCCAAACACTCCCTTACGCGCTTCTAAAAGTTTGCCGTTATTTTCTTTGTGATTCCTCTCATGTTTCAACTTTTTGCTATGACACTATATTTCAAAAGATTCTGGACTAATCACTTTACGATTTCTATCTGCCTTTTCAAAACGCATATTACTTGGAAAATTATTTCTTCAGTCCAATAGAAAATTCTTTAACATACGATCAAAATATCAAAAGTTTATTAATTTTGTATTTATTCACCGCTTTCATCTCATTTGGCTATGTTTATTTATTTGAATATTTTTATATTATTGTGTAGAAAATGAGTTTATTATTTTCAGTCCATATCAAACCGGTATGCAAACATAATATTCTCATTATCTAAATGATAGCAACGTCCAGGTACAAGGTTTAAAAAACCATAAAAACAGAGCGCCAAAAGTGAACTCAGATGGAAAAATCGAATCAAAAAGAGGAATGGGCGCAAATGCGACGGCAGAAATCTAGTGTAAATAATATAAGCGGGTATGAAAGTAATGATACCGCTTGGAAATGGGTAAATGAGGCTATAAAAATGTAGAAGTCTCTGATCAGCAATTAATCAGGAAGGTAACACGAATATTTTCAAACCTGTATTCAATTCTTTTTCACACGTATGACATAGTAATTAAACTAATCACGAAGCAAAAGCTTAACGTATTTTCAATTAATTATTTGAATCTTAAATGACTATTTTTAATTTAGATGTACAATGATGGAAACCCCTTGATTTTAAAACAGTCATAAAAATAATAATAGCCAAAATTATATATTTTTTATTACAGTACTATTAAAAATTTGTAAATAATCTTTCGCCTATGCCATAGTAATTTTGATTATAATTTGTTGTAAAATCCTTAATCTGCCGTAAATGTCTTCATTTTGTCAACCAAAAATTTTTAATGTGCCATTTAATGTGTTACTAATTTTTCCCGCGGAATGTACACAATGTACAGGCTTGCACAGGACAATTGTCGAATTTCGGAGTTCACAAAGTTTAAAAATTCAGCATCCGTTTGATTACCGCCCAAGTCCCACGTATCGTTCAAATATTATATTGAACTGTGATTGAGTAAAAATTCTAAAGGCCACCTGAATCGTATAAAACAATTTTTATAAGTTGGAGAATCCACGATGTGTACACTTACCTATAAAAAGATAGGAAGGGATATAAAGAGATGACGCGGAAGGAAGAAAACGATAGTCACAAATATTATATCAGGTAGATCGGACTCTCGCTACTTGTCCCACGTCCTCCCAATATCTGTTTCAAGGAAAAATTGAAAATCGAAAAGAAATAGATAGTAGAGATCATTAACTCTTCTGACAAGAACGAGCTCATTGATATTTATGACTGTTTTTAGTATCTCACGACTGTTTAATGTGTGTATTGTATAGCGATCCCTGGGCATGGTTTTGTTTACGACCCTCGCGTGTTACCCGAGAACACGTGTTACTATGGTGCTATATAAAAGTAAGTCCACGTGCCACTTCCCTGCGGTGTCTCCGTGAGCTTTAATGCTCTGCTATTAAACTATTAGGCGTCGGCCTCTGCTCGATCAATAGCGCAAGCTGAGCCACGAATGCAAACAAATTACCGATGGTGGGTTCCCTGCCCGGTTGTAGCTCCACGGCAAAGAGAGAGTGAGTGAGGGAGATAGACAGTTCCCCTCTCTGCTTCAATACAAACAAGCACGTTACGTTCAGTTAAAGATCTCAGCCTGGCAGCTACTACCGAAGTTGTAAACAGTGACGACAACGACCAACGAATGAAATTGGATGTACTCCTGACACGACTAAGAAAACTTGATGATCAAACTGGAAGAAGCTGCGACTAATCAGGGTCACAGCTTCATAAAGAAATTGGAATAATTTGTCATACGTTTTACCATCTAACTTAAGTAGATCAATTTTCGGTCCTGGATGTTGAGGTGGCAACACTAAATTTTATTTAATGAACTGAAGTGGTCCCGAAAGTTGGGGACGAATCGTTTTATTAAAAATTAAAATATTTCTGTTCGCGATTCATTACATTTTATTTATAACACTAAGCCAGATAAATTTCATTATTTTATTTATAATAAATAAGTATATTGATTGTAACCGTAACCGATTATGCGTCATGATAAGTGGCGGCTGGTGCAACATATGAATTAATTTAGGAGGAATTTTAAACTTTAAAAAAATATCACTTTAACAGTTTGAATTTCTGCTTCGATTTCTAATGCTTCAAAATGTCAGTCATCCAGCGAGTTTTGTCCCGCATACATCTGGGCTTCATTCTTTACAGCACGAGAATCCTACGTTATGGAGACCAGATTAGAAGTGTAGCATATTACGGCTCGTGGAGTATTATCAACACTGCAGTATTATTAATATCTTACGTAAGGGGAATTATCCTCGTAAAAGCTGTTCCCTGGGATGATAAAGCATATTGCTTTAAACACTCACTGGTCACGATAGTGCATTTACGTGTTCACAGACCATACGACTGTTACTCGATCCATACAACCGAAACTCAATAAATCTATTGATGCTACGATATTTCGAAACTGTTTTTTCCCTTCAGTATTCTTTTAGTTTTGTTTCATATCAGTGCAAAAAAATTATAGGTTTCCGTCTGTTTGTGTTAAAAACAAATTTACGGAATCTGTCAACCAAGTTGGGCAATTTATTATCTCTGATTTCATGCTGACACAAAACCGCATTTTC
The DNA here is from genome assembly GCA_034510155.1 of Eucriotettix oculatus. Classification (NCBI taxonomy): domain Eukaryota; kingdom Metazoa; phylum Arthropoda; class Insecta; order Orthoptera; family Tetrigidae; genus Eucriotettix; species Eucriotettix oculatus. The sequence continues at coordinate 62,427,106 of CM067381.1, forward strand.
AATTAACAAGAAACTGCCCCCTTCGCTACACTTTATATTTTTAGGATTTTGGAAAAGAGTAGTGTAACTGCAAAAGAACTGGCATACAAAACGTTAGTACGGCCTAAAATGGAATATGGAGCCAATTGTTGGGATCCTTACAGAAAATGTCAGATCAAAGCCTTGGAAAGAGTGCAAAAGAAAGCAGCATTATTTGTTAGATGGGGACCTGATCACGGTTTCAAAGCATTGAAAGAAGGAGACAGAAAGCTAGGATTTTTGCATTACACAAAGCGTACGTGGGAAACAAATCATGGAAGGACATTCATGATCGGCTAAGGGTTCCATATTATTTGCGTAGATCAGACCACGAGTATAAAATCGATACCAGGCTAAAGAGAACACATTTCGGTAAATATTCTTTCCTGCCTGCAGCAGTGTTAGGGACAAATTCTCTTCTGATATCCAGCTTTCGACAAAACGTAAATAAGTTACTGTAATGAACTTCATAGTCCCCCTCTTTCCAGTTTTATTTTATTATACTTTCAATCCCTCCTCATTCATCAGTGGTTAACATAATTTGGGCCTGTTTTACTTTAATTAAAATTACAGTGAAGTCCAGTGTTAGTGAAATTTAACTTCATCGATATGTCCGATTTAATTTTTTTTCTTTTCTCATAATAATATGTGTACATTAGTTCTAATTAGTAGTATCTTATGGAAAAATTAATTTTATACTAGTGTTAATACTGTATTTAGATCTTAAGACTGTATATTTGATGTAATTGCCACCAGTTTATTATATGCCTAATTGCAATTTGGAAATATATAAATATATTAGAGTCGGTAATTAACGTAATCAGCATAATGACAAGAATTCATGTGAAGTAAGAGAACATAATTTTCTAAATATAGGTGCTGTTAAGATTTTGAATAATCTACTCGGTTTTCTCATAAATCTCGAATTAAGTAACTCGTTGTAAGAGCCTTCTTCTGAGACAGAAGTAGTAGTTTCCCTCTTATCAGATTGTCAGGTGACTGCTCAATATTCTTCACTTGCTCCGACGGGACTACTTATAAGAAATACGCATCACCAAGGTTACAGAAAAGTCAGACAGACTGACGTAATGTGGACAGGAGGATTCGCATGTGGAAAGATGGCGACAGACAGCTTGACAGTCTGATAATCAGAGTGGATCCTCTGAAGCATTTCAGCAGCACGCAAAATCTGAAATACCTACTGGAAAAATTCACACTATTCCCATATTTAACTTACGGCTCCCAAGTAATGAGTCTGTTCCTTAACTACATCGAAAAAAATTTAAATAACAGCTGTATCGGAAACCATTTTAAGTCATTTAATGGCTTAAAGACTTATTCATTAAATAATTACAAATAATGTTTCGTTCGAATTGGTGAACTTCTTCAGGTAAATATAAAATGGATAGTCCTATACACAAACGTGTACACATTGTAGAGATCTTAAATAAATATTAATATTATTTGGTTACAAATTGGCGGAATTTTTTTGTAAGAGATTGTCAGATAATAGACTTATTAAAAGATATTATATTCAGTAATAATACTTTACAAATTTTTATTTATATTACTTTCCACAGAATTATGTTTTATAAATTTTTCGAACTAATTAATACGATTCAATTGTATTCTTTAGCCAAAGGTAACCATTTAAATAATTTTAAAAAGTGCACGACAACGTTAATCGTGACATATGCATACTTATATTTTTCCTGCATGATGAGAAAAATATGTATAATAGTTCAGAATAATTGTGAAACGAGAGATAATATTATATTACAGGTATTTTTTGTTAACAGGCTACATGCTGAAACAGGCAACACCCTTTTAATAGGATAGGATGGAACTGAAAAGGGGGGATATGGACTTCAGAAAATCAGCACAGTTTCGAGACGTCAGACAAAACGTGCCAATTATATCCCCAAATTTTCATTGAAATTTCTCATTACTTAATCGTAAGGTAAATAATACTCAAGATTTACTATCCCATTAATTAACATGTTTGTGAAATACATTTCTCTTGATTGTAGCATTTTCCATTGCCTAGTTTCGTTATTGATAAAAGGTTCAAGAACTAACCGAAGTTGAAAAGGAATTTTTAGCAAGGAGATTAAGGAAACCAAATTGTAATTTAACTTGACGTATTTATCTCTTGGCCTATTTCTTTTCCTTCGCTAACAACACATTTTCTACTTCAGTTTATTCCTGTACCTCCTTAACTTCAGCCAATATAGAAAATGGAATACCCGACAATGCCATCTACTAATGACCCCACACAGTTGCCACAAAATTTAAATTAAATAAATCTCTTACAAGAATTACACTGAATATTTCGGAATTTTTTAAAAAAATTTAATTAGAAACTAATTTAAGTTTTAATTCCGGTTGTGTTTAATGACCCTGGAAACTAAATATTTGCTCATTTTTAGATAATTCTGAGTCTTTTTACAAATAGAAGGCGGAGTCATTCACAAGTAGGTACGAAAAATTATTGAAAAAAATGAAACTGGAGAAAAGACATAATCGAGAACAAATAAAGCACGGAAATTTTTAAATTGTTTAAAAGAAAAATTAATTATTCTCTTCAGAAATCATGCCCAATAGTTTAATACATTAAATGACTCCGGTATTGGCCGCAAAAATGACCAATCGAATTTCAATTTATTTTCAAGTATTTTATTTACATTTGTTTTTACAAAAAAATAATAATAATACAAAGATATAGTAAATCAACCAATTTACAGATAAAAATTAGTTACAAATAAATGTATTCAGGATTTTGAACTTTTAAATATATAATTAAACATTAATCTTGCAACAAAGCAAGGGTTCTAATATAAAATTCGGTTCTGTTGATGGCTATAGTCCAGGATGAAATATTTTATTTCTGACAATATCAATGTTTAATTACATTCTTCTAAAATTCAAAAATCTGAATAAATTTATTTGTGCCTGATGAAGTTACAAATTCGAGAATGAAATATAGTAGTAATTGAAAAAAAAATTTTTTTTCAGTATATGTTTATTTAACAGAGACGAAAGAATTTATGGTCCGGAAAAAAAATTAGTTGTTCTATCACTCTCTAATTTTACGTGACTCATACGTACGTTTAGCAAAATATGCAGGGGAATGCTGCTTCCTGTCACGCAACCGTTCTTTCAAAAATAAATAAAAAAACTGTAGCCCCTTACTACATTTTCGTGCTCATTTCTTGTGATGAGTAAAACTCGTAAACACACGGTCGATCAATGAGGAATAATTGCAGTATTTATCAGCATCGCAGACAAGAAACACGAAATTCGTAGAGAAAGAAAGAATGAGAGCTCAAATGACGGGTTCGTGACACGAAGACATCAGCAGTGTTCGTAGTTAATAGCTATAGCCTAGAAAAAAAGAGTATTTGAAATGTCGAACGAAAGGAAGGTAAAATTCAACTGTCTCGCGCACTATCAAGATGAAAGGTATCACTTATTTTATAAATAACAAACTATTTTATTGAAAGGATTTTATTATTTACCGATTAATTCAGTCAATACTGTAGGACTTTCAACCATGTTGTATTGGAAATGAATATATAATTCTAATTATTTTATTGCTCAAATTTAGTTACTAATACATTTATACAAAGGACATTATAGTCAAGTCTCTGATATAATTGCCTTCAATAATAAGGAAAAGAGAAAATCGCTATTCCAATTAGAAGATAACAGTTTAAAAATTAAAGTACAGAAACGTCTAGTAATTTATAAAATTCTTCGGGACTAATTTTATTAGTATAGCTTCCCTTTACAACGTATGCTAAAGCAAACATCAGCCATATAGAAAAAAATTCATACATACTCAAATTTTAATATCTATAATTAATAAATTTCTGTGCGATACGCTGGATTGTCACCGAGTTGCAATCGCACTCTGCGAGACTTACTTTTATCAAACCCCAACATCTTAAACAGTATTTTAAATAAATACAATTATTTTCTGATACGTTACGGTCAAATATATTGTCCACCGCAGACCTCCACTTAATAAAAGAGCCACTCAAAAAACTGCATTTTGTTTAAATTAGGTTTTTTTATTGGCAAAACAAATACTTCGCCGTAAGCAATAAAAGCACATTTAAACTAACGCTTATACTGTCCCTCAATGTGCTAAATCAGTTTTGGGAATTTTAACTACGTTAACTTTCTTAGATTGAATCAGTGCTTGAGTTTCTTATCTCTGTAACTGCACAGGACTGTATTTGACTGTGCAGCTATTTGTTATAAACAAACGTTTAATTTCCGCAACGAAGCCGAATGAAAAATTCACAATTAAGGATTAATGTCGGAGCAGTACAACACGCTAAACGTACAATAACTATAGAGCACTGTAGCGCTGATGACTGTTTCAGATGACGCCAGCAAGTCACGTCTTCGGGAGTGGTACGTGCCATTTGCATAATACAGAGGATTTGCCGCTGTATATGAGCGGAAAATAGTATATATAACCGAGCCTACACAATATTCTCAGCTACATTTCTATGAGACTGTATAATATCATACTGTGAAAACTAAATGATTTAGAAAGCTTATATTAGAGTTCCTTGCCAGTTTTCTATTTAAATGTTATAATTAATATTGTGGAGCCAGTTTAATTTTAAAATTAATGTTGTTTATATTTAATTACTAAGCCACACTCAAAACTAAATTTCTTCACAGCACATCTCTTGTAAAACACTATGATATAATATTATGGGTTAGTTCCTGTCTATACTAAAAATACTCAACTATTGTTCCTCCATATTCAAAATATTGAATAAATAATACATCGTCAGTACCCAAAAAAATGGTTTCAGTATATAGATTCGATCAATTTAATTCCTATATTAAGATATTTTTTTCATTACATTATGTACAGAAACGTAAAATTTTAGTTGATGAATTTGGAACCAAATCTTACCATACGGTCTTAAAACTGACATGTACGACCAATACTTCAGATCAGGACCAATTCTCTCTTTTGAAAAGATTTTTCTACATTTGCGAATGGTTTGAGTATAACTTCTACACGAAGACATTAACTCGGGGACGTGTCTTAACGACATTTTCGTATCAAAATCACGCTGAAAATGATGAAGTCCTTCCAGTTTCCACGAAACCACAAACCTTTATATTCGTTGAACTCTCGCGAACTATTACGTTATTTTCGCTTGACGACGTCTGTAAACGTGTAATCTATTCGTTGGTTAAGGGTAATAGCCAACAATTTTCGTGTCCACAAAGAACCAAGTCCTCGACACTGAATGCTTCGCCCCAAGGCCGTTCTTTCCTGAAACGATTCGTTGAACCCAACTCCGGTACACGTGTTTACGAAACAAGAAGTCGTTCAGTGCAATTCCATCGCTCATAAAAACAACAATATCCCTCAAAAATATTGAATTATACAATTTATTATTATTATTTTAAAAACTTTTATCGTACAGATTATCAGTTAGGACGATAACGATACAGTATATAGAATAAATTATACAATGAGGAACTCAATTCGCACAGTTTTACTTCAAGAAGAATATTTATAATCAAATGATTTCAAAGTTTCGACTATATAACGCAATGAATCGTGCATTAAACGTCTCTGGTTCAGAATGTTCGAGACCAGAAATTTTTCAGGAGTTTATTATATATGTTTTTCTATTTTAAAATTATATTACATAAATGGCTGTAAATTAAATTGTCGGTTCATGAGAAAAATACGTATTTAATGTAACAATATTAGAAATAAATTAATTATAAGTTAATAAACCAGTGTTACGTGACTACAGATCATTGAAATTTTGCCTCTCCTCAGGATATACAGTAAACAACTAATATATACTCTATAGTATCTGCATGCCTGTATTCTTGTATAATTATTTATACAAATTTAAATTCAAAGAGCGATTGCAACAAAAATTATATACATATTCTTAAAACCTCGGAGAAAAGCACTGACGGAGGAGACAAAGCACAAACGTGGAAGGAATTATAGTTTAAAAAATATGCGAATGTATCAGCATGAGACAGAATACAGAGTAATCCACCATATTCAATAGCACCCAATATGCCGTGACTATTTGATACATTTTGTTACTCGGAAATTTAATCAATTATATCTTACAGCACAGATACCAGGAAAAATGACAAAAACATACGACTGTTGAAGTTATACTTAAGTTCAACATTTTTTTATTTAGAACCACCGTTTTACATTAAATATTTCACAGAAACATGGCAGATGATAATTTTTTCCAGTTATATCCTTCAATACAAACTTTAGGAGATATCAAAGGACGATAAAGGCCAACAGGTAAGCTTTTTTAATCATTATAATTTAATAGATTTATTGTCAATTGTAAAGACTGACGCAATAGTTTTAAGTAAAAATTGTTGCCAAACTTACGCTACGTATGTAATTTAGTGTAATTAATAATGATAGTTAAATATAAAAATATATATCAAATAATGTCCATACACGGCAACGTGTGTCTAAAAATCCAGATAGAGTCGAGTGAATCGTGATACTCTCATCGTTTACAATTACTAATTCCTCTAAGATCAAAACCAAATATTATTATGAACTTGAGAATGTACGTCACCGATGAAATCACTTTCCAGTGTGGAATGTCAACAGTCGATGAGGCACGTAGGAGAACAGGTTAGTTATACCTCTTCTCAATTTATAGTTGATGTACATCAACAAAGGTAATTAATATTACGAATGAAATTACCGTTTTAGACAAATGAAGAGAAGCAGCTTCTGTGAAGATTCAAGTAGCCTGTTTGATAGGCAACTCATATATCACCAAGGTATTTTCGTTGCCTAAAACAATAGTCGGGATAATTCAAAACTTCACACTTTGTGTTCTGATTCCAAATACCACCATTATCACCTATTCCTCAATTGTTTTTAATTCTCCAAAGACTGGTTCCTTCTAAAACTGTGTATCAAGGAGAGGGTAATTAAAAAAATATTGATTAAGACGGCTGTTTTTGAAATAAAATATGGTATTTCCTTATAAATATAACCACTAAATGTATAGGGCTAATAATAATGCTTGATGATAATGAAACTAGCGTGGCTTATTTGCAATAGAATGTTCCTTCCTTGTTTTCACCTGCAAACCGCAATAGAAAGCTCAAACATTACTCTCTCTTAAGGTATTATTTCACTGTTAAATCTAGTACTGTAACAATAAATAAAGGAAATACAGTAAATGCCATAGATACGTTGACTACCGGAATCTACACTTATGGAAAAGTTAATACAAAATGACCAGTATAAGTTTAATAATATGGAACATTCTGGATTAAGTGTTCAGGATGGAAAAATATCGACCGGGCCGTGAATCAAACCCGGACCTTCCCATAATACGGGATGTTCCTTACAAACTGAGCTAACAGAGTCAATTCCCCGTATAGAACTGATAAAACGCTCAGTTAAAATTTACTGCATGGTATTCTGCCACGACCCGCTTTCTGATGGCGAGTTAACTGGGATAGTTAAATTAGTAACGAGAACCCAGAACCAAAAGTAATTAAAGAATTGGATTCCCTGTCCGGTTGAGTTTTTTTATTCTGATCTTGTGATTCAAGTACATAGCCTATTTGGCTGAGCTTTGTTGAAGCATTTTCAACTTAATTTTATTTTTTACTAAAATCTCTTCCTGTTTCATATATTTCGCAAAATATCCTGAACAGTGATATTGCTGCTTCACCCGATGATCTTATCAACTTTGCTGGAATGTTATGAACTTCTGGCGCTTTACAATTGTTCAGGTCAGTTATGTGTTATATCTTATAATACGAAAAGGGTAAGAGTCTGTTTCTATGGAGAGTTAGCGATTAAAATATCATATAGCCAAAAAAAATTCCTGCAACTGTAGGCCAAATTATACGGTCATTGAACCCCGTATCAATGAACAAATATCCAACATTAAGCTTCACGTAGAAGAATCTGTCTTCTCTGAACAGATTATTATTTTCAATATTCTTTTGAATGATAACTGCAAAGATTTTAGATATTTACACTGAGTACCAGGGATGAATTATATCCAAAAAGCCCTACATTAAAATAGAATTATTGAAAATCACCATTAACTACTATCACTTACTGTTAGACTAACTTATTTTCCGCTGTACTTCGTGAATTTAAAAATCCACTTTTTGGCTACATCAGTATTTATTTTATTACAAAAATGTAAGATACGTTTTTGTTCAGAAGTTTAAGAAAGTCTGAAATTAAAGATGAGACGAATTAAAGGCACTGCAACGTATACAAACTCTTTGTTGGTGATTGCTCATTTTCCCCAAACATTACTAGCTTCTTGCAATTATTTGGTAATGGCTACGCTCCGTGTGAGTGGCAGAACCTTTTTGTGATGTTCATTGCGACCTTGTATTACAGTTAAGCGATGGGACAGCCGTGATGGCATGCGGACGTTTCCCGACCGCAACGGTAATCATTTTGCAACATTTGGCTGCGTATCTGTCATTAAGTTTCTATTAGATATCCTGCACCGTTGCTCGGATCAGATCCCGTTCGTCAGGAACACGCCTCCAGGTTTCCTGCTGACCTGGTCATTCCAGACAGGAACCCTCACTTAGTTGAAAGCCCGTTCGCCGAAGAGTTACGCAACAGCCGGCGTACTTCTTTTTTGGAACTAGCTTTTCCCGAGCCCTTCCGGGAAATGCCGTACTTCGAATGGGAAGTTTGCATTACCATAACCAGATAGCCGACTGGAACGACCTGACCTTCTTTGAGAGAGTTTCAGAAACTTCTACGTATCAGAAATTTAGAAAGTTAGACATCATATCTTAACACTCCGGCAATTTATGCGACCTAACTAAACCCATAATTACCATTTAACGCCTTTCGCAAAAAGCGTATTCTAATCTGTTTATCAGGTCTTAAAACAAAGTCATATCAACTTATCTGTTGTAAGCTTTCGTGACTTGTTAATCCAAAGTATTAAATTATTACATATAATAAAACACAGAAATGTTTATTATTTAGCAAATGAACTTCAAAATAAATTGGAAAATAAAAAACAATTAATGTATGATTTTCCAGTGATTAAATAAACTAACGACTATATTCTAATATAAATTCACAACAACATATGGATTTTGGCGGTACAAAGACAAAGCCAGGCGGCTTGAGACAAGTTGAAGAGGGTTACAGACATGGTAATAAAACCTAGACAAGTTGGCGCCGACCTGGGTTTTCTCAACTCATTGCAATTCCGGGAAACCTGGTATCTGAAGACATGGTGCTTTCCCCAAAACATCGGTAGAGTGGGGTGAATGGCTCATCCCAAAGACGGAAGTTAAATACTTTTGATTAAAGAGGATCGGAAGGAAATGAATTAATGGTGTGAGGAAAACGTTTTAAAACAGAGGAAAATGTATTTTCGATCACTATGTATTAAGCTGATGTTTTTCTACACAAGAAATTTAATTTATCCATATCTGAATTTCACGGTTTAAATACAATTCAAAACATTTTCGTACTTTTCATGCTCATAATTAGTAAACGGGGCTTTTCTCTCCAGAACTTCATTCCATATGTGGCATAAGTGCGGCGGCGTAATTTCTTATTTTTCCTCTGCCAAATACCTAACTGGCCGTGCAATATTAAGTACGGAGCTGTGATTCACAGTCTAAAAAAGGGAAAATTAAAAGGATAAGGGGCCTTCTGCCAAGTAGGTCGTCCTGACTCGTAACTTGTACACTCTCCTCCAAGACAAGATTTCACTCTCTCCGTGCATTTGCGACTACGAGGTAATATACAAACCGGGAGATTGCATCACGCTCACACACACCTCAGTTGCGATTCTTAGTTAAGTATGTGTCTAAATTATTGGCCTCAAATAAAAGCATTTTCTTGTATTGTAAAAAATACGGCAAAAGGTTGAAAATTGTTGACGGATAATTTCACAACAATGAAATGAATTAGATAGTCCAAAACGATATCGGATTGGGAAGGAATCTTGGAGGAAAATCAGTAGAGTTTCTAGGTGGCATTAAAAGCAAAAGTAAAATAAGGAAATCTGTGACTACAATATCATTAGACAAATCATGGAAGATCAATTATTAAAGATGAATAGATTAGTACATAGCACGACAAAATGAAGGATCATTTAACACAGCGTCAGAGACTATTAAATCACTAGCGCCGTCAACAATTTTTTTTACGATTGTAAGAATATTATGTACCACAATAACAATTTATATTTATCATAAATAATAAACAAAACAAAATTGGTTAAAATATTATATTTTCATGGAATTTTAATGTAATGGGTAATAAAAACTCCTTTGTTCCTGGGGCCAAATTTTAAAAATATTAGATCATATAGAAACCAAGTTTAATATTAAGTATGTCGATTTCTTATATTTGCTAATAACAGGACCGAAGAAAAATGTTTAAAATGTCTCACTACGTTTTCTACATAAAAAGACAGAAATAATAGATATAGATATAGACGTTACAATGGGTTGATCCCGGTGGCAACATACATTTAATATTCCAATAAAAGAATATGTATTAAAGAAAATATAAACGTTCAATATACAAATACTTTAACAGGAATTATAAGCCTGAATAAATTAAGTTAATCCATTTCCCTAATTCTGTCCCTAAATAATTTTACAATCTTAGGAAAAGTCGCTAGTAGACTTGCAGGCAAATCATTCCCGTCTTTTACGGTCCTATTTACGAAGCAGTATTTACCCACGTCCGTTCATTTTTTCTCTGATTAATTTTAAATTGATGATCATTTCTCGCTACATATGTCGGTAAATGAATACGAGTTTTGATATCGGTTCGTCTGTATACTCTTTGTACAGTGCACAAAGCCTGGCCCTCTTTCTTCTAGTTGCTCCAGATTACCCGTGCCTCTAGAAATATCCTGTCCGGTTTTGAACCCTGTCCAACGCGTGTATCTGATCGGTTCTGTAGGGATCCCAACACACCGCCCAATACTCAAGGATTGGCCGAACCAAAGACCTATAAGCGATGTCTTTCGGGAACTTTTCCCCAATATTCTATTGACAAAATGAAGTGCCCTCCACCCTTTCCCAGTTACAGAATTTATGTGTTCTCCCCAATTTAAGTCTTTGCTCAAAGTTACGCCCAGATATTTACAAGTGTCCACTTGAATATATTTTCATCCCCTAATTTATATTCAACTTGAAAAACGTTTCTTATTTTTGTAAATACAATCGCGTTACTTTCATCCCATTCTCGTCCGACCAAAGATGAATTCTGTTTAGATCAGATTGAAGAATATTTGCATCTTGGACGTTTCCAATTTTTCTGTAAATGATACAGTCATCGGCAAATAATCTTAACTGAGACTCAATACATATCGCCAAATCATTTATAAATGCTAAAAACATTGGTGGCCCGATTACGCTGGTGGATTTAAAACATTTCTTTGTCGACTCGACAGAATATATTCCTTATAACTCCATTTCCTTGGCTCTCACGTCGTTTATGATGAGACATTCTAGAGCACGTCGTGCCTCGTCGTGCGCATATGGCGGATCTCTGCATTATTCATTACGGCGGTTACTTAATAACAGGACGCGTCGCACGTGATTTGCAAACATAATTCGGAAACCCTGTCTACTCATAACTCGCAGCTCTTAGACGCGTCCGATTGATTCGTCAACCCCCCCGAAAACACTTGGTTAATTACGGAGAACTTTACACGTGGCACACGGAACCTTTCGCTTCCGAGAGTGAAGGCGTAAGGGGAAGGAGCATTAATTCCTCCGCCTCCATCGCCGCAAAGTGAGCTGACATTTATTGCGCGTGTCAAATTAATTACACCGCAATTACGGAATCCAGTTCAGGGCGGATGAAGGTGAGTTCTAACCGCATTCATGACTGCGAAAGACGTACTTAGGTTGCGAACTTAGTTTCCTTGCAGGACACGTACAAACCACAGTCACTTAACCCAGGCCACTTCACAGCAGGTCATTCCGTAACGTAATGGACACTGTCACTCAGAACGTAATTGTGTTTTAAAATTTAAAAAGAACAGTAGATGTCCGTATTGATGAATGAGCTAAATAATACATTACCAGAAAAATTAACAAACATTTTCTGAGCAATATCATGTTTTAGGGTTTAAACTAATATTAAAATGGGGAAAAGGGGAAGCGCGTAATTCTAAATACTATTTCAAAATTCCATCAGCCCGCATTTCTTTGCGCATTCCATTTTTGACGTGGGATGCACTTAAAAAATAATTGGAGAATAAATACTATTGCGTTTCTCTGAGGTGAATAATGTCACTTTCGAAGTAGTTAAAACTTTACCTCCCTAAAAATAAGGTGGGAATGAGAAGTGGATACTTATCAAATATTGAAACTAACCTATGGATTACAGACTATAAAATTTACTGTACGTATAGAAATTTTAAGCGGAAAAAATCAAACCTGTGATCCAGAAGAAGACAAGTGTGTAGCAGACTTTTAAACTTGGTCCAATTTATTTTTCCAATCTTCTATATCAATTTGCAAAATTTCTGAAATAATTTAGTGCTCTAAAATTTCAGTAACAAATTAATAATAAAAACGTACGGTGTAAAATAATGTAATTTGTAATGTAGCGGTCTTGTTTGGTTAAAGCTCGGTAATGTGGACTGCGCATTTATTTAATGATATCAAACTTATGATGGGATGGTTTTAAATATTTGATTTATTTCCAGTCTATTTTTATACACTGTAAGATAAAGACGCAAAGTTGCGACATTCCCTTCGAATGCTATTAAAGGGGAGTTGCCTGTTTCAGTATAACCCTCATATTACTTTGTTACTACAGAAATCGAAACGTCCGGTAATGAGTGTATGTGACAAGCGCCATTTTATTTCTCCACTGGCTAAAAATTCCCCAACTGAAGACGCTCAGTCGGCGTCAACAAGAATTGGCGATCCGAGCATGTCAGATCCACAGTTTGTTGGATTAAAGAACATTTACCAGAATCCAGTTCATTGACACCGAGTATTTTGAAGGGCACATCTCCCTCCCCAATTAGGTATAAAAACCGCGGCACAAACTGGACATCTGATTGGGGCTGGGGGTCATGTGACCCGCCATGCACCTCCTGGTGGGAGGAATGAGAAAGCCGACTTGGGAAGATGGAAGTGAGAAACTGAATAAGTTGGGGATGATCTTTTGAACAAGGAGGAAGGCTGGAGAGTGGGTGGTGGTTGAGCCACGGCACGAGAATAATTAGAAATCGCTGAGTCGGGATGGAGCTTTGAAGCAGGAAAGTGGAGAGGTATTTCAAAAGTGTGCTTTGAATCTGGAGACAAACTGAAAGAAGGTGACGGAAGGTGAAATCCCGGTGGCGTCACTGACTGTTGTCACGAAAGAAAACCGTAATTCTCAGAAACCAGGCCCAGGTACCAACGAAAAAGTTCAACACTCCAAGAAGCCGTCCCCAAGACACGGAGACCCCGGATACCAAACGCGTTATGTCTGACTTTCCTGTTGCATGAAATGCCCACAAAATGGCCCTTGATTAGATAGAATCTCACAAAATAAATTTGAGCTAGCCATGGAAAATTTTAATTGACCCTAAATTTTTGTACTTATTGTTTTATTGTAATAAATTTAACTTTTTCAAAATTCAACTAAATCAATTGGTCATAATTTAAATTAAAATTCTATTCCCCCAGTAATTACATTATAGTCCAGCATTTTTTCTGTTTAACTGTTTTCGTGCTTTAAACTGTCTGCATTTTATTGTAGTACATTTTATTATTTTATCAGACGTTAATTTGATGTATTTTTATATGAGTGTAAGAATTATTTAAATAGTTTCCTCATATTTCGGATTATGCATGCGTGAGATATTGGATAATGGATCAGTAAGTCGTACGCTCTATTTTTCGAAACAACTCATGAAAGAATAAGTATGCTATAAAGGGAAGTCAGCGGGAATTAAAAGAGAGTTCTAAAAAGATAAAGTTAACATGGCTTTAAAAAATACAAAATATATATTTCTGTATTTTACCCAGCAATCTCGGTGAAATAACGTTGAGATATTGCGTGAGACAATGCTCCTTCACCAGAAAGGAAATTCACCGTGCCACTAAACGAAAGACTGCAATAAACAATCAACCGAAGTGCATAGCACTGTCGTGAAGCTGTTAGCCTTGCTTCAGTTGCCTTGCTCAATAGTATCGGCTGCGTAAAGGCTAGGAGTATATATATCTACTAGTCTATAAATGTCAATTAAACGTGACAATTATAGTGATTCTTTGCGTTTCTGCGACTGTACGCTTAAGGTTAAATAATGCTCTGTTATTTAAACTCGTCATTCATTATTTTCTGTTTGGCTGGCACGTATGTGCAACTTCTCTTCCTCCTCCTATAATATTCTATTATATTCTCAGACTATTCCTAAAAACAATTTCATTATACTTTCAAACGTGAAAAAAAAACCATTACAACGATAAATTATGGCATGATAGCCATATTTATCAATTTATTGAGAAGGTAACATCACATTATCTGTAATATATAATACAGGTATTTATTTTTAGTATTAATTATGCTTTGATTATTAGTCAAAATGGCTTGTTAAAATTCTATTTAATTTGTATTGCTCAGTTTTTCAATTCTTTTAAAATAACCATTTTATGGGTCAACTTATCGACCATTTCAATTGATTTTTTTTGTGTGTGTTCCTGTGATTACCGGCTGATGTTGGAAGAAAACTCCCGGTAAAACAGCTGTTGAATCCAATACCAGTTGAAGAAACTAAAATATAGGGAATTTTGACAGACTGGAAGAAAACGTTCTGGTTTTACATGCTGCTCAGGTGTAACGTCAGCTACCGTTCTTTCACGGTTCTACAAACAGAAGTAATTGCCAAAAGCCTTCTACTTGATCCAGCTACAGAAAGTTACAAGATCAAATATAGCATTCCCCCTCCCCATATTTAAAAAAATGATAAATCCATTGTTCAGAAAATGCTTTGTATCAATGCTAAGTAAATTATGTACCATAAAATAAAAGTATAAAATTACATGTTATAATAAAAAATGATGTCAAACAATGTTTCTGCAATCCTAGGCGATTGAGAAACTCAAGAACCGCAAGAACGACACAGCAGACGTCAGTTACCTGACGAAAGCAACAGAGATTGCAGGAACACTTATTGTTGTCTGTAATTTGGCTAATAATGCTTCAGCAATACATCCTTGAGCAATAAGAATTTATTATCAATTTATAACACAGAAATTAAAATTTAAGTAATACCTGTTTTCTATTTTATATATATTTTACTTTATGTATTGGCTTTTGAGAAAAATATTAATAATCACATTCATTTATAATTCTGTTTTTGTCTTGTATAGTGTTTGTCATATTTGAGAATTATGTGAAAACAGTTTAGTGATAATTTATTATTTACAGGACCATTCTAATACAGCAGTAATTCAATGTATTGTTTTGTATTTCCCGGGGCTCGGGGTAGAAATTGGCTATTTGCAATTTGCGTGGTATGGAAGATTCGCAGATGTTGGGTTGAGTGTCTTCCCTGCCTATTCGTGGTCGTGAATAAATTAAGAGACTAACCACAAACGAAAACTGCCCACAATTTAAAGCCGCGCGAAATATCCGCACCAGATTAAATTTGAGTTAAACGTCTGAACTTGAGAATTTTAACATTATGAATCAGAATAAAAGGTTGGTCTGATGACGCATCGGAATCACTAGCGGATTTATTGCCTGCCCAGCCTGTATCTATAAGACTTCCTTGTCACCAAGCTAGCAGACGCCTCAAAAACGGAAAATAATCTCCAAACCGTAAACACTGCATACGGAACAGAATTGAGATTTTTCGCACATATGTAATGATCAATGCTCGTAGAGGTTACTCGAACGCTGAACAAAGATTTAAAACTTATTATTTTAATCACTCTACGAATAAAATAAATTTGAATAAATTGAATTCTTTGTACTAAAATAGTATTTCTAATAAATTTTCTATCACAACTTCTTGAACTTATGATAAATCTTATCTTGGCAATCGTCCCCCGATTCCATAAAAACAAACACTGCTCATCGGCATCATACGAATGAAAAAATATTATGACAGATTTACATTAAATTTCCCAACCAGTGTAGCTGGTCACATTCCGTTGATTTTTCCCTAAGAAGAATCCTAGATTGACTAACAGAACACATTAAACTCCGTAAGTTACTTTCTTATCACCAATAACGACGTTGTTTCATGTGAAAGTAATCTCAAAAGAAGCCGCCGAAGACTATAATATAGTCACATTCCTACAATCTGTTTTAGTGCAGCGGTATCAATAGAAACTGTAGAGTCGTTTCCTATTTTATCGTTACATAATGTTATTTATAGCGGTGACACAAATCCTCTATAAAACATCAATGGAATTACTCCCAAGGAAGATTTGACTTCAAAAATTCATTGTATAATTTCTGTGATACAAATGCCTAGTTGAAACTTGAGAGTGAAAAGACAATAAAAACTTTTCTATAACCCGAGCAGTTCATGCAGGTGTTAAATTCGGAAATTTCGATTCTCTTATATTATAATAAATTAAATCAAATAAGGGGGTTTGGCTTC
Organism: Eucriotettix oculatus; assembly: GCA_034510155.1. NCBI lineage: Eukaryota > Metazoa > Arthropoda > Insecta > Orthoptera > Tetrigidae > Eucriotettix > Eucriotettix oculatus. The sequence goes on from CM067381.1 coordinate 62,443,761, forward strand.
CACACCGAGAATTTAATCAATACGTCCTTTACTCACCTGAATAATGGAAATTATTATCTATTATCAACAAATGAAAACCTTCGGTCGTTACTAAATTTATTCCACAGCATCTCCCCCAAGCGTTTAACTCGACTAAATTTAATTATATTAAAACAAAACTGTCAACTTAATAGTAGTCATACTGAATTCGGCCCACTAGTGTTTAGACTAATAAAACACAGATCTCGGCATTTAGTACAAACATTAATATTTTTTAGAAAAAATATTAATATTTTATATGCAATTATTATGAAAGGGAATTGATATGCACTTATAGTAGTAGAAATTTTATGTCGGAAACTGCATCGTTTATCCGAGAAGTGTTGATTTTAAATCAAAATTATAGTCTGCGTTATTGATCTCAGTACACAGTAGGAATTTGTTTTACGTCTTGAAAATGTAATTTGAAATATAATTTTAGCATCAAACACTAAACTCTTCAGCTGTTTTCGCAGGTAGTAAGTCAAGCTATTCATTACTGACCTTTCGTCTTAGACAAAGAGAAGACAGTTTTTAGAATATCTTGCAACGACATTTAGTACGCAAACGAAGTAGTGTCGCTAGAAAGTAGGTAGTAAATATTAGTCAGTTGTTAATTTGCTAGAGATAGTAGACAGCTGAAACGAGGCGATAATTCACGGGAGTTCGTTACTGGAGTCAGACAATCTAGAAGTGATGAGAGATTGAAATGTAGGGACAGTAAAAGATTTGTTACGAGTTAGAAAGAGACGGAGATTGCAAAATTAATTACAAGCTAAGGGAGTGAGAAGGCCGTTGGTTACACAGGAATGGAGAGAAGGGAATTCATTGTTTTGAGTGAATCACCTTTGAAAACACTGAAGAGAGGATCTTATTAATGCGATAAGGCTACAGAAGGAGAGTGGAACATTTTTGTCACCCCTTGTATAATATTTTCTGACAATTATAAGATATATTACGACTCCTGAGAATTTCTTGTTCACGCCAGTTAAATTCAATTTCGACCTCTACCACAAACGTTAAATGTAAACAACGATATTGTTCCAACCAGGACTACAGAAATTGAGCTCACGATTCCCAGTAAAAGACAATTTTCTCCCGAGGAAGTAACATTACAATTCTTATTGTTAATATCACTCTGTAATTATTTTCATTTTAACTTAAATGATCTGGTTAGATGAGTCAAGAAAGGACCGGGGATAGAGCTTGGAACCCGATGCTCTTTCCAACCGAGTCGACTCCCCGTCAGGTGCGAGAGTAAGGTAATTTCATAGCCTTATTATTGAAAGCATTCCTTCAATCAGTTTACACTTAATATCGTTCTTCATTGAAGTCATAAATTTCGTGTAATAGTGTGATGCATGAAAATTTTAGGCCATACTGTATGCAGATCTATACGATGGATGAAGACATTTCACACCTGACAATGAGTCGACTCGTAAAGATCAGTTGGAAAGAACAATACTGAGTAAACCTAAATTAAAAAAATAAATGCAATAATATTTAGTAATCATTGAAATAAGCACTTCAATTTTGGAGTTTATCTCATTTTGTAAAAAAGTAAAAATAATTACCAATTTAGACCTAAAAATTCTTACAAAAACTGATTAAATTTTTGAGGAACAAGACTAGTTAGTGATAATATACGTCTAAGCAGTGTTCTATTATCACAATAATGTTACTTGGCTTACAATACTGCATTAGCAGCTCTTAATGTAATAAAAATTTGATGTTACATGTTTTTATTCGATCACAACACATTAGTTTCAGTATAATTTATTTGGAACGCAGAAATCATCGCGTAGAAATAACAACGAATTTACACGGGAACTGTCAATACGTGTTCAAGTAAACGAGAACAAACAGTAATTTTGGTATTGAATTGGCAATATAGTAATCAGTAACTTAATTCTAAGTTTCATATAATGTCTGTTAACATTGCAAAATTATCATGAAGCAGACGTGTCGTTTTTTGTTCAATAGAGAATTAACAGAGAAATAATTAAGGAAAATAATTTCAGTTAACGGCAAAGAGCTCAACTTCTGTCCCTTATAAGGCCCGACTCTCGCTCTCTTCGTATCTCTCCTTCACTGTGAGTGTGTGTGTCAATGTAAGTGGAAACTCAGGTCTCTATGGTGTCCAACTATCTACAGCTGACTGCGTTCTCCTCTCAGCGATAAGCTCAGATATCTTGGAGCCCACTTTTCAAATTGCTCAAGCCCGCGCCAACTCCCTGGCGAAAAATATTTCCTCAAGAGGTATATTACTTATTCTGTGCCAGGTCCTAAATGCAAACAATGGGCCAATGGTGGAACGTTCATAGATGACAAAATGGCTAATAACGTCCTTCGCGTTAGTTGAAGAGCTGTAGTCAAGAAAGGACGAAAAATTAAAAACAAATACCGGGACACAACACGCTGGGAAACAATTTCAAATTTACATAAATTCCATATAAAACTTATAAGAATTTTAATGTTAATATGAGACATAATGGTTACCAAGGATACAAACCCTAAAATAATCTGTGCTAATCTGATTGAATGAGTAGCGTTTTCTTGAAGGATTCGCCATTCACCATACCTCCATTAGTAGTAAGGTAAGTAATTAAGTCGCTCAATACAAATTCTTTCAAATAAAATCATTCAACTTGACACTTCGTATTGGCTGTAAAACGTAGAACACATAATTATTTGTGTTCTTGCGTACACGCCATATTGACAAAAGCTAAAGTGAGCCTTGACCGGATGATGCTGCTGCTACCTGCTGGGAACTATGTGAAAATCGAGAGTTTTCTCTTTTTAGCAGTATAATAATCAATGACATTGGCTTAAACGCTGGGAATTTTGGGAATCAAATAATTTTTTTAAATGCCCTGTATTTTTCATGCTTGCTTCTGCTAATTATCAACATAAACAAGCAATTAATTCTACGAGTTCAATTTCTCAGATGTTTATTTTGAAGCAGAACTTCTCCATATGTATGGTCTCCATACGTTTAAACAAAATCTTCCAGAATACCAAAGAAACTCAAGGGGTAACGACGAAATATACTAAACATATAATGCTTGTCGGGACGAAAAGAGTTAGGAACAGTTCTTGGAAAAACACTGATCCCAATTTTACTGAAAAATGAAATTAATTCAGGCGTTGAGAGTAAGTGACACAGACATTTCTAAGTTGTAGTCGAAAAGTCATGTCTAAACGTAAGTTAGAGTTGATTTCATTTGAAATTTTCTGTCATAAAAAAAACAGCTTTTGCAAACAATTTACAAGAAAGAGAAGAAAATATATAGTCAATTAAAGGAATATACTATTTTATAGAACCAGTAAGAAAGTGAGTAAATGCAGATTTTTAAGATTTACTTCCAAAACATTGCACAGTAAGCTATCAGAATAAATTTCCGGGGATGCTCCTGTTGCCCTTCGTTGAAATTCGGGACAGAGTAGAAGTGGTGAGACAAAATGGATAAACCAATAGTATAATTTTCTGCTCATTTGGAAAAGGAAATTTGTATGTGTCTATATGCCTATATGCAATCAAATTATTTATCAGTTAAATTAAAATTTGGAAATTCAATAAAATCCAAATTATCCGGGGTATCATCTCGTTTCAGCAGTAACGCTGAAATATCTTAGAATAAAAAGATATTCATTTGCGCAAGCAAGGTAAAATTATGTTACACTTAAATTTATGTACTGATTTTAATTGTTGGAGCTTTGATTCAATCACTATGTAATCTGGCATAATATTATGTAACAATGATTTTAGAATTTTTGGTCAATGTTGACAGTTTTCTGAGTGAACCAATCGGTGAACTTGATAACTAATTAATTCTAAGACCATATTGATCAATTTTCTGACACTTACTTCGTTAACTTATTCCCTTAATTTTGTAGTTATTAACTTTATAATTGGGATCATTAGTTTATTTTTAAGTCATTCCAGAATTTGTTAACCCAAGCATACTCCATATGAAATGTAGCCTGATCCTTTTCTTCGTATTCTCCGGTGATTCAAAACTCTCATCTTTATTCATCGAAATAACTTCATAATCTGGCATAAACTCTGAATAATGTAAATTCTGTACGGTTCCCAACACATCTCTCCATATTTTAGACTTAAGCAAGATAAAGACAGAATATTGATCATTGATCCAGTTTGTGCTGAAGAATTGAAATACTTCTGATGTTGTTCGAGACACAACGTTGTAAAAAATGAACGTTAGAAGTCGAGTACTCACCCATGAGTCCCAGCTGCTGAGGCGTTAACCTGGGTGGTGCTTCTCCTATCCCTCCGCAGGGCAACGAAGCCAGGACGCTGCGGTCCGAACCAGACAACACAGATCCCTGTCTGGTAAGGCCTCGAACACTAGGGCTGTTGCTTCGGCGTACACTGTACACGCTGCCTGCATCTAAGAAAAGCGTAAGCAAAGAACAGATTACATATCAGAAGATTCAAATATGCTTAACAATTAATGCCAATCTATAACACTGGGGAAAAAAATATTTTTTGGGAAAAGATCCCTATAGATATTCAAATGACAAAATACTTAATAGTTCATGTAACTTTAGACCAACAATATTTTATGATTAATTATTCCTAATTAAAACTGATCTCGGTGTGCGTGCAGTCAGTAGCACGGCAGAGGCAGATAAAAGAAGAAAATAGAAAGTTTTCAAGACAATAAGCGAATCCACTTAGAGCAACCGTACTCCAAAAAATTCACCGACCAAGAAGTTAATTCGCTTAGAAATTAACAAAAGGAAGTTACGTATTTGTCGATAATTACGTATCTCTGAGAATTTAAGGCGCGTTGAAAAAATTATCGTGTCAAGAAGTAGCCATTGTTTATTATTATTGGACTACCAGAATAGCGTGATGAATTGAATAATTCTGTATTTGCAGATGACGATTTTAAGAAAGGAGAATCGGATTAAAAATAATTGGATAGACCGTTTTTGATTAGAAGTCTCCTCTTGTATCCGTGTGGAGAGAGAGAGAGAGATTGTTGCCACGTTTATATTTTATACTGCTCACTAAAAACAGTAGAATAATAATGCGATTATTCGGCAACGTTGTTTGGACCAGCCTTTATATCAAGCGTTGCTATTGGTTGATTCAAGATCACACTCCTCGAAGGACTATCTTTTTTTGTTGTTCTTAACAGGCCACATGAGGGTGATCCTGGTGCAGGCAATTCCCCTTTAATAGCATAGGAAGGGAAAATATGGGATGTGGAAGGTAGAGCAAGGTATCCAAGGGTTGACTAGATCCCTCGGGGTATAGTTTAAGATTCTTCCTGGTGTTTTATCTAAAGAAAAGCAGGGAAACCCCTAGAAAACCTGCAGCAGGTAGGTCGGGCTATTGAGTACTATTCTCACGCCCTTTCGATGACGGGAGATGACTTTGCTGTCGAGTTGCAGCATTCCCTTCACCGTGTCTCTACAAGTTTCAGGAGGCATTTGGCCGACTGATCCAATGGTATCAGCGAACAACTCTTACCGTATTCCCAAGGTCTTAGAGCCCAGTACATACACCTCCCAAAATAGGTGAAGGTGCCTCGGCTTGTGAGAACTTTGAAAAAACCAGATGGAGTATGAGGCATTCCCGACGGAGTCAGGTGAGCCCCGCAGTCAATCTGGGGAAGAAATGCCTGCGAGAGTAATCTCCCACAGGCATTCCTCCAGCAGGACTATCTTCTAATTGGAAACAGACTGTAGTTAATATACAGTTATGAGAAAGAATGCAAAGTATGCGGGTATCGCGCAGAAGTTTCCAGAAACACCAGAGTTCACTTTACAGCAAAATATTCATAACTGGATCTGACGCCACCTGCATAATTCGCCGAAGTTGAAATTAACATGAGTCGTAAAGTTACCTAATCGAGATCGAAGAATCTGACATTTTATCTGTGTAGTTTTTGTTGCCTATTTGTGTCTCTAATACAATTTGATTGTTGTACTTTTATTTCAAATGGGTATATTTATATATAATACATACCATCGAAATTTGTGTATATTTTATCCATATATCCTATTTCTATTACAACAATTTTTCGTAATTAATAGGACTACATCCTAGAATTCAACTTTTCAGTCGGGATGAGAAATTCAGAGAACAGAAAATAGAAAAATTTGAATCTTTATGCATTTACATATTTTGGTGATCTGAAAGGAAACTATTCGCAATCGATACAGAACAACTATTCATAAAGCAATAAGAAGGCGAGTCAGTCATCGAAACGTTGCGTCATAGAAACGTCGATACCCGACTGGATTCCCGAGGACTCTTCATCCAGCGGTCACACGGGGAAAACCTACGTTCCCTAAAAAAATTTCCATCGTTCTGGACATAATTTTAAGGTAAACAGCCAAAATATTACACGGTCAATTTCTTTAAAAAAAAATATTTCGCACGCCCTCAGGTGTGTCTTCAGGTCCAATGATCCTAATGTAGCATACGTTGATACCGCGTTACATCGAAAATAAATATGAAATAAAAGTGCTATATATTTGAATGACACATCCACCAGAACTCAATTTTACCATAAGGTACCTTTCTGAGAAGCATGGAAAATCGCTGTGAAGTCTCTGTGACGATGACTGATCACAATGGACCCCTGAAAACTGTCGTTATGACATTTCTGTTATCTTACGTTTTCGAGTGAGCAGTCAGAAATCTTTATGTTAGGAGGAGATCATAACGAACCTGAAACCAACACCTGAAGAAAGTTGGGCACAAACTTCTATTACATAATTTGGCATGAATGTTCCAAGTTTTCAAATTAGACTTATTTAGCTCTCAACTTGTAACTTATTTACTATGCATTACATAACACTTGGTCCTAGGCTGACATTTCCCCTTCCCTTAATTATATCAAAAGATTTGTTTTGGCTTTGCCAGAAAAAATCGTTATTCAGCTATGAACTGCAGCATATTGTGACCATATGACACTAAACCTATTCGAACAGATTTACATATTATGTTTCACACCTGCTCGTCAAAGCGGCAAAACACACACACATGTAGGCAAGTCGGGCAGGTGTGCAGAATAAATTCCTTATCGGTGGAATATCAAATGAAACTACGCAGCCGACGTAAATACCATGAAGAGAAAAACTACGACGCAAGAACTAGAATAGACTGGAAAGCTCTGATGATCTAACTGGCCACTGATTTTTACCGTGTTTCGCACAAATTGAAACTTTAAATTTATTGCTTCGTATTTTACACTCACGTTTTTAATTTTAAAAGTCAAATTTGACAACAGAAATCAAATTGCAGAACAATGAAACTGAATGCCAAGTCAGATTTGTAGACATTGTATATATACTAGCCATTGTCTCCACAAGTAGTTGGAGAATTTTATAAACGGGTACCTAACAGAACTGAAAAAGTTGATTCATCGCTGAAATGTTTATTCCCACAACTGGCACTAATTTACTATATGACGTTAAGGAAGGTAGCAATGGATTCCAATGATTGGACAGTCAGAATGACTGGGTGCGCGAAACAAAAAGAAACAAGAAAATAGGTTTCTAATTGGTGACAAATAAGCTACAAAAGGGTAGTCAAAGAGGAGATAACGATAATCATCATCATCATTGACTAAACTGCCCGATGTGGGCCTTGGCCTTCTTCAGAATCTCCTGCCATTCCTTCCTGCTCATGGTGACATTCCGCCAATTCATCACCCCTAAGGTCTTTATATCCTGATCCACTCCATCTTCCCACCTCAGTTTGGGTCGTCCAATTCGTCTCGTCCCTCCCGGTTTAGCATTAAATACAACTTTAAGAGTCCTGTTGTTGTCCATCCGAATTACGAGACCCACCCAACCCAATCTGCCAATCCTGATATATTTAACAATGTCTGTTTCATTAAATAATTTATATATCTCATATCTTCCTCCAGTGATCTCCCTCCTTGACTGCTCCAAAGATGCTCCTTTCAAAGATACAGAGTGCTTTCTCATCTGCCCGTTTTAACACCCATGTCTCAGATGCGCTGGTCTCACAAGCACTTTATATAGCATTAGTTTAGTCTTTCTTGAAACATGATGTTTAGTCTTTCCTGGGTTGCTTCCTAAATCCATAGAATGGTCTATTAGTAGATATAATACGTCTCTGGATATCAGCAAGAATTTTATTATTGCAATTGACCTCAGATCCCAGATATCCATTATCAGTTTGAAATGTATGTGTACCAATTTTCAAAAAAATAACAAGGTACATTACAGTGACCCATTCTAATTACTGGCATGTATTTAACATAACAATCATAGAAAAGGTAATATATAGTTAATATATGGTGGAATACAGAGGATTCAGATGGGAAGGAGATATTTACGAGACAAGTGGTAAACATAACAATTCAACGAACGACGGAATCAACCACCAGGAGATAGTGGATTGAAGATTGAAGATCCATTACTGAGCACTGGACCCGGCTATCCTATTCACAGAGAAAACTTGTCCGAGCATCATAGAAAAGACTTTCAGTTCCACTCAAATACCTTGTTAGTTGAGTTTCCCTGAAATCAAAGACAATTTGATATGTTTGTCCTTTAAATGAACTGAGTGGTATAGATGTGTTTTTGTTGTTTCCATTGTCGACTTTCAAACTTCTTTAAGATATAACAATGAATAGCATCCAGCACGTGTTGAGCATTAAACATCAAACCGGGGACTTTGAGTCTATAATATACTAGTTCGGGGTCAAAGGGGAAAACATGATTTTAATGTATTCTATTGCCGTGCGCCTTAAAGTAGGAAATCCGTTTCTTACCAGAAATCTTACGCGGTAGAATTTCATAGCACCTAAAAATAGATAAAAAGAAAAAACAACGACTCAATATACATAAAATAAATATTGGTCACGACCTGTTTATTTACCTTAAATTTACGTTACACACTATTTTCTTGATCATTACTTTAATTTCAGTTCGAATTTAGCGTATTTATTTAAGGAAGAAATTTAAAAACGACATAACATATTCAATACATTTTTATAGTAAATAATTTCTGTAAATAGGCAATAAATTAATCCGAATGAAGATTCGACATAAATAAGATGTGATCACTGGTAAAATGCAACACACAGGCGTTAATATGGACAAAAAAGTGTATCCGGTTAAAAAAATTAATTATGCATAAGGAGGAGGTTTTATATTTCTATTTGTGTCTGCTCTGAGACCGAAATTAATAAAACCGTTATTCCCGTTTAATAGTTAATTGGCCCATAAAGTTACGACTCCATGACTCTTGATAATGCAAATTAGAAGAGAATAATGCCCAGATAAATTATTAAAACCACCGAATTGTATTACGAGGAATTCAACTTCATTAACGGACGTTTTCTCTCCGAGAAAACTGCTTCCGAGAATATCAACCCATTCTCTTCACTTACGCAATAATCAAAGGCAAAACGAAGAAATCAAGTAGCTGACAAAAGATTTAACCACGTGGAAGCAGACACCACAATACTTCGCGTTGGCGTCGCACACCGTAACTAAATGACAGTTAATAAGCTTCAAATTAGCGGATGCAATAAATCTACAAGAATTTTAATTGTTATTAAACTTAAATAAAGCTTAAATGAACATAAATTATTCTTCTACGACTGAAAATACAATTATAGAACATATGAAAGCATTCAGAGAAAGAACGTTTGAGATGGGAGAAATTATTTCTCACAGTTCAGTGGTTCGTGTCACGAAGATTTACATTAAAGGGGTTTGAATGGAGGAATAAAATTAAGCAATTACGTTACTAGAATAATACTATACATAAAATTTGCCACTCTGATGAGTTATTTAACAAAATTACATTGTACTTCTAAAACTTTGTGTTCTAACAATGGATTTGAATTAATTGTTAGAATAAGCGTAACTAGTAGATCATGAAATTTATTTTTGATTTAATCGAGTACCGCAGGAAAGTAAATATTGTAATGAACAGGTGGCCATATACTGGGCAACAATGCGAAAATCAAATGCTTTGGGAAATCAATAATCTGATTTGAGAAGGCAAAAAATGTTTGAAAATGTTGAAAATAAGGTGACAAAGATATGCTTACCTATGTATAATAAATAGATAACTAAGAATAATTGAAAGGCTGTGAGACAAATGCAAATGCTTGTCATACAAAACTGGAAGGTTGATGAAAATAGCAAGAAAAGTATTTCAGGAAATGTGACTTTCTAGATCTTATAATTTCTGAAAGCTGAAAATTTCATATAAAAAGACTGTAATAGAAATTCAGATCAGTTATGATGTATATTTGGGTGATAGAGAAGGTACACAGATCGGTTATCAACAAATAAAGGCTGGTGCTCCTCAGGGTTCCATTTTGGGTCCGTTTCTCTTCTTAATACGTATATGATTCACCGAAAACCAAAACGTCTTCCTCTAACTCTATGCACTTTGCAGATTATACTAGCATTTTGGTAAAGAGTAAGAAAAATAGCTACGAAAATGCTGTCAATGATACATTGACCTACGTGCTTCCCAATTAATGACTTGCCAGCCAATTGTGATGAGACTCTTTTCAAGTTGTTTCAGGCAAAATCTGCTGCATTCAACTCGGTATTACTAGCAGCAAATAATTTTGAAATAAGACAAGGCGAATGCCCAAAATTTTTAAGCTTATCCGTGATCAATAGATTAAATTGGAAGATAATATTAATATTCTCCTTGCAGGGGCTCTTCAATAAAATGAGAATACTCATTCTTACTTGCTAGTATATTCAATCAGTGATGATATTTGTGATGAATAATTTACAAAAAACGAAGATGCGCACAGCTTTGATACCAGAAATAAAAATAATTTTCACAAGAAGGGGAAGTCTCTAACTATAATACACAAGAGTGTACATTATAATGCTATTAGCATATTTAATAAAGTTCCAGCATCCACTAAAGAATTAAAAATAAATATAAACAAGTTCAAGCATGAACTAACGTTTTACTAAGCCATTTCTTCCAATCTGTTGAATAATTTATGGAGTTAAGAGTATCTTAGTAAATAACTTAAGATAGACAAAGTAACTTACGTTGTTATAACGCTAATTTTCAAATATAAGCTATAAGCAATATTTAGAAATATTATGTACCACGTAAAAATTGTGTATATTATCGTCTTTGTAGAACTTATGAATATCTCATTATAAGTTAAAACTACAAATGTAGAGTTAACATAATTAAGTAAGAATAACGACTTATGTAAGACCTATGGCAAGTTCCACATCCTTGAAAATCTGTTTCCCTATGGAATCAATGGATTGTGAATTAATGTTAATAATAAATCATATACAAATCACGAAAACTGTGACTCGATGAATAATGATAGTTTTCCACTTTTATATTAAATTTCTACATTTAATTTAAACTATCTCTAAAGTTCTGATTCAGTAATACATACAAAAGCATTTTTTAACTATAATATAATTTTGTTTCTGTATTGTTGAGAATAAAATATCGTTAGTCAGCGATTGATTCTTTTATTTCTAATTCTCATAAAATAAATTATTCATTTTGTATTACAATACAGTACATGTGAATAAGGTTTTCTGAAATAATATTGTAAGTTTATGACATTTCATGATAACGCGAACAACTTCTACTAAACTCAATTAAGGAACAGAAAGGTTTTATTTTATAAATATAATTTACTGACGTTCTTCACTAATGCTATTACTTCCTATTAATCTCACAAGTGCTATACTAGTAATATAGACGTCTCATTTATTCTTCATCATTATAATCCAGGCTCATCATCACATCCGTGAAACCCAACTTCTTTATATACGAAGTACCATTCAGTACCAGTGCACATATAAATTCTCGTTTTCTATACAGTAAGTAGACGCAGCCACACATTAAAAGAAAAGGAATTCATCAAAGTTAATACAGGAAAGCTACAAGCATCGCTTCAAATAACAAGGGAGACAACGTCCCTAACGAAGCTATTGTATCTCTGAAAGACGACGAGAAATGACCACTACTTTGATGTGCAGTTTCATTAGCGCGAAAAGGAAATACTCTGTAATTGCATTAACTGTCCTTAGAAGACTGGAGGAGGGGAACAAGAAGACGGTTCCCTAAGGAGCGTTACGGGAATGGTTGCCAAGAAATTATGACGCTATTATAGGGGTGGATGTGAGGGAGTCGGAAATGAGGACAGACGCAATCGTCCAGCAAGCAAGAAAGCTTGTTTCTTTCCCCTGAAGATGGAAAAGAGGGACAACGACGAGGTCATGTCAGAGGTCATCAAGAATTTAAGGACGTTGGTCGTTCCCCCTTCGCCGTTCACCACAATATGCCATAACAAAGCGTTCGAAAATTTCTTAGAAATAGACATACTGGAAAGTACAAAGACAAAAAAGTAAATACTGTGATAAATTATATCCTATTTTTACATAATAATTATTCAGTGGGTTCAGTAGAGCTACGGGATCATTGAGCACCAACTGTGCAATAAATTAACGTAACCAGGCTGAGTTTACCGTAGAACCGACGCATGAGGCAGTGTTGCTAGTATTTTACCATAAGCAATAGCTGTGTGTGGTCAGCTGTTTGTACAAAAAACAGCAGAGGGGCGCCGTACTGATAACTGTGTTGCTGGACATCGTGGTTCCTTAATTGTGTGGCGAGGACAAGACTCAACAGAGACGGTACTGTTGGCATCTATATAACGTATGTGTAGCAAACCATGCTGATTAAATAATACAAAGTATATAATAGATCCACCCATCCAAACAAAGCAACAGAAACCTGTAATACATACGGGAAATATAGAAAACATAATAAACGAAGAACAATTTACAGGAAACAAAATAAATATATATGAAAAATACAAACGTAAGAGTAGAATAATGAGATAAATAGAAAATAAACGAATACTACCTTAATAATGGAATTATGTAAGAAAGAAATGAGTTAAAGAAAACTGATGTAAACTCTGGAAAGAGAAAGGAACGTCGGAAAGGCAAAGTATAAATATTATCAATCCTCTATACAAAATACATGGTTAATAGAAAGGTGACGGTCGAATATTTGGATTTCAAATTGAAAATTTTAACGACAAACACATAATTTAGGTATAGACTATAGAAATCTAGCGCGTCTATTTGTAGGGCAGTTTGAACAGGATCAACTTAAAAACAGTTGAATAGGTTTTTTTTCATATTTGTATTTATACAATTTTATTTGTACATTTATTAGTAATCTTTAATCAGTTAACCAAATTTCTTAAGGGGTAGGTGCTTAATTTAATAAGAGGTATTTAAATTATATCAAATTAACCACAAATGTAATAATTTTCCGCCATTGTGTCCCTTAGCGGCTTTAGCACGCTCTTCCAGGCCAACGAAACTTCTCGCACATCCTTCTATACGAATATTTGCGAAAAGCACGTTTACTCCCAAGCCTGGAGACAGGTAAAAAAAAACAATGACATCACGATTCCCTCTGGCGAACATGGCGAATGCAAGAAACTAAAATGAATCTAACACTGCTCATGAAATTTATACACTTATTTTGCATTACGTACTTAAATCTACTTAATATCGAAACACATGATACATGTGGTTTCGAACAACAGACTACATAGTTTCGCTGAAAGTAACAACAGTTTTAAATTATTCATTAAAGGTAACTTCATTGTCTTTGATTTAAGAAATCACATAATAAATCAGGTCACATCGTATAGTCAACGTCGGGGATCGTATTGGAGTATTCATCATTCAACCAATCGATTGACAACTTGGAACTTCCGCCTCAACTGACCAAGTACAATTGAAGGTGACTCTGTGAGGAGCGTGGTGAATGATTCAAGGGATAACTAAAATCGAAACAGCGAATAGTACGTTGCCTGTTTGGGCGTTAGCAAGAAAAGAAGAGAAAAAGTTCCTCTGCAGCCAGGGCCCTAACTTCAGAATGGTTAAGTACCTGGCTAGTTGCGTCACCGCCGTAAAAGAACCAGTAAGTCCTTGGCGAGATTTTATCGTTGCAGGTCTCAAGCAAAACACAACCACGACTGCAGGCAATCACGTTAACTGATATATGCTCAAAGTATCGTCTCCTAGAACAATAGGAAGTGCACAAACACTCTTCCCGAGATCAAATGTAATTGTATGAATATGCAAAATAATTCAATTTCGTGTCATAATGATTTTAAAGATAAAAGCACTAAAAAATACTAAATCGTTTTAATTAATTTTACATTCAGTCGTACTGTTTTTATGTCCATTTCAAAGAAATTGTGAAACATGGCATTGCTCTTTGATATTTTGAAATACAGTCTGGGAAATTTGGTAAATCAGAAGATAACGTAAAGAAAAAGTACTCAAAGAGCTACTCTTGTGATTGTTCTGTAATTATTCATATGATGGACAAATTTAAATATTAATAGTTATTTTAGTAACATTAATATATAATTATATAATAACGAAAATTCCTGTATTCTATTTGTTAATTCCTACTTTTTCCCACCTGATCTTCTGACTGGCATCTAAAGGAATGCACAACCCGAAAATGGCCAAGTCAAAATTCTGAAAAGATTAAATAATTTAGAAATTACAAGGAACACGAAGATAGTCTCCAGATTAACTAGTGCAATTCTTCTAGTTTAAGTTGTAGAACTACTAGTACATTTGAATTGTCATTATCTTTTTTTCGCGATTCCTCTTACCTTTTAAGTGTTTCTATTTTTACACCATTTCATTTGAAAAGGCCTCCTCTCGACTTTTTCCCGTCGATGCCATGAGATTACGGCACGTTGGCGCAGCAAAGTTCGAGTGCCAATTAACCGCCTTCAAAACGAGCACTTGCTATATTTAGAGGATGACGCAGTACGTTTCTTTCTTCTTCTTCTTCTTTTCGCAAGTCCCTCCCTACCGGGGATAATTAATTAAATGATGCAGACGGAGATAACTGTGCACTTCCCGGAAGGGCATACGTACCCAAGGAAATCCACTGTTGTCAGTGCTATACCACTCTTAACGACGTCATTGTACACTGAAAACACTGTGAAGATGATCTTCCTTTGTGCGCTTAACGAAGAAAAATAACAGACATCCTGTATTTTCAAAAATTTATTTTTTACTTTTCTCGTTTAATTTTGGTATCCTGAAAATATCGATTTTGTTTTCTATATCTTCCTTTAGTATTGCAGTATTGTTTTGTTTGAATTCTTTTACGAGGATGATTTATTACACAAACATTATATGCAAGCCAACAATACGGTATTTGATTAGTCTTGATCTCATGACACAATTAGGAACTTTGATATAAAGTAACACAGTTCTCAGTACGGCGCCCCTCATTTGCTCACCCATACAAACGGTTGACAAGCCACAAGTATCACACTTGATGAAATTGAAAAATTAAAATAAGATTAATAATAACAGTTATGTTTTCTCGATAATTTTTGTCACTCCGTCGCTTCTTCTTTTTCCTCATTTCTGATCTCCATACAACGTAGTCGAAAGATCGAGTGCAAAGTCGCAATTGAATGCCTCTCCAGCGGGAGAAAACGGTCCAGATAAGTAAAGTAACAGCAACTTGTGTCGATAGTGAATAATGTTTCCAAGTTCACCGTGGTTTTAAAGTGCAAGGTACTGCTTACTGGAAAAGCAAGGCCCACCAACCCCTGTCGTCAGGAGACATTGCTCACCCAAAGGCAGTTGCACTGTTGATAATCATGGAGGAGTCGAAACCGTTTAGACGAGATCCAATCTGTCGGTAGCCACGAACAAATCAGAATTGACAGCAATTATACGTCAGACGTTCTAACTCATCCAATTTGGGCCCCCGATAGCAATCGATACGTGAATCACGACGCTGGTCCACAGGACAACGAGACACTGCAGATCATTCACCGGTGTTTACAGTCTAAGAAATTAACTTGGTTAAAACAAGTCATCCGTGGGTAATGTGAGCAAATACATTCGTTCAATATCCATAATTAGACTTTGCTACTTTTTATTTTAATGAATCTATTACTATAAATTTAAAAAAATAAATGATTGGTCCGATAATAGTTTTATCAAGTTGCAACAACAACCCCGAGGGAAAGATATGTTAAATCAAAACAATTAATGAAGATTATAATCTGAATCAAATATAGTTACTCTTCAATTTAAATGTTTTCAGCATTTAATAACCACCCATATTCAGGTTCAAAATTAATGTATTCCTTGTGATGCGGACAGAGAAAGAAGACGTTAAACACGGCAAATAAAAAATTATACAACAACTCAACATGCTTAAATCATGTCACAGCAATTAAAATTGAATTTAGTTAAACCTGTCGATCAAATTTTATAGGGACCCAGACTAGCCTCAGCTAACTGTAAAGTATCAAGAGCCCTAATATTGACTTTGAAGTTTTTCATAGAAATGAAAGATGTTCCACTGCGCTTTGGCACACAAGATTCGTCCCTTCATCGATCACGCTGCGGCAAAGAGCTGAAACGATCTTCATGGCGGCCTCGGCATTGAACTCTGATGTTACTCGGCGGCCGCGATAAGGTCATCCAGGTGATCTGGCGACAAAAATCTGACCTCGGCAAGTTAAGAAGTCCTCCGCCATCGCCGTTGTTGATTATTGAGCGGGCTGCTTCACGCTTGACCAACTCCTGCTCATATATGGACTTAACATCCCCACCAACGACAGCTGGTCTGAACCGGGCATTGATACGTCACACTCGACAATGGCGCCAGTGGTACTTAACATTCCATGCAACTTCCAAACAGGCGTCACTCGTGAATATCCGTCTAACATCAATTTAATTTTCTTTGAATGTATGGGTCGGAGTATTTTCTTCCAAAAAGAATTCCCTGAAACTCATGAGAATTGTATCCTTTTAGCCAAACTCGTTATAACTCTCAACTCTTATCCAAGGTCCGCGCTTTATAAATGTTTCATATCTTCCATTTCCAAAATTCGATCTGATTTAATACAGAAACTTGCATGCTACATCAGGGGTGGCGAACCCAAATGATGTGGTGGGTCACTTGCGAAATGCATCGCATATAAAGTTGCCATTTATTGAATCACTGTCATGTTGCCCCTCACCCTAATAGAAAGAAAGTGTCGTACGTTATCATTTTTAAACTTTCTAGCATAACTTTAGTACAAAATAGATATATTTTGTGAAATTCTGATGAATCGAGCAGACCGGGAAAAATGTTCAAGGCGGGTCGAGGATTTCCCGACCCTGTGATACATGATCTGTAACCACACGTTCTGGTAAAAAAGGTACAATGTGTAAATTCTTTGGGTGTCGCAACCGAGCAACTCTGCAGACCCGCAGTACATCTATATAATTAAAAAATTAAGTATGTTTTTTTATATGAGAAATGGTAAATTTTGACCAAGATATTAGTGTCGAATTACATACTGGATCGGGTTTATTCATATAAATAACCAGAAAAGCTGTATGAATGTTAAGTTATGAATGAATGTAAGAATATAACATAGGATATAAGCACTAATATTTAGGTAAACCTTAAAATGCGTTCTATAGTTTAATTACGAAACGTTGATTAAATAAAATAAGTCATTGAGTAGTATCAGCATTATTCTTAAAGGCGCAAATTCTTCGAATCCTAACAAGCTGTGATAATATCTTTCATGACTTTATAATACATTTTAAGCAGAGAAAAAATATTTTAGTGTTACTACTTTTACTGTAGAAATAGTCGAAGACAATGTAGGAAGAATAGCTCAGAGCAATAGGAAAGCATGGATAACACAAGAAATAATAAAAATGGTTGATGAAAGACGCAAATATAAAAACGCGAGAGATGAAAATGGCAAAGAGCAGTACAGACGCTTGAAGAATGAGATAGATAGGAACTGCAAATCAGCCAAAGAGGCTTGGCTACAAGAAAAATGCAAAGTGGTTGAAGATTTCATGGTGAAAGGGAAAATAGACGCAGCTTATTAATTTAGTATCTCATGCGTGCAAAATATTATATAGGAGAATGGAACGTCAAATAGAATGCGAGTTAGAAGATCAATTTGGTTTTAGGAAGCATGTAGGGAAAAGAGAAGCAATATTGACTTTGCGGCTGATTTTAGAAGACAGATTAAGAAAAAACCGGCATACGTTCATGGCATTTGAAGATTTAAAGAAAGCAATTGATAACGTATTAAGGATTTTGAAGGACACTGGAATAAAATATCAAGAAAGGAGGATTCTGCATAACCTCTACAGAGGCACTAAGCTGTAATCAAAATAGAAGATCAAGAAAAAAAAACAGAAATTAAAAAAGGAGTAAGACAAGGATACAGTTTGTCGTCCATGCTGTTTAACTTATATAAAAAACAGGCGATGAAGTTAAAACTGAATGGAAAATAAATCATACTGCAAGGAGAATAAATAAAGACCCTACGCTTTACCGATGATATTATAGTATTAGAGGAGTCAGAAGAAGACTTGGAAACCATAATAAATAGGATGAACGTGGTCATGGAGAAAGAGTGTAATATGAGGATTAATAGAGGGAAACCCGAGGTAACGGAGGGTTGTATGAGAAACAGAGTAATAACAAAGGGTGTTAGATTGGGAAGCGATATTTTGACGGAAATTAAGGAATTCTGCTACTTGGGAAGCTTAATAACTAGGGATGGTAGAAGTATAGCAGACATAAAGAGTAGAATAACACAGGCAAGGAAGGCTTTCGCTAAAAAGAGGAATTTACTTACGGGTAATAAGTGTGAATATTTGGAAATCGTTGCTAAAAAGGTTTGTATTGAGTGTGGCGTTAGATTGGTGCGAAACGTGGACGATAGGAGTTGCAGAAAGGAAAAGAATAGAAGGCTTTGAATTTGGTGCTATAGGAGAATGCTGAAAATCAGGGGGGTGGATAGAATCACTAAAGAGAAAGTTCTTAACAGAATAGGGGAAGAGCAAACAATATGGAGGACGTTGTCCAAGAGAAGGGATAGATTAATAGGCCACGTTTTAAGACACGAGGGTCTGATAAAATTTGCATTTGACGGAAGTGTGTGGGGTAAGAAAAGAAGAGGGAGGCCAAGTATGGAATACGCAGGATGTGAGATATGCTAGTTATGCGGAAATGAAAAGTCTTGCGCAAGATAGGTTACCATGAGGATTTCACCAGACCAGTATTAGGACTGAATACCATAACAATAACAGTAGAAATATTATTTCCATGACTTTCTGTCATCAAATTTAACTTGAGACTTTTAGCTTCATGCAGAGACAAACTTGCCATTTAATAATTAGTGAGAAGGTTAATAAAGAACGATTGTTTCGGAGGTGGCTACAGGTATCTTACAAGAGTTTCCGTTATCTTTCACATTGGAATTGTGAGGGTCTGAACTCGTGAATAAATTATTAGTGTTAATCATTGGCCTGGGAGAGTCTGTAGACCTCGTGAAGCTCTCTACAGGATGTTCACGAACTTATTTGGGTCAGTGAGAAGTGTTGGTAATTGAGCAACACGTTTGGTTTATGAGTCTAGCAGTATCCCCGTTACAGTCTGATACAATCTACGTTGCGTAACAGGATACGTAACTTAGGACACAGATTAATACAGCTACGACTACGTTTATCATCCGCAGTGTCCGTTCCTTTCTGCCATTTGTTATTGGCATTATTATTGTTATTATTAGAAGGCGCCCAGGGAAAATTACTTCAGGTTTGAGGCTGAGTCATCATCTAGAGAAACCCGGATTAATACATCAACCGTGACTGTAATACATCAACGGACCGCCTGCACACAACATCGCAAGCGAGATTTGGCAAGAATAAATTTGCCAGGGTACGTAGCAAAAATTAGAGACAGATAGAGAGACGTTAGAATATTAGCAATTCAAGCAATAAAATTGCTTAACAGAAACGGATATTCAGTTTAGCAGATTCATATTGTATACCTCTTTATGAAAAAAATTCTGTATTTTAAGGAGATGAAAGGTTGAAACAGACGTTTCTCATAATAAAATCACCCTCCCCCTCAAAAAAAGTGTTGAGACGTGCGTCTGAATATCTTCCATTTTAAAGTCTGAATATTTTTCGCCATTTCAGTTGAAAAATTAAGGAAAATAAAGAGTAGAGCTGCTTCTTTCCCCCCCAAGTTTTTAGGTAACCCTAAAACATCGCAGCATGAATCTTTCATTAGAACTCGGGCTCGCCAGTAGAACAAATTTATGTGAGGTCATTTAGGAAGTTAGCCACCTAAATTTAATAAACGCAACAATTTATAATATTACAATCAGTGAAGTTGAAGTTAACAAGGTTAAATAATACAAACCAATGTAATCTTAAATTATAAAATTTAACAAAATAAACTTTTTGGTTAGAGTAAAATATTTTGGGTTGACACAATCAGTTTGATTTTGTTCCTAAACTTTACTAAATTTAAAACAAATTACTAAGTCCAAGCTAATAAAAAGTCAGTTGTCTGAAAAGAATTTAGAAGTTTTTTTAACTGTATTTATCATGTCAAAAAGTGAAATTTAATGTCTTCAATTTATTATTTAGAAAATAATTGTTAACAAAAATATGAAATTTAATACTTTGTCATTCAAAATTGTACATAATTAGTTGAAATTCTTTCATAACGTAAGCAAGACCCAGATCTAAAATTATTCTAACTGAAATTTGACAATCCAAAAAATCGCTGTCTCTCTCTAATGATTTTTTCAAATAAATATTATTACAAAATAAGAGATGATATAATCAGTTATCAATAATACAAAAGACAAAAATCACTTTTCAGACTTGAAGTTTAATAATAAATAAATAAATAAAATACGGCCAAAAAGTCAGCTAATATATTTTAGCCTGTGACACCAAACTACTAGAGATGTAACTAATTCATCCATTTAAAAAAATTACCTGAAGAAGTCTACAAAGTGAAAAGAAACGTATTTATTTCAATTAAATACTAATTAAATTTATTTGCTGATTTATTTTGCCCTATTTTTATTTATTTATTATTAATACAAAAGTCAGACGCTGATTTATTTGAAATTTTCAAACCCTTATCCTTCAACCCCCACGGGAAAATTTTAGTGTGCGTTCTTTGCCCTTACACTTTTGACGGAAGAACATTTCTATTCATAATTATATCAATTTTTAGTTATATAATATTTTAGGTTACAGGATCAGAATGGAAAAATATCGTCCGGACCCGGGACTCGAACCCAGGACACTCGCTTCCGGTCGGTCATCCTGCCACTAAGCTAGTCCAAGCCGACGTCCACTTGTCCATTCTTCAATGAATTTCTAGAATTAGGTTGTGAAAAATGTGATTCGTAACTTTTAGGTGAGCCAAGCTTGGTCTTACAAAAATGGAAGGATGCCGAATCGATCCTCGGGTCCTGGATTCGATTTACGGTTCGGTCAACATTTTTTTCATTCTTATCCTCTAAATGTAGCTTTACGCTCTTTCTTAATAGAGGGATTTTTTCTCCCTTTGATAAGATATGCGTTTCGATCTGATTGGAATTCAGTAATAAAATAAGTATTCCAAAGTATTCGCTCAATAAGTGATTTGCGGGTCCAATGTTTATTATATCACAACGTTTCAACGAAATTCATCTCCGCCGTCATCAGGTGAGTTGTGTGCGCGGACAATTTCGGTATACATTAAACAATCACAACACGAAACGGTCGAAGTTAACAACACTTCGGTCCCCTGATGGGGCGGCACCGACCTAAGTCTACGGAATTGACTAATCACAGAATTCACCTGATGACGGCGGTGAATTTCGATGAATAATTGTGTTATAATAAAGCAGTTAACCAGTTGATAAACCGAGAATCATTTATTAAACGGAAAGGCAGTAAATTTTATCATTTATATCGTGTATCGAAGTTTAATCACAAAAAGAATTTGATTGATAGAAAGATGAGACAGGTCTATTTCAGAAAGTTGATGATTCCCCGCACCCATCCAACTTCCCTCACCCCTCTGTTTGTGTTATGAAAAAGTATTTTGGTCCCCGTTATAGAAGATGTGGTTGAAAAACACCTTGCTTGAAACGAGTCGATTCTTAAATTATTCAAGAATCACCCTCATCCACTTCTCCATCTGAGCTTTCGTGATAAAAACCACTTGACAGTCTGGTACCTCCCCCCCCCCCTTCCCACCAACAACTCCGGAAGAAAAATTTAAATTTTAACTAGATTGGAGAAGGTAGAAGGCAAGTTTATCCAGGTGCGGTAAAGGTGGCTCGGAAGAAATAACTGAAGCCTTGCTGCTGGGGAAGTGAAGGGGGAGAGCGAAAGAGGAGTGAGAAGCACGTGTCTGTGGCCAAGACCCACCGCTGTGCCTTAAATTAATATTCGCCAGGGAGACGTGTGCACACAATTCCCAGCAGGACACGAGGCGAGGGAAAAATACAGACTTAAACGAAGAAAGCCAGGCTACCAGACACAACAGTAGAGCACGCGATACGTGAGCGTTTTTTAAAGTTGCATTATTACACAGAACTCACAGATCGCTCCTGTCAAACAATTTTATGTATTGTAACATGAAAAGTTACACTTAACAATGCAGGCCAGCTTGCGAGTTGCAGCCCGGGCCAACAATGTAGTCTTGCGAGACTTTGAGTGAGTCGTCATGGAGTGATTGGAGAAGCAGGTTGTGTCGGCGGGACGACGAGAGAATGACCACGCCCTGCAGATATAATTTTTTCTCATGCTCTGAAAGGAATTAAAACTATTAAAATCATCTTTTGGTATTTTTTGTGAAAAATACCTGGCACCCTAAAGGAATTAGAAAGCCTCGAATACGGAGGAACGCGGAATCCGCTACAGTATATATTGTATTATTCCTCATAATAATATTTTCAGTAGAAAGACAAGAATGGAAAAATGTCGACCGGACAAAGGACTCGAACCCTGGACCTCACGATTTCCAAGCGGCGTTCTAACCGAGTCGACGTCAAAGGACCGTTTAAACAACCCTCAATTCCCATAAACCTAAGTTAGGCTCACCTACAATTCACTAATCACATTCCTCACACCCTAATTCTAGTAAATACAAGAAGAAAGGGCATTGCGTAAATTGATCACAGGTGGACTGAATTCTAGTGAAAGTAGAAAAATTTTTTCATCCGAACCTCGAGCAGGAGCGTATAGAAAGCTTAGGGAATGGAGGGATGTTGAATCAGCCCGTCGACTCGGACTAGCTCAGTGGTTAGAACACCCGCCCGGAAAACTCCGTATGTTTTCTGCCGGGATAGAAAATTCGGAATTTTTTCTTCAAAAGATTCACCGGAAAACACTTCATTCTCCAATATATCTTCCTGGAAAATTACGAGACTTTCCCACACACATCCAATCCAGTATTCCGCTCTCCTTACACGAAATTATTTTTAAATTCGTTTAACATCGACAGTACACAATACTAATTACCCAGTCCTATTTATATAATAAAAACGAATACATGTTAATACTTTACATACTTTATATATATTTAAACCAAGTGGAGCGTAACACGGAAAGAAGAATAGGTAAAAATATACGAATGAGACAGCACTTTAAGTCTGTGACATCATTGAGACTATACGGAGAAATTCACCATTTTCTATTGCGTCCAATATGGTGTGATTATGTTTTACATTCAGATACTCTCACACTTGAGAAATAATATCATGAAATACAAACAACAGGACTACATGAAGAGCAATAAAAAAATATTATCCTTTTATTTAGAACCGCCTTATAAAATGGCATATTTCACGGTACCACCCATTAAATAAATGACGGATGAGTAGTTTTGGTGACATCACTGGGAGAATTTTCTATTTCATTAAGATGCAGTGAGTATTTTTACCGCCTTTATTCTTGATTCCCTGAGTGCATCGCGATAATTTTAACTCTATTAAAGTAGCGGGGAGACTTTCACTAACTTGATGCATCGGGATGTTTTAGACTTTTAATTTAGCGAGATCATTCATTGTGCGTGGAGATTTTTAGACTCGATTAAGTTACTGTGAGTCATTATGTCGGTTATGCTGTAATGTCGCCTTATCCAAGTAAGTAACCGATTAACGCCGGGCACCTAGCAAGTACTAAATAAATATCGGAGCATAAAAATATTAAAAAGTTGGCTGCAATACGTCAAAGTTATTAGTGTTACCTTAACTGAATATAACCACAGCTAGATTACGATTCAAATATTAATAACTATCCGAATTACTATTGATTCCCTACAGAGGTTTATTATTATTTAATGTAAAATTGTAAAACGTATCTATTCGATTGCAAACTAAAACAATGCGAATGATTGTGATGCACGCATTATACCACATTTCACTAGTTATCGTTTTAATTACACAATTTATATTACATGAGCATGAATTAAACTACCGCTCGTAGCATCGCTTTAATAGCATTCGCCTGCGATATAGCGTAACGAATTGGCTAGTTTATGGTAACTACAGCCAGAAAGATTAAAAATTTTAATTAATGCATAAAATTAACAAAAACAATCAGCATATATTTCGGTCTTTACTTATCCCTATATCAGTGTTGAAACAGCAAATAATAAACCCTAAACATGAATACACATTTCAAAATTAATTACTGTAAATAGGACAAGAGAACAAAAGAGACCTTAGACACGATCAAGGTATTCCGTATACAACAGGAAGGTTACAAATCATAATTCATAACTTAAAAAAGCACGTTTTGTTTGCCCAATATAACGCTATGAGCAACTACTACATTATGTGTGTACCATTTATCCAGAGTATTAGTATTATAATATAAATATTAGAATAAAATATGTATTAATTACTAGTAGGTTCTACTGCTTTTCGGTAGAATCTGATCTGTATGAGACACACAAACAACAGAACACGAAGTCTAATAAACACCGCCTAATTTATTTAAGAAATGTTCCCCATTTATTTTCTTAGGCAAATAGTCCATTTTATTAACATAGATGGAATTCTGTAAATATTGGCTGTAACTATGTTGGGACGTTTTGAAAATATTAAAAAGACACAATTATGATTATCTGACATATGCTAATATTACAATTAATAAACTAGCCATAAATCATAAAAAATAATAATTGACAAAGAAACTAATATAATAAAAACGTTTTCCCGCTCTAATTTGTAACTTCATCAGGTGTACTTCAGCTTATAAAAAAGATACGAGACCTTAGTTATTAATTTTAAAAAAATGTGTTCAATGAAGTAGGGAACTATGAACAATATAATATGTAAACGGTGCTAAGATCTTTTTTTAAATAAACGTTGAGGTAAATTTCAAAATCATGTCCGAGCTTCCGTCTGTTGTAACCGAAAAATTAAGTCAATTATTTATTTTTTCGGAGTCCATTTTAGTTTTTTATATTGTAATAAGAAATACAATATCAGTCTTTCTTTCTTGGTGATTAAAACTTTCTAGTCATGTTTTACAGATAAGCCTAACATGACGAAACACCTTTTAAAGTACTACAAAGCCCTTTATAGACAAAAATACTACACAGACGGACGGACAGACAGAGAAATGAATTACAGGCTTGAAACCCTGGTACAGTTACAGACAAGTCAAATCTTTTCCTTGTCCAGTTTACATAATGGTGAAGTCTGAAAAGCTAATGGAATAAATTAGCACTTGACGGCACTGACATGACATATTTCTGAAAGACTTCCTTTGCCACCCTTCCTTTCCTGTCGCCCGTAATTTGTCAAAGGGGTTGGTCTCGACACGAACTGACTGGACCACGGGGGTGAAAAAGAGGGGAAATATTTCCGTTGATGGCCTCTCCAGGGTTTCGCCCGAAATGAATAACGAGCTACACAGAGACTGAGGGAGAAATTAACCCAATTAATCGTCCACTACAGCAGAGGCCTGGCCGTTAAATTTAGGGGTTGCGGTTGACACACACACACACACACTCGACCCGAATAGCGAAACCTGACCGTAGCTTAGTCGTTAGGGTGCTTTTAAGGATGAACAACACTTCGGAAAATGTAAGACAGTACTATATTTTAACGACAACATTTTAAATATGAAATTCTATGCGAACGACGTAATTCGCAAGTCGATCCATGGTAATTTCCATTGTAGAATACGAGTATCCAAATAAGAGATCTTTTCATTGCTTCAGATACTGTACAGAAACTTAAAATTTAAAAAAAAATGTTACCAAGAAAGGAAAGCGGACCACGAGAATTGGAACAAATCTATACCAATAAATAAAATTGAAGTATCCGCCTGTCCACATGTTTGTCTCGAATAGACTCCAAAAAGGCTCAACGGATTTCAATGAAAATTTGAGGGTTTATAAACAGGAAATTTAACTTAATTATTCGTGCATGTTTCATTTCGATATATTGCAGAAGATATTAATATAAAACATTCTACGGGAAAAGTTAATTTTTCAAACGCGCGTTAAAATCTCCAAAGTTAATGAGGGTTGCAATACTCTTGATTTGTTTATGCTCCGAAACAGCCCAACGGATTTCAATAAAAATTTTAGGGATTGAAACTGGAATTTTAACGTAAATTTTCGTGTGCGTTTCATTTCGATAATTTTCAGAGTTCACTTATACATCAATTGAATTGCCGCGCGAAAGCCGGCGTGAAAACCAACTGCGAGTTGGCGTTCCTATATCATTCATCCCACGTACTGTTTTGTTATAAGCGTAATTTAGGCAGCATGAGAGAACGGGGAAGCATTCTCACTCCAACTATTGTTGTAAACGTGTGAAAGCGGGACCTGCAAGTTTTAAGGTTTGCCGTGAAGCTATCATAATTAAGTTCTTCCGAGCTTTCGTTTTTAGGAAGTTCTTCAATAATGGAAGTCTGAAAAGAAATTTAGTGGTTACGTACAACGTAATAGGAATTCATATTCAAAATTTTAGGCTTCTAGCATGTCGGTTCTATGTTGACATATCTGTCAGTCAGTTTCTCATTTTATATATGTAATAACTAGTACAATATTTTTCAAACAAGACTTAGCTTATAATTGTAGTACACTAACAATAAATTCTTTTGAATTATATTTTATTATATGTACAAAAATTTGTTAATTAGCAAATAGACTGTGGTAACCAGTAAACAAAGCTGAATATAGCAGACTGCTAGTTGTGGGAAAAAATAATATTTTGTATTCTTATTGACTTGGTGTCCATTGACCTTGTCACGGGTCACGCTAATGAGTCGGCCTCGTCATGATCAACATCGTCACCGTCGTCCATGAAAGAAGCCTCTAGGCGATGAAGAGGGTCTGCTGTCCTCAAGACACGTAATTTGGTGTCAGAAAATAGAGCTTCTTCCTTCTCACTCTTTTTCTTTTGCGGAGAACGGTGTGAGCTTTTGTTTTCCCTTGTGTGTTTCTGGCACCATCGACCTACACGCCGGCGTCCGAGAGGAAAGGGTTCTTGATAAAATTTGTCGAGGAAGCGACCTTCTCTAATCTTTTCCTATCCTGTTACTATCTCGGCAAAGTAGAAACTGTCCTCCTTACTGAGCAAAATTTTAAAATTTATTTGTTTAATTAAAATGCTATTTATTAAAATACATTTATTCTCTGCAGTCGTTGTAACAAGAGTATAAGCTTTTTATTGTGCTACATTTGGTAGGTTTCCAACGTTTAAAACGATGAATAGATTGGTTTTTATGTAATTCCAATGAATTCAATATTGATTTACCACATTTTTCCATATTAACAATCTTTGGGGAATATGACACCTGATTAAGGTCAGTTAGCAAACACCGCACCATGGAGCCCGGAAATACTGTTGTAACCCTATAACCCAAAGCCAATCATCAGCTACAAGCAGAATAGCCATAAAATGCTGTCCAAAGATTTTGGTTGTTATGAAGTGATACGCTTTCTGTTCTTCCCACTCTATATTTACAAATCTTGGCAAATCAAAGTATATTTAAGTTTGCTCACTCACCTACAACATTCAAAGAAACTAAAAAGTGAGAAAGAAGTTACATTAAAAACAAACATGAACTGAACATCTAAGGGAATTGCACTGATGGGCACTAAAAATGATTGTAATAAATAAGATCTATTTATCTAGCTCTACGGCTTTGGTGTTTATTAAATCAATTAAAAATTCTGTAACACTATCATATTTAAGTATGCAGCATTTACATCTACTAATATTTTGAAAGACTTAATAACAGTGATTTTGAAACAATTCCATATAAATTCTGGTGAACTGATATCGCCAACTGAATTAATTCCATTTTACTTATTTATTTAATTTTTTTATAAATTTTATTTTATTTATTTTAAACAGTATTTTATGTGGAATCGCCTTTAATATAATTACTTCTGTCATTATATTAATTAGATGTATATGATGGGAGGTCTTATTGTTGTGCGAGCGAAAGTAGGTCGTGAATCCTGGTTGCAAATATTCAGCGCAGCTCAAAATTTAAAGTGTTTTTGTTTAAATCGTAGGCAAATTATTAAGTCGAGTAAAATTCAAAGTTATTTGCAAACTGCGCCTCGTATATATTCTGTGCATCAGAAAACAACATTAGAATTATTCGCATGTCTAAATAGAAAACACGTCCGAGTCAGGATCCCTGATCAACACGACATTCGTGTACAGAGGAAACCTAGTGCCTGGAAACCCGAGGCTACACCTCAGCTGTGTCAGAATACGCCTTCGGAAAATAAATAAGCTAGAGACCGCATTATTAATCTACGTAAAATATCGTCAGCTCCAAATTCACATCTAACCTTGCGAGTATGGAATCTCAACACTAAGCTCACAAAACTTCGGAGAATAATATCACGAAGAAACTTTGCACTGATCGATTGCTGGAGAAATTCAGCTGGCCCCTAAAAATTCCGAATCCTGAGAAATTTCAAGTCATTTTCTTTCCCTCAATTTGATTGTTTGTCAAATAAACGTGTATATTAATATATTCACATGTGTTAGAACCTTGAATTTATATTCCTCCTTCTCAATAATTTAATCGAGGAGGCAACTGGTAGACCACAAGTGAAAAGGGACCTTCAACATATTGATATACAACAATTCAGCGTCTGTCAACATTCTAACTTTATGTGAATAGGGTAAATTTGGCTTATAAACTGAGTTCTGAATTAACTGAAACTTTAATTTATAAATCTTAAACGAATGCCTTAAAAAATTTTTAATAACTATAAAATGCATAAACTAATGCTTAAATGATATTTATAAATTTTAATTTATATTACTATACAGGGTGTCCGAACTGAAGCAGTACGGCTAAATTTCTCTGATGGGGTACAGGAAACGAAAAAAGTTCAGTATACAAGTAGTAGGATGTTGAGGAGGACATTCGATACATTCACTATTTTTGGGTTTATAGTACATGTTTGCAAGCTGCAAGCACAAAGGATTTTTTTAAAAATAGTCACCGCATTTTTCACCCCCATGAAACGTTTTCGTCTTGAGTTGTTTTTCGATACCTCATCATTCATGTCAATTCCACCAATTTTACTAAAAAAATGCATATATATTGACAAAATTCATATACAACATTTCAAATCTGATTTTTATTCTCAGATAACCCTCGAAATTGTTGATGACTTCGGATGGTTAAATAAATGATTAGATAAGATTGAAATTATTTCTCATAGATCCCCATTAGAAGCAAAGGTCCAAGGATATGGATATAATTGTAAATTTCAAAATATGATATATGTAAATAAGCCTTAGGTACTGTTTTTTTTTGTAATCTGATGTTCAGTTTATGTATTCACACATCAATCCACAACCTCTAAAGCTGATTTGTGAATTTTATAGCATTTCGGAATGTTGAGATTTGCAATTGAAATCCTCGGAAATTGCGATTCAAGAATGTGCCAGATGAAGTGGCAGTCTAATGTTCGTCTTTCTTAAGTCCTGATACTAGGACCATCTAAGGATAATTGGGGTGTAACAGAACTTTCCTTGAATTTTATTTCGTTTTATAATTAATGTTACCGTTGAACAGAGGCAATGTCTAGCTTCCTGCTTATCCTTTTACGACTTCCCTTTTACGACTGTCTGATTCCTCTAAATACTCACATCCCCTCTGGAGACAATTTCCGTCATTTACGAAAGGATGGAGTGAAATATTCAATCTCCTCTTCACCGCGTTATCTTCACAGACATAAATGAGTTCAAGCGTGCGAAAATAGCTATTGGCAGTTCTATTTATAAAAGACGTCACTACGAATATGCCGAGCTCATCGAAAAACCGAACAAATTTTATGATTGTATCAAAGACTGTGAGAATGCATGATAAAGTTTTCTTTGGAGACTTTCCATTCAATTATCTAACTAGATATATGTATAATTATATACATTAAAAAATAAGTTTGTAATATTAATATATTTTAACGAAATTAATTCAAATTGGAAATTTGAATAAATGTATATTTTAATGAAACATTATCAGTTCATATTTCTAATTTTTGTACAATTTTTATCTGAAATCAGAACAGAAATAAATTTGCTTGTGTTTTCTTTTTACCTGATTAAGCCCTAAAGTTGCGGACGAAACGTCTTGTAGTTAAATAATGAAGTAGAAACGTCATTTAATTTATTTTTATTTAAGTAATCTCTAGTCATTTTTCAAACGTAAAATATAATCGCTGTTATTTCTCAACTCTTGGCTACCTTCCTCTACCTTCCACACACACGCCCCTTTTCAATTCCCTTCCTATGCTATTAAAGAGGAATTGCCTGTTTCAGGATCACACTCATGTAGCCGGATTACGAAAAAAACATTATTTTATATACCTTAAAGGCCTAATAAATTAATGGGGGGTTTATATTATTTTATTTTAATTTAAAAAATGTTTAGTGTCGAGACCTGTGGGGATCACGGCCAATCCCCATTCATCGGCGCCCTATGAGGCATTAATTTTCCGCCTTAGGGTTGTAAATTTTCTCAATGGGAAAATCTCTGCTGGCACAATATTGACACGTGAGATTTCACATTTCTGGAAGAAGACGTGTTGCCCGGTATTAAAAGCTGTGGGGGTAAGAAATGGCTTGTCATTGGCCAACTTCAAGATTTGGAAGGGAGTACGGTTCTTATCAAGGTTTCGAGATAGATAGAGGTGGTGAGGAGAAGCCAATTATCGAACGGACTAGATAGAGGAGTTATTTAGAAAACGAGTACTAATACGGGAGGCCATAGCAGATCAGGAAGGAGACTGCTTTCTCAGAGAGAAGTCGAAATTCCGCACAGTACTACCTTCAAAGTGCACCATCTATTCTACCGTCACGGGCTTAATGTCGCCAATTCTGCGTCAAGTAACTCTACTTGGCCAGCGAAAATTACTCCATAAGTTCCTGAGGACCGGTGGTAAAGTACCAACTTAATGTATATCCATCACAATTATAATGCTACAGTGACCCCTGCCAACAGTGCTTATTTATAAAATTTATGACCAAGGTATTTGAGCTCACCGTTCCCTTAGAAAAGAGTTAATTGGCTTTTCCGTGTTATAAATTGCAAATTCATTATGTATTCTTTTAACAAGTTTTTCTATTTAAAAAAAATCATGAATTTCAATATTATAAAGAAAGAATGTTAATGAATAGACAATAGGAAAATGATAAAGAAAACATACCAAACTTATTTGTTAATGTAGGAAGTTGATTTTGACGAGGTTGTTAAGATTTTGAAGAACATAATGGAGTAATATAGGGCTATGGAGCAGGATTAATCTGAAATTAAGGGTTCAAGATACTCAAACACGCAATTACAATTTACAGATTTACTTCCAACGTCTGCGTCGCTATCACAGTTCGTAAACTGCGTAACAAACAAGCTGCGTATACTTTCTGGAAACGGAGCGTGTGCTCAGAGTGTGTCATATCCATCCATCTTGGAACCCTGCGTTAGTTAATTGCCATCGCTGTCTGGGGTGGTTGCCTCCTGGGAGACAAATGCTCACCACATCATGACCACTTAGGGGCCAGATTTGTGAAGGGGAGGAACTGGGTGATGCGACGGGGTCTAGTGACAAACGTGGACTGATTTGGAAACTCAGATGACTAGTATTCCGCGATTGCTTGAAAATCAGCCGAGAAATGGCAAGAACGTGATCAATTACTGAAAATGACTAAATGTTCGCTCTGTGAGAGTGTTGAGACCAGGCAAAGTCTTTTACTCTCCATTTCAAACAAAAATGCAAAGTTTTCAGAACTGATGCAAAGATTTGGACCATGTCGCAAACAATTGCTGATGGCTTCTAAAAATTATTCCAAAAAATTTTGAACTGTTTTCAGAGAAACGAGACTGAATGTGTAAGTTGTAATATACGACTATTAGTAATCAAAATACCGTAATTGTTTATATACGAATTAAAATAGCAGAAATAAATAGCTAACAAAGCCCCTTATGATCTTAGAAAATTATTCATTCTTCAGAGTTTTTTTCCAAATTATTGTAATATCGTAGCACCAAAAACACACAATACCCAATAAGAAACAAGAAAATAATAACACGGGACGAGTTATAAAATAACAGAGAGGGTACTGATGAATAGTTACGTTAGTCTGCCAAACTATCAATCAACGAAATGTGAGACCGCCAGGTCGAAGCTGATTTAAATTGGTAACGTTTATCACGGATGGAGCTGGGAAATTGCATGTATCCATCTGGAATAACTATATTTAAAGTTTAGATGAATTGTATAGTTTATTCGGTCACATGCCAAGGTCAAGGATTTTGTCATTTTATTGATTTAGGTTTGTTTCGCATAATTTCGTAATACCATAATTTGTTAATAACCACAAGAAAATGGAATAAATTTTTTAATAATTAAATTGCGTGTAAATGTAAGTAAATAATTTTATAAAGTAATAACAATATAGTTGACAAACAAATATTTCATTATGTCTCCTAAAACCATCTCCCATTAATTATTACAATGTTATTCTCATGGCAGCATGAATATTTAATTCATTTCCCTTAAATGATTTTTTTTGTAATAAATACTTTTGTTAAACAATTTTTAACTTTATGAAGCTCAGAGTTTTTAATATACTCGTCTAAAATATATTTCGAGTTTCTCCAGTATATCATTTGTGTTTCAATTTCAGTGTATCTTACAGATGCGGAGGCTCCTTCACCCAGACCTTGATCAGAGTCAAGTTCAAGCATACTCGTTGACCATGGACTCGGCTGTAATGATGAAGTAATTATTTCAGTCTCCGTGCTTACATAACGGCGAGGTAGATTAAAAATCCATTTTCAACGTGCACGTGCTCATTAATTTGGGAGCCTTTCCAACCTCAGGGAACACACGCGGTATCTTTGGTGGAGAAAAATGACACAAAACTGATTTACATATTTACAAATCAGGTCAGTGATACTGGCGTTTGGAAACTGATCAAGAGTTAGCAAGTGGTCGCAACAACCAATTTTATTGCATCTATTACCTTAAACTTTGCCAGTTTTTTCATTAACTGCGTATGAAATTGAACAGATAGGATGAGCTATGTAAATTTATAGAATATAGAACCGTGACTCAAAATTAGAATATCAGTTAGGCCTCATTTAACAGCAAACGCTCGAATTTCACGAATGAATTACTCTCGAGTTTTATTATTTTTCAGCTACATTTTCAAACTCCTGCGACTCTTTGCAATTTAAAATGGTTGACATAAATAAGAGAAATGTAAAAAAAACGTTCATGAAATTTAAAGATGGACAGAAGCAGAAGAAATCGTATCGCAATACGGAATTGAAACTGGAACCTCTGTCGTGATAAGTGATGCGCTTTCGCCAGAAGCAACAAGTATAATGTCAAACATAAATTATTGTTCTTAGTGTTCTTTAATCGTTAGGTATCCAATTTACGTCACTGAGCCACGGCTTTATTGAACAGAACCAAGTCAATCTTTCTAGAGGTATTCCAATCTAATCGTCTTGTCGATAATCTACCCAGATTGATTGGAATGGTGGAAGGAGAAAGAGAGGAAGGAAGGAAGTTCCTATTTCTGGTCGCCAGGAAATCAATTACAAGGGAGAAAATGAAATATCGAGACATTTCCTAATCAATACGAAACGGATTGCTAGTTTGCTTCCGATTCAAACAAACATCTGCTTGAAAACCTTGGAACGGAGGAAATTAACTGCGATATTAGATTCCGTCATTAATGTGGCAGATGGAGGGCTAATATCAAAAGTTTTAAATGTATTCTACCTGCCTAAAAATGAAAGGGTACCATTTCTTTCAAAACTACGTTAATGAAACAGAATACTGGTCCATCTCTTTTTTTTTCACAAAATTTGTCACGTACAACGCGGTCAGTTATATTTTAGTTATCGAAATCGTGTACTTTCCCAGCAATGTATCTCAAATAATTTTTTTTTATTTCGCGATGTTAAAAAGTAAGAGAAGTTATCTGAAAAATGTATGTGGATACCATAAACGGTAAAGAATATATGAACCCCAGGTATTCTTTTGAAGAATTATGTGAACTTTTGAGACTGTAATCAAATTATGATAGAAAATCGGAGCAATTTTTCCGTGGCTACAAATAATTTAAAATACAAAATTTTAAAACAATTAACACCAACTTTTAATGATATTCAACAACAAAATAAAGATTTGATTCTTTTGAAATCGAAAATGACAAGATCGATAAATAGTTCGTTGAAATTTATTTTTGGTGTATAAGATAGGGGTGAAAATATGGTAAGAAATCCATTTGACCATAAATTAAAAGTGTCTATTATGAGAAATTGTAATAAAATTTTGCATGGAGTCATTAAAATTAACTGGGAAGAAAAAGAAACTTTCAAGTTTTTTACAGTGTACGACAAATAATTAATTTTGTTTTATTTTTGATCACAGAAAGGGTACGAACTTTAAACAATTAATTGTAAAAAGATTTAAAAGAAATAAAATTTAATAATTAGGGGAGAAATGAAAGTAATATGTAGAATTAAAACATAAATATCTTTGGAGAGAAATAAAAAAAAATCTAAAGTGTTCGTGTGAAAACTAGTTGCAATCAAATAAGCACTTAAATCTTAATAGAAATTGGAGCAAAGTTTCGTTGTTTACGGAGAATAAAATCTAAATTGGCGCAAAATTTTGAGGCAGAGACGCTCCTAAT
This sequence comes from Eucriotettix oculatus, assembly GCA_034510155.1. Taxonomy (NCBI): domain Eukaryota; kingdom Metazoa; phylum Arthropoda; class Insecta; order Orthoptera; family Tetrigidae; genus Eucriotettix; species Eucriotettix oculatus. The sequence continues at coordinate 62,478,863 of CM067381.1, forward strand.
CTAACACAACCAATGATAGGATTTTCATGTCACGTGATGCACGGTGTCTAGCTGAACAGTGGCAGTTGTGCGACAACTGCGTTCGGATTTCGGACACACATCTGGGAGGAAAAAGATAAAACTTGCTATCGTACAATAAGCGGCTGTTTCTGAACACGAAGCAGATCATCTAGCGTAAACAAACAGATAAGCAACCAAACTGTTATTATAACTTTAACCATGTATTCTTTATAATTAATTTATCGGAGCATTTAAAATGTCGACGGGATGGTGGTAATTAACTCAATTAGCGTCAATTGTATATTAATTATTCCTAAAATATAATTAAATGCTATATAAATTTAAAAAACCTTTGTAACCTGCAATAAACGATTTCTTGTTAGACGTATTTTAAAGTGCGCTAACTGACACGTTTACAAAACAGTGAAACAATAGTTGTACTTACCTCCATTAGGGCTTTTTATTCCTCTTGGTGGACCAATACGTTTATTATCGAGGCGTCTTTTCCTTCTTAGATATCTTGCTAAAAAACCAAGGAGCACAACACCTACTGTTATCGATGTCACTGTAATCTAAAACAAAATTATGTGTTTTTGCAATATTCTTAGTGTATAACGGTATAGTAGTTATAGCAGAAGGGTAAAAAATGTGAACCTTTTGTGGGACGGATAGATTTACATTTCGAAACGGGAGAGCAATTCTCAAGTTTGGTAATTTAATTAACAACGGGTTCAGCTGGGTTAAAAGTGACATTTTTTTGTGGATATTACGATGGCACGATCAGAAACTATTCAAATATCTTGACTGGAATCGGATCAAACATTGCGTGTTTTCGCAACTGGTCCGGACCACATGTTAAAAACAGCACATTTAAACTAAAAACAGCTGATTCCCTTCACAGCGCCTCGCGGCCGGCATGTGTTTTTCATTACCACTAGCCGAAGTTGGACTTTACATCACGACATGTTTAGCTATAAAAAGTATATAAATAGTTTAACTAATTTTAGGAACACTTTATGGTCGAAAATTCAAGCAGAATAAACTGAAAAGGGACATCAAAATTAGTAGTCGCAGTCTATTTCTTCTTTTGTCAGTTGAAGTTTGCGCGAAACTCGCCCAGGCGCCAGCACGTCCGATGTACACTGTAATGGCTGACAAATTTCGTGCGGTTGTTTGAAACTTTATAGTTCGGAAAAATTATCAATGTCCGATGATTGCTTCCTTACAATGGGTTCGCACCCTCCGATCGTCTCTCTCAACAGACCAGAAAGTGTTATAGACGACCTTCCAGACGAAGTTTTGGAGTATATTTTAAGCCTAGTCCCACCATACAAGGATTTGCAAGAATGTTCACTTGTATGCAAGCGATGGCACAAAGCTACGAAAAGTTTGTATTTTCCTTTACACCTTTCATCTATAAGATGAATGTTGTATCGTTATTTATATGATTGCTGTTAATTTTTGTTTGATAGGTGTAATCCGTCATACACAAAAGAACTTAAACAGGGCCTTATCAGAATTTATGATAACATGGGAAGAAGTTACTCCAGCTGACTTGATTCCATCCATTACAAAGAGATATTCGCATTCATCTTGTCGTTATGGTATGTAAAGTTCTGAATACATATGTTAAAAGACAGATTTTTACTGGTTATGCAGCACAATTTTCTGGTATTAAAAACACAATATACAATAGGAGAAGTAACAATCTCGGCCCTCGTTTTTACAAAAAATAGTCATTACACTCTGCAAACATAAAATGTAGAAAACAATTTCCAACAATGAGCTTTTGACCTCTGTCCATAATCAACTAAAAACATGTTGATTTTGTTGTATGCAACACTAAAAATAAGGATTTTTTTAGATTACCAATAACTACATAATGCCAGAGTACAGTTGATAATAATATAACCTGAATTTATTAATACATCATTCTTATTTAAGAGGTATTATGTTAATTCTCAATAAAGTTGATGTTCATTTAGCATGAACTTGATTTTGAAAACAAAATTGCTGTAAAGTTAATAAAGTATTGTGTATATATATGTATGTATGAACCCTTCATGCTAACCCATCTTGTGAAAGCCTTTTCATTTTGACATAACTACAACATTCCTTATCATACCTAATGTGCTTAGCACATTCCATCCTTGTCATCCTTATTCTGTTCTTACTCCCACACACTTCCCTCTAATGCTAATTTTACAAGAACTTCATGTCTTGAAAACCTGGCCTATTAATATAACCCTTCTCTTAATCAATGTACTACATATTGTTTGCTCTTCCCCTATTCTCCTTACAGCTTCTTCATTAGTGATTCTATCCACTCATCTGATTTTCAACATTCTCCTATAGCGCCACATTTCAAAGGTTTCTATTCTTTTCCTTTCTGCAAATCCTACCATCTTACACCCATATAATTACAAACTCCATACTAACAATTTTTGCAATAATTTTCTAATATTCACACCTATTATCTGTAAGTAAATTCCTCTTTGTACAAAAACCTTCCATGCTTGTGGTATCCTAATCTTTGTCTACTATACTTCTACAATCCCTAGTTGTTATGCTGCCCAAGCAGCAGAATTCCTTAACTTCGTTCAAAATATTCTTTCCCAATCTAACACCCTATTTTAGTCCACTTTTTCCCATATAATAATTCATTATCTTGGTTTTCCCTTTATTAATCCTCATATTGAACTCTTTCTCTAGGACCACATTCATGCCTTTTATTATGGTTTCCAAGTCTTCTTCTGACTTCCTAATACTGCAATATCATTGGCAAACCATAGGGTTTTTATTTCTTCTCCTTGCTGTATGATTCCTTTTCCATATTGTCTTAACTTTCTTAATTGACTGTTCTATATGTAAGTTAAAAAGCATGGGCGACAAACTGCAACCTTCGCTCACTCCTTTCTTGATTTCTTTTCTTTTCTTGATCTTCAATTCTAATTACAGCTACCTACTTTCTGTAGAGGTTATGGATAACTCCTTTTTCTCAATATTTTATTCCTGTCTTCTTCAAAATCCTTAATTGTGCTCCAGTTCACATTATCAAAGGTTTTTTCTAAATTAGATGCAAAGTCAATATTACTTCTCTTGTCCCTACATTTTTTCCTAAAACTATTCTTCTCCTAACTCGAATTCTATTTGTTGTTCCATTCTCCTACATACTATTTTTGTTGATATTTTGAATGCATGGAATACTAAACTAATTTATCCTTATTGATAATTAATACAAAATTAGAAAATAAGTGTGCCAATAAATAAATAAATAGATTTTTTATTTCTGTTTCAGAAAATTCTATGTATGTTTTCGGAGGCTGTACATCAACTAGTACTACCTTTAATGATTTATGGCAACTTGATCTAAATCGAAGGGAGTGGATTCGTCCATTGGCCATGGGGTCGTATCCATCACCTAAGGCTTGTGCTACAATAGTATGCTATGAAGACAGGCTCATTTTGTTTGGGGGCTGGACACATCCTTCACCTTACCCTCTACACCAGGTAATTAATATTAAGATAATTACATACAAATCTTGATACATTGGTATTGAATTGAACATATTTGGAAAGAAGTACTGTTCATGAGAGTCTAAATTAAGTGCAGATTTTAAGGTATACTGCCCACAAGCAAGTAAAATTGAAAAATCTTTGAAGTTAAATGGTATTGACATTAATGATTATAAATAAAGTTATTAAATTAATCTTATTATAAATAAAACACAAATAATGGCCAAAAGTAAAAAAATAATTTTATTTGAAAATGTCTCATCCTCCAACTTTCAGGACCTCCTCGGTTCTTTAATTAAAACAAAAAAAATTACATCATGCTGGATGTTGCAGCAGAATCATGAAATGAATTTTTAGTTACATTTTAATTAAAGAATTGAGGAGGTCCCAAAAGTTGGGGGATGAAACATTTACAGATACAATTATTTCATTTCTGACTTTTGGCAATTCTTTGTGTTTTATTTATAATAAGTCAGAATTACTTTATTTATAATCATTAATGTCAATACCATTTACCTTCAAAGATTTTTCCATTTTACTTGTTTTTTATAATCATTATTAATAATTATTTATTGAAAACATCTGAAGTACATGGCAAATAAAATATAATGTACTTCCTTCTCAAATTTAATAGTCTTCAGTCATGCTTGCACATCGTTAGCAGGGAGTTCTGATTGTCCTTCAATATTATTTATTTTAACAATACTTTATGCTTTCAGGGATGGAGGTTATTCAATGAGCTTCATGTCTACAATATTCAGTACAATAGCTGGGCATATGTTACAACAGCTACACTACCACCAGCAATGGCTGGCCATTCAGCTTCAGTAATACGAAATACAATGGTAGTCTTTGGAGGTCTTCAGAAAACCAACTCTTTGGGGCAGTACATGAGGTGTGTTTTGTGGTTTTTCTTTATTAATAATTGACTATTACTTGTAATTACTTTATTTTAGTATGGAAAATTTTAAAACTGGTCATTACACCTCAAGAAACATCACAATATACACAAATAAATCTATATTTTCAAAGTCTGTTTCTCTTGCACACTAAATACCTGCTTCTTGGTTTCTTCTGCTAGATACTAAATAGGAAGGGGGAGCTTTTTGTTAGATATGTTTTTGGAGATTGATCAATTGGTGTTCCAAAATGAATAGCACCCATATAAGGATTACTCTCTACAAACTTGATTGTTCCCAGAAGACCTCTGTCCTATAGATAAACATGATACTGTGAAAGCAGCATATTCTTACATGCAAAAACAACTGAATCATCATACCCACCATGGGGAGAGCATCTTATCCACTGAAGTCATTAATAATCACAATATCTGCAAACAAAAATACCTTATTGAATATTAATAGTAAATCAAATAATGTCTGGTATTTATTTCATTTAAATCATATTAAGTATTCTTAATGAAATCACACAAGAAATGCTGTTTGCAAAGTGGCGACACTGTGCTATATATTATTCTCTTTCTTAGATCAGTTCATCTCGCTCTACTCTCTTCATGTGTTGTAATAGGACTTTGGTTACACTGATTATAATTAACAATATAAATTTATTGTATTTATTTTAAATTTAATGATCTATTTTACATTGATTCATAATTTACATATAAATATGTGCCTGAGGGGCCTCTACGAACAGGGTATGGTGGACCATTATAAAAGTTTTAAGTTCTGCCCTGTTCTGTATGTATATATATATATATATATATATATATATATATATATATATATAATAATTGGATAGAAAGAAAGATAGAAATATTTGGGAGAAAGGCAGGAAATTCGCTTTTTAAATCATATGTACGGCATATATATATATTGAGGAATACACGAACATCAATTATAGTTAACAATGGTGTCAGCAGCCTGGCAGCAAAGTCGCAGGTAGCTTTCCAGGTATCTGCAGAGATGAATGCAGACTCGTGGCTGATTTCACCCAACATTAGCTGTTCCAGCCCGTAGTCAGACAATACTTCATAAATCCTAAGATTTTGAAGCTTAAAAATGTTTACCCACCACCTCCATCCAGTCTCCACCAAATCTCATACAGATCCCCTCTGCGCAATTTTCTGGAGCACTTTTAAAGACGCCTTATCCCACCTTCTCCTTCCATTCGGAAACTTTCCGAAATTCCTCACCAATCATCTGGTCAGTCTCTTTAATTTATGCCTGACCATATGTGGGGAAAGCAAAGACCCAAAACATGACCCAACATCTGCCATTTTTGACCTGCGTCCCTTACCTGTGCAAACTGCAGACAGCCATAATTATTTAAGAAATCTTCCCTGTTAATATAAAATTACAAATTATTGTAATTACTACAGAAGTGATGTATTCTCTATGATCACTTAATATATTTCCTATTGATAAACCATATACAGCAGGGTTACTGCTACCAAAAGTATTGTCTAATCAAATATTTAGTCTACCTAAAAAGTCTCAATCTATTATTTTCATAAAATGTTGTCTATATCAATATTATAATTAATTTACTTAATGTAATTATATTTGTATAGTTCCAATGATGTTTGGTGTTTTGACATTGTCAACCTCACTTGGGTAAAACAAGCCACAACAGAGATTAAACCTCATGCACGGTATGGTCAATCACAGCTTACGTTGGATGATGATCACATCCTAATACTCGGTAAGTTCTATTGAAACAGGTAGCAAAAACACACTTTTTTCTTAGGAAGTATTGAAATAAATTTATATTATAACTATATAACAAATCTGAGTATATAGTTAGTTAATAAGCCTATGTAGCTTAATGACATAGTGCCTGTACCTACAATTAAAATGTGACTTAATAAAGAAACATTGAGCTAGGGAGATTCATACATTGTGTTAATAGGTGGATGTGGTGGTCCAAATATGGTATTCAGTGATGTATGGCTGCTATCTACTACAGAACCAGTGTGGAAATGGCAGGAAATCCCAGTGAAGAATCCTCAGTGGGCTGCTAGTCACATGTGGTGCCATCCTGCTTGCAAAGTTAGTTTTCATCCTAAGCACAATTTAACTTGCCTATTTTACTATTCATTATAATTAAATCCAATAACTGGCCATGGGTCAGAAATATAATTATATTCAAAAAAAATATTTTGACATTTTGTCCCCAACTTTTGTGACCTCTTCAGTTCTTTAAGTAAGACTTAACAGGCAATTTTGTGTTGCTACCGCAACATACAGGACCGAAAATTTTATTTTGAATTAAAATTCCATATCTGACTTGTGGCCAGTTATTATTTATAAAAGATGAAGTCAAATTAAGCTCAATATTTTATTGTTTAGCGAAATCTTTTCCTTGCATATAGTTTCAATTGTAATTAAAGCATTGTTTTGTGGTAGGTTGGGGAACAGGTAGTAGTATTTAGTCGAAATCCCATATCAAATGCTCCTGCAATGGCATATTCATCTCGCTGGAATGTCCCAAATCGAGCTAGGACAAATGATCCAAACTTACCTCCGCCTCCTGGAGAGTGGGATGCAATTTCACAGGATGTAATGAGGAGGTATGATCAACTCGCTACAATTATATTTTGTAAAGTAATGTGCATGTATTGAGGTAATGACTCATTTGGATTTTTTGAACTCCTCTCCAGTTTCCAACTGAACTATTGTTTGATGACAGGCTCAAGAGGTGGGCTTCACTTAAGTTACTTGCAATACAGCATATCTTAATTAGAATAGAGGAGGAATTTAATCACAAATTGCAATGATTTTACTTATAACTGAAAATTGTTCTCAAATTTTATATATTTTTAAAAAAGTGTTTTTTAATGATAAAATACATATATTCAATAGGAATAATTTTTGTTGTACCTAGTTTTTTGTCTATGTCAAGTTAACAGGTATTTTATTTCTTTCAAGGGTATCTGCAAGGCAATCAGAACAGCGATCCATGGAATCTGATCAAAATGTCAACGGGCGTCGTGGAACTCTTGGGCAAAGGCCTTCGAACCAAGCAGCATCTCCAAGTTCTAGTAGTGGTGAAGAGAGTGAACCAGAAAATACAGCTCACAGGAGGGTGATGGTCTGTAGCAGGCCAATTGTGGATCAGGTACCACACCACACCAAACCACCATACAACATGGACTGTTCAGACCCAGGTGTGGTCAGCATGGCTGCATTCAGAGACAACCCTCCTGGCAGTGTGTCTCGTCACAAAGACTCCAGGATTCGTCAAAGGCAGCTGGAGAGTTTGAAGCGAATGGAGGAAAGGATAAAAAATTTGTCACGTGGTAGTAACCCCCCTAGTACAAGTTCTCCCCAAAAGACCAGAAATGAACAGATGGAAGGGCAGAAAATCTCAGCCCTCAAAAACTGTATGGCTATGTTTGTTTTAGACATCACACATGTTCTTTCAGAAGATTGCTATGTCATGTGGCTTGCCCCTAAAGAATCACACCTTCCTTGTGGAGCTCCAGAGGAAATGATTCTATATACTCTGGTTGCTGGGAAAGGCGAACTGATTATGTTTGGTGGCATTCAGAAAGATGCTACTTCTATTGCAAATCAGGCTCAACAGTCATCCCATGCTTCTAATACTGTGTCAAATTCTCTCCATTTCATTACAGCTCCAAGAGGAATAATTTAATTTCTTATTTTTTGAAAGAAATATTTATTACTTTTGTTTTTTGGCAGAAAAATAAATCCATGATAAGTTATGAATATTAGGTATAATTTTTATTTTTAGATATTTTGTTTTGAAATGAGTTGCTATAAGTAATATAAATTCCCAGATTAAGTTAACCTTTATCTAATAAGTGGATTAATGTGTTGTTATATGATATATATATAATGAAATGCAAGAACCCATAGGTACAGTATTTACAGAATTATCAATTTAATACTGTATTTTTCTTTTTCTCAGTACATTTTCTGTACGTTATTATATAGTGGAATGAATGTTGAATTTTGTATTAAATGTATTCTCTAAAAAGATGGTTTTTTCCTTTCACATATTGCATTTCTTATTCCTTTGTAAATTCCCACCGTAAGTTCTTGTACAGTACACTGCACTATGATTAAAATAATTATTCTCTATGAACAGATTTGACACTTTTGATAGCAGTGAAGGATTCCTCATAATAGTTTGTTATAAATCTAATGAACACTGCATTTGAATATAATATTTTTTGTTTAGTGACCATATTCACAAAAAAAAACAGGTTGGAGCACAAGTTTAAAATACTACTACAGTTTATACTTTACATTTATATTTTTGGATAGACGGCATTATCTGGAAACTATTATTAATTGCATGAAATGAAAAAAAATAATAAGAATTCGTGGGTTGTAGATAAAATAGGTGGGAGAGTAATTGAAAGGTGAGATACACAAGATGTTTACTGATTTTGTTTTTTCATTAATTCATAGTTTTGTAAATAGATATGTTAACTGTGTTGTGTTTGTAGGTTGTAAGTTAATAAATCTCTCATATACAATGGTAGTAAAAATTCTAATTTAATAAATTACATAATTTGTACAAAATAACAGGAATGCATAAAATTAACTATCCTCTTCATCTTCTTCCTTTTTCAAACCACCAAAAACTTCAGAGGGAATTGCTTGCTTTTCCACAGGTAAATCTGTAAAAAACAAAATATTTTATATAGCAACTGGTAATCTGGTGTCCAAGTCTGAGGGAGGTCTAAAGTAGTTCATTATTAGAATGCCAACCTCTACATTTTGTATGAAACACAGAAGTCAATAATTATAAAATATAATTAAAACACTTTGCCATTTTCATGACAATTATTTTTATATTTTTAATGCTTGTATGTAGCCTGGTTTTGAAGCTTGTTAACAATGGCAAGTTAATATCATTAAGTTTTTTCCATTGTCTAGTAAAAAAAGAAAAACTGATTGATGAGAAACAAATCGGAGAAGAAAAACTAAAACAAAGAAGTTAGGTTTTTTTTTCGAGAGATGAAGATAGCAGAGAAACAAGAGGATATCAGAGGAAACCAAACTAGCAGGTTAGGTTTATCCCTGTGAAAGTGATGCAGGAAAGCGGAGTAAAAAAAGAAATTACTTAATTTCATCAAGGAGAGGGAATCAGATGTGTAATATGAGAATCCATTAGAACGTAGACTTACTCAACCTGACCTATAGCACCTGAATGAAGAAACAAGGAAGGGTACAGAGAAGATATACACCCTAGGAAGAAGTGGGAGAGTTGACATCAGCTCGGAAAATTTTGAGCGGCCTGAATTCTGAGCAAGTGAGGAAAGCCAAATTTCCAGTATATTGATGCTCACATGAGAAATGGCTTTACTGTGTTTAATGTAAATAGCTTTTTTGAACTTTCTTTTGAAATTATGGGGTTCCAAACAGAAAACTGAGAATTCCTCAAAATGAAATATATGACTGTTCTCACAAATGCTTAGCAAGTTTTGACTTTGTAGATTTTTGGGATTTTGAATTCTTACCATTAATTTTATCAAACTTTCTAGTATATAAGCTTATGGTGAAAGATAAGATCATATGCAAATGATAAAAATCAACAAGGTTTTGTACACTGTGATATATTATTTACTAAGTAAGAATTAACTGTCAAAAATTTGTTTCTTATACATACCATCTTCATCCCCTCCTTCACTCTCTTTCTCATCTTCGTCGTCGTCATCATCATCATCAATGTTGATTTCATCAGGATTAACAACTCGTGTAGTGTCTGTACCATCTCTATCTTGTCCCTGTGTTTCTCCTCGGACAAACAAAATATTTCCTCCTTTTGGCTGTTGGGCTGGAAGGAAAAGTAAAAATTCTAAGTTATAAAATTGCTCAAAATTTGTAGTTAATGTTTAAAGCTTTTCATATATATATTTACGTGCTCTCTCTTCATGAGCCATCTGAGCGGCCTTTGCCTCCAACATCCTCATGCCATCTTTAGCTCCAGGAGCAAGATCTGCCACTGTACCAGAAACATTGCTTGCAGCAGACAGCATCTGGGCAGACATCATGTTGACCTGTAATCATGAAATGGTGTTGAGTTTGAACATCATTATCAGTCATATAAATGAATCTTAATGTTATTAACTCTTTTCTTTCTACCACTAAATATGTCTCCTCACCCCCACCCCTCTCCTTTCTCTCACAAATAACATGAAAATAAATAGACTATTCATTACATACCTCAGACCAGAAATTGTACATTACATCCATGGAAATATTAATAAACATACCTGTGTGTTGTATGTCGCTTGAACACTGCGCTTAATGCGAAGCATTTCTCTCATAGTGTCCTCGTTACCATGTCTAACTTCAAATTCTTTCCATGTTTGCCAAAAGTCAGCAGTGACCTAGAAAGAGAAACAGAAAATTAATTCACATTTGAATTTGATGAGTTCAAGTTACTAAAAAGCTATTAGTTGTGAACTATAGACAAAATAAGTGAGGAATAAAATTTATTATATCACAAATAGAAATGAAGCTCATAAGGCAGACAAACTGAAAAGAAATATGGGATAAGGAGTAGTTTATGAGATTTAAAGAATTATAATACTCAAAATTGTGTATTATTAAAGACATACACTCAAAGAAGAATATATGTTTAAACTAAATTAGTAGGAATGCTCAATTTAAGCCCAGTAAAGCATATAGCTTAGGTTTACGGAATGGAGAAGTGTTAAGTTGGTCCTGGGATGTCGACTCAGATTAGCTCAGTAGGTAGAGCATGCGGCTGGATATCGCAAGGTCCTGGGTTCGATTCCCAGGTCCGTTTAACATTTTTCCATTCTTGTCTTTCTTCTAAAATATTTTTATGTTAATGATGGAAAGCAAAGGTTAAAATGATTCTTAGAGATTCTAGAAGTGCAAACAGCAGATAGTAAGTAATATGAAGTTACCCTAGGATCACACATCTGACTGCAATGAGCATATATTGCACGTGCTCTATCGATTTCACCAAGCTTCGTTTCCATTTCAGCAAATCGGAGGCACATTTCTCTGGAATTCTCTTCATTGAGAACCTCAATGGCCTGTTCATAAATCTGCCGTGTTTTGGGTACTCCATATATCTCAGCAGCTTTTTTAATATAAATATTAAAAAGCTGAAACAAGAATAAAAAGAAAATTAAATCATGAACACACAAATACAAGTTCAGACATTAGGTTCTTACTTCAAACATTTCTTCAGGTAAAACAGCTTTCGTAGCTCTCTCATACACAGCCATAGCATGCCTTGCCATTCCATGTTCTTCTTCCAGCTTTGCATACAACAAGTATAATGCTGAAAAGTTACAACAAAGATACAAATAAATTTAATAAATTATAACACTTTGATGAATAAAAAAATTTTAATTCTTGAAATCAGAGCATACAAGTGTTAATACTACTTGTAATCTAATAAATTATTATTAATACAAAATGAAAAATTAATTAATAAGGTTACTAATGAGAATATAGAATTTATTCTAAATATAATGTCAGACTACATCTGCTAACAATATTTTGACACCAAGCTCCTCCGTTTAAACATTACGTCAAAAATTGGTCCAGGTAGAAACCTGATAATTATATTTAGTATGAACTAATTATGTCATTTTCTTTTTCTGTCTTTTGATTTACTTAAAATATATGTAAAGTTATAAAAATAATTTTTTTTACCAATTTACCTTTCGCAAACTTTGGGGGGCAGTTTTCAAGGCATTGCTCAAATAAGTCTCTTGCACGCTCAAGTTTGGTTCCACCATATCTTTTAAGAAATTTTGTCAGATATGTATTCCATATATCATACACATTTGGCCACTTGAATAGAGCAATGCCCTTTTCATATGCCTAAAAATTACAATGAGTTGTAAAGCTCTACTGTTAAGACTGTTGATTACATAGATTTAGTCAGTATAATCAATATATTAATTTCTCAATATCCTATATTTGTAAAATTAACCTAATGAATGAATCAAAATATTAAAAGTAACCATCAAGTGATTTGACTTCATTTAACATAAACAAATACTTTTTTTTCTTTTCATACTATTTAATATTGTGACAACTCTGTTGAGATTTTAGGCAAATCATATAATTTTTTTCGCTATGATCGTCTACCCATACTTTTGAAAAGTTCATGCTGGGCTACAAACTTTACACATTCAGAGGAATAAACAATCATGTTACAGTACTCTCTTTCAACATATTTGAAGCTTTGAAAAAATATTGTATTCTATTAATTTTGTGGTCTGTAAATATTAAGCCCAATATGTAACAATAATAGTAGTATTGATATATAAAAATAATACACCATAACTTACCCTAAATGCTTCTTCAAAGTACTTATGTTCTTCGAGAAATAGGCCATAATTTATAATTATCTGTGGAGTTGCTATCTTCAAATCAATAATACGATCATAAACAGCTTTACAAGACTGAAAACAAGGTTTATAAATTAAATGAAACTTTTTTTAAAAAGCAGACAAGAATCTGAACCCTTAGTAGGTATATAACTTTTAAAAAAATATGGGTAGTATATTCCTTTTACAAACCTTAAATGTCCCAAAACTTTCCTCTAAATCTGCATACATAGACCAGACTTTCAATGATTTGTAAAGTCTCACTTGTACTGTTTCATTTTCATCATGGTAGGCCACCTTTCGTGCTGGCATCACCGTAGCTTTTTGCATCAACTTCAATGCATCTTCAAAATTCCTAGAGAAAATATATAGTGTAGACAGAATTCAGCATTTACATAAATCAAAAAATATGCCTTGCTCTCTTCAATTTATATGGAATGACTTAACAAGTGCCCAGATAAAAATATAAAAGTGATCAATTGGTAATTTTGATGAAATTGTGATTCAATTTACTACACTTTTTTGTACTCACTCATGTCTTATTTCCATTTCAGACCATTCACACCAGACTGATGCCAAATCATCCACTTTACTATATGGCACATGTGTTGCTTTCTCAAAAACTACTCGAGCATCATCAATTTGGCCATTTTCTTCATAAAACTTTGCAAATGCAACCCATAATGTGTTAAGTTTTCCAACTGCCAATTTTGGATCCACTGTCTGAACAGCCTCAGTGTATGTATTGATAATCTGAAAGGAAGAAAAATTCCATTAACAAATGTGTAAAGTTAAATACAATTTTCAAACTGGTCTCACAGTCTGAAACAATTTATTTGGATTATAAGCTTTATTAATATATTCAACTATAATGCTGTATTACCTCGTGTGGTTTGCCTTCATAAAGTTTTACTCTCTTGTGCCATTCATGAACATTATGTGGATTCTGCCTCAGCAGAACAGAATTTAAAAGCAATAGCCTTCTTTCCATGAGATGTTCAAACCGTGCTAATCGTAGATCTAGATCAATGTCATCTGCAAATGAAAGAATAAAAGCATTAAAATATAATAAAGTGAAAAGTAGGGTATATTCCAGTTCCTGTTAATTATACCTTCTTCGGTTGGATTTGGGTTATTAGCAGCATCTTCCATTCTTTTGCTAAGGCTTAGCTCCTCAAATTGTGCATAAGCATCAAACACCTGGGTGAAATCTCGAACAGTTGTAACGGTTTGAATAGCTTCCTCATAAATGTCACGAGCCTAAAATGATGTATATAATATTAATATTTTATGTATTTAATGAAAAATGCAATCTTTGAAAGCTGATAATATTACATAAATAATGATATTTTAACTGTCTGAATATAGTCTCAGGGGAAAAAAAGAATAGTATAAAAACCTCACCCTTTCAAACAGACCGCTACGAACATAATAGTCAGCAAGAGAATTCCATAAATGTCCCAGCTGATCAGTGTATCTTCTTAAACCACCTCGAATAATTGCATCAACATTGAGAGACCTAAGCAAAATCAAGATCATATAATACAAGAATATGTATCAAAGGTATTATAGTGAACGAAACTAATCTTTTTCTCTTTATGCAACATGATGAGTGATATTTATTATCAGGTAAGCTATGTGCCTCATTTTCTCTATTTCCTACGTATACTAGGTATTGAAAGGGAAGTGTCACTTGTCAAAATAATCTGTGTAGTAGGACAGAGATAAGTCACCTGTAATTGAGGACTGGTATCACCACAAGCTCTTAAAGTTTTAATAAGTGCTTGATGCACACTCCTTCTTCAAAATGAGTATATTGCTGCACCTCACAAAATAATTTGAAATGTGTGATGACACCAGTTGTCAATTTGAAGTAACTAATTTATTCTCTCCTTCTCTTCCCTATTAATATAAATTATTTTTTCTAACATCACATTCTCCCTTCAATATAATAAAAATGTAAAAAATGAAAATATCAGGCTAAGTTTAAATACTAACCTAACTTTATCTGGGTTTTTTGAAATAAGTTCACAAAGTTCATTCCATAGTTGATGATTTGATTTTCCATGTTTAGAAACAAAATCTTCCTTATTAACAATGTAGGCAAGTTTAACTGCAGCCTCATCAAGCTTACCAATAGATGACAAGTATTCTATATAATCTTCAGTATCTTCAGGGCACAGCTAGAAAATAATCAGTTAAACAGAAGTTAGAATATGTGCCAGTCCAAGAAACATAACAGCAGACAGTGAAACTACTAAATCGTAAGAAATGCAAATTATTGCTTGAATAAACAAAGTCAGAGTTTATGATCCAACAGATTACAAAATCTTGGGAAGTTGAATTGGAAGGATATACAGACTACTCACTTTGAGATACCTCCTGAATACTCGCACTGCAGTTTCATGAATATTGTGTCTTTTCAAAAACTTTAAATATAAAGGCCACACTCTATGGTGTTGTGTAATTGGCAAGGCACGCAAAGCACGGTCAAATAACTGCCGAGTTCGTGTTATGCGACACTGATCAACAAGAAACTGGCAATAATCTAACCAAATTCTTGGCATCTGAAAAATATAAAATTTCAATGAGTTAAAAATCAAATGAAATTCTTTAAGAATGTTTATATAATTACAAAAGACTACATTACTCAGTAGCTTAATATACAAAAACATTTTTTACCTTATGCATAAACACTAAAGATCTTTCAAATGCATTGTTTACGTCCTCATAAGATGGATCAGTAATACATCGGCCTTTCACTTGCCTCCTTCTTAGTTTCAAATAATTGTACCACAGTTTGTAACTACAAATAGATAAAAATTACATCAGGGAAATTAATAATATTTTATAAATACAATAAAACATGAACATGGTTTACGATTCACCAAAGACTGAAGATAAATTAGCTCTCAAAAATTAAATATTATGATCTCTTTGAGAGGCAGTTTATTTAAAAACACAAATGTTAATTCCATGTTACTAATAAGAATTAAATTAGCACAAAAGATAATACCTTCCTGGAAGTTCTTTTAATGCTCTTTCATAAACTATATTGACAGTATGCTTTGGGCTCCCTTTCTTGTGTTCAATATATCGCAACCAATGTTTCACAGAAAAAGGATTACGAAGAATTTCTTCTTCATATGGTAAATCATCTTCATTCTAATACACAAAAGACACACAATGATTTAATGATGCTCTAGTCAAAGAAGCATTATTTTATCAGTATTATTACATAGTCAAGTCGAAAGATAGATCAACTTACAAAAATGAGCTCAAACTCCTCCTTTTCGAGGGCCCTCATACTGACTCCTGAAATTAATAATGTAATGATAAAATATCAGCTATATAAGTTCATTTGTAATTTAAGTATAACAATAACTACATCACATTCGATTGTCTAAACCTTCAAATAATTATTTTCAATATTAACTTTCTCACACAATGTAACATAATCATAATATGCTCTGTGAAATGAATGACTTCAAAATATCTCGTTTTAACAATAATGTATATAATATATAATAGTAGTATTTATACATTAAAATGGATAGCCCACATGTATAAAATAACCCCAGTATATAATATTCTCCTTTATTAAGGAAGATCAGCAATTTATTTACAACTTAGGATAAAACTACACAATGCTGCAATACTTTCTATTATTTGAATCATTTATCACAATGGATTGCTGTTAGTGGAATTTCTATTTAATATAGAGTTTCCAGTTCTGTCACATACAAGTAGATAAACACACATAGTTACATAATAATGAAGATTAATTAATATATAATTATAACATAACCTAAATAGTATTCTTACGGTTGCATTAATAAAAACTTACAACAGGCGAACTAGTCTCGTTAATGAAGAATTTTATAAACAAGAATCTAATAACCAAGTATAAATAATTATAAACGTCAATTTTCTCAATTCAAATATGATTGTATATATCGTATATGTCGTCGATTGTAGATCGATTTACCATGAGCCTTTATTCGACCAGAAGAAAAATTGTTGATCCAAAGGAACATCGTACACAAAATTCTCGTAATATAAAAAATATACATATATACATTATATTATATGTTGTAGTTTAAGTCCTTAAACTGGTCTGATACAATGCTCGATGCTGACCTTTTTTCTTTCAAGAGTGCGCATTTCTTTTCTATTTTGTTTCTTTCTTCATTAATCTACACTTTTAAATTATGAAGCACCTCCTGTTGTTTCAGTTTTTCTTATTCCCATTTTTTGTTTTAATTCCTTTCTTGAGTTTCATTTTCAGCCTGCATTACACAATCAACAGATTATAGACTGAGTTCATATCTGTTCCTGGGTAGGTTTTCCAGTTCAGCACCTGGTTTAGTCTACATATCTCTGTCTCACCATTATATAGTGCAATTGATACCTGCCCGAGTCCCACGGCTTTTTCCACGTGTAGAGTCTTCTTTCATGATTCTTGAACTAGGTATTTATCACAACTAAATGCGTGCTCCATGCGAAATTCTACTAGCCTGTCTTTCCTTCCATTCCTTTCACCAAGTCCGTTGTTCCCAACTACACAACTTTCTCTTCCCGTTCCTACTATTACTGCGTAACAATCACCCATTATTATCAAATTCTCGTTTCCTTTTGACTTCATTATTTCTTCGTAAGGATTTACACCGAGCCCGTGTGACCTGGACCTGAAGGAGGTGAAATCAGCTTTTCGAGTATCAAACAAAAAAAAAACCTGATCAGTGCTCCTGTTGACTCTTGCAGAAATAGAATTTTCTCTCTTTCCATCTTTATTTGATAATCGACGGAAAAGTGGTTTTCTTGGTACTTTAGAGTGGCTCAACCCACTCCTTCCACCAGCCACAATCAGTAAAAGCTGTAAGCCTTGAGGGAAGGCAAATATTAACTATAATTATAGATTTAAATTTTAGCAATGGTGTATCAATATTGAGTGTAATATTCTTCGGAACGTCTATTGCCTAACAAAAAGAAACAGTCTGAAGGTTCCAGAAGTAAAAACTTTGTTCGTCTTCCAGAGGTACGGCTATAGAGACATTCGCAACTGAATGAAAAATTTTCTGTGTAGTGGAATTCAGATTTTTGACTGAAAGGATTTAAGAATTTTGAATGGCATCCGAGCATTTTTGAGATGGTATTTGTGGCGTTAAAGGAGCTTGTAAATGATTATATTATACAGAATCCCTAATTTAAGAGAGATTTAGGCAGCATCTTACTAACAAAGAAATTTTATATCTAATTTAAAATTCGATTCTCGTTCAGGGTGGATCACATGCAGATGATCATATTTAAAGAGAACTATAGTCAGTAGCGTAATACTGAGTTTGACTTTTCCGTGAGAATTCAGGAACCCCTCCTTTGTCACGTCTATTCTATCACTAATATAAAGTGATTAGTTCCTGTTTATGGACATTATGCGTACGCGAAAACACAAAGGGGAAAAATCTTATCAAATTCTACAGTTCATACTGAAGTGATATATCGGTAATAAAATTATACGCGAGTAGCATAGCATTGCAAACATTTTTCTGGCCGAGGTTTACTGGAATGGAAGTTATTTCTTCATCCCCAATAAAAAAAAAGTTGTGGCTAATTTCGTTGTTGTAAACCTGACTTTAAATTCCTTTGAACAAAATCAGGACACCGGGAATATATAGGGTTTTTCAGTAATGGCGGGACAATGTTGAATTCGAATCAAACAAGCTGTGTGAGGTATTAACAATTTTTTTTTTGAAAGGGCATACATGGACCTTTCAAATAAAAAAACAATTTTGTTAATACTTCAAACATCTTCATTTATTCCACTTCAACATCGTCTGGCTATTATTATTTCCTCTAGAAGCAATAAATGCCTGTTCAGTTAATGTTCTGGGAATGTAATAGCATTACATTTTTCGATTTATATTATTATTGTATCCAGTTCAAAAATAAAATATTTAACCACCATTAAATAAATAAACTGTCAGAAACAGTTTAATAAAAAATAACACATCATTTCGTTCCTTTTCTCGGAGCTTCCTCAATTGCGCAAACATAAAATAACAAATTTGGTATAAATGTTTATAATTTCTTTACTGTAATATCATGTAACTGGACTGGATGGTCACTGTGCAGCACTGGTTAGAATTATTAGCGTTGTGAGTCTGTAGATGGTTTAGGAGTTTCTAAGGTGGTGTCTGCCTGTCACTCGAATTCATCTGCTTGCATCACTTTTCTCCACTTCACTTTCCATTACATCTAGACTTTCTTTATATCCCCATTTGAAACCTTGGGAAGTAAAAGTTACACCTATCTATTAAGAGCCTTAATTTCAAATTTCTCCATCTTGGTGATCACACAGAGTAAATACATGACTGTCTGCTCCCATGTACTCGATTTTGCACAATGACTTTTTTTTTTATCCTGAAACAGGCAACTCCCCTTTAATAGCATAGGAAGGGAATTAAAAAGGGGGGATGCGGAAGGTAGAGCAAGGTAGCCCAGGGTTAACTAGGGCCCCCGGGCTATGGTTTAAGGATCCTACCCAGTGTTTCACCTAAAGAGATGCAGGGAAAACCCTAGAAAACCTGCATCAGGTAGGTCGGGCATTGGGTACTATTCTCACGCCCTTCCGAATGACGGGAGACGAGTTTGCTGTGGAGACGCAGCATTCCCTTCTCCGTGTCTCCACCAATTTCAGGAGGCAATTGGCCAACTGATCCAATGGGATCAGCGGACAACTCTTGCCATATGCCCAAGGTCTTTGACCCCAGTACATATACCTCCTAAAATAGGTGAAGGTATCTCGGCATATGAGAACTTTGATAAAAAATACCCAGAGAGAGTGCAAGGCATTCCCAACATGATCAGGTGAGCCCCGCAGTCACTCTGGGCTGAAGCGTCTGCGAAAAAACTCCCGCAGCGCCCTGCAATGACCTTCAAAATCACAATACTGTTTATCAAGGCACATTTCATATTCCACCTATTGGGTGCAAGTGAATCAGTTCAGAAAGAAACAGGGAAAACCTCCAGGACATCTGCACCTGATAAATAGAATTCTAAGAGTGAAGTTATTAGAGCAAATAAATTAAATATACTAGTATTCAAAGTAAAAAATCTATGTTTATTAATATATATTTACTTGATATCTGTAATGAAATTGTTCTGAGTAATAACAGGAATTATCTGTATCCAGAAACATTTAGACTGTAATTTTTACATTATAAATGCTTGTATTATTAAAAAACTTATAATTTCCTCATACACACTGACATATAAGGAAACTCAAATTGTCAGCTGCTGAGTATTCTTTGGGTGGCTCATTCCTGTAAAAGAAAAGAAGAGCGATTATAAAACTTAAAATGTAATCTAAAAGCAGATTACCGAGTTAATATACAATAATTTTCTTACGCAAAGAATATTCTTGCAGCATAAGGCCCAAGAAGCATTAGTGTATCACCATCAACCAATAAAATAGAGCCTTCTCTCAATCCAACAACTGGAGGCATCTCTTCAATCTCATGATATTGTCGTATTCTTTCCTCTCTTGATTCCTATAAAATTAGGATTTTAAGAATGGACTCAGCTGTGAATCACAGTTGATGTTAAATTGTTTGTATGTGCAAGTGACAACAATAAAAACTGCTTACTCCCATATGTTTTGATTGAGGAATAGGGTCCATGTAGTGTGGGTTGATATTAAAAGGCACCAAATTCAAAGCTGAAAAACTTGGTGGATATACTATTGGCATATCATTAGTTGTACAAATACTAACAGTGGCAACATTGGTTCCAGCACTGCTTCCAATGTATGGAATTCCTTGCTGAGAATAAAAATAATCATTATACATTAATAATTCAATCAAATGGAAGCCATCATACTGTGTATTTTTCTTTTTTACCTTCAGGACTCTCTCCCTTATTGGCTCAAAAATATTATTGTCATAAAGGGATTTCAGTAGTTTAAAAGTGTTTCCTCCACCCACAAAGATAGCTTGAGCAGTGTTTACAGCAGATACTGGATCTTCAGCTTGATGTATACCTTCAACTTCACATCCTTAACCAAATAAAAATATTTAAAATTTACGGTCGATTCATTTGTATAATGATAGTGAAATATAAATGATGCCACAAGCAGACAATAATTTACACTTAATAATTACATTACCAATACACTACACTTTCTGTACTATTTTTTGTGACCTCCTTCAATTGTGAAGGAAGTGTTGTATATTGATAATGTACTTATTTAGTATAAATTATTGTCTGATCGTGGCCATCATTATAAATTCAAAAATGTTTAAAGTTGTTAGTATGATATAAATTTTTACTATAAAAGTTCTGCTCAATGCCATTTCAGACTTACTATTTTGTTTCTCGATCTGCAACTTTGGCCCTACTTCTAACTTAGATATCTAGATTGCACTAACATTCTTGTCACAGCAAATAAGTTAACAGATGAGATGAAGAGATTGTGCAGCAGTTTGTGAGTCCATACTTGACAGTGTAAACAATTTTTTTTATTGGGAGGCGGGGGGGGGGGGGTGCGGACTGGGATTCCTTTTTCCATATGCACTGTTGTGGCTAGTTTCGATATTAGAAACCTGACTTTTTAAATTTTCTCTGAACAAAATTAGGGTTCTGGGAAAGCTATGGAATAGCCCAGAGAAAATTTAACTGATTTAATGTGGCTCTGCTTCTTAAATTTTCATTGTTATCAGATCTATATACAGTGATTCCTGCTTTCCCCTACTATTTTTGTCATCTACTGTACAGTCCGACATTTTGGTAGAAAGCCTTGATATATGAGTTTGTGCCCTACCAATCAGCTCAAATTGTTATTAAGCTTCACAAAAATGAAAAATATTTACATATAACTAATAAAAATAAGCTGAAAAGGTGTGTACACGATAGATTAAGAATTCAAAATATAACGGATTTCAAACTCTACAGAAAATATATTTATAATAACTTACCCCAATTTTGAAATGCATTCCTAACTTTATCAGTGTATTCGTCATACTTTGACAGTGCATAAGGCAAGAAGAGTATTTTTGATACATTAAATCTGAAACAAATGTGAATATTTGAACACTCATATTAAAAAAGTATTTAATCCAATTAAATACAGAAAGATAATATATGATTTTCTGGGTATATCAATGTCCCTGTCTCATGATATCAAATAACTATCCTCTTCGATATTTATAGTTCTGTAATATCTCCTTCAGAATTATTTATCTTCACCAGATATTCACTGTCAGTTCTGTGTTCTGCCCAATGACATTTCAGACTTACTATTTGTATCCCTATCTGCAACTTTGGCCCTACTTCTAACTCAGATATCTAGATTGCACTATTTTATCAGAGCAAATGAGTTAACACATTAACTATCTTTTGAATTCCAATGATAACATAGCATAATATTTTTTTTGATAGCATGGACCATCAAATGAATAGAATTAAAATTAGAAATAAAGTAATAAAATTAAAAATAAATTTTTAGGGACCACATTGACCCTCTCTTTAAATAAATACGGTAGAATTGGGTTGTCTTACTCAAACATTACTTTACATAGTTTTCTAATCATGCTTTTAGTTCGAATCAGATATTTATTGTTTTTTTAACCAGTTGCCATAAAAAGTATGTTTTGGACAAGCCAGAATATTTATATTTAAAAATTGCATATACACATGTATGCTGTCTAACAAATTTATACAGAAAGTAATATAAGTGTAAGAAATAAAACATATTTACATAAATTGAATCACTTTGCATTAAATGAATTCATCAACTGAGTAAAACAGTGATCTTTCAAATAAGCTTGCAGGACAGCTTTAAATCTAATTTGGTCATCAATGTCTATAGTTAACTTATTAAACAGAACATTAAATCTGATATTGGTATAACACAGTTGAGGATAAGCTGACAAGGCGTAAATGAATGGGATTCAAGTTTTCGACACACTATTAATGACAAATTAAGTAACATGCATTTTTCTTTGTGGGCTAATATATCAACTTTATTGTTTTAGTATTTAATTATCTTAATAAATATCCTAATTCTAATGCATAAATTACTAAAATAAAATTATAAATTAAATACATTAGTAACGTTTAAATATCGACGTTTTAAATTAATTATTATAATCTACATTACTGATATTGTAATATACCGTGAAGACTAATCGTACTGAGAATCTAATTCTTGGACACAGGAAACATATTGTAAAGAAAATACCTTTTTAGAAATTTGTTGATGTGATCGGCCGCATATTGTAAATATTCAGTTCCATGAATCGTTGATGTTGACAGTAATAATAAATTTCTCGTCGATGACATTTTTATTTCTTTGCTTTATTTACTATTTCTCATGAATTCTGTTTGCACTGAAGTTGACTTGTTTGGTTAGAAATCACTCAGTAGAGAGATAAGACATGGTTGGAATTTGTTTCTTTTGTTTTTACTCCCCGAAGTGAGTAAATATTTATAGTGCGTAGATTTTGTAGGATTCCCACATCAACTTTCTCTACAAATTCATATAATATTTTTATTTAATTTAGCTGCATAAATAAACTTGCGTCTGACGTACTGGTATTGGAAATGTTGAGCAACTTGAATAAATTAGTATTAACGAGTCTGGCAAATTAATTATTTGGGGAGAAAAAATAAGGAGTATGCGTTGTAAGACAAAGATGAAATTGGGAGCATTAAATTGAAGGAAATTAAATAGATTTAATAAGTTGACAGATGGGTGGGAAGATTCTACCAACGAAGGAAAAGTGATTTTCCAGACAAATACTAAACTGTAGATAGACGTCCTGACTTACGAGATACGTAGCAGATATAAGTAGACTGCGAAAATTGGCGTTACAAATTAATTTCGAAGAACAGGTTAAATATTTCCTTAAAGATACACTTTTCTTTGTTTAAATAGGATTGTATTTAAAGTGAAAAAGTGTTATACAGCCAAATTTCGCTCAATTTAGCAAATATTAGCCGTCAACTTTTTTAATAAGGTTTTATTTTAACGTCTGATTTTGTAATAAGCTCGAATATGCCAGATATTGGAGAAAAGAAGGTTGATGATGAAACGTTAATAAGTGGCTGAACTCTTTGTCTAGGGTTAACAAAAGCCCCTCACTCCCACAGTGCAACGTAATGTTTTGGAAGTCAATCAGCTGTGAAGTCAAAAGACAGCTGACTCATTAAAGGACTTCAACGGAGGGAATAATCAATTACTAAAAGGTTTTCGTATTTGCCACAATAAGGAATTGTTTCTTATATCCTGAATAATTCCTGCACGGGGTTTAAGATGCCATTTTAAAAGAAGACGGACCAACCACAACCGATAAATCATTGCCAATTCCCCAATGATACGAGATTTGCCGTCAGCAGGCCAATAATACAGAATGGAAGAAGAAGCCGAAGTGGTTGACAAAGACCAGGACCAGACGGTTGCAAGTTGGAGTATAATACCCGACACAGTGTTGTTACACATTTTCCAGTATTTGTCAGCGAAAGATTTAATAAACGCGGGTCTGTCGTGTAAAACTTGGCTCAGAGTTAGCTATGATCATTTCTTGTGGAGAAGGCTGCTGTATACTAATTTCAAAATTGACCCTTCTGTGGGAATTGCACCAGGTAGTGCTTTGCATTCAATTTCACTCTTTTGAAATACATTAGTGCATGAATGGATAAAAATGAATTAAAACAAATTACATTAAAAACCCAAAGTTCAACAAATGACATATTTCATAAGATATTTAGTGTATGTCTAACATTATAAGGTAAAATTTGTATGGGCAATATGAACAGTAAAATTTAATATTTGCTATTTAGGGAAATCATCATGGTACTCTGAATATAAGAGGCTCTATTACCACACTCCAATTGTTCAAACCGAAGTTCTTGCTGATCATGCACACCAAGTGCTGCATGTTAGTTTTGCACATAATGGAACAATGTTTGCCACCTGTTCAAAAGATGGTTATGTATTTGTAAGTTTCATACACTAAGTTTTATGACACTAAAAATGTATTTGTATTTTTCTGCATAATTTTATATTTGTTTTAGGTTTGGCATGCCAATTATCCATCACAAATAAAATATTATCACGATATGAAAAATTTCAGTTGGAAATATACTCAGTATTCTCAGTTTAATCAATCAGATACCCTTCTCCTAGTATCTGGGGTTCATTTCGGAACACCAAATAGTACTTCAGGTGAAATTGCTGTTTTTAGCCTCCAAGGTAATTTTTGAATTTTTAAATAAGAATTCGATCATTTCTGAAAATTGATTTAAACAACTTATACACATCAAAAATATCCTTCATGTGTATATTACACAAATATTGGAAATTACATTTTTACACTATGAGTTTTTAAGGAACTTAAACTAGTAAACATGGTCTAATATTAGTCATTAAAAAATAATCCAATGGTTTTGATTCAATTATATAATTAAAAATGTTTTAAAGACTGACAACACTCTTCTTCAATTTGTAAGTGGATTCAGACCTTGTACTTACATAGTTTGAATTCTGCTCTTAGTTAAATTTTATTTTGTGGAAATTGAAGTTGTATGTAAATAGTACAAAGCCATTCAAGCAATGGAATTTAGAGATAATGCTTCAAATGCACCAAAAATTAGGATAAAACTAGTGCTATGTTGTCATTAAAAAAAATATGTTCTAATTGAAAACCAATTTCTGGTGCTGGGAATCAGAATAATAAATTAACAGTATACAGTAAATCTTGAAGTATTTTCAATGTTTCTTTTCAAGAACAATGTTCTTTGTTAGGATACAAAAGTTATTATGTTGGGCTGGTGCATAAGTTGTGTTGTTTTATAAATATATATTTGTTTAAATAATTTAATTAGGCTTTTAAGCTGAATTAATTCAGAAAATTGAACAAGTATATTTGAATACAGGCAGGGCAATTGTGGCATTTCCGGGATTAGAGAGGCACTATGAGGTTCATGCTTGCAAGAAAGGTTTAAGGATTAAGGGTGTTTGGTCACCAGGGGATCATGACCTATGAAGTTTTCTCCAAGGCCATCACCTTCCCTGAAAGTGCAGATCCCACAATTGTTGAAAACTAAATATTATTGGTGAAGTCATGTCATTGGAATAGAGGAAAGAAGAGATTAGCTGGGAGGTGAAAAAGATAAGTGTATTTATAGTTGGAAGGAAGTCAGGAGAGGAGAAGAGCTGCCAGTATTGCTCGAAAGATGGATGGAAGAGGAACTCAAGGAGAGGAGAATAAACTCTAATAGTTCAGATTTGAAGCTGGAAGAAGTCTTGGCCAAAAGTTGGAAGGAGAAGAAATTAGGAAGAAAAGAGGTTACTTTCACTATTTCCAGAAGCTAACACCAGTTCGCAGCAAGGAATAGATATCGGATGAACATTCTGCATAGACATGAAACCTGGCCAAAGCTGAAAACTAGATACTCAAACATTTGTTTGAATAATGCCAATGACTTATGAACCAGGAACCTGTGGCTTTCGCACCTGCCATGATAGGGAAGAAGAAGAACTTAACAACTTGCCCCCCTTTCCCACATGAGGTGACACCTGCCCACAAAGGAGGAAGCAAATCCCCTCACCCTGTAACAGTATCATGTTGAAAGGGGCTGCACTGACTTCCCAGAAATCACTTTGTACCTGCACAGGAAGCCATCAAGTGAAGAAAAAAAACAGGTTTGTCTTTCCAGTTCAACATAATAAGCAAGATCTCTGATACCCATTGTTGCCTCCCCACATTAATTAGCTGTGGTAAGTCTTGTGTAAAAGAATACCTGAGCTAAACAGTTACCATTTTCAATATTAAATTATTCCTAAATTTCCACTTTTTTCAATTATATAGTACTGGACCCAAGTGGCATTTTGAGTCAAATATATATAATTTTCTAATTAAATATTGTATATATTAAATAAATTAAACCCTTCTTTACAATAAAATACTGATACACAAATCTTTAATCACTTGCTTTTTTACTCAGTGATGCAATCACCATCTTTGTCCCTGCCAGCGGAGATCTGTGCCTCTCCTGTATAACTACCATGGCTTTGTATTGAAGAAATCTATAAACCAGTTGCTAAAAGAATCTTCATCACTTCAATACTTGTCCCTGAATATTGTTAGAGAGAGATTGGAAAGTTAATGAAAGTCTGGTAAATTAGAAGCTGAGGAAGTGGTTCGAACCAAGTTCAATAATCTCTGAATCTGTGAGCTTGCATTATCATGGATTAACAACATAGTTTTACCAGGTGTATTATTTTCAATAGCAACATCAAGTAATCTTAGCTGTCCAGCATCTGTTATTTCATTTCTTGGTAGAAATTCAAGTTGAATAATGCCAATCTGGTTCCTCAAGCACATATGGCTTTTTTGGATGTGCTTCATCCTTCACATGGGGTGTTGCTTTTTTTTAATGGACTAAGCCATTCTTTCTTCAAGTCTGTATACAGGCACAATTTCTCATAACCTGTAACAATGTTCCCAAGACAGTTTGTGCTTGTGACAAACAAACGATAATGGGCCAGTAAGGACAAACATGGTTATTTGCTGATTTTTGTTTGTGTCAACACATGTAGTATCCATGTATTCAACTTTTGCATACTAATTAACCCTGAAAATGGCCAAAACAAGCTATTAATAAATAGACAACTTCAAACAGAAAACCCCAAATAAATAACAAAATGCAAAGTACAATGTAGTGTTGCCAGTTCAATGAAGAACCGCACATACTTGCACACCAATTTAGCAGAAATTACATTGTTTTAATTTATTCATAATTATAATTACTGAACATGTGATATGTACCTAGTCAAAGATGGTTTCAGTTGTGTTATTATTCAATGGATTTTATATTACAGGTTGCTTTACGTTGCAGTGCAGAGTAATGAATAAACCTTATGATATTTTTGGGACATGGTTCAGTGACCAGTACCTGTTATCAGGTGACCTTCACTGGTTAGCCCATCTTGTCAGTACCTCTGTTTTATGGCTGAATAAGGCATCTCAGGAAGTTACTTCTGAACATGTCCCAATAATGAACAAATTGTATTGTTTTTACAATTGTAATTCAAGCTCCATCCGAGCCATCATGATAGCCAATTGTCTGTCATCTCCAGTAAAGGGAAAGGATGATGATGATTCTCTTACTCAATCTAAATCTGCTAAAAGTTGTTCAATCAATGCAAGAGGAAATCCACCATCGCATTGTGACATTAACACTTCAAATCAGTCACAAAATGATGATGTACCTGAACCTTTAATTCAAGTATCCTCAAGACTGCTGTAAGTAAATTATTCTAAAGTTAAAAAAAATTTACAAATAAATGAGATAGCCAATATGTCAGTTTTTCAACACTAAGTATTAATGTATTCTATCTAGATTTTTGGACTTTCTTAGGTATATAAACAATCAATTTCCAACAGAAGTTAACTAGAAACCAAAATTTAATATATATATATATATATAAATTAATGAAACGTTTGTATCGTGACGAAGTCACAGGTTTTTGGATATTAGGATAGTAAGTAAGGATAGTAAATGAGGGAGAAAGATAGGAAATACACTTTGAAACATATGTTTGGCACAGAATTATGCTCAGGGAAAGACATATGTCAAGCGTAGAGAAGAAAGGAAGAAAGACTGAAAATATTCGGCGCCGCCGGGACTCGAACCCGGATTGTCACAGAGCCTCCGCTGTGGCCGCGGAGCGCCTTGACCATTAGGCTACGTCGCCGGTGCGTCGAAGATAATCAGTCATGGATATTTATATATATTTGAATTATAAATATAATATAGAATTAAATTTTGAATGGAAAACAACATAAACAAGAAGAGAATTTTGCTTCCAGGGCTGCATCCAGTGATGGATATTTTTGAAATGTTAATAATGTGTTCGTATTGCAGGTTGTCAAATTTGAACTGAGAAAAAGTAGATAAATAATGAAATGATACAAATATTAAATTACTGTAACAAGAGTGTATTGTAAACTTTGTTAAAATTATTGAATCCACTTGTTACACATGACAAAATTTTTTAAAATAAATTTTTCTGTAGTTAATTTTGGTTGGAAATTGATTGTTTATGTGCCTGAAATCCAAAAATCTGGACAAACACTTTTGTTTACAAAAAGTTTTTGAGTTGTCTTGAAATTACTATCTTTTTAGAGCTAATTCATTAGATGGAGCTTTTGCAAATTGGCGACCTCATGGAGAATTTGCAGAGTATGGTTGTCCAATTCAGTATGATGCCGCTTATAGAAAATTTGAGAATGAAAATGAAGGCAATGATGGAGACAGTGATTCTGATTCAAGTCATCCTGAATCTGGTACTATGAATACATACTAGTCTGTATGAAGAAAGGTGGTTTAAAAATAATTTTAATTATTAGTTATAAATTAAAATATCATTTTTCTGACATTAAGTTAATTATTTATTTTACTTTATTCAAAATTAATTTTGACTTTATAATTCCACAAAGTTGGGTGTAACATATTTATTTTAATTAAATTTATTTGCCAACTTATTTGGCTGTATTTTTATTTAGTTATAAATTAACTCAAATTAATTGAGAGCCATAGTGAGGTTAGCATGACAAGTAAACCTTTAATAAAATATTCACTGGTAATATAGAAAATGCTGTCGATTTCATTTAATGGAGTAAAATGATTCCAACTTGAATCACAAATTTCCAGATAATAGTCATCAAGAATTTGCCTCTGGACAAAGCAGCCCTTCAGGATGGTCTGAACAATCAATGGAAGCTGAGGACCAAGAGTGTGAATTTGATGATCTGGCTGATCAACCAGAGAAATACCTCATCTTCACAACTGGTTCAAAGACATACTCTCCTCATCAGATTGGCTTTAAACGAATTCAATCTGTAAGCTTCCCACGTAAAATGGATCCAGGGCCATCCATTCGTGAACGTCTTGCTGAAAGGGCAAGGGAAAGAGAGTTAGAAAATTCTGGTATTCCACAAGTAGAACCAAACTGGCTTGATTATGAAGAAGTTGCAGATAGATTTGACAAAGTTGATCATTTAATAGACCTACATGGACACATTATAGGCATGGGACTTTCACCTGACCATAGGTAATCACAATTCTCTAAAATATTTACTGTTAATAATTTTATAGCAACAATTTAAATTATTGAGCTCATGAATTCTGTATTTGGATCATTAAATCATTCTGGATATTGAGCATTCTTTTGTGGTTGTCAACTGAAGACCATATAGGTACTAGTATCAGTAGAGCAAGAAATTGGCACATCTGTTGGCACTCTGTGAGAAATTTATGTGAAAGTTGTCACTTAAACCAAATGTAACACTGCATTGTGATGTGCCCTCATACAGAAATTCAAGGAAACATACCGCATATTGAACTAAATACATCCAAATTGTCATATGAATGGCAAAAGAGCACTTCACAAAATCAGTTCATATTTCAACCTTTGGTTTATAAAAAGAACATAATCAATGATGTTTAACAGGACATATCACTGTTATAGATTTTTGTGCATGGTTTTAAAAGTATTTGAAACATTCTCTCTTATTTAAGTTAAAATTATTCAGTCTTTTTTTGGTCAAAATAATGCATAAAATAGAATAGCATATATATAATACCTCACATTTCACATTCTGTTTCAGATTCTTGTATGTAAACACACGACCATGGCCTAGGGGGTATGTGATAACAAGTCCACTTGATCCACCTCCAATAGCTCAAGAAATTGACATCCATGTGATAGACTTAGTAACATTGAAGGAGGTTGGAAAAATGCTTCGATCTCATAGAGCTTATACTCCAAACAATGAATGTTTTTTTATTTTCTTAGATGTTTCAAATGAGTATGTTGCTAGGTAAGTTGCTTTATGCATTATTTGGCTTAACATCTCACTAGATTTTGGGTTTACATGCATGCAATACAACTCTCACAACACTGCAGTGAAATTAATAATGAAAATTTTAAATGTATGTAAATGAAGTTGGTTAAAACTATTATGTACTATTCTGGTAATTTCTATTTACCTGTTTGTAAAATGCAGTATTGCCTTGTGTGTAAAATTTAAACTTGACATTAATTAAGAAGCAATATTTGTAATTGCTTTAGGATTTATAATTTGTAGTAATATTCACAAATGGTATAGAATAATCCATTTCTAAATGCCATACTAGTTATTAAATGGTTAATGAAAATCTCTTTTGTTTATTTTTAAATTTTAGTGGTGCAGAAGATAAACATGGCTATCTGTGGGATCGACATTATGGAGTGTGTCTGTCCAAATTTCCACATGCAGATGTAGTAAGCTCAGTTGCTTTCAATCCTAAGGACCCAGAGATGCTGGTGACAGCATCTGATGACTACACCATAAAGATATGGAGATCTAGAAACAGGGTTAAAAAACTTGGTCTGCACAAAGACAAGTTACTGCATGGGATTGAACTCTGGAATCAAACCAAAAGTAGAACTCAAAAGTTAACAGTGTGAAAATCTTTGGTGTTTGTTCTGAAAATCCCTCTAAAATTTATTAACGAGTTTGATTATTTATCTGTGCAGCTGTTAATGTTGTTTTTAAATTATTACATATATAAAATTTGTAAATAATTTTTTATTGTTAACATTAAACTAAGAAATTTAGGAATTGATTAATTATTCCAAAAGTTTACTTGCTAATCTTGAAATGTAAATAATTACAATCATATTGATAATGACTTTCATATCTGTATGCATCCACAAGTAAATATTTGTAATATACAAAAAAGCCTGTAGTCTTTATGAGCATCTGAAGACTGTAATATGGTATTCTCCAAGCATAAAATGCAAAGAACTTGATTGGTTTTAGATACAGGGATAAAATTTTTTGGTGTGTTCATATTTTTACATTATCCTATATTTTTATAATCTAATAGCGTAAAGCTAACAAATGTTTTTGGTTATATTAAAATGTTGATTGCTGTATAATTTATGTAACTTTATGTAAATGTGCAATATGATATATATATATATGTTTTATATATATAATTAATTAATAAGGAAAGGAAAGAGAGATTGAAAGTAGGTGACTTACCTGAGGTTCATAGATGGTAGACACCTTGAGTCGTTGGCTAGCCGATCACTAGAAATGTCTTCCTAACTTTCTGATGAAAGGGGCGGTGCCTCCGAAAATAGTAAACCTCACACGGAACCTCGGGCAGGTCACCTACTTTCCATCTCTCTGTCCTTTTCCTATTAATTGTTTCAATTAACATGACAATGTCATTTCCTGACTCATACTTTTCTGCCTCATAAAATTTATTAGTTTTTGTAGGACATAAATGTAGGTATTGTTCTTTTTATCTTCAGATTAGCTAAATACTATATTCCTAAAGTAACTGTTCCATAGGTAAAACATAATTTTTGAAAGGAATAATTGTATATTAAACATTATTGATCAAATATTTACAGCCCAGATACAAGGAATATAAAAATTGAATTCTAATGTAAAAATTGTCAACCGCTTCACAAATTTACTCTAATTATTTGAAAAAGATCGACCAAGAAACTACTAATGACTAATGTTTACAGAAAAAAGTACATATATTTTTATTGGCATGATGTTTCACAACATTGCATATAATTAAATTTAATTTCTCTGCTTTTAAAATTATGTTAAACAAAATGCTCCAGTTTAGTTTTCAATGACAACTTTTGTAGCTTTGCTTGTAAGAAAGATGATTTGAATCAAAGTCCTCTACTATCTGCTGGTACAATGGTATCTATGATGATTTTTCTGAAAAGAAAAGTCTATCAATATAACATATAAGATTAATTGTCTGCAAGTTATTTACATCCTAACATTATCAATGTCACATTCTTGAGAAGCTTAAAAAATTAAGATGAAACTCATTGTAATTTTATTGCAGCTTCTTATCAAAAGCATCACTTTTATAAAATGATAGTTATATTTAAAACAGTATACTGTAAGAAAAAGTGAATAAGTTTTAATGTATGCTTCATGTACTCTCAGGATATACAAATACTGTAAATGTAAATGCATTTTTCCTAACCTGGAAGTTTACATTCTGTAATAGGTGTAACACCAGATTTCAATTTCTTCTTTTCTACATGTCCTGAACAGTGTTCACATTCGTCGTCAGATTCTGATGAGCTTTCACCAAAGGCTGTAGGTTTTTGGTACTGGCAACAACCTAAGTGACAGAATTTTTCAAAACATTTGAGCTAAAAGTATACTAATTACACAAACAAGTAGCTAAGTTACATATGAAATAAAGTGGTAAACATAACAAAGATTGCAGGTTGCATTAGGAACTCTTGGGCTTCAACCGGGTGAGAGCAGGCTTGGGCCACAGCATTTTGATGACTGTCATCATTATCAAGTGATATATGAAGACATTTCTGATTATAAAATAGAGTCACATGAGTGACACATCACACTACAAGATGAATATCCCAAAATGAAAGCTTAAACAAAGTTAATAAAAAACCAAAGAAGTTAACCCTGCAAATAGGGATCATATCCATAGTTGGGCTTTGCAGTATCAGTCGGTATGTTCATTGAAGAGGTGTTCAATTCAATATGAAACATTTGTGAATTAGTACCTAGTGTTTACATCTAAAAGCTTAGCATTTAGTTAATGTTTCAAATTGATGATTCATTTGAAGGGCAGACCGCTTGCCAAAAGTAAGTTTGATATTGGAGATATGCTCTTTGGTATGGGTATTGAGTGATCTGTTTGCCCAATTTAGCAAGAACTGCAATAATAACAGTAGATTTTGTAAACTACACAGTGTTAGATATATATGTCAAGTGGATCTTGGTGCTTTTTATCAATGAGGAAAGTGAGTTAGTAAATGGTATTTGATATTCTTTAATAATTTGGACTAACTTGTGATGTAAAAATTTGTAAGAAGGAAGAACAAAAGAAATGTGGAGGTTCATGTAAAACTGTGATATTATGACAATATTGAAACAACAGTTTTTAGGGGGTTTTGAGATTAACAGTGTTGCACTTGATGCTGGTTAAATTAGTCCCATCACTATGTGGACTGGATTAATGATAAAATATTCTAAATGACTGAGAAGTTAGTGTTGACTTAATTCATTTTACTGATCAATATAAAGTTAAAATGGATTATGGAAAAGGAATCATACTGGAAGGAGAAGAAATAAAAACCCTACAGTTTGCCAATGATATTTTAGTATTAGTAGGATAGGCCAGGAAAGGAAGGCTTTTGCAAAATAGAAGAATATACTTATTGGTAATATAATTGTGAATATTAGGCAATCATTGCTAAAAATGTTAATATGTGGTATTATATGGGTGCGAAATGTGGACGATAGGAAAATAATAGAAGGCTTCAAAATGTCTTGTAATAGGAGAATGCTAAAGAGCAGATGGGTGGTTAGAATCACTAATGAGGAAGCAATAAGTAGAATAGGGAAAGAGCGAACAATGTGTGTGGGTTTAAGAAGAGGGAGGAAGGTATGGAATACACTAAGCTGATTAGTGAGGATGTGAGATGTTGCAGTAATGTGGAAATGAAAAGGCTTGCACAAGATAGATTAGCATGGAGGATTGCATCAGACCAGTGTTAGGACTGATTATCACAAAACATAAGTTTTGAATAAATACCTTGGAAAAACTGAGCAAACAGCTAGTATTAACATAAAAAAACTTTACCCCAAATTTTAGTATGAATGAGAAAAATAATTTGAAGAAAACATTAATGAAAAAATGTATACAAACAAAATTATAACATCAGCCAAATGATATTTTGCTAATGGTCACACACTTAAATGACACCAATAAAAATAATTTCCTGAAACTGTTTGGAATTGAGAATATAGTGTAGATAGCCTGCTTGAACCAACAGTTGTGCAGTTACACTTCCCATTTGAAATAAGAATCTGTCCAGTTGAGCAACCGAAAAATCAGGCAGAAAGTGGAGTGTCATAAGAGGATAGAAAATAATACAGTACAAATTTGATAGTTCAACTTTCCTTGTGTTGATAAGACTTAGACAACCACATTAGTTCAAGTATTAAGAGAATAATATAGCAAAATGAGAAAAATAGTGAATAAAATCCATTAGAATAATGTCAATTTGGAGTTAACACAACAATGTTAAACTTCTTAAATTTAAGCACATGACTTATAAAGCACTGATTGTTCATTATTATGTAAGATTAAAAACTGTCAAAATTGATATAGTTAAGTATGTAACATGCATAACAGAGAATATAAAGAGATTAGAATAAAGGTACATGAGGAACAATTTTACAAAAAATTAAGTGGAAACTGCTGACAATTAATAAAGAAAATAGATGAAAGATCATAACTGAATACAATTAGGTACTTAAATTTTGGTCAGAATTTTACTTATAAAATATGAAAACTTAATTTCATTAAATGAATATAACATTTTAATTAATTTAACTTCCTGAAATAAAAATAATTTCAAATATCTTACATTTAGACTTCTTTTTGTTTAAATTTTCATTGTCAACTGTTTCACTACCCCACTGGACTTTCTTTTGGGCCTTTGGTTTCCGCAATTTAACTCTGACTGTAGGAACATCCTACAAAAAAAATAGATAAATATATATAAATAATAAAATAGAAAACATTAAATTCATGTACAACTAAAGAAACTCCACAATCCTTGGCACACATAAGCCATATTTACAATTTAACCCAACAACTTTTTAAGTGTGAAGACAATGAAGTCAATATTAATCTCAATTAGTTGTTTGTTTTGAAGATAGGAAACATAAAATACAACTCCTGTATCATTTACTTCATAAGTAAATTATTACTTATTGGTTGTGTCAGAACTTAAGTAAATGGGTGGATGTAAAATGTTCATTATATATACTTACATTATAATTAAATGGACACATATCTAGATATAATTAAAAACTCTCCATCTCAAAATAATATCATTGTTTCAGCACACAATTCTTAAACATCTTGGTTTTAAGAAGATTACTAATACTTGAATGAATCACAACATAAAACACTTCACACCATAAAGTAATGGTATAGTTCAGATAGAAAATTATTTGTCCACTTAAATGAAGTGTCCTGGGGGGAAAAATTAGATCCACTCTACATTATGTTCTTTTTCATCTAACTATGGAACATTCACTATTATATTGTACTCCAGCTAGAGTAATTCCTAAAATTCATTGGAAATGTTACATATAATGAGATTATGAACAGAAGTGGTGGACAGCAATCACACAATTTAATAACCTAATGACTAGTTCGTGGTTAAATTCTTTGTTGATCTGCTAAATATAACAGTCAAATACAAACAATCAGAATTCTATCTCAAGATTTCAAAGCCAAACAGTTTCATCAACATTCAGTAATAGAAACAAGGTTATGCTAGTGTATACTGAAAACAATTACACTATGAAACAGAAATATTGGTGTCATAAGGAAATGTTATCAACTGTTAAGTAAATTTTGAAACTTAATATACTGTAATCATATAAAATTTTATTTTCTCCACTAGTTACAATAATAATGAACACTTCATAATATTCAATATTAAACCAAACAAAATTACAAATGATACGTAGAGTTCAAATATAAGTTTGTTTCAAAGATGGAATCCATTTCTAACTGAAGTAGTACTTTTTGTATACTGTAAGAGTTAACTATAAATCTTTATGTTGTGCACAGTCCAACCTGATAGTCTGAGACTAAAGTGATGGCAGATTATTGCACTATTCCATTTTCTTTCAGATTTATTATTTTATTTTCATGGTATCCTAGAATATCCATCAAAACTGCATTAGTATGTTGACCAAGCAAAGGTGGAGGGTATCGGTGTTTATTTTCGCTCATACTATATTTGACTGGTGGACCAATAAGTTTGATATTTTTGCCAGAAGGGTGCTCCATTTCTTGGATCAAGTTTTGGTATTTTATCTGCTCATCATTCATGACCTAAAAGTAAAGAAAGAGCCCAACAAATTTCAAACTCTCTATAAAATAAATAATTTATAAATAAAAATTTTAATCAGATTGGAAATTTCACAAACCTTTTCTATACTGTTTATAGGACCATTTGGAAAAGCTGCATCACTTAAGATATCTCTCCATTCATCAACAGACTTTTCTTTAATTCTAGAACTTATAAGCTTTATAAGAGCTTTTCTATTATTTACTCTCTTTTCATTACTGGAAAATCTTTCATCAGCAGTCAGATCAATAAGGTTTAATTTTTTGCAAAGTTCTCTGAACTGTTGATTACTACCAGCACCAATTGTTATGTAATGCCCATCAGATGTTGGAAAAGCTTGATAGGGAACTATACTAGAGTGAGCAGTGCCCCATCGTTTAGCTTCCCAGCCTGCATTTAAATAATTTGATGCAACATTAATCAGACAAAACACCTGAGTTGAAAATAAATCACAGTCTATTTTTTGGCCTTGGCCTGTTCGTGTCCTTTGTAATAATGCAGCCATAATGGCGCCATGAGCAAATAAGCCTGTAGCTAAATCAGTCATTGGAACTCCAACCTTACATGGTTCACCTTCTTCAGTTCCGGTTATATGTAAAAGCCCGCCAACTGATGCAGCAATCACATCGTAACCAGGACGAAATTTGTAAGGGCCATCAGGTCCATAACCAGATATTGAACAATATATTATATTTGGAGAAACAGATTTTAAGTTCTCATATCCTAATTTGAGTTCTTCAAGTTTTCCAGGAACATAGTTTTCTATCACTACATCACTTTTTGAGGCAAGATCATAAATGATTTCTCGTCCAAGTGGTAATGAGAAATCCACACAGACACTTTTTTTATTACGGTTAATTGCTGCAAAGTAACATGATTCTCTAGTTCCTTCTATGAAAGGTGGTCCCCAATTCCTACTCTCATCACCTGAACCCGGTTTCTCAATTTTAATAATTTCTGCACCAAGGTCGCCTAAAATCATACTACAAAATGGACCAGCAATTATACGCGTTAAATCTAAGACCCTAATACCATGTAAGGGACTTAAGTCGCTGAAATTCTTATAATGTTGCACTCTTACACGATGAACCAGAGAGAAAGAATAAGATAGCGCGATTCTCTTCTGAAATGTAATTATTTTTGAGACAAGAATCATGTTGTAATGCCCTTACTACATACACACATACAAAGCGTCAAGGCTCTAGATAACGATTACAAAATGTTTACAAACAAAAAGGAAACGAACTCTGCCCTTTGGCTGATAAAAAATGATCCAATGAATACCTGTTGAATACTTTCTTCAGATTCTATGACAGTAAGCGTTGTCTCGGCCGGTGTTGTCGATCGGGTTGGATCTGACATTTCACAATCTGTATACAAGCGTTTATATATATTTCATACGTCTGCTGTACTATACCGATGTCACACTTCACTTTGTTGTTTACATGTTGGATGAGAAATATAAACAGCCTAAACATGGATAAAGATGAAAATGCAGTGAATTACAGTGCTTCACCCATTTCCTCGTAAACGTACTAGTAACATTAAATGCTCTGACTGACAAAATAATTATTCGAATGTCAGAAACACAAAGAGATATAAAAAGATTGTAATATTTCAAATATGGATAATTATAGTCACTTAAAAAAATTATTATGGCAATAATAAATCTGAAAATAAATGTAATACAGAAAATTAATTATTTACTACTTTAACGCCACTATGTTGGTACACCTACTTGCCAGAGATGTTAATGAACTATCAAATATGAAAATTAGTAATGCTAACAAAACGAATCTTAGGCTTCGTTAAAATAAACTTATAAGCATGAGTTTTTCAACAGAACCCGGTTTTTGCCCAAGATGTGGATCTATTTTACCTGAGTTGGGAATGATGGGAGGTGTTAAATGCTTTACTTGTAAACAGGAATATGGGCCTGAAGGTACAAGTTTTTTAATTCCTAGTAATTTTTATAAATTTATCTGGTATTCTCATTATGTTCTGCCTCTCTCATATTTCTGTCTCATTTTGATAGTAAGCAACTACCGAAGTGCCAACATCTATTATTTATTTTTTTAAATTGTTTGCTCATTATTAGAAATTATTTGTAGTATGAAAAATTTATTTTATTCAGATCGACTTTATAAAAAGTAGGAACAGATTAATTAAACAATCCCATAGAAATTACCTATTTCTAAATATAGGTTTCCTTTTCAATATTGTTCACCTTCGTTAACTAATTTTTATTTGTATCTTTTAGTCTTTGGGACGATGGAAAGTTCTTTCATAATACATTTCAATTCCCTTGACACTTATAAAAAACGAGGGGAGAATAACAAAGTAGCTGATGGTCCAGTTGTAGAAAGGAAGTGCCCCAAGTGCAACAACGACCAGATGTCTTACTCAACTCTTCAGTTGAGATCAGCTGATGAAGGACAAACTGTTTTTTATACATGTACTAATTGCAAGTAAGTGTACTATACTAAAAGAAATTTGTGTTACAAAGGTATTATAATAAATTTAAATGGGAAAATTCCACTACAAAATAAATTTAACCTGAATTATCCTCATTAGAAAATTGTAGATATTAAAATTATTTGTAGTAAAATAGGATTATAAATAATTCTTAAAATTTGTCCATTTTACTGATGTTTATTTTTTTTTAGGTACAAGGAAACTGAAAATTCATGATCACCATTTCCAGAGAAAAACTGTTTATTCACTTTTTTATTTAAATCACAATGTTTTGTAATTATCTGTAGTGAAATGTTGAGCTACACAATAAAGTTACATGGATATTACTGCAACTTAATTTGTAAATTTATCAAAATACTGCTTTCATCACTTGCATGTTAGTGACATTTAAATTACATATGCAAGGACATATATCAATGTCACCAATAATGTCACCTTTAAACACAAAGCTTATATTCTTTGAACACAATGGCTGGCAATAAATATGTTCATCATTCACAATTAATGTTCATCACACACAAAATAAAATATGGAGACACTACTGAATTTGTCTTTTATCATTACACACTGACCACTGAGGTGATCTACGTTAAAAGTTCATCACAAGATAAATTGTCAATAGGAACAAGATAGAAGCAGAAATTAACTGAAACTCTATCATCTTTTGTAAATTGGTTTCCGGTAAAGTTTCGTCTCATGCCGACCTCTACCTCTGGGATGAACAGAAGTTTGCCGAATCACAGGTGGTTTTGGTGCAAATAGACTTCCACATGGCACATTATTAATTTTGAAATCGTCTGAATTACTGTGTTCCATCATTTTAAGTTTTGCTTCTATTGCCTGTATAGTTATCTCACGGCTGTAAAACAGAACAGAAAATGCAAACTAGCAAAGAAGTAATATTATAGTACTATTATTTGTTATTTACCTTATTTTGTTTTCTGACTTGGCACCTGCTAAAGCTGGTATTTCTAACTTTGGTTTGGGTTTATCAATTTCATCCTACAAGAGGAAATTTTTTGCCATTATTGTCTGTGGGTTATGACAAATAAAACATTTAAAAGCATAAAATATATGAGATGATAATTACATCATAAAGGACTACTAAATTTGTGACAGATCATATAGTGAAAGTTAAATCTTTCATCTACTATCAATATATGGTACCTTGTTTACACTGTTAGCCCATCTCACTGCTAATTTTTTAGTTCCAACCATTTTACCATCGAGACATTCTTTCGCTTTTCTGGCATCCTCGGTTTCTTTAAATGTGACAAATGCATATCCTCGAGGTTGACCGGCAGAAGGCCCAGATCGATGGAACAGGAGATCAAACCTCTCAAAAGTGCCATATTTTTGCAGGAGTTTGAGGAGGTGATACCAGTAGACAAGAGAAAACAGTCAAATGTTAGTTTCCAATTTGTAAATCAAACTTAGAAAAGTACAGTACAAACTGAAATATTTAAAGCTCATCTTGTGATGTCAGAATAAAAAAATATTACATTCACAGGCAACAAATCATATATGTCTATGGACATTTCACCTCTATAATTACCTGAAGTATTTTAATATTTTTCCATTTGCTTAGTAAAGATTTTTAGAAGAAAGACAAGAATGTTAAAATGTCAACCAGACCAGGGACTCAAACCGAATGGATATCAGGAGGTCTTGGATTCAGTCCCTGTTCTGGTTGACATTTTCCATTCTTGTCTTTCTTCAAAAATAATTATTTGTAATCAGAATCTTTTGACCTATGAGGTACAGACTATAAAAATAAGTCTTTATTTTTTAAGATTGGTCGTAGATTGTCTCCTCTCAGTATCATACTAAATTTTTTTAATGGAAATTTAAACAAACTTTCCTAAAATTTTATTGTATTGAAAGATTTAACACAATTGTGACTGATTCATAGAAAACCAATTCAATTGAAAATGTAGCATTAGAATAGAATAAAGTTGTAAGACTTACTCAGTAATTCGTGGATCCAAATTTCCAATCCATAGACGTCTGTCTTCAATTTTGTTTTCTGGAAGAGGATCCAAAGGCAAAGGGCTTGTGAGTGCCTGAAAGCAAAATATTCTGAGTTTTAAACATAAGATATTTGCAAGTAGTCAGTTATGCCACAGGTTAAATTTAAGATAATTAGTTATTAAAATAATTTCACATAATAATGTTATATTAAAATCATCCCATATAAAATTTAAAACAATATCTGCAATTACAAGACCTTATTTGGGTAATACATTTGTATATGTTTAAGCAAACTCAAGAAATGAAAATAAAAGTAAACAAGAGGTGACATGCGTACCAATAAAGGAAGATATTTTAATCATTATGGTAGAGTATAGGTAATATGGTTCGTTCATACGTAAAGTAATAATAAATTCACTGTATATGGGATGATAAAAACCGATATTACAACTCGGTTTACGTTATCTGAGTCAAATATATGGCGTATTTTAAAAACTGTGGTGGTTTTTACCTGACAAAAACTCATCTCAATAGACAATGAGGCTTATTAAGTCCACCATTTACCGAATTTTTGACATTCAGACGAAAATGTCACATTTCATAACAATCCATTGATCCATATTTCAAAGAAATTATTTCCCAGCTGAATAACTCTAAAGATAAAATTATTTGTAAACCCAAGTAATAGACTTTGAATTGACGATTGTTTTCTAAAACTCAATAAAGATACTTCAACTTATTAAAAAAATTATATCTGACGAGAAAACTATACGTATCTTAATATAAAAAGTGTTACTTTGAAATCAACACAATATTCACATGCACAATGCGTTGAGATTTGCTAAATACCCAATATTGAAATATTTCGTGTTTAAATACTAAACGTCAATGTTAGAATAATTTAAATTTTTATCTATCCATCTGTTGCTCAAGAATAATTAAGACTTCTTTTAGATTGGATAATAACAGGTTATTGAAAATTGAACAAGATTTGAATCTTCATAAAATATAGATAAATGAAAACATCGAGAATAAATTTAGTTAGTGTTTCAAATAATTATTACATTATAAAGTTTCAGTTAAGAATAAATATCTAAAGCACAACACGTCGCTTCCCTTCTTTATTTGGGACATATTCAGTTTTTTAACATGTACAAATTTTAATTAAGCCATTGAGTAAATCGTTACAATAGCCGACCGTTTTAAAAATAAATAAGTCGATCAGCTCATTCCTCAAGATATATTGGCAAAACTTAATAAAAAATAGATAAATCATAAAACAGCCAATAAATAAAAAGATGATCAATATTTCAGCATATTGCTATATAATTAATGTAATTGTGACGTTTCGTCTGCCTTTCGAGACTTCATCAGACATACTACAAATATAACATTACAAAATATTAAATATAGGTTCTATGTTATCATTTTTCTAATAATAAAAACATGGTTAGAAACGTTTAATATATATATTTATTGCCAGATATTGTAACAACGTTGCGTACCTCTAATTTGTAACATATTTAATTCTAAATGAAATGATGAGATTAAAGTAGATAAAAATTTGAGGAGCTCATTGCTCAAGCATTGCGGCCGCTTAGTTAATCGGAGTTTGGTATTAGATGTGAAAAGGTAGTTTCACTTTAACTTGTTTTGAAACTAACCTCAGATATTTTCGATAACTTTTAAACGACATATTATTATAACATTATGAAATAGCTGGAACAAATCATTTGAACACCAATTCCTTTTTTCCCCGGATATATATTTGTAAACGACCCGATCATCTATAATTTAGAAAATGAAAATTATTGATTACATTAAAATTTTTAATCCCATTTTTGATACATTTAATTATGGAGGTTATTTTTGCAGAATTAAAAATTTCTGGGATAAATACAGCGTCTCTGTAGCCAACGATTAGACAGTTTCGTACATCGGTTGACAACAAAGGCAATGTTTACGTTTCAGAAATACTGTAAAATGAACTAGACCTGGTGCATATAAATAACATTTTATGAAGTAGGTGAAAGTATAAGGAATATGAAGAGGAGAAATGCCGAATGTGGCAAGCTTCGTAGGCCTTTAAAACGTAACAAGATCACTGAAGGAATTTATGGAAGGTAAGACCGGTTGCCATATGTTTGTCAAAATGGCTGACTAAACCTTATTTACATTCAGATATTTCGCTTATTTGTTATTGTTTACAAGTTTAAGTTTGACATATCTGGTCTTTAGCTATAGCGATACTTATTTTAATAATATTCTGTTTTTTGGAAGGAACTTTTTGATAGAAATATTCACATCAGACTTCATATCATTCTCTTAATTTATTTCTTAATATTATTCACCCAGAGAATAAAGTTGGTTAAGATCTCTATTTCTAGAAAAATATGAATTGATCTATGCCCAAGAACTTGATGGATATTAGACCATGCTGTCATTTTTAAAGAACATAAATTGGAAAGTGCTATTTGATTATTTACCCTTTTCTGTAATATTAAAAGTTATTAATATTATTTTAGAACAAGTACTTTAAATATGTCTTTGGAATTAAACTCTTAAAGCCAAGTGTTTTGAATTCATGAATATTAATCATTTGTTGTGGCCATTGATTAATACACTGCCCTGTGCTGTTAGCTATGTTTAAGAAACAAAGCTGAGGTTTTTTGTTATGTTGATCAGTAATTTAAAATCACTTACACATGTGTACTTTGTAACTATTTCTCTACAATGTTTTTTCAAAGACAGCATGTAAAATTGTCTTGTATTAACTGTAATTACTTTTGTTAAATGTCTGTAAATTTTTCCCTCAATTATTTGGCATATATTTGTTTATAAAATTATTTATTCCATTGAACTAATTTATGAACATTTATTTTATGAATGCTTTGGAAAAGTGAAGTTGCTAGGCAAGAATGATACTTGGAATGTATTTTAAAAGTTTAATGTAAATGTAAATTTGATTAATTTGTTTTTATAATTTATTATTGTATGGCAATGTTTTCACCAATTATGTTTTTCTTCTGTGTTCCATGAGACCGTGAACTATTAACGTTGATTTGAGAATATATTTGTGTTATCTTCCTTAGAACTGATTCTTATTTTATCTCATTCACAAACTATATATACAAATTCTTATAAATCCACTTTTATTCATTTGGCAAATCAATGTTCATATTTGTCTGCATTGCCGTCAGTTGAGGTACATCACATCATACCCACAAATACCACGTGACTGGTCCTTCATCTAAAAATTAAATATTTATTTTCATCTACATTGAATATATCCCTTCATCATCCATATTTATTTGTTGTCAATGGGATTTTCCCTTTATGTCACAATTTTTTATATACAATAAAAGTAACAAGATTATGATTTTAATGATGTACCCAAACTAATCCAGTTCCGTCAATTGTTCTGCCTATTGACAGATCTTAGGGCTTGGTCTGAAAATTTCATTCTTCACCATCCCTTTTCATAGTATCTTCCTTTTTACCCAGTATCTTTTTATTTCTCATTTAAAATTGTCTGACATCTGCACCCTTCTTC
Organism: Eucriotettix oculatus; assembly: GCA_034510155.1. Taxonomy (NCBI): domain Eukaryota; kingdom Metazoa; phylum Arthropoda; class Insecta; order Orthoptera; family Tetrigidae; genus Eucriotettix; species Eucriotettix oculatus. The sequence continues at coordinate 62,523,692 of CM067381.1, forward strand.
TGTAACTCTATACCTATGTCCTCTTGTGATGTGCAGTCAACCGTTTCTTCTTAAGATTTCTGTAACCCAAAACTGTAGTAATTTATAATCCAAAGAATCTCATTTGAATCATATCTGTTACTATCTTTTTCAGTTGTTCTCTAACGTCACATTTCAAAGTGTTCTGGATATTTCTTCTCTCTTTTTCTTATGTTTCTACTCTATACCCTGTTCTGTATGTAGCACTTAACCAAGTACTTCTACAATAACAGATTTTATTTGCACATAAGCAGGGGTCTTTTTTTGGGTATTGGATATTGTGATATGGGACCTTATTTCCTTTGTGTTGTAACAATTATTTATTAAAATATTTATTTTTAAATTAAATTAATGCTATTGTTTCTTTAATATTTTCATCTTTTTAGACTTTTCTATATTTATATACATTTAATTAATATTTCTGTCCTGTCCAACATATTTTGCAATAACCTTTTATCATAACAACTATTTGCATATTTTATTACGCTAATTGATCTTCCCTTTAGTTTGAAATCTCCAACTCCTTCCAAAACTTCTGTGGCTACCCATTAACCATAGAGGTTCCCATCTCCATGTTGATTGTGCCTCAATGACCCAGACATAACTTCATCCTTTGTCTGAGATACCATATCCTGCATAGTAACAAGCTCAATATCCAGTAAGCCACCTACTTTCTCATATATTTATACTAGCTGGGTGCTTGGTGTTGCCCAGGTATGTATTTTTATTATTCCAGAATTGTGTTTCATTTGAAAATAATCTCTGGTCAACAAATGATTATATTTTAGAGTCCAATTTTTTAACAATTACCTTTTTACACCCCCTACCCTCACTCAAAGTGAATATCATAATAAATGTTGCGATGACTCGTACAGTACCTTATTTGAGTCAAGAAATCTACAGGTACTGTAAATAATCATAGAAACATAAAATAAGTTAAAGAAAAAGCTTCATTTAAAACTCTGGTACATTGAGAGATGTAAAATACTCCATTGTTTTCTTATTATAATTATTTGCCAGAATTATACTCCCTTCTCCCCTACCCCTACATATTTCGGCTGAACTAGAACTTAACTAGGACTGTGAATGGCTCAATTAAACTTGATGACTTCCATAATCCTGGAGTGGACACAAATCAGTTGGTTTTGCATTATTTCTATGTAAAGACTTTCTGCCCCCACCCATATTTGTGTTCTGCTTCCTTATTTTTATTGGTTGAATCAGGCATCGACAGCTTCAATAATGACGATATCAAATTGAGCAACCCCCAAAGTTTTTCATTCAATAGTAATAATTCTCATTTTAGAATATTTTTAAAATGCCACCCCTTCCACCTTCATCTTAATAAGGTATAGGGGTGTTTTCTTTCTGGGTTGTATGTAATGTATGCAAAGTTTGGTAGAAATTGCTACACAAATTAAAGTTTACACAGGATTTTTTTATCCGTTTAGGGGCTAAAGTACAACTTAACCAGAATACTGAATGTCAGAACTTCCAGAACTCCAGATTCAATGTCAGCATAGACTATTTCTGCATTATTTTTATGTAATGTCCCTTTCTCTCATTCCTCTCATGCTGAATAGGCTAAATTATACAGAAATAGCACCAAGATGCACAGTAACATTTCATTGATTCCAAAAATATTTATTCAATGCATTTTTAAAATTTACCATCCCCCAATTTATCTTCACAGATTTTATTGCAATTGAATGAATGATGGAGAATTACAAATGGGACAAACCAAGATCCATTCATTTAAAAAAAAAATTGATTTGGATAGGAAAGAGAGAGAGGGAGAGGGAGAGAAGCAGTTTATCCCACTTTAAAAGATAGTAGGTGTCAACTGGCTGGGATGCAGAAACATGCCAAATTTTCAAGAGCTGAGCCCTCTTCTTCAATACAGAGTGTATGAATGTTAGCTTTGTACTTTCTGTGTCTTCTCAGCAACCATTTATTTTATTGCTGTGGTAGTTGTTTAATAGGAACTAAGTTGCTCTTTCCTCAGAACATGTTCTGAGTAGACACATTTTAACAGCCCTATAAGTCACATCCCTTTCCTCTCTAATTGTTATTGATTAATGTAGAGAAGAGGTACATTATATAGGATATTAATTATTTGAGTGTTAATGACTGAGAATTTTTTTGAGTGAGTTGTCATTCTCCCTCATCAGAGGGTTTCAATTACTTCATTACTGTACTATAAGTTTAACTGTAATAAAGCAGGTCTACTTATTTCTGACAAGTGAACATAACCCCAGAAAAATTTTAATTCTGTATCTTTTGGTATCAGTTTTCAATTGAGGTAAGAAATTTATTTCTCTCATTCTTATTTGAGTGGGTCATGTTATCCATATTATTATTGTAATGTGTATATTAAATCTTATAAAAAACTTTCTGAAATATTGGTATTGGTAGTATTACTGTTTTCAATCCATCTTTCTTGAATGACTGTTAAATTATTGAACCGCATGAATTTCATTCAGCCACTAATTGCAAATGGAAAATAATTTATAGTTACAATTAATTTCCTTTTTAATTTTCATTTACATTTATTTGAGTTTTATTTCTTTACTTTTACTTTCAGATTTGCTTTTGTCAAGGATATATATTCTGGATACGGAACATCAGCTGACGTTTCTATATAGTTTGGAGTGGATTTTGTTTCCTTTGTAGATGTGACATAAATTATCAGTAGCCCCCTTTCTGACAGATGATTTATCTTTGAGTAACATTTTACAAAATTTCAGTTTCTTTCCTTGTAGAAGTAATTTTTACAATTGTGGTGTTGGCTGTTTACGTAATTTACTGGTTGAAATAATATTAGGACTAATGTTTGTTTCATTCTTCAACTTACAGTTCTGAGAAAGCAACTTGTCTCTCTGTCTTAAGTAGGATCATTTGATACATGCCTAGGTTAACATTGAGTAAGCACAAAAAATTATTTTGGGGTTTTACTGTCTTAATGACACTTCAAATATTGGGAACAGTTAAAATATACATTTATATATTTCAGAAAGCGTTCAGTGTTATTTAACTGTAAAATATTTTACATTGATTTTTGGAAAGGTCAACTAACATTATAAAAGGAGAAAGACACAGTTAAAGAATAGAAAATTTGTGTATGTGGATTTATATTATTCTGTGTTATGCCATAATTTTCCTTCATTTCTTTGTATTTTCTGTGCCTTTCCAGCAACCCTTTATTTAATTTCTGTGATGGTTATTTTTATGGAAACATTTCTGTTTGGGGGTTGTATAAAGTGTACAATAACACAATACATTATTGTTGTCCCTATATAGCGCAAGACATTTAAAGTATAAATGTGTAGTAAACTCTATGGGATTTAGAAGAAGAAATCAGGCATGTTGCAGGGTAAGGAGCCCAGCTTGTTAATATAAGGTGAGGAATGAAACACATTAGTGGGCCTTCTTCATGTTTTTTAAAACTAAATGAAGGTCACATTATGAGTGAAGGAATATGCAAACTGAATGTTATTAGGTATTGAAATTTGCTGGGATATATTTAAACTATTGCATATTTCTTTACTAAGATAGAATATTTTTGTCTCAGTCAACTCAACTCAAATAGAGGGGGGGAATAACAGTCATAAGTTATGAAATGAATAGTGTGAAGCTTGGCATACTCCCAGTCATAATTTGTTGAATGGAGTAATGATTGATTTCATTCCATCTATTATTCTTCCAGCTTTTATATACAGAGTGTTCCATCTGAAACAGTACGGTCAAATATCTGTGAAGGGGGACAGGTGGTAAAAAGAAGTTCAGTACAGGGTTTCGAGGGGGACATTCGATGCATGCATTATTTTGAGCTCATGCTTCAAGGTGCAAGCATAAAGTCATTTTTTTTAAATGGCAACCTTATTTTTCAAATTATCAAATAAACATAAAATTTTCCAACTACTTTGAGGATTAATTTATTCTAATCAGTGCTAATTCTACTAGAATTGAGTTAGTATTGAACATATCGAGAGCGGTACTCTAATCGCCTATGTCGTCCTTCATTTTTGTGGCATTTTTTGAGTAAAATTAATTGTAATGGCATGAATGATGGTGTATCTGAAATTAACTCGTCAAGATGAAAAAGTTTCATGGGTGTGAAAAATGAGGTTGCCATTTTAAAAGGACTTTGTGCTTGCTAGAATGAGCTTAAAAGCTCAAAATAATGCATCAAACATCTCCCTTTAAACCCCACAACTTCTGTCTTGAAATTTTTTTCATTTCCTGCCCCCCTTTAGAGATATTTGGCCATACTGTTTCAGATGTGACATCCTGTATTATACAGAAGATCCAAATCTTATTAATATGGTACATGTGTTCTACTAATATTTCCACAGAACTGAATGTTCAAGTTAAGATCATACAATGTTTGTTCCTTTCACTTGCATTTTTTGTTTTGTTTTATGGTCTTCCACAGTTCATCTAATTTTTGTTGTGCAACTTAATATTGCTTATTTTATTGTTAGACATATTATCTAATTACACAATATAATTTATTTTACATATCAGTACTCTTCGTATTTAATATTTTGTTGTGTATAAGGACTTTTGTGTAGGCTATCCTTGCATATGTGTGTAATCAGTTTACAATATATGAACTGAAATGGAGACCATCTTACAGTCTCTTATATTTTGTTTTTTACATACTCATTTCCACATTCCTCTATTCCTGTACAGTTTGTTACCATTATGCCCACAAGTATAATTTTTTCTTTCTATTTTACACATGGAAAGGTTATAAATTTTCTACTGTGTTGGTCCATATACCAATTTTTCTATATTTTTTCTTCAAATAGAAAGAAAGGAAATTAAATTAGTATTGCTATATATATATAGCAATACTAATTTAATATATATATATATATATATATATATATATATATATAATTATAATATATATATATATATATATATTTATTTATTTATTTATTTGGATAGGGTGTAAGGCTAGAACATGTGGGAGAAAGTTGGGAAATTTTCTTTTAAGTCACAAGCTTGGCATAGAAATATGCTCAGAGAAAGCTGTGTGATCAGCGTAGAGAGGAATAGAAGAAGAAAGAAAGACTGAAAATATTGGCATTGATATTTTCAGTCTTTCTTTCTTCTTCTATTCCTCTCTATGCTGATCACACAGCTTTCTCTGAGCATATTTCTATGCCGAGCTTGTGACTTAAAAGCGAATTTCCCAACTTTCTCCCACCTGTTCTATCCTTACACCCTATCCAAATATAAATATCTGTGTGACGACATCACGTTTAAATCATTAAATTTATATATATATATATATATATATATATGCCTTTACTTAACTGTGATTTGAAATACTTTACATATTGTACATACTTGTATAACTTATGTTCTGAGACTGCTGTATTTTAATTCAGAGAGTTTAATGAAACCTACCCCTTACATACATATTTTTTTACTGTTTGTTCACTTGTGTGGATTTCTGACAAGCTAATTATGTGTGTGTTACAGTCACATAATAGAGACATTCAGCTTAAAAGTGGCGTGTATTGTCTTGTGCATGAATGTATGTAATTTTTATATTTTCACATTTTTTCGTAGATGGGTGTGCAGCTACATTTACGGTGCATGAATTGTTTGCATGGATGTTGGGTGAAAGTGTTTCCATGTATTTAACTAAGTTATCATGAAATTATGTATATTTGTGAATTTTTATGGAAGCCAGAAGTCAGTGTGAATGTTTTTAATAATTTACAATTGTTAATAATATAACACTAAAGTTGACCTCTTGAATTAAACATATGTAATTTCATCCTATTGTACTGATCATGGCTGTATATTTTTAATACATGACATTTTAAAACCATTGTGTTTTATTTACCAATTGTTGTTTAGTTAAATCCCTTGTTTTTTCCAAGGTATATGGTTTAAACAACAAATTTCTTTGATTCATTCTGCTTTAGGGACATGTATATAATGTGTATGAAAACAATTGTTAAAGTTGTTGAATTGCAGGCTTTGTGATCATTTATTTTAATTATACAATTTAGATAAGAAACATATTAGTATAATAAATTTGGAACAATTATTCCTTTCAGGTATTTAATGACTAGTATGAAGATTTGTCCAAATGTCTGACTGTAACATTCTTCAAATATGTTTAAACTAAAATTAATTGGAATAATTAGGCTTTTAAAAATAGTTATTATTATTAAAATACCACAGGCAACTGAATCTTCTCTACTAATATTTTAAAAACTTGCTCAAGGACAAAGGTTTTTTTAAAAAGTTTTAAAGTTGAATCACTTTCACATTAATTTCTTTGCTGATGAGTATATTTTCTGAGTTGAAGAAAATTTTTTAAAAAGGAAATGGACATACTAATCCACTGCTTCAGTTTTAAAATATAAGCTATGGATAGAATCAGAACTGAAAATATTGTAATAATTAAAATGATTTTATTCTGATTTTGTGGAAGATTTCTTTTATTTTTTCAAGTGAATAACAATAGTAGGATAGTTTGTACATTTCTAAACATTGTACATGAAGTTATTTAAAAAAACTGCGTGAAATGAGTTTTTGGTCAAAGTAACACATTAAACTCTTAATGCAGGTGTAATGGAAACCTTTCTTTAAGAAACATGTTTCCAGCTTTCCATTTACACATTGAATTCTGTAACATGTTGGATATGAAATACAAGAATGAACAATCCAAATTTAGAAGACAAGGAGGCTCTAAATGAATATTAAAGAATAAATGGGAAAATAAAACATATGACAGTACAGTTGAAGAAAATACCATTAAGCGAATGAATCTTTAAAGAAAATCCTAATTAGAACAAATGACAGATTCATGGAACATGTACTACTTGTCTGGAAAGTCTTACATATTTGAGGTTTTACATGAATGGTGGATAGGGGCTTGCTTGGGATATGGTAAATTTTCTGGTATATTATAATTAATTATTCTTGTAATATTGAATATACAATGATAATGGTATGTAAATATTTGCTGGTAATACAGCTCAGGGTTTAAATAAGTTGGAGACCAACAAGCTGTGTTTACCCTCTGGAATTTATAATTTTTCTATTTTCATTTATCAAGCTTAATTATCTTTGGTTGTTTGACATAAAATGCATACCTCTGGAAATCTAACTTAGTAGTTGAAATTCTATTGTAGTTTACTCAACAAATAATATTTTGAAAGAACTTAGACTTGTTGCTTATGGGTGTCTATATTACAGTATTACATAGTATCGGTTTTCTATTTTGTCCATGAAGTGAGAATGTTTTTATAATTAAGGATTTTCAATCAAAGGGAAACCTTAAAAGCTATGGCTTGAGTAAGGTAAGTAGAATGTTTGTGTGTTGTTAGTAGTCCAGTGAATTGAAGTAACAATTGCCTTCATAGCTGTTCCTTTCACATCTAATATTTAATGTTGATTTTCCAATTATTAAGAACCACACAAAACCAAGTAATTTTGTCTTTTGTGATACATTTGTATGTTTTCAGTACAAAATAAAGTGTAGAGATAAAGTAGAAATGAAGTATGTGCTCAGTATTAACAGTGTTCTTTTCCTAAATTAAATAAAAATCAGCGCAAGCTGAGAATCTTGGTGAATAGTATGTTTTATTTAAAGTTGAGAAGTACCATGTACTTATGTTTTACAAATTGGCGGATAGTCTAATGTATTTCTTAATGGAAGATAATATATAATTTATAATAGAAATAAAGCAAGAAGGGTCTAAGGGAGCCTGTACTTACATTGCCGCCTCTACTTTTAATAAAGTGGCCCATATAAATCTTCATATATTTTCATAACATTTAAGTGAAAACAATAAAATTTTTTTTTAACATATTCATATTCTTGCATTCCAACCTCTAACTGATAATTGGCAACTTGTCCCATGCAAGGATTGTTAAGCACTAGTAATAAAAACCAATAACCTGTGAAACAACAAGGAATTAAGCCATAACCAGTATAGTATAGTTTTATCTTTAATAAATTTTGAAACAGCTTTCAAGTCTCCTTCACAGGTTTTACACTATTCATAGAATGCCCTAGTAGATGAAAGTGAGTTTATTGATACACATCAAATTGTGATAATTAATTAGGGTTGTGCTTTGTGATTATTGTTGATTCAGATTTTGTGGTCACAGTATTGGAAGTATATTGTAGATGCTTGCAAAGTCTGATAAGTAAAATTGTGTTGCCGAAGAAGGTTGTTGATGTGATGGATAAAATATAGATTGGAATAATTTTTTAAAGAGTGAGTTTGGATAAATATTATCAGATAGAAGGGCCAACGAATATATGATGTGGTATAAAGGATTAAAAGTAGAGTTCCTTTAAAATATTTGTGGAAGATGGATTGAAACATGTAAATTATAAAAGAAGGTTGCAGTAATAACTTGGAAACAATGTCGCACAAATTATAACAATATGAACTGTGTTGAGTGATAAATGGATTAGCTAAACAGAATAAAGTAGTATTAAATAGTAGAATCATGAACAGTTCTCTAAATAAAATGAAAATGAATGAGGAGTTGATGAGATAGCTACTTACTTTTGTGACTGGAGGTTAAATTTTTGAACTCACAGTTGTAATGAAAACTCTTCAAAACATTTGGAAAACATTCTATTGGTATGCAGTACTACATGATGCTGTATGTGAATGAATGGGGTCCTTGGTTGATCTTTTATATTTATTTTCCTGCTGTATGAGGCCAAGAGAAATAGTGAGTGCATTTAACAACACCTGTCTTAGTTCTTTTTGATCAACAGTTCAGTCTCACAAATTTTTATTATGCAGTCATTGAACTTGGTTCCCAATAAACCAATAGTTGATACATTAGTGATATTAACTAAATAAAATATGAAAGTAATATTTTATGTTGATCAACAGTTATTAGTTTTTAACAACACAGGACAGTTGTTGAGATTCCAACCAGACTAGCTTCTGAGGAGGTCATGTTAACTTGATTATTTTCAAGTAATCACTTTCTATATCACTTCACCTGAAGTGATGACAGTGAATTTGATCAAAACTTTGCGGTTACATCTTCAAGTTAACTAGTTGAAATATTGGGGTTTCTAATAAATTTTGTTCATAATTAATTCTGAGTTTCACTCAATGAGGACCAGTAAAGACATGGTCAGTTATCAGGCATGAAACTAAGAATATATATGTCAGACAATGACAGTTTCAGGCTTATTAAAACAATTAATAAGGTCAGGAAAGAGAGGTAGAATATTGTGGCTTACCTGGTGTTTACAGATGGCAGGCATCAAAATGATTGTGGAGTTCTTGAATTTTCAGAGGCGCCACCTTCTCATCTGATGGCTAGCCGGTAGGAATGTTAGGAAGATGTTTCCAGGGATCAACTGGCCATGGGTTTAGTAGTGTCAGCTTATTGAAAATGATTATAATATTTTGTTAATGTTTCTAAATGTATGATTGGTACCAAAAATAATATTTTGTAATCAGATCTTTAAATAAAGGCTAATTAAAAAGAAAGAGATGAGTATAATTAGATAATAATAAAAGCTGACATATCAGCTAGAATCATGTCAGGGTTATTTCCTTCAATTTTTTTTAAAAAATGATACTTTTTTCATTCATAAAATTTAAAATATAAATCAAGAGTCATTCCTTTATACATTAAAGAAAAATATAGCTTGAGAAGTTTGTTAATTTAAAAATAAATTAAACAAAGAAAAATTAAAATGTAAACATCATTTGAATTTTTTTCATTGGATTGTACAGGATGACGTGGTTATCAATGATATCATTGGTAACCGTGACAATGACCTACAGTCCAATGAAAAAAATTCAAGTTATGTTGATATTGTAATAATGATAGGTGAACATCAAATTTTATCTGCTCCATTTGGTGACAGTTATAGTATTATAAAAGAAATAAACACAAATCTTCCCAGATTCAAATAGATCAAATAATTATATTTAAATATCAATCTGCTGATCATCATATTTACTAAATAATTTCATAAATGTTATCTTCATATTGAGTTGAGATATTTGTTTATTTAACAGCATGGTTTGTGTGTTTATATTTGTGAAACTAAATTTAAATTGATTTATATGTTTTCAATTGACAGAATTGAGTGAATTTTTTGTTTTGTTTTCAGTACTTTGCTTTACCTGAAATTCCTTATTCTGTGGGCAGTTGTTTTACTTGCTGACTTTATTTTGGAATTCCGATTTGAATTTTTGTGGCCATTTTGGTTGCTGCTACGAAGCGTCTACGATTCCTTTAAGTTTCAGGGTTTGGTAAGTACAATAATTAATTGTTTATTTTTTCATTGACAAGAATGTCAATATAGGTACCATAACATTGTAAATAACAGATTGAGTCTAATCAAAATTATTTTGTAACTTAAAAAAATTAATTTATCTCTAAATTCAATCATTGAAAAGCTACTTACATAACAATAACATTGGGGTGTTTTGAAACTATGTATAAAATGGATATGTGTGCAGTATAATTAAAAAAAATTCTTCTCTAGTATTAGAATTTTATTTAGTATATTAATTTTTGTATGACATAACTTAATTTTTTGAAATTGTGTTTGATACTTAACAATGTTGAAATTAAAATACTTAAATACACAATTTCTTTGTTAGATCTGTTTGTATTGTTATGACATGCAAAATTACTTTTTTAAAAAATGAATACTACTAAATATTTTTACTTTATTCCAGACTTTCTGTGTATTTTTCATTTGTATTGCTGTAACATCAGATATGGTGTGTTTATTTTTCATCCCTGTTCACTGGCTATTTTTTGCTGCAAGTACATATGTATGGGTGCAGTATGTCTGGCACACAGGTTTGAATTTTCTAATTAGTATTTTTTAACTTTAATGTGGTTAGCTTTAATATTTCATTCATATAATTTACTGTAGTTTGTGTAATTCAAGTTCATATGACATGGTTTAAACAAAAGGACAAATAGTTTTTTTTATATAAAGTATATTTTTTATTTAGATTTCCTAGTTTGTTTCTGGAATAGCTTTTATATTTTTCCAGACATAAAATTAAAAGTAAATTTATCAATTAGTTGGAATATTGTGCAATCCATTTACAGCTTTCTATAACAGCTAAGAGAGAAATGGTTGTAATCTTTTTCTTACTTCTTAACTTTCATCTAGAAATCCAATCATGTTTATACACATCGGGCTTGGTTTGTTTCAATATATATGTAAATACTTGACTTATTTAAAAAGTGACTTGTATATACAATTCATATATTCAGTTTGTCTCATTTTCTCAATGACATTTCTTTTATATTTATCTCTGAATCTGTTTTAATTTTTATCTTTTTGCAGAGAGGGGCATATGCTTTCCCACAATCATTCTGTGGCTGCTTTTTGTGTATGTAGAAGCAGCTGTCAGACTACGTGATCTTAGACATCTTCCATTCCACTTAGATTTGTGTAGACCTTTTGCAGCTCACTGGTCAGTATTGTTATTGTTGATGAAAATTAAAAGTTTTAAAAATTATTTCTTTATTCTTCTATAATATTCACAAGAATAATTTTTTTTCATTTTGTCATCAGTTTAATTATAACTTTTAATCTGTCTATTTTCAGTGTATTAAATAGAATTAAATTAATGAACAACAGACAGCAAAGGTTTATATTTATTCATATGATGTTTTGCATTCACATTTGAAATTTCATGTAATTTATTTAAGATATTAAATTTTGAATTATGTACTTATAAATTAATTTTAAAAAATAAATAATATACTGAAGAAGTTACCTGTAATTGGTTCTTAATTTAATTTTGTTTAATTATTGGAAAACAGACAATTGATTTATTATTTTTAATATAGAAAATTATAGAAGGGAAATAAATTTTGGTTACATTAAGTTTTTCTTTAATTTTGCATTATTGACTGTGTATCTGTGGCAATAACAGCCGAACTCATAGATACACATTATCCATTTAAAATTAACCTGATGAAGCATTGAAGATGTATTAAATAAATATAAAATTGTTTCCTGACAAATTGGCTGTATTGATTATTATTACTTAACGTCAGATTATTTATTTTTGTCTAATTATTCATAGTAATATTTTATAAAAGTGTATTTTTATTTAGTACTATTCATTCGAAAATAATTTTCTTTTTCAGCATTGGTTATCCAGTTGTTACTTTGGGTTTTGGATTTAAAAGTTATGTTGGGTATAGGATGAGACAGGTTGGTAGTTTACATAAATATTACAATCACCATCTTCTACAATAAATGTATTGGTCAAAACTGTAAACTGTTTTTTCATAATTTTAGCGAAAGCAAAAAGAGGTTGCAAAAGAAAATGATTTCTACATGCAACTTCTTCGACAAGCACTTCCAATTGAAGCACAAGAACTACCACCTCATGATCATCCACAAGCATCATGTCATCAAACAGTTCCTGAGAAAAGCAAAGGTAAATTTACTTTGAGAAATGGCATTTTAATGATCTGTTTTGTAAATGATTAAAAATAGTATATTTCATTTGTGTTTGATTTTTGACAGGATTATACTATTTTAAATTGTTTACTTATATAAATTATGGAAGCCAAGTGTTTTTTGTAAATAATTTCAATTATTTTAGGAACTGATGCTCATGTCTCAAATGGAGTAGTTCACAACTCCACTTCACACTCAACAACAAAAAATAATCACAGAAAGTCTTTGGACAAAGGAGAGCGAACGGAAAAGAGTGTGGAATCTGAAAGTAAAAGCACAACAGAAAAATCATCAAAATACTTGGCCAGTAATGGCAGTATACACACAGACATGGACTACATAGAGAGAGTTGGGTTTGTAATTGAAACTTGTTGTGCCTGCTTGTTTGATTCTGTATACATTGTTGGGATAACCTTGCCAAGTAGTTCCATTTATTGAATTAGACACAAAATAATAATAAAATAGACTTGAAAATTATGTACGTTCAGTGTTTATATATTGCCAGAATTTTAAAAGCCTTTTCTAATTTCTAACAGCATTTCTCTAGACCGAAGTCCTGCGACAGTCCGCAAAACTGGTGGTTCCAGTTATGTGTATAAAAAGTAAGAAAAAGCTTTTTGTATTTTTTAAAACTATATTTCTGTTAGATTATCATGTATACTATTAAATTTTTTGAATTGAACAGCGAATTACTTAAATATTTTTTATTTGGCAGATCTGTTAATGATTTTGATGTAAATGAGGCTGAGAAAGATAAAAGTGCCAAAATATCTGTTCAATCGTTGAAATCAAATTCAACCAGTAAATGGAGCAATAATCAGCCACGTGAAAATACAGTAAATTCACAGCGTGAAAAGAAAAATAAAGTTAACCGAGAAACTTCTTCTGAGAGTGTTTCTTCCCACAAGGAAGAATATTATGGCAGGTAAGATTCAAAACCTTTGTTCATGAACAAACTTCATTGAATTGTACATGTTATGTGTATTTTTTATAATTGTAAGACATAAGTAAAATATGCAATTTTTAATATTTAGAATAAGGCAGTTGTTTTTATGATCTAAGGTTTTCCTGTTGTTTATTCACCTTTTTTCAAGTTGATTAAATTATGAAAGCAAATAATTGATGTTTTAAATATTTATTACATTAAATTGGAATTTAGTGGTGGTGGTATAATATTTTTTAATATGAATGGAAGTGTTTAGGCACATTATTCCCATATATACTATAGCATGATTTTCACTTATTATTTTTAAATTCTTACCCATTGTTGTCAGATATTTGGTTGGCTCAAAGAAAGACATTTTTGGTGTGCCACAGAGTGGTAAACGCCAAAAGTTGCAAATTATTGATTATTTTCAAATATGTCTAACTAAATAATTTCTTTTAAATTGTTTTAGGCTGGAAGCTGATGTTAAAAGATTTAAAATTGATCTACAACAAAGTAGACAGGTTGAGCAAGATCTCCGCAGTCAGATAAATTCACTGTTAAGTGACGAACAAAGTGTGAGACACGAACTATCTCAACTGCAGCAGGATAATGACAATCTCCAGTCTAAGTGAGTGATAACATATAATACAATGGGTTTCATTTGAAAATTAATTATTTTAAGCTATAAAGGGTGAGGCCATAACCAAAAAGCACTAATTCAGTTTGCCTTATTGTCTACCAGAAAGTATCAAAATTGCGTTTAACAGAAAATAAAGTCCCACATTCTCCAACAGACTTCACCTATTGGAAGGATGTCCAATTTGGTTCTAAAGTGTAATTATTGGTATCAAATATGTAAATTATAAATAAAATACAAAGAATAGCCAAAAGTCTGAAATAGAAATATTTAAAAATGAAAATTTTCAGTCCCAGATTTGTAGTAGCAACATGACACAAAGTTGGGGACAAAACATTTTAAAATTCTTCTATTTCTGAATTTTGGCCATTATTTGTATTTTATTTATATTAAGTCAGATTAATTTAATTATTTTCTTTGTAAACTGACATGAGAAAGTAAGAATAGCTAATATTTTGAATAGACCTCTGTATTAAACCCTTCATTTAACTATAGTTATTAATATTTGAAGAACGTGGAAGGTGGTCTATTTTTTATCTGTACAAGTTCCCCCTCCATCTGCCCAAATAATATCATAGGTCATAGTAATATTTTTAACTTCAAATATAGTCTTTGAAATGAAGATCATTAACACTAACATTAATATTTCCTTGGAAGTATGCGACTTGCTTTCGTTAGCAAGTACTTGGAGAAATATAGATGATAACAATGAACTAGCATAAGCTATCAGTTTGACTCACTGCTTTCATTCTTTGTCAATATATTTCTGGATATATGGATTGAAAAATGCTGGTACAGATTATTTATCATGGTGTCCTGTTTTTTTCTGTTAATTGAAGTTGTCATTGGGTTTTCCATTGCCTAGATAGGTTTTAAGTAAATGAGTTTAATAATAGAGAAACAACTTGTATTAATAATTCCACACCATTACCACAAAATTTTAATCCTGTTTTTTTTTTAATCTAGGACCAGTTTACAATGCTTCATTCAATGTTATTATTTGAGAATGAACATAATTAAATACTATTTAATGATTAACATAGTACTTTATTTATTCAGTGGCATTCTATTTTAGAATATCAAATTTGTTTGTCTTAATACTGTGACAGCTTCGCTAAAATTAAAGGATGAAGACTGCATGACATAAAAAACCTGTGTGATACAGTAAAGTGTACATTATATCTTATTTCTTTACAGCATCCAATACATTGAACACACTGGAACAATAAATTATTGTCCATCACTTTTAGTCACAACTAACTTTATTATTACAATTTCAAATATACAGGCTACATGGGTTGGTCACCGCTCGTCAGACAGACAAACAAACTATTTCACACTTGGAGCGACGTCTTCAAGATGAAAGGCGAATACGTGGTTCATGTGAAGCGCAGTTGGCTGCAGAAAGGAAAGCAAAGAAGGCAGAGGAAGCTGTTGCGGCAAGGGCTGTTGCGATGGCAGCAGCTGTAAATAAGTGAGTTTATAAGTGGAAAAGAAATGTGTGGTCATATTTCTGTAAAGTTTAATGTCAAATAACAGAGAATCATCAACTCTGACCACTTTTTTTTTCAGGAATGAATGTACTGAGAGTTGCAGAGCAAGAAGACGTGACCTAGAGACAGAAGGCAAACAGCTTAGAAGGGAACTCAAATTGAAGGACGAGCGCTTTCTTGCAGCGGAGAGAGAGATGCAGGTAGAAGGAAGCGATTGAGTACTGTTTATGAAGACAAATTTTAACAACATTCTGTATTAATTTCTTTCTGTGTTTTAGACATTACGCCAGTACAAAGAATCTCACAATGAGTCTGAAATTCTTATGTCTGCTCTGTCAGCTATGCAGGACAAGAATGCTCACCTGGAAAATAGTCTCAGTGCTGAAACTCGAATTAAGTTAGACTTATTTTCTGCTCTAGGAGAAGCTAAACGCCAATTGGAAATAAGAGAAAGTAAGTTTATGTAAATCTTTACCTTTTTGATGTAGGTGTCAACTTACAGAGAAGACTGAATTTTTGTATATTTTTTTCCTATCTAATTTATTATTTAACTATGTCATATTATGTTTGTGTATGTATGTATATAGAAAGAAGATGACTTACCTGAGGTTCATAGATGGTAGACACCTTGTGAGGTTTAGAGAACTTGAATTTTCGGAAAATCCGAAAGTTAGGATACATTTCCAGTGATCGGCTAGCCTAACTTTCTGATGAAGGGGGCGGTGCCTCCGAAAATTCAAGTTCTCTAAACCTCACAAGGTGTCTACCATCTATGAACCTCAGGTAAGTCATCTTCTTTCTATCTCTCTGTCCTTTCCCCATTAATTGTTTAGATATATATATAAAATTGAAGACATAAAATGGGCTGTTCAAGTTAATTTTACCACCTGCTTCACTTTGTGAAAAAATAAGCACTATTACAAAGCAGTAATTGGTTATTTTATTTATTGCACTAAATATAAATAAAATTAATATGAACATCAATTTCAAAGCTTAAAAGTAATAAATAAAAAAATTACAGGATGGCTGCTGTAATTAAAACATGAAAAACTTTATTTGAATTGTACAATCGATTTTAAGAACAACTGGAAGTTGCAACTATTACATTTCAGTCTTGCATACAAATTGTGAAACCTAGTTGCTTGCATTCCTGGCACATATTATTCCACCAATGCAACAACTAGTAGTGGCCTTCATCACAACTACCCTTTTGTTGAATAATTACATTTTGATAAAACTTTGCTTTATTGACAAGTACAGTACTACCAAAATCCAGGAAACTAGAAACAATCTATTCAAAATTTGGATACCAACTTCCTGCTTTAGACTCAATAAGTCATATTTTAGTTTATTATATACATATATGCAAAGGGAAATAATGGTTTGTTACTTCAAATCAAAATTCTTATTTTTTTTTACAGCTGTCATTAGAGCTCAAGAGAAGGAAATAGAAGAGCTGAAAAGCAAGATAGCACAAGTACTGGCAGTCATGCCGACTGATACTTTCGGTGTTGAACAGACTACTGGTGTAATGACTTCCAAACTACACCTGACTGAAAACCCAAACACTTGCATTGGGTGCAACATATCGAACTTGGATCCAAATGCTACTGCTTACACACCCAAGAGCAGTCTTGTTGCTTCAACTACAGGCTGAAAAAAATGTTTGTAGATCACAAGAAATTTCCGTTTTAGGGATGGTGTCACTTTTAATGTTCTCATTTTTTTGAGTTACAATACATTAATTTTGCTTCATATAGATGCACATTTGGAACCAAAAGTATTTTTTTTATTTCATCAAACATTTTGTTTCTTCCTTGTACACGAAGAGGTTCAATATCAAAACTTGTGCTTCGTTAAAAATCATGACAATTTTCAATTAACGTTTTTTTTAAAAAAACAAAATTGATACTTTTAAAAATACTCACTAAATTGTAGCATTTTAAAATGTTCCAATAAATAATATTAATCATTTTGACATGTGGAGAAAACTACTGTGTGAAAATTAATCCCCAATCCCTGATTGATAAGATTTTATTGCATAGAAATTTGTGAGTGAAGGGCTTATCATAAGACCAAAATGTATTTTTTTATATCTTTCATTTATTTCATTAAATCTACTGCTCTGTTCCAATCTCCCACTTCTTCCATCCTATGCAAATATTGTGTATAATTAGAATTCTTGGCGAAAGATTAATCAACATGATTTACTTCGGAGAAAACTAAAGTTTTTGTAAACACAGTACATGAAACCTTGTAGGTCCCCTGTTGTTGCTAAATGAGCAGCAATATTATCCTTTCTTGGCAGTTCTGGTATTGTGTGTATCACTAAAACAAAAATATAAGCATACATAAAAAGTATTTGACAAAGAATAAAATTGTCAACTGGTATTTTTAGTCTGAATATTTATTACCTCTGATGAAATTAAGACTGCTGGCAGATACATACTATTATGTATTTTAAAAAATCTTAATATATTTTTATTAATTGCATTTAATTTAATACAAAATCATTATAATGCAACAGTACAGTATAATGGCCCTGCTTTAAAATGGATTCAAAATTTTTTAAAATTATATTAAATGGAAATTTCTCTATTTCATCTGATTTAAGGCACTTTTCTAAAATAAAACTAGAGAACAGAACTTTCAAATGTCTATCAACCCTTATAACAATTAAAACAACTGTGTTGAAGTCTATTGAGTATATTTAGAGCATTCTTGCATTTTAATCAATAAACTTATGGAATTAGTAATTTCTTGATCCTGCAAATATGTTTGACCACAAACCAGTCATGTTTATGGTTTAAAACAATAATTATACTTAATTATATTTAAAAAGAAAATGATAGGTATTCATCAGTAGAAAATACTTAGCAAACAAATAAAAAGCAACATCAGTTAAATAAATCTATGATTATTTACAATGCTTAAAATGATAATTAGGAACAAATTCTGTTTAATTGTATTACTATTAAGGTAATTCATCTTAATAACTTACATTCTATACTTCCATCTTTTTGCTTCATTTTGACAGTCCAATTATCATTTGAAGGCTTTTTCTCTGTAAAGAAGTATAAAGTGAAAACAAGTGGATCACTTTTATCAATGTCCAAGTAGCATGCAGTAGAAGTTTTAAACAAGATCAACTTCTTCAGTAGTTCTTTATGTATTTTTTTCACTTTTTTACAATTTTCTTTCATTTCTGAAAATATTAATAATTCATTGCGATGAGTGAAAACATTTAAAACTGTTACAAATAGTAAAGTAACAATTCACCTAGCCTTTTATGAAATTGCTGGAATGCAGTTTTTATCTAGTGTCATTGTTTATCTATGATTAAAATGTGACTTCATCACACACATTATATATTTTGATAGGGTGTAAGGTTAGAAACTGTGGGAGAAAATTGGGTAATTTGCTTTTTAAGTCACAAGCTTGGCATAGAAATATGCTCAGAGAAAGCTGTGTGGTCACAGTAGAGTGGAATAGAAGAAGAAAGATCTCAGATGGCAGGGCCCAATCCTGGCATTGTGATAGAGGGAAGGGGGGTTGCTCTGAAAATTTTGGGCCCCACATGGTGCATGAGCCTTAGGTGTGTCACCAACTTTCTCTCTCTCTTTTCTTAATTATATATATAATGAACCTCAGGTAAGTCATATTTTTCTATCTCTGTCCTTTCCCCATTATTTCTTTTAATAAACATGACAATGCTTTTCCTGACTCATATATATATATATATATATAGGAAGACAGTTCCAGTGATCGGCTAGCCTTGTTAACTTGAGTACCACAGTACATAAAAGTGCTTAATTTATAACACTTACTTTTCTCTTGTAAATTGATTTCTTGTTCAACTGACTGCATATCTTCTGAAATCTGGTCTATTGCGATTTTATACTCGTTACATGCAGTTTCCTGGTTTTGTTTTAAATGCATTACACACTCCAATTTTTCGTTCGTTCTTTTATGAAGTACATCATACTCCTTAATTTTTTCCTCTGTCAAAGTTTTATCTTTCAGGGCGCCTGGAAGCCAAGGTTCCATATATAAAAAATTACAAAAGTATTAGATAATTTATAAATTATAACGTTTTAAATTACCTTCCATTTCTTTTACTTCATATTTACGTCTCAACAGCTGGCGAACAAATGTTTTGTACGTGGAGTCTGCCTGTGTTGTAAGTCTATTCAGCAATTCTGATGCCGTTGTTGAAAAAATCTCAGTGGATTCCATATTTATAAACACTATAAATTGGATGATCATATGAATTGCCGCGCATTACTTCAAAATATGACACTTGGTCAGAGATTATATACAAATACCTAAACAAAGATCATTATAATATAGATAGCCGTAATCAAAGATCATTAGAATGAAGAAAATCATCTTTGACACACATGGCGCTCCATAACGGCAATTTAAAATCAGCGTTATTTGTATCTCTTAAAATTTATCATAAAGAAACAAAAAGGAAATTACAGTAGATTAATTATACAATAACTATTTTCAAACGTGTAATGTAGAAACAAATTTATACGGACGATCAAGTTTTAAAATCAGTATTGTCAGTTGAATTCAAAGTTATAAAAAACATTTTTCTGAAAGAGAAATTAAAAATAAATACTTTTCGCAAAATGTTGGAGGAGAATATACACTGTTTTACGTTGGAAAATAAAGTATTTCCTACATCACTGGTGGGAAGCCCCTATGAAAATGAATCCTCGATTTTCGTCGATAATCCGTCTGAATGCGATTGACGAAATGCGAGACCGAGAGAATTATTTTCGTATGAATTAGTACATCGTAATAAACTAATTCCCAATACTAAACAATAGACCATATTTTCAACAGAATAAACATAGATCAAAAATAAAATTCGACAAAAGTCTAAACCGACAATAACCAAATTTAACTAAAAACCGAGTTTTCGATGTAAAATGTTTTGACATTGTCGGGAATCCCATCCAAGAGATCTACAAATAGCGTTAGTTGAAATGCTGAAGCCAGTATCCTCTAATCCTTTTCTGACGTTTAAAAAGATCCCATAGAAATCTGGAAACTTGATGTTGACTGTCCATGCCTACGAGTACATACATACACGCCGTTTACTTTCCTACTTTGGAATTACTTACTGCTGCGAGGCAACATTTTCATTCACGATAGAAATTTAAAATAGTTTAAGAACGCAATATTACAGGCGTTCATTTAGAGTATTAACTAAGGCTGCGCGTTACGTACGAAGCTTTATCCGACTGTTCAATTACTTTCAAGCAAGAAGCAAATGCAAATTCATCACTACCTTTAATTTTCCGTCGGATTTAAATTTATTTAACGTTTTTTGATGTGATAGTTAATATTATTTTATATTTTACTTATTTGCGATGTAATGAATTTATGTAAAAAAATCTTCTTCTAATATGATTACTGCTTCTACTTAGTATTATAATTTTCTATTGTATTTATTTATAATGCAATAAATTTATTTAACATTTTATTAGAAGTTTTACTTAAATATATGTATTTTGCATTTAGCAAAATTAGCAGTGACGAATTCCTGGTTCAAGAGCCATGAAAGAAGACTCTACACATGGAAGAATTTATATAATTTTATATATATTATAATTTATATAAATTATATAAGGGTGAGACAGAGATAGAGGTTCAGGTGCTGGACTGCAAACCTATCCAGGAACCGATGTGAATTCCAACCATAATCGATTGATTATGATACGCAGGCTGAAAATGAAGGAACTCAAAGGAATTAAAAGAAAGAGTTGGCAATTAGAAAAACTGAAACAACAGGAGGTACTTCAGACTTTCAAAGAAAATATCAAGAGTAGATTAATAGAGAAAGGAGAAAGAAACAATATAGAATAGAAATGGATACTGTTGAAGGAAGAAATGACAAGAGCAGCGGACGGAAAAAAAAGAAAAGTAGTTCAGATTAATAAGAAAGCATGGATAACGCAAGAAATAATAAAAATGATCGATGAAAGGCGTAAATTTAAAAACGCGATAGATGAGAATGATTACGAGTAGTACAGACGTCTGAAAAATGAGGTAGAAAGTATAAAGTATCTAAAGAGGCTTGGTTGAAGTGGTTGAAGATTTCATGCTGAGATGGAAAATAGACGCAGCTTAAAGTAAAATCAAAAAAAAAATTGGAAAGAGAAAAATATTAGCAAGAACATCAGGGATACCAATTATGGATAAAGAATAAATGGCAGAAATATGGAAGGAATGTCTATAAGACCTGTATCACGATGGAAATCTAGATCAGTCAGTAATATAAGAAGAAGAGGAGGTGGATGGTGAAGAGTTGGGGCACAACATTTTAAGGTCGTTGTTTGATAATATGCTGACAGATCTGAGCAATTGTAAAGCTCCAGAAGTTGATAAGATCATCGGGCGAAGAAACAGTAACATGGCTGTTCAGGATAGTTTGCGAAATCTACGAAATGAAGAATGCCAGAAAATTTTAGTAAAAACATAATTATACCCGTACCGAAGAAGACTGGGGCTGACAGATGTGAACAGCATAGAACAATTAGTTCAGTCTCTCATGCACGCAAAATATTAACAAAAATATTATATAGGAGGGTGCAACGGCAAATAGAGTTAGGAGAATATCAGTTTGATTTTAAGAAGAATGTAGGGACAAGTGAAGCAATATTGACATTGCGTGTAATTGTAGAATACAGGATAAGAAAAAAAACAGGTCTACGTTCATGACATTTGCAGATTTAGAAAAAGTCTTTGATAATGTGAATTGGAACACATCATTATTATATGGGTACGAAACGTGGACGATAGGAGTTGGGGAAAGGAACAGAATAGAAGCCTTTGAAATGTGGTGCTATAGGTGAATGCTGAAAATCAGATGGGTGGATAGAATCACAAGCGAGGAAGTTCTTAATAGAATAGGGGAAAAGCGAACAATATGGAGGCCGTTGACTAAGAGAAGGGATGGGTTAATAGGCCACGTTTTAAGTTACGAGGGTCTTTTAAATTAGCATTAGAGGGAAGTGTGTGTGGTAAGAACAGAAGAGGGAGGCCAAGGATTGAATACGCTAAGTATATTAGGGAGGATGCTGGTTGTGCTAGTTATAAGGAAAAGTAAAAGGCTTGCGCAAGATAGGTTAGCACGGAGAGCTGCACCAGACCAGTCTTAGGACTGAATGCTACAAAAACAATAGAAAAATTATAATTTTAAGTAGAAGCAGTAATCATATTAGAAGAAGATTTTTTACATAAATTTATTACATCGCAAATAAGTAAAATATAAAATAATATTAACTATCACATCAAAAAATGTTAATATATATTGTAACATGAAAAGTTACACGCAACAATGCGGGCCAGCTTGCGAGTTGCAATTGTCGCAACTCGGGCCAACAATGGAGTCTGGCGAGACTCGAGCAGTCGTCATGGGGTAGTGGAAGGAGAAGGATGTGTCGGCAGTTGCGGACGGAGAAAGACCACGCCCTGTAGTGATAATTTTTCTCATGTTCTGAAATGGATTAAAGCTATTAAAATCCATTTTTTTGGTATTTTTATTAAAAAATACCTGGAGCCCAAAAAGCATTTAAATCCTCGATTACGGAGGAACGCCGGATCTTCTACAGTATTATACACCATTATTGTCCAATTTGCTATATGTTTAACAAAAAAAACATGAGAAAAATCTAAAACTATAAACTATGCTAAATAACTCCAATATTTTACTGGTAATGAAATTAACATTTTTTTTTACAAAAACTAAGGAACTTGGAGAATATTGACACCAGTTTAATTGTGAACATCGGTGGGTGCATGAGGAGGATATTTTGTGGGTGTTTCAATATTGCACAACGGGACGGTGGTCTGGATTCCTTGTTTCCGGACAATGGTTTGCGCCCAAACAGTTGTAAGCCTTTCAGCCTTTGCTCTTTGATTCACTTAGGACGGATGATTGACGGGAGGAATCGATGTCGTCGGCGTCCATGTTTACCTGGCGAGGTTCCCGCTTGAGTGAGGCCAGTCTCAGCCACATCGCCGTCGCGCGAACACGCGACGCCCTCCGTCCCGGCGCCCTATTGCAAGTACGAAACTAAGAACTTACCTCCAGACACATAAGGCTCGGTCACATATTATCGAAAAAAATACGTGTAAATTATTTATCAAAGTTATCAATTTTTTGTATATTCCAAAACCATTCAATCGCTAAATTCGTTTGCAAAATTTATTGAAGTATTACGAGTGAATTTGATAAATAGTTTCGTTTTGTAAGTTTGAACGACATTAATGACGATAGAGACATAATATTAGAGACACCACGGAACAACATATCCTTTTCTTTTATTATGTAGAATTAATCATGATAGAAATGCAAGAATAAATGAGTGAGTTAACATGTGTGTGGCGGGGAGTTAATGAATGAATTTCCCAAAGGAAATTCCTAAGTTATATATAAAACAGTTAAAAATAGGGAATTATATAATAAATCTTTTATGCATGTTATCGTCATTACTTAAACAAAACGCGGCCTCACAGTACCTTTAGCTTCTATATAACATAATTTACTAATAACTAGAACTGTACATTGTACTTACATCATTAAAGATCATTTAAGATTCACATAAACTATTACATTAATTCGTAGAAACATTTAAAATCAAAACTTTACAAATGTTTGTTGTTACTGTACCAAAAGACTTTGGTCCATCATATATGATTTCCTTACACAGAATAAATAGGCGTTTTCTGTTTGGACTTCGTGAAACTAAAATTGGTGATTACTGATTATCCAATTAAATTTATCGTATTTAGTAATAAAAGATACTATATTTCATTAGGATTACAGAAAATAAAATTGTAAAATTTCGAGAGACTAACAGAATTTAGTAGATTGTAATGACACTTTTATGCATTTAATGAGAAGGTAAATATAAGAATTTAAGTATGAAACTACATTT
Organism: Eucriotettix oculatus; assembly: GCA_034510155.1. Lineage (NCBI taxonomy): Eukaryota > Metazoa > Arthropoda > Insecta > Orthoptera > Tetrigidae > Eucriotettix > Eucriotettix oculatus. The sequence continues at coordinate 62,548,194 of CM067381.1, forward strand.
GAATCATGTTCCTCCAATATTAAGTTTTCCCCGTCTTGCGGTAAGGGGTGTAAGAGTTTCCTTCTTATAATTTTGCAATTATAAACCTCATATCGAATATGCTGATGTTTTTTTTTATAAATGGAAATCAGAAGTTAAGCTTAAATAATTAATTTTAAGATTTATTTTATATTACTTGTTAACTGATCTCTGGAATTTATTAATCAATCAATCATACGTGAATAAATATTTGAATGACAAAAAAATAATTACAGAATAAGATATCTTCCTCTTCGGCTCTAAGGCCCATTGAAGGCCTGAGCCTACCGGGTCGACTGCGGATATAAAATAAGATATAGAATTTAAAATCAGTTTTACTGATGAAATTGTTGACTGCTATGTGGTAGATAACAAAAATTTATTTTCTACCAACTGACTAGTTGATAAACCACCAATAACTGTAACCGTTCGAAATTTAAAACATTTCTCCTCTTTTCCGATTATAGTAAAACATGGAGAAAATATATGTTCCTTTTCTGCGTTTCCCCGTGAATTTCTTCCGAAAAAACACCTGGAATTATCACAACAAACTTAAGGCCATTCTGACCAACAGGTTGAAGCCCTATTTTTGTCCTATTTGTCTAGCTGTTTATCAAGACGTCTACATTTTCGTAGCACGGATAACAGTCCAGACTCTGATATCCAATATTAACTGAGAAGGTCTCCTAAGAGACCTAAAATGACAGTAATAAATTTATCAAAACCCAGCTTCGTTAAGGGATTTATTAAATAATAATCTTATTAACCAATAAATAATTGAAGTTTTTTAATAAGGGTGAAATGTTTATTATGGTTTTGCTATATAATATATTGTAGAAGATCCGGCGTACCTCCGTATTCGAGGATTTAAATGCTTTTTTGGGCGCCAGGTATTTTTTAATAAAAATACCAAAAAAGTGGATTTTAATAGCTTTAATCCATTTCAGAACATGAGAAAAATTATCACTACAGGGCGTGGTCTTTCTCCGTCCGCAACTGCCGACACATCCTTCTCCTTTCACTACCCCATGACGACTGCTCGAGTCTCGCCAGACTCCATTGTTGGCCCGAGTTGCGACAATTGCAACTCGCAAGCTGGCCCGCATTGTTCATTGTAACTTTTCATGTTACAATATATATATGAGAGAGAGACGGAAGTAAATACAGAAATTCTAATAGGGGGAGGGAAAACTCAAGGTTGATTAAAATATTTTCACTTTCATTTGCATAAATTTTTTACAACTTATATACTTGATCGTAAGGAATTTATAAATCAAATCAAGTAGATACTACTACAGATTTTTCGATGAAAGTTTAAATTGTCTCGTTAGTGGCTTGTGATTGACAGTTAATTTGATAAAATTCGAAAAATGAAATGAAAATTGGGTTCGTTGTGTTGAAAGACATCGTACTTGTGGGAAAGTAGATTGTGCGTGCACTTCACTAAAGTGTTATTAACTACATGAAACTACTCCAAGTAATACCTATTGCATTCCTAATGAAGGTGTTAATAACCTAAAGGCCATTTGGTTGCTAGTAGCCAATAATACAGTAATAAAAATGATAATTAAAACTGGAGCAATATCGTTATAATCGTGATATTAAATTATCCGTCACGGACAAGTGTACAGGTCTTAGAAAATATGTGTTTCCGGATCCTTGTTTATTGGACTTATTTTTCTTGTTTTGATGGTTACTGTCACAGCTCAAAATTTTCGACAATTTTTTTTATTATATCTCTCGTCATTTGTGTGCTTTGAATAAAGCGGTCTTTTTTTGTATCTAGTAGTTCTGCAGCTATGGAGTCGCCTCTCCTGAAGGACGTCGGCTGCCCGCCGTCTCCGGAGACAACGTACGCCGCAGACGAGCGTCTGTTCCGCGAGTATTCCGGTTGCCGTGGGCCGTGGCGAATCGCTCCGTCACCGTGGGGCGGCAGGGGGCTGTTCACGACGAGGGCTCTTCGCGCGGGGGAAACGGTGCTGCGCGACCCGGGGCTTATGCTTGCACCCCGCGGGGGCGGCGCCGCTCCGCTGATCTGCCAACGCTGCCACTGCCGCCCTTCCGCCACCCCCCTGCGCCCCTGTCAAAACTGCGGTCTACCTGTGTGTTGCGACGAGGCGACGCCAGATCGCCACGAAGCAGAGTGCCGCCTCCTGCAGCGCTGGGGGGCGACGACGGCGACGCCCGAAGACTGCAACGACCTCGTCAGGGCGTCGGCGGCTCTGAGGTGCATGACGCTGTCCGCAGAGGGAAAGAGGATACTAATGATGCTGCAGTCGCACCAGCATCCCAGGCATGAGGCCGCCGCGGTAAGCAACTAACATCAGCTGGGGCCATTTATACAACGGGCAAACGTGGTACACAAAATATTACGAGGTCCTGAAAAGAAATTTCTTAAGACCTTATTTTTGAATCCATACACTCAGTCCATCAGTTTCTTTATACCTTCTGTTTAAGACGATTTATTAAACTCGGAAAAATAGGAGTTCGACTTAATCATTCGAAAAAAATCTTCGTACAGTAACACTTCTGTTGATTTGGATCGAAAACTAAGCGATTGGAGAATTCACGTAGTTTGGTGTACTGTTGAGTGTGCATTTTAAATTTTATCCTCTAATTCTACGTAATCTCTGATGATAATTTTGACATTGTCCAGACAGTAAATGAGGACAAGATGAACATGTTTAATCACTGAATTGTTTGGTGAATTAACATTTCATCGATATTAATAAACGTCGTAAGATGCAAGTTGAATTGGCATCAATTCTTGGAAAAATACTACATGCCATGCAGTTATTGTCTACATGAAGCTATGAAGAGAACCCGCCGTTATTTGAGAGAAAGAGTAGACGTGTGAGGTGGCCGTGGTGAATGGGAATAAATTTTTGGAAACCATTGCAGCAAAATGTTTAGCAAACAGATAATGAAGAAGTCAACAAGCAGAAAAAATGATTTTTTGTACTTTTCGAAAACAACAAGAAGTGTAGAAACGTTGTGTGGTATTTATTTTATCATTTAATTAGGACATGTTAGGGATACAGCATTATCTATTCGCAAATTTTCATATAATACAGGCGTTCTTATATTTCCAAAAAAAAATATTGTATTGGAAATGAAAAAAGTTGTAGTTGTGAGCTACAACAGTCTCTGATCTGAGAACTTGGAGAAACTTTGGGGGAAAGGTTTTGACGGTCTACGAACCTGACAGAGGACGTATAAGATCCACATGAGACTGGATAAGTCTACTAAGCAAACCTGACAAGAAGCAAGGGGGACAAACTATACTAAGCAAACATTTAACTTTCCTCAGGGACTATCAGAAAACCCAACAGTGAATAAACTGAGAAAAGACACGGATCACCTGTAAACGTACAGGGGATAGGTTTTAATGAACTGGAATGGATCAAGGGCATAAATACTACAAACCTGTTATATGGCAAAATCTTGGAGAGCTTAGAATACGGAAAAAGAAAATGGAAAGAGTCTATACTGATTACGGTTGTAAGCTCCATGGAGAAACTCTACAAAATTGTGAATGAATCCACGTAGAGTGTGTAAAAGTGGAAATCATTTGACGCCAGGATGAAGAGATTGCAATAGAGTTGGGGAGAAAAGGGAGTTCTCTAAAAAGTTGAGTAAAAGCAGCCGGGAAATGAGGACCAAATTAAGATTATTAGGAATCTATATAATAAATACTATGTTACGTCATAGTTAACCGGCCACTGCGGTTTCTTTAACGAGATACTAAAGTCATTTCATCTCCTGGAAATCTCACAGCACATATATAAAATATTGGTCCATTTACATGTTTTCACCAATAATTAAATGAGGGTAAATTAAGGACCTGATACAAAAAATGTTTTCATTTAGTTGAATCGACGTTTCGTCACCATATTCGTGATTTCTTCAGATCATGTTACTACAAAACTTATACGAAAATTACATTAAATATTAATAAAATATCAGAATCTAAATAAAATGAGCAATAATAAGGAATAATAAAAATTATAATTTTGAAATTTTGTTGAGAAAAATGGGCCATATAAATCAAAACTCGAAATACGATACAATAATACATAGCATAGACAGGTAAACTTAATATTGTATAAAAGTGGTACGCTAGAAGATAGTTTCATGAAACAAGTAGACTAAATAACGTGAAAATTAAAAATATTGAAATAAATTACAATGGGATCAGCTCAGTCAACGTGTTGTCCTCTATTGTGACCAGTGGGACCGTGACGTTGAACGCGATGATTGAAATCGTGTTCATGGTTATGAAAGTTTGTAGTTAAGTTTCTGGTCTCTCTCCCCGTTTGCAGGTGGACTTACTGAAGCGCCTTTCCAAGGGGAACATCCCGCAGGAGCACCTGCGTCTTCTACGGCACGTCTGCTGCGTGCTGGATTCTAACGCCTTCGAGACGCCCCTGGACGGGTCGCGTTGCCCCGACGCCCTGGCGTGCCGCATGCGTGGCCTCTACCCGCTCGGCGCCATGATGAACCACACATGTACGCCCAACACTACGCACGGCTACGACGCCGCCCACGCCATGGTGGTGCGCGCCGCGACGCCGCTGCCAAAAGGTGCTGAGCTCACCACGTCCTACGCGCCGCTACTCTGGGGGACGCCGGCCAGACGTCGTCACCTCGCCGTCACCAAGCACTTCCTCTGCGCCTGTCCCAGGTGCCAGGACCCTAAGGTAACCAACCATCTTCATTGCAGCCGTATACTTTTGGAAACAATTACGAAAAGTCGATCAGTTCGAGTACCTTGAAAGTATTTTGACGAATGACGGTCACATCCCATTGACCAAAATTGGATTCACCAATTAAAGACTCTTTCTGACTAACATGCACGTGAATCTAAAAATTACAAAAGAGCTTGGTGAAGTTTTACTCGGTGAACAGGGCTGTATATGGATCAGAAACACGGATCTTAAGCAAGGAGGAGTTTTCCATGTAGCGTTGGGATGAAGTGAACTGATACGCCAAAACAGTGAAGAGGCTCTTAGAAGAGTGAATGAAAAGAGATTTAAATTGACTGCAGTTTATAAGAGAAAGGAAAACTGGATCGGACACATCTTAAAGTGAAATTGTTTACTACACGACATCACCAATGGACATATGGATGATCATAGAAGGAGAAGAGTATAACTGCTAGAATGGAGGAAGAGGAATATATTGGATGAAGAAGCTACGACAGGGCAAAGTGAAGCAGGTAATTTACGGAATAAGTTCTATCAGTACCTAGAAAAAACATAATTTTTATGAAATTTCCAATTTTTTAATCACGATTTACAAAATAAGCTTTTCACTCATCACTAAATCTCAGCAGTTTCATACACATGATTTGTGATTTAAGCGAGTGGAACTCAAGTAAAGTATTATCTGTGTAGCAACCACAGCTGTCAGCATTTTTTTTAAGCTGAATGTCGGTGTATTTGTCTGCGTAGGAAGGTGGCGCTCGTCTCTCGGCCCTCAGGTGCGGTCGACCTAGCTGCGACGGCTCCATGTTTTGCGATGAACCCTTGAACAATTCCTCTACGTGGAGCTGTGAAACGTGCGCCTTCAGGTTGACTTACCGGCAGGCCGACGCCGTCCAAGGTGTCCTAGGCTCGATCCTGGGCTCCGTGGATACGACGGACCCGGACGCCGTCAGTGATTTCCTCCGGCGCCAGAAAGCTTTGTGCGGGACCAACCAGGTCACCGTGGAGCTCAGGTGCTGCGTCATCTGGCTCTACGGGCATACACGGCGACATCGATGGGAAGGTTAGAACAAATGTTTATAACGGACAGCGTTTCCAAATTATGATAAATTTGGAAATTACACAGCTTTTGAAAATTACTTATATGATTCAGTTTTTAAAAAACCCTAAAATTGTATTCCAAATTGAAACTAAATTATTATAATTTATTAGTTGAGACCAAATAATGACCCCAGTATTTCAACAGCGATTCGTGGGCTCATTCATTTATTGTCGGTGTAGTTCTATTCTGCCAACACCCTTAATGAACCAGGTAACCGTTGTATTTTTACAAGTAAAGTATTTGTGGATGCAGCTCATGGCATTTAAAATTAAATTTTCTTTCTCTCTTCTAGTCAGAGGTACTGTGGACATTGTCATATAGTTCGTGTGTGTCTCTGGTTTTGAGTACAACCAGGCGCTGCGGGAGTTTTCTCGCAGGCGCTTCAGCCCAGAGTGATCATGTCGGGAATGCCTCGCACTCTCTCTGGGTATTTTTTTAATCAAAGTTCTCATATGCCGAGACACCTTCACCTATTTTAGGAGGTATATGTACTGGGGTCGAAGACCTTGGGCATATGGCAAGAGCTGTCCGCTAATCCCATTGGATCAGTCGGCCAACTGCCTCCTGAAACTGGTGGAGACACGGAGAAGGGAATGCTGCGACCCCACAGCAGACTCGTCTCCCGTCATTCGGAAGGGCGTGAGAATAGTACCCAATGCCCGACCTACCTGATGCAGGTTTTCTAGGGTTTTCCCTGCATCTCTTTAGGTGAAACACCGGGTAGGATCCTTAAACCATAGCCCGGGGGCCCTAGTCAACCCTTGGCTACCTTGCTCTACCTTCCGCATCCCCCCTTTTCAATTCCCTTCCTATGCTATTAAAGGGGAGTTGCCTGTTTCAGGATCACCCTCAAGTAGCCTGTTAACCAAGCAAACAACTGGTTTTGAGTACAAATTAATTATATCTATTGTCTTCTTTCTTAGACATAGTGAAGCATTACAATGAATATTATGCCTCTGGTTGCATGTCTCCAATTTTGTATAAGATTTGCGTTAACAATGTGGACATTTTATTACAGATGATCATTTTTTTGTGTGTGTGCAATTTCATTTTATTCTTGAGTGACGGGAAGGCTTCTGATTTTTCTATCTAACTATTTAAAATTTTATAGATCAGTGATTTAGATATAGCTCTATTGCCACATTTTAAATGCTCGTTTAAAACCAAATTTTTCTAAAGCAGAGCTTGTGTTATCAATTTATAAAGCACCCGAAATATGTGCACTGATTTTCACAATAGATGATTGGATGGACATGGTATGTAAGATTTTGAAGAATTCATTTTAGATCAATGAACTGCACGCTTCACATTTTTCCCTAAATATTCCTTGGCATTCATAGTTGCGTTTTTCTTACATATTCTGAAACGTTTTAATTGTTTTAGTTTATTGGAAATGAAGAGGAACAGTGATATTAATATATTGCCTTTTCCAAAAAAAAATTAAGATAGAGGTTTATAACCTTAGAAGTTTCTCAACTAGTTAGACAATTTGTGACTTGTCTTGTCAGTAACGTATTACCACATCTCGGTTTCATTTCCGGTGGTTGTATATTCTGTTTGGTTTTCTTTGAATAATATCGTTGATTCCTGAACCTCATGCATGAGTGGATATTTTAAGTACTTCACCAAGAACTGAATTTTTTTCCTGCCAGTTCCCCTAACTGTTGTGGTGTGATAGCATCTCCGCCGCTAATTATGAGTATGAATGGTTTTGCTCTTATGGTCATGAAAACTGATCACGTGCCACTCTAAAAAGTCCGGAACGTGTTGTAATAGACGGCACTCTGCAGTCGGCCAAGGACATGAACAGGGCTGTAGCATCTTTAGGGAAGAAGAACAACAATATTAGTCAGTTTTCGATTGGTGCCTTGAGGTTTTGAGGACTTATTTCGGTAGATTCTTTGTAGAAAAATGGATGTTGTCTTGGTTGTTCGTCTCGAAATTTTGATCAATCTATATTGATCATCAGTGAGCTGACTTCTTCACATCATCAAGAAGGATTACCAAGTGTGTGCTTGTCCCAGAATGTCTGTTCTATCTTGTTTGCAAGACTGATCGGCGTGGGATTATCTACAAGTATATCCAATCAGGAAGCCTTAAGCTTAATACAAATCCTATGCCAACAGTTCTGGCACTTTTATAGAATTTTTTCTTGTATTCCCAGCTTACTAGAAACTATTAAACCCTGATTTTTTATAACAATGTATTTCTGCAATTATTGTATTGCCAACAGTTAAAGTCCCCATTTGCAGTATAAAATGTATATGGAAAAGTTGCACACGCAAATGAAACATGTGCAGCAGCATTCGAACTATCGAGATCGAAAGAGACACTCGAAGCTGAATTGTTACCTACGAATTATAATTTCAGTGGAACGGTTTTGAAGTTTAATATTTATCGTTGTTGGGTAAGAAAGTATAAGACTAGAAGAACGGATTACACTGAGATCTGGATTAACCGCACATGAAATCCTTTTTCTCCTGTAAAACAGACCTTGAAACAGAACTGCTGATACCAGCGAATGTTGAAGATTGTTTTGGAAGCAGTCTGTGTCTGGCCGCCTACCACAACAGAAACAGTGTGGTGGGTGGTGGGCGGGTGAGAAATAATGGACTTCTAAATTGAGACGCAGACAGTTACTACTACTACTACTACTACACACTCTTCTGGATCCTAACAGCCTTTGTTAATGGCCCGGACCAAGCAGTCAACTCTGACTCAATAGGAAGTGCGGAATAGGCTACCACCAGATGACGGATATGAAGGAATAAGAATACACAAAAACATTATTGGATATTCTCAAATGAGTAATTCAAACAAGGACTAATGTGTGAAACATAATTTGTCATCTTCCACGTTTTACTTACCAATAGTTTAGTTTTGAACCCATGATTAAGAGAATAGCAATTTGTATTAAAAAAAAACAAGTGGAATCGCAAGAGAAAAGACGCACTAAAGTATGTGTAAAAACTGATGGAGAAGGATGATTATTTTGTAATTTATAATCTTTCTTCATAATGAAGAGTTTTCAGAGTGCGGACCAGAGGCGTTACTTCATACTTTTAGAGAAGAACTATGGCTCAGATCATCTCACGAAAGGAAACGTTGAAGTGAGTAAATCAAGGGAAAAGAACAATTTCCGCAAGAGATCAGGCTGATCTAAAAGGATGCAATTATCACGCTAATCAGCCACTGTTTGATGAGTGACAGTCAAACTGTAATGTGCAACTACTTTCCCTTGACGGATATTTGCTGTTACAATTTTTCCTTGGTCGTTCAGATTATTAGGAAAAGTAATCTCATTTTTCTTGTATGACTATAAACGTTCAATTAGTAACAAATGTTTGACAGAAGTTTAACTACCCTTAGCAATCATTGAACCACAGGAGTTCATTCCTTGGCGCTAGGTAATATTATTTTCGAGAAATTAAATGCCACAGAGCTTTATTCAAGACTTTATGAAATAATTTGATAATTCCCAATTTACTATGCGGTGATTGAATCGTTTTTCACTTAGATTAAATCGTTCCTTCCTCGCGTTTCATTTCATTTCAGGGGGTCTCATATTTCATGATCCAAGTGCTGTGATGTTGGTGAATGAATACATGTGTGGGGAATAAAAAATTATGAGAAGAGGAAAATGTTGAACTAATTATCAAATCAAAGCTTGTTCAATTTTAATTTCAACTAAATATTAATTATAATAGTTATCAATGTCTGTAAGTAAAAGCAGACAAAAAATTAGTAAAACATAACAAACTATAATTTAAGATCATGTTTCGGTCCTGATCTGGACAAAAACATGTAGTTGATTTTAAATTATAGTTTGTTATGTTTTACTAATTTTTTGTCTGTTTTTGGCCTTCTTTAAACTTTAAATAATCATTATCTGAAAACTAAAATTTATTGGCAATTTCTTAAAATAATCTTGTTTCTACACACACATAATATATTTTAATGCTTCACGGAAAGTTCACTTATGATCTTCTAACCGTAATCAAATTACAGCTATTTTAAAGTTAAGATCTTTTGTCAAAATTTTAAAAGATACATCATTTTTAAGCAAGTGGATTAACTATATCTAGTGTTTGATAAAGGATATAACTGTAACTCTTCTAAAATTTTATTAGTAATTTTAGTCCGTAGCTTAGGCCAAGATTTTTTAAAAAATAATACGAAGTTTTATTAAAGGACTTTTCTGTATTCTTAATTATCAACAGCATTGTTTGAAAAATTTAGAACTCGTTAGCACTATAGTAAATTTTTTCTTCTCTGAATGCAGTCGTTGTCCTATTCATCAATTAGCCAGACGGGTTCCAATGCTAAATTTACCACAGGAGCGAAAGATAATGTCCAGGTCCCGCCTCACGGACGAGAAATAAGTTTTCATCTGACTTTAAAATAGCCTTCCTACTCCTCATTCTAGTGACAAGTGAGACGGTCTACTTATAGTCTACTTAACTTTAAGATAGAATAATATTTTGCTATACTCAGACGCTTGGTGTGTACCGCGTGTCGTTCAAAAGCAAATAAATATTGAAAAAAACTAAGTTATCAAAAACGTGGTATTTATTTAATCACTTAATTCTGACTACTTCCACCGTCATTATCTATTTTTTAATTTAAGTATTATATCCGTACAAATTTTTAAACAGTCTCAATAAATAATTCAACTAACTTTTTAAACATAGGAGCTTTGGACTGTTTATTTTGCATCCACAGAACAAAATTATAATTTTTTAAAACATTTAAAATTGACTAAATCTTATATATATTGTCCACATAAAAATTTTTAAATCAAAGAGACCTGAAAATATGTGATGATTTTGATTAAAAGTTTTAATATTACCAAATTATGCATATCGAATTTAGTAAACCGAAAATGTTCTTAAAAAATTATAATTTTGTTTTGTAGAGATGAAAATGGCAAAACTATCGGTCGAAACTCCGTTTTCAAAATTATTGTTTTTTTTAAAATTTTAGTAATGGAGTTTAAATTAATTACAATATATAAATGCCAAATTTAAAAATCAATCATATTACATTTATAATCCTTGAAGAATAAATATATTTGTAAATTTTTAATCAATGCTTTTAAAAATTGTTTCATGAAGAAACGTCTGCCAATTAGTATAATATAAATTAATAGACTGCCATGAGTCAGTATACTATGTATCACAAGTTTTCATCCTTCCTCTGCTTTTTAGAATTTTTTGTAATCCAGTTAAAATTTAATTGTTATAAAGAAGGCCGTTACGTTGTATTTCATTGTAATAAACAGTATATTTTTCTGACTCTAGGTCATTTATATATATGAATTTATTTAGTTTTTAATTTTCTCAATTTTTCAAGTGATCAGGCTAAGAGGCCATTTCTTAATAATGGTGTATTTTATAGAAAGTTATCGAAGAATATTAACGACTCCACAATAAATTAACACTATTTCATACGTGTATAACAATAAATAAATTGAAATTATTATTCGATTTTTCATAGTTTTTCGATGTTTCATAGTATTAAATAACATTAACCCAAAATTACCGTTCTCAGACTCAATGAGAATTTTATTTTAATAAAATTTCAATGAGGTTTTAGGATCATTTGCGGAACACACATTGAGAACACTTTCCAACAGGATGATGGACTCAAATCTGTGTAATTGACGGACAATTATATTTATGCGTTATATATTTTCTGAATTAGTGAGGGAAAAATTTATGACTATTAAGTCTCGACATGTGACGAAACTATTAAGAAAAAGAAGAATATTTCCACCTGTCTTTTTCCACTGCCCTTTACGAATTTTTATTGATAGTAGACGAATTTAAAGAGCATAATTGAAAAACTTTTTATTCTCAATTTGAATATTTGTGGGAGTGTATTTGCTAGCTAGTTGAGCTCTCGCTTTAAGATCCCATACTGCAGACGCGGTTGTTGGACGAGACAAAGGCTTTCGGCGCGTCCCACCTGCCTATTATTTTAAGGCAAAGAAGTCTGGTCCAGATTGTCAACGAGCCAAATGGAAGTGAAGGTATCGGATCAAGAATGCGTCACTGCAAAAAGACAAATGCGTGGCTTCCTTACAATGGCTAGGTCTGTAAGCTCTACTCGCGCATTGTCCTCAGTCGCCAGTAGTGGCTCACAAGCATTTCTTTTACAAGCAGGACCGGTGCTTTAGACAAGAAGCCACAGTCGTGTGATCCATTTAAATTATTTTTTTATAAAAAATATCGTACTTTCACTACAAGAAATTACTTATCAACGGCCTTCTCTTCTTAACCCTTCTCCAGGCTCATTTTTTCTTTTTAACTACAAAGGTCGTATCGATTCCAGGCTCACTGTTACATCACCGAACTTCGTTGATGTATTTACTCCAAATCAATTTAATCAAATTCACTGTAAAATATCAGCTGCCACCAGAAATATTAAATTAAATACATTCTTCGTCTCCTCACAATCGGTGTTTCAAGCGAGAATTCTATTTAATCTTACCGTTTGAATTTAAACGATCGCCCCGTAAAGTGGTCCTATTTTTAAATACATTTAAATCCTGGCGAGTTTCTACGTCCATACATAACTTTTGGTCTAATATAGAAGAACCACTCTACTCCCCTCACAAGGCAACAATCGTTAAACGCGGTGAATTCAGTCAGGGAAATGACGGTACACGGTTATCACCATCGACTATTAATAAAAATGGCGAACACAATCAGACAACTTGAGCCAATAAATAAAGTATCCATATGTGACTAAGACGTAAATCTATCAATACAATGCTTGTGCATCGTTGATGGTCAAAATCGTCGCATTGAACCTTGCTCATATATCAGATTGACTCATTGTAATTTATTTATTAAGGAGCAAAATAGCTATCCGGATAGAAAATCTCATTTTGTATGAGGTAATTTCCAAAGCACGCCAATTTGAGGCCTTTTCGAAAATTTACTTCTTGATGATAGTTGGTGATCCGTGTCGCTCTCAAAGGTTTGATTGTATTAATCAGATCACTGTAAATGCTAATCTGATCTCAGAAAGTGGGATTAAGGACCCTTTTTTATTTTTGAGAATTCCGATAAAAAGTCGTTTCTTTATCAGTTCTATTTAAATAACACCAGAACCTGTGGTTGGTTTTATACTAGCAATTGAATGAAACTTTCCGTACGGCGCGATCTTCTGCCCCGCCTGACTAAACGTCCAAAAATAAACACTGTCAGAGGATTTTCGCCGAACAAGCTTTCGACAGATAGGCAGAAGGAGGAAGATTTTTTTTTAATTCAAGGTTGCCGTTTGCTCTCCTCGCCTACGGCAACGGAACCAATTAATCACGGCATAATTTCTATATTTACGCCTCATCTAAGTTTACCGCGTGGAGAAGTTTCGCTATTTAAAACCGTCGGTTACCTTCCCTTGCCTGTCCCGCTGACAGATTTCAGGTACTCTGCCAAGTTTCATCAGTTGGACTAACGATCTTCCTCTCTTCGTGTGATCCGCTGACATGAATACCAGCGAGGAATTCTTGGGAGGTCATTGTTAACATTGCGAAACAAACTTGATATAAAGGTCAGGTTCAACCTCGTATTGAATGTGAACGGATCTTCATGACGACGGATCTGAAGTATCGGTTTGATGAATTTAGAAGGCGTTCGCTGTGAATGTAGTGCGAAAAGTTTAGTCGAACTTTAAAAAGTAACATATTTAAGAGAAAGTGAAAATTTTCACAAAAAATAACTGATCCTTCCAAAAATACTAAAAAATTTACACATTGCTATCTAATAATATTAATTATGGAGATTTTTTGAAATAATTTAAAAAATCCACGTACATCTGTTATTATTCAATAACAAACACTCAGACATTTAGGGTTAACAGTGGCTCATGTTTGGGTACTCGAGACTGAATTCATCACGGTATGTTTGATCAGATTTACGTTCCTTGAATTTTCTTGGCACAAGGCATATTTTTTGAGAAAAAAATACATTGGCGTCACACGCAAAATAATTCAGTTTATTTACTACCAAAATAAAAGCACGGAAAGGTCTGCCACATTTCGTTTAGGCCAGGATGAAGGAGCGGTATTGCGATTGTGGTGCTTGATTAAGAATATGTATCGAAATTTGAATATTATAGTTACGATTAACATTTTAACGTGAGTCAATTAATTATTGTGTAATTTATTTTTGAGTAGGATTACCAAGGATGGAGGACAGCAAGGAATTACACAAAGTTGTATTGCTTATGAAGAAATAAATTGACAGAATAATTCTCTAAAGAGCAAATTTTAGAAACGACTTATGAGAAGACGATTATACAAGTGCTACTAGTTTATGATAGATTGCAAAGTGGAAGAGTAGAAAAAGATTAAAGTACATAAATTGAAAATGGCCAAGGCCGAAAGCATCTGAAATTAAAAATACAGAATTGACAACTTTAAGTGGTTAACTTTTTATTCTATTTATTTAATTAATAAATAATCTATTACATTATAATACACAGAATTAGAGATTGATGTTTCTGGAATCGACTTCCATGCATATTAATCTAAATAATTAAAATATATTTTATGTATTTATGTATGTAAATATAACTGCGGCCGAATTTAATGAAATTATTGGAAAAAATATCGCAATGTTAATCAGCAGGAATTGACGCCGTAAATGTCGATGACATAAATCAGTGGCGGCTGATGCAAATGTGTTTTTGTATGCTACAGCATATAAATTAATTAATTAAATTAATGCGTAAATTTGTGCTAAAAACCGGCCTTGAGGTACACTCACACCTTGTAACACAGGATGTAGTTTTACGTCTATAGCACACGTTACTTGTATGGAAACATATATATATATATATATATATATATATATATATATATATTGTAACATGAAAAGTTACACTTAACAATGCAGGCCAGCTTGCGAGTTGCAATTGTTGAGGAACTGTCGCAACTCGGGCCAACAATGTAGTCGTAGTAAAATGTAGAGGGACAAGAGTCGTCATGGGGTAGTGGAAGGAGCAGGTTGTGTCGGCGGGACGACGGGAGAATGACCACGCCTTGCAGATATAATTTTTTCTCATGCTCTGATTGGAAATTAAAAACTATTAAAATCAATTTTGGTGTTTTTTATGAAAAATGCCTGGCGCCCTAAAGGAATTAAGAAATCCTCGAATACGGAGGAACGCGGAATCCGCTACAATATATATATATATATATATATAGAGAGAGAGAGAGATTAATTTTATGTTTGTTGAACTTCGAAGTGGAGAACGTTCAGGGGCACTCCTTTGAATTTAGTGCTTACAGAAAAACCACTTTTCGTGTATATCGGATTGAAGAGTGATAGACGCTGTCTGTCACGTCCTCACAATTGGATGCATTGTATTCCACCAGGGTGTTTGCTGTCTCTCCTTCCTTCTCTCCCTACCCGGTAGACTAATTTTAAGTCACGCAAGCCCGATATATCACTACGGTAGCTGGTTGGTTTTGTACCAGGTAGTTCCTGTCTGTCAAAAAGGCGATATGGAGTCACGAACCTCAGCAACACGTTTCAGGTCGTCAATAAGCGATTTACACATCAGGGTCTTCTACAAGGGAGCTAATTGACTTACATATTAATTATGAATTATTAGTAACAGTAACTTTATATTGAAAGAAATGATGCGGAAGACTTTTTATTGATTTGAACACATGTGCTGACACCATCACAGGTCATTACGATATAATGTAATTTGGAATAAAAGTTAATTAGAGGGCAATCAGTAAAGCTTTCGAAATACAAGAAGACGTGTGAACTCAATGGGTAATAAATACGTCGGAGGCAAAACAGCATAACATCTGTTGGCGCAGACAGTAATTACGTCATTGTGCCTCATTTTCTACATCTCATCAGTTTTAATTACCAGTTTAGATGCTTAACGAATTTAAAAGTTAATAACATCTTAATGTTCGACATTTACTAAAAAATTATCATCAAACTTAGAAATGTAGAATTTAAAACCAGCTATATGAAAATCATAATGTGAATGCTCAAATCAATATAAATAAAGTTTATGTATGCTGTTTGTTCTGGACTTTACATACCGGGATCCTCAAAATACTGCAACTTTTAAGGTTTGTTCCTATACTATTCATCCGATTGCTGTGAAATTCTTGTGTATTGTAGTATTCAGCCCAGGGAAGGTTTTTGTCTATATTTTGAAGAGTTATATTACTTCCTTCACTCCTGTCAGACCAAAAAAGTCCTGAATTAAAGACATACAACTTGCAACAGGATATATCAAGACATCGCGTAGCCTGTCGAACGAGATGATTAAAATGCTGTTAAGCGTAAAATAATGCTTAAATACAACTAATATTTTAGTTGATAAAGTTAATAAGTTAATAAATATACAAAGTGTTTTATAAGTCGGAGTTACGTAAAGGCTAGTGGCGATATATACAAACATCTACAGACATTATTTCACGGTAATCAGACTGAAGAAATTGTTACATTACCTTCTCCTTATACATATAATTGACTAATTATTTTTCTGTATGTATGTACTTATTTAAGGTAGCAATAGATTTCTTGAGTCGGTTAAGTAATTGAATAGTAGGGTGTAGAAAGGTAAATTTAAAAAAAATTGATGCTCACGCTGTGACTTAATCACGTGGTGAGAAAGAGATTACTGTCAAATCAAATACTGTAGTGGTCCAATATAATGAATTCCGTGTCTTCGTCGGGCACCCAGCTAGTGTTTAAATAAAAAAGATATTATATCCTTTTTGTGAAATATAATTTTAATATTGTAAAAATTATTCTTTTTTGTACAGATGCATTGTTTCCAATTGTAGATCAGATTTTTTTGTCGAGGTTTCCTTTCATATTTACACGTAGGTCTATTTTATAAATAAAATCTAAAAATTCTTCGGACGTTCCTTATCACGACCCCAGGTCTAGGTTAAAACAGTTCAAAACAACAGGACCATAAAAGTTATGCAGGGGACAGCTGTGTGCCATATGAATAATTTGAACAATAAAAAAATTATATATAACACACGTCTCTTTAAATTTTTAATATAACATGTGTTTGATAGGTGTGCCAAAATAGTTCAGAATTAGTGAAGTTGGAAGATTGTATAAGCGGTAAATGTGAAAAATTAATCTAAATGAGGAAACGTGAATGATGGACTCAAACATTAGAGCCGTACACATGAAAGAGAAATGGGAGATTTTGTTTTCAGAGGTTGAGGGAGGGTAGCTGAATATTGTTATTCGAAAGAATGTAGCTCAGACTAGGCAGATGAACAGTAGAAATTTTAAAGTTATGTTGAAATAAAAGAGAGATTATTTTTTCTGTGAAAAAATTAATACCGAATTATTTCACCAAAATTATGGTCAGAAGAAGAATAAATAAAACTTGTAATACTATTTAATACCAATTTAAATTCAATTACTGAATTTAATAAGTAACATTTACATTGTTTTGATCATGAATTAAAGAGGTTGATAAATTATTTTCACAGATTAAGACAGAAAGTCGTCAACAGGGCCGGGAATCGTACCCAGGACTGCCGAGAGGTTGTCCTAATAAATGACCTAACGTCTTCATCAATGTGTCATTTATAAAAATAAAACCTTATTTTCTCTAATACTCCCTCTCACAAATAATTGAGACTATAAACGAAGAATAATTTATTATCTCAATAAAATGATAAGTTCTTAGTTATTATCGCAAGATTTATTTTCGTCATATTCATACTATTAATGATGTGTCTAGATCTGTCGGAGGACCAGCTGATGTTGAAGGATCGACTGTGTCGGGAAATTCTCCAAGTCCTCGAGAAGCTAGGCGCTGGTCGCTGCAGACTCAGAGGTACGAGAAAATCTTAGATTCTGAGCTCCAAAACGCGATCTATGCAACAAAACGTGTGTCGAAAATTATTTCACGTGCTTACAGAGAATTTTCAGAGATAAACAATATTTTGACAGCGATAATGAAGATGTTTAAAGTGGTTGAACAAAGGGACAACATGTGTGTTGCGTGATGCAGTTTTAAAGAGCGCTCATGTTTTGTGATGAAGCATACACCAGTCCTTTGAACATGTATTATTATTTATGAGCAGAGGGCTTATTGTATTGAATACAAAAGACTTAAGTAAAATGAGATCTTCCATTTATTTCTTTAGTATTGTTTAAAAAATGTAAGTAAATAACATTTCGCCAAAAATACCTGTAATTTATCGATTAACACGTCTTTTTTAGGCGATGAATATTTTTTATGACACATTAATATTATTTTCCAAGTTAATTTATTTTTAAAATCATTGAAACAACTGTTTTAAGATTTCATCAGTACAAATGTTTAAATGTTTACTGTACCTTTTAAAGTAAAAATTAACAAATTGATATTTCTGAAACATTTTTTCGGTACTTTGGTAAATTCATGTTTCATGAGCAGTTCGGACGAGTTAATATATCAATAAATCATAAATACAGTCAATTTATCAGCAAAAAATTTAATAAATATTTAGTTAATATAATTACGAGGTTTCATCCATATTTGTTGACGCAGTCCACGACACAAAATTATCTACATTCGTGATAGTTTTATCCATTTAAAAATTTACCTGATGAAGTCCACAAATATGGAATAAACGTCTTTATATTAACTAAATACTAATTAATTTTTTTCTGACAAGTTGACTATATTTTTATTAATTACAAATAATTGAACCCTCCTACATAAAATCTACGAATAAACATATGGACTAATGCATAAAATATTTCAACATGAAGAGTTTTTAAAAATAAAAGCCTATTATTCACTTAATTTATGCATTTAAATATTTTTAATAAGTGGTAATAGTCAAAATTTTTGGTTCCATCAGAGCACCAGATTAATTGAAATTTACTCACAGTTTGTTGGACTCAGTTTTGTATTTGACAATTAATGTTTTTAACAAAATTATATTTAAAAAAAATCAGTAACTCTATTTCCTTTACAGGTTTATTTCTTTATGAACTCCATTGCACGCAATGGGAGCAAAGCAGAAGATTACAAGATTTCGACAATAAGGTGTGATGAGTCATATTTTGTTCGTAGCCTTCCAAATGTTTCGTAAAACAATATTTATTTGTAAATCATTAACAATTGTAAATTTTCATATTACTTGTAACATTATTTTTCTACTAACATGTTTATAATTTCACCCATATTACAGTCTTTTGAATATTTTTATGACATAAATAATAAATCAAACTAATCTAATTAAGTTTTATGTTACCATTAAGGTACGAATTAAATGAAGACTCTATTTCCTTTTTAAAAAATATGTTTATTTCTAATATTGTATTTTTGAAATAATATTTGCCATATTTCTGATTGCATTTAACCATATAGAATCGCTTTAGGGAAGCAATCAATTTTTTTATTCAACTATCTGTTCTGGTACGGTTCTCCATATTATTATGAGTGACGAGGTTAAATAAAGTTGTTCTTTTTAGTTCGCTTAAGTTTTTACTAATCATCAGTCTTTTTATTTTTAACTTCTGCACACCTACAGTAAAAATGGAAATTTGCGTTATGAATCGTATGTTTTTGAGAAAATGACTCAATTTGTCTTTTATAATTAAATTTAACGTTACCAGGATTTATCTTTGAGTATTTTAAAGAAGTAAACTGTAGTAAATAAAAAATAGTATTGAATGGGAGTTATTTTATCAATTTAAACTCAAATTTGCATTTACTATTTTATTAAAAATAATTAATTATAATTCATTTAATGCTATTATGGTCTGGATTTGATAGCCACAAATTTAACAAAAAAATTTACTTACCGGCGCCGACCTGCAGGGAATTTCCTAGAATTCGGCAGGTGGCAGTAACGATGCTGGTCAAAATACTTAACAGGTTCAAAATATCTTAGTTCTTGATTCGATACACTACTTTACGATCAAATTAATTCTCAACTTTGAGAATTATCTTTAGTAAAAGTCACAAAAATTTCTCACTCTCTCATCTTCAAACGATTGTTATTTGAACATTAACTATCACTTTCACCAACATTAATTACGTCTCCCTCTAACTAATCTCCTGGTATTGTTTATCTCTTGCGACTTCACAGCTCCATCACTGTAAACCTCTTTCGGTGTTGTTCAAATTTCCTATACTTCCAAGATTGATAATTTTATACGTACCTTTCCCGTGCTTAAAACATGTCTCCACTAAATTTTTCTACACCGAAAATATATGAGCCTTCTGTTTCCAAATACAAAGTCAAGATTTGGTAACCAAACATCCCTTTTGAGTCTTTTAAATTTTTGTCACTATAATAATTTTACTTTTTAATGATTGCGACTTTTCTGCATTATTCCTTTTAGATATGTGACTTGCTGGATAGTCTCGAGGAAGCCGTGGACATTTTCAAACAGGAAGCAATGGTTCCTGAAGACCTGTACTCTCGCCTCTCGCAAGCCAAGGCAGTTTGGGCGAAGGGAGAAACCACGAGACGTAGACTGGTCAATCAGCAAGACTTCGAACTGAATGCAATTAATTCCGGGGGAAAAGTGTTTGACTCCGAAGACAGCAGTGAACTGATACTCAACGTAGAACCTACACTGAACTCCTCTTGAGCATATCTTCTTAAATACCGTCACTCAGGACTGTAATAAAGTGTGTTATGCAGTGGGACGTTATACTAATAGTATCCTCACTACAAAGTATATTGTATTGTATGTTTGAGATTCAAGAAAATCAACTATCAATATTCTGATCACATATTTTTTAAAATATATGTAATAAATGGTCACTGGTCCCTGTTTTTCATTCAACCCCTTTGCCGTGGCCCAAAATCCTGCAAGTTATAAAAACAAACAAATTAACTTTAAATTTTTTTAAGGGAATTGATTTATATTAGCTCATAACAGTATTTAATTCGACGGCAATATCTTCCTCTGCACATGATTAAACAATCATCAAGAACGTCACATTTTTTAAAAAAATTATTTTTTCACGTTCCCTACTTAATGAGAACTGAATTTCATCACAACCGCCGCGATGATTCAGAATCCATATCGAGTCAAGATAATTTTCTGGTTCATTAAATAATCATAGTAATTCTCACTAACTGTGAAAAATACTTATTTTCATGCAAATATTTCCGTCTATGGACGTTTTAAATTTCCTTATCTTCCTCTTCCTGACTAGTGGTGGTAGTAGTTTCCTCCCCCAACAGTCCTTGATTGCTTTCGGTTCGTAAAAATCATGTGTACAAAATTTGGTCGAAATTGTTCCACGCGTTTAGATTTGTATACTGCATATACAGAGACAAAACACACCGAATCAGTCAATTATATTTATAAAAAGATACTTGAACCATCTCTTCAGTCTAATTACCGTGAAATAATGTGTATAGATATATATCTACGAAAAAGAAATTGAGTGTGCGGTCTTGGCCTTTATATAATCAATCTGCGCTGTGGCTTGTAAAATATTTTTAATATTGGTGAAATAATAAAAAAAAGTTTAATTAATTATGATTATATAGCGTAAAATAATATTTTATTTAAAAACTTATACTTTTTAATTTATTTTGGCGAATGGGTTTACCACACACCAGCAGATATATATGCCACGAAATCTGATGGATACTTACACGTTAGTGTAGATCTTACGTACGAGATCTGTGCAGATTTTTTTAAATGATTCAGTGGAATAGTTTAAAGAATAAAATTTTATATTTCGTTGTTGACACCAAGCTATATTATATTTTTTAATTGTAATAATAACAATCTATTATGGCTTATTTTTCTCCACTATAACCAACAATTGACACTATAAAACACTGTTATATTTAAATTCAAAAGAATGGGTGAGCGTAGTTGTGACATATTCGTCACGGAATCTTTGGAATACGTAGTTAAATCTGTACTTGGCTGATTTTCAGCGCATGACGACTTGAACAGTTGTGATATGTACGTGAGGATGTAACGCACAGATTTGATAGCTAAGACCAATAATCCGGCGATTGGTCGGCCGATCAGATCTGCCGCAGATATCTGCTCGTGTGTGTAGGTCAGCCAATGTCGGGTCGGATAAGCGACTATTACAACATTTTGCCTTATTATTATTAACTAATTAAAAGCATCATTCTTAAGTCAAGTGTCAAACTTTAGCATAAATTCACTATTAACAGCAATTTAATTAACACATTTGACAGGCAATGTTTACGACATAATCTAGCCATTGTTCTGAAAAGGGGGAAGGAAGAAACCTAAATCCCCGAAAGATCGTCAAAAGCATTATCTGGGCAGAACACTATACTGCATAAAAATTTCACTCCAATCTGATTAATGGTATAGGAACGCCTAAGGACAAACCTTGTAACTCGCAGTGTGTTTGAATGGATTTGGTATATACGGACTGGAGCACGTCACATACATTGCAACACAACGATGGATGATGCAGGAGGTTATCCTGCTCGGAAATGAGTGAGAGCCAGGTGGAGGTTGACTTCCTCCTTCCTGGTTTTCCTCTTTCCCTCCCCCCTTGGTCCATGGCCAAGGTAGCTAATTTAAGACTCCTGCAGGCTGAGACGACCTTGTGCAGTTTGAGAGGTGTATGTACGGGGGTCGAAGACCTTCGGCATACGGTAAGAGTTGTTCGCTGATCCTATTGGACCAGTCGGCCAACTGCCTCTCAATACTGAACAAGGCACGGAGGCGGGTTTGTTGCGTTCCCACAGCAATCCAGTCTCCCGTCATCAGAAGGGCGCAGGAGTAGTACCCACTAGCCCGACCTACCTGATGCAGGTTTTCTAGGGTTTTCCCTGCATCACCTTTAGGTGAAACACCGGGTAGGATCCTTACACTACAGCCTGGGGGCCCTAGTCAACCCTGGGCTACCTTGCTCTACCTTCCACATCCCCCCTTTTCAAGTCCCTTCCTATGCTATTAAAGGGGAGTTGCCTGCTTCAGGATCACCCTCATGTAGCCTGTTACCCAAAATAAAAAGTTCAGGAGGATATCCTGCTGGGAAATGAGTGAGAGCCAGGTGGAGGTTGACTTCCTCCTTCCTGGTTTTCCTCTTTCTCTCCCCCCTTGGTCCATGGCCAAGGTAGCTAATTTAAGACTCCTGCAGGCTGAGACGACCTTGGGCAGTTTGAGAGGTGTATGTACGGGGGTCGAAGACCTTCGGCATACGGTAAGAGTTGTTCGCTGATCCCATTGGACCAGTCGGCCAACTGCCTCTCAACACTGAACAAGGCACGGAGGCGGGTTTGTTGCGTTCCCACAGCAATCCAGTCTCCCGTCATCAGAAGGGCGCAGGAGTAGTACCCACTAGCCCGACCTACCTGATGCAGGTTTTCTAGGGTTTTTCCCTGCATCACCTTTAGGTGAAACACCGGGTAGGATCCTCACACTATAGCCTGGGGGCCCTAGGGCTACCTTGCTCTACCTTCCACATCCCCACTTTTCAAGTCCCTTCCTATGCTATTAAAGGGGAGTTGCCTGCTTCAGGATCACCCTCATGTAGCCTGTTACCCCCCAAAAAAACACATACATTGCCTTATATTTATATAGATGCGTTAATTGAGTTGCTTCGTGGTATTATGCAGCTATTGGGGCGCATACTGCTCACATAGAGGATCCAGATATCAACGATAGTGATGAATTAGTCTGAGGGATCCTCGTGTCCGTCTACTAATCGGCTTCTTTTCTTTTCAGAGACCGTCGTATAAATTTTTTGTTCCACCGGGCCTAATTAAAAAAAATACACTTTCAGTCTTCCGATGGCACTTACAATTCGGCATTATTACTTCATCTAACATCGATCTTTTAGTTACTTCATTCGAGACAGCCAGATCTCGAATTATTACTTTTATTGGTTCTCACTAACAGGGTATGGAACAATTTTTTCGCTAATTATTTTATTTCCTTTGATTTGTTGTGTACTTGTGAGGCAACCCTTGTATTCTAGCAATAATCCTTTTTCTAAATCTCTATTATGTCATTTTTTACTGATAAGAGCACTTATGGTTTTGACCTAATACTGGCTTTTCAAACCCTGTTTTTACTCAATACGGTCCTCATTTGTCTATTAAGAATTATTTGTAGATTTTTCTCAAAGGAGGTCGAATGATCAGAAACTTTTAATTGTAGAAATTAAATTAAACACTGACGTGAATTAGTGTTAAGGATTTTGTATGCTGTACATGCTGTGTCTAAAGGAGGATAGTAAAAGACATGAGATGGAAGGCCACACTTTATTTGACTGATGACTCGAAAATATTTCCACGAGTCTCGTCACTTTTCAGGTAAATGGGAAGACGGGGAAGCCCTGGGCGGTATTTTGGCAGCCTGTTAGAAGTATATTGGATTTCTGCGTTCCTTTAGATTGGCGTGTTCCACAATATAGAGAAGACAGGTGTAAGTTATTAGAGGTTCTTAACACTTGTATCGCTTCAGCAGTGTTTTTATAAGGCTTTACAAGTCAGGCAATACGTGACAATGTTTCATAATGGATTTGTTACAAGCTAAGACTGAATGAGTGAAATGTTCGAAGCCACCATACATCAATAGAGATCAACTCAACCGAATCTTCGCCGCTCTTAACGATCTGTAAGAAAATATAGACACTGAATAGATAATCGGGGTCCTTTGCCGAACTTTTCGACGACGTTTAGTCTCGTAGAGTAATTATGACGTACAGATGTAATTCGGGCTCCATAGTAATTCATTTCTGACCTCAATTAAGAGCCTAGAGAGAAACAATGAATCAAAAATTTGAAAATTTAATTTTGGAGCATTTTATGCAGGCGAAAGAAATTAATTTAAATTATTTATTATAATTTAGATTAAGTTTGATTATTAAATATATATCCATTTATTTAATAAAACTAAATTAATAGATTTTTATTCCTTTTATTCGATGAAGCTTTCGATTAAATGTATATAATAGTGTTATAACTGTTAATAAATGATAAGCAGACACTAAAATTAAATAATGAATTAGAAATTATTCTAATTTTTCACATTTTATTAAATTAAAAAATGATCATTTTTTTCTGATTAATTAGTCTCCTGGTAAGTTTTAAAATTATTGATTATTGTATAAATATTAACATTCCCGTTCATTGTCACGTTTTATGTGTTTAATACGAATTGAATTGCTTCCAACGGAATCCAATCTCATCCCACCTGTTGATCCACGACAGAATGTATCAACCGTTGTAAATATATACAACCCATTAACCTAACGGGGATAATATGCTTTCAAGAAAAGCTACAATTTACCCTCGAATATATATAGAGGGTAATTATTAAGGCTATGAAACGTTGAAAGAAATTGGTATAGGAAAGAGGCCAAACATAACGTAACAAATTGTACAGTAAAATAAAGTCAAACTTCCAAAGTTTATTTTGAACGTGATACCGTCAGGTTACTTATAAAAAACCGCCGACAGGGACACCACCGATCGTAATAGCTGAAAATTCAGCAATTGTGACTCATGAAACAATTTGAAACTGATAGTAGGGATTAAATCTTACACCAATATGTCAGCCCTCCACATTTCGACAGTTTTGTACGAGATTATCTGAATTAGACGAAGGCACGTTGCTGAATAGGCCGTATTGCGACCGCTGACCTGGCGCTACTCCAGTTACCATACATAACACCTTACGTTTTTCTTTCATGAAGAGTAGCGTTTATGTTCCACCTCTCCCAAAAATGCTCGAAGACTTGTGTGACAGTTCATCATAGCACATGTTTTACCATTAGTCCTGATATGCTTCGAAAGGTATGGTCTACCATACCGCGTGTCGAAAGGTGAACCCTTAAAAAATTTATATACAATAGATTATTACGTTATTCTTGGCCATTTGTAACGATTGTTTGATAAATTTCAGTCATAATCGTAAGTACAACTGGAAAATTTTCAGCAGCTGCTTTCGGTGGCTTTCTGAAGTAATTTGCCTGAATCATTTAAAAATGAGATTTTCTCTTCACATAATTTATATTTATCCATTTAACTATGAAGATTTTTTAAATTATCCAAGGACACTATAATTACCCTGTATATATATATTGTAACATGAAAAGTTACACTTAACAATGCAGGCCAGCTTGCGAGTTGCAATTGTTGAGGAACTGACGCAACCTGGGCCAACAATGTAGTCTGGCGAGACTTAGAGAGTCGTCATGGGGTGATTGGAGAAGCAGGTTGTGTCGGCGGGACGACGAGAGAATGACCACGCCCTGCAGATACAAGCTTTTTCATGCTCTGATTGGAATTAAAACTATTAAAATCTATTTTTGGTGTTTTTATGAAAAATACCTGGCGCCCTAAAGGAATTAAGAAATCCTCGAATGTGAGGAACGTCGGATATGCTACAATATGTATACTATATATGATGACTATGTCTTTCAGGCTGAATATTATGTTGAGATAGAAGTAAAAAAAAGTAGATACTGTGTTTACATTAATCATATTTTATAAAATATTTATTGATACTCTAAAAAAGAAATATTCTATAATAAATGCAAATGGATTGGAAACATTTGGCATGGAATCATGTATATTTTTGAAACTCGCGAATAAGAAAATATTTCGTTCATTTAGACGTCGCTGCTGATACTTCTCATCTCCGCAACGCGACGCCACAGATCAGGATTTGCTGTGACGTCCCCGTCAAAGATGGAGGCCGCCTCGGTCAGAAATTTGCAGGCCTCGTTCTCCACCTGTAGTAGAGAAAATATTCTTCTTTTTATAACTATGTATGTTAATTTAATACTTTGACACTTTACATAAATGGTTAGTTCCAAATTTTACTCGAGAATCTTTGGAATTTTAAATAAAATTATCCTAACAGATTTAATACAGAATACACATGCGTCAAAAAAGATTGTATTTCAAATTGTATTGAACAAATAAATAATTATATATTAAACTTGGCTACCTATTTCAGATCGTATCAAACAACCAAGTTCCTTACGAAAATCTCTAAGAAAACGAAAGGGGTGGTTCTGGTTGGAAAATATTAGCCCTATGGTTGCGGGGAAAAGAGCTGGACTGCAGAAATGTCCCACTCAATGTAACCATTGCGTTATTTGTTTACTTTACTTACTTTGTTTACCTTTCATTTCTAGTATTTTATGTTTGGAGAAAGTTCTGTTTCTGGAACATTCCAGTGCGAACTGTTGTACAGCACATCGTGCTAGATAAAAGTCTATAACGTCTAGCAATGTGTGTTACTGTATCTCACGATCCTTCGGAAACGTGGCTCTGTAACATCACCCAAAATTGTGTCCTATATCTTATTAAACATGAAAGGCCACGTTTCAAAACAGCGGGTAAGATTCTGCAACGCCATAATAACAAGGTTGCACTTCCTGATTGGAGATTGAATAAGTATTCGATAATGATTCACCTCGTCAGCTGGAGAGATGCATTAATTGTCGTTTAGAGAGTAATGAAGTATAGCTGGAGAGAAATAGCAAGTCGTGTCGAAATACGACGCACAGCGGTGAGATTTTAGTGGAAATATAATAGCTATTCTGAGTACATTAACGCAAGGAAACATATTACGTTGTATATCAAGCATTCATACGTAGAAGTTAAGGAATTATTAATACAGTTTTATAATTATATTTTTCTTTAGCCAAAAGGCCACAATATGATCGTGACATTTCTGTTTACTTCAAGTTTTATAAAAATGAAATCGGTATATTATGACCCTCTATATAATTTCATTTTATTAATTAGCTTTAATAAATTAAAGTAGTAGTGCTCATTGAAAAATGGTAAAAAGTAATGATATTTATTTTTTAAACAATCCTCAAATAGATCAATGTTACACAATAATACACTAACCTCTTTAGTTATCTCAGTCTTTTTATTGTTTTCCCTGCAGTTCCGTTCTGTGAGGGTGCAGAATAACTCGTATAACAACAAACCTGGAAAGACAAAACTCACTTTAATCAAAAAAATATATATAAAACGGACGCGGTTTGCGTCGGTTATTCAGAATTATACGATAATATAAGAAAAAAGTAAATTGTTTTAATGGGCGACAGGCTACATGGAGCTGATCCAGTAACTGCCAATTTCCTTATAATAGTATACGAAGGTGGGATGTGGAAGGCAGAGAAAAGTAGCCAAGGGTTCACTAGGGCCCCTGGGCTATAGTTTAAGGATCCTACCCGGTGTTTCACCTAAAGGTCTTCGACCTCAGTGCTTACACCTTCCTAAAGAGATGAAGATGCCTCGGCATGTGAGAAATTGAAATTAGAGAGGTAACCATGCATTTATTTTGAGTAACAGGCTACATAGGATGATCTTGAAACAGGCAACTCCCCTTTTATAGCATAGGAAGGGAATTGAAAAGGGGGGATTTGAACAGAATGTTATTTTGATGAATACAGGAAATTAAACGGCTGCATTAAAATGAGAAAAAAGTCATAATACAACGTTGAATACTCCTATTAACAGCGACTGATTTGTAATTGAATAACTGATCAACAATCCTGATCAAAGCCGATTCTATTTCCTAGATTAGTATGTTAAATTTCCAGAAGACGTACTTTATTGCTAATGTTTTCATTAAAAATTAAAACTAATTGTTAAAAATAAAATACCTCTGAGTCGACATTGTCCAGCACCCAACAACTCCAATATCTTTAAGATTTCTTCACACAATTTTTCTTTGTAAATCAAGTCGTCTGCGGACAACTCTGAAAAAAAACCATGAAAACGGTCAATGTTTATTTTAATCAGCCTGAATCTCTAATCAATTGGTTCATTATAGTCTGAAAAGTAACTAATAATAAATCTATACGTGCGCAATAATTTGTACAGTCGTATTATTTATAAATCATTTTCTCTCTTTAAAATTTTGAAAAGATTTCCATTTAGAGATGGATAGAATTTAGCTCTTTAATTCACGTGAACTTTCAAATTACATCGAATAAAAACTATTTTGGCAGTCAAATCATGTTTCGTGATTCTCCAAATGCCAATTAATCCATCAACCCTTGGCTGCCTTACTCTACCTTCCACATATCCCCTTTTCAATTCCCTTCCTCTTCTATTAAAGGGGAGGGAGTTTTCTATTTCAGGATCACCCTCAAGTAGCATGTTAACCAAAAAAAAATTAAAATATATTAACGATTCCCATAGTGACTTCGAAGATATGTTTCGCTAATGTCTCTGGTCTATGATTATCAGGTTTGTTCCATGAGATTCGTGTACTTTTTCGATCTATGACAGCATGTTTTTTTCTCTATTTACGGTGTATGTGGTAATTGAACTCGATATAGCCTATATTAGTCCTGTTTAACATTCGACCACTCAAAAACCCAGCTCAAACACTGCCTAAATGGCTTAATTTACGACCATGTGTAGTGAGATTCCTTACGTGGTAAGCCAACCTCCAAGTCCCTTCTAATTTTAATCTTTCTGTATGCATACCCTCAACAAACCTGTTTAGTGGAAAATCTCTTTCACTTCTTCCACAGGATCAAAATAAATTTTTATTTTAAGCGCGTAATTTTTTTGTTTATTTTCGACCATTTTCTTGCATACCTTTCACAAGTGTTTACTTTTCCCTGACAGTGACGGCTCCATATCTTTGATTCGATGCACATTTTTAAAAATAAATTGCGCTTTCTCCGTATACGTCTCTGTTTATTTAGTTTGGGATCATTAACCCGTACCTGCCCAAGAAAATCCAGGACTGTGGCCGAGATTCCAGATTAAGGAACACTTGAGATCCACGGCCACGTGGTTGCTGGGGCACAGAGCTCGCTGGTTGACGAGGAACGTCTGGACTTCCCGAGGATTCGAAAGGTCGACAGCTGTGAGGAGAGACCCGAGGGCACCCTGCACGACTGCTGCTTGCTTTGAAGATATTTTGAAGCCACAGTCCTTACAGATCCAGGGAGAAGAAGGGCTGAGAGGGGAGGCGCTAAGCATAACGCCCCCGCAGTCGGGGCGGCCGCAGAGCAATGCAGACAGGCAGGCACCACCCTCCTGTCAACCACCATCACAACGATTCTAATAATTAGATCTACAAAAAAGAGTGGGTAAATTTAAAATATTTATTACATAATTTTTTGGGGAGGGGGGGCGATAGAGGGCAGCAGGCTACAAGAGGGTGATCTACTTAATGGAAACTCCTCTTTATTAATAACATAGCAAAGGCTTTTGAAAGGGGGGTGCGTAAAGGATAGGAAGGTACCCGTGTTAAATAGGGCCATGGGACTACAATTTAAGGATCACCTGAATGAGAAGCCGCGAAAACCCTAGCAATCCTGGTAATTCTGGTTCTTGGATATTTGTCTCACGTCCGTCCGAAAGACGGTATAGGAGATCGTTATGGGGTTTTCGTAACAGCCGACAGCTGCTCTTACAGTAGACCCAAGTTTTTTGACACCGGAACATGCACCCCTCAACATTTGCCACAATGTTTAAATCTTTTTCCACGGATCCTAGCCCCTACAGATTTAAATTCTAGGCATATTACGCAATTAAAAAGCGTGATATGTAGTATGTCTGCAAGAAAAATACGTTTTACTAATTTCCCCTGACTTTATACGGTTATTTGATTTCAAATATGAATTTGTAAAAGTGATTGTTCACAACAATTAACTGCGATATCTCTGACATGCTCACGGAATCTTCTGGCGGCTTTTTCAATTGCGTCAATATGTGGGGCTTCAGTGTAGGTCAAAAACTATACACCCCATCAACGGTTTACCTAGTCTACCAAAAACAATTATAAAAAAAATATTTTACGACACATTTAAGACTTCAATTTTGTTCCTTTCCGCTATAGCACTGGCTTATATTTACAATCGTTGAACGCTGACAAAAAAATGCTATAATTGTATATCTGTAGGCATTCTGCACAATAGAACTTTTCTATACTCCGGGATTATGGGTTTAAATAAGACCGATTCGTCCTCCGATCAATCCTTTGTTTCCAATAGATAATCGTCAATTGCAATCTGAAGTATACATCGTTATTCAGTACTCATTGAATGGAACTGTTGTGGAAACAAATTTATAATTACCTGTTGTCATATGCAGAACTCTTCTTCTGTTAGGCGTTGTTTCTCTTTGAAAAACTAGTGTTCCGATCTCTTCTTATAGATTAGTTGACGCCTAGACATAACTGATGAGACTAAATCTGCGCTCAAACATCTCGACACAATATGTTGGCGACTCTTGCTGTCAAAATGACAATTACCAAATCGTTTACATCTGGGAAGTTCCCCAATGATGCTGAACCACCTCAATTTTAAAATTTTATTCAAAATGCGCTGTCACATGGAAAGGCCATATCTTGAAGAAGCGTAAGTAACTGGGCATTACATTAAACAAACTATACTGGATAATAGGAAGGAACTTGAAGTTATCCCTGAATAAAAAACACCTAGGCTATAAAGTCGCTGTCAAACGCATATGGACTTATGGAATAACACTTTTGGGGAACTAAGCGCAAGTTAAATGTTGACGTCATAGACCATTTGGAAACCAATTAAAAACGCGGCAAACAGTGAAAAACGGAATCCAAAAGCGCACCAGAAAGTATAAAGACAAATTAAGAGATCATCCAAATCAACTTGTAATGTTAGTAGACGGTGAGTCTAGCAGACTGAAGAAACGCAAACCTTCAGGCTAAATCCTTAAAAATATATTAGATATTAGTCTATTTCTTACTATTCTTGTCCATGTTAAGTATCACCTCATATGAAGAGGGTTCAATGAAACCTTCCCCTCAAGACTATTATTTGGCATTTTACAATTGAATGGTGCAAATAAACGTTATATATTACTTATTGACTTATAGGGTAGATTGTAAGCTTAACCAGATGATAGTTATGAACCTTGGTATGTGTTGAAGAATTACCAGAGGGTCCTGACACCTGGGGCAGGCGCAGAGGAAGTGCTTGGTGACGGCGAGATGGCGACGCCTGGCCGGCGTCCCCCAGAGCAGCGGCGCGTATGACGTGGTGAGCTCGGCGCCTTCAGGCAGCGGCGTCGCGGTGCGCACTACCATGGCATGGGCGGCGTCGTAGCCGTACGTCGTGTTAGGCGTGCATGCGTGGTTCATCATGGCGGACAGTGGGTAAAGACCACGAACAGAAGCGTTTACCTCGAAGGCGTTGGCGTCCATCACGCGGCAAGCGTGACGCATGAACTGCTCGGCTTCGTTAGACGGACGCCGTCGGGTCAGCGTCAGGAGGGCGTCCACCTGCAATCAACACCTACCAGTGATAGCTGCCTCCAATGAACACAGCAATCCCTGGACACCTACCGAGAGCCCGACATACAACGGGCACGTTTCTCAAGGGTTTACTCTTCACTACATTTAGGCACACACCGGGCAGGCTCATTAAACTATAACTATGTGGCACTGATTGACCCTGAGCCATTCCACATCCCTTTTTCTATACCTTCATATGATATTAAGTGTAATGAGGTAAAATTTAGAAAGTTCAAGATAATATTTGGAATTTAAAGTCTGGACAACTTGGCCTATTTTGCCTCGCCTTATCCGAAGGTCGAAGGGGAAAGGTTTGACGTAATTTATGGCTGCGCGACTTCTTTTTCAAAGTTTGCAGTGGAAACAATAGTAGCCGAGCTGGCAACGAACGAGAGAGAGACAAATGTGGAAGTAGTACTTCTTTAGAAGCAATAAGTACGATGGAACGAGAATATGAAGTAAAAGAAAAGGAATTTTGATAATTAAATACAAGCAAAGCAAGGATTTTTATTTTTTGTTGTGTCTGTGAAAGTGATTTCCAAAGGGAAAAAATTGAATTACATTCTGGATAAGTCAATCAAAAATAAACTTTCTATTTTAGAAACTTTGTCGCATATCTGCCTCGAGAAAGATTTAATTTCAATTAAATTAAAAATTAATTAAATTTATATTATTGTTAAATAAACTACTAAAATAACTATACAATTTAGCCTAATCATATAAAGAAACCTTAAAACACAGAACTGACGTTACAAAGGGAAAATTCTACATCGTAGATGACCCTCAGCCTGTTTCTTAAAAGAAATCTGTTTGTTTGCAAATCATAAAATTAAATAAAACAAAAACTTGGATTTAAAAATATTACGACTTTTAAATTTATTTATATTTGTATTTCTTCGAAATATTCGTGAGTAGAACTTGATGCTTCAGTCGATTCAGTCATATTAATTGAACTAGATATATATTATATTTAATTTCTTATGTTATTACACTGACATTTAGTTTTGCTTCATGAACCCTTAGAAATATTCAAAATTTATTTTAATTGTTATTGCACTTCCTCTTAGTTTAATTTCGGAAACAGTCGATCTATTGTTTGTATTAACATTCACATTACGTTTAAATTATATATCGTAGGCTTTATATAAAAGACGAAGTTAATGAATATCGTTTCTCTACATTGGATAGTAGAGACGTGTAAGGAATAGTAAAATAGAAAGCATGTGAAGTGGCTTCCAATTAGTTAGTGGTATATCCCATGACTGAATGAGTTCTGAAAATGTGAAACATGGGAGCGGCAGTGCTACAGTATTAGTTTCCCTTTCAACACGTACACTTGCTTTTCAAGAAATCTACCAAACCGTCATCTTACATCACACATCTCGATTTTTTTTAGTAGAACATGGCCAGTTGTCGGTTCACCTTCAGCCTTAGTCCCCGTTTTCTCGACTAAGTTCCTTTCAATATCATTGGTTCTGCAGTCCGTTGAGGGTCTTGAACTACTGGAACGACGGCAGGTTGTCATCATCCATGAAAATTTTCGAATTTGAATTTACGTGGTCGGCGTATCGAGTCTTTTTAAGTCTCAACCCAGATTTCTGTGACTATGATGAACAAAAAACATCCATGCGTATGCCGGGATTCAAACCCGGGGCCCCTGTGATGTGAGGCTGATTGATCCTGATCATGGTGAACACACGCAACATACAACCATGCCCATGCTGGTAGTCTAACCCCAGACCTCTACTATTTGAGGCCAGGACGCTAACCACTACAACCAAAAACAGACAGTGAAGACTCATTATTTGTTAAAACATTGAACCTGAGTTCTTGTATTTACCTCTTGACCGTGTCTAGGATGGTCGTGCGTCTGCATTGCCAACACTATGCGTCTCTCTTCCTCTGTAAGACTCAGACACCTGATTGCAGCTGACGCTCGAACAAGGTCCGCGACGACGGCGTCACTCTCAGCTGCGACGCTCCATTTCTGCAACATGTTACACTCTGTCTCGTGCTGGCCCTGTACGTCACAGCACACGGGAAGTCCGCACTGCGTGCAGGCTTTCAACTTCG
This sequence comes from Eucriotettix oculatus, assembly GCA_034510155.1. Taxonomy (NCBI): domain Eukaryota; kingdom Metazoa; phylum Arthropoda; class Insecta; order Orthoptera; family Tetrigidae; genus Eucriotettix; species Eucriotettix oculatus. The sequence continues at coordinate 62,582,342 of CM067381.1, forward strand.
TCGGCACTGTTCGAGAAAGGCAGCGCACGCACACGGGCGCCGCGACGCCGCTGCTGTTCCTGGGCGCCAGGACTATGGCAGGGTCCCTGAGAACGAGGCTCCCGGCTGGAAGAGGCTTCGTCAAAAACAGACCTCGTCCTCCGAACGGTGAGACGCCCAGACGCCAGGGGCCTTGGCAGCCGGAGTGTTTCCGTAGCAGAATCTCCAACGACGAGAAAGTAGTTGCATCATCCGACTCAGAGACGCCGTTACACTCCGCATGATCAACGTTGTCGACTTCGTCGCCATGACAAAAGCCGTTGGTAATCATTTTCCTGAAGAAAAATGATTATCATAAATATTCAAAGAATTACTTTTAAACACTCTCACGTGTGCTTACATTTAACAAAGATTATCAATTTAAAATTGAAGATACGCATTTGCCTTTCGAACGATTTGGAGGCCATGGAGACAGTGACAGGATACGGAACGGACGGTATACTTTGAGTATATACAAAAGCTAGTGCCCAGATTTCAAAAGGGTTCTAAACGGCGATTTTGAGAAGATATAATGAAATAAGTTTCATTGAAATATATTCCTTTTTTGATTTTTAATACTTGATGCCTTCTTACTTTCTGGATGCCCTCGTACAATGCCGCTACAATTTAGTTAATAGTAAAATAGGCGCTACAAGTAATATACTACAATGTGTAAGGGTATACTAAATGTTAAATTGATTTAGAGAGATTTTAATTTGTTTGGAACAAGTGAGGAAGCCTGAAATGGTTTAAAAATAAATGAAAGTCGACTGACAATATTTTGGATATTTGGAATATATATTGGACTAAGAGAACCGGAAGGAGCAGGGGAGTAGAAAAAGGGGTAGCTGTAGTATTACATTTACAGGGAAGCGTATTGACCACACCGACGCTTCAAAGTTCTTAGAGAGTAATGTATAGTGGAATTTTTTAATTGATAATACTTAAATCGCTGACGTAAAATTCGTAGCGTGTTATATTATTTAACTGCAAAGAGTCTGAAGAAAAGAAACATATTCAAACAATCGTATTCTTTTGTTAATAATTCTGTCTGGAGGTCCTAGCGTTTTACACGTATACTGCAGAAATTTGATAATAGTAATCATAATTTTTGATTGTGAATCGAATTAGAGTGCTTTATCTAATAGTTATATGAATTGTAATTGATTTTAAAAAATTGTATTTAAATGTGACCGTGGAGCCAAACGTTCAATCTATTTCGTAGGCTATTGTTTCTACGTCATCATATGACGTCATCCACTAACCGCGGTTCCTGTTACTGTACTTGCAGAGATCCACTCTCCTGTCATCAGCTACTACGAGTAATGGACTCCTAAAATCGGTATTTTTAACAACGGGAAAAAAATTCTTAGAATTTTGGCAACTTCTCGTAATAATACCCTGCAAGATCCCTGATAATTAATTGAGAGATATGGCTAGCTTTAAAAATTGTAACGGGTTTGTTTTAAAGAATAGACGTTATTAACCTTTGTTAAAGAAATTGTGTTGTAGTACTAAGAACTTAAATTAAATATTGTAAATAAATATAACTGTTGAGCAACAAGTAACAATTGTAGAAGCTATTTGTGTGTACCTTGGTACGTCATATCTTTTTCACAGAATCGTTATCAATATTAATAAATAACTGATTTCATACCTGACTTATTGTTCCAAAAAAGGTAGCTCCGATATTGACGTCAAATGAAAGTATAAAAGAATGATTCACAAAAGAGATGACACAAAAGTTAATGTTTAGGAGCGATGATGGTGATTTATTACAGGCCATAGGGGAGTCTAAAGACAGGATAGTATAAAAGTTTCTTGGAATTCAAAGGAACCCTTCTTCACAGGGAAAATGAATTTACATCGATCATCTTTACGCGTTTGATTCACACGTGAAAGGGACAAAAGACGGAGACATGAAATCTAAATATTTAGATCATTCTTTCTCTACTTTAATTCCCCGAAAGACATTGACAGGATGAGAGCAGGAGGGAAAACTTCACCTTATGTTTTCAGCGTAGATATAAAAAATAGATAATACTAAAATATAATCATGATCCCTTTTAGGAGAAAGATCTAATACTGAGGAAATAAAATTTCTTCATAGTTTTGCAACACGATAAATTTCTTAACCGTAGTAGCATTTTTTGGATAATGAAAATCTATTATATATAAATAGTAATGTTTTAATGAGGATTTAATGGGCATTGAAGATAAATAAAATAGCTTTAATAAAGGCAAAACTAAGAGATTATACAAAAATATCCCAGAATGTTAATCGTGAAACTATGGATTATAAATAGACTTAACATCGTTAATTTTACTTGACTGAATTTAATCGTCAAATTATCTAACTCTAAAAGGAAATGGAAACTATTTAGTCAGAAAGTACGCAGATTAAAATACTTTACTGATGTACGTGCTTTTTGGGTCAGTTCTTATCATCAATCTGTTTTAATTTTGCAAAGCCTCGGTTTAAACTGTCCCTAATGCCAAATCGTAAATATAAAATTATATGAAGGATATTTATTTGATTCACGGTGCAGAGGCAGTGGAAAGTTAATTAGGTCAGCACGAAGTTGGAAAACGCTTTCTTTCGTCTATCAATTATACTGTTCACAATGCGACCGTGTCAGTTGTGTTGCATAACAAAAGGCGCTTTGAACGACGGAATCGAAAGTCGAGGTTGTCATTTTTATATATAGAACATTGTTGAAGGCTCTTGGAAAATCACAAAAAAAATAGAACACTTCTTGTTATTGATTTAACATATCTGTTTTTCCTTAACTGATTATATTCAACCGATTTTTTAAAATATGAAACATACAATTATTACCTCCCTGAGTGTGGACTGAATGTGGCGGAAATTAAATTAATAGAAAAAGTAACTGAAAGTCACATATATACATGGTTATCACTGTAAAAATATAAAAAAACGATTAAAATGAGCGTGTAGCATTATGAGACTCCTAAATTCTATTTTTTTACGTATCCAAGGATATTACAATCTTTTTGTGAGGTACTAAGAAATGGGTACCAGGCATTGAAATAAGTGACCTATGATGATAGGATGGTAAGTATTTTTGTGGTCTCAGTGCAGTAATCAGAAAAATTTACCACAACCTGCACTATTTCCTAGTACGCCTAATATTATTAGCTTCATTTTCAACATACTTAAGTCCACAAATTTGAGTAACATTAGATTTAATAATAGGATTATGTGTGGCCAATTAATTCAAAAAGAATTTTATTAGTTGATTGAATTAAATTAATAAAAAATTTACGATGAAGTTTTTAGTAATATTTTAGTTATTCGAGTTATATAAAATAGACTAAATTATTCTCATCATATTTAAATATAACATCCACATAACTAAATTTATGGTATTTAAATACTAACAGATCACAAGGGTCTCATAAAAATCTCAAAGAAAGTGATTCGTTGAGTGAAATAATATTGTGTGTGAAATTAGGACAAAGAAGTAGAAAACATAATGATAACAGGAAAATTATTTTCCAAACATTACCAAGAATATATGTACGAACATCATTGACTGTTTCACGCTATTATATTGACATTAGAACCGAACGTCAACTAATGGATTTTTAATTTAGCAAACCTTTGTGTTAAGCCTTATAGCTGTTCTTCACTGCTCCACTTTGCACTGAATTTTGACTTTGTGATATAAATCAACTTTGCGATTGTCTGTTTCATCACAGTCACACGGTCAGTCTTCGCTTCCTCGATGTCCTCGGGTAGGAAGATAAATGAACACTGCACGTGAAGTCTGGCCTTTCCAATCTAAGAATAAATATATTGGCTGGTCACTGAGTTTCGTAGCGATTGGAGGCCCAGCCATTCAGAAATTCATCCTGTAAATAGCTTTCTCGTCACCTTGCCAGCGACACACTGGATGTTTTATCACACGTTAACCGTTTAATTAAGCACAACTCTTAAGAGGAGCGCGACTCCGAAGGTTCATTAAAACAGTTGTGCCTGGGCCAGGATTACGAAGTTCGGAATATGTAGGCAGGGCGTGACACGAGTAAAAGGAAATCAAAATGACGTGGAAATTGACAAATTTATTATAAAAATAAGTAGAATTAAACAACCGAGTATTCAGATTATTCTTGTAACACATAATCGAGGAGACATATCCATTACGATAAACACACGCACCATAGGACCAGAGTGAATTGAAGATTAAATAAACCTACCACAGAAAGACAGAGAGACCTATCTATATAGAGAAAGAGAAAGCTCCAAATACAAATAAATGTAATATACGGACCTGATTCTGATTAATATTAAATAAATTACAGTCTACTGTAAAAGAGAAATTGGTTAAAAACCTAATTAACATTCAACAAAACGGTTAAAAACTGAGTTTAGAAACCTCTCAGCTGTATATAACTTTAAACAACGTGTAAATAATTAAATAAAACCGTTCAACATTAAAAATATACGAACTCAGGTATAAAACGTTTGACTAGTGTTTAATTTAAATATTTAATAAATCTCTGACTTATTGTCAGTAGTCTGTTACAAATGTATGTAGTCAGTCAAAATGCACTATGAAGACATATTGGAGGGACAAAATATCAGAAGAACGTTGTTAAAAATATGTGATATGTTATGAAGTAATTAATTCAACGCTTATAAAATACTGTGATACTTGATGAGAAAGGAGCAGAGGATTTTAGAAGACAGAAAATGTGGGGGAAAACGAAATAAGTTGAAACGTAGGATAAAAATAGATAAAAAATATTAACAAGAGAATGTTTTAAAAAGTTAACTCTATCCTATTTTGGGAGAGAGGAAAAATCATTAATTTAAACTGGTGAGCGAAAGGATTATACAAATGGATGAAAATCAGCAAGAGAAAACATGGCTTTAAAATTAATGTCGGTGATAATTAGACTCTTGCTGTACCACTTTTTTTTTTAAAAAAAACATAAGGTGCCAATTGAACATTTTAATACAGTGAAGTGCCGGAGAAACTTTTAATTTCATATATAAAACCCCAAAGATTTTGGTCAGTTTGTTGGAAATTGTAACACAACAGAGTGGCACTAAGTCACTTAAAGACAATTTGTATGCAAAAGTATACCACTTTAATAGTTAAATATAAAACGTCGTGTAACGAAAATTTAATAAGAAACAGTTTACAGCGCCTACATTTAAAATTAGAAATGTAGGAAACAGTCTGAGATCGATTGGCGTGAATTTTGTGGTTAATTTCACAGTTCTTGTAGCAATATTCGTTGTTTCTATAGAGTCAGGCACAGTAATAAGAAAAGAAAGAGAAGAATCTGTTATCTCAGAATGGTTACCTAGATAAGTCCGGGGTTCCTGGTAGTTTCAAAGCCAATCATACACTGAAGTATTTTGGACTATGTTGTTTGAAGTTGGTCTACTTCCCCACTGGAAGCTGGCAGGTGTAAGACACGGCCAGCCAAACTTTTGCCAAACGTGTGGGTGCAAGGTAACTAATGACCGTGATGGATGGATTCTGTGCGCTATCCACGTATTTATGTGTAGTTTACTCTTAAATTTAGCGATAAATTTGCGCAGTCACACTGCACAACTTCGAAGTAATATATAACCTGGTGAGAAAGGAAAAAAGGTGTAATACTTTGCTTATCTGATGTAGGTTTAAGAACACTGCATGCTTCGCTTTGCTATGTCGTACTCAGAGTGACCGTGCTATAAGCGGGAAACGTCAAATCGTGCCCTGAGAGACTATGTAGAGAAGCCTCGTTTTCTTGCTGAAAGTCTTGAAGAACAGTGTGACTTATATAACTTACACGTTGGAAATATGAACTGTAAATATGTAACTTTGGGTGAAATAGTTAAGAAAGTGGGTAAAATATTTTATGAACAAGCGATTCTTATAATATCTAAGCTATGCAATGTTCTATAGAATTTTATTGTTTTCTGTTACATTTTATTATTACTACTGTTTTATTAACAATAATTCATTATCCTTATCATTACTATTGACATGTTATAAATATTACAATTATTATTTTCATTACATGATATTTTCTTTCAGTCCTTCACAATCCTACTATATTCCAATTTTGTGATCAATTTAATACTTTTCTTAATTTTACAGTTCCTCTTAATGATATTTAAATGAGGTGTGTAATTTGTTCCATAATTATATTATATGTGTGATAAATCATTAAACATCTAGCAAAATGTCGTAACGTCCTCTTTCACATTACTTTTCATAGTGTGATATTGTTATATTTATCTGGCATAATAGAGCTTTAAAATAATTAACCAGTCAATTTTGTGAGACATATTTTAATTTAATAAAAATTAGAACTTATAAGTAAATAAAATTCTCATGCCTTATCATTCTGTTTTGGAAACTCTTCAGGTGCAAAATAAAAAATTTACAAGTCATATTATTTAAAGATTAAAATAGATCGAGATTTTATAATCACATTATCTATAATAGAGTTATGTGGAAATATATTGAAATTACTTGTGATGTATCATACCAATTTTTATTTTATCAATATATTACATGTTTATGAAAATTTGGCCAGTTTATTCATTTATAATTTTCATAGTTCGGTCTCGCTCACATATTAGGTATTAGGTATATATATATATGCATGGTAAGGTAATTGAGTTATTGTCAGGACATTTTTTTTGTTTATAGTCACAACTGCATGATTAGGGGAACTTATATCCATCTAGGGGTATCATAGTATGGTTTCTCAAACAATACAAACATCCAAGCCCATGCCAGAATTTGAACCCAGGACCTCTGTAGTGCAATGCAGACATGCTAGCCACTAGACCACAGGAGGTCAGCTCAGGACATTTATAAGTCATTTAACTGACCAATAGATTTGGTTCCTTATTAGTCTGGTGGGTCTGCAGATTACAATTATTGATAATATTTGGTTATGAATAAGGGATCAAAAACTAACACCAAGAATGAACCACATCTTTCAAAAGAGTCACCTGAAAATATGGTAGCCTTTTATGTACTAGAGGCCATTCTGAGGCCACATTACTTCAGAACACTAAGTAGAGTTATTTATTTTATTTTTTAGTTTGATACTGAACTGATATTCTCAGTCCTTTTTTTCTGAGTCTAGTGTATACATAGGTAGAGATTGAAAATCCCAATCAACAATACACTATTAGTTTTTCATGTATTTTACTCAAAGAATGTGTATTACATGCTACTGAGGCATTAAGTAATTTGTATTAACTTAGTGGTTTCCTTACCATTCATAGGCTTACAACAGAAATCTGTATCCAATTGATAATAGTCTAAGATGTAATAAGTCCTTCTTGTGTTTTCTTCTTAGTATATTGCAAGTTTGTCATGTGTATTACCATCTAATTTTCTTTCGTGCCTTTCCCACCTAATCATTTTCATTTTTCATCAGTAGAACATGACAAAGTAGCTAATCTTACATTATAATGTCAAGGATTCAACTGTACAACATATATTGCCCTCAGAAACCCAAGAAATGAAATACATATGAAACACTAATACCATAAAAGTAATATTCAATGAAAGCTTAAAATACATGTTACATTCTTTACATAACAAATAATGTTCAAATATGTCCTCTTACATGGCTGCCATGCTTAATTTAATTTTCAATTATCACTTTAGATTTATTTATAGTTGTGAGTAATGGGTGACAAATAATCTTGTCTGTTTCTATACTTATACATTTGCTAGTAAATGCTATATTAGCCCATATTCTGAAAATAATTTTTTGTTGAAATACAAGTGACACATGCCTCACAGAAAAGTTTTAAAAGAACACTGTCTCAGATATAATGTGTAGAAATAATAAGTTTCTATCATTTGTTTCAAGGTTCACATTTATCAATTTTGTCTTTATTATTTGTACAAAAAGGATTGAGTATGTAGCAGTTAAAATTTATTAAATATATGACCAATAGTAAATAATTATGAAATACTCCAATAAAAATCTAATATTCTGACTAGCCACTCTTAATAATTTGCATGTGAATTTAAGAATAATTAAAAATGTAACCATAAGGATTCATAGCATGATTGATCTGTTGGTTAATTTAAATGTAAAGTGACATTATGAATTGTGTAAATTCTTACTAAAAATGAATAATAGCTAATTTAATATATTTAAAACATATTATATGACTGAAATGAGTTACTGTTTTTAGTTAAAATTCTAATTTTGACTACTTGAAAATGACTTCGTTAACTTTATAGAAAGATTACTAGACAGTTTTATTAAAATTGCCTACCTAATTTACTTTTTACTTGAAGTAACAAAAAGGTATTATAAAATATTGATATTGGAACCATAATTTATTAATAACAAGTAGAACAAAATGAATACTACACATTGATACAAATCTTTGTGCAAAAGGAAAATTGTTTTCATACATGACTGAAGAATTGCTTATGAAAAGTTGTGTACCAGCAAAGAGGGGCTACATTTCTGAAAATTGTTTTATTCCAAAAAAAGTCACTGATGTGTGTTAACAGACTTTTCTCTGTTTTGAGAGGAAAGATATTTTTAACACTACATTTTTGTTCTTTCTTTTAAGAGGGTACTCAATAACAAATAAATGGTATATTAAAATTTTCACATAATAGTTTTGCAAGAAATCTTAAATAAATTTAACAGATTTTCTGATAAATTTTGGGTTGATCCACAACTGCAGATTTTGATTCCAGAACTGATATTTAAATAAATTACAAAATACTTGATTTGAATTATGTTGCTCTTTTCCATCACATTGTAAAGGACACAATTACATCAAAATTAATTTATTTTTGGAAATGTTCAACTAAATAGATTTGTTTAAAAATCAATATTCAATGCACATTTATTAAGGACTGTTACAATAAAATCATGATTCTATGCAAACTTCAATTTACCATCTAATATGAAACAAATTGAATACACATTTTTATTTGCTTTGCAAAGTATTTAGTGAGTCATTAACAAACAGAACTGTATTGCAGAATACAGAAATAGTTAAACAATAAAAAATATTTTGAGACCCTTAAACTTAGTAGTAATAAAAAACTATGCAATTTAAATGAATAAATGAAGTTGTTACAATACCTTACAGATTGATGGCTATGTGGCTACTTCATCTAAATCTGCAGCATGGTCAGGGAACAATACATCTTCCAATGAGTATGGCTGAAAAGTGACAAATAATGCCCTCACAAAGGTCTATGCTTCCAGACCTTCCATCGAGAGAGATATCACACGTACATGCTTAAATCCAGCATTTTCTGGATAACTACTGATTAACATACCTGCTTGTGACACCTACAGAAAATGAATGACTGAATGAAACTATTAAAAAGCCTTCCATATTTCTACATAGAGTACTGTGTGATGTAGGGTTCTGGAAAATTCTCACATGCTTAAGCAATAATTGCCTGAATCCACATTGTCATTCTTGTTACTGATAAGCCCTACATTATTAAGAATGGTTGTTCAAACATTTTTTTAACCTTAGGCCTATACCAAAGCAATTGTTTTTGGTGATACCTTTGGGCTTTGATATCCTTCCATCACTATTTTAGGTTTGTCACAACATTTTATATTTTTAATAAATTAACATAGATATTTTTACATGTCTTGTCTCCCCATGACATTGATGCCCAAAAGTTTTACTTTTGATCCACTGTCTTGACCTTCCAATGATTCTTATACAGTATGCATATAATCAAATGGAACAAGAACTGAAACCTCTTTTCTTTCATATTGTGAAAGAACAACAACAAAAGATTTGAGCAATGCCATCATAAAAGGTAAGCAAATATATAATTTCCTGCTAGCATTATTCAGACACCTGTTGAAATGAGATGGTGAATGAAAGCATCTGAAGCAAAACCTATTGAAACTGACCAGAAACACAACAGTCATAGGTACCAACGCTGAAGTCAACAGAGGAAGTAGCCGGATGCCATACGCGTGAGTGGAAATTAATCACCGGTGCGTATGTCTGACTTCACTGCTGCACGAAATACCCACAAAATGATCCTTGAATAGATAATCTCACAAAAGAAAAAAATTGAGCTAGCCGTGGTAATTTTTAATGGACCCTAAGTTTTTGTACTTATTGTTGATTCCAGTTAATAAATTTAATTTATTTAAAATCTAATTAAATAAATTGAACATATTTTAAATTAAAATTCAATCCTCCCAGTAATTTTATTATAGCACATTTCTCAAAAACATGTTCCTAATTCCAGATAGATTTTAAAAATTCACATTTTCGACCGAACATCCTAATGTTTCAATCTCGTCGTATTATTTGTATTTTTTTTCAGACAGCTAACGAAAGAACATTGTAATTAATAGGATGAAATATGATTATGGTTGGCACACAAACTCGTAAAATAAAAATCTATAAAAGGTGCATTAAATCTAGATACAAGTACGAGCAGATAAAATTTTAAGTACACGTCATCAAACACAGTTATTAAACAAACTAAAAAATCATAAATATCTCCGAAAGACAATAAATACTCACGTTTTGAATAAACAATGGTTTTTAAAACCGAGATGCGAACATCATATACGTATTGCATGATTCGTAATTAAATAAAGAAAAATCACAAATCGTTATCAAAGAATGCATACGCCAATTCGTTGATATTAGGGAAAAAATTGGAGTAAACAATAAAACTGAGAAGTAGTAACTATTCTTCACCTGATTTAAATACACAAAAATCAGAATAATTTTGGAGCGATAAAATGTTTTTTTTTATCAGTTTTTACATATTATCTGGATGATAATTTCGAAGTGAAATTACATTATCACAACTTTTTCGTGATTGGATAGAACTCAGTTATAATTCGACGAATTAGGATTGTTCGCTGTCAGATTTTTGTTAAAACACCTGATGGAATCATATTCTATATTCCGATAAAGGGATTCCATCTAATGTCTCACACAGTTTTGTTTCGACATCTTAAACGAGATGCGCTGGGATACGCAACTAAATGTGGAACACTCGGTGAAATGACGAAATCTTTTTTTTTTTGGTATTTCTGGATACATTAGAGTGATCCTGAAACAGGCAATTTACCATTAATAACATCGGAAGGGAATTGAAAAGGAGGAATGTGGAATGTAGAGCAAGGCCTGTAATCTAAGGACCCTGCGCGATGTTTCACCTAAAAGAGTTGCAGGGAAAACCCTAGAAAACCTGCATCAGGTAGACTATAAGGTTTACACGGACGAGAAATAAGGGACCGTCTCAGTAGACACAAACTACTCTCCTGAAAAACGATCATGCTTTGCCTGCAAGTGTACTAGAGACTTTCCTCAGGAATACAAAGGCATTTAAAGACAGGTTTAGAAATATTGAAAAGGTAGGTGCAAATTTTGTGCGAACAAGAACGTGAATAAAATAGGGTTGTTTTTATTTTTGTCTTTTTTCCAATTCTATTTCATCATCAAACTGCCACGGGGCAAATACACATCTGTAGTAATACAGATATAATACAATATAATATAGGAATATAAAAGCAATCACGTACCTTTCTGATCCGTTGAACACAATCCTACGGGACTCAACGCCACGAATGAATCACAGTCACGTCGAGCCAAAAATCACATCCCCAAATATTATTTATATCCTTCACTCACAGAGATAAAAAAAAATCACATCCCAAATGTTCTTTACATCCTTCACCCACGAAGCTTTGAACACAAGTGCCGCGGCAGATGAAGTAAAGATGATACACAGTTGGTTCTTTTGCAATTTTACGATACCATAAGAGGGGAGACCAATGGGAAGTCCCGTGAGGGCAGAAAAAATAGTGATACTTCCTGGAACGTAGAGCAGAGGGAAGGCGAGGAAATAGGGACAAGAACGTCATAAAGAACGATACGACTCTTACTGGAAGTGTTACGTCAAATACACATTCTCTACCACTATAATAATTATATCAAAATTAATTGATTAAAATTAAATACTAAATTAACAATTTATTTGCTAAAATCCTATATATTTTTTGATACATTTATTATAAACTGTTGGATAATTATGGTTTTCGTGCTATTTTTAAGCGTGCCAAATTTAAACTTATTCAACAGCATTAAAGATAAATTTATCGTTGCACAGACAAACAATAATATCTAAAAAATTAAATGTTTAGATTGTAAAGCTTGTAAAATCGGTCAAAAGAAACGCTCTTTAAAAATTCGTATCAATTAACATTAAAGTAATTTGAAATTCAGCACCAAAAATTATTCAGTTGTGTCCTAACATATTCTTTTTAAATAAATACAAATTGTATTGACCAAAGGTTAAAGTTTTGTTGTAGAATGTAATTATTATTCTAAATTTATGAGTAAAATGTTACACATTATATTTAATAAGTCAACAATTTATGACTATTATTACAGTTAATGTGAATAATGACACCAATATTTAAATTAAATTTATGATTATTAACTTTTTAAGTATTCAATATATAAACGTTTCATTTATTATTTTTTAAACCTCAACTATACGATCAAGCTGTACGCTTGTACGTCAATTCGTCGACTAAGTTGGTGCGTTGAGCAAATCCCCAAATTTATCCGTATAATTAAAATGTTCAACAAATTTTCATATGATTGTATAATATAATTGCTCTGTAAAATATGGTATTATTTGTATTATAAGAAAGGATTGACAGGTCGGGTTATAGTCATTACTATTAATTAATTTTTCTCATGAAATTTAATTAAATTTATTAGTTACTAAAATATTGTGCTCATTTATTTTCAATCAACGTAACTATTGAATTAGACACAATTTATACCTTAGAGCTGCTGAGACTGTTTTTCTTAAGTTGTACAGCAGTGTAACAAATCAAAATATGATTAAGATTATTAGTCGAAGAAAACTCAAAATAAATTCGTAGTGAAAATCATTAAAATGTACTCAAAAGTTATCTACCCAGCTAATGACTGTGGAGAAAATACGACTATGAAGAAGAACTACTCAAAATAACTCGTTGAACATTGCAGTTGCTTGAGATCTTTTGATAATAGGAAATAAGGTCAGCTTATTTTAAATATACTTAATGACTACGTTAGACCTGTTTTGAGGAAATAGAACAAGTCAAATAATTAACGTGAATTAACAATTTTATGAAACGCGTCCATTTATCTTATACAGAAATAGATTTATTTAGGGCAATAAAATCATTTCTTGTCACCTATGATTGTAACATTTGGAGTAGCCATAAGTCAAAAAACACTCTCTAGCAAAAATATTTTCCTTTAATATCATTAAACGATATCAAAATGAACACTTCTTTGCTTTATCCTTCGACAAACGGTTTTATATAATATTGTCCTCACCTCTAACTCTATCGTGTCAGAAAACACTTAATATTCCTGGTGACAAAGCGTATGATGACCTTCACATACCTTAAGCGATATTCTAAAGCGCATTGTACAATACGATTAGTCACTGTGATGATGATATTTCTGTTATCTAATTCCACTTCGGAACTAGGGTTCTGATTACTGGAACTATGACCTCATCCAACGATTACGTATCCTGTGGTACTGTAGTTACCTAAGCCCATTTTGTAAAACAAACTGTAAACTGCGCTGAAAAATGTTGACGCCATAAAGATAACATTGAAGCTGATCACTCATCACAAAAAATAGCGCCGGAGGGCTGTGACGAATTAATTATCAGCACCCGACGAATGTGTAACGCAAATTCGAATACTCTAGTTGTAAACATTATTTTTATGCGTTTAATACCAAGAAAGAGTAAGATTTGTTTGTATTGTAATTATAAATTATTAGTTTTTTTTAAATTTTTTTTAGTTTATTAAAGAAGAGGAGAAATTTCTCATCTGAAAATGAATTGAAGGATAAGAATAAAAAGGCCTCGACAAGGCCTGGGGTTGAACACGGGACCACTACATGTTACACAGTCTACAATCTGATCAATGAGTCGTTACGGGTATCTTAGATCTTTGTCCCTCTGTGCCCGGACTAGACTAGATTTGTTCCTTCCTGATCTTTTCAAAAACGTCAAATTTTTTGAATTATGTACAGTCAAAAGTGTCTGGACATTTTTAGAAGAAAAACATATATGTTAGTTTTCAACAAAAATGTTAAGTTACTCAGCAGACAATTTTCAGCTAAGGAACGAGTTGTGACAAAATTCAAAGGACCAAGTATGTGCACCATATATTCACCAAAACGTCTAGTGATGGTATTCTGGGCAATTGTAATAACACATGGAATAAATACCTAATGGTATTGTAGCGCGATAGTTGATATTTCTTAAATCATTAATAAAAAGTAAGCGAGGATTGGGAACTGGAATTGGCATCACCATGTCGAGATCTTATGCCAACACTAATCCCCAGGAATGGCATTTTGGAACGTAAGGATATGACCTGTGGAATTTTCGTAACCATGGGAGTCGAAAACCAGAGAAACATAAATATTTAAATACCACGTTGGTGCGTCAACTAATGGGATTTCGTGATCTAAAGAAAATCGATCATAAAGGTCTATTTTCGAGCCTTCTTCACAGGGCGGCGAGGCTGTGTGAATTCACATTCTTCTCTTAGAGCTTGAACGAGACGGAAGTGAACCAACGTTTGGTCCCAGACGTTTGAAGGAGGTCAACTTGCGACGGTGAGGAGAGCGCCCTATGGAGAAACTGGCAAAGAGGCGACGCTACATTTCAATCTGGTACGCTCTCAGGTTTCCCAATCCTTTATGTTAAGGGAGGGTATCGCTCACGGTTTAACCTGAGATTTTAGAGATCTCATTACTTCGCCGTACCTCCGAAATTTGTAAATATTTTCTTAGCTAAGTTTAATTAATTACCCTTTAATTTAATTACAACAAACCCCACCCCACAGTATATTTTTATTTACAGAAGATGTTTCGAAAACATATTTGGTCGACCAGGAGAATTGACCTGAGACATTATTTTATTAATGGCATTAATATTTTCTCAAGAGTGCATGGAAAATTATCGACGAGGACCATCGAGAGGAAGGACAAAAGAGTTTGTATAAGGAAACAGCTGAAAATTATTTGAGAAGGAACAAAGACGGTCAGTGAGTTTTAGTTCACGTCACAGAATAAGTGTGAGCATGTATTTCTCGTATTAGACGTATAGATTGTTCCTTGAGAAACATATAAGGGAATTAATTCAAGAATTGACCAAGCTCACCAATTAGGTCTTGACAATCAATTAAACGATCAGGATGGAACATTCTCGGCCGGACCTGAGTTTTCTCATCACGAATATTACCATTCTAGAGAAGTCAAGGCAGTCACACTGAAGCGATTTTTATGTAACAGTTTCTATATTTATTGTTTTTCCACTAATTTATTATTAATTAAGTTCAAGATTTTAAAGTTTTTTTATGTGATGTGTATAGCGACGCCGTGGCAGGAAACATTTGCGTCTCTGTCTCCATTCTACGGTGTAGACCAGTGAAGTTGCACTCTGGTAGTAGCCAAGATATGTCACACCACGGGACAATGAATGGAAATTCACGATAGATCTATCTCAGTCATATTGCAGGCATTAAAATCAAGTTGAAATGGTCTGCTGTTTCGCAAGCATCTGCGATCAGGCTTTATCGACTGCACCTTGCAACATCTCCATCCTTCCTTCGTTCAGCGTACAGTGGCTAGTATACATCACTGGCCACTACAATCCAGATAAATCACGGGAGGAATTAAACTACGATGCTCATTTCTGTACTTTAATGCCAGGTTTCTTGACGAATATGAGTCATTCAGTATGCGTCCTCGAGTTGCGCAATCGTCTTTACGCGTGACTAAGGTACAAGGGCTACAAGTGATAGCAACTCTCCAAGTGGATCACTACGACTTGTGTGGTTCGTAAGTAGGTAGTTTAAAACATACTTATGTATTTTTAATATATATATATAATATTTAACACGACACTTAAATTATTTTTATTATATAATCAATTATTTGAAGTTGCTTCCTTGATTTTCTTGGTTTTCCTATTTACTTCTTTCCATATAGTTTTCGTCTCTTTCTCGCCACAACAATCACAAATCATCCAACCATGGGTATGACACCGATTTAAATGATGTCTGAAGGATACAAGTCAATTTATTTAAATCGTATTGAATAATGCGAACTTAAAAATTAGCGGACGAGCGCGAAATTTAAAAGGAGGACGCCACTGTGTAACGCGCCGTCTAAGTTAATTAAATCTAAATATATTGAACAAATTGGCTAAATCTATACCAATAAAAAAAATTGAAGTGTCCGTATGTTTATTTCGAATAGGCTCCGTAATGGCTCAACGGATTTCAATGAAAATTTGAGGGATGACAAAAAGGCAATTTAACTTAAATATTCGTGGATATTTAATTTCGATAATGATATGAATATAATATAAATAAATATACATACATATTAATTCTACGCGATGGTTTCTTTTCTAAAGGTGCGTTAAAATCTCCAAAGTGAGTGCGGGTAACCTATACTCTTGATCTGTTTATGTTCCGAAACAGCTTAACGGATTTCATTGAAAATATCAGGGATTGAAACAGGAATATTAACTTAAATTTTCGTGTATGTTTCATTTCGATATCTTGAAGAGTTCAGAAGATATTTATAAATCCATTGAATTACCACCCGAATTGCTGTTTTTTGGGAGTAACAGGTTACATGAGTGTGGGCTCCGAAACATATGTGGTAATTTATTTAGTTTATTTTCTTAAAATATACTGAACCACGTTTCAATGGAAATATTGTTTAAGGTGCAATTAAAACCCATACAGTTTTTTTGATATATTATGGTAATATTAAAATCTATTTGTAACGTTTTCAATGCTTATAAATTTTACGTCTTTATAATTTGGAGAAATATTCAATCCTACACTCATTAGTAAAGAAGGAGAATAAACTACGCTCGTAAAAAACGAATGATTAATTGATTCTGAGCCACACCTATGATGTATTGAAATTACTCTCAATAGATTCTGCAAATATATTTCTAATGGCAACAATAGAGTAAATGTTAAAGAGACCTTGGATGAAATGATTTATGAAGTAAAACCACGAAGATAAAGCAAAAGAGAAATAATGCACACACAAAACTGTTGACAACAAATTAAGCAAGAATAAAGTATTGCAAGTTATTATAATGATGGCTTTATTTATAACTTTGTTTCTGTATTTCAGGTAATTTTCGTACAACTGAAATTAAGAAACATTGCTCTGAATATTGTCACAAAAGCCTACAGAAAGCAAACATTTTCATCAAATTGTGTTATATTTTAAGATGATGCATAGGAGGAATTAGAAGCGAAAGAAACTAAAGGTGTAATATTAGACCAACAGAAGTAGGAGGAATTGGAATTTAAGCTGGTAGCATTAAAAAGTGTCAATAGCTGAAGAAAACGATGTTTCTGTCGTTATTTTCATTTGTGATTTTATTAAAATATTTATGCAACTTTATAACTTTATATTTTTTTAAAAAACAACTACTCTAATTTTTATTATTTATACTTATCACTTAATAAAAATGAGAGTAGTTGTTTTTGAAAAAAATATAAAAGTTCAAGTAATGTATGAAATGAATAATTATTGTTATGAACAGAAAATTAACGAAAGTTTGACCCGGTTGATAAACCAAGAATAATTCATTGTTCGATATTTTTGGGATTATTTCTGGATATAATGAATACGATATGTTTTTTTTAAAATTTCCGAAGCCTCGTCAGACCGAAACTTAGACGTCAAGAAGTTTAAATTTGAGAATGGTTCTCCAAAGGATCTTTTTGGTTTTGGTATGTGGATAATTGACTCATGGAGAAGAAGTGTTAAAAGCCAAACCGATGAGTTCATCAGGCATATCGTACGAAAAATTTACCAAGAATACGGTTAAAGTCCCAGATAAGAAGATGGAATGATCCGTGATTGCATAAGAAAAATATGAAAGGAATAATTGTAATAATAATATATAGAATGAACTAAAGAGAAAACTATAAATATTCATGACTTAAAATTTTTCTTGTGTAGTATACAGAACCAAACTACTAAGCAAGAAATGAGAATATTGAACGCATTAAGAAGACTTCTTATGGGAAATTATTCAAGCATAGATCTTTTGGGAAAAATGGAATTTTCTATCAAATAATTAGGATATATTACATTTGTTCTATCGGATTTCGTACTTGTCTTAGTACTCAAGATTATTTTCAAGAAAACAACAGCGAAGACCAGTAAATTGTTACGCCCTTTCATTTTTCATATCTATTTTTCTCTAGTTCAGTTTATTTTGGAATAACTGAACTCGTGAAAAATGGATGCGAAAGGTGTAAATGATATCGTTTCTCTGGATGTCAAAACATTTGAAGATGTACTAAAGTACGGTAAGTAGCGCAATTTTTTTTCTGGATAAAAATAAACTGACGACAAAAATATATTAATTCAATTATAGTTAGAGAATAGTAAATATACAGAAGTAAAATAGGGAAATGAAAAATGAATGTCACAGCTATTTTACTTGTAGAGAAGGTAAAATGATGTAACAAATTACTATTTTTTTTTAAATTTTGCAGGAATAGTTTTTTTTGAGAATTTTCCTTAGACATTCCGTAAGTATTATAAGAAAAGTATTTAATGTATAAAAATTCAAGGATAATGTCTCGCAAGATGGTGAATCCATTATTTATGAATATATGTATTATTATTATTTTATGGAATAAATTAATATAAAATAAATCAAAGCTAAATATAGTTTATTAAAATTTGTATTGTCTCAATTAATTATTATTTGATTGTTTGTATCATACAAAATAGTTCCATGGCAGTTTTATGAAACTTACTTTCAACCTCGACATCATTTTTCTTATTGTTCAAATTGTTTTATTTCTTTTGTTTTATATTTATAACCATATCAATTTAATCATTTTTCAAACTGTGTTTTCCGTTCCCTGCCTATCTCAGTTATGTATAACAATTTAAAGTTTCAACTTTACTAATTTAATCAGTCAAACTCTTTTGTTAAAGTAGCAATGTATGATGACCAAGAACACAGTTGAGAATTGATGGATTACAAATAAAAATTAATTTCATATTACTATATTAAGAAAAAATTTCTTATACACTACGTTACTTCAGAAATACGTGGACTTCAAATAAAGTGAACCCAAAACGTTCAATAAATCTTCATTATGGCCAATGAACTTCAAATATAAGGGGTTTCAATAAATGAAATGAAACAAATTGTGTGCAAGATATTAACGAAATTATTTTTTATTTGAAAGTGTATACATGGGCCTATTGAAAAACTATATATAATTAAATAATTAATTTTATGTTATATTTATTTGAATTTATGATTTTCGCCTTGGAAAGAAACTTAAAACCATTTTCATAAAATATTTCAATATTTAATTATAATTTTATTAATTAATGTTTTTAAAAATTTATTTTGGTCGCATCACAAATTGAAGTGTTAATTAAAGTATAGTAATATAAATCTTTATTAGTTATTTAAACCTTTAAAATATTCATAAATTCTTATTAATTTGTTGTCTATATCTTAATCGATTTTATTTTCTCATTTATATATTCATTATTTTCATATTTGTGTCTTCTGATTCATTTTTCACATTGTATTATCCTCTTTGTGTATTCGTCATTGATGTCTTTTCATATTTCAGTAAGTAAAAGTGTTTGTGAATTTTTCATTTCGATTGTGGGTCGCAATCGAACTCTCCGAGTTTTCGGTAAACGTTTACCCGGACTATGTGAAGGCTCCAGCCGTTTGCTTTTACAGACGAAATGCGGTTCAGAATCTTCTCGACAAACTGAGGCCGTAGACAAGTACGTTACAACTTGTCAAGTTTTTGACTCTTTCCAATTTTTTAATAGATTTAAATGAAATTATATACCATCACATAACCAAGATCGTTTTCACCATTCCGTTAAACTAGCTATGTATTAATTCATAATTATTTTCTGATAACTTATCCTAGTCTGTAATCACAGTTAAACCATGAGGAAATGTAAATTTAATGTTTCGTTTTTTATTAATTGTGAGTTTCAACATCTTTTTTGATTTCAGTATAAGTTTTCTTTAACCGTACCGCGTCATTTGGCGGTTGTTTCCTATCTCATCTGCTCGCTGAGTAAGAATTTAAATCAACAGGATTTGTTTTTCATTTATAATAAAACTGCGAAATTCAATCCAACATGTTTTATGATTATTTATGTTTTAATGTTAACATTTGCCGACCTCCTGTGGTGCAGTGGTCAGCGTTGATGTCTCGCATCAGAGTTCGAATCCTGGCGTGGCCACGGATGTTCGTGTGTTTTCACTCTGTTAAACTACAGATAACGAGTTCCAGAGTTGCTAATAACTGTAGTAGTTGATGCGACTTTAAATAAAAAAGTTAACAATTATATAACAAGAAAATTGAATTGTAAATATCCAATAAAAAGGTGACACATCTATAGAAATTAACTTAAAATTATAGCACACAAATATTGTTGTACTACATATGTGCAAACAATTCTTAATAATCCACACGATATTATAAAAAATAAAATATTCTATTGGCTTCCTCTACTTCCTGTTCCCTTCAACGTATGAACATCTAAAAATGGTACAATTAGAAAGGGGTTTCTCGTGTACTAGCTAGTACGATCTACAGGTTTAAGTTTTTGGGGACTACTTTATGCTGTAGTTCACTAAGTTTCTCGGTACATGTGTTAAATTTGCTTTGTTGAATGAACGCTTTCTTGTTTTCTATTTAGATCGTTCTTACTTACACGATTAGTGTACACTCAGCTGGGGCTTTGGACACTTCAGGAATCGGTATTGAAGACCTTGG
The DNA here is from genome assembly GCA_034510155.1 of Eucriotettix oculatus. Classification (NCBI taxonomy): domain Eukaryota; kingdom Metazoa; phylum Arthropoda; class Insecta; order Orthoptera; family Tetrigidae; genus Eucriotettix; species Eucriotettix oculatus. The sequence continues at coordinate 62,603,237 of CM067381.1, forward strand.
AAGTTGGACGCCAATGGCGACGAGGAGTCAGAGCATCAGCGCCGTGAAGACAAGCAAGGCGCTGCGTGCAGTGACCCCTCATCGCCACCAGTAAATCAGTCCAAGACACTGCGAACGTCAATCCAACTGAAGAATAAAATATATTATATCTCATAGTATTTAAGTTAGTAATAATAATTAAACTATGTACGATGCACATGTTGGAATATATGGTGGTATAATAAATGCGATTCGGGGAAGCAAAACTTCAAAGTTCATGAAGAATAAGCTAGGGTATAATTGACTACAATAAGTATTTCCAACGGCAAGCAGTTAATTTTTTTTAACTGTGATATTATCTTGTTCTTCCGTGTATTAAAATTTCAAGAGATTTTGAACCTATATAGTGACGACACATTTCTTACAGCCGTAAAATCTGTCCTCTCACGAAGCTACGCATGTGGTAAGATCATCCCTTCTGGTGATGTATGATGAAAGGAAACTTCTTTGAGAGAGACATTCTTGGTAAAGTGGCTTTTTAGCGACGGACGTTAAGTTTAGAGTAAGGTGGGAATTGTGTCTCATTAGGAAGAGGAAGAGTAGGGCCGCCAACCCCATTGGATGACCTGGGGAATATATAAAATATAAAAAAGCGGAGAGATCAATGAGGTTATTGGGAGAGATGAGTTAGAATTGGCAGAGGACCTCTAAAGGAGATTCGGAAAAGAGTTGGAGGTGAGAGGAGCTAGCGAAACGGAAATTCGGACTGGCTGGCTGCAAGGAGTCAGAGAGGAGAGGCGATCTGGCTGCAAGTGTCACGAGGAAACAAAACTGGAGACACGTTTTCTGAACCATACTGCTGCTTCATATGCCACCCGAAAGCTGCCTTTGCGTTGAATCCAGGATTGCCGGTCAAACACGAAACTAGGGGAGAATGAATGCAAAGTAAGACACAAAAGGCAATAATCACTCGATCTGCTATGCGTATGAACACCTCATCAGCCCTGAATAAATTATATTTAATTTAATAAAGTATGAATTTATTTGGTTACGGCTGAGCTGAGAATTAATTAAAATTAGTTAACTTTTAATATTTGTAATTTATTTAATCTTTTAGATTTGTTAATTATAAAACTGTTTTAAATTTCAAGGTTGAGATTTATTGGCGTCCACCAATTTAAATATATGCTCTAAATTATTTAATATAAATTTAAAAAATAAGATTGTTGAGATTTTGATTCAAATCGTAGAGACATTAAGATAAGTACGATAATTGTGACTGCGCGTTACAAGGTTGTCTTCAGTGTGACAATCAGAAGAGATTATAATTAGTTCCGGGAGGACAGATAGGAATAAAGTTGCATCCCACCTACTTTTATACTCACTGGAAGGACACACTTCAACTCCTGTCTGACACCCGTTGTCTTCACATCTTCTCATCTGTTTAGGTTCAGTCTATGAATTAAAATTGACTGTCTATTCTGTATACTTGACGTAAATAAATGTATAAAAGTATAGTATAAAAATGTATTCACCAGGCTATGATGGGTGTAAGACATGCAGGGGAGCAATTATTTAAATTTGTATATAGCTTAAATGTTCTTACGACTGTGTGGTCATATCGCGAAAAGTATTTCTTGAACAATTTATGATTGTTTGTCCGATGTTCGTAACACCTGTTAAAGCAACAGAGACAACAGACCGTCGTATGCAGCAGATAAAAAAACTAGTATTTGACTATCTAGATTTCAAGTAGGGCCAAACATTTAAATAGTGAGGCGAGCATTTATTTTTGCATATTTTTTGGTGGTTGAACGTTTCAGTTAGATTTGGCAACTTCTAGAAAGGTGCAGTCAGTTGTAGCGAGTTGTTGTGCTGATTATTATGGAAGCCAAAAGGTGGAACGATAGGTACCAGCCAAAATGTTACAAATTACTGTTCTTTCTAACTACATTTACTACTCATAAGATATATCCACCAAGTCCTCGGCATATTGAGAGTAGGAATAAAATTTTATAATTTCTAAACTAGCTCCCAACATCCATATCATATGTTTAAATTGTTTTTGATAAAATCAATTACTTAAATATTAAATATTTAAAACTCTTTTATCTATTAACTTGTGTTACTTCATAAAAAACTGTTTATTTCTCCAACTCAATGTATTAAAGTTTTCTCCCCAATTATCAATTATTAAAGACGAAATATTACAAATAGGCACAGAAGTGTGGGGCAAATGTTTAAACATCCACGTCTATACATTACACAGAAATTATTTTTTTATATATTAAATCTCATAAGAGCAGCCACAAATCAAACCAACATTAACGTTAATATTAATTTATTCGTCTTTACGTAATTATTCAATAATACCAAAACTAACATATTTAAGTCGTTTAAGTAATTATAGTCAACATTTACGCTCTTAAGAGGTTCAATCAGGAAACGTCAGGTTTTTCAACCTCAGCTGATTAAATCTATATTTACCAGCCTTTAAGCCTTCTAATAACCTAATAACCAACAAAAGTGTTTTGAGGTGTGTAGAAAAACTGTACTTTCTATTAGTAGTATATTATCAATAAGAGTATATTTGTATTTTATATACTATTACAATTGTTCCTATTGGAATAGTAATGGCATTTTAAAAATTTTATTTATCAGTTTCCACACTTATCTGTAAACTAGCAACCATGTTGTAGGTCTAACAAACCTAAATAAATATATAGTTTACAATCACGTGGGTTGAAATGGTATGTTGGTTGAAGAATCAACTGGAGGCTTGGATTCTGGGACGGTAGGATTCAATCAGTATTGCGCAGGCCTGGCTGGAGGAAGGGTAAGACGTGCAGAAGCCGATGACGTCCATTTTCCTCGTAAAAGGAGATACTTAGAGAAAGAGCATGTAGTGAGGTGGCTATTAATGGAAGGCGGAAGGCCATTTAACACCAATGATAACTGTTTCACTGGAAACCATTATTTTCACATCTTATTTTTGAACCTTATGGTATGTGTGTGGAAGGAGAATAAATTATTTGAATTATTAGTCACGCATAAAAACTTCTAAAATTTTGTATAAAAATCAGAACTTGATAAATTAATTAATTACAATTATAATAAATAATGTATTCTGTTTCTCACACATACATATGAGATATGAAAATTTAATTGCTGCATCTATTTCGAGAAAAATGTACCTAAAAATAACTATTTTAACATCGGGAATGTAGAAATTCCGACTCCGCTTAACGAGGGCAGCAAAATAAGATTTAGCTGTTACATGTTGTGAACTGTTTTCTAAGGATATGTTCATGTAAAAAGTTTTAATTAGTATGGAGAAATATAGATCACTCCTAACAACGAACTGTATTCAACAGTCAAAGGCGAATTTCTTTATGCATCTCCACAAATAATCCGTGTACATAACAAATAAAAACAGAGAACGAACATTGAGAACCAGAAACATTTATTTTATTCCCAAATAAAATTTGTGAAGGTCCAGTCGTCGATTTAGTGTCATTGCAAGTAGGTGTAGGTTTCGAACAATTGTTTATTCATCAGGACAATTAGTCCGCAACCTGCCCTACGTCGCTAAGACATATGATAATTGTACTAAGGGCTTAACGAATTATATGGCAAATGTTAGGAATTTGTAACAATTCAAAAAATCATGAAACCAGAAACAATTCATTCTTATAAAAACTAAGCTTTAGATTACGCGGTAAATATTTTTTATAAGTAAGAAAATATCAGCAGTAAGCATAATATTTTGATCTCGTTGTATTTTGACAATTCACGTAGTTAAATATATATTAGTTATAAGACTCATCTTAGGAAAATTAAATGGATAAAATTATTACATGTATACTACTCCCTTGTTACACGCCGATATTTGGTGGTATTATAATTAATTTGTAAGAAAATAAGGGGTGATAATGGGTTTATTTATTGTATATAGCTTCACGTTGGGCACCATTTGTAAAAAAAATAGATAGTAGAATGAGGCTTATTTGTGAATTAATATATGCCCTACAGCTGGACAATTCTGATAATTAGCTTATTATTAATTGGTTAAAAGTGATACATTTATGAAGGGTTTGAAGAAAAAGATTTTATTAATTATTTTGAATTTAATAACAATAAAAATCAAGATTCAATATGGAAACAAGAGAATTGAATAAAATTGTTTAGAAATGAAGACGGTAGCATTAATGATTTTATATTGGTACTCTTGATATACTTGTAGAAGAAAAATTTTCTATTGAAAATAGGTTTGTCAATCTGAACTCCTTAAATTGAATATCAGCGATACCGTAGAGGTCTCCAGCTGCATTCTCTGGTGGCGTTTTGCTTCGGTCTGCTTTGGGTTGACGATTTGGAGTCGTCTGAAGTCGATTCTCGTTGACTGCATGGAATGATCTTGCTGGATGAATGACGTCTTGGGTCAAAATTGTGGAAACTTCTACCGAGGTTTCGCCAGAGGCTTGCAATTTAAATCTCTCTCTGCCTCAAAACATCTCCCCACGTCATCTCGTTTGGCCCAGAATCTCCTTCCTCCCTTTTCCAATAGCCAATCGGCTGCAATTTCAAATTGCTCCAATTGGCTGCATTGCGCATTCGCAACCAATAGGCAAATTTTTAACTGCGGTTGTAAACATGTGCCATTGCGCATTTGTTTTTCATTAGTTACACGCAGTAGCTGTTTCTAATTATGCAAGGCTAGCTTTCAACTTGACGAGAGCAAATCTTTCTTGGTTTAGGGGCGGATGACACTTAGTATCCGTAAAAGGCGTTTTCCATATTGCCTGAAGAAGGGTGATAACGCTGAACAAGCAGACAAAAATATACAGCGCAAGTCTTCATACATTTTCTTGCGTACTTTTAGCGTATTACAAATTATTTAATTAAAACAACGCAATATTATCTTTGATACAATTTTAGTCTCTGACACACTTTCAACGAGTTTTAATTCGAAAAGCAGTTGATTATAATAGTTCATATTAATTCCTTTTTCCCAAGCGTATTTTGCAATAATATAATATATATTTTTATTGGTGCGAATTGTAGTGTTGTTTGATATCGATTAAAGTAAGGAATTAAATTAATCTGCTAATCATAAGAAATTATGCATACCATGCATGGCTGTGTTTTCTTTGTAAGAATTAATGATTGAACTCTTTTCTTTCTCGTTTTGCCTGCTCTTCGGGTGAAGCATAAATAAATAAATTAAAACTACAGGCGGGGCCTGCTACAACAAGAAAGGTGCCACATTAATTTTAGTGAACATAATCAGCACAGGAGCGAGTAGTAGATACCAATTTCTGTAGTGGTGGAGCCAATAAACTGATTAGACATTATCTTTAAGTAAGTAGAAAAGTAGGACGTCTTATTAAGCTAAAATATGGAGATGATCCTATTATATTGGAAAATAGTACAATAAATAATTGAACATAACTGATGATACATTTGTTGTAGCAAATAACATTTTTAGGGATATCAGAATGACAGAAAGTCTTGCACAAAATAATTAATAATTTCCTTTAAAAGGGGCCATGTGATAGAAACACAAACAAAAATCAGATTAGATAGTATAATTGTTATTTTTTTTAAGGTGACTGGTTACATGAGGGTAATCCAATAAATTGAAACCCAATTTAAAAGCGCAGGAAGATAATCTGAAAGGAGGGGGCAGGAAGGGTTGACTAGATTCCCAGGCAAAAGTTTAAGGATCCTTCCTGGTATTAATCTGAAATAGACGCAGTTTCGTAATTTGTTGTTCTCCTAGCAAATTCTAAAAAATTAAACCTGTAAAATTGCTAGTCGTGCCATTTTGTTGGGTACCGTATAGTAAATGTAAACTTTATCAAATGTATTAAACTCACCATCCTAGTAGATTACAATCACCTGTGGAAGTAACTTCTTACACTAAATTAAATTTCAAGCAGAACTATTTAAATACAAATTTTTACTGTCATTTATTATTATTATTTATTTAAATAAAAAAGAAAACTACAGACGTGGTTCGATACACAAAGTAAGGCACTACATTAAGTTTAGTGAACATAATTCGCGCACTAACTCCTGTTTGAAACTAGTTATCACTGAGATCCTTACCTATCAGAGAATTGGTTCCTTTCTGCTGAAAATATGAATGTCTTTCAAACTGATGAAGAACAGAAATTTCTCTCTTCATCTATGTGTTGATATTAGCTTTTCTTTTCTACCCTTTCAGCACTACTATTTCTCTTAACTTCATTTTCTGTGTGTCACCTTTCTCTTTTAATAGTTTTCTATGATCATTTCACTTCAGAAATAGGAACATTATTTCTTCAAATATTTTTATGCACCACTTTCTCAAAATTTTCTAACAAAACGTTGATCTTGCCGTGAGCTGGAGGTATGCTAAGTAGTACAAACTAACCAACCAATAACGTTTGCACTACGGAGCTTACCTTCAGCCAAAGGCGCGCTGAGTTATCACATGTTTAAAAAATAAATAATTGCTTTGGGAAAATTACGTAACGTGAGTTGTGGGAACACACACACACAAACACACTAGCTGGGTTATTTATTTATTGAAGCCCGCTGCAGTATTTAATTCGACAGTAACCTCTTTGTCAACACCATAATATAAATCATCACATTTTCAAATCTTTACTTTTCCACGCCCCCTATCATCGAAATCGAAGAAACGAAAGCTGAAATTAAAACTTTTTATTAACACAAAATATTATTTCAAATATAATTTATTTTTTCAATGTGGGATTAGTCAGTAAACAATTTATGCAGTATGCACGCAATTAAAGTACACGGAATATCTCAGAACTCTGCAATCCGAAATAGAAATGTCAAAACAATGCCAAGCTACGACGCAGTGAACATGCATAGGTGCGTACGTTATATGTTGCAGATTAATCAAACGACCAGATGATTACTTGTTTGCTTATGCGGGTAATACAAAAATATATTTGGTCGGTAAACTGCTGGGTCCAACAATAGCTAAGAACTATCCAGGTTACCCCATAAATACAAAAATAATTTAATCTAAATCGGTCAAGCCATTATAACGAGAAGAATTACGAACAGACGCAAACACCAAAAACACTGTAAATTATCAAATGTAATCAGTCATCCAGTTGAGTAAAGAAATTTAAAATAAAATATTGGGTACTTATGGAAAGTTTCAAAAAAAGTAAATAAAACTTTTCCAGCTGGAAAATGTTAATAATCTAGCCATAACTTCCTATTACATTATTTCACTATTAAGTACGGAATTATTTAGTTGAACAAATATATTTCACTTGATCGTACTTGCAAATAAATATATTAAATATTGATGTAGGATACGTTTACTTTTAGAAAATTTACTTTATTTGTCATAATGTGACACAGCCACGAGATGTGTAATCTAACGAAAACATATCGTTAGTAAAAGGAACTGACTTTCGTTGATAAAATGTGTCACAAGACTGATAAAAAAAACTGCTTAAGTAGAATACATACGTAATATAAGAAGCTTCAGTGAATAAATCTATTGTATCAAAAATAAGTCCTCTGTACTTACAGGATTTCAGCCACACGCAATAATCACAATAAAACAATTTGAGTATTAACTGCAACGTTCACTTTAATCATTCACTATTTAACAAGAGTGACATTTTTAAGTCGTGGTCAGTGGGAGAATAAATAAAAAATGAATAGTTTATAAGTATTTCTCGATTCAATCTATTAAAGAGATATCAAATGACTTGTTTGTAAAATTAATGAACGCGGAAAATTTCTGTATATTACTAATTTTTTCTACTAGTCCACACGTTTTTAGAAGACTAATCTTTGACGAGTTTCTACGTGCACGTGAACTGAAAGGCTGGAGCACTTTCACCCCTTAGAAGAGTCTGTAGATTGTATTGCTAAATCTATTCCAATGCTCGAAGAGGGGAACCAATAAGGTTGAGGCAATGCTTAGTGTGTGTGTGCGAATTTACTTCTACAACTTTAAAAACATTTAGAGGCGATAGGCACTACTGTCTCCCCACTCGTCGTCAAATTGTTACTATAAATAGCGGGTAGGAAATTAGGTAGCTGAGGTTTTACTCACGCCCTGCTGCAAGTCATACTGAACGTTCAATCTGGGCTACGCGACGTAGGGCTACGAACGTTGTCATTTTGGGAGCAAGATGACCTTGGCTCGCTTTACCAGTCCCATATTTGTCTATTGCCCGAAAAGCTGTAATTAGTTTTACAAATCTGTATGAATCTTATAGGTTTTCTCAAACATATAACACTGTTCATCAGGAAACGAATGGCTTTACTGAAACCTGAGTATATTAATTTTCTCTTTAGTCTTTGATAATAAATTATGGTATTTTAATAAATGACAGTAATATTTTCCAATTCGTCAAGCATATATTTTTAATTTGTAATTTAAAGTTCTAAAAATCCAAAGTGTAACAATTTGCCGTAATGGGACAAATGATAAAAACACGACTAAACCTGCTTTTCGTGAATATATGTAGAGTTTAATAGATTTGAAGTGTGTATTAAGTAATTTAATTCAGATATGAAGGCGTATATCGTCTTCATAGTCGAATTGAATACCTATTGATGTTATAAAATCAAAATTAATTTATTTCTGGCCTTTAGGTTTCCGCATAGCAACCACATCCAGCATACTCCATAATATGCTTATCGTATTCCATCCATGCCTCCTTCTTCTGTTCTTATCCCACACACTTCCTTCAAATGCAAATTTTACAAGATCCTCATGTCTCAAAACGTGGCCTATTATTATATCCTTTCTCTTGGTCAACGTCCTTCATATTTTTCACTCTTCCCAATTCTGCTTAGAACTTTCTCGTTAGTAATTCTATCCACCCATCACATTTCAAAGGCTTCTATTCTTTTCCTTTATGCAACTCCTACCGTCCACGTTTCGCACCCATATAACGCCACACTCCATACAAACAGTTTTTTAGCATGATTTCCTAATATTCACACTTATATAACCCGTAAGTAAATTCCTATTTCCTACTAAAACCTTTCTTGCCTGTGCTATCCTACAATCTACTATATTTCTACCAGCCTTAGCTATTATGCCGCCAAAAACTCCTTAACTTCTTTCAAAATATCCCTTCCCAATCTAACACCCTTAGTTATTCCACTGTTTCCCATATTACACTCCAATGACCTGGTTTTCCCTCTATTAATCCTCATATTGAAATATTTCTCTAGGAACACGTTCATGTTATTTATTATGATTTCCAAATAATTTACTGACTCCCCTAATACTACAATATCATCGGCAAACCGTAGGGTTTTTAGGCCCTCACCTTGCATTTTCCATATTCCATTTAACTATATGAAGATTAGGGAGGATGTGGTAGTTATGTGTATATGAAAAGGTTTGCGCAAGTTAGGTTAGCTTGGAGAGTTGCATAAGACCAGTTTTAAGACTGTATACCACAACAACACAGATACCGGTACGCTACCTTGAGGCACGCCCACTCTTATCTTTTTCAGATCACAGTTTTCATCTCCTTGATTATAGTAATATTTATCTGTTAGAACTAAAGATTGTATTTCCTTGAATAACATAAAAATTATATAAATAAAATACATCTTAATTCGATTTATATCTACTGACCATGTTTAGTATGATTTTAAGTGTTTAGGCATTTTCTTCTAATGAGAAAGCACAAGTAACAGACATTTTGTTAAGAATAAAACTTTAAAGAGGGTATATATATATATATATATATATATATATATATATATTTTATACTTTTCCTCCGACTTTCTATAGATATTTATTTTAGTATTTTTATGTTTGTACAAATAATCAAGTTTCCTTTGATTCTTACAGTTCTAGATGAGGAACGATCGCTAATTCTTTCTTTAAATACTCGATTGTGAGGCACGTTGAAAAAATCCAATCGCGTGAGTCGTTACGTCGAGGTTGGGAACCGCCCAACTCACTCTGCCCTCTGTGACTGTAACATTTCCTTGCCACGGCGTCCCATCATCTCGCGTCGGTCACTCCAAGGTAAATTTAACGCCTTTAATCTGTTACAGTCTTTATATAACTAACAGTCGTTCGCACTTTATGGGATACGGCTACAAGACGCTATGGTATTAAGATTAAATCAACTTGAATTATCTAGAGAACCATAGATAAAGAAAAATTAATAATTACTAGATTATATATCATTTTTATACTTCATGCTGTTACTCACGAGAATTTAATTTCTATTAGTGCCTTAAAAACATCTAAAACTCCGTTATTTGGGAAGCATTCGTATTTTTATATTTTTTCATTTATTTAATCTTTTCTTATTCGCGTATTTTGGTGTATTAGTCTAAATTTGGTTATTTAATTTTTTATATATATTCTTTCAGCACTTTATTTGTGTAATGTATTTAAGTATGCCTAAAATTTTCACATTAGTGAGACGCGATTTTTATTTGATGATGTATATATTATTTTATAATATAGGTTTTTAAATAAGGGCGGGTCAATTGAAATGAAATAAAACAAGCTGACAGGAATAAAATTTTTATTTACTTGAAAGACTTTTGTTAATTAGTCACACCTAATTTGTTTTATTCTATTTAAAAATCGGCCCGCCCTTATTGAAAACCCCTATATTAGATGCATTTTATGAGTGTTATGATGTTTCCTCCATTTAATTTTAGAACATTTACATTTCAAGTTACATAAAAATCCAACTTTATTAATAATTGGGTTTATCCACATAATTAAATTGTATTTTTATCAGAATATCTTAGATTGAGTGATTTAATTTTGCCTTAATTTCACAAGTAAATAGTAGGGACGATTTGGTTGAAGCTTTATATCATAATAAGATAAATTAAATGCCAACTAAAACAGACATTAAAAAAAGATTTTATTCAACCACGTTTCAGTGCTGTAATTTAATCATTTTATAAATAGTTGTGTATGTAATAAATAAAGTAATCAGAATCCATGTAAAAATTCGAAGAAGTGGAACGAACGATACAACTTTTCAAATTATATATTTACATAAAAGCTTAAAAATAAAAATATAATCTAAAGAAGGTCAACAATACTTTGTGTTTTGAAATATTCTGTTTTTTATACTACTTATGACAAAAATATATATACAATGTTTCAACAACAATATTCTCCTATTTTAAATGTTGTGGTGGTGTAAACATCAAATCACAAGGTTATATCACAGTTTCATTTTTTATACAATGTACATCAGATTGACTTCTTAAAAATGAATTGAATAGAAAAAAAGGGGGATTATGCTGATAACGGAAATAAAACATACCAAGGCACTACGATATATCCAAAAGATTCTTTCAAATGTGATCAGTGCAAAAAATATTTAGTTCTGACCCGGTTGAGTACCCAAAATTTAGTAAGGCTGTTGAGTTTACCCTATGAAGTTTAAGGCTGAGGCTATCAAAACCAATTTTAATAAATAAATACAACAGAATGTTAAAACGTTTGCTAACCAGATGTGACGTAGATGAAATGAAAAGGTAGGCACAGAAAAGAACTAGGAATCATGATATTAAGTAAGGCATCGGAGTTATAATATCTCATTGAGCAGAAATTAAAAAATCTGTTCGGTACTGAGAGTCCCCTAAAAATCCAATAATTCGGTAATAATTTGGAGTTTCGCTCCGTTTAGTATTAGCTAAATCTCAGGAAAATTATATTCCCTCGATTGCAGTTACTGATATATATTATATCAAGCACTTTGATTAATTGACGTAGAAAATAGAGTTATCAGTTCCTTGAGCTTCGAATGAAAGTAATTTCCACTTTTCCATAGTCGCAACATGAAAAATAAAATTAAATATCTGAATTTCAGTGTTAGTTACAGCATTAATTTTTCTGGCTCGTATATGCAGATGAAACACTTACCTGTTCCTTCCCTCTGACGCCGTTCACTTACTTTGTGCCGGAACCTCGCTTTATCAAGATGGACAGAGAAAAAATAATCGTTGATCGTTCTGGTGTTGCAGGTCTCTGTGCGTATAGTTTCGTTGTGTCTCCAAGGCCAACAACGTGTGTGGTTTTCTTTCTGCAAAGGTTCAGTAATCTCTCCCCCTTTCCCCTTCCTCTCCATTTCCTTCGTTCCTCTCCCCACCACCAATCCTAAACTCAGGACTCAAAACTTAATTATCCGACCGGCCATTTCGGTTACTTTTGTATTAGTTCCCATTGTGCTATAGCATAAGTGGTGTGTATTGTTGCTTTCAGAACAGTAGTCTAAATGTATTGTGTTTGTGTGTAATTTTCCATGAATGTCTTCTTATTTTCGTTCTTCCAGAGTCTTCACTTCATCAGATATTTGTGACGAATAAATATGAGGTAATAACATGCATTAACATAACTATTATCTTCTATTTCAAATTCAATAACAATTGTGGTTTGATATAATTAGATTTGTGTCACATTGTTTGAATTACAAAATAAGTAGGCTTAATTCTGGCTTTATGAACAAAATATTCTCGTAATTATTTCCGTTCAACACTGAGCATTTTTCAAATTATTTTATTAATAGAGAATCAGAACACAATATTTATTCTATAGGTCAATATACTCACTGAATTCTACATCATCGGGGGAATCTTCGAAAAGTAATGAATAGTAACATCAAATAAATAGTAATGATGCAACTTTGTATAAATTATGTAGTAATAAAATTATGTCCTGGCCTAATGACAGTTTTTTACATATTAATAAACAGTTATAACTTATAAGCAGGCAATATTTAATGAGAAACAATTTCAAAGTAGATTTTAAAAATTCCGGACATTATGACGCCTATTATGACGCCTTCATTTAGATGAATATAGCTTATTGACGAATGTTCTTGTGGTGAGAAAATATAAAGACATTAATTAATTATTTATTAATGTTTTCAGAAAATTAAGACTGATTAAAAACCTTAGGGTTTACAATAAAAGTCACAAACAGTCATAAAATTTAAATACATTGAAGAAAATATTTCACTTTACTTTGTGATTGTGTCACATTAAAGATTGTCTCCTTAATTATCATTATTATTAATTTTAACGAACGTTATTCCATATGTTATATTTTTATTATTGTTTCTTTACAGTAAAAAAATAAATATATAAATTTTTTTAAAGCTGTTATTTGGAATTATATTTCTATTTACCGTTTTTCTCCTACAGAAGATAATGGCTAATTAATATTTCCTGAATATAAAGATAGAACAATACGTTAATTTCAATTGTATTGAATGCCTCAAGTCTTGTCTTTAATTTATTGTCAACTTTCTTGTATTCTTGAGTAATGTTAAAGGAATGATATTTATTGCAGATGTATGTGTGGACATACAATATGTTGCAAACGCCAAGTATATAGTTTACAAAATAAAATATAAATATTTAAATAGATTTTTTGTTTTCTATTAACTAATCAAAATATTTATAATTGAGAAACTGACTCTTGAATTGAAATAAGAAATTTCACCGTCTCAAGATTAAAATTTTTATGTAAGTTATATATTTAGTATTTTATTATTATTTATATTTTAATTTAACGTAAGTAGTTTACTGTTTTGAATCAACAGATATCTTTGTTATTGACTGTCTATAATTGAGTAAGTTTAAGTATCTAAACTGTTAAAATACTTTCAGCACCTATTTAATTTGTTTACGTGAAATATAAAATTTTTTTTGAGTTTTAATTTTTTATTCTCCTTTGTAACTGAAATTCAGTGTACATATTTGTTAACTAAACAAATACAAGAAAAGTTCATAGTCTTTTTTTTTCTTTTTGTTACTGAACTTCCTTTTTTTCTGTGGTCATCTGTTATCTCTTATTAAGCTCCAAATTAATAATCTCAAATACAACTTTCTTATAACGCTAGACACTATCCATTCTATGGCCTACTTTGGTGCTACAATATTGCAATAAATGCTGCTCTGAATTATTTTCTACTGTAGAATAGTTATATAGCAGATGATGTATGTAACAAGAATTTTGAAACATTAAATACTTTACGAAGATGAAAATAAATCCTTTGGTTTTTTAACAATTATAGTTAAATAAATAGTTAAATTTTTTAACATATACAATCCATAGATATTCATGAAAATTGAAAATAGTAACTATCGTCGGTTCTGATTTGCTGTGTAACCACCATGAGCAACTATGGCTCCAGTTTAGGGATTGTGAATTCAGTCAAGGTATTTGAGGAATCTAATTTTAATCATGAAAGTGAGTTTGAGCTGTCGATGATGCTGGTGGCGACGTGATGAGAGTCCTGACCCCGAAATAAATAAGAAAAGTCGGGTTACGGATTCTTGTCATGCTGCCGTCAGGTACTTTTTTGCCCTAATTCACCCTTCTGTCATTATCAATTGGAATTCTACTTCATTAGCCTGATGATCTCAAATTAGAATACAAAACTGTAGGCCAGTCGAGTTTAGTTAGCATTTGAGCTGAAAATAAGGTGCAAAATGATAATTTCTACCGTTGGTTATTAATTAACAAAACATTATTATCTGGGGAAAATAATAGACACATTTAATCAAAAATAATTTTATTTAAAGTCATAAATTGTTTATACACTTCAGACAAATAATATATAATTCCAGTGTACTTTATTGTATAACTGCCAAATCTTTTATTGCATCCCTTATTTTAATATGTATCTGTGACTGACATCTGGTTATCTGAAAAAAAGAAGAAGAATCAATTAGATAGAGCCATCAGTAATAATCCAGATTTGATTATGTTAGAAAATGGGATAACTTACCATTTATTTATATTAAAAAACCTAGATCATTTTACATTTACTAATTGTATGAAATAAACGGTTCCACTCGCACAATATGTATGAAAATATTTAATCTCGATGTCTTCCGCGGTTATTATTATGCAGTTTTGGAGTTTTACCATTGTTGTTGAGAGTCTTTTATAACCCCCCAGAAAGTAAGGTCCGGGGACCTTGGAGGCCAGTGTTAACTACCCCCCAAAAAAAATAGCATTCTCATTTTGAAAAATGTATTTTGATTCTAAAATTTTTCTTTTAATTATGTTATTTTATCTATGTATTATTTTTACATTATCACAATCAATTTTACGTTGCAAAGTGGTATTTGTTTTAGTATTGCTCTTAGCATCGTTTTTATAATTGTATATTCCGTGTGTCAAATATAATTTTTATTTTTAAAAAATCCTTAAAGAAATGGAACTGTTTTTAACAGCACATTGTTCAGTCTCATCGATTGCTGAATAGTTATGATTTTTTTAAAAATCGGATGGTTCTTTTTG
The DNA here is from genome assembly GCA_034510155.1 of Eucriotettix oculatus. Taxonomy (NCBI): domain Eukaryota; kingdom Metazoa; phylum Arthropoda; class Insecta; order Orthoptera; family Tetrigidae; genus Eucriotettix; species Eucriotettix oculatus. The sequence continues at coordinate 62,618,520 of CM067381.1, forward strand.
AAACACAGTGTATATTTACTTCGAGGGCCTCATAGATTTGAAAATTCTGTCACTTTTGCAACATAATGGTATCCGACATCATTAAGTAGATCAAAATAGTATTATTTGTTACGGTAACATTCGTTAAAATTCTAATTTTTTGCCGATACGCAGCACTTTAATAGGAATAATTTATTTGTTATTCCGAGTCTTGCTCCTCCTTTGAAAAATATCAGGCCCGACATTATACGTCTTGATGTCTATCGAATTCCCTTCATTGTATCCTCAAGAGTATCGTTGAAAAAAGTCACTGCCAAACTTACCTTTTTAATGAATAATCGGGTTTAATTGAACCATCTATGCTCTGTGCTCTGACATTACATTGTCGAGTAGCGAAGATCTCCGTCCCATTCTTATCCCAACGATGATAACGCCCCTATTCTGGCGGGAATTTCGCTCTGGCAACAACAAACTTATTTTTACAGATGTTACCAGCACGATCTTCTCGTCAAAAGTTGGCACTTTCTCATCTTAGAACAATCGTCGAAATTTTTTCAGAGAGACTCCTCACACTGTAATGATAGAAGCTAGGCACTAAAAGATTAATGAATGTTCAAAGTAGAATAAAACATTTATGCAAGGAAATATTTGACAGGAATAGTAAATCTGAGATTAAGCACAACGGTAGAAGTGTCTACAAGGGGAAAGTTAATTAAAAAAATTAAGTAGCAAATAATCATATTTTTACGCGACAAGCAGGATCATGTTTATTACAAAACCTTGTGACTCCTGGGTATTTACTACGTTATATATTATTGAACCTCGTCAGTAGGAAAGGCATTCTTATATTTACCTTTTATATTTACATACAATTTTGTTTGCGCTAAAATCCAACAAAAATAAAATAAATAATGCCTTTGTTATAGAAAGGAAATGCTGAATATTTTAGTTTGCGCTCATTTACCTCTTTCTTATAAAAAAAACATATTTTTCTCTGTCAATTGTTTGCAATTTTGAATTTAACATATTTCAAACCGCAGTAAGAAAAGTTTCTTGGAGTTTTAACTATTGTCGCATCTAATGTCAAAGAGGTTACAGGCTCGAGGTTACACTGACGCCAAACTAATTTCTCTTCCTTCCACCAGTTCGTTGATTAGAACCGGAACTTATTTCCTGAGACTCATAAAACCGTCAGCCGTCTCCTTGAGCTGGACTGAACTGATCAGGTCGCCTTGTTTGTAAGTATTGTGGAATGTCTGCACTGATTTAATACCCTTTGTTCATTATATTCAACTTCTCACTCGATACTTTTTTAAATAAATTTTTAATTGAATATGAAAACAATAGTCTCATATTAAAAATATTCTTTGATAAATCTATCATGTGATATGGTTACTAAATATTTGGTCTTCACAGTCGAATTAAAAAATAAGATTACTTTTACAGACAAGAACACTTGAAATTAAATTTAATAAATAGCAAAACAGCCTATAAGAGTGAAAAATAATTAATATAAACTTTGTTAACAGTAGTTCGTACACGACGTTTCGTTCCCAAATTTGGAACCTCATTTGGAGTTATTTAAACTCTGAAACTACAAATGAAATATTTACGTATAATATTTTATATTTTATTTTATAAAATGAAAATTACTTACGGAATAAAGAAATTAAGGAGGAAGACAATTTATGCGTCATATCTCACAACAAAAGAGGTCGAAATGACAGATCACAGCCTTTTGTTAGTGTTCTGTATAGCGACGGAAATTTTTAAAAAAATTTAAAAATGAATGAAACATAATTTTAAATTTTGTTTCAATTAGTTGTGCCATTTTTAACCGTAATAACAGAATTGCTAGATCTGATGTGGAGCATCTCACTCATCAGCCTAGAAAAAAAAGATCACATTCAACATTTAAAATTTTGCCAATCAATTTTGTGGCTATAGCAGCGAATAATTTTGTACATTATATTTTATGTTCATTATTTGGGGTTTGACCAATGTAACAGGAACTGCAATCTTAACAGATAATATGGTATGTAACATTATGTTTATTCAAATTTTTAATTTTATCTTTAATACTTTTAACTAAGTTTTAATTATTACAAGATTGAAAGATAACCAGGATACCGTAATTTCTAAACAATACGTTTCTACTAAATTTTTCCACAACAGGTGAGAACTATATATATAATTATATAACTTTGTTACTGGGTAATTTAACAGGTAAATTAATAATTTCTTATTTAATCTTATTACATCTAATTTTAATATATTTATTAATGAAATGCAAAGGATAAGCAGTAAGAAAGTTAATGTTTACAATTTGGTCCAGTTTATAATTACGATAGCGCTACTAAATTATAAGCCATAACATTTTTGTTGGATAATGGGTGATTTGACATTCAGTTATCACGCCGAACAAGATCGATAAACACAGCTGTAGTTAATATGAAGTCATGTGGTTTTTGAAAGTCGTAGAATTTTAATGTCAGCGACGTTATAACATTAACAATAATATAATTTAAAATTCTTTTCAGCTCCTATATAGTTATTTTTATATTGATGCAGTAGAAGTTTTTTAATTTTACTCTGGAAGACGTTTTTAAAAATCTGAACATATAAGCTATTTTTATACATTACGTAAGATAATATTCATTATGAAATTATATACATTTGGTTATTATTATTTTGGTTTTATTTCAGTATTGTATTAGTAATTATGTTCACCTGGTCTTGTCTCCACGGAAAGCAGTGCTACTTGATCACAGCAAGATTTGATCACTGATATGCTGTCTACGTTTCGCAATTCTTCGTCTAACAATTCATGCAACTCCGTCAGAAAATAGTTCACGTCGAGAGGGTTCAGGTGTCGGGCAAAAGCGGTCTGGTTCATCTGACTGCAAAAACGACCATTACGCGGAGGTCCGTCACAAAATGGTGGCCGAAGAAAAAGGTGACTGTCGCAGTCGATAGAATCCGAAAAGCTATTTGGCTCGTTCTCAAAAGCTTGTACTCCTCAAATCAAATGGAACTTGCTCAATCGGAGGACATTTGCCAGCCCACTTCATGTGCAGTTGCACTCAGACGAAAATAGAGTTGCAGCAAAAATGTTGCTTAGTCTTACCACTTTTCTCCATGCATGGCTCTGGGAATCCATGAAAGCATGGCTCTGGGAATCTTATTGAGTTATATGATGTTTTAGTCCAAGTACTTTGGTCATTTACTATTTATAACTTTGTTTATTAATACCTCATGATTAAATTAAGTCTTCAGGTTTTAGGCAAGCTAGCGTCGAAATGTCCGGCAATTCAAATTTTTTTCTATAATTTTTTTTCAATTTTTGGACTGTCAGTTAAAGGTCGTATTTCGTATTATTAATTTTACAGACGATAATATCTATGTTTTATGTTTCAGACTGATTGTATTAGTTCTCAATAATACCACAGTCTCTGATTCGCAGCTAACCCACTGATCAATAATATACAAAAGGGATATAGTTCAATTACATGTCTAAAATATATATTAGAGAAGTGTATATAAATATAAACAGCTTATTGCAACCAATTAATAAATAGGCTCACTCATGCCCGCAGACCACATCCTCATTAATCCTCCAAAAATCAGTTCACTGCTTGTCAATCCTCACACACACACATCGTATGCCCCTCAGATACTCACAATTAAACCCAACCTGTTCGGCTAAAGTAGGTTAATCAAACGGATTAACCTACCCTCATGTAACCATGTAAATTATATACCATATTTTATTTTCATGTTTTTTTGTTTGTTTTCATATTGTATATACTTTATTATTATTATTTTTTTATTACACTAATAGCCTGTTTTCTTGAATATCTATAACAGGCCTTATTTTCATTTCTTACAAGCTTTGTGTTACAGATTTATTCTTTTTTATTTTATAAATATTTATTTTTTAACAATAATAAAACTAATAAACTAAAACTAAAGACAGAAGGGTATAGGGTGAATGGGAGTAGGAGGGAAAGTGCTGTGAGATCACAGCTGGCGGAATATGGAAGGGGAGAAAGAGCGGGCGCTCTAATTTGAAGGGAGAGGAAAACTATGTTAAGTCATAGCTGCTTCCATCTTCTTTTACATTACATTACAGACTGAGATTTTTTAACACTTTTTTATAATACTTATATATATATACACATCAAATATGGAAGTATATTTTTTGCAGGGGGTCTGTAGAGCAGACGCTCTCCCTGCGTAAGTTCTACCAGTAAAGCTGCGTGGAGACGCAGGAGGTCAACCATAGCTCTATTCTTGTCTCCTGGGCTTCCTTTTGGAGGCAGGAGACAGTCTTTCAATGTTCGCTTCCTCCACCCTTCCTGCATCTCCACTTCTCTAGCACAGGTTGTACTTCCAGCTCCGGAATTCCGGTTTCCCTCATTTTCCGGCGTCCAGGATATAAGGGTTTAAGCTGGCTTCGTCAAGTGTATTTTTTTTTTCATTTCTACCGCCAAATTGATACGAAAATGTCGGGAGTGTATATTCTTGTCTGTTCATATTGTATATACTATATCGAAATTAGCAAAACTGAAAATCTGTAAATATAATAGTTTTTATACATTAATAATAATAATAATAGGCTCACGAGTAAAAAGGAGCCAGCGTATCTCAGAAGCGGTCACCGCTCGCTTGATATTTGAGAAGTAGAAATGAAGGGGTCCCCCAGATCTTTTCGGGAGGACGTCGTCGTTGATGAGGGTGACTTTGCCGGTCGTTATAACTTTTACGGCCTTCTCGGCGACTGCACAGGAAATTGACTCCGCGCTTTCAAAAGCTGTAGCCGCCAAATTTACGAGACACGGGGCAGCTTTATGTATAGTCATTTTGTGCGTCACGGATCCGTCTTCCTCGCGTTTCGCGAAACGAAACTCTCATTCCAAATGTACACGTCAATCCCTTAGGTCTGGTTTCAATGCCTATAATTAATTTTGAGCTTACGTTTTTGAAAGTCAAAGAAACTGATGTGTGGCGTTTGCCACAAAACCGTCATTAGAATTTTTTACGTTGAAATTGAAGAAGAATGCGAAGAGGACAGGAATAAAATATCGAGAAAGAAGGCGGTGAGCAGTAATTAGAAGTGAAGGACAATAAAAGAAAGCAGAAATTAAGAAAGGAATAAGACAAGAATGCTGTCTGTCGCCCATGCTCTTAACTTGTATATAGAACAGGCGATGAATAAAGTTAAAAAGGAACATAGAAAGGGAATCATTCTGAAAGGAGAAGAAATAAAACCCCTACTGTTTGCCTGTGACATTATAGACTGCTGCGGGAAGCCAGGGTGCTTAAAGAGTCAGAATAAGACATGGAAACCATAATAAATGGCATGAATGTGGTCCCGGAAAAAGAGTTCAACATGAGGATTAATAGAGGTAAAACCAAGGAGATAGAGTGCAGTATGGGAAACAGTGGAATAACAAAGGGTGTGAGATTGGGAAGCGATATTTTGAAGGAAGTTAAGGTTTCCTGCTACTTGAGCAGGATAATAACGAGGAATAGTTTGCATAAAGAATAGGATAGCTCAGGCAAAAAAAGCTTTCACAAAATCGAGAAATTTACTTAAGTGAAATATAGGTATGAAAGTTAGGAAATCACTACTAAAAAAAGCATGGGTGCGAAACGTGGACGATAGGAGTTGCAGAAAGGAAAAGAATATAAGCTTTCGAAATGTGGTGCTACAGAAGAATACAGAAAATCAGATGGGTGGATTAACTAACCAGGAAGTTCTAAGCAGAATAAGGGAAGAGATAACAGTATGGGGAACTGTGACCAAGAGAAGAAACTGATTAAAAGGCCACGTGAGACATGAGAGTCTTGTAAAATTTGCATTAGAGAGAAGTGTGTGGGTAAGAATAGAAGAGGGAGGTCAAGAATGGAATACGGTAAGCAGAATAGGGAGGATGTGGTAGTTATGTAGAAATGAAAAAGCATGCGCCGAATAGTTTAGCATGTAGACTAGTCTAAGGACTGATTACTACAACAACATTAGGCGAAGAACCTAAAATATCTAAGGGTTGCAAAATTCCATAAACAAAGAAGTCAACTCATTGATTGATAATAAAGCACTGAAAAGTAAAGTCCATAATACGGTATATTATAAATATCTACAGCAGTTACTCGTACTTCATTAGGGGCTGAAGACATTCGTGAACATTTTTTTAAGGATTTGGGGGAATTCGACCCAGTTTACAGTATCTTAGTGACAATGACGATGAAACGGGGAGGGCAGAGAGATTAATGACAGTTCCATTTCACTTCCGAAGCTGAACACACCACCCAGCAAAAGTAATATGAGTGGAAATCATCGCGTACATCCTTGGATAAATGTAAGAAAAAAATTATAACCATGTATTTTCAGGTTCTTTCGTTATATTGAAAATAAAAATCATTTAAGTTACCTCTGGTCTATGTCACCAAAATGTTTCCAGTTTTTAAATAAAACTCATGAATAATTTCTTAAAATAATTGTAAAATATTAATAGTGTCCAGGATACTACGATGTAATTATAATTATTATCATGACAAGTCCCTTGATTTTATTCACTACATTATTATAAATGATAACCATGCATTTTCAAGTGTTTTTGCGACCTTAAAGATGAAATAATTTACGTCACCTCTGGTGTATGCCACCAAAATGTTTCAAGTTTCAATAATTGCAAAATATTAATAAATTGTTGTTATTATGACAAGTCCCCTGGTTTTATTCATTATATTTAGGAACCTGAAAAAGGGGCTGCCGTTATTTCATTGTTAAATATTGCAATTTTATAACATATTTATTACAACCTTTTGTTGTAACCTGGGAAAATAAGAAAAAAAATTGTCTTGAAAGTAAATGTTAACGCCTTGAGAAACTGAACAAAATTGACATGAAAGCATTGACTACTATTCATAGACAATTTCTTTTGGATGTTCGCGACTTTTCGTTCTCTCTTTACCAATATAAAATGAGTCGACTATTTCTATACATTTTTAAATCTTAGGTATTTAAATATCGATAAATACGTGCCTGCCGTTTCAGGAAACTTCATCTTCTTGCAAAAATTCTCCACAAATTCCAACTCAAAATTTATGTTTCCTGTCCACACTCTATGGGAACCGTTTTAGAAACCTTATAAATGGTACTTTCACCTACCGAAAATCCTGCATCCTCCGGAATTGAAGAATGTCGGATTTTAGAAAATGTTGAATTTTTTTATGGGTATGAAGTTAGATGATGGAAAATAGTGACCCTGGAAGGTTTGAAAAAATTAGGATTTGAAATTATGTAACGAAATGTAAGTCAATTTTTGTTTCTCAATAGACATAGGATTGCTAGGTGAATATTTCATTATCCCTGCCAAAGCATGCAATCCTCAGTCGCCTTATCTGAGACTCTCTGGGAGATTGACGATAAGTTTCGTATTGTTCGGCACAATTTTTTTAATTCCTCTTCTTTCCTTTGTGTATCTTTCTCACTCAACAGACAAAAGAATTTTAAAAATTCTCGACCTGTGAAATCATCCTCGCTATTATGTTTGGGGCTCAGACTGGGCGTAGCGAGTGAATTCGGCGAGCCAATCACAGTTCAGTAGGGGGAGTGTCTTGTATGACAGTATAAGTTGATTGGCTAGAAAGCTTCGTCGGAATGATTCCTGAAAAAAAACAACAACATGAAAAGGTGAACTAAATTGAAAATACTTACGACACGCTATTAACGAGACTATGTTTAATCTTTTTATTCGATTATAATCCATTTTCCCAACAACTTCTCATACTTTCATAATCAACTAAATGGAAGGACCATTAACAGACATTAACATTTTTTTCATAAAATCTTTATTACCAGTGCAAAATTTTTGTGTTTGTGCAGTAATATTGACATCTGATGAAATATAATATTTCAGAATATTTTATAAAAAATTCTAAGTAGTCATTAAATACATTTGACTATTTTCTACTGTCAAAACAATAAAATATTGTTCTCATATTTTAGTTAGATTTGTATGAGAAGTTCAATTAATTCCTATCTCCTGTTTCGTAGCACAGTTCGGAAATGTTTACGTATTCTTGCTTCACTCCCATACATTAGTAGTGTTGTCTGTACATATAAATTTATAAGCTACAAATTTAAAAATCTAACTCATCTTCTGGTTCTCTTATTGACTGTAACTGATCCGGTTTCACTGCAATGAGCAATTAATTTTGTTATCGCCGCATTTTTAGGCTCCGTTACATCAGAAATTGATCTGCAATAAATACGTATGAACATTCGTTGCTCTGAGAAAAAGCAGCATGTTTATTAATCTGTAATCCCGGCAATAATATAGCCGACATGTGGCCAGTTCACATTTCCATGGTCCATACATAGTTGTCGGTAATATCACTGGTACTATCTTTTCGTAATTTTAAAAAATAATTGAAATAAACTACGATTTTTCGATCTACCTTAACTAAAATAAAATATGTAACTAAGACGACTATTTTTTAAACTTTCTAGATATTTAAATCTCCATAAATACGTGCGTATCTTATCAGTTAGTTTCGGCTTCTTGCAAAAATTCTCCACAGATTCCATCTCAAATTTTATATTACTTGGTTTCGTTGAACAAATAATTTTCAAAGTTAGAAACTTGGCTTTCTGACCATATTTACTGTTTTGGACCAATAGAACTTTTAATTTTTTTTTATTGAAATCCGTTGAGCCGTTTCGGCAGACTTCCTCACACCGGTTGTTATTCGGCAGGCGGAGAAAAATAAATTTCGCACCGTCGGAAGTTGATAAAAAAACCAGTATTCCGTCTCGACGAGGTCGTTCACGTCTGAGCAGTGTTTTGGCTGGGATATCGTTATTTCGTTGTGCAGCTATTGTTTGCTTTCTAATTTTTCTTCCTTTCAACTTCAAACGTACACTGATTGCATTTAGTTTCTTCTAACTTCAAAACTTTTCTTCTTAAGTCCTCTTCCTCCCAGCTTCCGAGCAACACTGCTCATTTCCTCTTCCCCTAATTCCTCTTCGTTTCAGCTTTAAACTCAGACTTGCATTTCTTCTCTGTCTAAGTCCTCTACGTCCCAACTTTCGAGAAACACTGCTCCTTCTCTCCTCTCCTACTCCCTCTTCCTCTAAACTTATACACATACGGACTATTTCACCGCCTTCTCAGCTCCCAGACAATCTCACCTTCTCTATGGAAAAACGCCACTCCGCATGATGTGTCTTCTCCAATCGTTATTAATATTCACAGTCTCAGAATATTTTTATTTTAATCTTCTGAATTTAATTTGTCCTAAAATTCGAATTAAATTGGGGATAAGTCCTACTGCGCAACAACTTTGAAATCACAAACATACACTTCAATTTTATGAGCTAGAATAGATATAGCTGTTCATATCTTTTGGCGATTCCTAATTAACAAAACTAATTTAGTGTTAACTGCGTCACTTTGTTTCTGGCACGGAGAGTAACTTATTTCTTTTATGGCTGACGAACCACGTAAGAGATGAAATAAAACTTATAGTAGCGTCAATGTTTTAGTAGAATAGCTACATTTATCTACAGTTTTAGTATTTTATAACGATAGTGAAATATAAAAAACAAATGTGATTTTTGAGAATAATCTCAAATTATTTGTTACACATGTACTTGTTTGAATATGTTTGACACTGTTTTTAGTCACTTTTCAGTCTATTCGTCGCCATGAAAAGGAAGAATTTTTATGGCGTCCTTCCTTGAGTAAAGTGGCGTGTATAATTTTAACGGTCGCTTGGAGCCCATTACTCATTTCTAGAAATTTATTGAGTCAGCCTGCTCCAGATTTATGACCAATCCAACCAAACAAAACGCAATGTCGTAAATTCAGAAGAAAATATTTATTTTGAATTATTAATATTGGAATATTTTTATGGAAGGGTTAAAACCACGACTTGAACGTGGGTTTGCCGTAAGAATGTCTTCATGAGGCGAACGGGACAATTAATAACGAAACTCTTATGACAACACAGAATCAAAAAATCTGAACAGAGCGCATGGTACAAGTTCAGCTTGACGGTAGGGAAATATAATTACAGAAAAACCCTAAAACAAAACCACCTAATACAACATGACTGTTATTATCAGGGTAAGAATTAGAAATACGCGCTCCATGGTTGAATTGGAAACAGAAAATCTTTGGGATACCAAGGAAGTAAAATATTGTTCCAAATTTTTAAAGTAACTTAGCCTAAATAGGAGTAGATATTACAAAATTAATAAACAGAATGATATATTAGTTACCATATCTGTTTGGAAATAAATAAATAGCACGTCAACCTATATTTAACTGAAGTTAGTACACGATGTTTCGGTCTAAATTTGGAACCTCAACCGGAGTGATTTAAACACTAAAAATACTAATGAAATTTATAAAAGAATAAGTATAAAACAATTATTATGAAAACGAAAAATTATATAAGGAATTATGAAATTAAATGGCGCTAATGTACGTCGCACAAACGACGAGGCCGAAATAACAATTAAAACCAGTAGCAGTGTTCAAAATAACAATGGGAAAAAATTAACAATGAGTGAAACGGAAAGTTTATAATAGTAGAGAATAATGAATTTTCAATAAAAGTCATATGATATCATCAATTATAAATAAAAATCCATTTAATTTGTCAGTAAACAATATAAAGACTGTATTTTCTTAATAGCTCTACAACGTTTCGTCCATATTTGCGGACTTCCTCAGCGAAAATTAATTTTAAATTACGCGATCTGCGTGTTACAAGCAAGAATCTGAAAAGCGTCTTGCCAAGACATAAATGTAATTGAGCCAAGAATGATCCTCTCAGGGTTCTTGGCTTTGATCGATAATGGGGAGGTGGGTTATTTAATGATCAAACACGTTAACGTTTAAAATTCAAAATGCAATTAAGAATGTCTTTTTTATATTTGTTTCTTTAATATTAAGCAAGATCATTTTTGTTAGTGTTAAAGTCATTACTTCTGTTTCTTTTGTCTTTCAAAATTCGACACTTTTCGAGTTAGATATTGTAGCACATAAAACTCGGCGAGAAGTTAGCTTGGTATTTTTTAAATAATTTTTTATTTTCTAATATTCATCTTCAATCATCAGCGTTTCACATAATGAAATTTCGGCAATGTTGATTGGGTCCACAAGATGCGACTGCGAGTCTAGACAACTTCCGGCACCAACTATTCACACAGGCAGAAGCTTTGTTCCCACGAATCATTTCCTACACTTATAAGGAAACACATTGAGACATCATAATTCACAGAACATCATTTACAATGATTTCCCATCAGTAGTGTGATCATTCCCGAGATCAATATGATACGTAGTTTAAAAAACCTTTTTTTAAACAAGTTATGCAACGTTTTGATAGCACATGTTCATCAAGCTTAATTTAACAATTAATTTAAAAGGTGCATACAGTAAATGACAAAATGAAATACTATTGTATAAGATGTCAAATATGAAAACTGTTAGTTTCTGCTTTGAACATTAGATTTCACGAATTCTACTATTAAAAGTACTGACTCTTCGTATAGATGTATTATTGAAGGCAACACGGAGGCGAAGATAAAACATACTATTCTTTTATAACTGAAACAAAATCATTGTTTTCCTCAATGGGGGAGACTCCTTCTTCCTCTGACTTTTTAAGGTTCTAACATGCCGATGCACCACAGTCAGTTTTGACAGGTGTATGTTTTAGGGTCGCAGACTTTGGGTCCTATTTGAACTTTTGTCCAGTTACCTCCTAAACCGGTTTAAGGAAGAAGAAGGAATGCTGTGACCTCATAGTACTGCTCTGCTATCAGAAGAATAAATTATTCATTTTATGCAGAATTTTAATTATCAATTTATTTATAATGTCTGTTTTTATTTAAAATTTTATGTCTATTTTGATCAATAACTAATATTTCAAATAATTTATTATCCATCCACAACCATACCATAAGGCTAAAAAATAAGACAGGAAAAAGGTAGGTAAAAATCACTATTTTAATATAGTAATGATAGGGCTTTCTGATTCTCCTTAAATTGACATATGTATTTGGAACAGAAAAGTTAAAAATTTATTTTGCAGTCAACGTGAAATTGCAGTGATCAAATAATTGAAGTTAACTGAAAAATGTTTAAGACAGTATTTGAACCTAACACAATTTGATGCCTGAGTGGCTTTTTATATTAGTTAACATTAAGTGTATTGGGATTCTGTATACGATGAAATAATTAAATTGAATAAATTTATGGCAAAAGCTATTAATAATTGTCTCTTGAAAATGATTATTTTGATACGCCAATAAGAATATGATTTTTACTCTTTCCTCATATGTTATCTATATGATTGTTTTGCACGTTGTTCTAATAAGGAGGTGAGGACCATGAGAAAAATCATATTATATTAATTATGTATTGTATTTAGAACAAGTCTTACTTAAGCCAAACACAACAATTGTTATTACTAGAGCCAGTTCTGGAAACTCATATTTCAAATACACTTAACAAATATTTTATTAAATATTATAAATTTATAAACACATTTTGGTGAAACAAAATAAAGTCAATAATTTACAGATGGCATTTATTTATACAAATATTGTAAAGAAACTACTGTCTTTAAATATCCAATTTCTGGTTTTATTCTTCCAATGTATTACATTGCTGGGGTTTGATTATTTTAATTTAAACAAAATTAATTATGAAATTAAATTTATTTACAGAATCTAAACATAAATAACAATAATTAATAACTTTAGGGTCCAAATTTAAGAAAAAAAACCTCATCTGATGATGGCATTTGGCAAGACTCTAGCTAAGGGTAATTTTTTATGGGTACATCTTCGCATTGGTAGTCATACCACACCTCAGACAGAGGTTTTTCTTTTTTTAATATATGGTAACTTCCTCCCAGGAATGATTTCTGTGCTAGATTATGTAAATGGGTGCCCTCTGCTCTATGCCGTCTTCTTCCTTGCAATTTTCTCCCAGATTAGATAGGAAACAAAATTGGCTGTGCCATGGATCAAAGTCTTGCACACCCTCTAGCCTTCCTCCTGCTTGATAATTCTGTTCCCCATCCTCACAGGTAATTTTCTTAAATCACCCCACCATGAGTTGCATGGCAGGTCACCTGATCTCAGCCTCCAATCAACATTTACCTTGGCCCGCAGTTTCTCTTCCTAACTTTCTGATCTTCCAAGGTGGCGATTTTGACACAATCTGACCCGTCTGTCTCGCCTGGGCTGAAGAATTCTACAATATGGGGAATTTTTCACCGAGCGGTGAAATAAAATGTTGGTTGCTATGTCCACTCATTACAACTCATCAATAAAATGTGTCCACAAAATAACATTAATTAATAACAGCATTAACATACCTTCCAGTTATCATGAACCATTGAATATAGCAATAAAAATAACCTTAAGTGTGACACAAGTTATTTAAAAGTATTTACTTATTTTAATAACATTCCACATCTGAGGGAAAAATTTATTGCCTAAATTTAATAGCCATTTTATATTTTCCACAACATATTGACCTGTCTTTTGGATAATTTTTACAATTTTTTATTATTTTTACATTATAGTGAATCTATTAATTTTAAGTAATTAATTTTTACATGTTTTTATGAAGAATTTGTTGAATCATATTTTCAAGTTTAAAACAGTTCATTTAAAAACAAAAACTAATACTTAGTTCATGTAATTCATGTTCTATTATTATTTTAATAAAAAAACCAGCCGCCATATTTAGGTGAAAAGTTGTAGTAGTGAATATCTTGAACAGAATCTTGAAAGTATGAGGTAGTTTTGTTTAGTAACAGAAAACTATTTAAGTGTCATATTTTCTGGTATTTACTTATTATTAATGGTATGGTCATGAGCTTTTACAGATTTGTTTGTAATATCATTAATATAAACTTTAATAATTGTCACATAATTTAAAAAATTCAGAATAATTATGAATGAATAAACTGAATTCCATCAAAAAATATATCACTGTTAACTTGTTTCACAATTTTAGCTGTATAGTAACGATTAAATACTAGTCAATTAATGTAACGAATAAAATTACACCTTTAATATGAAAGTTTAACATTTCGTCACCCATAAATTATATTATTTTCATTTTGTTACTTACATTATGTAATTCAGTCTCCGTTCATATGTAGTCAAGTTTGAGGTATGCAATGTTCATGAAAACAATTCACTTTTATTGGCCTGTTTTGAGAAGATTATGGCAGAAGATAATTCATGTAATATATACATCTTTTAGTTTAGCAAATTTATTTAACAATTGTTGAAACAATTAAAATTTTACAATTTTACTATTTGTATTCTGTAAAACATAACATTTTATAAACTGCATTCAATATTCCAGTTTCAACAGCAGGTGCAGAGTGAAGTGAACAATGTAAAAAAAATGAAAATCTTCCACAATAAGAGTCAAAATAGTCTGAATTCACTCTATGTTTATTTATTTGTTGAGAAGATAATTGATGAATGGCCAAATTTCAAAATTACAGCCATTAAAATATTTATATCTCAGAAGTATAGCTCTACTCATCTCTTTGAATAGTACTTTGTATTAATCATGGTGAGTCATCTCTATTATTTCATGTTTTAGTGCTTATAGATTTACTGTATGCACATTAATCTTTCAATTGGTTTCAGTTTAGTTTAATTTAAACATTTCAAATTTTAATTTTAATTAAATTACCTATAAGGGAGAAGTAGCCTACTTTTTATTTTTCTGAAGTTAAAATATGTTTTATTTTCATGTAACTATTTCTTGATTTTCTTGATGCCTTAGTCCTATTCTCTGTTTCTTACTTACTACAGTTAATATCCTGCAGTTAATATCAGCTACTGATTAGCAAAAGCTATTGCTTTGGATTAGACACTGTCTTTAAAACAGACTTGAACTATTTTCCAGAATCTTGGACCATCTTGATATAATTTATGATTTGTTGCTTTCACACATTAAGATACTTATTCTTTTACCTATAAATAATCAATATTGAGCTTGTTGTTTTAAGTGTAGATAACTCTGTCAATTGGTTATCTTTTGTTTAATTTTCTCTGCTACTTCTTTACTGTGAGTCCTTCAAAAATTCATATATTTAAATTTACTTTCCGGTAATTCATTTTTCATCAGAGATATTTGAGAATGTATGAATGTACCATAACTAATTGGGCATAACACATTTAATTATGGTAAACTGTTTACTTCATCCCGTCTTTATGTGGGGGCAAAGTAATGTTACCTTCCTAAAAAATGTGAGCAACGCATGCAATGGGATGTTTGTGAGGACAAAAGGAAATTGAATAAGTGACACACATATACAAAAGGATGAGATTAATGTACAGTTATTAAATTACAATTATTTTATACAAGTTTGATACCAGACTATTAGTGTGCAACAATATATATATATATTTGAGAAATATACTATGGAGGTCAAACACCTGCATGCAAGACACCTTTAAAATATAACGTAACGTAATCTAAACAGCTTGAAATTTGTTTCCATTGTAGTTCATGCCCTATTTGGGAAAATTGCTGTTAATTTATCACTAACAATAATTGTGCAATATTTGTTAATGCTGCTATTTGTTAAACAGAACAACATGCAATATTTAATAAATTATACCCATCAAACACAATAAATTGTTATTACACAATATTTGGCAATGTCAAATCGAGATATATTGCTGGTATCTACACATGCACTTAAAATTTGGAAATCAGGACTGGTGTTAAAAAATTTAGTGTAATTTTGCTTATTTGTCATGTTAATTATATTTCAGGTAGTATGATAATAATTGTAGATTCTTTGATGACTATTTAACAATCTGTTTCTTTGGCTATTTTACAGATTTTTTATTTTTTGAAGATGATATGGTATAGCCTTTTCCTTATAACAGGAGTGTAGATGTAATTAACAAGAAATTGATGTGTTTTGTTTCATTTCCTGTTGATTGTGCCCACCACATTTTAGTTGATACATATTAAAAAGAAATGAATCTTCTTCACTGATTTTGTTCATAAGCCTCCAGGATTACTGACAGTTCAAGAAAGATCATAAATCCAACCATTAGCACTTTGTTCCAGTGATGTGTCTTCTTAACATTGTGGAATCCATCTGTAATACTTAGGTAACATTTGTAATACCTCAGTGTTAACGATAGATTCCACAAAGGAGAGAAATCTACAGTCATTCTAAGTCTGCTCATCATGACTGTTGGCTTGACAGTGTTATTTAATACTAAGGTAAGAAGGAACAGTATATAACATCAATTCATATGAAAATGTATAGCAGAGCCTTAATGAACAGCAACAAATGCAAGCCTTCATCTGCCTAAACTGAAAGCATGATTGAAGCTCTCACAAAATCATATTTTCATTGCCTAACAGATGCATTCTCTGCATAGTGTATTTTGAATATAAATGAAACAACTTGCATTAAATATAATATTATATACAGTTTATCCATTCAGAGATAATATTTTCTGGAAGCTGTGAAAAAAGTTCTCTCTTTGGAACTAGTCCAAATTTAAAATGTTTGTGCTCATGTGAGTTCTCAGGTCCTTATGGACCAGTAATGAATTATCATGAACATAAACAAGGTTTCTTTCCAACAATACCATGGCACTTTATCAAATTTTCACTCTCATTCAATTTTTTTTCTCAATTTTACATCTAGGCAACTCTAATCTAGATTTTGTCTACTGGTGTTAAGTATCCTGCCAATAAGGAATTGGATCACATGAAAAATAATGTATCTGAATTGAATACAACATTGCAATTAATTCTGTTGCACAATAATATAATTTTAGTATCTTATGATTTATGTTATAATAAAATAATAAAGTAGAAAACAAAAAAAAATTGCAGGAAGAATGAAGTAACTATAATGAAAAGAAAACCCTCAATCTTAGATTGAATTATTTACATACTGTTAGGTTATAACATTACTTGTTATTTCAGATTCTGGAAACTTTAAACCAAAATGCAAGTCATTAAAATCTCAATTACAAAATATTCTGATTTTTGGACTCATCAATGCAGAATGGTTACAAGATGGTGATTATTGATGCCAGTATTTAATTCTAATTGAACATGGGCTAGTTATATAAGGAACTGAGAATGCATTATTTAAAAAATCTTTTGAAACCTGTACCTCAAAAACTTAAATTTGTGGTTGGCTCAGTTTGATTCTGTAATCTGTCATTAATCATAGAGTAGACAGTTGAAAGCATAAGACTTCTTGCCTACGAAGGAACTGTATGTTCTAATTTGTAAATATCATAAGATAGTAAAAATACCAGAAAACAACAAACTAGACTGTAACAAGTATCACATTTTTTTATCCAACAGCAATATTACCAAGGTCTTTCTTATGTCAATCTTTTACTAGCAAATTTTCTAAAAACATTGACTTTTTGATCACATACATGTCTTCAATACATATTCATATTTGGCTTATTTGTAAACCACATATATGCATTGAAGACTTGTATGTGATTGTGGATTGAAGCAGCAGTAATTAAATGTTTTCATATTGTATTAATTGAAATACCTGGTCTTTTATTGAATTATGCAGTATTAGATAAAGTCAGGTTACAGCCACAACACACAGAAGTGAAGTAAACACATTCTGATTTCTAGTAGCATTCAGTTGTTTTCAATTAATGGAGATGAAAGTTGCTTTTTATATGGTTATTAAGAAGAACTTTTTATCGACATTTTAAGAAAATTAGTAATAGTTATTATTGATGTTATAAGTTCTTTTTATTTATATGATTGCAACAGGGAACAGTTGGAGCATTGGTATAGCACTAGCAGATATAGATGGCACAGACAGCAGACAAACAGCATTGAAAATCACAGAATCTGATAAAAAATTAGAGCATTGTAAAAATATTTAGTTTGAGTTTATACAATTTATTCTTTTAAATTTTCATACATTTCTGTGATTCAATGTTACAAATTGCAGATTAAGAGCAACAAAGAGAAATACACAAAAATTGGAGCAAGTCTCCTAATTAACTGCATGAGGGATTCTATATAAGTTAAAAAAAATTGTGGTATCACTGTGTACCTGCCATTAACAGTGGGAAAGTATGAAACTGATCAACTCTTTCATGCATCAGCAGTTTTCTGCATCATCAGTCAGAATATAGGGATGCTCATAAAATCTGGACCCAGGAACAACAATGTGTTACAATTTGATATTACAGAAGAAGGGTCAACTTTTATATTTTATAAATTTGTATTGTTCAATATTTACTAATTACCAAAACATTTCCATATTAACTGAATACTTAATTGTTCATAGAAAATTTATTGTTTCACAAACAATTATATGAATTATCCTTATTATAATTATAGCTGTCAATATTTGTGAATTGGCAGAGTTTTCAATAGAAATGGGGTTAATATAAGAGAATATAAAAGAAAATATCTTTGATATAGATTTGAATTGTTACATATTCAGTTATAAGTGGGGACTAGATAACTCTTGGAAGAAACCGCATTGACTCACTGGACTGAATCCCTCAGTCTGAGCTGAATCAAGGCTTCAATCACCTATAATGAAATTCTAGGGAAATGAGTTTTTAATTTAAATGAGGTCAAATTCATTAAAACAATTGCAACTATTACAAATCGAGGGTATTAAATTTCATAGCTATCGCAGAATTAAAATTTAGCAAGGGACCCAACATATTTCCATCTTCATGAATATGTACACATTGTTGTGCTGCCATATGCCTTTTGATGCAATGGCACTAATACACTTGATAGCTGTTTGGGAGGCAGCTGCACCCACACTATCTCCTTATATTCTCCTCTTTCAAATATCAATTTCCACTTTGTCTCCT
This sequence comes from Eucriotettix oculatus, assembly GCA_034510155.1. Taxonomy (NCBI): domain Eukaryota; kingdom Metazoa; phylum Arthropoda; class Insecta; order Orthoptera; family Tetrigidae; genus Eucriotettix; species Eucriotettix oculatus. The sequence continues at coordinate 62,637,415 of CM067381.1, forward strand.
CTTACCCTTATTCAAAAATCCATTCTCGACTGATTTCTCGCCACTCATGTACCCTCTGATGTCAGTCTTTTCTCATCCCTACTATGAGGGTGGATGCCAGAGCACATGACCTCCTGCTCGAATGGATGATTGGGTAACTCATCGCCACCTCATCGGCGTCTGACTGGCATATTATCGCCGTCTGACTGACGCCAAAAGGAATTCGTCATCTAGCGTGATGCTGCTGAGTATCACCACTAATTGAATAAAATCGTAGTAAACGTCTTACACACCATTCTTGACTTCTTTAGAATATCTCGATTTGTAAAATTACTACATTTTGTATTGCTTCAAATTTAATATTGGTTTTGATTAAAACTATGTCAGTGGGAGTATACTGATTGTTTTCATATTTCAACGGACGTAATTAAATAATATTTTCATTTACATCTGTATTTAAAAATTATATAAGTTAATGAAAATTCTAATACAACTTCGACGTTACGTGCTCAAATTTAGGTACGAAGGAGACATAAATAACTTTCTTCGAGTTTTTAAATTTTTGAACATATGTTTTGTAATAAAAATAGAAATGATGGTGGGAGATTTGTTTACTTATTATGATTAATTAATTAATATCCTCCACATGGGTGGAAGCCAATTTGTAAGAAATAGAGGGGGCTAATTTTATTATTAATAATTATTTGTTGTATTAATTATGGGGGAAATTATAATTAGAAGATAAATGACAGAAATGAATTTTGAATCAAAATCGACATTTGTTAACAATAATTAAATTTATTTAATGAAACTCGTTTAACCCCCAAAACAAAATTAATTTACATGAAAATGGCGCAGCATTAATCATTTACTTACTGAAACTCTGTAAAATCAGGTCACCTGTGGGTGAGCCAAGAGAAACGAAGTTTCTTTGACAAATAGGAGTGGCAATATAAAATTTTATAACGATACTGACAGAAGACTTGAGCTGTTTTGTCTATTGCCGGTTGTATGGTCTGCTTCCGGTTGACGAACTCTGAGGTGATTCGCTTCTTATTAATTGCATCGGGGTGATCTGGCCTTGGGCAAAAATAGTGGAAGCCTCTACTAAAAATTCTACATCTCAGAACCCCTCCGTTTCCCAATAGCCAATCGGCTGCAATTTCAAATAGCACCCATTGGTTGGTATTTACACAATTGTAGCCAATAGGAGAACGTGTCTTCACATATATTTTGAATTATTTACACAGCTGTTTCCAATTGTCTACGCGTATCTTCCGACTTGACGGGAGCATTTTTTTCTTTAATTAAGAACGGATGCCATTTATTTAAGAGACTGACATCCATTGTCAGTAAAAACCATCTTCTGTATAAGAAACGTGTGTTTTTATTGAACGAGGAAGAGTGTAGCGCTGACCGTTATGAAGAACACCCCGCACACACACAAAGTATTTGACAGGATTTCAGACTTGTCCTCGCGCAGCTTTAATGTATTACAATATATACGAAAATCTTAATAAAAGAGACAGGGTAAACATAAAATTTTCGTCATGAGTTGCATGCATTAACAGTTAGAATCGAAATGTGACCACTTGGTTGTCATATTTATACATACACACTCAAACAGTTTGCGGATCAGCCGTGTTGGAGCGCTTTTAACGTGTGTGGTATTGTTTCACAACCTTTAGGGTCGGTTCTCTTACACTATTAAACCGCTTGCGCAACAGTCGCATTATCGTTGGTGGTATATGGTGAGGTTGAGTTGATGTACAAACGGTTTGAACAATCGATCGGTGCAAAATATGTTGCGCAATACTTCCGCGTTTGACGAGCGTTTTGAACATTTTATAATAATATACTGGGAAATATCTGAGCTGTGAAAGGTGAAAAGTGAAGACTACAAAAACAGAAATAAGAAGGACGTGATACACGAGAAGCTGCTGGGAAAAAAGGTAGTTGATTCCAAAGCAGATTGCGGTGCGCACAAGAACGATGCTTTGTTTAATTTCCACACTAATTAAATGAGGCCTCTGATAAAGTAGGGACGAGGTGTTCCATCTAGTAAATTGAGTAATTAATATAAATATTGCAAGATTGTTTCGTAGCACCTCTTTCTCTCAATTCCGAAGCCCCTCAGTCTTGGTTATTTAAGATACAGCAACTTTAAGCCGAACTGTGATGGCTGGTGGGTGGACAGAGAAATTCTCCTTCCATTTCTCGTCTCCTCATACTCCTACACCACTTCTGCCTCAAGAAAGATCTTCTCTTTATTTTAGCCGTCTCGGAATTGCAATTAATTCTCGCCAGTCTTCATATTATTCCTTGACGTTTTTATCCCTTCCATCCCCTTGGACGCGAAAAAGAAATGTTAACGAAGCCGGTATTTCTTCACAGAAAGACAGACAGTGAGAAAAAAAAACAGAAAAGAAAGATGATGTCAATGTTCCTTTTGGAAGGAAGTTTCCGGCATTTGTAGTTCAAAGTAACATAAAAAAAGGAAGATGAAAGGATTGCGATGGGGAACGAGGTAATATTGTATGACAGAGTTATTAGTTGGAAGAGAGACAACCTCGATTGTAATTAATTGCTGAATATTTTAAGCTTGCGAAAAATGTATTGTCTTACTTTAAAATATAACAGTACTAGAAAAAATACATTAAAGAAATGAATAATTAGGACCGATGATAATTAGTTCTTAGCTGTTATTATTTTCCGAATTCAGAATTATGTTACTCTTATCTTGCTTATTTAAAACAAAGCCTTTTCATCGTTTCCATTTAAATATAAGCTTTTGGCTAATTTTTACTCACATAATCGATGATTACCCTTGCTAATTTATCTTCCACTGTTCCTTATAAAATAATAAGCGTCACTAAATTCTTCTTTCTCCAAATATTTTATTTAAAATCTCCCCTTTATTTTAAATTAAATACACTCTTATATAGCGGATCCACGTTTCAAATGCTTTCAAAAACTTCACAATACTTCCTATATACTACAATCGAAATTCGAACAAAAGTTGTCAGTTGTGAAATATTATTCGTTCCTCGGTGTCAAAATCACGAACCTTGCCTTCAACAAACCAAAGAAAGTCACCGAAAGAAATTTTTAAAACACACGGAACTGTTATGTGTTAGTTTCAATATTTAGGATATTTTCATAGGAGGGATTTATTCGATTATATTCTGGACAGTCAGATAAGAGGATATCATATGAACGATCGGTTACAATATCTTGTGCGTATATCACTTAATTTAATTTCGCCAAAACAATGGTAGAAAAAAAGAGATTCTGATTCACTCACTAACCGATTAAACGGCGGGATGCTGTGAATCAAGGTTCGATCTCGTTGCTACCGCTGTTTTCTTCAATGATCACTCACTCAGCAGAGGAAGATAGTTCTTTGAATCAGGTGTGAATCAGATCACCTATCCATAGTAGGGAGGCGATCGTACAACCCTCATATTCTCTCCATCGTGGACCCTTGAATTTTTACCTTTCCCGTTCTCTTTTCTAAAAATAATGGATGGAAATCCATCAACAACAAAAATTCTTTACGAAACATGCTTAACAATTTTTTCAACGTTTAACGAGTTGAATGAAAATAAAGAAGAATATATTACTATATAAATTTTGTTAACCTCTGATAAAATTTTTTTTTCGCATCGTTAACAAAAAAAGGTTTGCTTTCCTTGGCATACTTATTGCACTTTTAAAATACTTTATCTAATTTTTTGATACACGAATCATGTATATTTAAGAATACTCAACCTGGACATAATGTGGAGATAAGAAGAATGAGGAAACCGAAAACAATAACTATAACTGAAAAAAAAGTTTTTAATGATAATACAGCATTATGAAAAATTTAATTGAGATTCGCTTTTATTGATTTTATAAGCTTAATAGTTTTACGTTAGTTAATGATGTTTCTCCGGGTTATATTTCTCGACCTGGCTAACTTTTGGAAAGTTTCTGATAACGATGTGGGATTTGATTCTGAAGGGATTCAGTGTAACCGAAAATTGTATCGTGATTACTAATGACTGTACTTGTAGTGTATTCCTTAGTTGGGAGAGAAACTCCCGATATCTCCAGAAAGGACCAACTTTGCTCGTTACGATATCTGGTTTCAGAGGGATAGGAGGAGGATGGAGAGTTTAATGTGCATCCTGTCTATATGTGTGTATGAGTGAAAAAGGGAATGACATCAAATTACTGCCATTTTCCTGGTAATTGCTACTTTTTCTCATATTAGTTGTTAATTCTTATAGGCGATTTGTGTAGTTATTTTTAAAGATAACCTAACCTGTTACCCCCTCGCCCCCCAAAAAACATTATCCTTTTATATATTACAATTCAGGAAAAAAAGTAATTCTTTCGTCAAACCTTAGCCAAAGAACCTATGAAATTTATTTATAAAGTATCAGAGTGGGAAAATATTGAGTGGACCGGGAATAGAACTCGGGATCTCCCATTATTACATGTTTCTAGTAAGCTATCAAAGTCGACTGCCCGTCAGGTGCGAAATTTCTCTATAGATCTGAATACAAGTCCACCTAAAATTTATACGAAATGGATGGAGAAGTATTGTACCTGAAGATGACTTTACTCGTATAGCTTGGTGATAGAGATTCCTGGTCCGTCCAAGATTTTTCCATCCTGATTATTTAACCCTAAAAATTGCGTGGGGTCTACAGGTTCCCTAGTATATTTTTAACCCTTAAACAATCCTTGTTGTTTCAGTAACAACTAACTGTTTTACAGTTTTCCTTTTTCTAGAACATAGGTGTAGGAGTGAACGGTTCAAGTGTGCCTGACGGATAAACTAGTTTAATACGGCTTAGAAATACGCTTGGGACGCTGTACACCCCATAAAATAAAATTTACACTTTCTAGCCCCCTCCCCCCTCTCACTTACACTCAAACCATACCTTCAGATCCAGTTTTAAGACATTATTTAAAAATTCTGCAAGCAATTGAAATCTCACAGATTTCAGGATAAATTCACCTCATCCCCTTTCCTACAGCTGCTTTTCAACTGATCCATGACTTTCGCCAATTTTTTGGTTTTATGACTGCTTGGACTTACATTCCTTTGTGGGCCACGACTTCGAAGGCCAATTATACCAACAGTGTTCCCAAGCTATTGTTTTTGCTATGAAAATGTTATCTGTTAATACAACAAACTTTTACAATAAATAAAAAGACGGCCAAAAAGTCAGCATTAAATATATCACAAAAGCGACGTTTCATTTCCATTTTGAGACTTCCTCTCAGGCTTTCTACAAAAACAATATTACAATAAATTAAATGTAAGTTCTATGTTAAATTTTTTAATTTATATAAATAAAACATGGTCAATAACTTACAAATTTTGCTATACATCCTATTTACATCTCAAAATTGAGATGAAACGTTGCTTTCGTGAATAAATAGTGATATTTTTAATGCTGATTTCTTGGCCGTCTTTTTATTTATTATCTGTTTACAGTTCATTAGATGATTAAAGGGCAGGGGGATTGTAAAATCCCGATGCTCTATTCTATGAATACGTACCTAAATTATTTTCGACTCAAAAAGTTGGTCTGCAACTCACTCTCATAATTCCTACATCACTTGGTGTAATTACTGTTTAAGAATGCATGCAAAACGTTAATAGAACAATCTCTTACCTTGCCGTTAAATTTCTAATCAAAATGATGGAAAAAATGTATTACGTCAATATGTGAGTAGGACGGAATTCTGTCAAAATAAATTTAAAACGGTTTGGTCTTAGCCACCGATATTCCATTTGTGAAGACTGTAATGTGGCGCCTACAGCGGCGGGGTCAGGAACATGTTTGGGAAGGCGAACTCTTTCCGCACTCGCATCCTCATGGTGGGGTAAATTGGACGGCTACACTTCACTTAAGGGTTCAACACTAAGCGTGACGTACAGTGTTACAAAGAACTTGCAAGAGATCTCCATACCTAACACGCGTAAAATATATCCTCACACATCGCCGGTAACCACAAGTCACGACTTAAGTTCCGCTGGACAGTTTCAACATGATCAATCTCCATCCTTGTAGGTCACGATAGAAAATTTTCATTTTAAGCAGATTCGAAACTCAATAGAATGCCTTTAAAATTATTTAATTTTTGAGAAACGAGAAAATTTATTGGCTGATAAAATTATAGCATACAACGTTCTGTTTTTTTTTCAACATAACATCCATTAAGAGTTTCAACGTTTTGTATTCCCATATAGATTTATTGATAACACGAAAGAAACATGAATTTCAGGCCACAAATTTATATAATATTTTTCTTGTTTATATATAAAATTATGTAAGACGAAAAACAACATAATATCTGTTGTAAGGAACAATTAAATGTAAACCAGTATGATTTTTTAAAGTAATTAATTATCAACATTCTTGTTTTCAAATTAAAAAAAATCGAACATATATTCAACAGAAGTTCACAGAAATATAAATCTAGTCAAAAAAAACAACAGTTCAATCACGGTACATCTTGCAATAAAATTCATTAATGACCTGAAGATCCGTAAAAAAATTATGACAAACAATTAAATGTTATGTATGTAAATATGTGATGTAAAAATGTATCAGTCCTGAATGACCGAAAGGTTCACGCGATTTTATATAATTAAGTTTAAAAAATTAAAAATATTATACACTTAAACTCTTGAATCAGCATTACTATGTTGACTTTAGTTTAGAATGTTCTTGAGCCTTGGTTGTAATTTTTATAGTCTTGAACAAAGTAGCTTATTAAATTTTGTCACACCGTGACTTCGTGTCATCAGATAAAATAGCTTAGTTTCCTTTTATATCGATGACCTAGATCGCGGAATAGGATTTGATGCTTGTGTTTTGACGATACGAAGACACAGATACCGCCTCGATGAATCTTCCTTTCAGTTTTAGATATGGCTCCGGTTTATGTATTCTGTGTTTTTATCCAGTCGTCAATCAAAGAAGCATTATTGGAAGGGTGTTTCGATTGGGATGCGGGTTATTGCGAGACGGAAGACAGCGATTCAATTATTTAAATTCACATCAATGAATGTTGGGGAGTGGGGAGAATGGGAGGAAATGGTTGTTGGAAAAAGAAAATGTGGCGGCATTAGTTACGCTTGCTTCTTTTGCAGAAATCAATGTTTCGTCCTCAGCGTAATTTGCGTCAAAGTATAAATGTTACTGTGACAGTCGATCTAAAATATATAATTTCATAGCATCACATTATGAAAGATGAACGGGATTAACATTTGACAATATAATAGAATGTATTAATCATGTTTTGCCTTATTCAACCAATTGAAAATTAAATATACAGCATCAAACACGGAAATGATACCAAGTAAAATGAATCGTTAACATAGAACAAAAATACAAAATTATAATATCTATTGCAGTTTTATTATAAATTATTTAAGATGTCAAAATAATGTGTTTTAATTTCTGTACCTTCATTTTATTAACACTTTCATCCCTTTTTGAAACTTAATAGCGTTAGCCGTTTTAAGATTCCACTCAGAGTAGTATTTCACAGTTATCAAAATTAACATCAATGTAGTTTTTTACTCTTAATATCGATTTTTAATCCAGTACTTGCTGGGTGTATGGAGTTTCCAGGGTTCTTATTTGTATTATCGCAGTACAGAATTATTGTGTCAAACATAGCAATTGTAAATAATCAAAATTCCAAATGCAGCGTAACCTAAGATTATCAAGAATTTTCACTTCAAATATTACGTCAATAGTTACAATTTACAGAAAAAAATTATAATGATAAAAAAGTATTACCTAAATTTTTTATCACAGTTCAATATCTTCTATTGTTTGTGTTGCTGGATATAACTGAGGAAAGTCGAGTTTGAAAGCTGACGTCGTTACATTAAATATGTCATGTTAAAAGGTGATTCTAATGCGAGTACAAATTAGTTCGGTTCGTTTTCAAAAGATGAATCTGGCTGTTATGAATTTTCACCATGACAGCTGATTTCGGTGGTTTCAAAGAGGTTAGACATCTGTCAATCACATTCAGTTTGTAACGCTTTAAGCTTAATTAAAATCCTTGTGTTTTACTGTGTTGAATACGTCAAATTTTGTGTTAATAAAGAAGAATTTGCGGGAGGTTTTCTGCTTTAATTGGAAGAAAACTGCATCGAATGGTTGTGAAAGTTTTTAGTAACAATGATGCAACTGATAAATCACGAAGAGTATGGTTTCGATGTTTCAAGAATGGTGACTTCAGCGTTGAAGATAAGTATCGCTCTGGACAGGCAAAAAAATGCGAAGACAAAGAATTTGAGGCATAACTCGATGAACATGCTTACTCATACATTGGGACGGACTCAAAAAGCACATTCCGTACGATTGAAAGCCATAGGAATGATCCATAAGCAAGAGTTCCGTATCAAATGCAACCGAGCTACAGTGAAAGGTGATTTTTTTCTTGCTAGCATCTGGTTGAAAGGCAAAAAAGAAAGGGTTCTTAAAGCGAACCGAAAGGGTGTTTTGTGTTATGAGATGTTACAACCTGGCGAATTCATTACGGACGATCGCTATAGTCAACAACTGATTCGTTTGAGCCGTGCATAACGTGAAAAATGGACGGAATAAGGGCAAGGATATAGAAAAGTTATTCTTCTGCATAACAACGCTCGGCCACATATCGCTAAAGTCGTAGATAATATTTGGAAACTCTCAAGTTGGATATTTTATCGCACCAGCCGCATTCTCGCAGAAATATAAAGACGAGATATTTTTTCAAGGAGGAATTATAAAATTGCCTGAGAGGTGGGAAAAAGTCGTAATCTGCGATGGAAAGTACTTTGATTAATCTGTTTATTTTGAAATAGGCAATAAAAATACGTACCGAACTAATTTGAACTCTCATTAACTAAAACGGGAATATACAAGCTTACGTATATAAAAATGTATTTTATATCGCTTGCCATCATCTTTCCATAATATTTTGGAGGATAGAATTTATCAAATGTGAGATTATTAGAATGTAAACAAATAGGCTCCATATTACGTGGAATAAAATATGGCTGACTTCCCTTTATTGTCATGTGTGATGTCATATACTTTTAGCCTGCTAAAAAAATAGGATCTTTTAACTATAATTCCTTCCACGTTTGTGTTAGGAGTTTCACTCCCTTCTCCTTCCCTGCTTTTCCTCGGGTTTCTAAGAATATACGACCAATTGTTTTGTTGCAATTTGTCTACGCGTTTAAATATGTAAAACGAATACACAAACATACATATTTTTACTATTATAGAGAAAATTTATGTTCTACGTTTCGTAAATCATTCTATAAAATAATACTGCTTAGTAGGACGGAGCAGAAATTACCTAAGAGAAAAGTCGAATGCTGATGTGGTGACTCATGACCCCTACATTCAACGGGTAAAGCAAAAATAATTTAGTTTTTGTTATTTGCGTACAGCAGGACGAAAAACGAGGGTGGTTTGGTGAGGCCGAGTAGGCGGGAAACGTCGCCGTTTACAACATTATTTATTGCCTGGAGTGCATTGTATTCGACACAGTTGGTCCCAGGAGCTGTCCTGAGAGAGTCGGGACGAGAGAGAGAGCAGTGGCTGAGGAAACAACATGCGTAAAAGTTAATTTCGGCATGTTCGAGAAAGAAGATTCATTTGTAGTACGGAAAACAAAAAGATAACATTTGATGGAGATTTAACCTGAAGAAGAGGCGCTAGAGGAGACGTGTCCAGCAAAGGAACCTCCGGCAACGGCAAACCAGGAACGACGTCACCAGGCCTTTGTTAACATCTGGTAACCGCATTTTTACCCGGTTTCCACTTAAACCATTCTCGTTGATTCGCGATTTTTATTACAATTATATCGTTCGTCACCCGCGTTCCCGAGAGCAGCCATTTAGAAGCTGCATAGATTCTTTTTGCTTTACCGACTGAGCCAATTTGATTATACATTTTATTCGTAAATTTATATTTTTATTAAAACTTAATTTGAGTTATGTTTCTTTTGGAAATTTTATAATGTAATATCATCATAATTAAATGGAATATATTCAAATTAAATATTCTCTTTTTATTATTTAACAATTCCTTGTTATAATAATATTTTTGTTGGTGTAAACAAAGACCAAACACCACACTGAGAAGAATGGATGTAACTGAGTTTAATGGAGAGAATTATCAATTATGTGACAAGCATATATTACATTATGCTATCCAATCAAATTTAAAAATAAATTAAATTGCAACAAAAGTTGTGGAAGCGTAATGAAAATAGGTTAAGCAGTACGGCGCAGGTACGAATGAATGGTACAATTTTAAAAGGCATTCTTCGTGACGAGTTAACAGTTTTACAATATCCGATGAGACTTTTTGTAGAGAGTGAAATGGAAGTTGTGAGAAAACTAGATGCTTCATGGAGGTACTAAATAATGAATGAGTAAAGTTTTGGTCGGGAAGGAGTCAGTCACAGGACGAGACAAGTTAGCGAAGCATATAGTACTAGTTAAAGTTGTTTATAATTATACTTGTAGTGGACGCGGAGATACGTTGCTAATTACACAATCAGAGAGAGTGATGATGCAACTAAGAGAACTTTCCCTTCGAGTCTGTTTTATAGCCGCACCTTACCACCCGAAATATTACCTGTCGGTCTCGTGACTGCCTTGACTTTATTCAGGTACGGTTAACTAACGTCATTACTTCTGGACGATGGCTTCGATTGTTTCAGAGAGTTTTGGTGTCTACCCTCTCACTCGCCATTAAATTAGCGCGACAAATATGGAAGGCAAACACGACATTAACTAGCTAGGCTTGCTCTGCTACTTTGAATTCCGTTTGGATGTAGGGGCACGCCTCGCCCATAATTAAACTCGCTCTTCTCAGCGAAATAAACGCGTAAGAGTGTGTGAGAACTCATCTCCATAGAATAACAAACCAGCTAATATTGTCTTCGGGACGATAAACTGTAGCGAATTTACGCAGGGTGCGCGATAACGCTTACCTAGGGTAAATATAATCTAGTTAGTTACAGGTATTTCCCTCCCATCGCAGATAATTACTTTAGACCGATGTAAGATATGTGTCGTGGTAGTGAACCAATTTATATGTATGACTCGAGAACTAAAGTTACGTGTGAGACATACAGAACCGCAAAATGTACAACGCACGTGAATATTATAGATGATGTGCAAAGAAAATGACCGTATGACATATTTATGGATACAATTTTATAAACTCGAAGGGGATCATAACGTTGAAATTAAACCTAGGTATTAAAAAAGACTTCGAATATATAAAAACTTAAATTTATAGCAATTTAAACCACGTTACGTTTCGAAATAAGTTGGCAATTCTAAAACTGACATACATCAATTACAATTGATTTAGAGTTATCTAGACGTACCATTTAGGATAAAATCATTTTCAAATTTGTTTTTAATCAATGTATATATATATAACCTCAGAATTAAGGTTAGTGTTAAATTTATAGTTATTTTTAAAGAAAAAACAAATATATATATATAGTTTTTAGATTTATTTTTAGATAACTCTAAATCAATTACAATTGATTTAGAGTTATCTAGACGTACCATTTAGGACAAAATCGTTTTCAAATTTGTTTTTAATCAATTTATATATATAACCTCAGAATTAAGGTTAGTGTTAAATTTATAGTTATTTTTAAAGAAAAAAACAAGTATATATATAGTTTTTAGATTTATTTTTAGATACTGAACTTATTTTATGTTTGATTCTATTAAAGTAGTGAGAGTCATCATGTCACCTATAATAAATTAACATTCCGTTGGCATAGGTAGAATAGGAGCGTCAAGAAGTAAATGTTCCAAAATGTGATCTGTCAATGCCGATTAAATTACGTTTTGACGGAGAGATTAGTTATGAATTAAAATAATTACCGGGATAATATAAATATCTGGAAACTCCGGTCATTGTATTATATTTTAAAAATTATACCACAATTGTTAATAGAAGTTGAAGATTTTTTTTTAGATTTATTCTACAAATATCATCGCGCTGATCTTAAATGTCACTTGCACTAGTTTAGTTCTAGATTGTGCGTTAATTTATAATTTATTCAAAGCTACTTTCTTGGGTGTTTGACATTCCGAGAGGCACAGTGTCTGAAAATCGACAGTAGCTGACTTACACGAAACGTCGCAATGCAGATTCACACGACGCCTCTTTTGTCCTTCAAGGTTTCGTTTACGTATTGCGGTGCTGCATGTTTTACAATGGTGCATTTGTGTGTTCTTATCTTTGTGTGTGTGTGTGATGGGGAGGTTAGGTAGGCTATCAATCACGCCTAGTCGGCAGCCTAAGCCCTTGGGCGCAGGCCTCTCCCCATACTTCATCATTAAAGTGACTCGCTCGCTCTCTCCTCTAGCCAACGTCACCTCCCTATAATATACACCGAGCTTTCCTCACGACCACCTCATCAATATCGCTTCGTCCCTCCTACCCCAAAGTCGCGACAAAGTAACCCTCACTTCACTTCAGATCGATCGTGCTATTATTTATTTATATTTATAAGCAAAAGGCTAACAATCAATCATAAATTAAACTGAAGCCTATAAACACGCCTGAAAAATAAAATGAGTTCTATGTGGAGCAACGAACAGAGATAGTACGTGGAATGAAAGAATCTAGCATTAGATTAATGGTTTTATTATTCAACCATGTGACGAGTCGATCAGAGTCGTTTCGGTATTTCCTGCAAAGCATCGGTAATGTAAATTTATCTTTATCAAGTGATATATATTTACATTTTTAAATAAGAAAATGTAGTCTAATTTAATAAATATATATTATATTAAAAGTTGTTGAAAACATAAAATTAGTGATGATCTCAAAATCAAACGTTGTGTGATAAAATTATTGAGAGCTGTTTTGTTCTTACGGATCTTGAGTTTTTCAATCAATTTTTACTTTATCACATTTCTGAGTAATTGATATATTTATTTTACCCTGACAAGAATCAATTTTAAAAAATATTTAACGATAATGGTTTGTAAAGTGGGCCATCTAACATATATATTTACTTTCTTCTTCCCTTCCTTGGCCATTCAGGGCCTTGGCCTACTGGGTCGTCTGCGCAGTGTCATCTTACATGACACATTCCGAATTTGGAGTGATACGTGGCCAGCAGTCTTAATCCCAGTCTCAGTGACCATATTATTTATAGATGTAAAAGAATCATATAAGGGATAGTGATTGATAAATTAAGTAACAGGCCGAGGCCCTGAATGGCCAAGGAAGTGAAGAAGAAAATAAATATATATGATAGATGGCCCACTTTACAAACCATTATCGTTAAATATTTTTTAAAATTGATTCTTGTCAGGGTAAAATAAATATATCAATGACTCAGAAATGTGATAAAGTAAAAATTGATTGAAAAACTCAAGATCCGTAAGAACGAAACAGCCCTCAAAGTATATGACAAAATAATTATCACACAACGTTTGCTTTTGAGATCATCACTAATTTTTTTATAATGTGTGTATTCATGTTGCTTTGAAAATCTCTTGATCAGTCAATTAGCCTGCATATTACAAAGAAAAAGGGTACTGAAAAACCGTTATCAACGAACTTTTTTCCAATATAATTCTTTCAATTGATAAATAATCTGCCTTCTTCAAACGCATAATAAACTCAAAACATTATTTTTATTCTTAACTTGTTATTCTAGAATTATTGACGAAGTGTTTCATATTAAAAGCAATATTTGTTAAACTTATTTCACTAAATTGTGTTGCTACACATTAAAACGGGTAGAATAATTTTATTTTTACCACACAATACGTAAATAAAATTTGCAGAAACTTTACATAGTGTATTTTTAACTTTTTTCATAATCTTCTTTTATGTTTTGGTTATTATTTCATTGTTATTTATATATGTATAATTATTTTTGGAGCCCTCTTAATTTATAGGTAATTTAAAAAAGCCACAACTGTAATACTCTTAAAATTGATATAAATAATACTAAATTCTAATTATATTCTATAGCAGCCACGTAAGAAACAATTCTTGACATATATTCTATGGATTTAAATTATCTTATTATCAAGTAATAGAGGATGACGTAAATTCTAAAGTTTTTTGAGTTTATCTCTATCTACATAAAACTCTAACGTGACTTTTAAGCCAGTTTCAAATAAGTTAACTAAAACAGTTGAGCAGATTTTAAAGAACAATAATGTTCGAAGTTTTACTTTTTCCAGGAATAAAGTAAGCCATGTAGTAAATCGAGTGGAAGGTCAGAGAAAAGTCAAAACACATGTGAATTATGCCTATGGATTGCTTAATTGATTTTGATTTATTAATACTTGAAAAAAACATTTCTTAACAACAATTTTGATATCGTAAATCTGAAACTGAATAAATGTTAACCTAAAATTTCTTATTTAGTTCTTTATTCATAATATGAAATGATAAAATGTACATACAAATAATTTTAATAAAGAAGTATGATATTAAATTGGCACTTAATGGATTCACTAAGAGTCACAGAAAGTTCGTGACTTTTGACCAACTAAGTCAAATAAAGAGTAAAGCTACGCTGAATTTGATGAATTTTATCACAGTGCTGAGTCAGAAAACAGAAAAATTACGAGAGAAAGAAAAGAAGAATTAGAGAAAGTTTTGCTCACCAAATACGCTGTGAGCACGAAACGACGTTTTATCTCTGTTGCGTACAGAAACGCTTTTCCAATGGCCACACGCTACGAAGTAAATTTTTCCATATAAAGACCAGCGACATTAAATTATATTGCTATAGAAAAGATTGTTATATTTTAGAAAATTATGCTGAGATTCTTAAATACGTGCGGAATCTTTTAGACATTGCTTTACGGAAGGGAGACGTACTTGATAAAATATTCTTTATTGTCAATTCTGGAGAAAATTAAGGGCAAGCGAGATTTGCTTGAAACTTTTCCTATGTTTAATTTGAATTCAATTCCCGGAAATATCCAATTAAGCTCAAAAAGTTATTTTCATTCATGGAAAGTTTAGACGAAATAACTTACCAACAATAACTCAAATTAATTCTTTTGTCTTCTCGGAGATGCTTGTTTCAGTTCTTTTCCAGTTATTATTTATTTTATTTTATGCTTAAATACGATGGGATCTACTATATAAAAAAACTTCAATTAATCTCGTTTCTTTCACATTAAATTCTCTGAATTCTCTCAAACTTGGAACAATTACAAACGAAAAAATGTGCTCCCCATTAATATGTATTATTTTAGTATAATATGGGACATACATACTGACGCACTGACAAACGTTTTTAGGTATATAAATAATTTAATTTCGGATAACTAATTGTGATGTCTTAGCGATTTTAATTGACGAAGAGATAATAATAATGCTTCTTAAAATAAATTATGATCTACATTGTATTGTGAGGTTAGTAATATCTAATAGTATTTGCCTCTAATTTGAGTAGATGAATGAGTCTAGACCTCGACAGTTGCTAACCGAATAAATATTCTAAATTGAGGCGGGTTAATCGTGTTACTAGTATAAATAAACGAATAAGTCTTCAAAAGTACCGTGTTACTTTAATTTCATTTCCCATACTTTATATTAATGTTTTAATAATTCTGAAAGACAAAGAATTAATCAATGGTAAACTAACAAAGCTAGACCTTGACTTCTTTCGGGATTGATATTATTGTAGATAAGGTGGAGAAAATTTTAGGTATATGCTTAAATAATTGCTTGACACATTATGGTTTTAAAATATTAGTTGTCCCACACGACGGAAAAATATAGGGAATTATTACGATAAGAAAACTGGTATTAGCAGTAACAGACTTCAATTTCTGTAAGCATGTTATCGATATAATGTATGAATTACGTAATGTATTATCAATATTATGCATACATTAACAGACTATTTATAACTTTTTTTATTGATAATAATTTACTTGACCTGTTTTCTAGATTCAATAACAGGTCTGTTTAACAATATTTTTCTTTTGTTGGTACATTTTTTTACATAGATATAAATATGTATGAATACAATAATAAAGTTTATGCGTATATTTAAATTTGTTTTAGCATGTAAGATCATCATCTCTTACACTAGTTTTACTATAATATTTTTTTCGTGGAGAGACTGAAGGAGAGAATTCTTAATTTCTTTGTCTCCTCATTCTTTCCACCTTTATACATTTTGTTTGTGAAACAACTCCGGTTTTAACTGAAGTGGAATAATTACAAAATAAACTATTGAGACCGTTCCTGAATTTGATATATAATTATATCATTAAAACACATCTTCCCACAAGACCAGTCGTAAGGACTGAATACCACAACAACAAAAACTAATCTGTCAACTTATAAAGTAGTTAGGATTTAAATGGTGTCCAAATGTTCTAATGATCAAAATTCATAGGAAAATCTCATTTCAGACTCGACAGACATTGAATTATCATTACCAAAGTCAGCCCCAGGAGACTTTAAATTGGTTTCTGCCAACCGTTCAGACAGTTATATTACTTACAGAAGCAAAACGAAGAGGGATAATAATAATGAAGATGTAATCAGGAACTTTAATTACAGGATGTGGAATGCGTACGAAAAAAGGTAGAATTTCTTTATAACTGTAACTGAGTTCTCCGTTATTATCCACCTCGTCACCTTCAATTCTAGATATTAGAATATGGGTCGGGAGTGGGAAGAAAGATGGGGAGAAGGGCGCAAAGGAAGGACGAAACTTCAGTCCAACATTCGTATTATCTCCTTAAGGGTTTCAATTGTGCAGCCAGGAAGAATAAATATATTACTAGTAATTAATGTCTGTCTCCGGCCAAAATTAGTTATAAGGGAGAAATATTCAGATGAGGAGAGAGAGAGAGAGAGAGTAAGGGAGAGGGTTACAGTTTACCCCTGCCACGAAGAGAAATTGCCAGGTATCACGCCTTGTTCGTCCAAAAGTCCTCCATGATCGAATAACGCAATTAATCAATGCATGAAGAGGTTGAGAGCGAGAGAAGGAACGAATACCTGGGAAATGATTACAAGAGCTGGTGAGATTGATCATCGTCGAAGAGAGCTGGGAAGAGAAGGGAGAGGCTAATTCTTCAGACGAGAGAATTATTTAATTACCGACCACGTTTCCATGACCAACAGAGGGGAGAAAAGAGGGTTTGGGGAGTAATCTTGGCAAAGAGAATTGAGAAACAACTTTGGGGGCGAGGGAGCCGGCTTGAAATTATTCTCTAGTATGCATTTATCACGGGGAATCCGGAATGGAGGTGTCTTAATCAAAATTGGAAATTGCTAAATTTATAAGTTGCAAGGAATATTTACAACAACAGGCAATTTCAGGCTGTATATTTAAGGATTGAAATTACTGAAAAGGTGGAGATTGAATCTAATAAATCAGACCAACAAAAAATTGGGTCCACTTATATTTAAGAGATGATTTTACATGGATATATGTATTAAATAGCATAATGTATTCCCGAAACAGGAGTTATGAGGTTAAATGCTTAATTTCCTTCAAGACTGAATAACATAATATATATATTGTAGAAGATCCGGCGTACCTCCGTATTCGAGGATTTAAATGCTTTTTGGGCGCCAGGTATTTTTTAATAAAAATACCAAAAAAGTGGATTTTAATAGCTTTAATCCATTTGAGAACATGAGAAAAATTATCACTACAGGGCGTGGTCTTTCTCCGTCCGCAACTGCCGACACATCCTTCTCCTTTCTCTACCCCATGACGACTGCTCGAGTCTCGCCAGACTCCATTGTTGGCCCGAGTTGCGACAATTGCAACTCGCAAGCTGGCCCGCATTGTTGCGTGTAACTTTTCATATATATATATGAATCAAACCTTTCTTCGTGTATGTTTAGTGCATTGACATAAATTGATTTTTAATTATTTTTAAAACACTTTTTATTCAAAATATATTATAAATGGGTACAGGTTATATTAGAAATAATTCATTATTTTGTGTCTCATAAACTAATTTTTGCTACTCTTAATTAATTATTCTATTATTCGAGGAAAAAATAAACATGAATCATAGGTGGAGGTTTAATTGGTATTTTTATCTTCGTTATAGAAGGTTTGTTACCATTTGGCGAGTTGCTTGAGGTTATGTTTACTTTTTTTTACATTTATTTGAAGGAAGAGAGATGAATTTCATTTCACATTTAATGTACTCTTACATTTATTAAATTACATACATTTCGAATATTTTTGTAGTCCATTACAAATATTTAAAAGTCATTTAAACACCCGCACAGGTAATGGCGACGACCACGACTTGAACTACTACATCTATCTCACCAGAAGCTGCCATAAATCAGGGCAAGCTTGAGGAACAGTGGCCATTAGCAACGTGGCCGCGCAGGAAATTGTGCCAATCCGTCCGCCCAAAGAAGGAAATGTCTGACACTAATAAGTAGGGCAAAAACCCCGGGCTAGGGAAGGGGAAAAATTACTCACTTAAGAGCAGGAGAAAAAAAAGAACACGGGGTGAGAACCTCACGCAAGAAAGAAGGAAAGGAAAAAAATAGGAGTTTACTACAGAAATGTTTCAAATGAAGAGACCTAGGAGAAAAGAAATGTTTATAATAACTCAGACAGTAGTCGTTAGAACAATAAGGGTGTACATTACAATGCTATTAGCATATTTAATAAACTTCCCACCTCCATTAAACAATTAAAAATAATCCAAACAAGTTCAAATATGAACTAACTAAGTTCTTACTAAGCCACTCCTTCTACTCTGTTGAAGAATTTATGGAGCTGAATGTATCATAGGGTAGATATTTATAATTATGAAAGAACATTATTAGAACACTAATTTTTTAGTATAGGATGTAAAAATATTTATCAATTTTATATATAAGGTACAAATTGTATGTCTTCTGTATAGAACTTAAGAAAATATTATTATAAGTTAAAAATTAATGAATAGTTACAGTATATTTTAATATTAATAAAGCAACCTATGTAAAAACTCTGACTCATCCTTGAAGCTTGTGCTTCTCTATAGGATTTATGGAATATGATTTTATACTTATACTTACCACAATTAATATTTTTTTAAATGAACAAATCAGACAAAATTAAAAGCAAAACTGCACAACAGTACTTCTACTTTTAGGTAGAGATCGTCGGGTGTAACTCTCCCATTTTTATCCAATTATCGTTTTTGATACTTTTTAAGATAAAATTAAGAACTGTAAAGACAACTTTGGAAATTTCAAACATTCGTTAAATTTTGAAAATAAGTTGGTAAAATATAGGTTACAATTAGAATTTACCAGCTATTGCAGGAAATGTGATTTAATGCCAAAGTATTTAATATTTCAGATTAATGTTTGAATTTATTTAGTAATAATTTTAATTTGAAAGATATAAAATTTAAAAACCTGAAGAGCTTCTGACTCAAGGCCAAGTATTTATTTATAATTTCACTTTCGTCAGTTCAAATTTTTTCTTTCAACACAATCGCTACATTTTTATGCGTTTTTATTTTATTTTTTGGCTTTGATTGTTGTATACTTGTACTTGAGGGGAACACAGCGAGGAATTGTCCCACTTATCTATGCAGCTTGAGCGCGGCCCCTTGCGTTGTCTTTGCATTGTGTTTGTTTTGTGTGTGTCTGTATGCCTTTATAATTCCATAACTGCGAGCGTCGATGGAGCCGAAGCTACTTACGGTTCTCTGCAGCAGCCGTGACGTGTACTAATGCAGTGCTGCTGCAGAATTTGCATTGCTAAGTGTTCAACTGCCTCTCCTCCCCCCCTCTTTCTCTCTCTATCCCTCTCTAACTCTAACTCTGTTTGCATTCTGAGCTGAAATTACTACGTGACGTTTCTACCTGATCACCTTGTATTAGTGCACCAAATTAGGCTCCTACCTTGTATATTACCATGTCATTAAGCCCTTGTTGTTAAGGCGCTGTCAATTACTAATTATACTATTCTGCTCATGTACATCCTTACAATCACAAACGCACACGAAAAACTAAACATACAGTTTCCACGTGTATTAGAAGCGAATTAAAAAAATGAAACAGAAATTGTAAACTAGGGCTAAATATTTTAATATTAATGAAGCGTTATTTTAATGGACAAAGTTAAGCAATATTCTATTTAAATGATTAAATTAATAACAAAATAACCTTTCTTTCAAATTTCGTGGACCTCATAGATGAGCTACAGTTGTTGTGACATTGAGTCCTAAGGCTGGTCTGATGCAACCCTCCATGATAAACTATCTTGCGCAAGCCTCTTCATTTCCTCATAAGTAGCACATCCCACAGCCTCCATAATCTGCTTAGCGTATTCTATCCTTGGCCTCCCTCTTCTGTTCTGCTAATTTTACAAGATCCTCATGCATTAAAACGTGGCCTATTAATCTATCCCTTCTCGTGGTCAACGTCGTCCATATTGTTCGCTTTTCCCCTATTCTGTTTATAATTTCTTCGTTAGTTACTCTAACCACCTATCTGATTTTCAGCATTCGCCTATAGCGCCACATTTCAAAGGCTTCTATTCTTTCACTTTCCGAAGCTCCTATCGCCCACGTTTCGAATCCATATAACGCTACGCTCCATACGAACATTTTCGCAACGATTTCCTAATATTCACACTTATATTACCCCTAAGTAAATTCCTCTTTTTCGCGAAAGCCTTCCTTGTCTGTTCTATCCTACTCTTTATTTCTACTATACTTCTACCATCCCTAATTATTACGCTTCCCAAGTAGCAGGATTCCTTAACTTCCGTCAAAATATCCCTTCCCAATCTAACACCCTTTGTTATTCCACTTTTTCCCAAACTACACTCCATTACCTTGGTTTCACCTCTATTAATCCTCATATTGAACTCTTTCTCCAGGACTCCGTTCATGCCATTTATTATGGTTTCCAAGTCTTCTACTAATACTACAACATCGTCGGCAAAGCGTAAGGTTTTTATTTCTTCTCCTTGCAGTATGATTCCTTTTCCATAGTCAGTTGTAACAGTAACGGTAGAGCTACAGTAACAGAAAAAATTATATTGAGTTGAAAATATTATTTGATTGCATAGGATCCTAAGTTTTTAAATAAAAGCAAACTGATTTTATTAAAAGCAACTCATTTTATTGTAAAGGATACTTCGAAGAAATCAACTTTGTATCCGCTTTGGATGGATAGAAAGTGTGGATATGGAAGGGAGAGCTAGTTTAGAGAAATAAAAGGCAATGTATGTTTTTCTTGGGTAACAGTGTGATCCCTTTAATAATTGACCGCAAAACCGTGTGCAGCGTACTTTATTCTCTAATTCACTTGTGATTGATTCTTTGTCAACCATCTGCTCTAGACCGTATTTTTCTATGAAATGTAACAAGCTTTTCGTCAATAATTTTACTTTACAATACGATCAACTTTTGACCATCTGTTTAATGATTGTGCATCGTGAATTAATACCTCAAAATTGAATTGGTGATAGGCCTTAAGTACGAAAGTGATAAAGCAGTTGAATTGTTTTATGTAACTGTTGGTAATAGTGCATAATTACTTAGTAGTATTTTTAAGAAATTTCGTTATCGAATTTTCTCTATAGCTGCAGGAGAGTTACATGTTTCCTGCTGTCCTCATTATTTCTAATATAGTGATCTCATAATTTATTTCATGTTTCATTAGAACCGCTTTTGACAATCTTTTATTATTTAAACGATATTATGAAAACATAAGCTATTATTTATTAAAAAATTTTAAATTTATTTATTGTAGTATATAATACCCCATTTTTATCGGTTAACAATATATCGCTATTATACATTTCTATGGGGTTGGGAATGTACTGGCAACAGATAGTTAAATAGAAAAAAACAGAGAGACGTCATAGTAAATCTGGACGAACGGAAATGTTAGTAGCTTTTAACCACATCAGTCACGTTCTTCGTCCATATTCGGAAAGGTGAATCCGTTTTCTGGAAAGCAAATTCTTGTAATGGAGCGGGGAGAGGGAGATGGGTGGGCAAATGCTGCTGGAGGAGCTGTACGAAAGGAAAAGGAGGAAAAGTGAAGAGAGAAAGTCGCGCACCGCTTTACGTCCCATCGGTTATCGATATAACCCACCCTCTTTCACCTTCCTTCCCTCCTCCAACTACTGCATAAATGAAAACCGTCTCATGCACAATTCATAAACTTCGCGCACAGCACAGTAACAGACGCCCACCTCACTCACTTTCTCTCTTTTTTTTTTGCAGACGGAAATTAAACCATTCTGACGTGAAAACTGATAGTCGCAATTTTTAACTCTGTCTCTCTCCTTCCCGTTCTTTCGGTCCAATTCGCCACGTCGTCTCTTTTAAACAAAGCGGAACAGAAACCTTTCGCTTCATTCTTCCCCGCGTATCGTAGGCACAGAAAGGACTCATTGTTTCGTCCTTCTGGATTTCACTCTCCTTTCAAATCATGTTTACATACTGCTACTAAAAATACTCATTTTTGGTAAATGTAGGAGGGAATCACAGGCCCGTGAAATTAATGTGATTTATTTTTCGTTACGAGAAAAAGGAATCCGAATATTCAGCGCTTTAAATAACCGTTTACGTTCACTTGAACCTAGAGAAAAAAACTGATTAAATTAATGCACAAAATATTATAACGGTTATTTTTTTATCAGTTTAAGGTTTCTATTTAAAAGTTACTATCAAGTTAAGCAAATATTCAATTTTTAGGAGATTTATTTCTATTATATATTATTGGATAAATACTATTACCCCTAGAGCAATTTCACTTAGAAACCAGATAATAGAATAGAATTATTTTACCGAAGAAGATCATGATGGAAAGAAGAACAACAAAAATATGTGTTTTTCGTTTATCTGAATTTTTTTCCCTCCTCGTGATCGATCCGCTGGATAAATTCATACAAATTCTTTAAATATAATAATTGAATTCAATCAAAAAAATTTCCAGAGCATGAACAGAGGGAAATTTACTTTATATAGTATATAAAATACCTTCTTGAATTTAAATTTCTTATAATTTTTAAAACAATATTATTTATATGTATAAATTATCTATATTTTCTCGTCTTATATTGTGAGACAATTGAGGCTGTTTCAATTTATTAGTTAAAATATGTTAAATTTAAGAAGCTGTTTTAGTTTCAATAAAACCATCTCCTCCGAGCGGAGTAATTATATTCTCTAGCAATTTTTAACACGATTCCAAGAGTAACTTTATTTTTTGTCATCCGTTGAATATATTGTTACGTGTGTGAATATATATGGACTACGGGACCTGTTTAGGATAATGCAGGAAAACGTTCGTTTACGTTTGTCTCTTAATAAAATCATCAATCCCAACAAGTGCGATGTTTCTGAGAGAGGAGTAAGCTAGGAAGACTAGCAACAAGCAGGAAAACAGCTAGAAATATAAGAAAGACATCAGCTTACAGGGAGAGAATTTAAAGTCTGAGTTTGAAAAATCAGGATGAAAGCAAAGACAGTTTAGTTAGAGCTTACTTTTGAAGTCGGAAAGATGAAGGGTTAGATTAAAGAGTCTGGAATGAACATGCGACATTGAAGTCTGATATGTGAGACCAGAGAGAAAGTTTGAGGCAGTTTCTGTGAAACCGAAACCCGATCGTAGCACGTCATACGAAATTGCTGAGCGTCAAATTTATGCAATCTCGCATCTAACATAATCTCTGCTCCACGGCCCGCAGGAATCCCTAAGCTCAAATCTATGCTATAAGTATTTTATTGGCCTGGAAATTTAAAATTATAATAAAGTGTAATGGTGGATATAAAATCAGATTTATATGATCTTTCAACTTACTTATTGTATTTGATATAATTTCTTCTGAACATAAAGTTTGGACATAAAAACAAGTCAAAGATTACGAGGTTAATTCTTCAGTACCACGCTTGTAAAATTGCATAAAGTTTTAAAATACTGCAACCTCATAGAACATGAGCAAAGGTGAATGTATGTTTCCTTAAAAGGTTCTAAGTTTTGAGGTAGATATGAATGTCTCTCCTGAATGCTTCTCAAAGCGATGATTCACTGTGAGGAACTGATATTAATAGTTGGATGCAACTTAATGGCCGTTCTTGGGGAAAGCACGAGTACAAGGGAAACTAATTATGCAGCACAGAATTAATGGTAGATATCCGTTGCCAACTCCTATAAAGCGAATAGTATTGTATGTGGAATGATAGATTTCCCGCGGGGAAATATATAATTTTTCTATGAATATTTTTATTATTATTGTCCTCTATTTTTACTGTATTTTAACCCTTTAGTTTAAAAGTTTCAAAACTCGTGAAAAGTGTTAGTATATTTGGAAGTAGGTTATGAATTTAGTTGAATGGGATTCCCCATATTGTTAAGTAATAAGCCAATTTAATAGATTTGACGTAATTTTCTGAATGGTTAAGTTAGCTGCTCTTCATTTAGAAGATTTATGGCTGTCAATAAAAACTGTTATTTCACTATATGGAAATAGAGATTACAAATAAAGTCATAAGGAACAAGTCATAATATATGGAAAACACTAAATAGCTACTTATTCGCACTCATTTTGAATATTTAAACATTTATTTTAGCGTTACGTTTACATGTTATGTGTTTTAAATAGCATACAATTTGAATTCTACATTTATGACCTTCATGTCATGTTATTGAACTGTGAACATAAGTTCTTAGATTTTTTTATTTACAGTATTCCAAATAATTAATTTAAACGGGGAGATTGTGATTCCAATTGTTGCATTGGTACAAAGATCATGCAGTTAAAATCAATGCCAACGTATAGACCATTGCTTATTTGCTTGTATTGTGTGTTGTAAAAGCGAGTATTTTTGGAGGCGGGACGTAGTATCTTCTGTATTTGCAAATATAATAAATCAGCTAATTGCACAATTAAGAAAAAAAATTGTTGAAATACTTATCGTATCGTTCATTTTGTCTCTCTCCTCGTTTTTAGTATCGTCTATTGTGGAATTTGAGTCTCTTATTATCTTAAAAACTCAATGCCGTTAAAATATCTTAATTTAGATATGAAATGCCTTCCGTTCATTTTCCAAACGCTATACCGCCCTTCAGTTTCTTCAGTTCATTAGCATTTCTTTTGGTGAGTAACATGGGTGGCTAATTACACACCTGAGTCAAAGGATCACTTTATGTCCCCATCTCTCAAAAAATTTGAAGCCACTATTTCCGGGGAAAAAATAATGGCCTGAATCGAACTGAAAGTTTGGTCGAATTTCTGAGTCAGGGGGAGAGATTCGATGCACAAAAATATTATGAGACCTTAAAAAAACTCAAAAGGAGCATTCAAAACAAAAGAAGGGGAATAATGACTACAGGAGTGTGCTTGTTGCACGACAACGCCCGTCCTCACACAGACTTAGTTACCAAGGCGCTCTTTGACTCAATAGTTGACTTAAAGCTTTCAAATTATCATTTTCTTACCTCCCTGAAGGTACACATGCCGTTTCACGGCCCTCTACCTGCATTGAACGGAATGAGGATTATGTGGGGAAATACTCAACAAGTGTATCAACGATCCTGTAATTTTTTTCACAAATAATTTTTCTAAAAAATATAAAAATCCAGTAGCCATACTTTTCTCGCAATTTCATTAACTCATCAACTTGATACTAAGATGTAGATAGTTTGTTATATATTTGACAAAATGCGTTGAGTTATTTAGAATTGCGATGGGCACCTCTTTTGCAGTATTTTATTTAATTGGGTTTTATGAGTTATTTTAATTATCTATGAAGAAAAAGATAAACTATATATTTCAATTAGTTAAGAAATAATATAAATGTGTTATTTATTTAATAACGGGTTAATGCGAGGTTTTTTAATTATTTGTAAGTTAGTTTTATTTTCTGAAAAAAAAATTTCAAAAACAGTAATAATTATTGCAGCCAATTTCCAGTCTTTGATTGGTTTTCTTTTGTTGAAATTTATTGGGGACAATAAAATATTTCTGTTTGTTATAATATAGAATATACTAAAATCGCTATTATTTCTGTGAATTAAAATAATACGATTAATGAATATCAAGTAAGAAGTGAAAGATCAGGCCTACTTGTGTTTTTCCGAATGATTTTTAAAATCTGAGCACTGCTCATGGCTACGGTCTGTAAACAGTGGCTATTAAGGTCGGAAATGATTAAACCAATTGGAAAGTGGTCCGTGGTTGAGAGATTAGAGGAACCAACGAGCTCGAAAGGCGGTTGGATATTAAACGCGTTCCACAAATGAAGGGGAAAAGGGAGAGAGAATGTGTGTGTCCTATAACCAAAGTCCAATGTTCACTGGCTTAGAAACAAATATCTCAAAGGCAGAAACTAATGGTGCAACAAATAGAATTCCGATAGAAGCCAGGCTGGA
This sequence comes from Eucriotettix oculatus, assembly GCA_034510155.1. Classification (NCBI taxonomy): domain Eukaryota; kingdom Metazoa; phylum Arthropoda; class Insecta; order Orthoptera; family Tetrigidae; genus Eucriotettix; species Eucriotettix oculatus. Next base: position 62,663,823 of record CM067381.1, read on the forward strand.
AAACGCGGTGTAATTTCATGTGATTGCCATGTAGGAGGATGAGGATGATGATGAAAACGAAACGAGGAGAGGGGCTGCTCCGTGCTTTCCAATTTCGGTTTGTAAATGCTTCTGCTTTATGATGCTTTCATCACTGGTAAATACCATCGGCAAATAAACGGTTGTGCTAGTTCAGCAATTTCCTTCTATCAATTCAGATATCTTCAAGTATTTTTTTTCTAACTTCGCACGTGGCGTTATATCTATTACGCTTCTGTTATTCTTGTGGAATTTTAAAAAATATGTTTACTGATTTAATTTGTTCTTGAGAAACGGTTACGATTGTTCGCAATGAATTCTTTTTGTTCACTCACAATCCTCGGAATAAAATATAATTTCTCATATTGTATTAATATTTTCTAGTTTATGTAATTATTCGCTTATTTTTAGTTTATGTTATTGGTTTTTATTCTAACTAGTCACTATTTTCTCTCTTTTTGTTTAGAAACGGACTTACATATTTACTTACTGAAACTTCTTTACTTGGACGTGAAACTTGTGGAATAAACTTGTGAATAGGTTAATATATTTTTTTATGATTCTGCGTAACTAATTCGTAATAAATAAAGTGTCAGACAAATGTTATGACAATCTTCCTTCAAATCTACATAATTGTTGCAAGTCGATTTGTCTCTCGTTATTGACAAGTACTACTTAATACCTCGTAAGTGTAGAGCTGTGAATATTCCCCCTTTTCAATTCCCTTCCTATGCTATTAAAGGGGAGTTGCCTGTTTCAGGATCACCCTCATGTAGCCTGTTATCCAAAAAAAAATGTAAAACTGTACTATAATTCTACTATCGTATGAGTTTGTATTATACTTATAACTTGAATTACTTATTTAACTATAAAGGTAAAGAGTAACTGTTGCACTTATACAACAAAACTAGAGAATGGAGCTTTACAAAATCCCGAAAGCACAACCAATTAATTTCTTTTAAAATTACTGTAACTCTAAATGCTTTGTTATTCCACTTTTTCCCATACTACACTCCATTACCTTGGTTTTCCGTCTATTAATTCTCATATTGAACTCTGTCTCCATGGCTACGTTCATGCCATTTATTATTGTTTCCAAGTCTTCTTCTGACTCCTCTAATACTACAATATCATCGTCAAAGCGTTGGGTTTTTATTTCTTATCCTTGCAGTATGATTCATTTTCCACGTTCCGTTTTAACTTTCTTCATTGCCTGTTCTATATATAAGTTAAACAGCATGGGTGCATCCTTGTCTTATTCATTTCTTGGTTTCTGTTTTCTTTTTTTGATCTTCAATTCTAATTACAGCTGGTTACCTTTTGTAGAGGTTATGTATAAACCTTCTTTCTGGATATTTTTTCCTGTGCTCTTAAAAAAAATTAATACTGTGCTCCAGTTCACATTATCAAAAGCTTTTTCGAAATCTACAAATGCCATGAACGCAGGCCTGTTTATTTTATCCTGTCTTTTTAAATTAGACACAACGCCAATATTTCTTTTCTTGTCCCTTACATTCCTAAAATCAAACTGATTTTCTCCTAATTTGCATTCCATTTCTCGCTCCTTCCACCAATATACTATTTTCGTTAATAGACATATATACGACGTTATACTTTCTACATATTGTCTTGTCAACATTTTGTTCAATGTATTGATTAATATGAGCTCTTTAACTTATTATATATTCTCTTCTTTTAAACAGTCAAATGATAAACTTTTTTATCATAAGTGTAAAGAACATATATTATATTAAATTATTTTAAGTAAAAAACTATGTATCATATTTTTCATTTTATTTATTTATGCAACAGAAAAAAGAGTAATATATTCCTATTTTAAATGTTTTAAGGAAAATAAAATTGTAGACCAATATAATATTTAAAATAAAAATATAGATTTTCAACATTATTTGAATTTAACATTAAATCCAGCCAATAATGAAGCAATTATATTGAATTAAAAAAATTATTTTATATTTAAAATTGTTCTACTTTTATTTAAAAAGTTTAGCTTCTACCTTTTTTTATAAACATATAATCTATATGGAATTTCATGTTGAAAGCTTGATAGTTAGTTTTAAGAGCAAATTTCTGGGGATATTCCTATTCTCGGTATAAAGAAATTGTTGCCAATTAGGGGTTTTTCGGTGCGCAAATTCATCCGCACGATTGTAGATTGAATCTGGCATACGAATAAGCTTCCACTTTCATCGTCAGATGTCACTGGAAAAATGGAAATTCCGCTTTATAATATTTATGCCTTTTGTGCATGTATGCGTTTATTATCCCTCTCGGCGAGCAGTAATGATTCGAAGAAATAAAGCAGCATAACCTGGAGGGCACGTTCCGCAAATCCATCGTCGCTTGTGTATATTAATTTTAAATAAGGAGGTGGGGCAGACACCATTTTCCTTGGCCAAATATACAAGCCAGCAGCAGCAGCGTCAAAGAACCTTGCAACGCAGATTGAATTAGTATACGTAGGAGTAGTAGAAGAAGAGTAGTAGTAGGAGGCACGGCGAGGCATGCTATGGTGGGTGGAAGGGGGTGTGCAGTTAATTAAACATCTAAGCAGTGTCGACGAAAAGTCTTTGCTGTTAAACCTACGCCGCCTGTGCATAATTAACGCTTGCTGCAAAGTCACGGAGAGAAGAAGAGACGAGGCTAGGAAAAGGCAACCACCCCAACCCACCCTCGTGTAAAATTCTTCAGCAACACTGTTTTCAGATACACACGCACACTCTCACACGCTGATCTTTCCTTTACCGTGAAAGCTTTATTTCGCATTACTAATTCATAAGTACTTTCCAAGAACGTGTGAGCGAAGGAGAGGAAAGCGGTTTAACAATATAAAGAGTAAATTAAATTACCTACGACACAGCTTGCATCTTGTATCCGTGTCCGAGGAATAAAATCTCGAGAGTGTTTTCCATTAGTCTGGCTAGTAGGGCCTCAGATGTTATCCTCTCAAAAATATTCATTTTCACCACTCTACCCTAAATTTTTCCCTTATATAATGCATGGAATGTGTTTTGTTACGGCCTACATTATGTGTATACTGGCTGTAAAGTTATTTTAGAGCTAGTTTTAGGGAGTATAATTTTCTTTGCATTCCTCTCCTGTTTTGAGTATCAAACACAATGATTTCAGCCTTTACAAGTGCTCATCACCACATACTAATTCACATAGTATTATCACAGAATATTGTTTCACTTACTATTTTTCTACCAGGAGGAAAGCAAATTGACTATGTGGTTGTTTGTTATAAATAAGTTATGTAAAAGTATGAATTTCATTATTTATAAATTATTTACAATTCAAAGTTATCTACAAATTAATTATGAAAAATGCGAGAGGCTATTTCGCAGATTAAAAAAACAAGTTTTTAAAAGAAAATTCACGGTTTTAGAACAAAATTAAATTAATTCCATACCCTAATAAACGCAGTGAAGGACTAATTGCAAGCTTTGCCTAGATAATATTCCACGTTGTTCCAGACTATATTCAGGTGATTGGTGCTTTCAGGAAAATAGGATGCGGCTTTCTTTACTCCGACATTCGTCCAGACTCGACTGTTGTCGTTGTTGGGCCTATGGTATTGTCCATGTTGTGTACTATGTGAAAGAGGAAAACAATGCCAATATTTCGACTTGTTTCAGATGAAGAATCTTAGAGAACCTATTATACTAGCTTCATAAATCTAGTTTAACTTCGTGGGAAAAATAAACCTAACTGGAAAGTTGTGTTGATCAGCTTTCTCACCAACTTTTGCCTTCCAGCGAGTCGGTGCATTTTCTTACTACGTTAAGTACTTTCGTAAGCAATACTATTATGAATAGAAAGTTTATCATTAATTATTATTTAACATGTGTACTTAATTATTGGGAAAATATTTTTTGAAGGAGGAACAGGTAATAATGACAGAAATGAATTAAAACTAAAGTAGGCATTTATTTTAACAAGAATAAAATTTTATCAATGACACTCGTAAAACCAAGGAGAAAACAAAATGAATTTACATAAAAACGGATGAGCATTAATAATGTATGTACTGAAACTCATTAAAATAAGGTCACGTATTGGATGAATTAAAAGAAGTAAAGTTACTATGGAAAATAGGTCAGAAAATGTGAACTTTAGGAATCAACGACTGCAGATGTATTCTCTTATGGCGGTCTGCTTCAGTCGGTTTTCGGTTGAAACTAACTCACGACTTTCATGAATTACATGTTATAAAAAATACTTTGTGCACGCAGACAACAATAACTTTGATACTAATTTTTTTCTATAAATCGTAACGTGTTAACTTTCTGTAACAAAATACTCTTGAGCTTTTAGAAGATGTACGTGACGTGATACAAAACAAAACTCATAAGCATGGGATGGATTTTCATTCGTCCCTTTTTGCTCCCCACACTTTATAGAAGGAACACCCACAAAAATTTTATTTGATATTAATACCCCTGACCAATTGCTAAATTAATTATTCCACCGCTTTCAATAACGGTGGCGCTTGTGTCTGCGCGTTTGGGATTCTATTTCGTTGAAAGGTTTTTTTCTGAAAATTTAATTACGCGATTGACACAGAACAGTTTCCCGTAACAATAACAATAATAATAGTGATAATAGTGAACCACGGTGCTGGGTTCTGCTTTCTACATTCTCTCTCTCTCTCTCTCTCTCTCTCTCTCTCTCTCTCTCTCTCTCTCTCTCTCTCTCTCTCTTTCTATTTTGATGACAAATTCACCACATACACCTAAAACCACAAATATCGTTTATTTTTCTTTATTTTGCTATTATCCAAGTGATTGCCGCGTATTGTTTGTTGCAATTCAATTTTAGTTTTAATTTTAACCGTGGGGGGAAGGGGGGGAGGGATGTTGCTTGCTACGGATAAAATGTATACCAAGTACGTTTTTAGTACCTTTTCGGGGAAAAAGTCGAGTATAAATTTTACTCTTGTTTTTATAGTTTCTCATATTTTATTAAGTACTGTTGTACGTAAAAAATCAATAGTGGAGTGTCAAATAATTAATTAGTAATAATAATAATTATCGTAGATTTATATCTTGCTAGTTGTTCTTTCAAATTATGAGGTTATCTCTATAGATACACTTTTTTATGAATTTTTTTAGTAAGTTAAAAAGTCGAAAATTATTTTGAGTTGATCCTAACATTAGATTTTGCTTCGAACTGTCACCATGGGCTCCAGACAGTAGTAGATATATTGTTAATATCAAATACGATGGCTGTAACTGTAATGTGAATAACGCCAGAAAGGAAGTGAGACTTATTTTTCAAAGGATTCTTACGAGATAAATTATTTGTAAGTGTATTTACGAGCCGACAAATCGGGTAGCTTGCTTTAAAAGGATTAGACAGAAAATCTATATTTTCAAAAGTTTTATGTTTCTGCTTCTAACAACAATAGCTACAAGTTTGTAAGGGCGAATATATTAAACACCCAAAGGAAAATTCATGAACAAATTTAATGAACGTGGAGTGTTGAACCTGCATTAGTCATAATAAAATGTTAAAGACAAAACCAATTGGAGGACGAAAATAATAAAAAGTTGGAGAAAATGTGGATGGAGGAACAATATAAAATCAGACAGATGGAATCGACCGACAGCAGAACAGTTACTGGAGTGCAAGTGTGCTGATAGAGTTAATAAGTCCCGAGAAAGGCTAAAGAGAAATTGTGGTCGTGACACTTGTCCATTAACCGGGTTATCAGAGGATCAACTGAACGTCAAAGCCTTGGTACCTGTCACATCGACAAAGTAAAGCAACCCTTTATAGTCCAAAATTACCGCTTTCTGTGAAGCGAAATTAGTTGCAAGCGGAATAAGACTTACTTTCTATATTATCGCTCTCAGAGAACAGCGATGATTTAGTAACATTGTGGAACATGTAATACACTTCAAATTCTACGGAGGCGTCACGGTCATTGACCTCTAATCAAGTTTTTACTTGATTAGAGGTCATATAGTTATTATGATCACATTTATTGTAGGAGAAATATATTTTAATAATTTAGTCATCACAAAATTTTAATAAATTATATTAATATATATAACTACTTTTCAATTAAAGGCAATAATTTATTTTATTCACTCAGACACTTTTATATTTATTTAATTGCACTATACATATATTTTACAAACAATTTTGACGTTAGATATTGTTTACTTTTTCTATTTCTTTCACACTCATTACTAATGTTTACACGATGTTATTCCAACTGATTGGCTATTTGTGAAAACTTCCAAAATATCTAATAGCTTTTCGAATTTTGTAACAGCATTCTTCTAGAACAGTGTAATCAAACCTTTAGTTACCCAAAGGTCAATCAAACTTTAATAAGGGAATGTGAGCGATAGAAGCATTCCAGAAAGAAATCGAATATTGTATTCAAAATTCACATAAAACTAAGTTTACCACTTCATTTGGAGTCGAGAAATGAATTGTGATAATTGGATCTGCTTTCCTAATACACGTTTATCAATGACCCCAGTAAGTTCAGTGAGGCTGAGTCTCGGGCTGTATTCCAGTGAAGCTCCTTCATTCATTATTTATTTCATTCCCTCGAGAGCAGGAAAAGCATTTTTGCACTCAGATTTACTGCCAAACAATGAGAATATTTTCAGAGAAACTTTAAAAAGTTTAGGAAGACGTTATTAGAGATCAGTTTAAAGAATTTTCAGGGACATCGCACTTTTTAGTCTGGTATAATGGATCTGACTGAACCTCACAAATTTCCTCACTCACTTCAATATCCATGGCATTGCCTTCTTTAAACTGCTGACAAAATGTGAACTTTGGGCTTCACTGGAATTTGCATTACATCAAGTATTTTGCGGAAGAAATTTGGTAATAGTGGTTACTGACTTTATACTCATTGGAAACGTCTAAGACTTGAGAACAGATAACACATTGTGATTTTCTATTATTTTCGTCAACTTTCCTGCCACTTTGACCGAATTGTCGTTTGTCATCTTCAGCATGGTGTTTCTTACGTTCTGCCATTTTAGGGATAGATTAATAGGCCATGGTTTGAATCATGAGGGTATTGTAAAATAAATTAGCATTGAAGGGAAGTGTGTGAGAACAGAAGAGGGGGACTAATCAGATAAGGGATGATGTAAGTTATGAAGAAATAAAAAGGCTTGCACGGAACAGATTAACATGGAGGATTGCATCAGACCAGTCTAAGGACTGATTACAACAACTTCAACAACAGGTTCCACTCTGGCAACAACGATGAAAACAATGTCGTAGTCTTATTATATCTCTCGAACAATTTCTCTCGTTAACAAGTAGCCCTGCACTGCTTTCGTAGAGAAACCGACATCTTCCAGAAAATCTTCCGTAAAACACGAAGATCAGGAACCTTTCGGCCTCCAATGCCTGGTGATCATCCGTCGTCTGGAGACGGGTTAACTTCTCGTGCTTTTTCAATATACCCGTTACTTGAAATCTTAAAGCAGTAAGAAAGGGTAAACAATTTTTTCTAAAAAAGAGGCAAGGGCCAACTCGAATAGGTGGACCGCAGGTTCTAGAATGACGCAGTCGAAACTTCTCTCATCTCCCATTGCTGTTGTTCCGTTTCCAACTTCTCAGTAATGGGAGTGATGAGCATTTTGCACGTGCTATTGAATATGAATTCAGCAAGAGTTGACAGAAATAATTATGAAGTATTGAGACTACTTGTAAAATTGAAAACTGAGATTAACTATTTCCAATGCAGTTGAAGCCCATCGCTTCAAAAACTGTTCTGTATCTGATAATTTAAATTGTGGGTCGGAGGGGTATTGTTCCGTATATACTGCGACGACATTGTAACAATGAAAACAGTAAGATTTTCTTCATTAAAGAAACGAACCCAGGTGAAAACATTTACCAAAGAATATATTCTCCATACGATTCACGGCACAGAGAGATTCGTCGATGTTTGGGGAACGGAGACGGAATATATTTAATGGTCCCTTCTTTCTTTATATTCTGGGAATGTCCAATGTGTGCGTGTGTTTTCGGTATCTTTTATCTTTCTCTGGTAGCTGATTGGGCTAGTGGACGTAAATAGCTCTTTCCCTTAAATAGATCTCCCCCTCTTCTCTAAAGGTCAACGAACGCACTCTTTTCCTCACATTGTGCTTCTGTTGCTGTCTCTCTCTCTAACTCTTTGTGATTCAGTGCATTGTATGTGACATAAAGCGTGCTGGCTCATTGGTTTTTAGCAGATAGAGGCCAAGCCAGCCGGTCCAGAACACTGCTGTGCACAATCACTCTGATTGGCCAGCCATATATCCAGAGATCGATATGTGAGTGTGTGCGACCTCTCTCTCTCTCTCTTTCTCTTTCCACCCGTGACACACAGAGAGGAACGGATATTATGCAAAACAGTAAAAAGCTCTAGCATGAATAGACATGTTAGCTACGGTGCCCATTTCTCTTTCTTGTTTTGGGATGGGGAACGGGAAACTAATTTGTACTAAACGTTGGTAGTAGTCGTGTTGCGCAAGCTCAATTATTCTAAATTGTCTCCGGAAAGTTGAACACTCTTTAGAGATCGACCTGCATGGCGATTCGATTGTTGCTAACAATGGGACCTAAAGCAGTGGTGCGTTGTGATGGTACCGGTTGGCTGATTTAACTCATTCTCCGGTCGTTGTGAATTTACTCTCGTATTATAAAATCCTCCTGGATAGCCTTTTATTGTTTTCAATTCAATCGTTCTTACTGTAGAAGTAGGTGATTTTGGTAATGAATTGGCTGTCTGCAGTTTGAATGGATTAATAGGCTGGAAAATTGGCAGACGTCTTCTGTATGCCCCGCATGGTAAGGCATAAATTTTGACAAAATGCTGACTGGATGGTGACGCTCCGAGATATTTCGGGAAGGTAACCCTATGCAGAAAAAATAATTAAGAAGAGATTCGTGCTAGGTATTCTGAAAACGTATTCTAGAGAAGTTAGTCTGAACTGGTTGAGTCTGAACGGATGATTCCGTGGCAATGTGTCTGAGTGTTGTAACAGAGTAGCCTGGGGTATGATGCCATCCAGACAGATCTACATCTAGTCGATTTATTTCCTGACGAGCCGGTACCTACAATCCTCAACACCACCAAGCCAACAGACGCCACGAAATGTTAAATCATTTAGAAATCTAAAAAAGACATACATTTAACGTTCTGCTAGTAAGGTTTCTCAGGCGCTGAGCAAAATGTTACAGATTGTTTTGAGTTATAATTTAAAATTTTCTACACACGTCGTCAACACGTTATGCTACAGTGGAACCAGTAAAATGAAGAACTGTCGATGAGAAGGAAGAAGTAGGTGGCGATGAATTATAGTGTCGCTTTGAGACCTTAAGATTCAAACGTTGAAGTATTATGAAAAAAATAGTTCTGATATTTAACCATTAATTGTTTCTACAAATACCAAATGTATTAGTTAAACAATTAATAAAAAAGATGCAAAATTATCCACTTATGACATATGGGCTATCAATTTAAAATTTAGCTGGTGAAGTCCACAAATATGGACGTAACGTCATAAATTCATTAAATAAAAATTAATTTTGTTTGCTGATAAATTGGTTATATTTTTTAAATTTATTTATACTTAATTGTCAGATATTTATTTATTGGTCATTTTAGCTTTGACGACATGAAAACTCTCAAATATACTTCAATTTTCCTCCTTATTTATTAATTACATTAGCCGGTTTTGTATCAGATTTTACGAACGCTTTCAAAGAGTACAAATTTAAGCTTGCACATAATAGAGTATTTTACGCGTATTATTTCGTTACTTGTTAATAATTCTGTCATAAAGGGAGTCAATAAAAATATGGTCCTACTTGTTATTTTTGTCAAAGACGCTTCGTTACTGCAAAAAATCGGGTCTCCTTCCACCTACCGAGGAGTACGCGATATTCCGTTCGTGTAAGGGGAAGATTCGAGAAATGGACACGAAGCATGAAGAAGATACGCTTATCGGTATCGAGGTATTCAACTGCCCAACGAAGGAACGTTTGCTGCAGTGTTTCGTAGTGCTAGGGAAACTTGCGGTTGCGATTTTAAGACAATGCAGGTTATTTTCACAAACTGCTCTAATGAATTAAAAATACGTGTACTTCTATTTTAATTTTTAAAATTTTTAAAAACGTCGCTGACGAAAGTTCCTACAAGGAACAATGTTCTGTTACACAATTTATAAATGTAAATAATATTTGGAACAATTTAGTTGTATAATGGACGAGTGTTCAAGTATCATTTCTGCTGCGGGTGAGGAAGTAAGGGTCCTTAATGAGCTTTAAAGCCTACATGGCTCTCAACACCTCTACGAGTAAAACTTTCAGTTTCAAAAGTTTTTGGATAGGGAAAGGAGAGAGGGAGAGAAATGTCTCTGGTGAGGAGTGGAAGGGTTGCGAAAAGTTGGAATTAAATTTACGTAACCAGTTTTAGGTCTCGCCCAATTTGTGGGTTGAAGTTTGTATTACAATGTGCCAGAGAACCGTTAAGCCACTTAGAGATTAGGTGCTCGTGGCGGAGAAGGAAAGTAAATTGACGATCTACCAACCACCCAATAATATTGTGCCCGCTTAGAAAACACTAAATGAAATGTATAACCGCGAGACCGAAGACAAAATAACAGTGTTCTACCAAGGTAGCGGGGGAAAAAAAACGAAAGGAGAATATTAAAGAAGAAGAGAACCGTAACAAACTAAGTTCGCGAGTGTTCTTAGACTTTTAGCTTTGATTTCAACTTTAGCGTTTCACGTTTACCAAGTTACTCTCGGTTGGAATTAATTAGGCATGGAGAGAAAGCTCAAACAAACTTTTATACGGGCTTCAAAATAAAAAAAACGAGTGGGCGATTCTAGGCAACATGGAGCGGAATAAAATGGTCAAAGAGAATTGAAAATCTCACCACCTGGCCCCTATGAAGAGTTAAGGCAAAGGAAGGAAACCATATCATATTCTTAATGTCTCGCGGTTTATTAGAGCACACAGTCAATTCATTCTGAAACGGTTTTGAAACTCATGGAAACTGTATTTGTCCAGTGTTCAATAACGAGCCTTTGTTTCCTTGATTTGTCTCTTCAATTTATTCTATCATCGTCAATAATTTCGTTTCTCTTATTCAACAAGTAGAAGTATATTCCGGATATCAGTCGAACATACTTTGTACTGTTGAGACGGCTATTTATCTTCTAAAACGTTTGTCCTCTGTTACGTATATTGTAATACTTTTCACGTGTATTTTCTCTCATTCTTTGTTTAATTAGATTGTTTAAATATTTATGACTCTCTTTTAGCCTGTCCCCCGTCCCAAAAAAAGAAATACAATAACTATAATTTATGTCTAAATGAATTTAATTATTTTTACAAATTTCAAATCCATTTATTTTTCTATGACTTCAAACACTTCTCATAATTTTTCTCTGCGCAAAATGCGACCCACATTTTCGATTAATATTTTATTGAAGATTCTATAATATATCTAACTAGTTTTTACTAAATTGACCCATCAAATCGGTTTCAGTAGGTCCTCAATCTGCTACTTTTTTCATTAGTTACTTCCTATACATGTTAATTTATATCCTACTTCCACTCATTTCTATTTATCAACCAATTCCTTTTTAATAATTTGTTTTATCTAATCGATTTATCAATTCCTCTTCAAGTTCATCAAGATATCTATCCCACTCCCTTTGTTTCCCATTATTTCAGATATATTTTGGTGTTCATTTAGACAAAAACTTTTCGATGTCCTTAGTCAATCATTTGCAAAATGATCTGTAATACAAATCATCTAATGGAATGCGAGTAAAGCAATACCATTTTGAAACCTACATACAAATATATTAAGCAAAACTTTAAAAATTCTTCTCAGCGTAAATATATGAAATATTGAAAACGTAAAAAAGACGTCAAATATAAAAATAACAAATTTGACGACATCATTATACGAGACATGAAATAATTACAGAGCCGAATCGATCTAAAAAACTCTATATTTTTTAAATTTATAGTTTAATTTCTTCTAAACATTATCCCCACGAAGATTAAAATACTCTTTCCAATATTGAACTATATTCTTAAATCCTGATGCAGAGAAGTTTTTGTCTTGTTGTTTGAGTCAATGTAACAAATTCTTTGACCCTTTCCTTGTTACATAATTTATTTTTCCCTTATAATTCCTCATTTAATGGACTAAAAATTAAAATTGGAGGATGCCAAATCTGAACTGTAGGGGGAATGAGGTAGTATCTCCCAAACCATTAATTTCTTTTCTCAGTTTACTGGATTCATCTTGCACTTGTCTTGCTGTACTCCAGCCTGTTAATGATAACGTTATGAACTGTGCCAACACTTACTACGATTCTTTTGCTATATCTTCAACAGTAATATGTTGGTCTTCAAGAATAATGTCGACAACGCGGATTTCTAACGAAGTAGTTGACACTTCAACTGGCCGGCCAGTACATTGTGCGTCAGCCACTGAAGTTCGACCGTTAATAAATTGTTCTATTCAGTTTAAAAATATTCTTCACTGTACGTTGATCAACTAATGTGAAACCTTCAAGCGGACGCGACATAGTTAAATTATAAACAAAACAATTTTCAACCGTCAGGTTTTCCTAACCCAGTCATCCTAATCTAGAGACATGAAAGTACTAAACGTCCGTTATAAAATCTTTTGTTCATACATAAAATTGCTATTTTAATTACTGAACGTCCCTCGAAGTGTAACTCGTTTTCAACGTTATCCTCATTGTTGATCTTGTAGTGTCTAAGTTATGAGATAAATTATTTCACATATAAAACTGTTCTCAATACTATCTTTCAGGACAACTGTCTTAATGCACACATCTTTTCGTTCTCATATATACATAACAATTAGCATTTTGAGTGTCATATATTGGCTCTTTATAATTGTATTCTTTTCAAAATAATGTCAAAAGCTACGCCGTTTCAACTTCTTCATTTTAGCCATTTTAATCAGGCTTCTAAACATGCCCCTGTGTGTTTCACCGCCAGATAATTATAGCTGACTCCTAGGTGGAGTGCGTGTTGAATCATCCGTTGAGAGAGTTCTCACACGAACGTAGAAGCCATCAGCAGTTTCCGCTGAAGCAACAAACTACTCGTGGAGTAACTGCTGCCTTGCTGCAAACACACACCGACGACAGGACACTATCAGGACACTGCCAGATCACTCGCATCACATCCGCTAATTTAGAAATTAATTTCGCTGATTGTCATATAAGAAAACTCAGATTCATTCAATGGCCCACGATCTTATATAGATTTAGAATGTGGCACTGTGAACGGTCATTGATTGTTTATTGATGATTATGATAAATAATTTAATGTATCAATTATTATACAATCACATGTTTCTGTTAATTGAAATATAAAATTGCTAACCAGAAAGGAAAATGGAGGAACCTAGCAGAGGCCACTGAGAACAACAGATGATCACCAAGGAATTTCATAGAACAAGAGCAAGGAACAATGCTGATCTTCTGACAACAGAAAATTTTTGCGTGTATCGGAGGAAAAAGTCTTGCCGAGACATGCGTGTATCTATACCAATAATTTTGGCTGCCTGTTTAACTGTCTGCTCGTATGTTTGTCTCGAACAGGCTCCGAAACGACTCAATGGATTTCAATGAACATTTGAGGGTTTAAAAACATGAAATTTAACTTGAATATTCATGCAAATTTTTTTAGATAATGATATTAATTTAATATAAATTTTAATTCTACGGGAAGGTTTCTTGGCAAACGTGCATTTAAATCTACAGAAAGCGAATGCGGATTGCCTATACCCTTAATCTGTTTATGCTCCGAAACGGCATAACGGATTTCAAAGAACATTTCAGGGATTAAAACAGGAATTTTAACTTAAATTTTCGTTTCTGTTTCATTCGGATGTCTTGCAGAGTTCAGAAGATATTAATGAAAATATTTATAAATCCATTGGATTGCCGTGCGAAAGGTGGAGTGAAAACTAACCGTGTGACCTTTTCAAAACCAACTTGGAGTTATGTGGTATAAGCTATAATGTTATAACGTAAAGCGATTATAAATAAATGATTAGGTACTTTCGTTTTTAGGGCAAAATAAAAAGAGCTATTTCCGCGCGAACGAAGTCGCGTGCATAGCTAGTAGTAAACAAAATTAATAAGTATTATATTTTTATTTGTTAATAAATTTAATGTTAAAAATAAAAAACTACTTCTTAAATGCAGCACAAAAATCAATCCTTGAAAATCAATTGTTATTTAAAAATTATTAATAAATAATCTGCTTTAAACATATAATATTGATTTCTCTACATCCTCGCTCATTATTATTATTCTTATTATATGTTCTTTTCTGAGAAATTACTATAAAAGTATGGTATTCTTCTTTAGGTATTTCGGTATATTTAAATAATAATATTTATGTGTATCGATTTTCTTTATCGAGGGATAAAATAAAAAGGGTTGCGTAGAAGTCGTAAATTGCCTCCAATAGCGACTAAAGGAACAGAACAGTATATTTCAGAGCGACATTCAGACAGGAGGCACATTGCCTGTAATGCGAAGGCTGATTGATTTCGCATTAGGGCCAATCGTAACCCGTGGAAAGGAAAAAAAGGGGAGGAGTTCGATAGATAGTGGAAGTAGTGGGGACTGGGATGGGAAAGGGAGAGATATTAAAACGAATAGCAGCTAATAACCTCGGTCAAAAGAGAGAGAACATCGAGCCAGACAGCCAGTGGCACTACGTCACATTGAAATGCAGCATCGGCGGTTGTACTGGACATAATGAACGTGAAATATGGGACTCTGCATTTAATTATATCCAGAGACTACCTGATACCCTTGCGGAAACATGCGGTCTCTTTTAAAAAAAGTCATCAGTAGCTTCAACATCTGATCAGCATTTTCAGAAATTATATCTAAAACGTTTCATTTTAATCTTAAATCTACTCCTGCAGCACCGTCTGCATTTTTGAATTTTCGACTACATATTTATAAATAAATCCGCTGAAATAATTGAAAGAAGAGTAATAAAATTATCGGCTCGTGGGGAAGTGTGATGTAGTAAATAAATAGCTTTTATTATCTTGTAATCTATTGTTGCCTTCCATTTTATTCTCCTCCATCTTAACCGCGCTGTCTTAAAAAAAACGTAACTGAATCCTATAGATACTGAGTGACACTTATTTTAATGTAGATAAATTTTAATTAGAAGTAGCTCGAAATCAATGCTTCATTCCTCATGACATTCTATGTCCCGGTTCCATCCACTTCCATCCATTTACTCCCGTTCATGTTCTTACTTTTTCATCTTTAGACTAAATTGGTTTAGATTTTTCTGAAATATTGAAATCCTCGAAGGGTAATATATTTTACTATGCAAAACATAAGGTAATGAATATTACCTTAATTAGGTATTTGAGGGATTTTAAAATTTAACGGAGCGACATTGTCATATATTCTTAGATTATATATTTTTTTGGGTTAATTTTCACCGTCCGTGGTCAACCAGAGACCGGGTGTGCATATTATGTATATTTTAATATACGCTTCTGAAATATCGTGATATACAACAATACACTGTTAGAGGTTATAGACTTTTATTCAACACGAAGTGCTGTGCAAAGGCTCGTACTGTGAAAGACTGCCTCCGCTTCGAGGTCCAGTACTATTTATACATTCTTGAAATATTCTAGAAATAGAAAATACTAGAAACGAAAAGTAAACAAAGTAAATGACTTAAAATGGTTGAATTGAGTGGAACTAGAACCCGAGTCCATATTACTGCAGCCCAACTCTCAACACCTGAGCTATGGCTGCACGTTCTTAGATGTGGCTATATATATATATAGTCAAGAAGGCGAAAAAATTGTAAGACCTTATCTCTGCATAAGACGTTAATCTGCTATTCGGCAGACCTCATCAGTTAGAAAAAAGTAACTCAAATCGATCCTCTTTACTAACTCATGAGGTCTGCCGAAGGGCAGAGGAAACTTCTTACGTAGAAATGTCAGTACAAATTTGTTTGGTTTATTTTGTTCTTATTATATATAATACTTAATACTTGATATTATATTTAATATTAAACTTAGTACTCAAAATATTTAAATTCCTTCCCGTAACATTAGGCATCATTTCAGGAATGACGTGGTGCACAATTATAAATAACTGTTCAAAAGAAACGAAAATTAAAATTGTAGAAGTCACAGCGATTTACTGATTTTTTTTTCAACAAGTAAGCCATTTGGATTATAAACCTCGATAAAGTTAAATTTTTGGATATTTCCAAAAGTTTCTTTCGATAATACGAAAGAATTATTTCATATCCATAGTCTTCGTAGCTATCTTAAAATTCACTTTTATGTAATCTAGATGAAAAAAGTAAAAGGGTCGTGTTAAATTTTTTATTTGTTTGTCTGTAGGATAGAAAAGTTGCCATTCTCGGAAATTTTCACTTCGGTGTCGCAATTGGAATTAAAATAAATGGTCTAAATTCAATCTTGGCGATTGAACGTCGAGGCATAAAACGGTCACAGGAGGTGAAAGAACGCGTGAGTGAAAATTACTGGGGAAAAGTGAACGTATCTTCCAGCTGCAGTTGATTAGGATCAAGTCAGTATGGACGAGAATAGGAAGAGGGTGAGGTAATCCATCATGAATATTAAAATTTATTTTAGTGTGTTTGAAATGAACGATCCCAGGTTGCAATGTTTATATTACCATAGATTAAATTATATTGGTGAGGTTTACCGTAAATTCTTTTCGAAGGGGCGCGTACTGTGGAGAGAAAGAGAGAGAGAGTCAAGGGGATGAGATCGGCGGCAATATTTTAAAATGGCGGTACGATAAAGTCCGCTACGCCCACAAATCGTCCGTATTGATTCCCTATTAATTTTACGCGGCTCTGCTCTGCTCTGTGCTGTATTGTAACGTGGCTGGACAAAAGGGAACAAGGGCCACGCGTCACCACACAGGGACACTGCGGTCACCGTCACTCGCATTATCATCGTTAACTCTCTACATATATCCGTTAGATTGTTGTGATACTTTTTTTGACTCTTTTTAACTTATGAGTCAGACAACTAAGACACGCGGTTCAGATCTTATAGTCTGTATTTTCCGGGATAGACAAACAACTGTGAATTTCGGATCTTTACTGTCCTGAATTTAGTATACAGTGAAATAACTCATTCAAATTTATCGACTGCAAACTGACGGATATACGCTAAATAGTTTATTATTTAAAATACATATAAGTAAATTTTACCACCAGGGAAACAATTTCCCAAATGTTTCAATAAATAATACACCATTACCTATCACCAATGGTGTCAAATGTCTTGATCTACTATTGGACTCTAAACGTACATGGAAATCGCATTTCACATCCAAAATGGATCATATCAAGAATAATTTTCGACTAATGCATTGGCGACTTTGCAGAAATGCCAAATTGAAAACAGAAAACAAAATACTCATATATAAATGCATTCTTAAACCCATATGGACATATGAAATCCAAGCCTTCGAATTAAAAAAATTATTCAACGTCTTCAGTCAAAAACCCTTCGTACCATCTTAAACTTACCCTGGTTTGTGAGCAACCAAACAAAACATGAAGATCTAGTCGTACTTACTATAGAAGATGAAATACACAGGCTCAGCATTAGTTATCGACAAAATATCTCAGGACGCCATAACGAAGAAGTCGATCGTCTAGCAAATGAACTAACATCACGTCGCAGATTGAAGAGGAAGCTGCCAACAGACCTGTTAAGTTTAATTTTATTGTATTCATATATCATTTTGTTTAATTTGGAGCGTGGTAACTAGACCACTTCTCCCCTCAGTGTAATTTAATTTATCTAATTTGCTTAATGTTCAAAATTAACAGATTGTAAATTTCGTAATAAACAAAAATTCATTATCGAGAAATAATTATCTTCTTCATCTAAAATTTCCTCATTATGCCAATCAAAATTATGATTCTTAAGATGTATGTGTTTGGACACAACTGTGTACTTTTCAATGTCTAATGTGATGTTTTTGTGTTTTTTTTCATGCAAGATTTTAATTAATATCGGAAAAGCTAAAATAAATTAAAAATATTCAATTTAGTAAAACCAGTTTTTTTTCACTTCAGGGCGATCCGCAATTTATTATAACGTGTTATCTTTCAAAGCAAAACATTAAGACGCAGTATTCACCCGTCAAATGTAGGTTTATTCTTGGCTAAATATTTTACTCCTACACAATGATATCTATTTATTCCAATGGGAGGGAGGCGGGTGCTGAAACAGAATTTTGGGAAGTAATTATGACGGCAAATCGTTTCCATTACGAGTTCCATCTCCGGTTTTTATTAGTAGTTTGCGGATAAGGTGGGAGAGAGGAAGTAGCCTAAGAACAATTATTTTACCATCTCGATGGCCGAATTATGAAAATGCTGGATTACGGGTTTGCCAGAATTTTCTGAGGCAACCGTTCATTTTTAAAGATTGATTGAATTTGGTTGTTAAACCATAAAACCTGAATATTTGTATGAAAATTCGTACAATTTTGTTATAGAAAGTGCAGAGTATTTTTTTGGCTATTTATTTGTTAAGTGTGAATTTTTTCTAGAATGCTGGACGTTCTTACAAAGCATTTATTAAGATCCTTAATTGATGGCTACTCTAGCAAGTGTGTAGTACTTCAAGGCATGAATTAATTTCGGAGCAATTATAGAAGAGTTAAGAAATAGGTTGAGGAATATAATCATTTTACTGACAAATAATACTGCACTATCACATCTAAGTGTTTCTCATCCAACTTCAATTAGACGTTAGTTTATATATATCAATAAAAATAGCTTTTTTTCTGTATATTACTTAGAATACAGTGATTGTTGTTAATAGTGACGTTCGATACTTTGAACTTATGTGGAGCCAGACGTTCGTTTGCTGGAACCTATTGAAATCACATTAGCCGCAAGTTGCTGTACGACGCATTGCTGAGAATTTTGGTTACCATACTGCATAATAATAATTATAGTAAAAAGGTCTTACCGGATTTACAAAAGATAAATAAAAATTAATTAACTTGATTTCCAAATATAATGTTAAGGTTATATTTACATCGTATAATAATTTAAATTATGTTAAAAATTATAAATATGTTATACATAATAAAGGTAACTTACAATGTTGTATTCACAACCGAGTGCCGGAAAGCAGTTTTATGGGTCAGACAAAACGCAACCTGAACTATTTTTCAAATTTAAAACAATCTCTATTAGCAATTAATATTCACTTGAATAATCAAAGGATTGATTGGAGAAATTAAAAAATTCTAGATGTGGAAAGCAATTTTCGTCCCCGGTTGATGAACGAGATTTTTCATATTGGATCACATCTCTATAAATGTAAAATTTTAATTCCAATAAAGGACTCAGTATTATTATTATATAAAATGGCATTATTGAAACTTTGAACTTTAATTATTGTGCTTTACAAAAGCCTGTTAAAACAATATGTTTAGTGATCTGCTTGTTGGGCATTGTTTCCCCCCCTTTTGGCTCTTGATGTGGTAGCATTACAAAATTTCCTGTTATAAGGTTTTTTAATTTTATAATTTTTAATTACGTAAATGGACATGTAGAACACAATTTATTTATTTGAAAATCAGTTTTTCAGTGTATTTATTCATTTTTATTTCTAAAAAAACTGACGGGGTTCCTGAATTTGGGGATGAATCGTTTTCTTTTATAATTATTTGATTTTGTATTAAATTTATATTACTGACTTTTTATTTTGAAATTGATTTATGGAACATATTTTATTGATGACGAGATAAAGGGCTAAAAGGATAAAAATATTTGATCTTACTGTCAGTCTGGAATGCACAATTTTCTAGCTTCCCACAAGAAAATGTTCACATCGATTTCTACCAAACTTTTCTACGATCTTATGTGAAGGCTCTTTCAAATTGGCAACCCTCAATTGGTCAAGTAGGGTTTTAGAGGATCAATAGCATATTTATATGCTGTAAATAATCCTTGTTATTTTATCATATTTTTACATTTCCTAGAACAGTGATTAATTTATTTGTGAAAGGTACAGGTGCATGCTACTAGTGTATTGCCTTTCAGCGTGGCTTAAAAATACGCTGTAAAGTCTGTAGAAATAACGGGATTAATAAAGGGTTAAGGGAAATCGTTCCTGCAGGTGAGTTAGAAAGGAATTATTTTCGCTTTACAGAAAGACAGGGAAATAGTTGTAACTTTTGCAACTTAATCCGTAAAATTTGTTTTTCATTTTGATTGCTTGGAATAAAATTACTTTTTGCCGAGAGTGGATGAAAAATAGATGATTCACATTACTGTTACACTCAAAATTAACGATACATGATAACCAAAAAATGAGTTAATAATTAATTAAATATAGGAATAGAAGAATTTATAATACAACGCTTCCTTCACTACAGAATCGATAAATACATAAATCAGACACTAAATAAGACATTATGAAATTTTAATAGGAACAATTATTTATAAATAATATTTTGAAGATGAGAAAGTGGCTAGTGTACTACTATTTATTAAAAATTAAATATTTTCTATTATTAAAATGTAACTTCTTTCCTCACGGTTGGTTAAGAGTCGTAGAGTTAGAACATAGTGATTATAAAATGGTCGATTTCAGATTTATACAATTATTGAAAGATTAGAACAAAAGGGAGAAATTAATCAAAATACTACCATTAACGATCACTTCCAAAATATTTGTTTCATTTGGGAGAGACTGAAGGGGAACAGGGATGTATTTGGAAGTGAAATATTGAATAGGGATGTTAACTTCATTAGGTATTGTTTTTGTTGAAGAAAATTGTATCTTAACGCTATCCTATTCTAAATCTGTTTAAATATCTTGGACGCAAATACCAATTCCTATGGTACTCCAATTTCGTTCTCACGGAGACATTGTGAGTGCTTCTGCTTCAGATCCACCAAATAATGGTTGCACAGAAGCCTACAGTAGGAGACCTCTAGTCTGCCTCGCCCTTTCTCTTTCACCCCTTGGAAAAGCTCCCTTCTACTGAAAGTAGATTGTTCCTGCAAAGTGATGGAGGATCCCTGATGCATTTTTAATGAAAAGCGTGGCGGAAATGATGCTAAAATATGAGCGGTGAGAGGAGGAGGAGGTGGGGGGGGGAGGAGGAGAGGAGGGTTAAATCAGGACGTGAGAGGTGCGTGCGAGGCAGTGTTGCAAATTAATCACGGCGAAACCTCGCCACAGAAAAGCAACATCAACAACAAGGCAGCCTCGTGTAGCTTCCACCAGACTCCGGTGGAACATCCGTGCACTTGACCTGAGGCGTTCACGACCTCTTTCGAAATTCAGGAAACTACGCACATAAAAACTGTGCAGCGAAAAAAATCGCAAACTGCAGTTCTCAAGCATAGCGTATAGAATAGAAAAACAGATAGTATAGAAGAAACAACAAACTGTAAAAAATTCTTATCCACCAGAGGAATTCCTTTTCTCGCTCATATTTCTGAAAATAACGTATTTGTTCTTGTACTATTAAACCTATATATATACATATAAAGTGAGGACGATATTCACTACGAACATATCGGAAAATCGTGTATGAAGAAGACAGCCAGTTTTCAAAGAGTAATAATTGAAATATAATGAAAATGGTGTATTTTTACTTAAAATATGTTGTGTATTCATATCGTAGCTCTCTTGAGTCCATTGATTGTAGTGTTGACATAATTAAATATTTTGTAAAATGTAATATGATACTTTTGACTAATTTACTAATTGTATAAAAGCATAAAATAATATATTAAAAACACACAATTTAACGCGTTAGAAATATAAACCAATTTAACACAATTTCTCTCAACAGTTTTGAATGTTTGAATAATATGTTTTGAACTTCATACTACATTCTTGAATTGGCAAAGATCGATATTTGTCCGGCGTAGCTTGCCAAACTTTTGTTATTTGCTGAACGGAGCTTGCGAAGACAGTTCAAAAGGTTGATTCGTTACTTTAATGTCCACCAAATTCAGTATGTTTCATCCTAATGGTTGAATCCGGACTCCGCGCTGTTTGCCTCTTACTGGCGCTTTATTTGCTTATTGACTCCTATTTGTGTAACTAACTTCAGTCTTTGTGATATATGCCGGGTGTCTACTAAAGAATGACCCATTTTGAACGTAAATAATAATAACACGGTATCGCACCTCGTTATATTGGCTGTCCAATTATATTACCTCGACGGTTATCCATCAAAAAATTCTTGAAGATTATTTTCGCCTTGGTCAACGCCCCAATCCGCACACACAGAAATCAAATGCAATTAAATTTGTTCTTTATCTGTGGTTGAGTAAATATTTCAAGTAAATAAATGCACGGTGCATTGAAGAAAATTTGTTAAATTACCAATGTTGATGGCTGTGATGACACTTGAAGTGACCTCAACGGCATTCGGACTCAGGTGATTCTATTGGATCAACATTAAAAATCAGTCTTCCATCTTGAGAGAATAGTCCTCGGATCCTCTAAACCACTGGTTCATGATTGGTCACTAACCTCACGTGACCAGCCGTTCCAAAATATTTTCACTTGACCTCATTGAGCTGTGATCATCATAGCGCCTCCCTTATGGGGACTTTGCTAGACCTCGGTTTCCACGGGCCAACTTTTATGTTATTTGCGGAGTCTGTGTTATACCTTGTCGCCTTTGTGGGGAAAACTACGCTAAATTCAATTTAAATATAAATTATGCTAAAAGCGCACCATAAAACCATTACATTGCCACTGCCTGAAGTCAGTGTTTGTCGTGGATTTATCTGATCATTCATGGTGACTATGTTGTTAAAACATCTAAGAAGTTGTCAAAAAATTTATAATTGTAAGCTTTTCCTTCACGATGAACCTCAATTTGGTTGGAATTCTTCTAATAAGCAGATTTTTTCAGCGGCCATGACGTTGTTGGAGGAAGAATTTGCAATAAATTTGAACATGAACTCACCATTTCACTTCCCTACCTTTTACTAAATAGCAAGACTAATAATTGACATATTTGGAGATTTTCAGTCTATCTTTAAAAATGTTTCTAGAAGTACAAGTAAATTCTCGATAAATTTCGAACAACAGGCCCATTATTCTGTTATTTTAGTATAAATACTAATAACTGCTGAGAATCCTGACGAAAAGTCGGTACCGCAATATGGCTTATTACAGAAAAATTCTGGTCAGAAAGTTAAACTAGTTCCATTAATTGATCATCTGTTTATCATCGAATGATTTTTTGACAAATATTTGAACCTACTATTGATGACGTAACATTATCACATTTTCATCGAATTTTGATGTCAAGCACTTTCTTTTTACAATAGTTCCGCCGTTTCCATTGAGTTACTTTGTTGTGTTATTAATGTCTCATTTACTTGTAATAAATAACCATCCTTACGGTTAATTATGATTACGTTGGGGTGGAATTCTATAACTACTATTCCTGTAGTATCTTTCCGGACGATATCTTAATGTTATTAACATTTTGGCTCATTTCACTGATCTTTTATTTTGTATTCAATCACTAAACGAGTTTTGTTCAAAGATTTTTATCAGTATATCTGAAAGTATGCGAGGATATTTGGACATCACCTTCGTCACGAAATTTTCATTCTACATTTGAATATCATGTGATCAAGAAATAAGTCCTAGGGGAAACAAACTGCTGTCACAGATGTTGCTCGCGCATAAATGTCGACTCTATATGTATGTGTGCGTATGTGTGAGTGACGATAAATTTGGGGAGTAACTGAAAGCGGTCCGTGGAGCCCCTGGTAACTGACTAACTGGCTATTCATCTGGTGGACTTGACAGGTTGAGCTCACCAGCCAGTTGGCTCGCTGATGAATGAAATCCGCACAGCGCGACACTAACAGATGTAGCAAGTAGCACGGAAACATGGCCAATGCGGCGTGCTTCAAAGGGGGTGAGGGTGGAGATACGAGTACACGGACCCACAGGCGACAGGTCGGTTGTCTTCTCTGTTGAGGTTTCTGCCACATTCACCTTCAATACCATATAAACCGGCTGATCAGGAAAATCCTATTCACTTGCTAATGGAAGATTTACTACTCAGATGACCAAATGGATCTGAGTCAATTGAGGGATTTAAGAAAATATGCGCACAGTATTTTTTTTATTTCCCAATAAAGTTATAACACTATTTAGCATCTTATTATTAACACATGCTCTCACTAATTTAACTTTTCATTTAAAGTTACACATGCCAGAGTAGAATTGAAAATGATTCCAGGATTTCCTTTAGTTCAAACATTTTTATGACATTAATTTTAATAATGCAAAATAGGTCAACAAATAAATTTAATTAATATTTAATTGTTTAAATACAATGTTTCATCCAACTTTGTGGACTTCTTCAGGTAACTTCAAACAAAAAATTATTAAGTTGATATTAATTTTAAATACATAAATTTCTAAAAGAATATGTAGTGTATTTTTCAAATAAATAATACAAAATTAATATTGATTTTATAATTATTGTGTATTGTTACCTGAAGAAATACACAAATATGGATGAAACTAACTAACTAAGTTTATTGGCTGACTTATTTGGCCGTATTATTGTTATTATTATTATTTTCCCTTTAGTTCTTCCAACAGTGAATATATGAGAAAAGAGCATTAGATATTCTTCCGGCAATTCACTCTCAACCAATGACCTTATGTTCGTAAATTAGAAATTCTATTATTTAATTGCTTAATAACATTTAATATATTTATCCAATATCGGTATTTTAGTTTATTATCATATATTTTATTACGCATGTCAAATTATAAGAATATTGATCGTTATAACAGACTAAATTTATAATGATTTATTTTTAATATTGGTATGCGTTACCTTTGCCTTTATCTCTTATTTTCTCTCTAACTTTAGATTGTCTTCAGTCAGTCCTCGACAAGGATGTACAGACAGAATTTTAAGCAAAATAAGTAATCAATATAATCTAATCGGTAATCAACGACAATGTTCTTACAATTTGCTTAAATGCATTCCTAGATTTATAATTTCTATATTTACGATAAATTATGTGGAACGTTTTGTTACATATTTTCGATCCAGATGGACATCAACTCCCTAATTATTTTTAAAATTTTGTCGGTCAATTGTCAATTAAAGAAGTTTATACTCAATTAAAAAGTGATAAATCTTTTTTAAAAATGAATTAATAACAACTATTGTACTATGTCAAAGTAATTTTCAGAAATTATGTTTTTAAAATATTTTAAGGAATTTTTATTTATTATAATTAATGCCTCTTCTTATATAACGAGCATACGACGGCAAAAGTTAAAGTTCAGTCTTCGGTTATAGCACAAACATAACTACAGAACATACAGCTATGTTCTTGTTACTGTATTATTTCCGTTCTCGAATAGGAAATACAAAAAAACTGGAATTTTACATTATACGGAAATGATATGGAATACGGTCGTATGTTATTACTTTCTTAATGAAACGATTTTGGATTGTAATTTATTTTTTTACTCATTAATTAATACGATTAATTGAATTTTAATAATATGCTCCCTCTAATTGGATTTCGTAGCGTGTTCGACACCATTCACTTACATTCAGGGTCACGATTTCTCGCCGAACTCAATTACATAGTTATGCCATCTTGGCTCATCGACGACTGCTCATTTTTCTGCGTACTTAAACAGTTCCGCCTCCGGGGTGATCCTTCAACAATTGCAGGACATCAGTCGGTAAGTTTCAAAAGAAGCCGACAACAGAGGTGTCTGACACGTCTTAGCTGCTATTGGGGACGGAGCCGTAACTTCATCGAACTACTGAAGTTATAAACTATACTCACAAATATAGTAAAATGATGAAAGAACATTGACGAAAGCAATACAGACTTGGCAATCGCCTTCATGTTCGCTAATATGATGTTATGTAGTTTCTAAGAGTCTGCTTACCCCGAAGAAGGCTCTACATGTATATAATTTTCTTTTGTAAATAAATAAAATAAAAATAATTTATCGTGTAGTTTTGTCATTGGTCGCAAAATTTACTTGTAATACTTTTTCCCCTACTATGGATTTATGACACTATGACGTGAACGAATATATATAAAAGCAGGTATACACGTATCGGAGATTTATGTGTGTGAGGCATCGTAATGAACTTCCAGCGGTTAGCTTACCACAAAAACCACCTGCGAACAGAGAGAAGAGCTGAGCTGAGCCGCCGTAGAATATTGGGAATCGTAACGTACATCGAAAAGGGAGAATTTATCGCTAGACACATGGACGATTTATCTCGTTGAGGAGACATTAATCAAGATTAATGCGGGAGAGGGAGAGCTCGCTCATTTGATTTCATTCATATTATATACGAGCAACTCTGCTCGTGATGCTTTTAATTAACCCTTCCAGCACTAAATTATTCATTCGCATCGGAAGTCAGTCACCATCAGTCACCGTAAATCAACAGGCCGTGCTTTATTATATGTCACTATCTACATCCTAATATATCTATTAGATCCCATAGATAGACATATGGATATAAGTAATCCATCGTTATTCGACGGAGAAACACCGCTTCCTAGTCTGCTACCGACAGGTCTTCATCTCAATCTCTCTTGTTTCAATCTTTTAAAATTAGTTCCATTCCGCATCCCCTATAACCCAATTTAAATTCTTAAATACTTTGATCGCTGATTCATTGTATTATTCTTATAAATTTGAAGTATCGTTAAAATGGGAATACTTCAAATTTAAATTTGGTATACATTTCATTAATATACAGAACATAAATAATAAAAATTTACATTTTTCAATTCATACAATTGTACATACAGTCCCGAATATAAAACTTGTCGTCAACCATTAACGGTTAAAACCGAATTGTGAAAATTATAATCAGACTGACATTTGTTTTGTAAACCATTAAACTTCATAGTGTGCATCTATGGCATTAACGTATAACAGTTTCTCAATTCAACATAAAACTTAACCAACCAAATTAATTAGGAACTTATTTTTTTAATACTATATTTAAATTTTTTTATATAAATTTATAACTTAAAAATTTTTTATATCTTAAGTTAGATAATAATGGATTATAAATATTTCTTCATTTTAAGATACTATTATGTAATTTAGAGTGTCAACAGATTTTTTAATAAATAATAATTCTGATAAATTACTTTTAAAAAATTCTGTTCAAAATTTGAACATTATCCCAATCAAATTAATATACATGTATAAATTCCTTGCGGGTTTCCAACCGGGTCAAAGATTTTAACAGTCCATTCACCGGGAAAGACCTCGTAAATTAATATACATTTTTAAAATTTATGAATAGTGGAAACATTACCATTAAAATTTTTAAGATTGTTCTTGTGTTTCTTCAATCTTGTTTCAAGAGCGTAATTTTCATACTGCATAAAAATTTATTCAGATATTCTTTTTTTAAATTTTACTTTACCTCTTTTTATAATATTAAGTTAATTATTTTAAGAAGTTGATATCAGAATTAAATTTAGCTGTTATATTTGTTAAATATTTACTTATTTTACTATAATACGGCTACATGATAAATAGTTTAATAATTGTTTTTTTATTTTCGTTTATTTTCTTATTCGTAAATTTAGTATTATATTTATAATTAT
Organism: Eucriotettix oculatus; assembly: GCA_034510155.1. Lineage (NCBI taxonomy): Eukaryota > Metazoa > Arthropoda > Insecta > Orthoptera > Tetrigidae > Eucriotettix > Eucriotettix oculatus. The sequence continues at coordinate 62,691,595 of CM067381.1, forward strand.
TAAAAAAAATTTGGTTGTATGTTTCTTTAAAATGTTTAATGGGTAAGAATTATTAATTACAATATTTCTAACAATTTTAATATTTTCATTGTAAGTATTTGAAACTTGATGATATCAGTAATTAAGAGTGAGATTAAGATCTATCATATTTTTATCATCACAATATTTCTAACAAGTGAACGACCAATGGGTCAATGCGACAATAAACTCAATGAAAAGGCACGTTTCTACATATTTACGTGACTATCACAAATTTGGGTTGAATCCATTGATACTGCCAATAATAATAATAATTTCTTACAGATTAATAAATGTGAAAATTACTGCAAGATTCATCACAATATCATCAGAGAGAACGAATAAACAATATTTTATTTTATAAGGAGTTGTATAACCAATCCACGTTCAATAAATATTGTTTTATTTATATTTTTTATGTATTGAAAATTTGTTGACGTATTATTTTGCGGAAGAACCTATTTAAGGTAAATAACGTAGCTGTTAACGAAAACAGCTTAAAAATTCAATGCTTTGACCTGTATTTGTGAAAGCATTCGTTTCTCCAAAAGTCATGAACCAGAAAATTATTCATTGTTTTAAAAGTAGTATTTGCTCGCCATCTCTTCTGCTCGTTTGTTTAGTAATTTCTGTGTCAGAAAAGGAAGTTGATTTTTGTGTGTTAGTCTGCTCTGTTTTCCCAGGTCTCTTCCATATTGTAAATCGTTTTCTCATTTGCTATGCGCCTTTCCATCTTTTGGTCTACCTTCGTTATCTCTCTCTCTCTCGTTTTTCAAATACAGACGTAACTCTGTAATAGATGTGGGGCTAGGGATATTTACATTTTCCTCTCGAAAAGAACAAATTTGGACCGTCGGCTGTCTCGTTCACGACTTTGCAGATTCCTTCTTCTGAATTTGCATTTTCACAGCCGTCAGTTGCTGCTTATTTGCCAATTAGGACGCGCTTCGCTTCTTCCTCGCTGGGAGCAAAAATGAGACAACGTAAAAAAGAGAGAGGAGGTAACAATAGACATATTTGCTTTTAAAAATATTAATTGAAAAAAAAAGAAGAAAGAGAGGGAAAGAATGAAGTGGAAAGCTGGAACTGTCAAAATATTTAATTAAAAATTTACGTGGCAATCTAGAAGGGTGATTATTACAGAATTATCTGAGCGGAAAAGTGAAATTGGGAGAAAATTTCGATGAATCGCGAATTCTTTAAACGTAGTAAGTTGAACAATATCTATGTTTCATAATTTGACGGAATTTGCTGTAGAATATATGATATGCAACTCAAAAATAAAATAAAAATAAAACATTTATATGAATATACGTATTGAGGAAGTATCATCAAGTGCTTTTTGAGGATTTCCCAATATTCTTGTAATTTGAAATATTGTAATTTATTTTGCAGATGAATGTGACAATTGGCGAAAGCTCCTTCGAAATAAATTTTGGAAAACAAAATTGAAATGCACTTCTGTTTTTTTAAATGACTGATATAAATAAGGGAAAGAAAAAAAATTATCATAACATTATTGCTTTTATCTTAATATTATGCAACACCTGTAAAAATCAATAAGATTTGCTAGTTAACTATCTATTTCTTAATTTTTATCTAATACGATTTTTAAAAAATTCTTTGTCAGAAGTTTTATGTTTTTATGTTAAGTATATAATTAGCATTGAGTGTCGCTAGTACGTATATTTATACACAGGTATACTACCGACCTCTGGTATATTGCCACAAAAAAATATTCTTCCCTCCAAATCAGAAAGCTATTTAATTATTTCCCACATGAGCATCAAACTCATGAATCTCTAACCGATATGGCTAGTTACAGCTGTAATTGCGCGGAGAAAAGTAAATTAATTTTCGTGGAATGCGGTACGGTTACCAATAAATATGCATGCACGTCTATGGTTGTATCTCTCTCCATCTCATATTTAGCTGAGAAATATGTCCGCCTGTGTTTATGGGAGAGACAGACACTCAGTGACGGGGTTTTGCGAACAATTCATTTCCGACGAATGAACGAGCCAACACAATGAATTAATTAGTAATAATTAGAGAATAATTCATGCTGGTAAATGCATGCATGGTTTCTCTCTTTCTCTTCATGGTGGATTCAAACACAACTATAATTAACTCGACACCGTTGGATATTATATTATTTTACTCGTATGTGTGAAGTTTATAATCGGAGAGAACGAGGCATTAACCGTAATATTTTCAGGTTTGTGTTGCATGTACGAGAATATAGAATCTCGGCCATATATACGTCGTTGTTCATTTTTTTATTAGTACTAATGCAATCATGATCTTAGAATAAAAAATCTGGTCATTATGAAATTGCCTTTCAGAAAATGTGAAATTGGTATTCTTTTGGGGTTTACTAACAAAATAAGTAAAAATAAGTAGAACTGTATTTTCCAGTATGGATAGTATTTAAGTTGTTAATTAATTGCCTAAACCTTTGTAAGCATTGCATTTGCATGAAAAACTTATCCCATGAGATAATTTTCTTTTTCTCCTAGTCACTTTGGAGTCAATTTCTTCTCTTTTGGGCACATTCTAGTTCTAAAAGTTTTGAAAAGCGTTGTCAACACCAAGAGAATATAAAAATAACGTTGGAATTAAAAAAGGAAATAAAAATTTATAATTTGGGTTCCACGAAATTAATTTGTATTCTTGTTGACGATTTAAGTAGTTTGTTGCTTCTAGCCGGACTTCAGCATTACAATTAAGTCTTCAGTCTGTTGTTGTGTAAGATTTTCTGTCACAAAAATAATGCCAACGATTAAGGAAACATTCGTCCTTTGATCGTTCGTGTCATTTAGTCAAATGAAGTACGTTGATTTGGCTGAATAAATTCTTGGTGTGAGCAATTAGTTCAACTAACGTTCGATCGGGAGAACTCAGAACGTTGATTCTTTCTATTTTAGAGGGATGGATGCTGAATGAAAATGGGACTCACGGTAAATGAAGAAAAGACAAAATATATGACGGTATCAGAAAATCCATCAAAACTGAAATTTGTTGAGATCGGTGATTACAGATTTGAAAAGGTGACGGAATTTAAATATTTCGGCTCGCTGATGATAAAGTCGGTGCATCATAGACTATTAACAGCGAATAGATGCTACAGCGGAATTAAAGGAAATCTAATATCACCTAACACTAACCGTAGTATTGAGTGAGAAATGTATAAGACTTTAAAAAACCTTTGGGGCCACTAAATATGAACAAGATTTTGCAGAAGATTTATAAGCAGATAATGTTCATGGTTACTGGCAACTAGTTTTTTACCATAAACTATACAAACTGTTCAATGAACGTGATGTTATTGAAATTAAGGTGATAAGAGTGAGATGGCTATAACATGTACATAGAAATGGGTCCACATAAAGTTTCTCTCTCTTTGATATGGGTCATTGTCAGGAGAGGTTTTTTTTAGTTTTATAAAACACTATTCTCTGCGGATGTAATTTAAGCAGCCAGTGTTTGAGTGGGAGAAGCGAGGCGTTATCTAAACAGCGAGATCACTGGCTCCTCATAGACTGAGCAAGCTTTGTCCCTTGGGGAACGCTGTCCACCGCCCACCCCCACCCTTGCGTCTGACAACCCCCCAATTCTGAAGAGGAGAGACCCAGACACAGTCCTCGACAGGACAAAGGAACTGCACAAAGAGGGAGGGAGAGAGAGGGCAGCTAGAGGTCCGTCGTCCTCTCTTCCTTCAGCAGCATCGATTCGCCTTAATAAGAAGGAGGGGATTTGGCTTCTCCTAAGGAGGCCAATGTACATCTGGTGACAACGAGGTCCAATATAGTGAACAGTCAGCCTGTCTGGTAGGATTGTGGGAATGGGGACACGATACTCCCTCTATGCGTGATCGTAATCGTCTCCGTCTGACGCCCGGTAGATTAATATGTCAACAGATTCAAAAATTATCAAAGATGAACTTCGATGATGCATTTTTCTTCTGAATAGCTCACATTATAAGATTATGTGCTACGGGTGTGGTGACCAACAATAGCTCATATACAACAGGCCTGATTTATTAATGGTCCTCAAAATTTATCTCGTTGAATGAAGAAAATTTTCTCCGTTCCAACTATACTACTCGACCACACTTAATGATTTTTAACAACTAGTATTCACGTTTTAAATGAGTGTTTGACCTCATTCTACGATTACACCATTCATATTTTTCTAACTTCTCAACTGTAACGTTGACGTTGCCGTCTAAAAATAGTACAGAAACAATAACTTAACTTCCAAATCGTGGTCAACAGATGTGACAGTATTTCCGTCTCAGCCTTCAACAATGTTCATTACCTGTTTTGAAATATACGAAATTTGTAGAAGAGAAATTCTCGCAAAAGAATATGACAATTTTGCTCTATATGGCGCAAATTTTATGTGACAGACAATACTACGAATTGATAATAAATTATAGTCCAATTTATTTTACTCCAAAATGATAAATTTCATTGTTTACTCATAAAATAAGAAGCTCAAGTTATGTGTTTTAATGCAATATTACACTAGGACGTTGTCCGTCCAACAATAATAAATACCTACGGTGGATGGGGAAGCCACCGTTTCTCTCTAGACCCTACACCGTAATTTATATATATATATATATCACAAATTACATAGGATGCCTCATTAATTTTCGAATATACGATGTATTTTAAAAAATGAATTAAAATAACTACGTTGATCATGCCATTGATAATGAAAGTAGAAATGACAATAATTATAATAATATTAATAACAATAATTAATAATATGATGCCAGTGTCATTGATGATGAAATAAAGGCACAATATTTAAAATGGAAATTAAAATAATAAGAGTTATAAGAAAGGTACTTCAAGAAAGTTACTGAACAATGTAATAAATTTTGGTTAGATATATAGTTTCATTCCTCATTAACCCTCTAATTAGGAAATAGGATTTGTCACAGAAATTTCCATATGTAAATGAAAAGGGAATGAGTTACATTATAGTACAGCATAACTTTTGTAATTACTTATAACCGAACAGAAATAGCAAGTCATACTGAAATAAGATGGGCAGTAGTCCACTTGGAGAAGTCATTCATAAATCTTAAGTATAGGCTATGGTAAAGATACATTACTGCTGTTTGAATAGCCCGTCACTAAGAATATAATGAATAGACACTCTGCAGATGCTATGATTCGCTGGAAACAATATTCTACGGCACATGTTACACGCCATGCTATTTCTCGCGGTGTGTACATGGCATAATTAGATATTTAACAATAATAATTACAGCGACAATAACTTTAAAAATGAGCACAAAACTAATGCTCTATACACATTTTATCTGACACATCACCATATAAAATCCTCTGCCACAACACTTCCGTCCCCTGAGTAGGGGTGTGGTGTTTTAGTTTAGCCGAAAACTGAAAGCAGTGACTATAAAACAGAACCAACTAGGGGAAATGTACATACTATTTAAACAGGACAAACCCAAGTAGCACATATTCAGCAAGTCTGAAAAACACAACAATTTAGCCGCATGCAAACTGATGTGAAATTTCTCCTACTGTGAGTTAAGTACAGTCTAAAAGAAACGTTTTACACTGCGGTTGATGTTCTTTACCTTTTCAGGCAGGCTATTAAGTAAATGCTATTTCTGAATAGTGTGTAGCCTGTTCAGTATATAATGAAGGAAAGTATAAACGTAGCATCAATTTTATCACTAACCACTACATAAAGATAGGAAACGTCAACAGCAGACAACAATCGATCGTCGTTCTAACTACCGAGAAAAATACTATCCCTAAAATTACAATAAACGAGATAAAATGAGTTGTGAAGATGAGTCTAGTTTCTTATCGCTGAATTCTTAACTTCATTGTGAAGAAGTGCGAATAAATGCGTAGACGACTGATAAGTGCACAAAGGTTCATCGGGAAAAGAATGTTGATTGCTGATGAAACGTTGCGTACCTTTACAGAGGAAGTGAAAGAAGGAAAAGGAAAAGAGATGCGAGCTGAAAGAGCTCTGGAAAACGAGCAGATTTTATGGGAAATGCCGCAATGAGCCATTAAGACTGAAGGGAGAATGAGAGAGGCGCTGTAATACTACGACGCTTTGGGGCCTAACGGCGCTGTTTACTGCTGATTAGAAACTCCCTGGAAGTTTGTGTATGAGTTTTGTTTTTTGGTGCACGTTCGCTAACTCAAACGATATCTCTGGAAACAAAAACGGAGTGGCGCCAGAGAGTAAACGCTACGCGTTCAACCTCCATTCTTGCGTCGACAACGCGTAGTTAATTCCAAGTTTGTGATGAACCCCTTCTTCCTCTTCTTCAAAAGACATCTTGATTGTATTCTCATTTATGCTCAGATCTTAAGCCTTTTCTGTCCTGTGTGCGAAGAATTTATCTGAGATAAACGTAAACAACCGAAACCTCTGATATAAGTATTTTCGGGACTTAGTCATTAGATAAAATGCCAGGCTGCTAATACCATGAACCGGTTAACAGACGAATGTTAAAGACTGTCATCGAAAGAAAAGTAACTTATATGACTATAACATCGACCGATTGTTGTCTGATGTTGATATTGAGAGAACCTTGCAGGGTATTGCTAATATACTTGATGTTCTCTGTAATATACTAAACATGTGAGATGACTTATTAAGCTAGTTATTTTATAATAATCGTAGTCATTTTCACGCTCATCTGATAACTTCTTTTGAAGGAATAATATCTTAACGCTTACGTTTGCGATAGGCAAGTTAAGGGGATAGTTCATTCATTGTACTGAGCTAGTTCATTGAAGTAGTTCAACTGAAATAATTTGCTTATTTTTCTTTTATGAGTATGCCATAAATGTCGTTGGCCAACACAAGCAGTCTGAGGCAAAATTGTCATTCAGGACTTAGGCAGTAAAGAGAAATATTTTTTCTCATAATTCATGAAAAAAGTAGATGGTAACAGTAAAAATGTATGAGGTTAAAGGGAATACGGAACCATTACTCCTATCGTTCATGTTTCGCACACATATAACGCCATGCTACATATTAATACACTTATACACTTATATTACCCGTAAGCAAATTTCTTTTTTTTTTCGCGAAAGCCTTCCTTGCCTGTGCTATCATATTCTTTATAACTACTATAATTCTAACAGTTGTTACGCTCCCCAAGTAGCAGAATTCCTTAACTATCGTCAAAATATCCCTTCCCAATCTAAGGCCCTTTGCTATTCCACTGTTCGCAAAACTACACTCCATTTACTTGGTTTTAATAGAGGGATTGTTTGTTACAAGCGAACCGTTCATTGAGCGGCTGGATTGACGTCATCTGATGACGTCATCACAGTCTGACTTCCAGGCGTCTGAGTTATCGGAGATGTTGGCAGCCATGTTTTTGATATTATGCCACCCATATGCAGTTCAGGTGAAATATGGAAATAGTTGATAACGAAGTGAGTAATTGTAACCCCTCAAAAGTCATATCAATGTCAACATAAATATTAAAATGTATGTTTCTAATCGTAAACTGAGAAAACCTTATATCTTACTACATATTTGAATTCGGGTAAAGTAATTGGGAATATTTGTTGTTAGACTGAGTTTTAAACAATATCTGATATAATCTTGTGTTTATATATGTGTGCCAGATTAGGTAAGTGATCTCTGGATTCTCCCGTCATGCATTTTTATTTTAGAGGCCTAATATTTTATTTATAAAAATGCGAGTAATAAAAAATTCATTTCATTCATTTTTTTGGGTTAACATTAATTTTTTTGGGGGGTTAACAGGCTACCTGAGGGTGATCCTGAAACAGGCAACTCCCCTTTAATAGCATAGGAAGGGAATTGAAAAGATGGGATGCGGAAGGTAGATCCACAAACCATTCCAAACGTTTGGGAATGCTTTTGCGTGCTCGGTGTGGACGAGGCTTCAGAAATATATTTTTGTAGAAGCAACTAAAAATTATATTTCATTGTGAAAATGAAACTTTTAATAATCAAGTAATGGATATACCAATTGTCGGTCAAGGACCAAAGAACACGATTATTGAGCGGATGAGACTCATCTTAACGAACTTACATTTGTTTTATCGTTTTTTTAATTTTCGTTTTATTTTTAATTACTGTGTAATTTTGGATCGTTTTATTTATATAGTTTGTCTCTACATTTTGTATCCAAGTATCCGCTTTGATAAACTCGCGCTCAACCTGTTTACGGGTACTAATTTATGAAATGGATATACGAATCGATTTTATGTGGATTGTCAATTAACTTCATTCCATTATATTTATCGACGCGTAAACAGGAAATCGAAAATTTTCGCCAAATTTTGTCCGTATGGAAATAGAAACACAGTGGGGAAGAGAAAATAGTAGTAACTAGAGAACAGAGATGGAACACAATCATACAAATGTGGCAACAACCGGGACGTAGTGATCTGTTACGATTATTTCCACTTTTGTTGCTGTTTCCTTTTTTAGAGTAGTAGTTTAGCGGTAACTGTATTCAATTCGTTTCAACATAATATAGGAGGTAAACAAATGTGCAATGATGATGCACCATTTCCTAATAACAAACTTTCTTGCATCTCTGTTGATGCCATCTATCCACTCGGTTGCAAGTATTCGTTCATTACCCATTCGTTTGAGATTTCTAGCCCAGCGCAATCTTTCCACTCTTCTCATCAAGGATAATTTTTGTTCATTATACAACTCGTACAGTTCTGCATAATGCCGAATTCTCTAAATTCCATTTTCTTGCACATGGCCATGTATTTTTATTTCAAATGAGTCTCATTTACTTGTGAATGTGGCCAACACCCCGCTCCATATGTCACTACAGGTCTCACTAGAGATTTTTACAGTATTTTCTTTGTAATTTAAATTAAGCGTAGTGTGCTGTACTTTATTAAATGAATTTTTAAATTTTTAACTGTCAGAATTGAGGGAGTTCCCGAGTTCCTTTTCCGGGTCTGGTCGACACTTTTCCATTCTCATCTTTGAAATTTAATTTCACGGCCTTTGCCAGAGCTTCAATTGAAACAATTCTTCTCTCTTTAATTTTTCTTAAATTATTTACGAATCCAGATTTTTAAACCAGTGTACTAATTACACACCTGCAGAGAAATGAGACTATTTTATATAATACACAATCGAAAATTATACACGGATGTAAAACATATGGACACGTTTAACAACAATTTATTTTTCTACATTAAATTAGATAAACACAATACAAAATTACCCAGAGCAGAGGGCGTGGGAAAGTGGAATAATGATTAATTTACCATTTGGGCGGTGGGCCTGTGCTGAAGAGAGTCTGGCAGGCAACAATTTTAATGCCATTGTATTCCCTTTACCAGGAGAGAATAAAAGAGAGAGAAAGAGAGTGAAAGAGAGAGAGAGAGAGAGAGAGAGAGAGAGAGAGAGAGAGAGACAAAAAACGTGAAGGTAAACGCGTCCACGCATAACAAATTCATCAAGTGAACAATGGCGATCAGTTAGTATTTATAAATCATACAACACTGGAGTGGCCAGGCAAGCCTACGTGGTTTTAATTTTGCACGGTGCACTTCCAACCCAGTATCCAGTTGGCTTTCTAAATGGATCGTTTCGCTTAAACTGACCTGAAAACTAATCATTAAACACATTTTCAACCCAAATATATATTATTATCGAAGAAGCTGAAAATTTAATTATAGGCTGGACGATTGACCGAAATTTGAAACGCTTAAATAGAATGAGCTTTAAAGTTAGTTTCTTTTTCTTATTATTTTCTATAACAAAATCTGTCCTGTTACCCTAATCCCTAAGTAATGATCTGTGTTTTAGTTATTACATACTTCGTTGGTTTTCTTATCCAAGCCATTCTCTTCCTTTCCGCAATAAGTTGAACATTAAAAAAGATTATAGTTAAAGATATTTAATTAAAAACTCATTAAAGTTTATTTTAATTAGATTATTGAATAAAACAACATTTACTAGACCATTATGGCATTTTAATTACCTACGTTCATCAGTAATTAGTTTGAAATCACTGATATAAATAAATGACTAAAAATCAAGCACTATATAAAGGTGGAAGTTTAGTTATTAGTGGTTAGTTGTGAAACTAATGAGAGGTTGTTGTAGTGCAGTAAATCATGACAAAATTGCTTTTAAAAATATTTTTCCAAATAAATTTAAACTAAAATACATTTTATAGCATGATAAATTATATATGTTTTATGATTTAATACAACAACTACGTAAAATCCTTTATCTAAAATACTCAGAATTCAGAAATTTATTTCTATATATCATAATTTAACAATCACAATCAATATATATATAAAATTTGTATGAATTGAGTGCTTTTAACGATGTAGTAGAATGACTGGGTAATAGTATTTCAAGTTTTTAGTTTTGACTCTGTATAAAGTGTAGAGTTCAATTTGTTCATATTTATATAAATTTAAAAGTAGTATAGCTTTAGCTCTAAATTTAATCTTGAATTTAGCGAAAATGAAAATATTATTATTGTAAGCATACCGTCTGTTAGACGAAGAGTATAACTGAGGTGCGTGGGATGAAAAACGTTAATGACACTCAAAGGAGGCTCCGCCATAAATGGGGCAACTTAATATCGCCTGCCTTCCTTAAGGGGAAATACGTTATCCGTAATTGCATTCTTCCTTTTTTAGCTTAGTTATTTCTTGTTAGTCTGAAGCAGCCATTCTCCAAAAAAAAAATGCGACTATTAGCCTTCCTTCCCTTTCTTTCACCCTCTTAGCATCAAGAGGGTAATAAAAATGGCGTGTGTGCGTGAATGCGTGTGAGGGAAGATGTGCTGCTGATTTACTCGCGCGGTTATCAGACTGATTTTTTGCTTCTTCAGTCTCACTACTGTGGTGTTTCCTATTAACTTATGGGAATGTACATAAAATTTTAAACGGCGAAAAGTTTAAGAATTCTTGTGTACGAGTTACATGACAAAAGAATATTGCATTCAAACTTGAAACTAAAATATCAGATGAAATGAAATTATCCGAAGAAAATATTCAAAATTTTTTAGTCGAGCAGAATTTACTTTATTAAAATGATTCGGTTGGCGTACCGCAGGGTAGTCTATTGGGTCCCCTTCCATATGTACTACACTGATCGGGTTTTAACATTCACCTGAAGCAGGCAATTCCTATTTAATAGCTAGGAAGGGAATTGAAAAGTGGGGGTATAGGTTGACTAGAGTCCCCGGGCTATAGTTTAAGGATCCTGTCCGCTGTTTCGCCCAAAGAGATGCAAGGAAAACCCTAGAGAACCAGCATCAGGTGATTGATGAAACTATGATAATATTTGGGGAAAAGAGAAATAACTACGAGAATCATAACGCATTTGACACTACGAGAATGTTGCATACCGTGACTGGTACAGTTTGTAAAATAAACTCCGACTTACAATTTGACATCATTGAAACAAAAAATTTCTGTTATTATATACATTGACAGAAAATAGTTATAATTAATTATTATTTATTTAAATTATATAACTAATGTTGTGACGAGTTTATTTTCTAATTTTATTAAATAAATTTTTAAAACGCAAAATTAATTCTCACCATTTCGCCCTGCCATTTATTGTGGTAGTAACATAGCAAAATATAATTGGATGCCTTATAACTTTATGAGGGTTGAGTTAACAAATTTTGAACTTGATAAAGTAATTTTTGGGCATGACTGAAGTCTGTCTATTCAGTCTTAATTAAGCTCCAGCCAACCTAGAGAACAGAAGCCTTCTAACCCGATGAGAAGCTCTGTAAGCTGTGCAACTTTTAGTAGTACAGAGTGGTATTTTCTTTTTTCTCTATCTCCCGGCGAGACTAAATGGAATATATTTTTATTTCCCTCTGTTCCTATCTCTCTCTCTAAACCTGCGGCTGATTTCTTTTCTCAATACATCCTGGTTACAGTAAGGAGACGTTTCTAAACGTTTAGCTTGCTCCATCCTCCTCTCGGTCGGTCTCGACTGTGTTGCATAGAGAATGAGAGCAATTCAATTTTGCAGCTCTGATTACGGGAGAGTAGTTCTCCTAATGGACTGTCTATATTTATGGGTGTCGCTGTTACCTGGTTAGAATGCGCAGTTCCATTCGGTAATGGAAAAGCCAAGGTATCAGACACAGTTGTCACAAGTTGCAGGGACGATAAACCTGAGTCACTTCAATTCACTATAATATTTAATCAAATAACTCTAATTTAAACTGTAATACAAAAACTATCCCAGGAAAATTCAAAAAATAAATTTGATAACAATTACGTGTAAATATTTTAAAATTAGTGACGTTTAAAATTCTTATTATTACGTCTAGATAATGAATTAAAATGCAATGACACGGAGCTCAGCTTTCTGTTGGTTGGAATAATTCTGTAACCTGATATTTAGAAATTTACCTTTATACAAATTTATTCAATTTCATTATTGTGAAAAACATACGTTAATTTAATTCATATTAGAGACTTTCTTTTCTTCACATTTTATTTAAATCTGCCTAAAAAATGCTCTACAGAAAATTATTATTATTCAAAAACATTCATTACACATATACTTTCTTTCAAAAATATTTTGTTTTTAAAAAGTGGTATTTTAAATTTTACATGCCATTATATACAAAAAACAATGGTATTTACAATAAATAATAGTAACAATAAATAAAAATATGCCCAATTGATAAAAGAAGATAAAGCTACGTAAACAAAAAGGGAAAAAGACTATCAGTTCCACAGAAGTGAGTCCATAGTAATGGTATTACTTTATTTAATAAATTCTATTATAAAATTAATTAGTTAAAAGAAGGGAAAATCACATTAAAAAATGAACCATCTGATTCTTTTTCCGGCCTCTACTCCTTTTGTTTTAACGAATGTTGAAATTAGGTTTATATTAATATGAACATAAAGAAAATGTAAATTAACAATTTAATTAACATAAATAGTTTTGTGTTATTATAATTTCATTCCACGCCCTTAAGAATACGTAGGTTTTATGGAATATGACCTGATACTAAATATAATCAGGCACTTCCTCTCACCCGGAACATATACTTCACATAAAATGGAGAATCATTACTTACTAATTGAAAAATAACCTATTTCTTTATAGATATAACATATTAAGTAGGAATTCACATTAAAATTAGAATCTATAAAATTCAGAATTGAATTGTAGAAGAGGATTTGGAGATCCTATAAAAATTTCATTGTTTTGCAGGGTCTGTTATATTCTATAAAATCCAGCAAGAATGCTTGCAATAAGTAAATTAAGAACGAGAATTCGTCACCACCTTAAAAATTGAAAATTTATTTAATTAAGTTATAGCCTTCTATAAATTCTGATATTTTCTTATAGTTTGTTCTCTGTGACTACTAAATATTAAAAATATAATAATTTTTCTAACACATTTTATAGAATAATTTTCATAATCATGTTGGCCAGACTTCCTTGAAAACAAATGAGTTAACAGTCAAGTTAGAATTAATACTAAATTTAAAAAAAAACTATGGAACCTCTTCCCCACCCAGGTGTAATAATAAATTAATATAAATAGCTGCAGTAGATATAAACTGATAAATTATTTTTAATTAAAAGAGGACTTCAATTTTACCGGTTTAAAGCTTTTTTAACCAGTTATGTATTCCATTTTAAAAATTATTATAAACGGGAGAAAATATATTAATTGCCTTCATACAAACATATCGTCACTTTTTTATTATACCAAAATATTTCATTAAGAGTGTAAAATACAGAATATTTTACATAAGGAAGTGGAAGGATATAAGAAAAGAGGAGAAGAGTAATAGTAGCAATAATAATTCAATTATGTTTGTAATCCCCGTGGTTTTGTCCGCAGTAATTGCATTCATCCTACTCCTCTGTTTTTTTTTCTGTGGTGGTAGAGTTGGTGATCTCTTTAATTCTATGTAGACAGAACAGACAGGCAAGCAGGCAGGTGTGCACAGTAAAGACAGGAAGAGAGAGAAAAGTAAGGCAGGATTAAAGTCGGCCCAACTACTCTAAATCCGTAACGAAATTACATGGAAGGGCGAGGGTGAGAGACAAACATTTTACCAGATATCCTTCCTCTTAAGTTGTGAAACAGCCTTATAATATATTAGTTACAAAAGTAATGGTCTACTTTATCTACGTAGCATTTTAAATAAACCGTATTTAATTTCTTCTTCTGAACGAACTAGGCCAATTTTTCAAAGGACATTATGTCTCTTTGTCATGTGTTTAACGTAAAAAAATGTATTTAACACGACCCCTGCTAATAATTATGCAGTGAATATTTAATTTAGGCAGTGGAAATAATTTATATTGGTTTATAAATATTGAAGTTGTTATGCGTTATGCAATGACGAACTGTTTGAACTAAGAACGCAGAAAGAGACACGATAGCAGTAGTGCAATAAGAAGTAAGTAGAACGTACCAAAAAAAACTGAAACGAGGTCTAACCACATTACGCCGCTAGACCTGATGAGAAAACATGAGCACACTTCTCTATCTCGTGAATTGACTGAGGATCAACTAGAATCTACCAATGGCGAAAGACATCTTTCCCTTATTCTTTCCTACGACCTTACGCTTTTTAGACGCTATTGTAGTATTAGGGGAATCAGAAGAAGACTTGGAAACCATAATAAATGACATGAATGGAGTCCTGGAGAAATAGTTCAATGTGAGCATTAACAGAGGGAAAACCAAGGTCATGGAGTATAGTTTGGGAAACAGTGGAATAACAAAGGGTGTTAGATTGGGAAGGGATATTTTGATGGAAGTTAAGGAATTCTGCTACTTGGGAAGCGTAATAACTAGGGATGGTAGAAGTACAGTGGAAATAAAGAGTAGGATAGTACAGGCAATGAAAGCTTTCGAGAAAAAGAGGAATTTATTTACGGGTAATATAACTGTGAATTTTAGGAAATCGTTGCTAAAAATGTTCGTATACAACGTGGCGTCATAAGGATTCAAAAAATGGACGATAGGAGTTGCGGAAAGGAAAATAATAGAAGTCTTTGGAATGTGGTGCTATAGCCGAATGCTGAAAACGAGGCAGCTATTAATAGAATAGGGGAAAATCGAATAATATGGAGGACGTTGACTAAGAGAAGGGATAGATTAATAGGCCAGGTTTTAAGACACGAGGGTCTTATAAAAATTAGCATTAGAGGGAAACGTGCGGGGTAAGAACAGAAGAGGGAGGAGAAGTATGGAATACGCTAAGCAGATTAGGGATGATGTGGATTGTGATAGTTAGAAGGGAATACAAAAGTTCCTTGACTGTGCTATGCTACTCTTTATGTCTACTATACTTCTACCACCCCTCGTTATTACGCTTCCCATGTAGCAGAATTCCTTAATTTCCGTCAAAATATCCCTTCCCAATCTAACACCTTTGTTATTCCACTGTTTACCATAATACGCTCGATTACTTTGGTTTTCCCTCTATTAATCCTCATATTAAACTATTTCTCCAGGACCACGTTCATGCCATTTATTATGGTTTCCAAGTTATTTACTGACCCCTCTAATACTACAATATCGTTGGAAAGGCGTAGGGTTTTTATTTCTTCTCATTGCAGTTTGATTCCTTTTCCATATACCGTATTATTTGGTATCGTCCTTTAAATGACTGAAGAATTAAAGGGATTGATCTTACGTTTTAAAAAACATAGTAACAGTTTCTCTGACACAACCGAGAAGATTGAAGTTAGTCAGGTCTCCTGCGAACTCCAAGCACGATCCAAATCCGTAAAGAAAGGCTGCGTCTCTGCTCAGAAATCCAGGAAGCAGATCGAACACGCGGCACAATAGGGTATAGGACACTCCGCCTCTTTCAGAACACGCTCACTCCTGAAACAGGATATGGCACGTTCTGCCCATGCATAAAACTCACACCGACATACAAACAGTAACTCTATCCAAAACTAGTATCGCTTCTTTAACTTTATTAAAGAAATACCAATTATTTTGAATGCTATCACTGCGGCTGTAGTGGTGATATCGGTTGGGAATGGACGTCACCTTCTCGGCCGAACCCTAGCAGCCGATAGGTCAAGCTGACTCTTGGCTTCTATGTCAAAATCTCTTTGTGCTGTGCCATGAAAAACTATGAGCACCTCAGAAGAAGTCCCAACAATATCAAAATTTAATAACAGCCTATTTTTCTGACCGACCCCCGAAAATACTTGATTATTCATTATCACAAAAAATTAAATAATTTGTAACATGAAAAGTTACACGCAACAATGCGGGCCAGCTTGCGAGTTGCAATTGTCGCAACTCGGGCCAACAATTGAGTCTGGCGAGACTTGAGCAGTCGTCATGGGGTAGTGGAAGGAGAAGGATGTGTCGGCAGTTACGGACGGAGAAAGACCACGCCCTGTAGTGATAATTTTTCTCATGTTCTGAAATGGATTAAAGCTATTATAATCCACTTTTTTGGTATTTTTATTAAAAAATACCTGGCGCCCAAAAAGCATTTAAATCCTCGAATACGTAGGTACGCCGGATCTTCTACATTTGGCGCCCAACGTGGGGCTCGAACCCACGACCCTGAGATTAAGTCTCATGCTCTACCGACTGAGCATTTAAATCCTCGAATACGGAGGTACGCCGGATCTTCTACAAATTATATAATTACTTAATCTCGTAATACGTGTTCACTATAATATACTAAAGGTTTTTATCAGTGTTGAAAGAATCGTGTAGGTCTTGTTAGAATCTCAATTATTCTCAGAACCGCCGCCCAGAAAAGAAACTGATGTTTGTTTACTATTCCAAAGCGCTTTTCCTATTCCTATTTCAAGTGCCGTCAATATTTTTCGTCAATTTCTGACTTAAACTGAGCATTCAACGAACTTTCTTTTCAACTGAATGAAACAGAAAAAGGACAGACCAACTTCCATACATCAATCTGCTTGATTTGGCAGTTAGCCTAAAGGAAAAGACATTGCAAATTCACCGTTTCCGAAAATTATCGATAATAATACTGAAGAAACTTATATTGCAACTGTCCGTTAGTAGCGAGAACAAAGCTGTAGCCTGTGTCTGTGCTGTGTAGAAGGAAGGGAATCGATACCTTCTAGCTGCTGCAGTTGTCGGAGGGCGGCGCCCCTGGCAGCTCACGTCAACACCATCTCACAGTCATCTTCAGTCGTACAGGTTGAACTTTATTTTGGAGGGAAATTTATTGAACTTTGACCAATGCCGTCACATCTCTACTTGTCAGAGTCTTCGATTCTTTAGACTTAAACGTGAAATAAAATACAAACGTTTCGTTAAAACAGATTATGGGCTTTTCATAAAGTAGGGAAGGATTAAAAATGTAACTTAATGTTAAAATTAATAGCCAATAAAACAAAAATAACATTTTATGATGAATATATAGCAAAAATGTAAAAGTAGGATTTCTATTACAGCACTTATAACGAATTGATTATATTCTTAAGATACGGAAGCAAGATAGTGTAGTACAAATTGATTGTCGCTTGGGAAAATAAGTAACTATTGGTTCCCTATTCCTCTGATTGGCATCAGTTGATATTTGTTCATTTACAACTAAAATAGTAACGTTGTAAAACATTTTATAAAATTATAGACCTACTTTCTAATAGTAACAATTCCTCTAAATGCCAGATCCTTAGTACATGGCACATTACGAAGATAAGTCACGATAGAGAAATGAAAACTAGGACAGCTGATATAAGGAAAAAGTAGATATAACCATAATATATCACAAAAAATACTTCTTACCAGAAAAGTAATATTTATTTCAAATAAATAAGCACTTACTTGATTGTTTGGCCGTGAGCTCATGTAATAATTCTAATAAATTCTATTCTCATTTAACACTGTTTGTAAAGAAACTTTATGCTCTTCAATAAATATATTGTATTTATATATTCTCCGTTAATTTTACAAAAGCCTTTCTAATGCCAACAATAATTACGCTTCAAGATATCTTAAAATAATAGAGGTTATTTTGCAGTAATAATTGGTTAAAAGTTAAATCTTTAGAATTCATGAATTGCCTAGTTAAACATTCGTAAGCAAAATTTAACATTTTACTGTTATTTATGATTAATATTTACAAAATAATAACAAAAGAGGCAAGAAAATTCTTGAATTGATAATCTGCGTGCAATGTAAAACTATGAATATAGTCTAATTCAGTAGTTTATCAGAATCGAATTAAAGCCGAAACAAAGGTGTTTTGCGTCGAGAGTGCAGAGGATGCTCAATTTTTGTGAAGTAGTGCATACTTATTAAGTATTCAACAAACGTAAAGAATTTACTATGTCACAGTTACATTACACAAATATTTGCGTACTCGTACAATGAAATTATTTAATGACATGATGGTATTTGTGTTGAAATTAATATGTGGGGACGTACTTGGTTTGGCTTAAAAAATATTATATATGGAGATAGAAATGAAATAAATTTGCATTTCTTAATTGACAATATACAATAATTTAATAATAATGGCAGTGTACGAAACCGGCCTCTTTTATGATTACCAATAAATACTTGATAATACATTTACCAACATTAAATTTTTTACTAACTAACATTTAGACACATGAGATCTATTTTCGTGTCGTATTTAAGGGCCTTCTCATAGAATAACATTTAAAGACAAAACCACAACGTGGAATTGGAAGGACGAGGAATATGAATAAAGATTACAGGCAGAGTAAAAACCGTATTGTGCTTTGCCTGAAACTCGCCGCTCGTCCTCAGCTCTCGTACCGGCCACCTCTCAACGTTCTTCTTGGAAAATGAGCACCTTGCTCTAAGTTTCTTATCCGCTGCCACTATCAAGAGAATTTCACTCTGTATCACGAAATTCATGACCACTCAAAAGATTGAAATAATCTCTCAGTCCTGTTCTTAGTATCACCACAATATCTCTGCATCATTCACATATTTATCATTTATCAATTGCTAATCGATAATTGCCAACTTCTAATAGCCCGATTGTGACTGCTTAACATTCCCAACTTTTTAATGTCTTAACGTCTCGAAATCCATTTGCGTACATTTTTAATAATTATTCCCCACTCCATTATATAATTTCCTTCGGTGGCGGGGACACGATCCTCTCCAATCAAACGTATTTACATATAGACTTTGGGAGAAGCCATTCACCCCACTGCACCGAAGTTTGGGGAAAATATCAGATCTCTTCACAAGCACGTGTCGCTGAGTCTCAACGATTTTAGAAAACCCAGACGGGCACCAAACTGTATAGGTTTCATTACACTATCTGCAGTCTTCTGCAATTTCTCTTAAGCTGACTGCCTTTTATTTTGCACCGCCAAATTCCGTATTTCGTTGTGCTAGACCATTACAGTATCATACATTTTCTGCCTTATGCGATTTGCTGACCATATTATGCTGTTACTTTCCTTTCAGACAGTAGTAACATTGAACTTACAATATTTTACTGTAAATCTCACTTGATATTTATATTAGTTATGTTAACAGTAACTTCATGTTAAATATTTTATCAATAATGTTTAGATTTACTAATAATATTTAGGAGTATTATTAATTTAGGTTCAACAATAAATTTGGAGAGATATGTATTTAGAATGAAATTAATTTACTTTAAAAAATATATTTCTCTAAATATGAAGTTTGTTGTAGAACTGTTATATATTTTATGAGCATGAAAGTTCCTTAAACATTAATCTCTTTTATGAAGACTCTCTCTACCTTCATCTTGGTTTAATATTCCCGTACATGTTTCATTGATGTAGCTTATTATATCGCACTACTACTACCTTCTTTTATTTAACTCTTTTGACGCGCTTAGAGCTTGTCCACAATTCATCTAAGAAATTAGATCCATAGTTCTTCAAACTATCCTATGATAGCAGTAAATTGTTCATTCTTTTCCTACTGTCTCTCCTGGAATTTCTGTTTTTACCTGTAACTACTAGTATTGTTATCATCATTATTACCAGTCCACGTCGCGTTCTACGAGTAATACCGAGTCCTCATATAGCCATATTGGCAATTTGACCTCCTGCCGTCGCCAGTCCAACGTTACAGCGTCGCTCCAATTACTGCCTTATTACTGGACAGTAATTGGAAAATTTCGGGCGTGAAATTCGCGTAATGTTAAAACACGTGGCTGGAGTTGCTCTGCGGGAATAACTAATGGTCCACATGTGTGTCCATAACACACATATATACATACATCCATGTGTACATGGCCGTCAAAATTCACCAGGGTTCTAAACGCAAGTCACAGGTCACTGGAGAATGGAACGTATCATCAGAATATTTCACTTAATACAATAATTATTCTTGGCGAAGAAATACTTCTTATAATTTATAAATGCATTCCATTTTCCACCCTGACTTTAGGTTGTAGTGAACACTCAGGTTTAATTTTCTCTCGTGAGTGTCCACTTTGGCACCCAATACCTCGCGTCAAACGATGAATTATACAGAAAAGAATGTACTTTCTCGTTTGGAAGAAAAATACCGAATATGGGATGGAACTGTGCACGATTTTTTAACCTCAGATATTAATGATTTTAATGAAGTTACTGGATCCCTATCTATGAAGATGATTCCTGAGCTGTTGGGCGTGGCACATTTAAAATATCATGAATGAAATTGAAGAGAAATATTTAAATAGATGGAACAGAATAAGGAAATTGAATTAATTAAAAATTTATTTGTTAAATGTAAAGAAATGAAGACAAAACAATGATGAAAGCGCTGAGTATCATCGAAAATTCGCTTCGCAACTGTGTGGAAGTAGGAGAAAATTTTATTTAGAATCTTATAATAACCAATTGTGTCAACTAATTGTACTTTAAAATAAAAAATAAAAAAATGTGATAAATAAATATTATATTTTTTCAATGCAATTTTAAACGAAAAGAAAAAAAAATAGCGGTTGGACCATTTCTCTCTTTGAAAATTACCGCGGAGTGATATTTTAGAAAAATTAAATTTAATAGCATATGAACAAAAGTTTTAGCTGAAAGTTTATTAAATTTTCTTACCTGAGATTTTCCGCGATATCCACGTCTTGCAGTCTCTTATCGCTGATACTTTCCCAACGTTTTTGATTTGAACTTATCAAAATCATGTCAGGGTGTGAGATAAATACCAGTAGTCCAGCCTACCCAATGCAGATTTGATAGGGTATTTCTTGAATCTGTCTTACTGAAAAAATTATAATTGTAAAGACAAGATTGGAGAAATGTAGACTGGACCAGGCAATCGAATCCCGGAACCTTTCACTTGAATTATAATAGGATTCATTGGATGCCACAAAACTGAAAACAATTTTTTCGAATATATAGTTAAGCTGTGAATCCAAAGACACTATCATTTTTGCACTATATGGTTTTGCATCACAAATGACGCAGTCATTTCCAGTCACTTTCAATGTTATAATAAATTTTAATTATGTGTGAAGAGGTGTAATAACTTTTATACGAATAATTAACATTTTATATGCTTTGTATAGATTAGTGTTTTCATATATATTTTTTGTCGTCACAGAAATATACAACTACTTGTTTCTACCAAATTAATTTGAAGGAACCCGTTTGTGTCATTGTCAAAGTCGATTGCACAATTTTTACTCTATATTATAAAATATTAATGCCTTCTGATTATTACATTAAAATAAACTATTAATCCTTGACCCAAAAAACTAGAAATTATGAGAGAATGTGCGTTTACCTTTTTTAGTTTGTGATTCACTGTTGAAAGGGAACATGACAAAACATCAAACCAAAGCTTTTCAGCCTCTAAAAGCCGATCAATGGGCGACGTTTTATGTGCTAATGACAGCCATTATTCAAACTAACATTATTGTAAAATAGATTTTTATTTCATCACCATAGATAGCGATGCTACCTCTACAAACGAAGACAACAAAAAGAATTACGATGATGAAAAATTATGCAATTAACCTTACAAATGCTTATATCGATGAATCATAAATAAAAATTGTTGACGCTATCAGACCTCGCTTTTCTATCCAATAAATCCAGGGTAAATAATATTAAAAATAATTTCCCCAAATTAGTTGGGTATAAAATACTGGCGAGACCTCAAAGCTAAAGCTTTTGAATATTTATTGTTCCACTGCGATTACAAATATAATAATTATAAAATAACTAATATAAATTTATTTATTTATCGTGTGTGCTTTCTGTCTATAACATACACACACGCGATCAGATTTAATTACCCAATTTATTTTCAGCCAATCTGTGAATATGATATTATTATTTTATCAAGGGAGAGGGTGGAATGAAAATTTATGGAATAATAAACCAATAATGTTTAATTATTGAAAATAATCCTAATTTTATTGAATCATTACGTAAAATTTTGTTAACAATTTCATCGGAACTGATTTGTTTTTGAAATGTATAGGATATTTTTTCTCCTAGTTTTGATATTGCAGCAGAAATCTTAGATTTTGTTGAAGTAAACGTCATATCAGAAATTGTGTATTTTTAATTTATAATTACCGATGATGTTTTTATTTCTCATGTAACTAAGTATACCTGTATTCGGGAAAGATGAATGTTGGATTTTTATCATGCCCATTATTCTCCGAAATTAGGTTTAACCACAGCGAAGATCTACTTTATAATTCACATCTGTTGTTGACTGTATTATTGAAGTAAATTATAGATTGAATTATTGATTCAATAATATTAAGAGAAGAGTACTTGAATCGTGATTATCATTTTACTCGATATTGGTTATTCGTTAAATTACAGATTGCTAGATACCATTTCTTGAGTAATTGTGCGTAGAATGAATATATATTAATTAATTTAAAATAAAATATCACCAAAAATATATAGGTGTAAATAGTCTACTTGTTAGTAATGAAGCGTGAATACGGCCTTTCCTAACCCTTTGGGTTACCTGCCATTTGAATTTGATTTTGTTTTGTTGTGCTTGAGCTTGTTACTGATAACGTAATTAACTATGACAACACTAAGAGAAATTTACATTTTGATATATCTTCAACAGAAATATGTCGGTCTTCACGAATGTCGGGATATAACTGAAGGAGTTGTCATAACTGGCCGGACATATCGTTGTGTATCCATTTTTTAACAGTTCTACTCAGTTAAAAACATTTCCGCGGTTAATTCAATTTTCACTAGACTGTAAAATTATTATAGAAAATTCTTATACCGGCTTTACACCTTCAGAAAGGAAAAAAATCGTATCACTGAACACTGTTCAACATATGTGAAAACTTGAAGCGGACAAGTCATCGTTGAATAAAATTTTAACGATATAAGGAAAATAATTTTATCCGTCAATTTTTCCCAGAACTTTCACTGATGCTAACCTTTAAGTCATGAACGTAGCAAACATCACCTACAAAACGTCTTTTCTACAACAATTTTTAGTTTTAATTATTGAATGTCTTTGAAATTATCTGAAATCAGTCACATTAAATTTATAATCTGTAGAGGGGGGAGTCGGAAGACCCTATATTAATATTAAAATAGGAATTTTTGCTACCTCTTTGTCGGAAACCTTAACACAGGACTGAAATTTTCACGGGTTACTTTTATACAACAGCCTTCCGCCAGAGGTTAAAAATAGTACCTACAAAAGCTTCGTGAAGCAGAGTAAAACTATTCTTTTAAATGGTGCGTTTTACTCGGTACAGGATTTTCTTAATCGTCCTTCTAGTATTTAAATCAAGGTTCCTGCAAAAAGTGTTGAATGAGCTGCCTTATAAAATAGCACATCACATATCTTAAAATTTCTATTCAGTTTTTTCTGCTCTTTTGTTTGTTTGTTTCATGTATTGCCTGGAGCTACGACAGAGGGAAGGACAGTTT
This sequence comes from Eucriotettix oculatus, assembly GCA_034510155.1. Lineage (NCBI taxonomy): Eukaryota > Metazoa > Arthropoda > Insecta > Orthoptera > Tetrigidae > Eucriotettix > Eucriotettix oculatus. Next base: position 62,715,511 of record CM067381.1, read on the forward strand.
CCTGGTCCAAGTAGTTAAAACTCCATTGCGTGTTCCTCAGTGTGTGCTTGTTTGTGTTTCCCAGTGTGTGTCCGTGTTGTGTTTATATTGACTTTTGTCTATATACACTTTCTTTTACTAATTTATTTTAAGTTTATTTGTCTTTAATTATTTACTTTATTTTGTTCATTTTTAATTTTTAATGTATGACGTATCCTATTTCCTCAATCGAGGATTAATGGAAACAACAATAAATCTAAATCTAATCGCGAACGTCGTCGTCGCCGCCGCTGCACGCATACAAGCAGGCTACGTAAGGGCGTAATGTATCCTGTAGTAAGCTCTATGTCATTAGGGTAGGAAGGATGAAAATTGTGTAGCGGGAAACACCGTAGAGTAATTGACTCTGAAAAATATCTATTCGATGGAAATATAAAAAGTTGAAATGTAGCTCTGAAACTTTCAGTACTGTATCTGTTACGATTTCCCTGAAAAGATTGGAAAGGTAGAGCCTTCCGAGTCCCTTTAAAGAGATTTTTTTAAATGTGCAACATATTTTACAGTTTTTTTTAAAAAATATGACTTTATATATTATTATATAATACTGCTCAAAAATAGTGCTCACGTAGCTCAATGACGTCGGATGACGTCATCTAATGCTGCTTGACCGGTCCTCAAGTATAAAAAATGAAGTATAAAATTAATCTGAAGTTTGTGTATATTTCTTTATCAGCACTAATTTTCTCATATTTACGGTAAATTGAGGGGGCTTAGAACACTCGTCTACGTACCACTGGAATAAAACATAAAGGAAAGGGCGTGAATCGAAGGTAGTAATGATTTACTCAACAGCCTTGGTTTCTAGGACAGAGTAATTATTTATCCGGTGGAGGAAAAGAGTAAGAACTCAAGATTTGCTTCTGGAGGAATGGATCACTTCCGCTTTCGCAATTACCGTCTGCGCCTTAGCATCGAAGCTCTTTATCCGAAGGGACTGCGGCGGCTACGTCTGGCGTCTCTTTTGTCTCGAGCTGCTTGATGAACGATCTAATGAGCTAGTTTCTGCCGTTTCCAAGCACAGCCCAAATAGCGTCGTCGTCGGGACGGATGGGATGTTGAAATATTTCTGTGACGGCAGAAGCACAATAATCTAATCCTTACGGAGAGGATAACGCAGTCGGCGCGAGCAGTAAATTTATCCAGTGCCCCGTTTTGGGATTCATGGAGAATTTGCAAGTCTAGCAGGCAGGCATTTTGAGCGGACTTACACACACCGGAGGAGTATTGACATGCAGTTCTAAGCTGCCTATGAATATGCATGCAATTTGCTTGCGTTGGTTACAGAAACTGCTACTACGACTACGGCTGCTGTAAGACTAAGAGATGAGGAGGAAAAGAGGGAGATTGCGAGTGGAAGACGGAGAGAGAGAGAGGACACAACAAACGACCTTTGACTCTGATTGAGTAAGGAGAAATGTAGGAACGTCAATGCTCAAATGATTTTCTTTGTTGTTTCCTGTGTTAATAGGAAGAAGAAATGCTTGTTTTCTTGTAAAATAAGCCAAAATATGAAAGTTCGAATTGAAATCAGCTTAACAAATTTAAAAAAACGCTAGTAAGATGCACGAGAGTTTATATTATCTACCAGCTGAGTGCCAAGTGTTACTCTGTAATTAATTTATATTATCTCGCAGCAGTATTCTACAGTAAACTCTGTCACCAGGTTACTAAACCTTCAAATAGATCGTCATATTTTTTAAAATTTGCCCCTCCATATCCCCTATCATTGAAATAGTACAAAAGGCTGAAAATGAAATGCTTTAATTATCTGAGATGGAATGCTACCGAATTAACATGTGTATAAATCGTAACTCAAACACTGCATCTCTACGATGCGCACACTTCATATGCTTAATTTCTAATTAATCGATAAATAATACACTCTGTACAATACATGGAATGAATAATAACTCCGCAATTTGAAATTAAATTATTAAAACAATGCTAAGCTACGACGCAATGAATTTGCGCATGTACTGATGGCAAAGTAGACTATTCAAGTGGAAAATTAAATAAAAATCTCGATATCCTAAAATGAGCCAACTATCGGGCTCATCTCTAATTAAAAACCATCCAGGTGATACCATGAATACAATAACAAAAATTTCATCAAAACCGGTCGAAAGTTTTTGGAGAAAAAGAATTACGAACACATGAAAACCGGAATTTTATATATAAAGATATAATAAAAAAGGATGCATGCATGTCGGCATATTATTAATAGAAATTTTAACACGTGCAAAAATGGAAACGAAATTTAGAAAATTTAGAAAAAATCACTGTAAGGGTGAGAGACCCCAAAAATATAGGTGGAAGAAAATTTAATCAATAAATGTTGAAAGTTATGATATTATCAGAGCGTGCATGTATGTGACGTCACTGCACAAGCTTGTAAGTTCACCTTACGATAATTTAAAATTCCGCCATATTTAATGGCGCCCAATATGGTGACCATTTCTTTATGTTTAATTCTCCGTATTTAATGCCACCTAATATGATTCTTATTTGTCTGCGTTCATATAGGCTTCACTGAAGTTTATACGTATCTTCCAGAAGATAAGTGTTAAATTAATGCATTTTATGGTTTAATATAAATAAATACCTGGGTAGTGCAAGTGAATAATATGCTAGTATATAATAAAAATAATATTCAGTATTCTCCCTGTACACATATTTATAAAATAAATTTAATCAAGATTACAATAAAATAAAAATGATTATTTAATTATTTTTATTTATACGAATTTCTTAAAACAGGATCGTCAAAATATTTAGAATATTGATCTCTATTCAAACTATATTATCTTGTCAAAAATTAAATAAGTTATAGAGATAGGATCATGACCTGTAGAAGATCCACTGTTTTTTGACAACAGGAGCCTTTTTTGATAATAAAATGTTATGTTTGAGAGCAAAAATAACCAAATATATACGTAGCAGAAGATCATTGGACATGATTTAATAAAACAAATTTTTGAACACCGAATTCAAGGTTAAGTGGTTTTTAAACCTGGTAGCAAACTTTTGATTGCGCAACGGTGTTTTAGGTATTCAATATTTAAGCTGTATGTTTGATATGAAGCTAACCCGTCAGATAGGAACAGGTGACAAGACATGTTTAACTATCTACAAACAGGTATGAAGATCGTAGATGGAAATTGGATTTGAAAGCAGTAGGAAGAGATAGAGATGAGATAAATATTAGCAAACAGCCAGTGAACCGCAAATTATTTCGAAGGAATTCAATTAAGCATTTAATGATGATTCGCTTTGCTAGTGAGGAATATGTCTGCTCTTGCCTTTGAAGGTCACGTAACATTTTCTGCTAGGGGAAGCAACGCGTATTTTTTTGCTTCATCTTAAATTCAGGTACAACGTGGAACTCACGGTTTACTCTCGTCTCGTCAGCTCTATACACCTTCCTCATCCTTTGAAGACTGGACAAGTTTGCATCAAGTTAGTGGAGTTTCCGAGTCAAGCCGTGGTAAAACCCAAACAAGCTGGAATAAATTCGCACGGGAGAGAAACTCTACGGCAGCCGCTAGATTCGCAAGTAAACAGGATATTTTGAGTAATTAACGGAACTAAGCAGCCTTCGGTTTAAATGAGGATTATCACAGTTCTTAGAAAAACGGAATGTATCCGCGTTCATTTCGTGTCAGGAAAGTTACGATTTAACGTGTGGGGATGTTCTGAAATGGTAATAAAGGCTATCATTAAATTTTTAATTTTTATATTAATTAATATATATTGTAATATTCGAAAATAGGGGGAAAAATATATTTAAATTGCCAACTCAATTGAGCGCCAAAATGTAATATACACTAATGAAACGAAAGGTTCTAGAGATTCAGTATTTAAGCCGTATGTTTGATGTATATATACTTTTAATAAAATATCCTTCCAATTGAAGCACAGCTTATGGTCATGGAACAATTTTGATAAACCAAATTCAAATATGAACTCATAAAAATTTCAATAGTATTTTTGATAACTTTGTGGAAATAGTAAGTTTATATCAAATATTTATAGAAGTCCAGATCAGCTATACTGTAAATAGTGAAGCAGGTAATGTCAATGTCTGTTACCAAAGTATGTGGATTTTTCAGATGAGGTAACGAAATCTCAATCCTCATTTAGATTTCGTGGTTCCTCCAAATCATTAAAGCTCGATTATTGATTGAAATCGAAGGATGTTAGGACCAGATCCACTGAAATGATCAATGAAATTCAGAATTTACGTATACAGTCGTCCTGGATGAACCGATTATAAATCTATTATTATCTACAAATTCAATATTTGAGTACATAAGGAGTTCATAAAATGAGGAATAATTAAAATTTAGTCAGTGACGGTGAATGTTTTAGAAATATGGTGGAATTGGTTGACAGTGGGTAGATTTTCTTCATTAGCAATACTGAAAAGACAAGGAGCGTGGCATTTCACATTCCGCAGATTATAAAAATGGCTTTACAAATGTAAAATATGCATTAAAAAGGTTTTCCAATAATCTCAAAAATATTAAGCAAGCGATCTGTTGTTTCTAAAATGCTCTGTAAGTTGCTGAATTATATATAGAATGAGGAGTGTCGTTTATTGAATCAACAGATTCCTGAAACGGTTTTCATGGAATTATTAGCAAATGAAGTGGATCAAATCACATGTTTATAGTCCAATTAAAAATATTGTGAACTTCTTTTAGTACACAAAAACAGGATATACATATTTTTTAATGTTTTTTGTAAAATTCAAATGTGTTTACAAATGATCTCTAGCTCAGCACCAAGCTCAGACTGTTCCTAAAACGTCAGTTTGGTTCTCTTCAAATGGAAGTCGATTTGACTTTAATGACTTTCCTTCTAGTGAAGAGGTTGTATTAGCCAACAAAGAAGAGGTTAAATTGACAGTTACCACTTAGAAAACCCAAATATAAACGGAAGATGCAAACAGAAAGTTGTTGACACCTTGCTGCTAGATGAATGGAAAATCAAGAATTTTTTCTAAACTGTTTGTCTTTGTAGGTAGCTTAATGCAATTTCCAACCAAAAGGTGAATATATTGCATCTTGGAAGACTCGTTTATTACACTTCGACCGGAATATGACCTAATGTAATGTAACAATTACCAGAATAAAAAAGAATTCCGCATGATGTCCATGTCATCTGGAAATCGGAAATAAATTACGTACCAGTTGATATTGACATCGGCCAACTGTAAAATAAATTGCCTGCACTAAATGTCCCTCATTACTTTAATTAGCATCCAATTCAAATATCTCTCTTTTTAGAGGGCGGAGAACGTGGTTAATTAGGTACAGCGTTCTGTCGCAAATTTCAAAATGGTAGTTTTGAAAAAGGAATTTTTATGGTCACATATAACGCTGATTATAAAATATAAGTAATTTCATTTAGAAACGATACGTTCTTCCATAACAATCACTGGTTAAAAATACTTTCTGAAGAAATTAAAGCACTAATTACAATATATAGATATCGTTATATTTCATGTGTCAAAATTATTAATGAGGCGTACATATAATATTGAAAACTGAATATAAATGCTAGTAGTTAAAATAGTAAACACAGTAAGCCTCGATTATGGATTTCGATTAATAAAATGATAAATGAAGGAAGGAAAAATTTGATCTGATACATTTGAGAATTTATCATATTCTGTAGAATATTTTATTTTTAATGATTATATTAACTTCGGAAGGAAAAGATTATGAAAATGTTTGATTAAACATATAAAAAAGCCATTTTATTCAATAAATAGTTGATTTAGTCCTATAATCTGTTTCGTTTCTGACAGAAAAACAAGCAGACCGTTTGGTGAAATTTTGGTGGTGTTCTCTTTTAATAATATTTAATACTATATTCTTTGAATCAACAAATTTATCCTTGTAAGTACTAGTTTCTAACTGCTTTCATGAATTATATTCAGTTATTTCTGGCAATTAATTATTTTGATAATTACACAAACCTGCGGTGTTGTAGTTTTCAGATTTTTGATAGTTGATTTCTATATATTGTTTATCTCTAAGGTCCCAACGTGATCTTCGTTTTATCATCACGTCAGGATTGTTTGCAAATTTTCAAATTTGTTAATAATGGAAATATTGATAAAATATGGAAACCGAAAGGCATGATGTAAATAAAAATGATTTTACTTTTGTTCCGTATGCGGTTATAGAGAATTTAATATATTCCCTCGTCCTACCAATTCCGCGTAGGATTTGTAATTTTAAATCTGTTTCAATGAGAAGGGTCTTAAACACGACCTATATTTCTAAATGTTAGTTTGTAATAAATGCAATATTTGTAAATATAAAAATAAAGTATATATTGTTAACCATAAAAAGGCTGGCTACGTAAATTGAATTTTATTAAATTATTGTATACTGATAATTAATAAATGCAAATTTAATGGATTCCTATTTTTATATAACAATTATTTTTTTAAAAAACACGTTTGGATTCAACGCTAATAATATATGAGAATAAATGATTAAATGTTAAAATATACGACATATCCAAAATATTTCAGGATTTATATCACTGTCCGTTACTGATAAGTAGTTTTTATGTTTAACTATCCTTTTGATATCCACGAGGAATATTTTTTGTTATTAGCTAGAATTTGGTTTAATTTTTGAAAATGGCTTGCTGTTTTTGAGGTAATATATTGAGTTTTCCTTCGACTAAAAGGTATTCCTGTTGAAAACGCAACATTCTTTTTTGAAGCTGCTAAAACAGAAAATTTATAATTCAGTAAACTAATAGGTTAGGAAATGTCACAGATTTAGTTTTTCTCAATGATTGTGACCTTCTCATAAACCTTAATTTCGTTCTCTCTCACACGAGCAGTCACACACTATGTGTAGCCTTTAATTACAAAAAAAATCAGCAATTATCTCGCCATCGAGCGGGTAACACAGGCCTACACTTTTATTTGTGCGTGCGTCTGTGCCTTTGATCGTACTGTGCCCTAATATGTTGTGTTCACGTGGGTAAAATATTGACGATACGTTAAAAACCGTGTGATGGTGATTACAGTGACGTTAACGCCGGTCTGTCACAAAGGTAATGTTCTGTGATCATCCCCTTTCCCAGCGTGCCACGCATAATTATATTATTTTGTTCCTATCCATTTCTCGTTTCTTTCTCTCTCTGATAAGCAGAAGCGCGTGCTTAATGGGACCGATATTAGTTACATCACCTGACACGGATTGCCAATTTCGCCTGATTGCCGTGATTTTTTTCCTACTCTTTCTCTCCTTGTCCGTCGCTACAACCCTCTTTTTCCAACGTTTGCGCTCTCTGTCGTTGTGCGTCTGTGTCTATTTACCTGGCAGACAGGTTAGCTGCTAGGGGTCGGCTTACATTGTTTCGTACCGGCAAATGCCCAATATTTGTCAACATCGACGGAACAATAGACAAGTGTTGCGTAACAAATTGACCGATATTAGCAACTCATCCTCTCTGATATATGACACCTGCCCCTAAAACCATCCCCTGTGTGATTGTACTGGAGGATCGAGATTTATAAGCCATACACACGGGGCGACTTTCAACGCACACTGGAGAGTGGTCATTCATTCACATACATAACGTTCTTTCACAAAATTAAAAATTTAATTTTATATCATCCGAATTCTTACAAACGGCTTTTTGCCTTAAACTATATTTCAATGCGATTTCTCTTAAGTGCATTGTACTTAAATAGTATATTCTTGTGAATGTTTTGTAATTTTAATTTTTGGAAAGAATGAACCATGTTAATGATTATTATTATTTTTTTTGGTTAACAGGCAACTCTCCTTTAATAGCATAGGAAGGGAATTGAAAAGGGGGGATGCGGAAGGTAGAGCAAGGTAGCCAAGGGTTGACTAGGGCCCCCGGGCTATGGTTTAAGGATCCTACCCGGTGTTTCACCTAAAGAGATGCAGGGAAAAACCTAGAAAACCTGCATCAGGTAGGTCGGGCATTGGGTACTATTCTCACGCCCTTCCGAATGACGGGAGACGAGTCTGCTGTGGGGACTCAGCATTCCCTTCTCCGTGTCTCCACCAGTTTCAGGAGGCAGTTGGCCGACTGATCCAATGGGATCAGCGGACAGCTCTTGCCATATGCCCAAGGTCTTTGACCCCGGTACATATACCTCCTCAAATAGGGGAAGGTGTCTCGGCATGTGAGAACTTTGATAAAAAGTACCCAGAGAGAGTGCGAATTAATAGATTTTGTATTTTAAATGCATCAAATTTCCAAACGTCTGTGCGACATTACATAAATAAATATTCGTATCAAACGAATTAACAAATTTTATTATATTTTTACAAAATGGTTAAACCGTTTTATAATGCATGAAGAAAACACGAGCACTCTATATCTCAGGCCTAATGGGTATAATATTTTTGCCAGTAGTTTTTCCTCGGTATTGCTGTACCGATTGTAGCTGGTTCTGTTGCACCAGTAGTAAGATGGACTGGAAAGAGGAGAGGATCTGGTGCTTTGGTTCGCGTCTCGGGCAATGCAAGCGGGGCCTGGTCCTGACGTGACGTCATCAGCCAGGGGCGAGTTTGATACCTCTCGTTTCAACGTACAAAGTACATGTAATATTTGAAATGAATATAATTAATAACAATGGAAACAACAATTTCGGTTGACTTATATGAATTAAAATTATTTAAGTAAATTTATTCAATTAACTAATTGAATAGATTGTTTATATATATAAATGTATACAGACAATGAATCGTCGTCTGTGTGATACACTCCCTTGGATGTCTCCCTAACACACATCCAGCTCCAAGCAAAGCAATACAGACATCAATAACACGTTCAGTTCAAAGAAAATATAACTTCAATTGTTTTTCGTTACTGTTTATTCATTGTAATTTTCACTATTTGTGACCAGTATTAATTTCCTTTGTGGTCAACAATTTAACATCAAACGTATATTAACGTTACACTTTTAAATTTATTTAAATCACGCGAAAAAAATAATAAATGGAAATGACATATTCGCAAACCCAAAGATATTTCTGTTTACCACCAGGGAGATGCTAACATACCAGAGACGTTGCTTATGCGCGAATTATTACTATATTTGAAATGAAAAGAAATGCGCGGTAACGTGTACGTATGTCACGTTACATCTGGTCAACCGCAGCGAAAGGGAATATAATTATTAAATGTACAAATCAAATAGTTTAATAGCTGCATATGATATGTACTGTGATATGAAGTAGAAAATAGAACAAAACTTTAAACAACAGTCATTTGCTAATTTGTATTTGAAAATGAAAGATAATTCATATCACTTTATTAGTTATATTTCTTTGGAGTTGTAGTCAAGGAACTTAAGACGTAAGAAAGTCGCCGTGATCACCAATGCAGCTGACTTTTAATCAGTCCTGGAGTTGGTCCAACGTTTTTCTTTTTGTACTTGGCGACCTTCAGGGATTGCAGTTCTCCTGGTGTAGGTAAGTGTCGGGTGGTCCAGAATACAAATGGGTGCTCTTCTCTTCCCTGTCCTGTAACTGTTATGGTCCCCGTAGCTGTTATCGTTGCCCGGAGGCTACATTGGCAGATTATTTTCAATTGGAGAAGACCCTCCTGTGCTACCTGTATCGTCTTTTTCTGCTCCCGTGAAACGGCAGCCTCTGCAGCCTTTCTCATTCGTACAAAATGTCATCTTGTAAGAACCCAGATAGAGAAAATTCCTAGGATACTAAAGTATTAGCAATACCAATAGAATAAGTTGGATATTACAATCAAGCCCATGAAACGAAGAAACAATTTTCCCCATAAAAATTCAATTTAGTATTATTAAATTTGAGGTTTAAATATACATTTAAGATTAGACAGTTTCATAAGCTTACTTTGCCCATTGAACACTAAATATATTGGTGAATAGTAATATACCACGAGAACAATATATATACAAAACCTTTGTACAGAACAAAAATGTAACAATAATTAATTAATTCAAGTTTCTTGTAATATAACGTAGTCAGTACTATAACTTAATAACAGATTTTTCTCAACACTATTAAAAAAAGAAGTTTATGAAACAGAAACACAAAATCAGTAGAAAGTGACTTAATTACATAACGGTATCATTATAGGCTATTGAGAGAGTATTTTCACGTTTATATATACGTTTATGCCCTTTAAAATTTTTTAAAAATCTCCACCACTCCCCAGCTGCGTACAAAAGAATAGTCGGCTGAATATATCACATTTGATGAATATGCGTCGCTAAATAATATAATTCACATTTTCCCATTTCTCGCAATATCGTTATTATAACAGCACCGTATATTAAGCGCTTATATTGTAGTACTTATTTAAACGCTAATAACTTGACGCACTGACCGCATGTCATTAAGATAACTTCATTTCACATTAATATAGCATTTATTGTAGCGTTTTTTAATTGCTAGAATTTAGAGGTTGGTGGAAATATCGCAAAAGTTTTAGAGTGGTCGAGAGGACAGACTACTTGGGTAATTACGAACCATAAACTGTTCCATAAAAAATGGTTTTATAGATAAATGGTTAGGATAATATAATTATTACTCTTTCAGAGAATTACCTGTAATGCATTAAGATAACGGGTGTTTAACTGAGAAACTTTGTTCCTGGATATATTTCACAAAGGAGAGGCTTGAAACAAAATGGATTAAACGATTCGTTAAGACGACTTGTCTCTGTTTGACTTGGCTTTCGTTAGTTGTACAGTTGTGTAAAACTCAGGTACTCACTTCCCAATGAGTTTTTTACTATTCATTATGTAGTATTATTGTGGTTTCTCCTGTCAAGTGTTTGTCTGAGATTGTAGGTCCTCAGAGAACCGTAAACAAGAAAAGTAGGGATCCTTTGCAGTTTCTCGAAGTTGTAGAATCTGAATCGATGCTGGTTCGGAACGTTGAAATGAAATGAGATGCGAGGATTATCTGGAAGGTTCTACAGATTTAAGAAAAGTCAGGCAAATTTGGTAGTGTAGGTAGGTACACTTGAGTCTGATCAGGTAAGAATCGGAAGGTTGAGTTTTTTAACACTTAAAAGCACAGACATGTAGTTTTAGATATTTGTATAATTACATTCAATATTATATACTGTTAGAAGTGGAAAAGGAACAGAAGGTTGTTAGACTAGGATCTAACAGCCCTTTTAAAGTGGTGGACGCCATTGCCCTAATATGGAGGATCGTTGATTTATCAGTATTCGTCAGCATTTATGCGCTACATCCGGGTTTGTTCACATGTATTGCAAACGAGTTAAGGAATGAGTCCATCCACGAAGACGAAAACGAGAATTCGTTACACTCCATCTCACACGAATGTTAGCGTAATAGTTACAGAAATTTTGTTTTACATATATCGTACTAATTCCATGCTAAAATACTTAAATTAATTAAATTTAAATACTTAAATTCAAAGTTATTCGTGATGCTGAATGATTTCATAAATCAATAATAAAGAGTTAAACAGTTTCGATAAAAAGCAAATGAGTAAAAATCGAAACTTAATGCCTACAAGGGCAGCTTCAAACCAAATTTGTTTCAATTAATTATTGGAAAAACAGACGTTAATTGATTTGCCATTTAATTTTTTTTAAATATTCCTTTGTTACAAATTTTAAATTAATATTAAAATCTAGTTATCAATGCCCAAACAATTAGTCCTCATACAACACAATAATTTTATGGACTTTGATAGCTATATTTAGTTTATACCAGTCCAATTAATAGAATCGTTTAAAATTTTAGTTTATAATTGTTTTATTAGCTGCATCATTTATTGTTTAATTAAATATTATGTTATTTTGCTTTGTGAAACTATGTTATAGCTTGGTTACGTTTAATATTTTGTCCTAATTCTTTCCTACCTCCTGAATTGCTTTCTTAATCTGTACAGCAATCTTATGAAGTAAATCCGTTTTAAGTATTTTATTTTTGAGATCAAGTTTTATGAATTTGTCTACAAATTATATTTTAATTTCGCCTCTTATCAAAAGTTCTTGTTGAATGAAATTGTAATTTTACGGGCTTCCCTTACACTTTGGCAAACCTTGATTGGCTGTTAACACAGGAAGTGACGTAGTACTTTACGCTCACCTACAACGCCTCGATGGGATGGAAAAGGATGATGTTAACTGCGTTGCTACTAACAAATTAATTATCCTTCCTTCCCTCTTGTGGAGAGAAGATACTGCCATTACAACATTCACGACACCATTTGCACGTACCTAGAACATCCCCTATGAAATGTCTTTATGCTGCCTCCACCCCATCCTTTATGTTCTCCGCGAATATTGCGAAATTATATCCCCCATATCCAACGTAGCATTACAGTGTGTTGCAAGTGCAAGACAGAAACACTTTGGCTGCCGTTTCCGAACACACAACACTAAGGTCTATCTGTCTGTCTGAGTAATTTCCAGCAGTAAATTCTAGGGGACGTAGCTCATCTCTCTGTCGCTCTCTCTCTTCCTGAAGGCATGAGTAAGGACGCCATTATTCTAACACCTGCGTTCCAGGGGACAATGGGAACTCAAGATATTTAAGCTTAATAGTCTACTGTTTCAGTCATCAGCAATATACGTAGTTTCGTTCGTGTCACCAAATTGTGTAGACTGACTTGAATCTATTTGACAGGACGTAATCATTATGTTACTCTGGACCATTCAAACTTAGTTTTTCTAAAAGTTTGTTAATTTTATTTAATCACATAATTTTGAATAAAACTTCTATATATATTGTAGAAGATTCCGCGTTCCTCCGTATTCGAGGATTTCTTAATTCCTTTAGGGCGCCAGGTATTTTTCACAAAAAATACCAAAAGATGATTTTAGTAGTTTTAATTCCAATCAGAGCATGAGAAAAAAATTATATCTGCAGGGCGTGGTCATTCTCTCGTCGTCCCGCCGACACAACCTGCTCCTTCCACTACCCCATGACGACTCTTGCCCCTCTACATTGTACTACGACTACATTGTTGGCCCGAGTTGCGACAGTTCCTCAACAATTGCAACTCGCAAGCTGGCCTGCATTGTTAAGTGTAACTTTTCATGTTACAATATATAGAAAATTGTTTTCAATAATTAATTTTGTAATTCTAGCAGAATTCAATCTCAGGATACAGTTTGTAGTGTTCAAATTAATACATGGAAGCGGTCTAGGAAAATTGTGACATGCCAGTTGACGTCACGTTAATTCAAAGTTAGTGTTTAAGAAACTTCATTGCAAAAAAGTGAAGCGAAAGTCGCTGGTTGAAAAGTTGTGATCTTCGGTTGGGTTCTTTTGGTAGTCTTTCGAAGTAAATGAATGTATTTTACGTTGTAATCAGGTCAATTAATAGTTAACATTATATATATAACTCACGAAGAGAACCCAGAAGTTGCGAAAGATACGCTAATGAAGCTAAGTATTTATTTTGTAGCCGAGGCAATTACTTAAATGTTTCCTTAAAACAAAAGGTATATATATATTATTTGCGTATCGTCGCATTATAAAATGTTTAAAATAATACTTTATCTTCAGGAACGAAGAAGTATATTGGAAAACATAATACGAAGGTTTTCTCGGCGTATATGTTGAAAAAAGTATTCTCCGGTATATTCTCAGGAATACTTTATTCATTAATAGCGACCAGCTGTCATCAGCGAAATCATTTTGAAGACCATATAGGATTTAGCAACTAGAACCGAAACAGGAACGTAGATTCTATACGGAACAATAAATTTTTTGGGCCTTGAAAATGATCTGAGAACTATTTATTTTTCTCTGGATGCTGTAGCACCCGCAAGGATGTGGCCATATGTAAGGATCTAATTGACAGTGTTATATAAATTATAATTATAAATTTCTACGGGTAAAACTATCTTAATTAATTATATACGGGGTTAATATGAAAATTATTTCTCAACGTAACCGATTTTACGTAGAAATTTGGAGCGAAATTTAATTAATGATCCAACATATGCACACCTCCTTCCTTCCTTATTATTGAAGCTATTTTCTTTGAGCTTTTGTAGTTTGCATCATCGTCTGCACGGAGGGAAATGAGAGTGTATTTATTCAGGAGAACTTGTAAAACAGGATGCTTATTAAGTTATTATAGAGGAGGCGGAAATTACAGCGGTGCATAACAGACGAAGTCCAGGCCAGACAGACGAGACGAATAAGAGAGTAGGAGAGGTATTATGTAAGTAGTCAAGTGCAGTATTGCAACACACACATAATACGATAATATATAGTTTATAATAATAAATAACTATGATTTCATGCTAATAATTCAACCCTGCAGGAGAAAAATAGAATTATATTTTTGAGGATCAGTTCCTTCGGAATGTTTGAAATATGAATAAAATAATTGATGTCACTAAACGTTATTTTTAAAGACGTTCTCTTGGCCTCGTCCCTCTTTTCCTGAAATAGAATTTTAAATACTATAAATATAATATTAATAAGTTTGTTATACATATTTGGTTTATTGTGAAATTCAAATATATTGAATATAACTCCCCATGACGTACTTTCTGGCTTATTATAAACCAGTCAAGAAGCATATTTTGTGTTGAAAATAATGAGACGTTTTAGGTGATTTTATGGTAAGACCTTATAAGATGATGGATATGAATAATGGCGAAAATTGTCAGCAACGTATTAAATATCTTGAGCCTCATCATAAATTTCTGATAGAGTAAAAGTGCAAATTCATAACTAAGACGTTAAAGGGATATTCGCACTCATACTACTAAGAAAATATAAACTTATCGATACATTAAAGCTTTTAAATAAATTGTTATTCACTTATGGCAAAGAGAATTTTCAAGCACCAAGTCGTGCAAGCGCTTGCTTGTGAACAGGCAAGAAGTTGCATCATTAGTGTAGTAGACAGTCACCAGATTGTGTGGATTCTTGCATCAATAAAAATATTTTATGTCTCCTCCTTTAGTTTTTAAGAAATGAAGAATATTTTGGCGGTATACATTTATGTGGAATACCTGAAAACATGTTATTGTATATATTTTTTAATTTGAGTGAATTATATGTTTATTTCATCATTAAATAATGTTGAAATATAATATTTAAATATTAATTATGAATTTCACGCATAATTCACGAGGCTTGTCCCGTATAAAAAATAAGTCATTAACATGTTAAATATACAAATAAAAAAAACAAAGAAATGGTTAAAATAATTATATTTATCTATATTTCTTTGAATCATAATTGATACGTCAAACAAATTATTATTTTATTTGATTAATTTCTTCTAATGTTTTATTAAAATATATTTCTAACAAATGATTTATTCATTCATAACATATATATTGCTCGTTATCATGTCTCCGATATAGCCATTGACTAAATATGGAGGGAATAAATTTTCGTATGATTTCATTTATACTTAAGTGTTTTTTCTTGTACATTTGGCTGCCGTTGTAGTAACCTGAGTGTAAGCATTGTAAAGTATCACTAATATACGTTTAAAGTAAACCCTCAATAACATTTATGAAAAAGTAGATTGTACATTTCACACATAATTACAGCGTGATTAATAAGATTTTTTTATTAATTTATGTTTACATTTCAATGACTTTTTGACTCTTCGGGAATTTATTTATTTACTAATTTTTTTATATCTCGATCATTACTGATCCAAGTATATTTATAATTAGCAGAAAAGTATGTTCGTTGCTTGATGAGTTGTAGTTAGTTAGTAGTCTATTTTCTTTTATCAGTTTATAATGACTAATTGATTAACACGTATATTCTGCTGAGCCCACTAAAGACTTCACCGTTTTCTTTCCGATGTTTCTAAACAATAACTGCAACATAGACACGTTCCAACCCTCCACTGCTATTCACTCCAATTTCTGAGCATGCAAAAAATATTACCATCGTAAATGAAAAATAAATAACCATGGCACAGCACAAGTGGGTAACAAAGCACGCTCACAACGGATATCCTCAACAGAAATATGGAATTACGAGATGATACTTGTACCTCTTCATTGTAAATGTTGTCTGAAAGTAGTCGCACGGCAATGACTCGCTTCCAAGTTCTTGCACTCAGTTGCGGTCACCAGTGTAAATGGCACTGCAAGGAATTAAAGCAACCACTGACTGCAAATAACTCGCAAGAGGGAAAGGGCCATTATCAAAAATGAAGTTTTATGATAAAATCTCTTCATTATTCTACTAAATCGATCGTCATTAAAAGGTAATATTTTATAAAAATAAAAGGATAGATTTAGGAGATATAATTTTCAGGTGTAATATAAAATGTTGGTATTACAATACCCGTGTGAAGTTTACACGAATTAGTTGAAAACAAAAAAAATAATCATAATTTTATATTATGATTTTTTGCCATCGTTGAACTAGTTAGCAATTTGTACTGTAGAAAACCTGTCATTCTGCACAAAGTAATAGTGTCAATCGAATTTGCCACCTTGCAAGTTGATTTGAGGATTAACTGCGATGAAGTCTTCGTCTAATTGAAAGCAGCCGAAGTGAAGGGTGTGGGAGGGATCGTGGAGAAGATCCTAGAGGGAATGGACCATAATATTAGTGGCCGTGTAACCACAGCGGGGCTAATTGGCGGATTAGAGAAGGACGAGGCCTTGTAGCCACATCATTAGCGGCTAGCTTAGAAATCCCTTCCTCTTCCTCGATAAGACACTGAAGTTGCCGGACCAATGAGTCATGAGTGATCCGGGAAGCTATTTGGTAACAACGAATTTGATGTTTTTGTTTGTAGATGAATTGGAAAGATCAGTTGTTGGGGTATGATGTATAAGAATATCTTGCTAAGAGCAACAATCAACTTGTCGTAAAGCGGAGAACTTTAAATCAGCTGTAATTCACTCGAATGTACTTACATTTACAATTTATTTTCGTTTAGCACGCACTTGCATATCTCAGTCTAGACGGAAAGAAATGTGCCTTACTGCAGGTAAACGATAACGAAGTTACAATACATGTTCATGATAAATGCGTTTTTTTTGGTTAACAGGCTACAGGAGGGTGATCCTGAAACAGGCAACTCCCCTTTAATAGCATAGGAAGGAAATTGAAAAGGGGGGATGCGAAAGGTAGAGCAAGGTAGCCAAGGGTTAACTAGGGCCCCCGGGCTATGGTTTAAGGATCCTACCCGGTGTTTCACCTAAAGAGATGCAGGGAAAACCCTAGAAAACCTGCATCAGGTAGGTCGGACATTGGGTACTATTCTCACGCCCTTCCGAATGACGGGAGACGAGTCTGCTGTGGGGACGCAGCATTCCCTTCTCCGTGTCTCTACCAGTTTCAGGAGGCAGTTGGCCGACTGATCCAATGGGATCAGCGGACAGCTCTTGCCATATGCCCAAGGTCTTTGACCCCGGTACATATACCTCCTAAAATATATGAGAACTTTGATAAAAAGTACCCAGAGAGAGTGCGAGGCATTCCCGACATGATCAGGTGAGCCCCGCAGTCACTCTGGGCTGAAGCGTCTGCGAGAAAACTCCCGCAGCGCCCTTCTTTCGATAAATGCGTTGTTTTCTCTTTGGTATATAAAGGTTATTACATGCTGATGCACCTCGACTTCTAACAGGAGATGAACGTTCCGAGGTCGCAGACCTTGGAAATACGGTAAGAGTTGTCTTCTCTTCCCATTGTATCAGTCGACCAGCTGCTCCTAAACTGGTCGAGGCCCGGAGAGTTACATGCTGCGACCCCACAGCAAATTCCTCTCTAGTCGTTCGGAAGGGCTTGAAGCAAGAACGCGATAGTTAGATATACCTAATAAAGGCTTCTTAGGCTTGGCCTGAACCTCTTTCATTCGAATACCAGATAGAATCATTAAACTATGGCTTCGGGGGTCATAGGAACCATTATTTTACTTCCTTACTTTCAAATTTACATCCTATGAAGTTGCCAGTTTCTGAATCACACTTATGTACTCTGTTACCCGAAAAAAGAAATGAGACGGAAAAAAGATATAACAAGAATTTATACCTTATCTTTCTGTTTCTAAATTGCTTTTGTTGTGGTATTCAGTCCTAAGACTGGTCTGATGCAACCTTCCCTGTTAACCTATCTTGCGCAAGCCGTTTCATTTATGCATAACTAGCACATCCCATATCCTCCCTAAACTGTGTCTCTCATCTGTTATTACCCCACACACTTCCCTCCAATGCTAATTTTACAAGACCATCGTGTCTTTAAACGTGATATATTAATCTATTGCTTCTCTTGGCCTACGTCCTCCATATTTTCCGGTCTTCTGTTTACAACTTCCTCGTTAGTGATTATATCAACCCATTTGCATTCTCCTATAGCACCACATTTCAAAGGCTTCTATTCTTTTCTTTCCTGCAACTCCTATAGTTCACGTTTCACACCCATATAACGCCACACTCCATACGAACATTTTTAGAAACAATTTTCTAATATTCAGACTTATATTACCGGTAAGTAAATTTCGCGTTTTCACGAAAGCCTTCCTAGTCTGTGCTGTTCTACTCTACTATGCTTCTATCAGTTATTACGCTGCCCAAGTAGCAGAATTCCTTAACTTCCGTCAAAATTTCCCTTCTCAATCTGACACCCTTTTTTATTCCACTGTTACCCATACTACACTCCATTACCTTGGTTTTCACTTTATTTATCCTCATATTGAAATATTTCTCCAGGACCACGTTTATGCCATTTATTATGGTTTCCAAGTCTTTTTCTGACTCCTCTAGTACTACAGTTTCTAAATTAAGGTTCCAATAAACCTAAATACCATCATTTGCTACTAAATAACAAAGACCGCCCCAAGAATAATTAACGGTGGAACAGAAAGAATGGATAACTAGTAAAATGACATGGTTCACATATTGTTTCATTTATTGACACGAAATACAGAACTGGACAAGTATTCACATTGGAAGTGTAATAGAGAAAAATCGGTCTGTCGTTCTGTCGAAGCGGTTTAATTCCCTAAAAGGTTTCGGAATTTTTCAAAATTGGCATAAAGGAGAATTTAATAAGGAACATGCAGTGACGTCATAAGAAAGAAGACTTGCTATAAATATAAATCTTGTTTATTATGGTTGCCGACTTCAGAATTATGGATTGAAATTTATGGAGCAAAGGCAGTCACCATGTAGATAGAGAGTACGATAGTTAACAGATAAAAGCTAGAAAACATTTATTTTTAACTATTTCTCAGATAATGTAGCAGAAATATAACATAGGCATAAGGTTTGAAAGTGTCTCCAGTATAATAGCTGCCTTGGATTTTAAGATTTGGACTTTCTCAATATTTCAATAAAGATTTTAAGATTTGTTTCATTAAGTTCCTATTCAGAGAAAAATATAAGCATGAGTACATGTTAAGTTTTTAATTTATATATGTAATAAAATATTTATTTTAGGTTCCAATTTCAAATATTGCTTTACAAATAAAGCACTGTCGTTATCGTACAATATTATAAATATTATTCTATTGTAGGTTTATTATTCTAAAGTTTTGGAGTGACGTAGATCGGCTGTCAAACTAAAAAACAGAGGCGATGAATCTTAAGTGTTATACTCTGCTCTTAGAATTAATGTCAGAATCGCTTGACCTGATGAATAAGTTTAAATTTGGGAAATCCTTGGGGATACATTTTTCGGTATCACCCGGTTGCCTACCCTTACAGCTCCTTCTGCTGGGTCTGGATGAATCATTTTATTGGATAGGCCAGAGCAGGCGGCGGTTATTGCTTTGTTTCAGCCAATAAAATGTTTTTTGTTATATCATCTTTCTGCCAGAAAACTATCTTAAGTATAATCTGTTTTCTGTCGCATTGGTAGTGCGAGGCGTTGAGAAATTAAGTATTTTATTTTGCACTAGTTTCTGTTCCCATTTCTTTATAAAGATACTATTGTTCTGCCAATACTTATAATACTGCATTACATACTTAAATAATAGTAATTTTCAGTGTCTGTTGGGTAAGTGAAAGATTGTTAAGTAATAAACGAAGAATAGGTGATTTGAGAAGAAAGAGTTTAATTTATAATTTGTTTGTTAGAACATTAGTGATGTCGGTCAATGAAGAGACATTGAAAATAATCAGATTGGTTCTAATTAGTATAACACATATGTGTCTTTAAATATTAAGAACGTTTTAAGAAAGAGTGTTTCTTTTTTGAAAACTGAGGAAGGACTTTGCCTTGGGATTATTTTACAACATTTTATATCTGTTTCATAAACTTTCAACATCAGCTGTTGGAATATTTATGTAAAACCTTTCAAGTCTGTAATTCGTCACCGTTGCTATAGAAATTTCCTTCATATAGTCAGTTTTAACAAGTATCGATTCTAACTATTGTAGTGAGAGAGTGGATGAGTGATGCTGAGGCAGCGGCACAGCACCACATGCTTTACAGCCATTAACCCGCATGTCGTCCTCGTCTACTAAACTTGGGCCGCGTAATTAGCCTAATTATACACAAGATATTTCATTGTGCGTGTGGGAAGGGGGTGGGTGTGAGTCCCGCATGCGTTACCCCAAACCCCTAAGTAAAATGCAAACATTACGCCCTCATCGTCTTCATTTGCAGCTAGCAGTCAAAGCAAATTCGAAACGCCTCCGCCAGAGGAAGTCTTTGCTTTGCTCAGCGCAAATGGTTTTGCCTAATGGCGGTAATGAAGCCAGAAAATAGACTGCCACTACCAATCCTCAGACAACCCCTTCTCTGGCGTCTACAAAAGTGTGACTCAACAAAACGATCAGCTCCAACAAAGAGGCAGCACAGTCACCAGTAAGACAAGACACACCCACGAAGGGAAATGTGAGTGTCATATAGATATTATAAATATATCAAGAACACAGTGAATAAGTTTGCAACATAAAAAAATAGCAGAACGTACCGTTTTTCTTCGGGTGCATGAGCATTTGCATAAATAATTTAACATATTCTTCCATCAATTACAGCTATAATGAGTGTATCTGAAGCTCTTTTGGCGTTTCTTCTTTTTAAAATTATTTATATAATTATTCATATGTAAATGAAGAGGTTACAAAAACGAACAATTTACTGTAATTAATTTTTTAAAAAATACGAATTCTTATAGGAATAACTTTCATTGTTACTTTTTCGCTTTTGAAACTGTATTTCTGTTAAAAGAAGGCGAAAACGTCACAACGAATATAAAAAATTATCGTTCTACAGAACGTTTGCAATATTTCATGAATATCGACTTATTTTACTCTAATCCTTTTCTTCCTAAGTTCTTAAAAATTTAGTTGTTGTTGTGGTATTCAGTCGTAAGACTGTTCTGAAGCAACCCTCAATGCTATCTTGCGGAAAACGTTTTATTTCCGCATAACTAGAACATCCCACACCCTGCCTAAACTTCTTAGCTCATTCCATCCTTCACCTCCCTCTTCTGTTCTTAACCCCCACACACTTCCTTCTAATGTTAATTTTACAAGACTCACATGTCTCAAAACGCAGCCTATTAATATATCCCTTCTTTTGGTCATCATCCTCCATATTGCTCGCTGTTCCCCTATTCTGTTCCTCGTTGGAGATTCTATCCAGCCATATGATTTTCAGCATTATCCTATAGCAGCACATTTCAAATGCTTCTATTCTTTTCCTTTCTACAACTCCTACCGTGGCGCGTTTTACTCGTTACAGGATTTTCTTAATCGTCCTTCTAGTATTTAAATCAAGGTTCCTGCAAAAAGTGTTGAATGAGCTGCCTTATAAAATAGCACATCACATATCTTAAAATTTCTATTCAGTTTTTTCTGCTCTTTTGTTTGTTTGTTTCATGTATTGCCTGGAGCAAGGACAGTTTCCTGGTCCAAGTAGTTAAAACTCCATTGCGTGTTCCTCAGTGTGTGCTTGTTTGTGTTTCCCAGTGTGTGTCCGTGTTGTGTTTATATTGACTTTTTTCTATATACACTTTCTTTTACTAATTTATTTTATTTGTCTTTAATTATTTACTTTATTTTGTTCATTTTTAATTTTTAATGTATGACGTATCCCATAGATGGATGAGTAGTTGAGAATAGTAGGACAAACGTTTGAGTACAACCTTTTTATTGTAAACAGAAGTCTGCAGGGTAAGAAGAATCGTAAAGGGATACAATTTCAAAAATAAGCTGTTATACGAGAAAAATTAAAAAGTATTAGTTGAAAACCAGGGAATATTTGCAATTTTTCATTTTAGTGCTTTTCGTGTATTTAATTTCAAATTTATTTAAACTTAATTTAATTTATTTTCTATATTAATACATATGTAATCAATTACGCATTAATTATCTAAAGTAAGAGTACGTAATACGGTGATAAAATTTTTTAAAATTATATCTGCCACATAAAGGATTTGACATTATTTTCTAAGTAATGGAGGCGTTGACCAGTTTTTAATGTTTTTTATATTTAAATATATCGTTGTACACTGTACGCATAATGTTGTGGCTACTACATCCCAAATTGAACGTAGTCTCCGATTGTCCAGCTAGACTAACGATTGCTTGTCTCTCACTCCCACAACAGTTGTTGGTTCTTTTGCTGTTAAGCGAGGTCACTGATCTGAAGCACGTCCTCCCTTCCATATTGCACGCAAGAGAGTAGTAGGACCGTAGTTTTACTGAGGAACACGGGACACGTTCTTGCACGAGGAGAAGAGGAGGGTTTTGGGAGCACTTTCATAAATTATAACGCGCCTCCAGGAATTATGGAAGACAACGCTGCTGTGCGCTGCATTCTTAATGGACACGACAAGCTATGCGAGTCATCCCTCCACATTTCTCTCTCTCTTCTCCCAGGATGATAATTCCGCCCTTAATTATCTCGCGGGTAGATAGGTTTAGCTTCTTCCAACAATAAATATCTCGAAAAAAGCTACAGTTGTGATTGCTAATTTGCTAAATTTCGCAAGAAATACAATTAGATATTCATCTGGTAAATAATTTTTTATTTTATTTTTTAAAACTGATAGTCATATTTAATCTTTAATACAGGAGGAAAACTGAATAATATTAGAATGTAAAGATCACCCTAAAAATATACAATTTTTAATTGACATACAGCCAAATTTGTCTGTGAAACTTTTAGTTACTGTTCGGTTAGTATAATTACAATTACGCCGTTTAGTTCATATTTGTGGACTTTATTTTGTTAATCTTTGAACAGAAAAAATCATTCTATACTGTAGATAATTTTGTGTTGCGGCCTAAAATAATTTATTTTTTATGTTTCATTCGTAGCTTTTGCTGGAAGAAATTATTCACATTGTGGAATGGATTTTTTTATTCAAAAATTCACCTGATGAAGTTCACAAAAATGGGACAAAACGTCGTAATACTATTACTAAATTGTAATTAAATAGTTTGCTGACAAATTTGGCTGTATTTAAAATTTTATTCTTAATGACAGATAATTTATTTTTGATTGTACACTTTGCTTTCCGAAAATTGTATCCTGTTTAAAGACCTGCGAACGTTACTTTTTTAATATATTTATTTATGATTGAAAAATTAAATAAGTCCTTATTATGTTTCTTAAATTTTAACGTAAATTTGATCAGGATCTTTCTGCTTATGTAAACCAATAATTTACACCACAGTAACATAATTTTAAAAAAAATACATTCTATGTCAGATAGTTACTTTACCTTAATTTTCACGCGTCGTATTGTTAATGATCGGGTATTTTGTAGGATAAAAATTACTGTAATTGCTTAAATATTGTTTTAGGTGAAAATCATGTGTATGATTTCTTAAATAGCTGTATTGTTTAAAACAGATCGTAGGCTCAGGTGATACTGAAATTTCTTTATAAACGGAAATACATTTAAGCCACTTTTTAATCCTGAATTAATTTCTTATTATATATTTTTGTCTACATTAATTTTCTGTAAGTACTCGTAATGATCTGAAGCACGAGCGCTTCTAATAAATAATTCACACAGTGTCACGAAATGGCCGTCTCTTCTTATGCATCTCTCTTTACGACGAAGTTGCTGCTGCTTGTAATGTAATGTCTTTATGATCAATTACAGACTTTCTTCCAGCTCACTCGGGAGTGTAATTGAGTTGGGTATGTAGCAGTAGTGGGAGTCCCGGAGCCAGAAATACAATATTACCTCCCATCCCAACCCTTTATCCTTTTCCCCAGATATTTCCTCATCTCGACGACGAATTTCACGTCTCCAGGGAGAGGAATGGAAGGGTTGTCACTCACTCCAGACAGTGTTTCTTTAGCAGATGGTTGAAGACAGATCCAGGAGTAGATTATGCTTATTTAAAGCCAAGAGTTTTTTAGAAAAAAAAACCTTTAAAAGAAAAAATTACTGCCTTAGACTAAACACGAAGAACACAAAAATGACTTACTAAGACTAACGTTTATTATATTTATGAAGCTGTGATGAGATGTGCTCAAGATTGAACTTATAATTCTTATGTAATTATATACTTGTTGTAATGACAAATAATAAAGTTGATATTATACAGCAGCGTCTAAAAAACATTCTTCCAAAATTTCAGTTTACTTCCGACTGGGATAATAAGGAAAGGATTTTCTCTGAGTCAACAAAATTTGACCACTATGGGCATAAAATAGTTTTGCAATCTGACAACGCGTTGAATTATTTTTCTTTTAAATATGTGTTTTTATCTGAAAAAAATGGCTTACTTAGGCAAATTTTTTTAAAAAATTTCAAGAATACAAAAATGGCTGTATACTACCTTAAAAAGTTTCAAATACTGTGCTTGTAGTAAATCGACTCAAACATCAAAGAATTTGATCGCCATATAAGTTAAATAATACAAACCACATACAATGAAAAGTTGTTCGACAAGTCATCAAAATGTAATACCATTCTTATACCACCTAATCGCCAAAGACTCATTTTCCTTATTATGGCAGAATCAAAAAAATCCTACCCTTAATCTTCAAGCCTATTAATACTTCTACAATTTAAATATATAATATTTAAGAGAAAATTGAATTTCAGTGTGGAAGCCGGCGTGTAATTATAAGCATTAATATGCGTTCCTATACAAATTATCCAATTGCCGTTTCTTTTGAGGTGAACAGGCTACATAAGGGTGATCCTGAAACAGGAAACTCCCCTTCAATAGCATAGGAAGGGAATTGAAAAGAGGGGATGCGGAAGGTAGAGCAAGGTAGCCAAGGGTTGACTAGGGCTCGTGGTCCCTACCCGGTGTTTCACCTAAAGAAAACCTGCATCAGTGAAATTACTGTGTTTTTATATGCGTAATTTTTGCAGCATGAGAGAGAATCATTCTCACTCCATCTATTGTTACAGCAGGAGTTTTGTTGGAGGTCACGGGATTGTTGTTTAGCCATCATTGTTAATTCAGATACAGGACTGTTAACATGTTTTCGCTTTTAGTTACAGTTCCACTCAAATTTGTAATCCACTAATCAGATAAAATTAATGGTTTTATAATGGATTGTTACATGTAGCCTAAATATCAGTACTAATACGGTCAAAGCAGGTTTCCGGGGACAAAACCGAGAATTCGCCTCGCAGCCGGGGACAGAGGTTTGAAACAGGGGACTGACTTCGGAAAAGGAGGGCGAAAGGTCTCTCTAATTAATATAATTGAATTCCCGGGCATTCAAGTTCCGTGCGAACTAATCGCTTTTTTATAATTAAACTTTTATGTAACTCCTCAAAACTGTTCTTATGTTTTAATGGTCGTTAAATATTTTTCCTTATTGAAAAATGACGTATAAATAAAATATTACTTTTTTTATCATCTCTATTTTAATTTATTTACTATATCTAATATATCTAAATATGAATGTTCTTATTTTCTCAGCCTACCGACTTTTGTCAGGAATTTGGTAGAACATCAAAAACTCATATAAATAATGACCTGAGAGGTTTATATCATCTTCCGTCATTTTTATTTCATAAAATTCCTTGGTGTCAGTTTAATTACTTTTCTTTATGAACAGTGACATTTTTTCTACCCATCTACCAATGGTCCTTCTGCCACCTTTAATATACCATGTTAGTACATAGTGCCTTAATTTGTATTCGAATTTAGTAATAAAACTTCATTTTAATATTTTACAAGCACGTAAAAAACACACTTCAGCAGCCCCAACAAACCACTGACACACATTCAAACAATTTTAAATTTTAGATTACGGTGCTCTGAAAATAAGTTTATTTACATATTAATACTTTCTACTTCTTATTCCCCATTTGTGATTATGCAACACGCTTATGCAGAAGTTGTTTACGGGTGACACCAGTTAATTAGCAAAAATGTGAAATTTACAAGTTCTTGTAAGGCATAATCCATCCAGGGATTATGTATTTTGAGCAGCTTATAAATATTTATTATTCACTCAGCACACACAATGGAGTTTAAATAGAAATATATATTTAACGTGGAGGGACACGTAAGAATAGGAATGTGGGTGCACACGAATATATTAGCATTTACTCAATCTCATCCGAATAAAAATTATAAGACAATAATCAGTATAAGACCTATGTGAAGAAGCTCAATTAGATTAATCCAACAGTCGTTTCCCAATTAAATGTCATAAAATATCGGAATTTTAATAATCACCCACGGCCATTATGTTTCTAGTAATATTTAATAGCAGTGGTCGTTGAATTATTATTTTTCTCCAATTATTTTATTTCCATGTAGTTTATAAAGTAAGTTTAATTATTTTCTACTAATATAAATGTTAAATAAACTTGTAAGATTTACAATTTTTATAAATCAATGAAATATATTTATGGCAGGTTTGGTATGTTATAATTTGACAGAAATGTTAAACATAGTGCGAGAATGCAAACACTTGCTCGATGACACGTAAATAACTAATGGAACGGTTCAACTGGATGTATCATATATCATTCTCTTATGGTTTCTGCCTGCTTCTATCCCTGGGATTATTAAGCTGAAGCTTTTGAATTTGAGCGACACCCAATTTAGGATTGATAGCAAAACACAGAAATGCACAGACGTCATCAATACACAAGTTGTAAAGGTTGCTGGATTCACATTAGCACCGCACAGGAGTCTCCCTTGTGTTTACAGTCACAATGATTTAGGTATTCTCTCTCTCCATCTTTCTCGCTCTGTCTCTCTCACACAATCACAGAGAGAGACAATAGGTAGCAACAGGAGAGGCATGGCAGGGGCAGAAGAGCCGCCATGATTTGGATACAGAGAGGAAGGGTAGGTAGGGGTGGTGACGAAGTGTGTATGGAACCACCCGGGTGCAATTTGATACTGGAACAATTGGAAGTTAATTAAAAGGGCTCCATCAGCCTATGACACCTCCTGCGCCTAAATTGTGTTAATTTACCGTGGCACAATGAGCGGGTAATCACAGAAGGCGACAGGTGGGCGGGAAAGAGGGTGAACAAAGAGGAAGAGAGGGTGAGGTGAGAAAAGAACACACAATGGCAGCTTCACTACAGCGAAAAGGGTGGGTTGAGGCAGTTCTAGCAGTAGGCTAACTCCCGAAACATCGTCCCGCTGAGATTTAATGATATTTATGCAAAGATATTCGTTAAACAATGATTAGGTTAATATTATTTCATTATTAGAATTTGGGACTGAATTCTTTGAAAACGTCTACAGCTAACTTCATATAAAAATAGGTTTACATATATATTTTTCGCCATACCATGTTTTCATTTTATACATTTACTTCCTCTATGTATTCACTCTTATTGTATTGTATTTGCTAATAATCTACAATTGGGCGCAAGCCCGGTGGCAGATACATAATTAAATATACATAATTATAAACTAAAGAAAGATAAACATGTTCTGTGGATGCCCTGAAAGAGAAAAGAGAAACACTTCACTTCACTTTAGTTATTTATATTCGGAAACACATTTATATTAAAAAAATATCCACTTCACTTCACACGTTTTTTCAGATTTGACCTAAATTTATTTTCTTGAAGAGGATTTCCTCCAAACACCCCTGCCACAGGTAAATTATTCCAGTCGTTGATAGTCCTATTTAGGAATGAGAATTTGCCAACATCTGTTTTTTGTTTTCTATATTTCACTTTGAATTGGTGATCCCATCTACCTATATAACTGGGCTTTTGCATTTTGTAGCTAATTCCAATCCATGGTTTTTGCCCCGTATAAGCTTATGCAGTCTTGCTTTCTCCCTCCTTTCTGACAATACTGTCTCCCAACCTAGCTGTTTTACTTTTTCCTTCCTATGACCTGGCCCTACTTGCACAAAATTAGCAGCCCTTTTCTGAACTTTCTCTAATGATTCTATTTGATTAATTCTGTAAATCCTCTTTGTCAATTTAACATCACTTTTTTAGTAACTAAACGCGTTAGCCATTCAATTTGATTGCAGTTGACCCTCTACTTCCATAATTATTGTATCCGCCTCTTTAGAGTTAAGCATAATTGTATTATACTGCATTAACACCATCCAAGTTTTATCGCTCCTATTACGTTTCACGCACAGGAAAGCTGTGTATATTGGGACTGTTCCAGTTGTCACAAAGAATGAGCTACCTTTCTTGAATGCAATCCGCAGTACACGTATTACCCCATTATTTGCTCATCTCCCACTATATTTGATGGAATATTATGTTACATTATATAACAAATGCTTTAAGAAGTTAGAACATATTTTATTGTCTTAAGACATGTTCATAACAACACCTGGAAATTTTAAATTTCACTTCTAAAAAATGTAGTCTCTAACATACAATAAGCAATAGCAACGAGGCATTTGACAGCATTTTAACTTTTAACTAATCAAAACATAAATTAGCTGCACAATTTAAGGAGGAATGTTGGCATGCTCAATTCAAGTGCAAACCAATATTTTTCTAAATGAAATATATCTGGGAAAATGAGGCGATCTCTGGGAGAGGTAAGTCATTTCTAACATTAAAGTACAATATTACAGGAAAATGGTTTGATATAATTTATTGAAAAATAGCTTAAAAAATCAACGATTTGACTTTTATTTATATGTAAACGTTATTCTTTCTTATTTATTGTACGTATTATTTTATTATTGGTTGTAGCAAACTTTTTCAATAATTTGTATGATAAATCATTTCATAAATAAAAAAGGTAATTTAGGAAATTTATGCGTTGAAGGGTTTTGGGAGACGATTTATGGCTGAAAAAGTGAAGAAAAAAGAGCAGTTCAGGGAAAGAGCTTTGATGAGAAAATAATGTATTATTTCGTTGAAATAAAACGGGGTAAGACTGAAGGATGTAAAAAATTGTTCTGAAGACGCTGGCGATATCTGAACTGGTTAAGGATGAAGGTTATGCTTTCACTTATTGAGTGGGACTACCATTTTTTCCCTTTGGCTTCATCCCCATAAAAAAAAGGAAGAACCAAGCATCGAGTTAGCAGAAACGGGAAACCGAGAGACTATTGGCGAGGCACATGGCGTTTCAATTGCCTACGCAATCTGCTACCAACTCCCTCTCTCCTTCTGAAATGGCCATCTTTTGTGCGAACACGACGGCAATGTTGTGAAGAATTGTCGAGCCAGCCAACTCGTGCCGGCGGCCGTCGTAAAATTTGATGCATTACTTGGCGGAAAAACTTCTGATACAAAAGGTAAAGAAGGGGGTAGGACGCGACTAGAAAAAGAAGAAAAATTATGCCAAAGTTACTAATGTCTCCGATTAAAGGGAAGAAATATTGCGACCCCAGTGGCTGTTTTTGCGTTCAAGAGGAACTACTGTGGTAGTTTAATTTTGATATAAAATTAGTTAACCTTTTCGGCGATATTGTACCATTCACAATAATAACTCGACAATGCTGTAAAATATTGATATTAATAGGTGACGGACGTAAGTTAGAAAAGTGAAGAGAAATATTCAAGTCTAGTAGATAGGAATGCATAAGAACTTTGTAAAAAACGAGTTGCTTGGTTATATTAAAATTAATTACAAGGTTAATGATAGTTTAAATTTAATGAAAAGTTTCCGTTACAAGGGTCGTGTAATATTTTACCGTCACAGTGTAAAAACTGCACTTGCAAATATATGTCTCTCTAAAATTGAGAGCGTAAAAAAGAGGAAATGGATAAATTACGATAAAATTTTTTAAAGCAAACCAGCGAAGGAAAAAACGATAGAATAGAAGACCATAAACAATAATTTGACTGTAAACTTGAAAATACGAGAGTAACGATATAAAGATTTATTTCTGTGAATGCACTGAAACCATGTTTTCCTTTTCCTTTATTTGTTTACTTTTCAAACATATTAACAGTTCATTTTGAATTTGTTTTTCAGTTTCTCTACCAGTCTTATTCCTGCAAATATACACAACTAAAACTTTGATAATGAAAATTTATTCTTAATAAATTAATTGTTCTACTAATAAAATATGTTAAATATGTATTCTGTAGCTAAAATAAAGTTCGAAAGGCGTGTTTAAATTATAAAAATATCTTTGGTTACTTTTATGCTGTTTAAGATCTCTAAATCACGTGCAATGAATACAAAACACAAAAATGTCTTCATTCTGCTATAAAATCGATATAGGATAAAAACAGTATTCTTCTTTTCTATTCTCTGGAACTTGCCTTGTTTTAACGTTCCCAGAACAACGGAAATCAAATGTTGGAAAGGGACACCTGTTTCAAAGGGACTTGGTTAAAAGCTCCTTACACTTTACGTAGTCCCTAAACGCCCCAACAAACACCCTCAAGCTATTTCACCCTTGGAAATTATGCAGCTGCAACCAAAGTGTGCGGCCAGCTGTTGCTCTCGTCGTCGGCGTCGTCTGCTTAATCGTAGCGAATCGGATCCCGAGCAAAATATTATTTTCCTCTCTTGTGGAAACACCCTTGACGTCGGGCCAATAATGTCCGCCAGGCGAATGAAAAGCTTCCACCACCCCCCATCCTCCTCACTCCCAAGCCCCGTTGATAAAATTTTATCGCTGTTTGCGCTTTTAATGAAACTTTTCTGCGCGCAACAGAATATAAACGCGCCGCCTCTGTGCCTCCGCCTCTGCTGCTGTTGTTCGTTGATATATTTTTTTCCCTCCTTCCCACCCTTTGCGTTATTCTCTACGATGCCATCGTTGTTACTTACGCTTTTGACTTTTGCTCACAGTTGTGTTCCGGGATCAAACAACTGAACAGTCCAGCCTTGAATTTGAGATCGAGCTCCTCAGAAGTACGGTACTGTCTAGAAGCCACCTGCAAACAAAGCATTAATTTTAAAGTAACCGTTTAAGTGGAGTAAAAAAATTAAAATATATCTAAAATTGATTTTTTTAACGTACACAATTTTTTAAAATAGACTTTAGTTTTTGAAAGTTAAAATACAATCTTCATTTTCACTCTCTCAACGACCACGCCATCCACAATCAGCTAATCGTAATGATGAAGCGATATTGAAAACAAATATTCAAGAATTTTATTCATTTAAAATTTAATTAATCAACAAAGAATATTTATTGACTTTCACAATGTACAACTAATTTTTGATACCTTTAGGGTGGCTGAAGATTCAGTCTACAATTTTAACGAAATTGATTTATTTTTGTTACAATCGGTTTTAACGTAGAATTACCGTTTTATTATAATAATTATTTTGGCTTTTATTTATGTAAATCTCTAAAAAAAAGTTCTGCTTATCTTTTACGAGAATTTTTGAAAAACAGTATTCTGAATGAAAATGTTCCACAGTGAAATATGATGATATCTACTGACTTAGAGCTTTTAAATTACTCAGTACTGCGCATTTAGGACATCTCTACACGGACTCACTGCAACTGGGGCATAGAGCTTTGTTCTACAGCAACGGTGGGCAACCCCCGGCCAGCGGGCCACATCCGGTCATTTCCTTACTTTTTATTCTACAGTCCCATATATAAATAAATTTCCAATTGCCCTGTGGAAGGTCTTCTTAGTCCCTTCTTTGCTTTTAGATATTCCTCGTTGCCTCAAAGGAGGCTTCGTAAAAAGACCAGGTGGGAACCTTACGAAAATCAGTCACTCCCTTGCTGAAATTGTCTTACGCGATTTAGAAACTGATTCTTTCCAAACTCAACTTCGAACCTGTTTATTATTGTCGTTATGTTGATTTTTATACATCATTCCTGATATTAACATAATTCTATCTTACGCACATTTAACAATTATCATCCAACTACTAAATTCACATACGAGGTAGAAAAAAATTATTCTTAACCATTTAGACGTGTCCTTTTCTTATGCTAATGAAATAATTTACACAAACTGGTATCTTAAACCAATTTATTCAGTCTGGCTTTTAAACTATTATTCTGAGCTTCCTTTTCAACGAAAAATTTCCGTCATACATAGTCTGACTGATAAAGCCATATTTCTGCATCATAAATTTCACCATAATGATAGTGGAATAGTTAAAGATATAACTGCTAATTCTTATCCACAAAATTTCATAAATAAATTACTTAATCACAAATGAGAAATAGCCAACACCATTCACACACAGCCCTTAACAAGTTACATTACTATGCAATTCCAGCAACCACTACATAATTCTTTGATAAACCTATTTCAACCTTATAACATCCAGCTCACAGCTAAATCATCCAATAATTTATCCACCATTATAAAACCTAAAATGTTAACGTAATCTAAACTCATTCTGTATTATTTAATTATATGCTAAAATATATTATTTTTTATCTATATAGATGTACCGTGTAATATAAACATAAGTGATACTAAAATAGTCTCAAATGCAGTTATATATATTAATTCACATTTGAAACTAACAATGATGTGTAATCAAAATGATTTACTCCATCATTTAGGTTTCATAGTCGCATTTTACAACGAATGTTTTATTTTATATCATGTCCCCATTTTTAATTTTACTCGGATGATGAATTTTGGTTTTACAAAATGTTATGAGCACACTTTTTTTATTTTCTTTAGAGTAGGTCATACACGAACCCTTATGAGGTAGCTGAAGGTCTCCTACTCTGACGTACTTGTTTTACGACCTGAGTTGGCCTTTCTTCCTTGGTGTGCGTGTTAGTTGTTTGGTTGAAAGCCACTTTGAATCTCTTCCTAAGACTTTCAAGTCGTCGCCCTCTTGGAACCCCTCACCGCTTTAAGACAAATGATAGGTGGATAGATTCGTTGCACTTATCAGGATTCCGTGAAAGCTCCACGATTCCAAACAAAAGGGACCTCATCCCCTTTTCCTTCTTTGTAAAAACTTTTCTCCCACGTCTTACCCGCCTTCCTCTTCCTTTCCCGAGAGAGGAAATAAATAAGGTGCCCGTAACTTCTTTAATTACGTTCAGTGGCATTGATTAACATTCGCTACCCTTTAACGCCTTGGCACCGGAAGTAAAAGGGAAAAGGAGGAGGAGGTGGTGAGGCAACGAAAAGAGGGTTGTTGAGAAGAGAGGGAGTGAGAGGATAGGTGGTGTTATGTAAATGAACACCGATTACGGGTAAAGACCTTTAACCCGATACCGGAACTCGACGCAATTAATTATAGTCTCGCCCACGCCCTGGAGGAAATTCTTTAACGCCACTGTCAAGGGGATCAGGACCTTTGCTTTCTCCTCCTCTCGTTATCTTCAGCACCTCGCTGAAAAGTAGGCTGCTGGTCCTCTATTCCACATTATTATTGGAGGGAGCTTGAATTAACGATTAACTCGAAAATCTATATACCCTGTCTGTCAGCAAAATCTAAAGCGGAGAGAGAACACACGAATAGTTAATTGAAATTTTAGCAGTAATATAACGATAACAAACCAGGTGAAAGAAAAAAAACAGAGTATAGCGGACAGACAGAAACCAACCGGGAGAAACATTATTATGAAATTCCGTCGAATGTGTGTTAAAGGTTAAAATTTCGGTAATGTTATTTGGATTAAGACTGGCATGTATTATATTGAGATCAACAAAATTCTATTTCATAACTTCTCATGTCATTAATTTTGGGAAAACGTAATCATTAATGTCACCAGTTACTAAACACTAGACAAATTTGAATAATATCATCATTGGTGACCTCACAACTTCCAAATCTTAACAACTGTTATTGATGTTGCTGGTCTAAGTCCCTTATTATTTTATATATGTTCCTATGATTTCCTACATTTAGTATTTCTTCTACATCTTAAACCTCTGATACATAATTACTACTTACCATTAACGAATAACACTAAAAAATAAAACTTTTTTCAGTAGTCTTATTTACTTGTCTCCATCACTATCGTTGGACAAACAAAGTCACTTATTGTACAATTAAGCCTTTATTCTAAGGTTTCTTCGAGTCGTTACCAGTTACAAGTACCTAGTGGTACTAATTTACGTCTGTGAGTGTTATGAGCGATGAAGATATTTTATTTAATCACACTCAAATAAAATGTCAATTTAAGTTATAATATTTTAGGTCATAAAAACGTAAATTCTCATGTTCTATTTTTATTTTCCGTTATTGTTAGGTTGATTTAAAGTATAATGAAAACGACATTCATGCTGAATGTGGATCATTCTGCAGTAAAGGCGAACGAATATTACGTCTTGATAAACTGCAGCGCTTTTCAAACGGGAGCCGATTCCTGCAATTAAATTATTGCGACTTTGCCACATATTAATAATATTTATAAAACTGTGTGTTAAAATGGTTTCTTTAAATAGGTAATCATATTCTTTTTTGATTTTGTTACCATAACATACATGTTAATTTGTTGACGTAAGATTATACTTTATGAACTATTTTGAACTCTATTGGAAACGAAACGAGAACATCTGATCAATGACAAATGTTGAGAAAGTGAGAAAGGAAAAGGAAACTGCCCTTATCAAGTCGAACCGCATCGGAATGTGATCGTAAAGCAGAAATTCTTTTTCCTCCATCACAATTGTAGATTTATTCACTTATAAAGAACTTTTGTGCACATAAAGACGTTTTTTTCGAATGGTCAGGTGTCATGCAGGCGAGCCAAAGCTTAAGTATTTTTTCCAGTAGATATTCTTCTTTGTGTGGTAAAAAATATGGTGAAGTTTATTTCTCAAAGAAAACGAAAAGAATTGGCTCAACCGCCAATCTTTGACTAACAAAAGGAATAAGTACTAAAGATATAAAACATTAATCTTTTCATAATTTTTTTACTACTCTTTTACTGGTGTTTGCGTGATTTTCTCAGGAGGAAAAATTCTTTACTTAACACTTTGTTTACTTTTATTTTCGTTATTATTTCAGGTGTTGAAATTGATTTTCAGATATTTTTCTTACTCTGAAGACAGATATGATCGTATTATTACACGAACCTCAATTAGGTCCTTGTACTAATATTTGTCCCATCAACTTCAAAAGACATTACCGAACTTCTTAAGGTTAATGGAAACACAAATCTACTTCCGGATTTCACTCTGCCTGTACAAAATGGATAACGTAAGTGTTAAGACTGTTAATCTCCATTCAGCTAAAATTCAAACCAAACAAAACATAATCCTAGGCACCATTACAAACTCTCCCTGGTACCTTAGAAATTCCGTCATCCACCATAACATCAAACTT
Source organism: Eucriotettix oculatus (assembly GCA_034510155.1). Classification (NCBI taxonomy): domain Eukaryota; kingdom Metazoa; phylum Arthropoda; class Insecta; order Orthoptera; family Tetrigidae; genus Eucriotettix; species Eucriotettix oculatus. The sequence goes on from CM067381.1 coordinate 62,751,103, forward strand.
CTCAAAGTAAACTCCGTAATCTCCTAATCAAAAGCGCCCTCAACTACCCAAACCCCACGATCCAGCAATTCCATAGCAATCCTCCTCCTCCTCCACGCTTCCGTCGCCTCAAAAGAAAACTCCCAATTGATCTCATCCTTCCCCCTGATCATTCAGGAAGATCCTAATCCACCTTACCATCATGTTCGCAGACCACATACTCATATATCCTCCAAAAGGATATATGAGGATGTGGTCTGCGGGCATGATGGTAAGGTGTGCCTCAATGTTCAGGGGTCAATGGGAGTTTCCTTTAGACCCGACGGAAAGCCCCAGATATAAAGTATACAGAAAAAAGTGTGAGAGAGGTGAGTGATATAAATAAAAAGAGATATTTCTCCTTTCTCATTACGCAAAGTTCCGATTCTTCGAATAAAGTTATTACTCAGAAATTCAAGATTCATCAAACAGCAACCGTCCAAAAAATCCAAACAATCCTCGTCGAATAATGCTCAAAAACACTATGGAGAATCAATAAAGGATAACTTTGAAGTAAGTGAACTCAAATCCTCCCTAAATTTCCAGAAAATCAAGGATCTTTTTCTCAAGATCTTTGCAACAAAAAACCCTCCAAGTATCATCCAACACTGCAACATCTCAGCAGATAAACTGATAGAAATTTTGGAAGAACTGTAACCAATAGCCAAAGACAAAGCAAATAGAGCATAAAGGACTACTAGAGTTAAAAAACTATTAAAGAACTAATTCATAAAGATTTATCAGAATATGAATACTCCTCATAACACCCATCTTAGAGTGTTAATTCTTCATTGGTTTCTTACAAAGGAAAAATTCCGTCTTTATTAAGTGAATCCATGCTTCCTGAATTAATAGCAATATAGAAAGTAATTCTGAACGAGTAGCACCAAATTTTACCACGGAGGAATTCTACACCCGGCAGCTGTCCATGTTCTGGAATTCCTCGAGGAAAAAAACTTGTTTAAAATTAAGTAATTTGTAAATGTTATTAGCTAAAATTACCTAAAATTTATGTGTTTGTCGCTAATGATCTAGAAGTCGAAGCGACATTAAACTTTAAATAAAAAATAATTAATGTTAAGGGTGATACTTGAAACACCAGCAATGATAACCAATTTAAAGTAATGCATTTGTGTATTAGACTCAAACAAATTGATTATACTTTCTACCACTTTTGTGCTGTTAAAAATTAATTTTGTTATTTACATAGCGCAAATGAAGTTATGTGGGACTTGAAACACTCAATTCTTCCTAATTTATCTGTAAGTTGATGTTAGTATGATTATTTTAAAATTAAGTAATTACTACTGAATTGAAAACTATCTTGAAAATGGTTCATCCTAAATTAAATATCATTCCTAAGTACTAATCACAAAAATGGAATTTTCATTTTCTTTATTATATTTTTAATATAATATTTACAAATATATATAAATTAATAGGAACCAATAAGTATCAAATGTGTAAAATATAAATTAAAGTATTTCCCTCCCTAATAATTTCTGAGTAATTAATAAAACGGAGTACCAACAATCTTAATGTATCGCCGCATTACAAAAATCAAGAGTAGTAATCATAAAAGCAATACCTTGAAAAACACTTTCAATGAACTGAGATTTCATTTTAAAACAATTTTATTATTTATTACTTAAGGCAATGGAGCAATTAATGAAAAACTTTATATAATATTTATTGATTGGTATCTTAATATATTTTTCAGACGGAACAATTAACGTTTCTGTTAGTGTTTTCATCTATTTTTAGAACATTCCGTCTGTCAGCGTTGTCAGATCGAGAAATGCTCCGAAAAAATTATCGCATCTGGAACGAGAAACGGAGTCAGAATCAGTAATTGTGATGAAGGCTGTGATCATAACAAAAGAGCTGAATTACCATATTAAGGGGTTTAAAAAAGGCTATGAATACGTAAATGCCAGGGAGGAATCCTCGTCAATCATTTCACCAGGTTCTTTCACATCAAATCACACCGGGCATTAATAACAAACATAATAAAGAATAAGTAATCACTAATTTATTGTAGACTATAACTTCTGAACTGTGTGTGTAATGATTGAAATTGTGATTCCCTAAAGCTTGGAGAAATACAGCAAAAAAATAGGGAAGCAAGAACTAGTCAGTAACAAGCACGAAAATTTAATATTAATGTTTTTGTGCTACGAAATAAATTTGTAATAAATGTGAGTCTTAATTTAATAATAAAATATATATTATATAATTATCAAATATTATCATTATTTATGAATCGGCCATTGCGGGATTTTTTTAACAAAAAGTTGAGGCAACCTTAATCAGAGAATATTTGGGGGATGGAACGGAGGCAACTCAAATAAGTTTCCCAAATTGACTGGTAATAATACAAGAATAATTATATCCGGTTAAAGAGAAAGCAGTTCCTTTCATATTTGGAAATAATTTATTACTTTAAAATGGCAACTCTGAAGAATCAGTGTAAAACAAATTGGGAAAGGTAAAATAAATTAAAAATTAATAAGTTACGTAATCATAGAAAATTATCAAAACCTTTGTCATAGTGTTAAAAATTATTTAGTAATGACTTTAGAGGCCAAATAACTTATTCCTCTTATAATGAAATAACGAAAAATTAAGGTTGGTAGATAAGTATAAATCTCGGATCCTAAAACAGATAAATAGCTTGCCTGAATGTGGAGCTCTCTTCGTGTATTTTTTTTAGGATCGTATCTTTTACGTAAGATTATAACCTAATTAAAAGGTATAGGATTCATAAACTTTCTCAGAGTGGAGAATGGTGGAAGAAAATATGCAGGTAGAGTTACCAAGTTGAGATGTATAAGGGAAGATGATAGGTTAAAAGTTGAAGTAGCTCACCCTTTTGCCGTGGCCTTTCGTCCGTATTCATATATTTATATATATCGTTTAGGCAAGGCTACTTATGGTACCCGCCCACCTCAAACCAAACTTTCTCAAAGAGAATTTTTAAATAATGAAAAAAGGGAAAGCAAAGAGAAGTTTCTCGCTTCGATGGGAAATTTTCATTCATCACGAAAGCTTGGGGTTGGTGCTAGTAGTCTGGAGGAAAAGGGAAGCAGGCTTTTAGCGTTATTAGAATATTATTATAAATTAATTATACCACATTAATTTTAAAACTCCCCTTAGTCAACCACAACGTCAGGCATACTTCTTCGTTAAAGATAATATGCAGAGGGTACAGAAGTAACGAATATATTTTATACAAAAGTAATGCATATGTAAATAACGGCCGTTTAGTATTTTTTTAATGGCTTCTTAGGTAAATCAGTTGTTAAAGTGTCAAATAACTGATACAAAAGTCAATAATCATACAAATTTCGTGATGAAATAGCATATAACTTTTCTGGACATATTTTTATTTTCATCTGATATTAAAAATGTTAAGATGGTTTAAAAATAAATATAATAGCAAAACAATCAGCAAATTTTATTATTTAACAATTTCAGAAATTTAATATCATGGGGTTTCGTCCCTAATATGATAGATACTATTGTAATCTATAATTTATTGAGAGATATAAATATTTAGCTGAATTTGTTTAACAATTATAATATTTGCAATCATTAGACTCAAAAAAATTATCAGAGAATTTTCAATAAATATAAAAGCTTGGCCGTAGTTCAATTCCAGTGGTACCCGAAAGTTTGGTCTTATTTTTTTTTAATATTTCAGCTGATGAAGTCTAAAATTCGAGACAGTCCAGTGGTATATTGATCTAATGGCTTTTGCTACATTTGATTTATTGGCTAATATTTATTCACAGCATTTTATAGACTACATTAAGTTTCCTCCTGATTCAATTCTAATTGACAAAGTAATTACCGTGCAGACAAAATTTACTCACTGTGAATTTATTCTTTACTAAATTAAAATATTAGTCATGTGAGAAAATAACTGTCATATTGTGAAAACTATAAATGCGTATTTTTTTACATGGAAAGGTTAAAAGGTATTGTATGGATTGTTGGGAAAAACAAACACCAGTACGTAAACAGTTAAAGTCTGACTCCAGCATGTCGCGTCTCCGAGAAGTGGTACGTGCTATTTACATAGCATAGTGGATTAGCAAACCACAAAAGCTACTGACCCGAGAGCAGACGAAGGGTAGACATCTTATAGGTCCGTCGATCCCGAAAAGAAATTTTGAGAAACTTTTAAGAAACCCCACTAAAACTGTACTTTAAAGATAACAGTTAAATGAAAGCAAATTGTTGTCATAAATCAAAGAAATACGAAAAGGCCCCTAAAAGGATCGAAAAAGAGCCAAAAATCAGGAGAACAGTCTTGAAGTAGGAATAAATGTATATGGCAGACTATACTCTGGGCAGACACAAAATTCGCCAACAAGTAGGAGATTCTCATAAGAAATCACCCCAGACAGTCAGAACTTCCCTTCCAACCCCCTGAACCAGATTTTCCGGATCTGTGATACAGATTTCTCCCTCACTGCCCAGTAAACACAAGGGAATATCTGCATTACGGGACCTTTGACTTTTTATCTGCTACACGGTTCGTATTTTAATTCTGAGAGTACATAATATCACGTTGTTCAAAGAAAATCATTTAGTGACCTTATTCAACGTATAAAGGAATTCTTTACGAAACATTTACTACATCTTCTCTTTTGATTTATGGTAGGAGAACAAGTGCACCATCAATTACCATGTACAATATAGACTCTTCTTCTTCTTTGGCTCCCTAGCCCATTTAAGGCATTGGCCTACCGGGTCGAATGCGGACTGTCAGTTTACATGACACATTTGCGATACGTGGTTAGCGTCAGTCTCCGTGACTATGACGACACAAACATCCAAACTCATGCCAGGATTCGAACCCGGGATCTCTGTGTTGTGAGAAAGCGACTAGACCACGGAAGTTTGGCAAATTATAGATTAATAATTTATTGTGTTATTTGACCGTTTAAATGTTGATGATAAATAGATATTAATAAACCCTTTGACGGTCACGGTTTTAAGAAGTTATTTTATTTCAAAAGCGGCAGCTTTCGGCAGCTTATATTGTCATATTAATTGTTGTACTTAAAACAATTCAATTTTAATAGTTATAGCCGTACAACGTACTTTGCTAAATTTTAAAAATATTTGTGTTTCTTCTAACGTCATCTGATCAAAACCAAACAATGAGTTTGTCATTGGAAACTGTTAGAATGATTTTTGTAACACATGATATTAAGCGTCGTTTCGCGTGTCCAATGTAAATGGAATCACATTGTTAACAAGAAATTTTATAGACCACACAATGAGTATCACCGGAATTTAGGAGATATTGTCAATATACATATATTGGACGGTTTGTAAATTTAATTTAATTTATTCTGTTTGAACAGTTGATGTAATTTGAAAGGAGCATGTTATGATAACATATCCAGTAACACAGGGAGGATGTTGTAAAGTAAAATAAGTTGAGCGACATTCGACGTGGGATTCATCAACATGTAGTATATACAGTGTCTGTTCTTACCGCTAGTCTTTGTGGTATTGTTTGGTTATCTGTTGAAGGCCATCTCAAACCTGCGACGGATTTCGGAAGTATGTATGTAAGGGGGGGGGGGGCGGAAATAAGAGAAAGAAAAGGGCAAACACCAAATACAAATATGGAGGCTGAACGTATAAATTGAAGCAGCGGAGTTGTCCCTGCCTTGTGTGGAGAGAGGGAAAGAGAAAGAGAGATGGTAGCTGCAATATTGCAGCTTATTCCATCCAGTCCCTGATGGCCTCTCCCTGCCGTGGAGATTTATACATTTCCCGAGGCTGCTCTTTGCCGAGAACTGCACTCCAGATAAAGAATAAGGAGGAGGAGGAGTCTTCCCTTGACAACAAGGCCCACTTACCGCACACAGGCCTTCCTGCGTTATTGCCTTCCTTCCTTCCTTGCTGTCTCCCAATATCTACGCTCTGAATGTTGGTCACAGCTCAGCAATACACATTCAGAAATCCCAGATCCTCGACCTCTGTCCCACTTTCTCCCCAGAGTCACCATTGTTATGACCCGTTTGATGTTGTTCCCATGTCATTCAATCCTGTGCTAACTTAATAATGTCAGGAGAAATTTCCATAAAGTCAATGTTTGGAACTAGAATAAATTTTAAACTATACCAATTTCTTTCACCAAGCAGACAGTAATGGACTGAATAACACTTAATTTTAGAATAATCTTTGAAAGTTCAAGAATAAAAATGGAAATAAATTGTTTAAATTTTATGAAAATATAGAATATTAGCATTTTTTAAAACGTTTTAAAAAGTTGTCCCAATGTCGTAGTTGGCCTTCATTGGAAAAGTATTTAGCGGTTATCTGAAATATCTTAAGGAAAAATCAAATGACACGCAGATAAAATTGTGGGTGTTCCTGGTTATTGCTAGGCGGGTGGAATTAAATAACCTACCTACCTCTGTAAATGAAAGTATATATTTTTAAGCTTAAAAAATAAAATTAAACTGGTTCATTTTGTGATAGGCGTGGGTGAAAAGTAATATTTTTGTTTTTCTATAGTTTAATTATTTTCTCATTTCTAGCTTTAAATTATTATATTGAAGGGAAAAATATACATTTCTGTCCTTCGTACAATGTTTTAAATGAAGTCGACAGCGAACTAAATTTATTCGTGCAAAAATTATGATTTCTCTAGAAGTTATTCCTTTACTAAAGTATCAAAATTTTAAAATCTCGACTGTAGAGGGGATCGAACCAGGTAGCTCCCTTTAGTACATGGTTTTATATTGAAATCATTAAAACCTTTCATAAATTGACATATGATATCACTTCTTCATTGAGGCCCTAAATTTGGGACGTGCAAGAATGCGATTCAATAAATAGTAGGTCTACAAAATGCATGGAGAAATATTGCACCTATCGGGGAGTTGACTCGGAGAGCTTAGTAGTATAGAGCACTTTTCGCCGAGGGGAGGTCCATCATTTGATTACCAGACCGATCTGTTAAAATGATTGTAAATTATTTTTGGGGTTAATTATTTAAAATTATTTAACAAGTTATTTGCGCTTTAAAAAAATAATTTTATTTTTATTAAAAAAGCAATTTCTTTAGTGGGTCCTGCGCACTATTACAATTATAAATATTAAGTAGAATTACTGTTTAAATATGGAGGGGTTCGCAGAGTTAATTACTGGGGTAACGACGAGAAGTACAGATTTTACGTTCGTGACAAACCTGTTTCATCTTCTCAGCAATTCCGGAACTTCTGCGTTTGTGGATTTTCCCTCTCTTGACGAAAGAAGACTCTGGACCTGGTATTTCCCGAGGATTGAGAAACCCCAGTTTTCAACCTTCTTCACTCTAAACTTCAACACTCAGTTACTTCCACTTCCGTTCAAGTTACATGAAGACCGACGGTCTGGCCTTCCTTACCCGCTCTTCCTTGTATCTCAATAGCAACAATGCTCACCTCCCTTTCATCTCTTGATCAATATTGAGTTATTAATTATTCATTTCTTCTTATCTCCTACTTCCCCTGCTTCCTGTTCCTTTCAACGTCCGGGAAACACTTACTGTCTTTCTGCTTCTTCGTCCTTTCAACCTCTTTATCAACTCTGCTCATTTATCGTCTTCTCACCTCCCACACACTGCATTCGTAATACGAACGTTTGAGTTATATCAAAATTGGTATTTAATATTAGAATAAAATTTCGTAAGACAAAGTATTGTGGTTATTGTGTAATGAACTATTAATTTTGTACCTATGTTTTTCGGTTCTCTGATTCTTACTTAGATTTCGTATAAATTGTTTTTGAATTTACTTTCATATGATCTCTTAAACAATTTGTATATAAAAGCATGAGAACCGTTCTCTTACTGAAGAAAGACAAAATATTCTGATATTTGGAAGTTACGTTTGCCGGCGGGGGAATTTAAAATTTGAGCACCTTCGCTTGAATTCGTAAGATCTTATCAGCAACAACAAGCAGAAACTTACATGAGTTTACGCAAACAAAGTGGATAACAGAGGGATATCTAGTTTTAGGGTCCAACAAAGTGTGCGTATCCTCATCCTCCTCAACTAACTTTACGAGCAGCAGAGCAATTCAGCAACAATTCCTTCGAGGAGTATAAATATAATTAAATTTTCGACGACGGCCCTTCCATATAGACTTCATTATGAAAGTTAAATGAGATTTAATTTCAATCTTGCCGGGATAAAGTAATTAATTTCTCGAAAAAAATCTTCTCTTATGCATTCAACTTTTCTTATTTCTGCCCTCTCCAAACTAAACAGCCCAACACTCTCCTCACCCCCCTCTCGCTTGAATTTGTTCTGACGTTATTTTATCTTATGTTTTACGCTTGACAATTTCCTGTTTCTTGGTAGCTCACTTCGAAAAGGAAACTCCCTCGGGAGTTTAAGTAGTAATTATCTTCGTGAAATACTTTTCGGCGCGCGCGTATTATTTTATATTACTCCACGTCTTTCCTACCCTTCTTTGACGATATTTTTCATTTCCTTCTCTTCTTCTCGATGGTTTGACTCTGAAGTTAGTTATTTGATTAGGAGAAACGATCTTGGTTATTCTAGTGTCATACCTTCATAAGCTACTCTTTCGATGACAACTAATTATGACTATCAATTGTTAAAGATTTTGTGTATCAAAACAATAATAAAAACAATATGTCTTACTGTCAATATTTAATTTTTACCGAATTTTAGCTTCGTATAAGGAAGAAACTTCCTGTGTAAAGAGCATCGATAAGAGACTATATCCGAAAATTAAATAAATCATCATTCTCTTTCATGCAATAAAAGATACAATGTAAGTTAAAAAACAGACTAAACATTTAAGCGTCTTACGAGGTTTAAATAAGTTGTATAAGAAGTGTAGCGTGCTGGGCAGAACGGGAGCCCAGGAGCCGTGCCAAAACCATTTTTAACTGGAAAATACCAGTCCAACAATGTAATTTGTGACGGCTGGAAAAATGAGAAAGTGTCATAGTACCCCAAAAGCTGTATTTGTTTGCTGCTGACTTTAATCTCCGGCTGTTTCACCAAAGCAAAATCTAACAGCTCAGTGAATAATATGTGACGTAAAATATTCATCAATATATGATATAATGAACCACTGGTGTTTGTTAGGAATATTTTTGTCTCTTTAATTGTATACGCACTATTTTTGACTCCCTTCTATTAACGTACTGGAGATTTAATTAATCAAGTTTATTAGACTTATTAATTAATTTACCAGTACATTACTTGACTCGATTAAAGTACCGTAATTCATTATGCCAGATGGGATTAAATTAACATTTTGTCAGCTTAGGTAGGTGACATGAATAGGTAAAGGTTCATAAAAGTAAAACCGAAGATTCTGATCAAGAGATTATAATGTTGAATTAAGTGATTACCATGCTAATATAAATAAATACGCGGTAGATGAAAATAAATATGGGTAGGTTTCAAAATAAGTAATTAATCAAGATAATGGCACTGAGTGTGTGAAACAAACACTCAGGGAAAATTAGAAACTGTAATTGAGATAAGACTGTAAAATGTGGTGCATCTTACACCCTGGGGGGCTATAAATAAATGGGAAACTATTTAATTGGATTATTTTATGGCTACCAGGAATTAAAAGGGACAAATTCAATCAAAATTAGAAATTACAAGATTTTTACATTTATTCGAATAAGTAAGTCGAAAGAAAATATATAAAAAAGAAAATTATTTAAATAAAAAAATATTTCTGACTGCTCCAACATGTCATTAGACCCCAGGTTACCGTGTTTCGGTATGGAAACTCGAAACGAAATTTTGATGAAAAAGAATTAATAAACTTGTGTCGAAAAAACCCAGGATTGAAACTTCCGACGACCTACCAGAACAGAATTTCTGTCACAGGTTGGAAGCAAAGCCCGGTTCATTCGGCCACGTGAAAATCCATCTGCTTCTCTTACTAACCTTGCTCCGTCAAGTATAGGCCTAAAGGGTCTCTGCCTTTTATGCCAATCTTTCCTCAGTGCGCTCCCCTTTTCCTTTTCCATACAGTTCACGTAATTGATGAAAACTGGTCTTAGCAACACCAACTAAATCTGTTACCAATTCCCTCTCTTTCACACTGCCTGAGTACTGGATTTTCTAAGTTGGAAGTTTCTTCATGGATTCCTTACCTGCCTCGTGACATTTTTAACAGACGTAGATTTAACGTGGTAATTTAACTTAAATGTAAATTAAAATAATAAATAAAATACTAATTTAATCAAAAAAGAAATGCACTATACTAAGAATTTTAAAAAATATAAGGAATAAAAATTTGCATATTTCAGACAGCACTAATTTAAATCTTAAAAAAAACTTTTTCAGTATAAAAGTGTCATTATACTTAACAATATTTATATTTAATCATTTTTCTGACTTTAAGTTTATAATAAATAAATAGATGGCCAATAAGTCAGCATATAATTTTATTACTATTTAATTTATGTAAATACGACGTTTTCCCCTTTTCAGACTTCATCGGGCATAAAATTTAGCAATTCACTCCTTGACTTCGTCGTTTGAAAGATCATTATATGTATTGAAGTATTTACATGAGAGGAGTTTGGTGTCGCCGACTACCTCCCTTAACTCCTCCCTCTCTCTCTCTTTCACTCCTTTCTCTGCATATATATTGTCGGAAGAGGGAACACTACACACACGCACCTGCAACAAGGAAAGTGATAAATAATCTGGGGACGGGGGAAGTTGCTACATGTTACCTGCTGTATGCTCACACGTTTGTGTGAGAGTCTGTATTTTCAGTAAAACCGAAGCCCTGCTTCGATGAGTATTTCATGGGGAGCTCCACAGGGGAAAACATGAACAGCCAGTTAATTAACATCGACTACGCTTAATTTTGCACGGCGAAATGGCTGCCATCACTACTGCAGTACACCCTACATGGAGCGTAATGCTAGCAATACGTGAAATATTATATAAGGGAAAAAATAAAACATTTTACATTTTTATTAGTGTGATGTCATTTTCATAGAAGTTTCTTAAACTTATTTATAGTAGACCAAATACTTCTGGACTCATCTTTTAAACCGTCATTCATTCAATGAATCTGCTTTTCTAATATATTTTACCCACTTTGTATTCAACTTTCATTTTAGTTATTAATCTCGTATTGTTTACCACATTATATACCAGTATGCATTTATAAATCAGTTTCTTTGTTTTTCTTGCCCATTTAATCTTTATTATTATTCTGTTGTAGTGTGCAGTCCTAAGACTGGTCTGTAACTTATTAGGATTTATTATTTACTAGCACTGAATTTAAAATGCTATCTGACTAAGACCTACTTTTATTATATTTCAACATTCTGTAAATTATAACGCAAATTAAATGAAACTACTGACAATATGTTTTCTTAATTTCTTATCCAACTCCATTGTCTTATTCCAAGTCCAATTAATGGAAATTCACATAGATTTTTTTGTGAGGGGGTTTTAGCTAATTTTTTGAAAATGTTGATCAGTAAATGGTTCGATGAAACAAAGAACGTAAACAGCAGATGTTGTCGTAGAAGTGTCAAAAATGCTGATGGTATTGGACCATATTTAGCAACGCAAGCTGTAAATGTTGTCTGAGTTGAAATTAAAAACTATGTCATTTAATATTACAGAAATGAAAAGATTGGCTCCCAATCAATTATGAGGATCTGGAGTTGTTGAAAGAGGAGTGAAGCGGCAAACGTAATTAAGTTAGAAAGGTGTGTATAGAAATGGACCGTTTTAAAGGCAGTTTATAAAAAGAAGTAGTAAGAGCTGAGACAAAAGAATGATGGATTTTAATGCCATATTATCTACTTCAAAGTAAAAAACTTAAAAATATAGTTCCGGAGGAAGCCTAACTAAGAAGAGAAAAGCGAGCTGTAGTAAGAAGAGTTTTTAGAAGTTTATTTAAGCAGGCCAATAAAGTGAACAACTCAACACAGACAGTGGTTTTACAACTACCGATTTTGACTTGGGATGAAACTCCGTCAGGCTGACTCGCATAAAATTCTATGAATTGCTGGAATACTGAACGATTTTATCAATGCCACACTTTATGACATACTGAATATGAGAAAAAACAATTGTTATCATTTATAACTACAGAGTTTGAACACAAAACTCTGACTAATAGCAATTGTAATTGTAGTTTAATGTTTCTTTTCGATATTAAATTAATTGGATACATTAAAATATTGTGTTTTATTGTTAAATCTCAATTTACCATCTATTTATATGCATTACACCCTTCACAAAATACTGAAAATACTTGGGGGTCATTATTTACATAATTAGATCATATAGGGTTACTCATTTCTTAAATAGCCGATCAGGAAGAAATGCCAGAAAGTCTTCTACGAATTCTTATTTACCTTCCTGTATTGTCTGTGAAAAGTAAATTATTGTGCATAGGCGATAACTACATTTCTTCCTAAATCATTTACAATAAGAAATATTTTTACTAACTTAGTCTGGTAAAATATAATATTTCGAACTCCAAAGTTAGCATAATGTTCCGACTAATTTCTTTTGTCGCGTCAGGTAAATTTTAATCTTTGAAAAATTGCTCATTTTCAAAAGAACATAAATTAAATATAATTTATCTAAATAAATATAATTGAAGTTTCTGTCTGTCTGGAAGTTTGTATCGAATTGGCTCCGAAACGTGTGAAAGAGGGACCAGTTCTAAAGCAACTGCGAGTTATAAGGTTTGCCTTGAAGCGAACATAAATAAATGGTTCCGTATTTTTTTATACTCAATGAATTCAACTTTATCAAGATTATGTATCTGTTGTTTCGTTTTAAGAGCAAAATAAATAGACCTATTTCCGCGCGAACGAAGTGGCATATTAATATGATTAATATGTAAGAGTCATACAATTGAATAAAACACAGATTATTCAAGATCGGTGCGATATTAGCAGACGCAATTATATATGCATATCCATGAATTACTGAAACTTTATTCTATTTTTCTTCGCATTATTAGTATGGAGAATAATGCTTAATGTCATGACCCACATTTTTGCAATATCACGGATTTCCCGCCGTGACCAATTCAGTACCATGATTTTCCACTATCGCAAATGTTTTTCTTTATAGGCCAGAAGCGGAGATTATTAGTTAGCTTTACTGCTGGAATCCCTTCAGTACTTTGCTGAAGAGAGGGACAAAACTCCGCAGCGCATTATCGATAAATTGGCCGATATGGTGAGTGTAAACTAGGATCCATCGGTTGATTTAAAGCCACTGGTATTGTGTGTATGTGTATGAGTGAGTGTAATGCAACAGCAACAGTAAATACACAACGCTCTCACAATTGTGTCACCAAATAGTCATCCACTCTATATATACAGAGCGTAGATGCAACACACATGTGTTCAGAGGAGTAACACCTGCCACCGCATCAGATAATATGGCTGTATTACGAAAACACACATCAGTTTCTTCACTTTAAAATGGAGTCTAAATATTTTGCAGGCGCAAATTGGATAACATTCACTCAATACCTGTCCCCGTTTTTTCCCCATAATTTCTGTTTGAAAATTTTAATGGAACAATTGACGCCGAACTGACAAGTCAAATAATCAGAAAATACATTTAGAGGACGTTGATTAAGAGAAGGGATAGATTAATAGGCATCGTTTTGCGGATCTTGTAACATTAGCATTAGTTGTGGGTTAAAAACAGAAGAGGGAGGCTGAGGATGAAGGATTTAGCATGTTGTAGTTATGAGATAATGAAAACGCTTGCGCAAGACAGGTTAGCATGGAGGGTTGCAGCAGACCAGTCTTAAGACTGAATATCACAAAAACAATATGCAAATCAAATACTATTAAATATATTTAATAATAAATTAGCTTTTATATATATTTAATAATATACATATATAAATGTGTAATTTATTACATATATAAACAGTGTGATCAAAGTTAATAAAATATAATTTAGGTTTTTAATAAATTTGAGACTGATATAAAAGCTAGGTTTTTTATATATGTACATATTAATTACAATAAGTCATTTATAAATTAAAATTTGTGAAAACATTATAGTTTATGGAAAGCCATTTTAGCTTCCAAATATATATAAATAATTCTCATCGCGCTACGTATGATGTTAGTTGTTTTGTGACATTTCCTATTTTTTGTGTGCGTCATTCATGTTTTAATTTCAGTTTGCCTGAAGCCATGATCCGATCGTATGACTATCGGTTTTTTAGAGAAAGGCATTAAAAAGAGGAAAATAAATAAAGGAGGGTGCACGAACTCAACACTCAAACTGTTCACGGAGCTCTGAACAATTCTTTTAGAAATAGACGTGACGCTTAATTATCAATACGTTGAACAGAACTGAAGGAAAGAATTCGTTCTACTGTACAACTCTAAATTGATTAATTTTGTAGTAACTACGATATTAGAGACGGTTGCGCATTGGAATGAGAGGTCTATTGTGGGAAAAAATCTCGTATAGACAATAGAGCCTTTGGTTTTCAAATAAAAGTAATATTACCCGACGTACATCGGAACAAAATGAGATAGTTTCATTAAAGTCTACTTCTGCATATGAGAATGTGCATATATTGGCAGAATTGGCTGACGTCGTTTTGACTGAAAACAGAGGTACTGGGAAGGGCTTTCATGGGTTGGGTTTCATATTGCCTGTATGTACACATGTCCCCGTGGGGCTCCCTCTCAAAGTTCAACTTCCCTCTCGCTCTAAATTAATACTGCTCCCAGAAAGGTAACCTGTTCTGTTCCATTTTCCTCATCCACACACATACATACATACAAAACACAATTTTTATGTTACTAGCTTCAACAAATCTACTATCTGACATTATTGATTCTGCACATTTTATAATTAACGTCCTACCTCTGAAATTAATTTTAATTTGACCTCCTAAAATGGATTTATTTCTCAATACCATGTCAACGAAATACGTCGCCACACATTGCGGTGATATTATGGGACGGTTACTTCAGATACGCCACTTGTTGCGCAGTATTAGTGTAACTATTAGTATATTACCTTACGTACGTATTTGTGGGAATATGTTATAAGATGCAAATTATACGCTTATACATAAGCATACTTATGCAGGTTTGGTCGCCATGAAATTTTACTTACTCATTATGCAATTAAATTATTTTTTTCGGAAAAAATCAATTATTCTATTAACATTTATTCAAGGCTAATTTATAAATACCACAAATAAATACAATATTTAACTGAATATTATATTAGCAAGAGTTCTTACCACAGAATTTTCCATGGAAAGAATAATTTACGCGTACTTGTGGTATTTCATTATAGAAAAGTTTTTTTTATCTGTTTCTCGTTGGCTCTGAAATTACAGACTCGGTCTTTAAGTAATTTCTTTAATTTATACTTTGCTCTGTTGTTTTTCTGAACCACTTCATTTACAAATTTTCACTATACTTTGTCACGACTATTCCTGCGAAGTGCGATTCAGACAGTTAATTCCCTCTAATGAGACTCTGATCTTAATATAAGTATTCCTAATTCGTAAATAGAAAATTAACTGAATACGTTTAACTTAAATATTCAAATTTATCAATATGAACCAAATTAGAATTGCGGCACAAACGACTGACTGTACATTATCCCCACGCTTCGTCCAACTCACTCAGCAATGACCAATTTTTAACTTTCCATATAATCAAATTTGACTTTTATAATCATGTTTTCTCAGTCACAATTATAGCAAAATTTAAATATTATTCGGAATTACACTTTCCAGCGTTACAATACCGGGAATGACAGTTTAATAATTTATGTCCATTTTCTATAATAATTCAATAGAAAATTAATTAACGTCTGTTTTTCAAAATAAATTGACGAGAAAATCACAATTTCTATTTAATTAAACCGACGCTTTCGGTTGAGCTGCCCTTGCAGTGAGTCCAGTTTAGTGATTTATATTCTTTTAGAATTCCAGTCTACGCAGTAGACCCGGTAGGCGAAAGCCCTGAATGAGCTGCAGAGCCAAGGAAGAAAATTTTTCAAGAAATTATATTTGAAGAAATTACCAAAGGAATCCTGAATATGGTGATGGGTCGTCGGTTTAATTAAATAATATAATTGCGTATCTTTTTCGAAAATTTATCCCATACTTGTATGATACAGTTATTCAGTCTTACTGTGCTTTGGTGCGACTAAAAAGGTCCTTGCCTATAAAAATTCTTTTTCATAGGGTGATATGATTCTTTCGTGACCAACAGTTATTTCTTGTCATTATCCTTAAATTAAGTTTCTTAATTTTACTATTTTTGTCTTCTTTACTTTTTTCTCGGTCATTCAGCCATATTTAAATGATATTGAATAAATTAACTTTTCTATTAAGTTTGAATTTGAAATTCTAATTTTAATTTTATTTTCTAGTTTGAAGTAGCTCAATACACGAAAAGCTCATGTGATATAAAAATGCTCTATTCACAATTTTTCAAATTTAATTTAAATTTATTTTTAGAGAAATAGAAAACAAATGTTTCATTTTCCGGTAAAAATGTGAAATTTTTTATTTCTTGCCTACATTTGTTTGGTATTATCGTAACTACAGAATGATCTACCCTTGATTAACTATTGCTACGATTCTTTAGGGCCACATAATGATTGCTTAGATTATAAATATCACTTACCACTAGTACATTCGAGGAAATGGAAAATCGAGACTAGCAAAAGTCTTGCTTATTTTACAGCACCATTGTTATTAAGCTCAAAATCTAAATGAATTTGACTTCAACTTCAGGCCTATCTGTTTGTGCTGCTAATAATCTGCAGCAGCAACACAACGCTATCGGGGGAGGCCATAAGCTGTGTTTTGTAGTTAATTTACACCCTACCACCACTCTCTCCGTCCATTTACGTATTTTACAAATTGCCATATTATATTATGCAGTTACGTACGTTGGTTGGAATCGGCGCTATGATTCAGTGGAATATAAATCCGGGGGTTGGTTGGCCTGTCGAACGAAAGCTTTTGGCGAGCGTGTATTATCGGGGAGGTTAAGCACTGAAATGTTGCACAACGGAATCAGCATTTTGGACAATCGCACGATTTATCGCTTCGAGCCCACATTCCCCGTCCCCTCATTCCACCTCCCTCCCCCTCCCCTATTAACAGTGAAAAATAGAAGTGGCTGAAAGCGAATAATTTTAAACGTAAATATTGCAACAGCTATTAACGTAATTATTTTTTGTCACAAAACCGCAGTGACATATTACTTTTTGAACCTTGACCATGCTACTGCAGAGCATAGCTTTATAGTTCATTGAAAATTGATTGAATAATTAACTGTTGATCAGAGTTAAGAGGACTCCAAATTAAGTGGAACTAAAGGTTGCTAATAAAAATATGGGACATTCTATAACAGAATATTTATTTCCGGTTTACCTTAAATTTAAGAAATAAACGTAATTGCACAATATATAATTTTTAAAATAATAATTAATTTCAATGTCTGTTTTTAATATGATATTTGTAACAATCCATTGGCAAAATTCAGAAGAAAATTATGAAGTAATATTCACTGCCACACTTAATATAAGTTTATAACATGAAGACATGAAATTTCTGAATTATAAAAATGTCTGTTTATGGTTCTTTAAATATATATATTATTAATTTTGGCGAACATATTAATATTATTTAATTTAAAAAAGTGATTTTGAATATAAGATTCTGAAAATTTAGATCGCTCTAATATTATAAACGAATTTTACAAGGTACATGCAACTACAGAATTTATTTTACTAAGTGCTAGGAAAATATGAAGTGTTCTCTTTCGTCATTGTTTCAATTCTTCTCGGATTATCGTTCCTTTTAATGTGTATAAGCTTCCTGCCATTGAAATTAATGCTTCGGTGAATTTTTCATGATTATTGATATTTCTCATTCTTATTCCGGTGAGTTCTGTCTTCCTGGTTCACTCACAAGGGGATTTGCTTAAACTGCTGAGAAATAAAAATTCTCCGTCATGAATAATTTGAAGACGACGAGAATGGAAAAAGAAAGGGGACAGAGTAAGGTCCTCATCTCAGGGGATTTTTTTTTGCTTGGAAACAAATGAAAATTTTCTACGAGCAGGACTGGGAATGATGGAAGGAAATACTTCTTCTGTGGAGAGAAAACTCTACGGTAACATTATACAAGTTCCTAAGACGCGTTATGCATACGAATATCTCTAAATGTAAAGTACCAATGCAAGGGAGCAAAACTGGGGACAATTTTATGCTTCGAGAAGCGTAAGATAGAAATGGCTAGAATTGTGAATAATATTTTTCTTTATATCCATATTAAATCAATTAGTACGTTTCATTTCTCTATGTGTTAGATTGGTAATCCATTAAACATTATTGGCTACAGAATAATTATTAGATTGCCATATTCGATGACACGTTTGCCGATTCACCTCGATTTGTACACATTTTTGAGAATTAGTGAATAATAGTCCTGAGATTCATCATTCCAGCTCGAAGCCAAACGATCCAACTCGCTGACATTTTCTTGCGAGTCCTGTTTGAAAAGAAAAAGAAATCGATGGCAGTTATCGTTTATAACGCTGGAAATCCGTTTTCGGTTGTTGAAATTTTGAAAAATGTTATATAATTTCTTATAATGGAAACTGGGGGAAGTGAATTTTGAATTTAAATTATGAAAAAAAATTTTAGTTAATTTTTTTCCGAAGAATATGGAGGCTGTTGACCAAGAGAAGGGATATATTAATAGGCCACGTTTTGAGACATGAGGGTCTTGTAAAATTAGCATTTGAATGAAGTGTGTGGGTTAAGAACAGAAGAAGTGAAGAGGCTTGCGCACATCAGACAAGACTAAGGACTGAGTACCACAATTATTGAATAAACTAGTAATCAACCTGTTGTTAATTTTTCTTTGTATTTTACATAGGTTTTGTAAATTCGTAATATGGTGCTTTTATTTAATGGCAATGATTTATATAGAAATAAATTATGTAACCTAAATTACGAGGCAAATTAAAATATAAGAAATAATTACATTGAATTAAAAAAATATGTATAGTTGGACGTTTCGGCACTACTTTGCGTCCATCTCTAACAGAGTTTGAACATGATAAAGATACAAATATATCAAACCAAAGTAAATGAAGGAAAACAAAAGAACTTATATAAGATATCATATAATTAGTATTTCTGGTGAATATTAGGTGTTTGCATACTTTTTAATAAACAACTTTTCGAAAATAAATAATTTCCAATAATGACGTTCCCTGCCAAATATTGTGGCGTTTTAAAAATTTTTAAGTACCAATATAAAAACGTTTGAACGAGGAATGATAAATATTACAAAGTAGTGTCTAAACGTCTAGTGATTTTTAAGAAATATCTGTGCAATTGTTTCTTACATTATAATTTGACTGTAAAATAAAATCGTGTATAGTTCATAATTAATTAAATAGGACGATAAATCTGTATGTAATAATTGTGATCATGATTATATTTGTTTTCATTGGAGTAGTATAATAAAATATTTAGTTCTTAGAAGAGTAAGGTACCGAATACTTATACAGTTTTACTTAGTTTATGTCATCAATACTCCTCCTATCCCGATTAATTATGCATTATTAATCGTAATTGTTACAATAATATTATGATAGGAATTATATACACGTGCTAATGCTGAATGATAGGTAGATAATTATATATCAATAGTAATTTTAGTATTGGCTATAGACTAGGAATTATGTAGTAATTGTCGCTGAATTAAATACAGTAAAGGTAATAATAATGTAAGGAAACTTATAGTAAAGCACTGTAATGAAATTGTTATGTATATTTTATGAAAGGTTTTGAAACTTGTAAAACATTATTAATTTGAAATTATAGTCGCTTTATTCTCCAACTCACCCTTCAATTTTCCTCTTCACTTAAATTCCACTCATGTACTTTTCAGTGCACTCATGATAACTCAAGTAAAAGCAGATTGTGAACGGTCTGTGAGCGTCGTGAGTGGACTTCTCTGTCTCTCTCTCTCTCTCTGTTCGCCGTCCCCCACCTCCCTTCTCTCTTTGTGTCTGTTCTTCATCTCTCCGAGGCTTATTGATAAGCGGATATTTCGCTAAATTAGCCCTTAAGGACCGCTTCTTGTGCTGTTAACAAGGAAGGAGTTTCTTGCCCGGCTCCGACTGCCATGTTTATTGGGCGAGAACACAATGGCGCCGAGGTCAATTGTTCTGTGGAGAATTAGCTTCTGCGGTTTTGGGTGTTGTTGGTCACTACAAGTTGTTGTCGACTCGACCACACCACCAAAACTACTTTAGAGGGGGAGGGGGTCTTTTCTTTCGGGAAACTCGGCGCCTGCTTCCGTCAGTGGCCGTTTAATGTTGATAGAAAAGTAGGAATTAATTTTACGAATTATTACATATAATGTGGGTTATTTAGAGATTTTTATCCTGTGCTTTATATTCATGTACTTATAGCATAAACGTTTTTTTAATAAGTTTCGTTTTGTGCCGTAGTGATTTTCATCCCGTATAGGGGAACGGAATAGCGGGGAAGAACAGGATACTTTATTTTTCTGACTGGATAGTGCTGTTGTTTAGTAAATAGGGGTGAAACATGGTCGCTGGTCAAGGATAAAATCCCAAAAGCTGACTTGATCAAGTTCTGACTGCACCATGCGAATGAACTCTTTTTTGGGCGTATCACATATGTGAACTTACAACTTTTGCAGCATTTTGACATTTGATAAGCTAAAAAACCGCTCTTTTTTAACTCTTTAATGGTATATATTCGTGTAGTAGATGTATTTAGCTTCATATAAGTTTAAATCTGCTTGTACTAAGGCTCAGTGAAATACCTTAAAATAAATCTTGCGTGCGGGGCGGAACGGGAAAAAAAGAAAAATTTGACAGACTCACCTTATAAGAATAATTTACAAGATGCTGTGCCCAAAAAGAATAAATAAAAAAACAAATGGACCAGGAAAAATGCTAGAAAAGACGGTGCAGTTGCAATAAAATCTCTTTGCGAAAGGACAAATTGACAGTGATCAACCGCACGCAAAATAAATATAAGCAAGAAAAAATATAGTAAGGTTTTTCTTAATTTAAATTTAATTTTATATTAGATAGAAATTTTAAAACATCCCATGTAAGTTTATTTTCAATAATTCAGCCAAAATATACATTCGTTGTTTTAAGATATATTGATATTATATTAACTAAATAATAGAATGAAGCCATTTTTATTTTTACAAAATTTTACAAAAATGATCAAATAATCAGTTTCCCGTTCCGGCCCGACTTCTTCAATCCTTTAAATAATATTTATTACATTCTATTAACAATACAAAACTTTCTCCGTGTTTAGAATTTAAAATTTCAATCATTTCCTATATTTTGCCGCCTATGTTCTTGATAGCATTTTTACTCTCGCTTCCCTTCAAAACTGCATTCGTTAAAAGTTTATTAGTGACTGAGTTCTTTTAATTTAGATTTAATTGAAATTGCAACATGAGTATGTCAATTGTAAAAGTTGATCTTCGATGTGACACGTGTGAATAAACTTCGGTGGAGTGATAAGTTAACTTCTTCAACGAAGGTTGCTTTTAATATATATTATTTTAGTACTAAATAATTTTTTCCATCACAGTAAATGAGGAAAGAGGAAACCAAGTAGACATTTTTAAATATCTCGAAAGCACTCAAGACAACAGGTCAGCAGCACTGCACATGAATCGATGCTCTGCAATGTATACTTTTGCTGTTTATAATTCTAAAACGGGGAGAGGAGGGTTCAAGAGTAGTTTTTCAGATTATCAATAATAGATTTGCAAAAAGAGGAAGAAATTAGTTTCCTGTATTTATGTTTTAAATTCTATAATAATATCAGTATAAGATTAAGCTTCTGTCACTAATTACTATATTGTTGATACATCTATAAAAATTATATGCATAATACTACGGTAAACTATATAATTTTTATTAAATATTTTTACATATTTTTGTTTAAATATAATTTTCACATCAATTTTTACATACTTTTATCACAATTGGTCTTGGTTTTCATCAAATGCGTTATTTAAAATTATTAAGTGATAATTATTCAGATTAGGTATTTGTTTACTGTAATTAATACATTGTTTCAGAAATGAATTTAGCGTTTCTAATTATTTATTGTTGAAACATTGATATATATTTACTCAGTCATTAGCACACTAATTATAACACAATGAGTACCCTTTATGTATGTAGAATGGGAAATAGTGGAATAACAAAGGGTGTTGGATTGGGAAGGGATATTTTGTGGGACGTGAGGAAGTCTTCTACGCGGGAAACATAATAACTAGGGACGGTAGAAGTATAGTAGACATAAATATTAGGATAGTACAAGAAAGAGAGGCTTTCGCAAAAAAAGTGAAATTTACTTACGGCTAATATAAGTATTAATATTAGGAAATCGTTACTAAAATTTTCGAATGGATTGTGGTATTATGTGTGTGTGAAACGTGGACGATAGAAGTTTCAGACAGAAAAAGAAGGTTTCGAAATGTGGTGGTGTAAGGAAAATGCTGAAAATCAGATGAGTGGATAGGGTAACTAACCAGGAAGGTATAAGTAGAATAGGGAAAGAGAGAACAATTTGGAGGACTTTGATAGATTAATAGGCCACTTTTTGAGACATACGGGTCTTGTACAATTAGAATTTTAGGTTTTTTTTGGGAGCAATGTTTATTAATTAATTCCTAACTGCCTCCTTGACTGATATATATTAATTTTTAATGTTTATTATAACAATATAAATTATTTTTCGCTGTTTAGACATAATTAAAATGTATATAATTTAGCTATGTGAACTGTAAAATTCTAAAGGCATATGGAATGTAGCTTTCAGAATATTTTTGCGCTATAAATGTGAAACAGAATAGCGAATAAATATGTTTGTTTACAATAACGCTTTATCCACTAACAAAGTAAATATTTTAGTCCACAGTTGCAATTTATAAAAAACAGAAATTGGATGTATATAACAGGCACACTAAATTAATAGCTATTTGTGGAGGATCAGCTACAAATACCTACAAAGGTATTCGGAATAGGCGGGGAAGAAAAAATAATCTCCATTATAATTACGTTTCCAAACGAACATTTGATTTTCATGATACGAACCACAAACTCATTCAAACAAATGCAATTATGGGTCACATAAAGCATATTGCCTCTCACATTTGTGATTGTGTTCCAGTTGTCATCATTGATTAATGTAAACCAAACTGAGTGCTGAGTTATAAATGCATGTTTGAGAGTCTGCTGAAATCGATAGAAAAATCTAGGGGGGACACTTTCGCAGTAAATAAATAATATAAAGTGCTTCATTTGAATAGAAAGTAGGCAAATATAAGGCCAAAGTTGTGAAGTTCATATGTAGGGCAATGAGAAGTAAGGAACATCTAACATAACTTAGGAGATTAGATTCGTCTGGTTGATAAACTCGACAACTAATTATTACAAACTCTGGATCTATCATGCCACGAATTTAAACTAACTTTAAGTCTAAGTAATGACTAATGTTCTGAAAAAATTGATGAATTGTTTTGAGTATTCATAAACATTTAAACACTAAACAATATATTCGATATAAAAAACACCAAAATAGTTTTTAATAAAGTCAAAATGTAATGAAGTTACCCAATATTTGAGAATGTTGTTTAATTGAATAGGCCATATTTTAAAATAGAACTGACGAAAGAAGAATTTATTTTTCATTACGTTTCTTGGGACCTTGTTTCAATTTTTTTCTTTTTAGCTTGTCTCTGTATCCGATTTTTATTCCTTTATCGTTTTTATTTTTAGTTAGACATAACTGTTAGTAATTTACGGTGCAGCATCTTGAAACAAAATGGTTCCAAATTTCGACGAAACTTTTTTCGGCGCTATTTGTGGGCCTAAGAAATTCTTTCAGGAATATAAATACACCGTCCACTACTGTATCCAAAACTGGCTCTAATGTAAAGCCCAGTGCAGTATGGTATAATCCTCGTCTTAAGAAATAATAATAATTTTAATAGACCTACTAAAAATATTGATTAGACTAATAATTTAGTTTATTAAAACATATTTTATTTTAAATAAGTGTCATTATTACAATAACCATTTACAACATTTGACTCAGCGCCTGGAAAAAAACAATGAGGGTTTGACTATTGCACGAATATTTAAAGTCTCTACTCTGCAGGGGATACAGTATTTATGAATTTTAATCAGGTAACCATGTCGTTGCGATTGCTAGCTTGGCGGTAAGGACGACAAAGTTCTGACGCAGTAGGTTTGACAAGCTGAAAGATGTTGGCTGCTTCTCGTACATCTCTCTGTATTGATGCAGACTAAGGCAATTTTGCTACTCCCTTTGACCAACTTTTTAAGATTATTCTCAGACTCAGTATTTTTTAGACTAATCTACTCGGATGACCTCCCTGAAATTTGTTGACTTTACCCAACTATTCAGTCTTTAAATTAAGCCTGAGTACACGTGGGCAGGACAAAGACATTTGCAAATCTGTCAGTCCTCAAATCCTTGCATACTGTAGAGATCCAATTTCTTATCAAATTGGAAAGAAATGTCTGATTATAAAATGATTTTAGTAGTTTAACATTAAATCATCAACCATGATAATTAAAAGTAGTTTTTATGTTAACGTTACTAGAATTAGAAGTTGTATTTTAGGTATGTTTGTATACATTATTTTTATTTATTCACAAGTAGTATTTTACTGCGCAATCCAATTGTAAAGCAATTGTTTTACTTACACAAAATGAATGTACGCCTCGGAAGGTTAATAGTATTTTTTTAAATAACTGATTCATTCTGCTTGAATTTGTCTTTCTTGCGTTAGAAATTTTATTTCGTTTTACTAAATTTGTCTGGTAGCGCACGATACTGTAAAATTTACTTTGTGCTGACAGGAGTGCAACCAGATTTGTCCATTGTCTAGTTATATCTTTACAGAAAAACCTCCCTCACTTGATTTAGAAAATTGTCTTTCTGTACGGGACGAACACAGAAGTTTATTCGTACCTTGCTTTGTTCGCGTATAAATTAAATTTAATTTGGGTCGGGTATTTTTTCCTTTACGCGGAATATAGTTCCCAACTTTATGCGCTCCGTCCGTTCTACTGTTTAACGAGTTGTGACTTACCGCGTGTACGTGAGTAAAGCAAGACAGATACAGTTTTGTGGCGTCGTGGGTTGATGAGGCACCGAAAAAAAAACTACATATATGCATTTATACATATAGACATGCTCGAGTATTCTTTTTGCGTGTCCTCCTGCAGCTGGAGAGCAACTTTGCCGTTGTTTCCAGAAGTTGTGCCTGACGAAATACCCTGGAGCCATCTCTCACTGTCGCCCTCGCCTGTTTGCACTTGTTAATTGCTGTCCACAGATTAAATTTACGGCCATGCCTCCTCCCTTCTGGTTCTGCAGCGCACAGTGTGGAAACTCTGCTCTGACCACTCGCCTCCTCCACTCCTGGCAAACTTTCCAGCCAGCACGCAGCTTGAAACGATACATTTAATTACGGGCTTTGCGACAGACAGTTGAGACAACCTTTATCAGGTACCGTGATAAACTGTCGGAATGCTTGTTTATTCTATTTCCACGGCCACTTCTGCGTTGTGGTAAACTTTCTTTTGATGTTGGTTTGTATTAACAGGAGGCACCCGTCGTGGACGTTATAGGCCCTTAAATGGGAGACGCCTCAGTATTACGTTAAAAGAACAGTGAAACTTGTATAACGGGGTAAAAAATTGAAGTGTCCAAAAATTTTATTTACGAAAGTTACATCTAAAATAGTTATTTTATTAATATAAATTAATTTTTGTCCAAAAGATGTGCTAAAATATTTTTATCTAAAAACTAATATTCAGCTCTCACTTTTGAACACTTTATATTTTCCATAGTTCATACCGTTATTTGAAATATAAACAATGAATTTTTTACTTAATCATGGACGCGTATTGTGAATATTTTTTTGGATAAAGACTATCATAATACCCTCCTTATTATATTTCCCCCTTTTTATGAATGAGTTTGAATTTCCTCGTTCCCCTGCCTCGTGGGGAGAAATGAGACGTGCTAGGGAAAGGAGGAGGAAGGAACGATGCATCGTCTTGGTGACGAGCGACAGCTGACAACGCAAGTCTCTTAATATGCATGACGGAACTTCCCTCCAGGGGCTGCCACAACTGCGAAAAATATCTCTACCAGCACGTCGGAATATTGCGGAATAAGAATGGGATGAGCAAATGGGGTAACGGTAATGGTAACGTTACGGGCGAAAACTACCAAGGCCATCATTATCATGGGATGTCTCAAGCAAATTTTCAACGTTTTTTTAGAATTTATTTTCACTTACACGTGGCCTACCTATAGCTTACTCATTATTGTTATTAGTAGTTTCCATTGCTAACGTATGTGGTGTTCATTGTTTACACCATCAAAAATATTTTTGTACAATCAAACAAACAATAATAATAACAATGTATTTAATTTGGATAAAAAATATAACTCAAATTAAGTTATAGTGGAAAACATATAAATTTAAGATATCAATTTGATCATTAGCTCAGTCGGTAAAAGCAAAAATAATAATCTACGCAGCTTCTTAAATGGCTGCTCCCGGGAACGCGGGTGACGAACGATATAGTTGAAAATTAAAATCGCGAATCAGACGAGAATGGTTTGTGTGGAAAAGCTGGGTAAAATGCCGTTACCAGATGTTAACGCCTGATGACGTCGTTCTTCGTTTTTGTTCGTATGCCGGTTGTTCCTTTCCTGGGTCACGTCTTCTTCATATTAAGATTCTCTAGCGCCTCTCCTTCAGATCAAATGTTATCTTTTTATTTTCTGTACTCCCACAAAATGAATCTCCTTTCTTAAATGTGCAGAAACTAAATTTTATACATGTCGCCTTGTTCTGCCACTGCTTCCCTAGCGTCTCTCTCAGGCAGCCTCCCTGCACCAACTGTTCAATCTACAATCTACTCCAGGCCATCAACAATGTTGCAGCCAACAATGTTGCAGACGGTGACGTTTTCCCGCCTACTCGGCCCCACCAAGCCATTCTCGTCTTCCGTCCTGTATACGTAAATAACAAAAACTAAATTATTTTTGCTTTACCCGACTGTAAGGGTCATGAATCACCACACGTATAATTCTGAGAACACACTTCGAGCATATCCAACTCTATTTATCAGTTTTATAACCCATTTACAATTTCACAGTTTCGAGTTTTTCTAGTTTTTATTCCCCCTTTAATATGCAATCATTTAATACAATATTTTACAGAGGAGTTATAAATCTCTGTTGGTTACAAAAAAGGGATGGAGTTTAACAGAATATCAACTTTCAGTAACATCAAAGAATTAAGTAACAATCAGAATGACTTCAGTGGTTAGCTTTACATGCTCCTAATTCTAGTCTGTAAATGAGTTTTTCGAACATAATTTGGCGGAAGAAGCTCGCATGTACTGTTGGTAGTCTTTCATTACTGAAATGTTTTCTTATTCTCCAGCTACTATTTGATAAAAGAAATATTATGATAAGTACAAAATAATTTGAGTTTAATGATTATTTCCATATAATTTAGCTTCCCTCCTCATCAGGTTGTATGGAAAATGAATTTATTCTATTCTTTTATTAGTATTATTTTTCCTTTTCTCTAAATTCTGGCCATGTGTCGTTTGCTTGTCTATGAACTTGTTAGTCGCTATTCTTCACTTTAAGATATATTTTAGGGTAGATTATCGCTTGCCCTTTAACGAGAAATTTCCCTCCGCCATTGTATTTTTGTCTCTTCACCCTAGGGTTTCCGGTGATCAACAGAAGCCACTCCTCATCAGGTGGTATGGAAAACGAATTTATTCTATTCTTTTATTATTATTTTTCCTTTTCTCTAAATTCTGGCCATGTGTCGTTTGCTTGTCTATGAACTTGTTAGTCGCTATTCTTCACTTTAAGATATATTTTAGGGTAGATTATCGCTTGCCCTTTAACGAGAAATTTCCCTCCGCCAGTGTATTTTTGTCTCTTCACCCTAGGGTTTCCGGTGATCAACAGAAGCCACTCTACAACAACAGTAGCGCTGCGTGCGTGTGTACTCTGAAGCCAACAACTACAGTTGTGTCAGCTCCGGGAGTAATTAAATCTGATAGCCGATAGACGGAGCTTGTTGCAACAAAACAGTTTAGCTCCCCTTGTTGCAAACCCTCCCACCCCTACTTAACCCCTTTTCGTAGCGTTTGAGTAGATAATGCCTTGGTCCAACCCGTCCAACGACCCCACAGCACCATCTCCACTCCGCTCCTCATCCTCCAGCTACCATTGTGGCTAATTAACTTTCCAGCACCAACTTCAATAATTACGCCCGCTCTTCCAACGCGAAACTCAGGAGCTTCATAATTCATGAAAGAGAGAGAGAGACAGCGAAAGAGTGTTTTCGTAGCGTCCGTTACATCATACCGGCAAATGAACATGAAACCAACTGCTTCTCCTGTTTATGAGTTTCTGAAATATCTTTCTCGCTCCCATTCCCCGCATAAGTATTAACGAGGTTTACGGTTGATGTTGTTTCTCATCGCTTCTCTGTCTGCGAGGGCGGATTTCTGGAGGAAACCATTTACCGTCGAGCCGTTTCGAAACCATAAAGTATATACACGAATGTAAAACTTTTTAGTTGAAGAAGTAGCAGTATGATAATAGCGGAGGTAAAACAACAATGTAGTGAACAAAACAGATAAAAATCTAGTCTTTCATTGGAATAAGCCCTACAAAAGTAATATATATGATTTAATGGTCTTAACCTACAGAGAAAAATACCATATTCATCGTACCATTATGATTTAATCATTGACGTCCATATTGTAGTATATTTATTAGTCTGGTTAATTGGGACGCCACATAGATTTTAATAGTAAACCAACTGGTGCTTATAGTTTAATTCCTGTTACGTCAGAGATATTATTCATCATAAAACTAAATAAGAAAAAAAGTGAAAAGACTCCAGTGAATATTTTAGATGTTCTAACTGAAAAATTTAATTTAATTTTGCATTTGAATGAACGTATTTATATGTCATTAATTGTATCCTGGATCTGACTTCATTATTCCTGCGCCTTCTTAGACACCTTTACGATAGTTTCTTAATTTTCCTGTCTAGAGGACACATTTTCACCAACAGGTTTTTTTTTCAGTTAACATAGAGATATTATTCAGAAATTAGGCTGACTCCACTAAGTGGTGTACTCGGGGCATAGTGCGATGCAGTGTCCGTAGTGTATGCGAGTCCACATTAACTTTGCAAGAGCTTTCTCCTGTCACTCTGGCTGTGACTCACACAAACACAGTGACAAAGACTGTCTTGCTGTCTGTCTCGGAGTCATTTACATCACTTTGCATTCCTTCTCCCGGTTCGTACGAAAATATAAGAAAGAAAAGTGTTATTATTAACCTCAGGCGATTATTTGTGGAGTGTATTCTTGCTCTGAACAACACTATTATTATATCCTATACTGCTATAATTTAAATAGTTTTTTGTCCCTTGTACTGAATACATGGGTACACTAATTACAACCCTTTTTGATATTTATATAGCTGTCTAAGGATGATATATTAAATGTCGGGGAGTATAAAATAAAATCTATATTCAAACAACATTTTCTGACTTTTCGTTTAGAATAAATAAATGAAACCACGGCCAATGAGTCATAAAATAATTTAATTTGTAGAAATACAACTTTATGAATATTACTTTTTATATTTTAACAAAGTTTTATGTATGCGAAATTAATTTTGATTTTATCATGCTTTTGGTAAGTAGTTACCTGAAGTGCAGAAAGTTACATGAAGCATTGTATTAAAAATAAATTATTTTCGGACTTATTGGCCGTCTTTGTACACATTTAAAATCTATATTAAATAAAAAGACGGCCAATAAGTAAAGATATAATTTTATTGCTATTTAATTAAAAATAGATGCGTCGTTTCGTCTCCCTTTCCAGACTTCAGGCATACTACAAACTTAACATTCCTGGAGTCAAGGAATTGCTAAATTTGTAAGTTTTAACCATGTTTTTATATAGAAAAATTTAACAAAGAACTCATATTTAATATTTTGTAATATCATTGTACTTACTGCCATGTGAATTCTAAATTATGTGATTTATTTATAGTAAAACCTGACTATTTGCTTGTTGTAAGGAGCCCAATAACGTATCTTACATTCCTGTTACGTCAGAGATATTATTCATCATCAAATATGAAGCGAAAAATAGAAAGCCCTGTTTGGAAGCGGGAATTATTTATGTTAAAAATATAAATCTGAGTCAATAAACGAAATTATGAACCAGCACGCGAAAAACAAAGTCTGTTAAAATATTTAATAATATGAGGAGTAATTAATTTTTTATAAACACATTTAATTTCCCATACAGAGCGCTTCATAAAATTAAAATACGACGGATTTATTTCGAGCTGATTATTAGTTTATTACTCTCAGTCAACTGAATTGGGGAACAGAAATAATATATTTTTTCACAAAACAGCGACACAATACATTAAAGTCTTCAATTAAAATAGTTATAGCGCGTATCGTAATTATAATTATACTGATTTAAAACTTACATAATTGTGAATTCACGTAGCAGTAAGTACAAGAAATCAAAAGGAGGAAAGAATATATATCATATTATATCATTTCAACAACTTAAGTCTTGGTTTCATTATATTCGCAAAGTTTCTTCCTGACTTAATTAGTAGAAAAATTGTTAACTTAAAACTTTTATTCCACTTATTTGAATCACAAAAGAAAGAGAAGTGAAAAACGTACCTGATATGAGTTCACAAGCTTTTACAGTCACATTTTTCAACATTAGGAACATTGAAATTTTCCTTGTGGATTATTTTAAAAATTGCTATAATAATACTTACTACATCTTTCAATAGTATGTGGTGAGATAATTTATAAGCAGTTAAAATTGTGTTGGTTTGAAGTTAGGTTTGATATTATCACTAATTGAAGTGGTTTATACGTAACGTAATAGTAGCAATATAGATTTTAAACATAATTTTTTGACTATAAGTTTACAATAAATAAATAGACGGCGAATAAGTTAGCATATAATGTTATTACAATTTAATTAATATAAATGGGGCGTTTCGTCTCCATTCAGATTTAGATTTAGATTTAGATTTATTGTTGTTTCCATTAATCCTCGATTGAGGAAATAGGATACGTCATACATTAAAAATTAAAAATGAACAAGATAAGTAAATAATAATAATTAGTAAAAGGAAGTGTATATAGACAAAAGTCAATATAAACACAACACGGACACAAACTGGGAAACACAAACAAGCACAGGAACACGCAATGGAGTTTTAACTACTTGGACCAGGAAACTGTCCTTCCCTCTGTCGTAGCTCCAGGAAGTACATGAAACAAACAAACAAAAGAGCAGAAAAAACTGAATAGAAATTTTAAGATATGTGCTATTTTATAAGGCAGCTCATTCAACACTTTTTGCAGGAACCTTGATTTAAATACTAGAAGGACGATTAAGAAAATCCTGTACCGAGTAAAACGCGCCATTTAAAAGAATAGTTTTACTCTGTTTCACGAAGCTTTTGTAGGTACTATTTTTAACCTCTGGCGGAAGGCTGTTGTATAAAATTATCCCGGTATTGTGAATACTTTTCTGGTGTAGAGCAAGGCGATGCTTGTCCGACCTTAGAGCTGAACGATTTCTAGTCGCGTATTCATGAAACTCGCCATTTGTTTGAAACAAATTAGTGTTTCGCTTTACAAACTTTAATATTTCATGAATATATACGCTCGGTAAAGTAAGTATTTGCAAACTTTTGAAGAAAGGTTTGCAACTCGATCTAGAATTCGTGCTTCATCAGGCATACTAGAAAATAACATTACAAAATATTAAATATTGGTTCTGTTCTACATTTTTATATATAAAAACATGGTTAAACACAAATTTAGCAATTCGTTGACTTGAGTATTCTTGTGTTTGTAGTATTCCTCGTGAAGTCTTGAAGGAAAGACGAAACGTCGCATTTATATTAATTAAATAATAATAAAATTATATCCTTACTTATTGGACGTCTTTCCATTTAATATAGATTTAATATAGACGGTCAATAAGTCAGCAAATAATTTTATTACTACTTAAATAATACAAATAAAACGTTTCATACAACTTTGGGCACTTCTTCAGGTAACCATACGCCAGAAAAATGAGTTATTTAGAGAAATGTAAGTCGTCATATAAATGCTTCCTTCTTTATGGTTTTAAAGTAAGTTGTATTTTCATGGGAACGGTGTATTAACAAATCGTGGACTTTCAGTCTGGAAGGTTTAAGATAAAAGGAATTGGCAGATGAGGGAATAAGTAATATATATAAAGGATTAATTCATCGTTCCTATTAATTTATTACTATAATCACTCTTAAAGGAATGGTCCATATATATGTAGTGCTATAAAGCAATTTATATTGAATAATATTTTGAAATTATCCACAGCGTACTATAGGAGTGTATTTGGCAATAAACCTCTCACACTATTTCCTCCGCAATTAACTATATATAATTAATGGAAAATTCGACGCCTGACATTTACTTATATCGTACAGAGCATTAAATCAGGCATGAGATACGTAGCTTTATTACTTCTCTACTGAAATGTATTTAGTATTGAAAGAGGAGAAAGAATTATTATAGCACCTATGATCAGGGACTAACAGATCCAACATACAGAACAAGTTTTAATTGAATATCAAATTAATTTAATTTAATGTTGAGGTGTTACTCGAAGTATTTGAAGATGGTGAGTTGAAGTGGAGAGTTCATTCTGATTTTGTAAGTATAGCGAATAGCAATGTTACCAGATAGTTTTTTTTAACCGAGATTGACAAGTTGAGTCTGTCGATCCTTTCTTTTAACGCACAGCTTCCTAACGGGATTGCCTAGTAATTCCCATACGGGGAATCTAAAAATCTACGGAAAGTTAAAATAGTTGTTAGTAAAACCCGTAATATTGAGTTCTCAAAGTCCACTTAAATGAGTTTAGTTTCCTAAATTTACGTTTATTATTCTAAAATAAAGTTGACACTTAATATTATTATTTATATTAGATTTATAAACACCATTTGAGGTAAATTTAAAAAAAATGAGAAAAAAATTATTGCATTAGCAGAAATAAACGCCTATCACATTGGTTGGAGTGGTACCATTTTTCGTCATGCATGTATCTGGAGAGAAGGGATTTAAGTATACAAAGTCAAAGTAATTTTTCCCGCTTGGCTGCGAGTGTCATAGACTTTTATGAAATGGCCAATACCATCAGAAGGCGAACTGTAATGGAGCAAACAGTTCCCTTAGGCCAGACAGGACAGAGTGTGGGGGTGGGGGTGGGGGTGGTGGTGTTTCTGCCTTGCCTTTCAGCCCAGCCATTTCAAAAAGAGCGTTTGACTGTGCGATGGAGTGCTTAATGTGACTTCAGGGCATCGGTACACTGCGCAAAATTGTGATTCGGCAGCTTTTATCTCCATTACAGGTCTCCAGTGGAGGAAAACCTGACTTAGTAGTTTTCTGTTATTCGTGATTTTAAATATATTGGCCTTGCAATATAAGTAGCAAAACAATGAACACCGCTAAAGTCCATAAAACCTATATGACGACACTCAAAATTTGAAAACAAAATACTACGAATTTATTTTTTAAATTATTAGTTTCAACAGGCAGAAAATTACTGATGGTTTAGTTATGAAAACTACGTTACAGCTTCGGTGCAGAGAATTATCATTTCGAAATGTATTTTTTCCACGTATCGTTGCTGTTATACTTAATATATGCTTATAGAATCGGCTTGCTAAAAAACAGCTTCCCTCATGAAAATAAATCCAATATAAGTATTATACCAACATACAATAAGTAAAAAGTTACAACTCCTGTTAGCGTGTATTTGACGTATAGATGAAAAATTAATTCAGAAGACACGATGGAAATTTTTTTAAAGGATTTCTGACAGAATTTGACTGTCTGATTTTTGATTTTGTCGCTAATGACTTAGATGTCGAAGTGACGTTAATCTTTAAATAAATAAATAAAAATAATGTTTAATTCCAGGTAAAATGGAAACTATAGTTTGTGGATACAGTATTAAAGAATTTTGGAGGTAGCAGGAGAGTGAATTTAATTTGAAAATTATATTGTTTTAAATATCTGCCAGAAATTTGTGCCTACTGATTATATTTTATCAACTGCCCTGTCCCTGTCGCCGCCAGTTGCCAAAATTCTAGGAAAATGCCTGCGGTTGAAATTACAGTTACCCAAAAAAAATTATATTTTTATTATAGATAATTAAAACCATAATATCATTTTGTATTCTAAAGTTGTTAGACACTGTTTATCTAGTAATTATATATATATACGTTCGTTGAAATTGTGATTACGAATTGGTAATTAGTTATTTAGTATTAATGAAAATGCATAAAACCTTTACGCAGTCCAATTAAAATTCGATCCGACATTGAACTGAAGTAAAACTATTTGTGTTCAACATTGGTTTAATGTAGCTACGCAACAATACGCGAATGTGCAATTAGTATACAATTTTAATAAATAGGTTACACCTAGCTATGTACGCGACTTCGTTCGCTCGGAAAAATGTCTTAATTTTGTTCTAAAAACAAAAGTAATTATTTATGATCGTTTCACGGCAAAACCTTAAAACTCGTAGTTGGTTTTGAACAGATTCCGCTTACACTCTTTTACAACAATATATGGAGTGCGAATGCTCGCCCTTCCTCCAATCTCTGTCTTATGCTGCCAAACTTACGTTTATAATAGCACAGTTAGTTGGACGAATGGTATAGGACTTTTAACTCGCAGTTGGTTTTCACGCGGCAATTCAATGGTTTTATAAATATTTACATTAATATCTTCTGAACTATGCAATATATCGAAATGGAACATACACGAAAATTTAAGTTTTAGTCCATGAAATTTTCATAGGAATCCGTTGAGCCGCTACTCGATACAAACATGCGTACAGACAGTCAGACATACAGACAGTAACTTTAATTTTATTTATTAGCATGTACTTAATGTAAGTGAAAAATTTATTTAGATTTATTTTGAAAATTTTCTGTTTATGCTTTAAGTGTTGTTTATTCCTTATTCCCTGATAACTTCTTAAACCTCACCATATTGAAGAATTAATATTCTAAAACACATTTTGCAAGCCCCTGTTTGCGTTGCACGTCGATCTATCACGGATGTAGTCCCACAGACTAATAATGTCAAACGATTAAAATTTTTTGTAACCGTTGTCTCGACGTTCCATTTCTTCATTCCGATTTCGTGACCACTCAGTTCTATTTTAGTCAGGTTTGATGTCGGATATTTTCTTTTTCTTCCAAAGTATATAATATCCTAACTTCTCAGCTGAGCCAGTACCCCATATACAACATTGAAAGGCCGCTCATTACGAATTCATCAGACGCTCCGTCCAATAAATAAACCTGTATGGTGGTGTGGGCGGCGGCTGTGGCCAGATTCTGCTGAATAATACAACGCCGTACTGCTAAATACACTGACCGGCAAACACGAGGAAAATGATGCCTGATGAATAAGGCATGTACGCACTAGCGCAAACACTGCGGTGACGATGATGGAAAAGACAGGCCAAAGTGTGTTGTCTACGCAAAGTTTCACGCTGCAATTAAAGCTTCACTAAAGAAACATTAACGCAGGTTCATGACCATATTAAGCAGAAGTTTGTCTCTTTGACTTCTTCCACATTTTTAAACGACCTTCAGTACGATCATCAGGAATTTATTTAGAATATTTAAATACTTATTTGGCTCATTTAAGGAGAACTGTAGATGTGACTAATATGAACCACCATAATATCGGCACAAAAGCTGTTATTCAGTTACTGAAATGTCCTTCTTTATAGATCACGACACAGCGATGAATCTTATTCACTTTGAAATCCTTCACTTAGAAGAAATCTCTTGGAGTAAAGCCGGGTGAAAGATGCGGCAAGAATCCTGCGGTTTAACTTCTTGCGACTGTGAAGACTCTTCAGGGACGATAACTTCTGTCACGGGAACGTAAATTCTATTTGAGACTCCGATGGTACACGATCTTTTAAATTTATCCTTATTTACTAAACTGCATTTGATTTTTCAAACGCATTTTATGGAATAAAAACACACTAATTGTGATAAATAAAATTAAATTGATCAGTATATATTTCGACGCTTCAGTTTTCGTCTATTATTTTTTATTCAATTTCGTGATCGTTCCATAAGGACTTTATTAATTTCTGACAAATGATTAAAACATGGATGTAGTGGATTTTCGATGTGCAAATACTATGTCATATATCTACGAAGGTTACTGAATTTATATCCACATTTCATTACACTAATTAATAAATACGACTAGTTAATTTATTTCCCATTGTCTCTCAGTTAATAAATTTATATCAACATTTCATTACAGTATTTAATAAATATGTGATATATATCTACCAGTAATATGTTGTTTCAACAGATTTATAATTAAGAAATAAATATATTATCCTCAACCATCTCATTAATAGTAAATTTAAATGGTCTATTTCTACTTTCCACAATAACTATATAGAATAAATTTACGATCAATTAAGGTATTATTTCATTGAACCCCAACAGTTTTGTCACCATATTTGGGACTTACTCAAGTAATTTCTTCAAATGCAACTACAAAAAATTGAAAAATAGATTATAAATATTAATTATCAAATTTTCAGAATAACATTAATAATAATAAAACGTAAAATGTGAAATATTGATGAACAAAAGAAATCCAAATATATAAAATTCTAAAAGAGAAGCTTCAACCGAAATATTATACATAGTAACAATATAATATGGTCTGTAAAACTAACAATATGTAAAAATAGAAGTGCAAAACATTTTTATTTTTGATAGTTTCATTGTATTGTTTCTAAAGAACTTTGTATGAATTATAGAATTTTTTATTTTAAATTTAATTATTATATCATTGGTTACATTTATTGTTAAATTGATACAACGTTGTATGATATATTGTAATTTTTTTATTTTCAATATTTTTCATGTTTAATGATTATATATGTAAACTTCCCACTTTTACACATTGCTAGATTTACATTGTATATTAAACTGTTGCTATGTTTTACTGTATGGAATCTGTGGAAGCAGTAAAGTTTAGATAATTTACATGTTGACTTCGATTTTCTTTATCAATGCTTTAAATTTGAAATTATTTTTATTTTAGTGTATCATTTTATAATTATTTTGTTCATTTTTTGTAGTAGCTTTATAAGAAATTACCCGAGGAAGTCCCATATATGGTTAATTTATTTGATCTGTAATTGGTCGTAAATTTATTTAATGTAGTAGTAAACTGAATTGTTCATTTAAAGATGTAAAATTAAAATTTCTTAAATAATTTTTATTCCCATATCATAATTTCTCAAAATAGTTTAACCTATACTGCCTGGTTATCACGCTTATTTTCAATGCTTTAATGCATAGATTATTAAAATTATTCAATACCCATCATATTTTAATTTTTTTCGATTTCATGTTCTTAGAACCCTTATTCTTTAGATCGTTACGCAATTTACCCTGTTCCTCCATAACACATAAATTTCCAATACTGTCTATAGCGCAATTCAAATTACAATTCGATTAATAAACTAAATTGTAAATGGAGTTAGGCAATAGAGCAAACGTAATGCATGATAAAATGTTGTAACTATTTAGTGTGTATAACTTGATTTAATTTTTTTTTGTCTCATCAAAAGGTTTTTGTTGCATGCTACCCTTTTGTTGTTTCTCACTGAATATTTTTTTTGTATTACTGCGACATTAGTTGATGTCTTCATACAGGAATTTATTTCTGTTTAAATTATTTAAATTTATTTGTCCTCACTCGTAATTTCATTCATTTAACTTGAATACTATTGTATAACTACATATGAACACATTAAGTAGTTTACCCAAATATTTAGTAAATGTCTTATATTTGAATAAATTTATTTACAAAATTCTTTTATGCTTCAGCATCAATGCTTTGAGTTAAATTTTTGAATAGGAAGAATGTTTTGTGTAAACAGTAATGATGTTTATAGAATTCTAGGATAGGTTAGTGATACACAGAAACGATAACATTTTCTTTCTCCAAAGATCCCGTCTTTTAGATCATGCCTGAAAAGACGCAGGTCCTGGACGAAAAGGAAAACTGTAAGGAAGACATCGCAAAGGCAGACGGAGTGACAAAGAGCGAAATATAAGGAAAGAAGTTCTCCGCTCATCCAGCTGCTGCTCCCTGATCAATAGAGATTGATGTGAACTTCAACCCTTCCCTCTAACCCATCCTCTCGATACGGGGGCGGTTTCTCTTTTTTTGTTCTCCGCTCTGCCTCAAGTTCACCGGGCCATCCTCCTTCCCCTCTGTGCAAGAAAAGGAAATGTCTTTCTGGTGGAATGGCGAGCCTCTTTACTTTTCGGCGCTGCTATGTCAATTAACTGGTTATAAAGGCTTAATGAAACACCCAAGAGGGGTTGAGAAAAAGAGTTAAGAGTGGAAGGCAGAAAATGGGACCGAGGAGAATATTTCTCTCCCTTCTCGTCTTTTGGGCTGGAAAATTTCCATACTCCTGCACGTTTTATTCTCTATCTCTACAAGTAGAACTATACTAAAGAAGTTAACGAAAATTATTATCTTGAAAAACTTCATCGCAATTAGGAAATTAATGTTCAACCAGTGTATTATTAATTTTCTAAAGAAACGTTCCCCCCATCACAATCAAGAGGCTATGGATAGAGCATTAGAACGATCATCTCCCTAATAAGGTTATCTGTAATTAAGAAAATGCTTTGTGTAAAGTCGCTTTCTCTTTTGCTCGCACACGCAGACTCACCGCCATACTTTATAAAGATCTCAATTACTCGGTGTCTAACGAACGGAAATACGAACGAACCAATTCCTCTTGAGACTATATACTTCTACTTTTTACGACTGCGCGCAGCAGTAGTGAAGATAGCTCCATAAATTTCGCGGGGAAGCGGCGACGACGTCGGCGACGAAGTATAAAAGGCGACGACGATGGGAATAATCCACCTGAGCTGATAAAGTTTCTAAAGGAACTAACTTTAGTGGAGAGAAAGACGTAAAATTGCCCTTTTCTTTAATTAAAAGGATGTTAGAAGTTACATAAATCTGTCTCAATTCAATAAGCATTCGACTAATTAATACGGTCATCATTCCCCTTAATCACCCTTTTCTCCAGACCTTTGTTCAATTATTGTTTCAATTTTTAGCGATGAAGAGACACTATACTTTCACATTTGAGTCAGGTGGCAGATACTTGGCTACCTGGCTGCACTTAAATAATTACGAACTATCATTTTATGATACGGAAAGCTGGATACGTCTATTCTTGTTTATAGTGAGCAATTAAGGTTGATGTGACATTATCAAATTAATTAATATGGGCAGTCAAGAGAGGTAGAGGTCGGTTAATTACCTTACTATGAAATGTTACTTATAAACCATTGTAATGTAAACAACTCTCAATATAATATAACTCAGTTGATTTGCATCACACTTTCACGTTAAAACACACACACACACATATATATATATATATGTATTGAAATAAAAAAGTTTAATTTATTAGACGTAAGGATTCTATTTATGAAAGGTTCGAAACTGAAAAGAATAGATTTAATCATTAATATTGAATTTAATACCAATAAAAGTTAAACAAGAGAAATAAATAAATGATATGCAAATGATAACTGGTAGCAATAATAAATTTATATTGAGACTAATTAAAACTCAGGGTCACCTGTGGGGTGTAACCAAAAGAAGGCAACGTAATTTATGGAAAATAGGTCTGGAAACGTGAACTCGATAAAACCATAGCTAAAGATACCCGCGAAGCCTGCAGCTGCATTATCTGGCTGACGATCTGGACGCGAATATTAATGTAATTTGGCATTAAATATTTCATAAACATATCTAATACCGTCTTATTATTTATCAACTATTTAAAAAATAGTAAAATACAGGAACTAGTTAATTGGTTGTTTAGGTAGTAACATTTTCCTTCTG
The DNA here is from genome assembly GCA_034510155.1 of Eucriotettix oculatus. Lineage (NCBI taxonomy): Eukaryota > Metazoa > Arthropoda > Insecta > Orthoptera > Tetrigidae > Eucriotettix > Eucriotettix oculatus. Next base: position 62,791,375 of record CM067381.1, read on the forward strand.
TTAGTGTTTCATTGTGTGTATTGTCTAGATTTTAAATAAACATGAAACCAATACTCTTTATCGTCTTATTTGACGACAAGACCGCTGCTGGTATTTACATTTTTTGTTTGATTGTGTTATTAATGTATTTTTATAGGTAAAGCCTAAATCTGACTCTACTTATAAAAATATTTTAACACTAAATCATCCAAATTTATATCGTCTGAGTTTTCACTTCAGTGTACTAATTGGGATGAAGAGATTATATTGCTTGGGTATCCAATATGAGTTTAATATAATACTATTTAAATATTAATATTTTTAAGTGCTCTTTGAGTTTTGTCTTATTTTAAATCGAATACAAAAATGCAGATTGTGTTTTATTTCTTATAGCAGTTTTGTTTCATATACGAATTGCAACAGATTTGAGAGATGTGCAATTCAGCTAATTTTGGCGTGAAGAGTAACATTTAGTTTAAGCGTAGTGATACGGTGGTGAGCACAGCAACAGTCAAAGGACTTTCTCCGACTAACCCACTCCTCCTGTTACTTGCTACTTGCTGACTGGGATCTCCCTTTCTCTCTCTCTCTTTGCAGACAAGATTTCCTCGCAACTGCCACTTTTGCTTCCTTTCTGAGCTCTTAAGAGGATTAGGACGTTAGCAAACATTTATGTGCTATACAAAGAACAACGCTGGGCCTGAGCGAATCCTCTTACTCAAGTTTACTTTTGTGAATATCTCACGCCGCCAATCAGTTGGGAGGAAACAACGGGGGAAGGAGAAGAGGAACTGGAGAACATAATCTGAATTTGTAAACGACGAAATTTATTTGAATTTGGCAGCTAACCTTTAAAAAAAATATAATTTACACTATTAAATAAGACCAAAATTAATTTTAAAATTTTTCTTATACAGAATATGTGATTGATAGAATTTTCGTTCAGCGCCTCACTCACCCAAATGAGCATCATTACTATTTGGTGATTATTTGAGGAGTCGAAAATGCCACAAAAAGGAGTTCTGTGGTCAATTTGAAGATTCAGACTCTTCAGCGTGACCCAGGATGCACAACGTGAAGATAAAGTCTGTTTAGTATCTCTTACGCTAAAAAAATAGCTCTAAGATGTGATGAAGTTGGTCAGCGTTTACAGGAGATGTTCAATGCTTCCACCGTTGACTTGAAGCCGCAATTGAATTCAAACATCCTTGAATCCTTGGTATTGATAGCTGTTCCATAGGCCTGTTCACTAACCGGAATGATCAAATGTAAACAAACATAAAATTTTCCGATTAATTCAAAGATTGGTTTATTCTAATCAGTGCCAATTCAACTATAAATGAGTAACTATCACGACAAGATGTATTCAACCGTTGAAATTGTTGATATTTTACTCGTTTTAGGAGTGTTTTTCAAGACGCTGCTCGAGCATATCGAGAGCGGTACCATAATCGCCTACGTCATCCTTGGTTTTTGTGGTATTTTTCCATGAAACTATTATTGTTATTAAAGTTAATTTGAATGATAGGAATGATGGGTATCTGAAATTAACTCATCAAAAGTAAAAAATTTCATGCGATGAAAAATGATTCTGCCATTTTAAAAAAAGTACTTTGTGCTTGCAAACATGAGCTTAAAAGCTCAAAATAATGCATGGATCGATTGTCCCTCTCAAAACGCTTCTACTTAAGTACAGAACCTTTTTTCGTTACCTGTCCCACTTCAGAGATATTTGGCCGTACTACATGACTGAACTATTTTGAACATAAATAATAAAAGCACAGTTTGAGTAAAAAGCGCGCCGTTTGCTGAATTGTTATTAGAAATGTAATAAGGTTAAAAAATAAACAAACTGTTCGTATATTTTCAAATTTCGCCTCAAGAAAATGAACTTATTTAGGACGACTGCAGTGCTTGTGTGTATGCAACTGTAGAACCGTCAATTTACGAAAGCAAAAGTTATCATCAATTTTTTTTTAAAAAAAAGTGGAGATCGATTCTCTCTTTTATAAAAATTCTCTTCTGTATAATTCTGTACAATTAAAATAGAGTTTGAGGAAGAAACACGCGGTTTAATACATTGTTAATACAAAAGACAGGAAAATGTAGAAAGAAGTACAGTTTAAATTAGTTTAGAATTTTACCACAATGGGGACCAAATTTTGTAACTTCCTGACCGCAGTGTATTTTTTAAAATTATTTATTTCCAAAGAACAATGAAACAAATGGCGCGTTTTAATTACAGTTTAAAGTCACATCGACTATGGGATCGTTAACCACTGCATTACATTATTACATCTGTTATAATATATTACAAAAATGTCTACGTATCAGTATATATCACCAAAAAGATAGGAATTACAGTAGTTTCGTAATATTAGAAGGAGAGGTGAAGAGTTATAATTAGAGCAAAATTTGTATTACAACTATCACTAATTTACTTGTTTACATTGGTCAAAACTGTAACAGGAATTTAGCTATAATTTTAAAATTCATTTCTTATTAAGGATTTCTCTTACATTTGCATGTGTAAGTGGTAATGAATAATACCTATTTAAGGAAATAGATTCAATGGAAACCAAACTATAAAATCAATTTTATATAAGTGTAAAGTGTTAGATTAACAAATCAGTCTATCAGACGCGCGATTCTGATGCCCACTTGTGAAGCGGACGAAGTTATGGCACGTTTTAGAGGAGTACAGGGTGCTGTCAGTTTCCTGGTATCCAGGTGTCACTCGAGACCGGAAGGACGTCATTACAAGGCAGGCGATACCTCTCTACGTCACCTCCAGCTGGGATCTCCGCTTTGTTCCCCCCACTCAATCCAACACCAACAGGAGGAAGAGCTGAGTTGCGGAGGAGAGGAATTGAGAGGGCTCCGTAACGAGATCTCTGACAAAGGAGATCCAGTGGACACAAGTAATTAGACGGCCAGGGTCGCACTTTACTTTTACAGCTATCGCGCAGGTAATGAGAGAGACCGTCCAAGGTTCTTCTCAGGAAGAAAAAGAACACTCAAAAACCGATCACCAAAATCTACACTGAATAAAAAATCACAGTTAAAATCATTACTGCCCAACAATAACTTATTGATAGCCAATTTACACGCAAGGATACTGCTGGGCTATATCAATATCTGCAAACTATTCCTGTAACTTTAGTAATTATGATGGTACATTTCCTATGATTTGGAAACACATATCTAGAACTAATTAAAATCGGAGAAATTTTTTTCGAAATTACACTAAGTTTAGTATGAGTATCAAGAGGCTCCTTAAAGTTTTTATCAAGAAGAAAAGACTTTTACTAGATGACTATTAGATGAGATAAGGTGAATAAGGTGTCAGCTTACTAGGGAAGAAATTAACGTTAACTTATACCGGAATGAGAGAGTAGAAGGATGTAGTATATTTTCTTTTACGTCTGCGGTTATATGGAGGAGGAGGTGGATTTTTGTGGATGAGAGCTAACGTATCATTGAAGTGGTTAATGGAACTCTTGATTAAGGAGTATATGATTTTTTTGTGGTGGAGATCAGGGAAATTTGGATGTCGTTGTGAATTACCGAGTTGCGAATATACCATGTGGAGTTGGAGATGATTCTAAAGATTCTGTTTTATTTGGTTTGGATTTTATTTGGATTGGAATGGAGAACGAGATTGATGCGTTTCTGTTAAGGAGTGGATTGATAATTTAATTTTAGTGTTAATTTTGGATGAGAGGTGAGATTTCCAGGAAGTTTTTCAGTCTAGGCAAATGATAGAGCTTTTTATTTGCATATGGGAGCCAAAAAAGTGTAACGATTGAGTGAGAGGATGTTTGGGTTTGAGAGTAAATGGAACTATTGCAGATTTGGAGGGACTGACCCTCCTGTTTTTGGGCCAGGATTCCAGATGAAGGATTGGGTTTGGTGGAGGATAACCATGTCATAAGTTAAAAATATTTTTTTTGTGAAGGGGGCTAATACGCTACCTTGTGGGACGCCTGAAGAGATGAGGAAGCATTTGGAGAATTGATTGTTAATTTCAACCGAGTACGAATGGCTGGTAAGATAAAATGTCGTTCACATGGATGATGGACTTTGCCGATGACTTTCTCTGCGTCAATAAATACAGCAATACAGAAACTACGATTTTCGAAGGCTTTATTGTTAAAGGTGGTAGCAGATTAAACCTGACGAATGCACGAGTGTTTAGGCAGATATTGAGCAGATGGGATGAGTTATGATAACTGTATGGAGAGGAGCGGAAGGAAAATTTTTAGAAGTGTTCGGACGTCTTACATATGTGAATTCATAAATTTTGCAGCATTTCGACGTAAGGCAAGTTACAAAACTCCTCGCGTTTCACTCTTTAATGGTACATATTCGTAAACTAGGTGTCTTTTGCTGCATATAAGTTACGTATGAGGTTTATATTTACTTGTATTAAGATTCGGTGAAAAACCTTTAACGAGATCAGGATACTGCTGTATAAGGCAAAATGTGTTCCTCGAAAAAAACAGGCAGACTCACCATATAAGATTACTGATGTAAGGTACATGATGGAAAAAAAGTTAGCAAAGGCGGTGCAGTTGAAAAATAAAATCTCTTCCAGAATGAAAAATTGATAAAGTGAGCATCCGTACACTAAATAAGTATATGAAAGTAAGCAGAAAAGACGTTAAGATTTTACTTCAATTAAATCTAATTTTACTGCATTAATTGTAAATACAAAACTCTTTCTCCGTAGGGTGGGACAGAACGGGACATTTGTAAATTTATTTTTAAAAATTCATTAAAAATATAAATTCGTTGCTTTGAGTTACATTGATATTATATAATTTAAGTAACAGAATAATATAATGTATTATAATTTTATAAAGTCGTTTTTCTTTTTACATAAGTTTACAAAAATTGTTAAACAATAGGCGTCTCGTTCCCCTTCGACTTTCCTAAGGACAATATTGATGTTGTGTTGATGTAATGTGGCGTATTAATATACTAATAATATTTTGATCTCCCACATTTATTATAATTACAGCATTTATCTTAATTCTGCTGTAATTAATTCGTTATTGGTAAGGAAAATGATGCATGTAAAAAGGTTACACAAGTTTCATGGAACCTTTTGTATGAAGTTAATAAACTGTGGAGGATTATTCCAACCAGAAATAATATCGTTTGTAAAGCTTCATTGAAAACTAAATTGATCAAAATAAAGGGACTCGCATCTTTCAGAGGGATATAAAAACTGTGTGTGTGTGTGTCTGATTCCATCACTTCACTTCAGTTAACCCTCCACCCTCAAAAAGAGAGAGGAGTCGCAAATTAATTGAGCTTAGTGAAAAATTAAAAACAGAAGTGTGAAAGAGGAGGATTTTTAAATACTTTTTTTCACTAACCCCTCCGTTTTTCACGCTCGCTTTTGTGAGCTTATACTTTGTTGTTAATTGATTCTTGTGTTTTCCACCCCACTACTAAATTTTTCAATATCCACTGGTATATATATACTCTTTTTTGCCTTCAATGAACGCGTCCGTTGGAGTAAAATTAAATTCGTATAAAAGAATGCGCAAAAATCTCTCTCTTTTACAGATTACTGGTGTGGATAAAAATCGCTGTTTCGATTAATTTTTTTTATCTCTAGTTATAATAAATTAATACAATTTAAAAAATATATTTTTTCTTCTATATATTATATCTGCAATTGCAATTATCCTCTACGTTGACAGAATAAATTTATTTTGCTCTTCGAAGACCTGGTATTATTGATAATTAAATTTTTTATCACTTTTCTTTTGCAATCCACCTCAATAGAATACTATTGCATATGAAAATTAGGTGTAATAATTTAAATGAAGCAAGATAAAATATCTGATCTAGAAAACTAATTCCAAGCTATTATTCATACTTAAGTTAAAAAGCGTGAACTTAAGCCTGATATAAAATTACGTGTACATTGTAAACTTCTCAAATTATTATTAGTTTTAAACGATTACTAATTAATGATAATGCATAAAGTGCTTCAAAATTTGTAAAAGCATAATCAGTTTTCAATAAAAATTTATTCAAATATGTTTATCCTGATCTAACTTCCTTTTCGTTAGTATATTCATGACAATATTTTATCTTACATAAAAATTACTATTTTCACTGTATTCGGTGCCAATAAATATATATTAACATATGATTGATTACATATTTTTGCTTTCAATATTTTTATGCGTCGAAAATATTTTCATTTTAATTAATAACTCAAAATTTCGGTTGAAATTGTCGCATGACTATAAGATTGTATTACAAAAATGTCGACGTCAATTCATTATATTTTAATGTTTTTCATATTATATTTGACTGGGAATTATAAATATTTACCACGTATAAAGGCTTTTAATTACAATAAGATTGATATTAATTCATATGAAACAAGTAATGACTTTGAAATGAAATATTAACTGTATTATATGCAACTATTTGGGATAAATTATTATAAATACATTACCAATGTTTTCAGTCTATAAGGGGACCATTACATTACCAAATTTAAATTTGCAAAGCTTGACAATTGTGATACGCGCGCGGATTTTCCCTTCATTGGTTCAAAAACAAATAATCAAACTTCATATACTCCATCTCTTTAACCCAATATCATGTCCTCCTTATACAGCGCTTCTCTTCAAATATAATCTTCCCTTTATATTATTTTTCAACTTACAAACTTATCACACGCTAAATCATATAAATTATCGCCAATTTCTTTCAATTTGGTAGCACTTCAAACATATCATAAAAGTTAGAAGACGGGCAAAGGGAGCATTGAGAACTCCTCTAGCCAAAATTAGATTGAAGCTTCACTGGAAAAAATGGAAAAATATCGGCAGAACAGAAAAACAATATTTCCTGTGGCGTAGTGTGTTGTGCAGGGAGGATAAAAATTCCGGGAAGTCGACTCTGACATACCTCAGCTACGAGACAGTATCATCACGCTCTAATTTAGATACTGTTTATTTTGCTCAAACAACAGACTTATTTCATGGACTGTTATTTGTAGCTTTGAATATAAAGGTTTATTATAAAGATAATATTAAAAAAAATAAATATGAAAAAACCTATTAAAATGAAATATAATTTCTGTTATTTAGAATTAAATTCACATATTAAAAATAATAAGTACTAGGTTTCACAATATATTTCTACTTCTTAAGAATCCTGCAGCCATGGCTGAGGGGTATCGAGCTGGAATTGAGGAGTCGGGTCGAATCCCACTCAACGCATCCATTTTTATTTGTTCACTTCATTTATATTGTTTTATGAATGTATAAATTGTACTGGACCTCGAAGAGGAGGCAGTACGAGACTTTTTACAGCATTTCGTGTTAAGTAAAATTTTATAACCTCTACGTGTATGTCACGATTCTTCAGAATCATTCGTATCATTATGAAGTCACATTTGTATGTTCGGTTTTGAAGGCCAATATCCGTATATCTGATGCGTTTATACAAATTGAGAATACGTAAAGGAATAAGGTAGTCAATTAGCTTGGTCAAATGATATGAGGTCATACAAATTCATAACCAAGTGTTTTTATTTCACAAAAAATTATTTTGAATTGAAGAAATTAGACGTCAGTGAAATAACATAATCTTTATTCTAAGGAGTAAAATTTTAGATAAAATAATAATTATAGATTTTTTATTTTTGTGTTATTTACAAAGAACAATTTAGTTGTTGACGTTGACCCTTAATTTCTCTCTCTGTCTATACGCAAACAGTGGTAATCGAAACACTTAAAATAAAACAACGAACGGGAATTCTTTCGTCAAAGCTGGTGATAATGGAACAATGTCGATCGCTTCGGTATCTGCTGGCGTCCTCTGATGGAAAAGCGACATAAAAGAGATAGTTAAACTAGAGGAAGAGAGGGAGGGAGGAAAGTAGAGAAGGAGTTAGACAGAGTAAGGGAGGAAGAGATGGGTGGCGTAGTGCAGATGAGATATTGGCCTGTGCGAGGCGAGACAGGCTTTCATTCTTCAAAAGAAAGCCGCCTCTGCCAGATGACTTCATTTGTAGCGCTAATACGATGCTACAGCAACGAAACAATCATCGGCCCAAAGTAACGGAGAGTTATGTCTCGCTTCTCTCTCGCTCCTTGGGGGTAGATAGATGGCTGAGAACAAACCACCCACGCTCTGCTCCTTATAACTACAAGTACGGCCGCATAATTGGACAATACGTGAAACTAAAATATATATTCTACAAAATACAGCATAATTGAATAAGTAAGATCATCATTATCGCTCTGGCAACTAATGAAATATGGACTTAAAATGGAATATTTATAGATTTATATATTACATTAAATTACAAGCCGTTAATAGAATATATGCTACGGAAATAAATTTTCGCCCCTTAATACAGCGAAGAATACCGTAGAATAATTAGAACTGATGGAAATTATTAAGAAAAGTAAAATTAAATTACTAAGTAGGGTGGTAAAAGAAAAATTAACTTAACGTTACTCTGAATATAGAATATGTTTAAAATTCATGTCAGTAAATAAATATTTAAAGATATAAAATAATCAATGAGCAAAGTAGTTGTGAAAATAAACAATACAAAGGAAAGTATGGAATAGTTCAAAACATAAACGAGGACAAGCCACTCTTCGGAGATGAAAAACAATAAATCTGACATTCCGTACTTGAAATACCAGATTGTGTACGATGTCGTTACCCGATGTCATTTAGTTGCGTTTGCACACTGTTTAAGCCACAGAATACTTCTAATTCACAAATAATTGTTTACAAATCTATTCATGAACGATATTTTTTGTACTGATTTATTTATTGACGTAGCACGTAACAATTTGTCGATAACTGTCTAGGTTGAAAACTTCAGTGAAGGAACACTTTGCAGTCAGGTCCTCAGATTTACAAAATTATTTTCTTGGATCCGAAATACACTTTTGTTTATAGTGACTTTCGTACTGCTAGACACATTTTTTTACATCATTTGGAAGACTCAGTACAAATAAATTTATTCAAGAAAGGATTTAAGTACAAAAATATACAGAACACCCAGTTAATGACTCTTAGTTCAAGGAACACTTTATGACCGTCGCCAAGTTTATAAAAAAATTGTGCAAATGGTTCGTAAGATAGTGAGTAGAGTCACTGGAAGGGGCGAGGAGAAGGATCTCTGGTTATTATGTTAAGGTGAAAGTTTGTATCTGATAATTGTAAAGAAGTATTAAGCATATTAAATTGTATGGTAAATAATCATTATTTACTTAAAGTAAAATTGATGAATTGAGAGCCAGAAAGGTAGCAACAGTGAGAATAGCATGGTTATAATTTCAATGAATATAAATAACATTCAAAGCCAGTTTTAAATTTCAAATATTTTAGTAAATCTATTTCGTTAACGAGGAAGTTTCTTACAAAGGAAAATAATGTAGCGATGGTTAAGAATCGTAAGGTATTTGATGATAGAATTCGGAAGTAACATTCTTATCAGGTTTGCCACGTTAGTCTGACTAAACAAGGAATGCGGCTGGCGCTCAGTATTAGTAACAAGCTTCTCTGACGTCACCACTGACAGGGAATAACGGAACTCATCCTCGAAACGCTAAATTTATACAGGAGCCAATTCAAACAGCGTTAGCTTAGCGGCAATGACGCAGATATTATATACTGTCGCGTGAAGATTAGTAAATGAATATAAATATTAAATCATAGCATACGTTGATTGAAAGTTAATTAAAGTGAGACGGTTACAACTTAACTATCGCAAAATACATATAAAATAGGAAATACATTTAATATAATTAACTAAAGGAGAGAATGAAATAGCACTTATCTTTAGACTAGGCCATGGCTATGGCTGACAACTAAATATTGGCTTGACATTGGCTTACTCAGTATTCTAAAAGCCACATTGGATGCCATCCATAAGGTTCAACATAAATGCTTTAGCACTTAACGAAAAACGAAGTTACTCCACTGTCCTTAATATTCTAGCTTATGACAGCAATGTTTATTTCAATGAGGAGTGGGAGAGCTAGAATTAGTTCAGTCAGTGAATAATTCACCCTACGCCTTGAAAAGAACGGTAATCCAACTTCTCGAAGTAAACTGACAGTTCCATAAATTGATAGATAAACTTTCATAGATCCAGAATGTATCTTAGCTACAATCACGTAGTTCTTTTATTATACAACATTAACGTATAGTTCAATGCCTGTATTTTAATGGAAAATTTTTATATTTAAAATAAATTACACAAATACACGAACTCTATTCAATTATATATAAAAATTTTGATTACGTAAATCACAGACCTGGTAGACATAAGTATCATATCACTGCATAGAATCGAGGACGGATAAAAATAAATGAAACAAATTATAACATTTTAATTTGTGTAAAATTTTTGCAAAATATATACAATTGCCAGTAACTCAAGAAACATTTATTTTTTTAATCGAAAAGAAATAAAATAATTTTGGGGTCTTTTTTCAGGTGATACAGATACAAAAGATCTTAAATTGTTAATTTTATGAGTACAATTATTCAAATTTTATTTATAGTTACATCAGTTGCTTGGTCAATTTGTGATTTCTGTTTATAATTAACATTTTTGGTAACACATTGGTTAACACTGGTAGTTTATCGGTATGGAAATAAAGGAACTGCATCCATACCTTCGCCGAGACTCGAACCAGGAGCCTGTGTGATAGGACGGAATGGCGCTGATGATTTTAGCATGGTGTGAATTTTTGCAGTGTTGATATCATAAAATAATTGTTTTATAATGCAACAATTACGAAATATTTTACTAATACACTCCCTGGACGGTAGGCTTCTCTGTGATACACATGGATCGGATTTTATGCCGCAAGTGGAGAGGAAATTACCGAAAAAGTTTTAACGCTAATTGGCATATCCATTTCCAAGTTTTTCTTCTATTGATTTTAGTTAACCTTCTTACTGTATACGTTCTGTACGAATAGCAAATCAAGGTTGTTAAAAGCTGCCTATTTATGATATAAAATTTTAATCTTTTTAAGTGAAATTCATGGGAGAATGATATTGACATCATGTACGATATGATACTTTTTATCTATTATCTGCCAAATTTAATAACGTTCGTATATTTAATGTCGCAATTAATTCCTATACGTTTAGGTATTGGTTCGTCGTTACGTTCGTTTCATACAAAATAACGTCAAGTGCCGCAAAAATAACCGTTGCGATGAATTTGTTAATTTATTTAAATAAAAACTGTCACGAGTAATTCATATTATTTAGAGAGAAGCGTTTCATTACGTTCCTTTGTATTTTACAATTACTTTTCGTCGGAGTTAGCGAGTGTTGGACAAAACACGTTCCCTGTTCTATCTTTTCACTGAGTAATGTGCGCCCCGTGGCATAACTCACGCCCCAACTTTGTAGACACCTAAAATGTCCTCTCTACACAGTTTTCGTTGGGTCATTTTTTGTCTCTTTTCCTCTTCTCCTCTCTTCTTCTATCTTTACCGCCAGGAAGCCTCTTTTCTCGCGCGTGTCTGCTTGCCTTTTGTTGAACTAAGGACAGATCAACGAGATAAATTGTCTTATTTGTATTCACACGGGTGAGACACGTATATTTCTGGATAGAAGGAACGAAAATCCTCGCGCTCTTCGTGCGAAGTCGAAGGTTTTGTGTCTCTCTTTCTATCTCTCTCCAGGTGCTCAAAAAATTTTCCATGGTCTTTACCTTTAGCAAATTTATGTGTTGTACTCGAGAGGGCTACAGAGGAGAAAATAGTGTAAGAGAGCTTTTAAAAAAATGCAGTATATATATTGATGCGATAATTTAAAATTCTCCTCCTCATACCATATTTATTCCAGCACACATTCTATAAACAAATTGAGATATTATTTCTAATTAATTTATGTCTTCTTCCATAATATACTCATGAGGTCAATTATTTCTTGACATGTTTTGTAAATCAATTAAGTATGTTTGCTGTTTCCTGTTTTAAATCTTCTACATATATATATATATATATATATATATATATATGTCTTCTTGCATAATATACTCATGAGGTCAATTCTTTTTTGATGTGTTTTGTATTTCAATTAAGTATGTTTGCTGTTTCTTGTTTTAAATCTTCTATATATATATATATATGTAGAAGATTTAATATGTTTTGTATTTCAATTAAGTATGTTTGCTGTTTCATGTTTTAAATCTTCTACATATATATATATGTAGAAGATTTATATATATATATATATATGTAGAAGATTTAAAACATGAAACAGCAAACATACTTAATTGAAATACAAAACATATCAAGAAAGAATTGATCTCATGAGTATATTATGGAAGAAGACATAAATTAATTAGACATAATATCTCAATTTGTTTATAGAATAATTTTAAGTCTATCGAATACACTTTAATCATTTTACTCTTTTGTCACCCTTATAAGTAACTCATCAAGGGAGTTATAATAGGAAACCCGTATTCGTAGTCGTTATAAAGGACTACGAGTATCAACAGAGACTGACTGCAGTCGTACACGCATAAAATACTCGGCTGATCCCCATCTCTAGCACACAAATCCCAGAACTTTCTGCGAACTGATGGGATAAAGTCTAGCGCGGGGGTTGTATGCAAAATCTGATGTGGAAAATCGGCTTCGTGGAGAACAAGTCTTTCCTTTTTGCGAGGTTTTTAGAATTTTAAACATCCAGATGTTTAAGATAAAAGTGAGGGAAATTTTGTTTGTATTTGTTTTATTAACAAAGCGATACGCTGCGAGGTACGAGGTACTCGAGTTACGAAATGTTTTTCAAGATTTTAATTCAAGTCAAAGGAAAAAAGAAATGCTTCAATTGAAGCTCAAGTAGGAGCGTATAGCTTATTTGGAAGAAAGAAAAAAATTGAAAAACGTCGCTAGAAGTAGGTGAGCCTGGCTTAGGTTTATGGGAATAGAGGGATGTTGATTCGGTCCCTGGACGTCGACTGGGATTATCTCAGTGGTAGAGTGCCTGCCTGGAAATCCGGGCGGCGTGGCGGTTGCACAACATAATATTGCGTGGGGCCTCATGGGGTTATTAAGTGAAGTATAGTGAAAGGAATAAGTCGTCGTAGATTAAAGTGAAATGAAAGAATCGTCGTATTATTATGAAGGATAATATTGTAATATTCTGTAGTAAATTATCTTTAATTGTAATGTGGCACAATTAATTAACTAATACACTAACCGGTACCTGGCTTCGTCCGTGTATGTATATTATCCCTTTATTATTGCTTTTTTTATAAAATTATCTCTCGGTCAACACATAATAAAAACTCTAGGGAGTCAGAATTTTGAACTCGTACCAATCTTAACAAATGGAATGTGAATTCCATCATACCCACTTGTTGACCCATATTAAAAGACAATAATTATACTGTTACCATAGGTAATTTAAAATAATTCTAAAATACATGTATTATTAATTAAGAAAGGCACAAATAGTCCCTATTCCCTTAGAGATTCCCAATCTATGTCATTTTTATGTAACGTTCCTAAACCCCCACACTTATGAGTCCTTCCGTCCCACGTTGAATCGTGTCGAAATTATCCAAAAACAACATTTGGTTGAATTCTGTCATACGTGCGCAATAATACACCGACAAAATATAAAATGCACTCACCTATTGAAACGATACGGTAAAATGCTTAAACTAATTCGGGAACTTCGTAGCGACTGACCTGTTATCTGTTAACTTTTTTGAAGGCGTTGCATTATTTGACACGAAATTTTTGTGGCACCCAACTGCAATAATAAAATTGTTACTTCACCAATATAATAAAATCTTAGACGGATTTCAAGGGCGCTGTATTATTTGAACCATTTTAAATGATAAAAACTTGTAATTCACATTATAGCAGATTTATCTAACGTTTTCAGTTTTTAAGAGCTGTTTCTGCTATATGAAAGATTATGGATATTTGTTTACATAATGAGTTATTTTTAAGATAAAATAGAATTTTTGTAAAACAGAAGTATATTATTTACATTTTTTATAATTCTATGTCTCATTTTATCTTATGAGAAGATCTCTATATAATTTAGTAAATTTTCCTTCATTTAGAGGTCAGAAATAAGATTTGAATTTGAATAATACTGCTGATATCTGTAATATTGGGGTTCGACAGGGAAGTGTTTAAGGCCCTACACTCTTTAATTTTTATAAAAATTATATGTACTGTTGTTTATAAAATTGTGATGTCATTTCTAGGATATATACTGATGATGCGCTTATATTCATTCCTGGAAAATATCAAATTAATCAAGTTAATAAAATAGGCAATAATAAGATAGAGTTACTGATTTTAAAAAAATAGTAGTCATATTGAATGAAAATTTGAAAATGGTTTGTCATATATCTTTTTTAAGTAGAACGTTAGGGTTTTCTTTACAGAGTAGGAAAATCTTTAACTAAGGAATCTACAACAGTAACTTATAATTATATTATACTTCCACGTTTTAATTATTGTTGTACTGTGTTGTATGGAATGTCTCATAAATATGTGGACACACTTAACAAGTTGCAAAGTAGGCCAATAGAACAAAATATTTAATGTCACAGTGATGTTAATAGAAACGAGCTGGCTTTGTTTCAAGGACATTGTAAAATTTAATATTGTAATATTTTTGTATAAATGTATCAATAATTTGTTTCTGTCCTATTTTCATAATTTAATTTATAAGTAAGATAGAAACCCATACAACGTAGAAGTAAAGTAGAATTAGATATATCTATGGCTAGGTTAGATTTAAAACAGATCACTATATTTATTAAAGCCATGAAATATAAATTAGAAAATGTAAGACTATTAATAAATTTAAAAATAATTTATTTAAACATTTAAGTTCATGAAATGTAAATAATGAAAAATTGAATACTATAGTATCGAGTAGCATTTTTTCTAAATTAATTCAATATTATTCTTATTTTTAGAAAATTACTGCAGTTTATTGTCTTTGAACCAGTTAATTTTTTTTTCAAGTTAATTGTTTTTCTGTTACATATCTTACATCGAATGATTTAGGAATCAACAAGAAGTTCTTTTATTTGCACCCAAAGGACAAATAAAAATTGTCTAAGTTTGTTTTAGTAGCCATATAAGCTTTTAATCGGATTATGTATTACTTACGCGAATTGAAAGTTGATGTAAAATTTAAATTTTTGCCACAGTTTGTAAAAATCGAAGTGTATGTTTATTTGTGAAACATTTGGCGTTGTATCCCGCTCAAAAGTTGTACGAAAAATCTATTGAACTTACTCTACTGTTTTCGGATCGAATACTTGGCCTTCAGCGACCACAGGGACAATTATTCACATATTATTTTACTATTATTTATTCACATATTATTAAAAATTATGAATTTCCAAAATAAGATACTGGTAATGTCCATTTTTATGTTCGTTAACCACTTATTAATTATTTATCGCTATGTCATTTAATTTTTAAATAAAAGAACACAAAATACAATACATTTAAATTAAAGAAAAATCTTTATTTAATTATGCTTTTCTACTGTTTGTGTGGTTAAAACAGAGAGTTTGTGTATTGTTAGGTAATTAGTTTGTCTGTATTACCGCTTCTCTCTTAAAGTTTTGGTACTTTCTCTCTCTTTTATATGTTCATTGAAAGTAATACGATTAATCGACCAAGTGTAGAGAAGATAGAACAGGTTATGCAGAGATCGGTTGACAGAATTTGAACTTGTGAGGGAACATTAACGATAAGGGGCAAAAGAATCGTGCACAGCCAACAAACGAAGCAATAAATTACTAACGTTCGGCTGGAGAACGACTAGTCTTTCCAGCGTTGCATTACGACTTGTAACGGCAACAGCGCAGCCAATAACAATGCTGATAAAACCGATGGCAATAATCCGTTATGGATTGCCTGTGTTGTTTGCTCAATATGTGGAACAATAATTGAAAACGGCTGCGGACACGCGCGAGGAGAGCTGCACCAGAGGCACTCGCTCTTTAAAAGGCATATATCACGATGAAAATAATTAAAAAGTTGAAAAATAAACACATACATATATAATAAATAATATTCATTTGAAAAAAAAATATTTCTCAATCGTTAACATAAACAGTAAAATATAACAATGAATATTTCAAATCACGATACTTTCATATATCACTGCATATGAACGTGTTTAAGTTACCAAAGTGTGATATTTACAGCCTTTAAGTTAAAATTGTCATTCGTGTAGTCTTAGTGAGATGATTCCTTGCCCTTTCGGTGAAAATCCCATTTAAAATCCTATTCTGGCTATTTTCAGGGGGTTTCTAATTCGAATAACAATTACTCGTCATTGTGACACATCGCCGTTAAAAATCTTTCAGTATCGTACTTCATTACTCACAAGTATTTAAAAGTACTGCTCTATTGTTGTTTAAATCTTTATATTATACCTAATACGATCAGTGAACAAGCAGATTCCCTCTTAAGGTCCCTAAAGAGTCTTTATGCCCAGGAGTTTTATTTGTAATCCAGTTCACATTTATTACTCAATAATAAATAATGCAAATAAAATGTCCAAAGTAAACTAAGAATTTTCTTAGTAATTAATTTATCTGACTTTATCGGAGGCATAGTTACAACAGTCAATTTAATCAGAAATAAATTTTAAATGAAATAATTATTACCAGTTTTTTTTCCAGAAAATTTTTATTTTTTATTAAACGTTTCGGTGCATATTCGCACCTTCTTCAGGTTTTTTTCTCGAGTATCAACTGTGGCTGAATAAGTGTTTCACTGTTGCCTCTGACCTCTCCTTAAAATTTGCAGTTTTGTAATATGTTAAATTTTAACAATTAATTGGATGCAACATTAATTTGATCGAGAAGAAACTAGAGAAGGTGAAAATATGCACCGAATCGTCGTTTATTTTAAAATAAAAACTGTCTGAACAAAACATGTAAAATTTTTCATTTAAATATTTTAATATTAGACGTTAATTGATTTAATATAGTAACAAATTTTAATAATGATATTTATAACATATTAATGTCAGTAGAAGTATATATCGTTTCTTTCTTTGGAATCTCTTATGGTGAAAATATAAATGATTGCAAATATTATATTTCTGGAAATAAATTATTTGTAAGAAATTTTGATTGTACCGAAAGGAAAGAACAATAAACAATAAGTTGGATAATTTTCATTAACATTTTATAAATATTATTCTTTTACTAATTTGTAAAATGAAAAAATTTATTTTCCTTATTATTTTAACAAAACCTGCAGAAGCCTCGAAGAATCGATCCTTAAGATCCTTCTTCTAAACCACGAAACCCCAATGGTTGAAGCAATCACATAGTATTTGAATATTTAATTTTCTTTGTGGGGGCTCGATTCCCACGCGAACTTGTTTACGGAGAATCCCAGATCATATCCCTACGTAAATCCCTGGGGATCAGTGGCGGCCTGGGGTCGGAACTTACTGACGCCAATTCCAGTTCCCAATCCTCACTAACTTTATACTAAAGAAATAATCAAATAGCAACTATCATGCTACAAATAAATAAATTGATTTTGAACTTAGTATTCACAACTACCATTTTTATTTATTCCCCAGATTGAGACTTACAGGTTAACAGTTAGTTGGAATAATATTTATAACCTAATATATATTTTATTTGAGGCACCTGTGTTATGATAGCTTAACAGGCTTATCCACCAAATTTAGTACTCGATCAGTATCGGGTTGAATAAAATTTATTTTTTAACTTAACAGTTTTCAAAAAATAATCTGTGACCCAGGAGGTATCTCTTTTAAAATGCCAATTCTCTAGTTAACTATTAATGTTAATATGGGAGTGGACGCATAGTTGTATTCATTTTTGCCCGCTCATCATCCTTGATACGGAATAGACGCAAACACACACGAACACTAAATATAAAGTACGTCAGCTAGATAAGCACGTGTCATACACGTGTTACAGCGCCAGTGAAACCCCACTTGAGCTCCCCACACGACCTGAACAACACGTTCACACCCCAAACACCTCGTCACAGCTGCATATGCGTTGACTAAGCTCTTGCCACGAGGCACAATTAGCTGCGGGAATTGCTCTAAAATGCTTTATAAGCAGTTCATGGTCTTTCTGTTTAGCATTTTTTCTAAATAAGAAGTAAAAAAGAAAGTGATATCAATTTTTGAAGGAGAAACTTTAAAATCAAACTTTTAAAAAATTAATGAATTATGTTTCAGCGATGTGACATTAACAGTAAAACTCTCATAGGAATTCATACTTCATTAAGACCAAAGGACCTGAATTTTCTTATTTTGGTATATAAATATTATCTGCCTCATATACATACATATGTATATATAACTTTATCGGACGTCCGTGCCACAATACTGAACTTACAAGGATATGAAACAATACCTCCTGGCTTTTCATTTACTACAATTTTTTTTGAGAGGGGACTACGAAAAGAACATTAATGATGAAGCAGTTATTATAAAAAGATTAAACAATTATTTTGTATAATGACATAATCTGAGTTTCAGGGGGTTCTTAGCTTTGAAGTTTAGGTAATGCATATTAAAAGCACCTGGGGCGGGCAATGAATTTTTATCTAGATGCCCATCACCATAGATCGTTCATTACTCCCAGCACAGCGTTCCTCGTCACCTGCATGTTACTTAATTTCTTCGAAACACCTCCAACGTATTACTCAGTTTAAGCTACAATAATAGTGTAGAATAAGAATATAGATGAATGCTGAAAATCAGATTGGTGGATAGAGTAAGTAATGAGTAAGTTCTAAGCAGAATAAGAACAAGAGAATAGGCCAGGTTTGAAGACATGAGGGTCTTTTAAAATTATCACTAGAGGGAAATGTGTGGGGTAAGATCAGAAGATGAGGACAAGGATGGAATACGCTAAGCAGATTAGAGAGGCTGTGGTAGTTATGTGGAAATGAAGAGGCTCACCAACATGGACGGTTGCATCAGACCAGTCTAAGGATTGAATACCACAACAATAACCGCAACAACAATATATCAAACACATTTTGATTGTCTATTTCAGGCCTTTTACGAATAAATATTTCAAGAAAACCACTTCAGTGCACTTACCATCAATTCTGCTTCTCGTTTTATTTTCTTGTACGTCATTGAACATCTGCTTCCACATTCTCCTAATCGTAAGGAGCAAACGAAAATTTACTGTTTACAATCCTCCCGGAAAAATAATAATTTATCACGTTTTTGTGTGTATAACTATGCAATACGCTACACCAGGACGTGGGAAATATTCTGATGGCCCCTCATCACTATTGCCCAAGCTGCTACAATGTAGGCCATGACGGGGCTATGGGAGTCATTGAGTTTGATTCTGACATTTAGTATGCGAATTAAATTGCAGCTCATCCCCTAAGACAGGGATGGGAGGTGGTAAAACACACTTCTGTGTAATACATTTAAAGGACAGATCAATTTTGATAAAATTTGGTTTCTACATTCCTCGCGATCCAAAACCAAACATTTAGTAGATAAGACACGGCTACCATCCCTCGGATGGAATTAGCGTGTTTTTATATGTAATAAAGGCTCATATTTGCGTCGAAAAAATTCTTGAGGTCAATTACTTTAATAGTGCTTCCCCTACTATATTTGTGTATAATTTCAACTCCTTCCAGCATGTGAGGAGTGAGGGTGTAAATAAGTAATATGAAAATAACAAGGAAACTGCCAAGTTTGGTGTCGGAACCGATATAAAATTTTTCCTTTAATATGGGGTTTAAGTAAAAATTCATGCCTTAAGCAGGGGAGAATTTTTAATCTGTAAAAATACTTAAAATATGTTTAGCCCTGCTATTGTATTGGGAGTATTTTCGGCTCTTTCAAAATACTGGGAATGTATTTGTGGTTCTTATTGTGGCGTTTTCGATGTCGGTCTAACCGCGTGATGACAAATAATTAAATGTAATGGGATAATGTGAATAAATATCCGGGTAACGCCGGATCCCACAGACAGTTCATAAAAAATATAAATAACATTGCTTACGGAGTAAATTAAGTGTACTGAAATGAATATAAGAGAGATAAAATACGTCAAAGGGAGTAGTCATAAATATTTAATATTCCAGAAAAAATAAGTTGTAAGTCGAGAGACTATAAAGGTTTGCAATTGAATTAGTGAAATAATTTGAAAAATAGACAGGATAATCTAAATGAGGCCTGCTAGTAGTAATAACTGCAGTACGACATACAGTTTGTATATTTTTATATTAAAATAAATCCAGCTATTCTGTACTTCAGATGAAGGAATGATTGCATTACTAACTTAATATGTCCTAACTTGTGAGAGAAACACATATTAATGAATTAAAAAAACTGGAATGTAGATATCATTATTATCCAGACTAAATATGGAAGACGATACTCAACTCGCTTAAACTGCAAACGCGGTTTTGATTGCAGAAATTCATTTGTGTTATTAAGGTTAAATGGACCAAAAACTACTTGAGTTACTGAAAATAAAATTAGCACCCAAGAAAGTGTAGGAATTAAAACTATTCTACCAAATGATTTAATTCTGTCCCCAACATCGTAGTAATAAGGACTTTCAACCAAACGTTTTACAGACAAATTTAATGTTAATGGGGAAAAAGTTATTCATTTTATTTACTATTACCAAATAAAAATTTACTTGTTTGTATCCATGCGCAAGTAACGACCTTCTTTACCTTAACCGAAACTACGTTTTGAACAATAAACCAGGAAAAGAGTCCATGTGACACAAATTATATTACATCTTAACAAAGTTTTTGGTTTTTATGTACCACAGCTTTACGCTACAACAGTTCTTTTCGTCGCTCGCTACTATGAATTATAACTCTGTTTAATTTACAGTCTTGCTTGGCCTTTAGTTTTCCCTCGTTTTTTTTTGTGTCTGCCCCCTCGCCATTTCCCTTGCTTGCTTGTGCTTGGCCTTGTTTTACCTGGTTTTGCCGAGAGTAAGTAACCTCAAACACATCCTGCAAGTTGAAAATTTGATGAGATTCCGCTATCCACTTTAGCGAAACCAACGACCGGATGAAATCTCACATTACCATAGTCCACGCTGGCGGCAAGAAGTACTTAACGCACACTCCAGCACACGATCAAAGAGTCAAATGAGCAGGTAACATCCCTATACAATAGTCTATCTATGAAAATGTAAAGAGTGGCATGGTTTAGGCGAACATAATAAAATTAAGAAATCTATTTATTATGATTATGTACAGGACGGGAGGTATAGCAATGCGTGTCACTTTCACAGTGGAGGAGAAAAAGGGGGACGTGTATATTGTCGTTTCTCCTTTAAGTTGGACTGCAGCGCGGATTCGCATTTGGAGCGAGCTATCTGAAATTGGTCATTCCTGTTTCTGAGACAAGGTAACCAAAATCAGAACGTCAGAATTTTGCAGAAATTGGACATTCATAAAATGTAAGCCAAAACTTGTTATATTTCCTCTTGCACCCAAAAAATAATTTCTAACCATTTTACACGACTCGCGTATAAAAAAAGGCTGATTTGACTTTTATCTTTGTTTGTTAAAGTTATAAAATATGGTCATTATTATAAAATACTCACCTTATCTGTGGAATTCCTGACATATATTTTAAAACCGATTAAAATTATTATTCTTTGGACAATTGTTTTATTACCACATATTGCCTAATGAAACGTTTTTATATAGACTTTTTGTAATTGCCATAAATATTTTGGTTTTGGTCATATTTCAAATAACACCTTCTTCGACTTTTCACCGTTGTTCTTTGGCTTCGATACTTAATTCCTGTCCAATTAAAATTCCCAGCGACATATCAGCCCCTCCCTCATGCTTTTTCGATGTGTTTCTGTGGACAAGCTTTCCTGATTGGTTTACACTGTGGAAAACCGCATTCGGATTGACAAGTTGCGGCTATTTCGCATTTGCCTCACAGCTATCAACGTTAACGTTTGCAAATTTGTTCTCCACTGCTCAACGTTAACTACAACACAAACATTCAAAATATCACTTGATGCAATTATAAATGTCTCACTCCTATTTAAACGTTAGGTTTAGTCCAGCCTGATGCTTGGTAGTAGCTCACTTAAAACACAAATGTTTCCGAGATCATAAGAAATTTCCAATGGAAAAGAGAATGATGTGGAACATATTAATAAACTGTAACAAACAAATTATTTAAGTTAATTACATGATAATTGGCTGAATAAAGATAAAAGAACTACAATAAAATTCTATAAAAATTCAGGCCTATGAAAAAAAATTTTAATTTAATAAGTCACGCGGTTTCTTACAATCTAATTAAGTTCTTTTGTGTTAACTACACAACAGTTCATTTATTCATATATGGAAATATTTTTTCCCGTTTATAGATAAATACAACATTAATAAGCAATATACATCATTATAAAAATTCACTGACTTAACAATAAAACTACTCCAAATGAATCGTAACGAAGATTACAATAACATTGAAAGATAATATACAAGCCTCATGAAACATACAGAAATTTTAATTAACTTTAAAATATAAATCCACAAACGTGATATATTATAAGATATCATAATCAATAATAAATGTCACGTATATTAAATAAATTAATATTTTATTTACACGTTTTATATTGATTATAATTCGCATTGTAGTCATTTATACGAAAAATCTGACTCAATCTAGAGCTTTTTAGCAGGAAATCAAAAAATCAATAGACCAATCAATTAATTGCAGCCTATTAAATTATCAATTAGTTCAAAGAAAAATATATTTTAACTTTTACTTTCCGTAGTTTGTCTTCTGTTTTACTTAACAATTAGAACATATCCTATAATTATTTTAAGCTACTATAAAAAGTGCATAATTTAATTATCTAACAACAATATGTTTATACGTAAATAAAAATTAATGTAAAAAATAATTAGTTTATATAGATAAAACCAGTAATATTGTTGATAATATTTACTTGATTGTTTTTTATGGAAAAGTATTTATAGAAACAAGGAGAATAACGGTAGCTTATATATAATATTCTCAATCAGCAGAGATATTGTAACCGCGTTATCTATAAATTTAATTATAATTTTAGTGAAGGCTTCCGTCCTTGCCTGAAACTTTCAGTTATTTGGGAACTCTTGGAATGAGGACTTTCTTTCTTCGCTAATGGATTTATTTTCGTAGCAATTGTGAACTGGCAGAATGAAAGAGAAAACGGTTAGGTACTGTATGAATACAATCAAGCCCCTCACTTTCTCCTCCGGGCGAAGACTTCAAGCAAACGGAAGACTCTCCTCTAAGAAATTAAATTTTCTTTTGAGGTTTCTGGAGATAATTATCTTCACCCACCCAACCTCCGTTCATGTAGCGCTGCCCGTTCTTTGATGTAAGATTATTTTACGGTTGTGTTAAAAAACGTTTTGCTTTCCACTATCTCCCTAATCAACACGACTCTACTTAGGGAGATAATGGGCCATTTTAAGTATTTTCAAAACATTTTAGACGGTATGCTTATCCAGGGCTTAAAGTATGTCCTAGAAAATTATAGGCCCAGATAATATAATTTAAGACTGTTAAATTTTCAAAAAAGTATAAAAGGAATATTGCGAAATTATGTAATTAGGATTTTAACGATTTACTAAACAAAATAATAAAATAAAGTAACGCCCATAAATAATTAAACTGTACGAGATACTCAGAGTTAAATTTAATTTCCATTCTTCAGTAAATTCTAAGTAAATTCATCTTTTTCCGAAAGGCTATCTTTCCTGTACTATCTTACTATTTACGTCTACTATACTTCCATCATCCCTAGTTATAATTCTGCCCATATTTCCTCAACTTCCTTTAAAATATCCCTGCCCAATCTAACACCCTTTTTTATTGCACTATTTCCGATACTATATCCCACTACATTATTTCTTCTGCTGTACTCTTCCTCCAGGACCACGTTCATGCCATTTATTATGGCTTCCAAGTCTTCTTTGACTCCCCTAATACTAAAATATCATCGGCAAACCGCAGCGGTTTCATTTCTTCTCATTGCAATATCATTCCTTTCCATATTCCGTTTTAACTTTCTTCATCACCTGTTCTATATAAGTTAAAGAGCATGGGCGACAGACTGCATCCTCGTTTTACTCCTTTCTTGATTTCTGATTTCTTTTCTTGCCCTTCAATTCTTATTACTTCTGACTGCCTTCTGTAGAGGTTTAAGATAAACCTTCAGAAACCTTAGTAGTGTGTTCCAATTCATATCATCGAAAGTTTACAGATGGCTTGATCGTAGTCCTGCCTTTTATTATCCTTCTAAAATATGACGAAAAGTCCTGTTATTTGGCTAATGAAGATTATACGTAAGTTATGTGGTATTATTATTAATTGGACAACCAGGACGTGAAGTTACGAAAAAAAACCGGTATATGAATTTATACGATGAATTTATTTCCAATTGTGTTTCATGAAACTTAAAGGCTAACAGTTTTTTTTATCTTACTCGGCGATCTCTCAGAGAATCGCTCCTGTTGACTGGATGAAGGTCTTATTCAAAATCCAAACGGAAGACGAATTTTCGCTGCAGCGATGGCATCCAGATGCCCCCTGGTTTGATACAAAAATGTTCTAAAATTCCTATATTGAACTTCGAAGGAAATAACGGTACTAAACTGTTCCACTTCAGCTTGGAATCTGCGTCGTATCTCATCTCATGGATAAATTTTTGTTTCGTCCGCGTCGATTCCGCATCCATCTTGGCATTTTCCAATTACAGTCGCCCTTGAACCGCTGCTTAGAAAGTTTGTCCAATTATAATAGGTGCTCTTGAAGTGCATCAAAAATGCGGCTGAACATCCAACAGTTACACGAAGCGTCCATTTATAGCTCCAACAAGTCCAACAATGGTGTCTGGTCAAATTATAATGCGACTGATTTTAAAAACTTAAAAATAATAACTAACCGTACTTTTACTTGTACAAAAAAGTAAATAGTTAATGGAATTAAAAAATTTACTCAGCATATAATGTGTCCATCCAAGTCGTTCGACAATGTACACTACAAGATATAAAATCTAAATGGAATCACATCTTTAGTGACTTCCTTAATTCTCCTTAAATTATTCCTGTAAGCTGTAAAATGATCCATCAAATAAGTTACATATGATTTATGTAATAAAGTTGTTGGGTAATCGTAGACAGAATACTTATTTAATAAAAGAATAACTTAATTATCCTTTAAGATCAACTGTGCGCGATATGATGTTGTAGTAGAACTGCTTCAATACATACTGAGAGTCAGCGGTACTACTAATGTTAGCTACAATCAAAAAAGTAATTAGAGAGCAGACTATCTGCAGCGTGTGTGTAGAGAGACAGAAAGGAAAACTCTTTCCTCCCGCCCACTCTCCGCCATGTTAGTTAGTCCGCCTGAAATAAAGACAATTTCTTTCGCCTACTCGTCCGTGCAGTGTCCAGGTGCATGCATGTTGTATATTTGCGTTAGTAGTGGAGAGTGTCAGTGTAAATAGGGGTGTGGAGAAAAATATGGGGCATAATTAGTGGCCCGAACACGAAACAATGTCATCATCCGCTCGCGTTCTCTACCAGAGGGGAAACATTAGCAACGGTCAAAGGGCGGTACAGTAATAACCAACAAACATTACTTCAGTTATGGATCTCGAATTTTATATTTAATTTTTAAAAAATGCAATAAAATCATATAAATAGCCACCCAAAATAGAGGACATTGCATATTATATATATTTCATATACTTGTTTAAGTAATTGAGTAATTTATGTGACATGTAATTCATCCCTTTAGTTTTTATTGTTTGTCTTTTAGAAGACAAGCTCAGAATAAATTACAAGAAAGCTAATAAAATTTGTGGCAGCGACCGTTAATGAGCAAAAAATCTTGTGCATATACGAGAGAATAAGGACACAAATCCGAAGGATATAAATTATTATACTAACATATACAGTAATAAATCGCAGCAAATACCCATTTAGACTCTGTCACACTATTTCTTACAAAAGTTTCTTTTAAGTTACCATTTTGGCGACGAATATGAACACGTTGAAGAGGCACAGGATCTTATTATAAATAACTAATGTATATTGAGGACTTCAGAAGTATCCAGCTAACAGCCCTCATTCAGCAGTGAAGTAATTTGGAAGCTCAGAGAAATAATAACTTCATCAAACAGTTCAACAAAGAACAACGTAAACACCAGATGGCACATTAAATATGTTTTTCACTAAATTTAATTGTATTACTCATAAGACGAAATGGCCCTTACATGGCTTGAAATATTAATTAATTTAAATAATATAATTTTATAATCACTTATAGGGCTTTTCTCTAGTCTCTTTTTACATTTTTATTGCACGAATTTTTCTTCAGAAGATTACGATGATATCGATCATATTAATCTGCTACTTATCAAGATACAAATTTTCTGCTTTGAATAACCAGTATGCGGTTATAATTTTAATCCGCAATTGCTACCATGTAAATATAGAATATACATAATTATTTGAAACTATCTACAGTAAATTATAATGTGGGTTATGATCTTAATAGTCAGATAGTACATGATATTTCATCATATAGGGTAAATATAAATGTGGCATGTAAATAGATATAATTTTTTTTAGAAACCATTGCTGATTAAAATGATTCATCTCATCGTTATTTACAGAAGTAAATGAAGTAATGTAAAACTTAAGTAATAAAACCTGCAAATATGATACTGAAATGGAATAACATATAATAATAGCATTTAAAAAATATTAATTCACTTTATATATTGTTTTAAAATATTTATGCTATTAGATTAAATTTTCAAAGATTAAATGCATATTGTTTATTAAATCACAAGTTAAGAGTTTAGGAGAACTAAATTAAAATAATGAAACCCTCAACAAACCTAAGTTTATTGACCGTGTAACATTGTCGACATTTAAATAATTATTCTTCCGTTAGCCCAAAAGTATTGTAAATTTTCCTTTTTGAAATTTACTACTATCCTGCTTGTGATATGGCTATGATTTACTGACCCTCTACAGCAGTCGTAATTTCGCAGTTGATGAAAGGCACTAGGTTCATTTTATTGACGTGGCTTTTATTATATTTTCTTCTATAAAGATGTTGATGTTTTGCATTATTTTTAAACAAAAATATTTTAAGCTGTATTTATGAACTAAATACGTTGTCACTGATTCAACTTTTTGATTTTTTTTCTACACGTCAAATAATTCGGGGAATTGTAGCGTATTGTCTTTAGTTCACTCACAACAGATTACCAAAGATTTTATTTGAATCAATTGATTTTTGAATATATCTCTGATTCGTCGAAATATTTTATTTAGTTTTGTATTAACTGTAATCTCCGTGTAGTTCTTAAGCTTTTTGCTGACCACAGTTGAATAGATGGTTACATATTTGAAGTTCTTTGGTCCAATCTTCTCCCGGAACGATGCAAACAAATATCAGCTCACGACCACGATGACTTTGGTCAACGTCAGTCACATCCTGGACGAATCACCGGTCCTGTCTGTCTCTCGGGTTGACTTTTTTTTATTCCAACAGTTGCCAAATCCCTCCTACCTCTCTCTCTCTCTGTCCCCCCCGTGTGCTAAATCGGAATCGATTTCAGAGGCAGAGCAGAGCATAGCGGCGAGTCCTTTTCACCGCGAATTTGTCGGACCTGTTCTGTGTCCCTGGGGAAAGCCTTTCATTTGTCCGTACGTCCATCACGCGTCGCTTTCACAGCTCCGACGTGATCGTCCTCACTCACATTTGGCCATCCACCTGAAACCACGACAGACATCTACCGCCGTTACGACGCTGACCGTCGTAAAATAAATCCGTTGCCAATTTCTGCATAAATTCCACCTTTAAGAAGTAGTACATACTTGTACATTAAAATCATTCCATGGTAACGAGGAAACTATGTTTTATTTATATCCACGCCTTGGTTCTTCATGTATGTATTCCTTGCAAAGAAATCCATTGCCAGTTTCTGCATAAATTCCACCTTTAAGAAGTAGTACATACTTGTACATTAAAATCATTCCATGGTAACGAGGAAACTATGTTTTATTTATATCCACGCCTTGGTTCTTCATGTTTTGTATTCTTTGCAAAGTAATAACTCGACTTCTGCGGCCATGTGAGAATTTATAACATGTCGACTCTACTTAAATCCACCCTTGAAATTTTACTTTTGATTTAACTTATCTTTCCATTATTTTTAAAAAATAATAACCCATTTCCTACTAAAACGATAGCTTGTATTTACTTCTAAGTTGACAGATAGAATGTTATTTATCACGTATTTATCTTTGAAAATGTTGTAGTAATTGTAATATGAGACTTTAAAGTATTGAATTTCATATATGAATGTCATATGTGATTATTTTATTGGCAAACTTAACCGTTGAGATGCTAACCGCGTTTATCGGAAACAGTTCCGCATGGCGTGTAGAAGCCTCCATTCATTCTTCCGTCTTCAACGGTACAGTGACTTGATGTGATTTAGTTATTCAATTCTGTCGTGGAAAGTTGCAAATCTACTCAGCGAGGAAGACGTGTGAGGGGACATAATCTTACTATTCCGTAATATTATTGTTCACCGTTGTGTACAAAATCAGTATGAAAGGGGCTGCGTCTGATCACAAGCACGTGGGGCGGTATTTTTTAAAAGAGAACGCACAGAAAGTCGTGAATTTTTCCCATCCCAACAGAGTGAAGAAAATTGTAGTTATTTGCATGTAATCATACTGATGCTTCTGACATCATCCAGAAAAAAATAACTATTCCAAGAGCACATAAAATACAAAATGGCAACCTAGCGACCTTACGACGTTCGCCACATCACTTGCTTAGATGCTCTGTAGTTGTCCATAGCACCTCATTTATTAAATATTAAATCATGAAATATTTATCAACGTTCGTCAATTCAATGACATAACATATCCTAACTGTATAAAATAGAACAGAATGACATCAACATCGATGTACCTCCTATTGTTATCTTTCTTTCATTGTTATTTCGGAGACTAGAAATTATAAGATTGAATCTATATACATTTTCTTTTATTAATTTATTTTCAGATTATTTGTCTTTAATTATGTATTTTATTTTGTTCATTTTTAATTTTTAATGTATGACGTATCTTATTTCCTCAATCGAGGACTAGTGGAAACAACAATAAATCTAAAATACTATTTTAGGAGGTGTATGTACTGGGGTCGAACACCTTGGGCATACGGTAAGAGATGTCCGTCGATCCCATTGGATCAAGCGGCCAACTGCCTTCTAAAACTGGTGGAGACACGTAATAGGGAATGTTACGATCATCTCCGGTCATTCGGAAGGACGTGAGAATAGTACTCAATAGACCAACTTATCTGATGCAGGTTTTCTAAGGGTTTCCCTGCATCTCTTTGGGTGAAACATCGGGTGGCATCCTTAAACTATAGCCTGGGGACCCAGGTCACCCTTTGGTAATATTTCCCTACCTTCCACATCCCAATGCCGTGCAATTAATTTGTTACAGGTGAACCCAAAGCGATAATTAGAATACCGACGAACCAACTTGAGTCTACTTCTGAACAATAATAATTACTCAGAAAAAGCATTTGATTTAACCAGATTTATTAAGACTTTTAAAGACCACTGTTAAGAGGATAGAACTTAAAATGGATAGCTTTCATTAATTTATAATTGAATTTATTCACATGAGGGTAACTATCTTGTAAAAAATCTTTATGGTCCTGTTTGTTCCGACGTTCAACGCGTTTCCGGACTAAATTACCTTAACTTTCACTAGTTATTTGGCGTACGAAACATGTCTTGGTAATGAACATTGAAATTGTCACGAGCGTAGAATGAGAAGTTCTACTTTGCATGCTAAAATATTAAATTCAATCAGGATAGAACCGTGAGGAAACATGCGTTTCATGTGTGACTTTCGTTTTCCCAGTTTCCAAAACGGAATGCAAATAAAATGTGATCTCAGAAATGTGACACAAACAACAATTCAAGTTGATACGGTTGAATATCATGCAAGTAATTGAAGTTGTTAGTTGAAGTATGTCAAAAGCCATACGATGGAGAAAAAATTCACCATAGGGTCTCCTAATCCATTGCTAGTAATCTTTCCAAGTCGGAGCCGATTTGAACCTCGTCAAATAATATTAACATGACGTTATATATTATTGCCCACCAAAATGAGCTGCCGTAAGGGTTTCTTGTCACACAATATTGAATTGCCACTTACGAAAACTTTTGTCTATTTCTCTACTCTCATTCGCTGAAAGTCAGAACGCTTCCCGTTTGAAAACCATTATGGGAGCTGCGCGTCAAGAGGAGTGAAAAATACACATTTGGAACTGCTAGTTAGTTCATTTTAATTATAAAAAGTTACAAATTTTGGGCTTCTATAAAATTATTAAATAAATTTAACAGCACTTTTCTCCTCTGTTAACTGCCTACAATTAATTATATAATTTTAGTTGATCTTTGGTTTTCCTTTGGCTACTAGGAACTTAAATGCCTGTCGTCCTGATAACATACAATATACAATATTAGTGTCTTCGGCACTTTCAGTTGTGACGTGATACATTTTTTTATCGATAACTTTAGTATTTTACGTACCTTTTCATTATTCATTATTGATTTTCAACAGACACTCTTCGACTTAGAGAAATCTTGGATATTAATTGATTCATATTTATATATAAATAGGTATGTATTTATAATTACTAAACGGAATGCTTTTTTTTTACAGATGGGGACATTTCAGTTCAATTTTTTGCCTTTGGTTCACTCAAACGTCGTCACCAGCATCGATTTACCGACACATGAGTTGCGTGACTGCGCATTCCGTATGGGCTTCTGGACCACCGATCGTCCATATTAATTCGAGCCATCACCCCCACCCCTTTGATTCTCCTCCTTCTCCTCCACCACCATCATTCGCCTTCTCTCTCTCTCTCTCTCTCTCTCCCACGCACATGATTCGGGAAAGGGTGGGAGTGGGGGCGGTAGATGGCACGTTTATTACGTGCTCAGAAATTGGATCCCGTATCAGCATATTTGGAAGCTGCATTTCCGGCCTTCCCTTCCTGTCGTCCTAAGTTGATTGTGGCTCTGTACCATTAGTATCCATTGCAACCATAAAAATATTAAAAACCTTCCCTCTTCCTCTATCTCTCACTCTCGTTCCAGCCACTCCTAATAGGCGGATATTCACTTCGGCTTGTGGATTGCTCATAGATTAATTAAAATACAAACTTCCCCAGTCCTGGAAGTGCATCGTCGTTGTCCCCAGAGAAATTAGTTCGCTGAAAAAACGAACTAATTGGGGTTATGCATTTTTTAGTCTCCAGTCGTTCTAAAAGGTTACGACATCATAAAACTGTACACGTTACAAAAATTGAGAACATTGGTGTACCAAAATTAAATCATGAATAAAAAACAATAACGTTGAATTTTTTTCAGAAAGATACGAATAAATACGACTGTAACACAAAATAAAATGTCCATAATTTGAACTTATACAAAACAAAAAATTTATTTCATAAAATGATATACGTCAGGGCTTAGTAATATCGTTCATAATCAGAAACAAAATGACACCCATATTATTAAAGAAGTTACATCTTAGCTACACAAATATCAGTGACTTCAGTTATCAAAGAAAATTAAATGAATAAATAAATTATAATCCAAATGAGTATTGCGTTTACTCTAAGTTGTTTTCTAAGTACCGTCTGGCTTGCTGCTATTTCGATAAAATTCTGACGGGTTTCTATGACTTAACTGCAGATGAAACACGGATCTATTACAACACTTTAGAGGAAAACAACAATTGAAACAGGACATTTCTCGAACCTAACCAGTTATTATGACAGCGAATTGACGGCGATGTTAAATAATTAATTAGAAAAGAATTTAGATTCATTGTTTGCTTAGGCAGTTGGAAAGATGTATTCCTGTGTCTTGGTTTCTCACAGGTCACGGTTACTTAGAACCCATGAAAAATTTTGTTACGAAATGTAGTGCGTAAGGGAAATGAGTTTATCAAGAGGAATTAGAAATGAGAGAGAAAGTAGAAAGCTAATTTCATTTACGCAATTATCATAAAATAATTTTGGACGAGGTAGGATTCGATTTCAGACTTTGTGATAGCAGTACGTTTTGTATTACCACAATTTTTCTTATTATCAATGTTCAATAGTCACCAATTAATATTATACATTTATTTCCAGTGTTCATTGTGTATTATGCAATCAGCAATATTATTAGAACGGTATGTTTAACTGAATATTGAATGATTCTTCATGACATTTATTTGCATTCCCGGGGTGAGCTTTCAACTCCATCTATTGTTGCAGCGGGAGTTTTGTTGGAGGTCACGGGATTGTTCTTTCAGTTACTGGACTTTTTGTTATTCACTAATGAGATAAAATGAATTATTTTATAATTGATTGTTACGCGTAGCCTAAATATAAAATAATAGTTTTACAATAGATTGTTACACGTAGGCTAAATATCCGTCATAACAGGGTCAAGGTCGGTTTCTGGGGACAAAGCTGAGAATGCAGCCGGGGATAGAGGTTTGAAACCGGGGAATGACCCCGGAAAACGGGGGCTGATGCTCACTCTAATATAATTGAATTCCCGGGCATCCAAGTTTCGCGCGAACGAAATCGCTGGCATAGCTAGTTAATTTTAATTTAGAAAATATCATTTACATACTTAGTTGTAATTGTGAACTGTCGATGAGTTATTTACTAAACCGATGGAAAATTTTAACACCCAGCCGTAATCTTATCTCGCACACTATTTTAATCTGATTTTGGCTAACATTATTCAGACATATCATTTCTAGACAAAATAATGACAGTAGAAATATAATGCGTTTCAATTTTAAATAAGTAAATTCATAATTTAATATATATATATACTTTGAATACTTTTCTGAATATTATTATATTATAATGTCTTATTACATAGTCAAATTACTATATAGGTCAAAAAGCATAATTGATTTTCATTATTAAGTATCCAAATCAATGGAATTTTGTAATCAATACTTAATTCCTCTGTACGTTCCGGATATACTTTACCAAGCGCATATATTTATGAAATATTAAAGTTTGTAAAGCGAAACACTAATTTGTTTCAAACAAATGGCGAGTTTCATGAATACGCGACTAGAAATCGTTCAGCTCTAAGGTCGGACAAGCATCGCCTTGCTCTACACCAGAAAAGTATTCACAATACCGGGATAATTTTATACAACAGCCTTCCTTCCGCCAGAGGTTAAAAATAGTACCTACAAAAGCTTCGTGAAGCAGAGTAAAACTATTCTTTTAAATGGCGCGTTTTACTCGGTACAGGATTTTCTTAATCGTCCTTCTAGTATTTAAATCAAGGTTCCTGCAAAAAGTGTTGAATGAGCTGCCTTATAAAATAGCATATCACATATCTTTAAAATTTCTATTCAGTTTTTTCTGCTCTTTTGTTTGTTTCATGTATTGCCTGGAGCTACGACGGAAGGACAGTTTCCTGGTCCAAGTAGTTAAAACTCCATTGCGTGTTCCTCAGTGTGTGCTTGTTTGTGTTTCCCAGTGTGTGTCCGTGTTGTGTTTATATTGACTTTTGTCTATATACACTTTCTTTTACTAATTTATTTTAAGTTTATTTGTCTTTAATTATTTACTTCATTTTGTTCATTTTTAATTTTTAATGTATGACGTATCCTATTTCCTCAATCGAGGATTAATGGAAACAACAATAAATCTAAATCTAAATCTGAAAAATTCAAATATACGAAATTATTGATCCCATGAAAGCTGATTTAGGTTTCGTCTTGTTATTGCTTCCTCGCATTAAGGATTTACATTGCGTAGATAAATCTTGTTCCCCCTACACTCTATAAATTGTATGCGATAGAAAATGTGCACGTGTTTGCAAGGTTGCACGTGTTAAGGTTGAGTTCTCGTCCAAAACTATGGCAAGTACCACCAACACTACTTCTGAGAAGAAAGAATTAAATTTCCCCTGGCGAAAGCTGCCATGCGTAACAAACACACACACACACAACGTTGTTTTGTATCTTCTAGTCTACCTACCTTCCTCCCTCAAGTCCTTAGGGGATACAATATTCATATTGATACGTGAAGAGAAGGGGAGCGAGTGAGTGGAAGAGCAGGAGGAACATTGCATAAATTCATGAGACATTTCTGAGAGAGACAGAAAGACGACCTTATCGGACGTTGGTATTTTTTTCTACCGTATTCTTTTTTACTCCTATCATAAGGTAACGAGGTAACATCAGAATATTGTACGTATTGTTTATATTATTCTACGTGCTGTCCATTCGATTAGTTTTAAATAGGGGTTGAAATTTATCACTGGAGAAACTAGCAGCAGAAATCGTCGATATTCCTGATAAAATTGACGCAGGACTTACAATGATTGTATCTATTTAACATTATGAACTACAGATAAACGTCTCTTCACAGACTGAAATTTTAGTCATGACGCGAGGAAATAGAGAAAAAGATATCTACATATATGTATATATTCCGAAGGAAGTAGTTCTTGGTGTGTTCATCTGAATAGTAAACCAGCGAATGTCACAAAACAACGATAAAAAATTTTCAATCATAAAATGGGTGGAAGTTGAATACTGAACGAAAATATTGTGGAAATAATGATACTCCAATTTAAAATGTCTGCTATTATTTATATTAATAAAATTTCTAGAATAATTATATGATATGTAAAGTGTTTTAAATCGTTATTCATAAATACTTGTGTAACGAGGAGACAAGATAACACGCGTATTTTCATTCATTTCCCGTTTTGTTTTTAAGCTTGAAAAAAGTATGGAAGAAATTAATGCATGGATAAATATGAAGTAACGCACAATTTTGTTTAGAGAAGCCAACACTCGAAGGTAGTATTAATAATTTCAGATACAAAGCCGAAATAATCCATTCCCGTTTCGAGGTAAATTATTGGTTGGAAACAGCACACGCTATACACATTCAAAACTATTTTGCGAATTACCACAAATACGAATCCCGGTTCCTGGAACAACTCCACCATCATGGAAGAGGATATTATCCGCTTCAACAGGGATTTCAGAACAGATATTCATGATAGGAAGCTGAGCTGCATCAGGTAATGTTTTTACTTCCAAAAACGGGATTTCTTGTCCTTAATAAGAATATTGCATGTTTTTTGCCACTTGTCTTCTTGGAGTATATCTTCTTTAGATAATTCATTAGTTTTTATACAATTCTGCTTTATATTATATTGATTCTTAACCCACCATTATTAATTAATGATAACAGCTAATCATAGTACCTGACCTTAACTTTATATTTGCACTCAATTTGTTTAATATAAATAAAAAATATAATAGCCCTGTGTTCGCTCATGGTTATAGGTTGGAACTGAATCGATACAGTATTTAAAGTTTATAAATTAATAAACATATTTAAATACGAATACTACTTTTAAAGTCAGTACCGATATTTATTTTGAAATAACACGAAATTATTGTCCCGTAACAAGTTCCTTAATAATGGCTGTATGGTAATGGTTAACAATAAAATGTGTGGAGAATAATGTTGTTTTATTTTTAAAATAAATAAAAACAATTCTCGTACTTGCACTTATAATATATAACCCGTTTTTCAGTATATATTGATAGTCACCCTACGCGTAAAATGTAAATAATACGACAACGTAAGAAATTTTCAATTTTTGAGACACTAGGTGGGTATTTGACGATGCTCGGGATATTAAAACAGAATTTATATTTAAGTTATGATAATTGTTGTTAACCAAGCGTATATATTTATGAAATATTAAAGTTTGTAAAGTGAAACACTAATTTGTTTCAAACAAATGGCGAGTTTCATGAATACGCGACTAGAAATCGTTCAGCTCTAAGGTCGGACAAGCATCGCCTTGCTCTACACCAGAAAAGTATTCACAATACTGGGATAATTTTATACAACAGCCTTCCGCCAGAGGTTAAAAATAGTACCTACAAAAGCTTCGTGAAGCAGAGTAAAACTATTCTTTTAAATGGCGCGTTTTACTCGGTACAGGATTTTCTTAATCGTCCTTCTAGTATTTAAATCAAGGTTCCTGCAAAATGTGTTGAATGAGCTGCCTTATAAAATAGCACATCACATATCTTTAAAATTTCTATTCAGTTTTTTTCTGCTCTTTTGTTTGTTTGTTTCATGTATTGCCTGGAGCTACGACAGAGGGAAGGACAGTTTCCTGGTCCAAGTAGTTAAAACTCCATTGCGTGTTCCTCAATGTGTGCTTGTTTGTGTTTCCCAGTGTGTGTCCGTGTTGTGTTTATATTGACTTTTGTCTATATACACTTTCTTTTACTAATTTATTTTAAGTTTATTTGTCTTTAATTATTACTTATCTTGTTCATTTTTAATCGAGGATTAATGGAAACAACAATAAATCTAAATCTAATCGCGAACGTCGTCGCCGCCGCTGCACGCATACAAGCAGGCTACGTAAGGGCGTAATGTATCCTGTAATAAGCTCTATATGTCATTAGGGTAGGAAGGATGCAAATTGTGTAGCGGGAAACACCGTAAAAGTAATTGACTCTGAAAAATATCTATTCGATGGAAATATGGGTCGGCTTTCATAATTAAATATTTTTGCCTCATCCACCACGGCACCATTGGTTGGCCTTACTCCAGCAGTTCTGATTTGTAAACCTCAAAGAACGAGTGTGCAAAATTTGTTTGAATTTGCATACGTTTAGATTTGTATGCGGAACCTACATACAAACACACATACGAAATTTGAGCTTTTTTACGTATAAACAATAAAATTAATCTATAAGAATAAGGTAGTTGATCCGTCTATTTGATCTGTTAACGCAGGAAGGAATTTATTTTAATGAACGTTTTATTTAGTTAGCAATATATTTGAAGGAAAAATAGACAAAAATGTTTATCTCTCGATGTGTTGAGCCCCTCACAGTGAATTTTATTTTAATATTTAGATGAACGAAAGGTAAACTGTAATGTATAATAAATTATATAAGTTACATATATATTAAGACCTGGTTTATTAAACAAGTAAATTCCGTCAAATTTGTGGTAAATATTTTGCTTCCGTTTCTTAGTCTCAGTGATGCTACATTAGTATCAAAGTCCACGGAATAAAAGGGCAGTGTCTATATTTTATGTCAGATATATGACCAAAAATAAATGAAAATAATAAATAAAGGAATTGGTAATGAGTTGAATCCAACATAGATTATTGTGGCCTGACTCCAGGAGAGAAAACGTTATATTTTGCAAATTATCCATGTTGATTTCTTTTATGATTTGAACTGGAGTCGTGGTGTAAGAGGTTTAGGGAGAGACATCTGGATATCTGGAGAGAAAGAATCCGGAAGGGTCTGTCCTGGAGGGCATTACAGCTCCACAGTGTACAAATAAAACAAGATTTATCCCCAGCTATGTGGGTGGTGTGCGCTCTCGGAATTTCACATTTATATGCAAATTATACTGTGGAGACTTTAGCGAGGGGGTTGGGTCCATTGCGAAGTTGCCGCCGCGGCTACAAACGAACAATAATTCGGATGGAAAAGTTCTCCACGCCCTGGAGAAAGGTATTACGGGTCAGCTCGAAAGCCCTCCAGCGCCATCGTCATCCGCGTACCGCATCCTACATATACACAAAGTTTTACATTTCCGATAAAACTGGGGCCCACAACTTTCATTAGTTATCTTTTTTATTCATTAAGTTCTACAAAATTGACGATAGTTTTTTTCTAGAAAAATTATTCTATATGCTTTTCTTAACACTCAAGTGTACGAAATCGAGTCAAAAAACTACTAAATAAAATGGCCCATAAAGCTTTACGATTTCCACTTTTTCTTAGGGATACAAATATGTCGTGATATTCTTGAAACATATAGTTTTTAAGGATCCCAAACGGCAGAGGAGAACAGTAACTGAGAAAAAGTTGGTTCACTGACAAATAGAGTAATTAAATACAGCTGAATGAATTATTAACACATATGAGAATTGTACTGAATTTACTTTTTATGGGTTTGGAGTTGATTTTAAAACGAAATTTCCTTGATAAATGTCACGAGACTCTAATATAAAATTCCTAAATGATTTAGTTTTTACAGTCCTAGGTTTAGAATTAAGGGCCGTGTAGCAGAGATTTTTGTAGGCTCGGGGTTATATACATTTAATATTCTTCAATCCTCATTCTAAGAAGTACAGAAATTCAGCGCGTTGTGATGCGTTATTATTTTCTGCCTCCATGGGTTGTGATATCTTCTGGTTAGAGACATTTTCCTTTGCAATTTCACGTGGGTCTCTCACAAGTCTTCTGTATGAATTCTGAACTTAAAAACTGTATCAAATTTTCATGTTAGTCTTAAGTTACTTCACTATTTTCAACCTGAAATTCACATTCAATTCTTCTAGAATCTTGTAGACAATTCCCGAAGTATCTTTTAGGGGTCGACGAACCTTTTCCTACAAGAGTCACAGGTCTTTTCTAACCCCTGGGTAGCGACATTGTTTCTCTATATTATGTTAATGACACGTACTACTACACGAAAACGCATCATGCTGGAATCAGCTTTCTATCTCGTAGCTCATTTAATCCCACCAATCCAAATTAGTAAATATATTTTATTTGTCCTCTTATCTCAAAAACTCAAGCATTTAACGCAATATTAATAGTAATAAATAACGATACGTGACCATATTGTCAACGAATACAGTGAAAAATTTGAGTAGACTGCAGGAGAAAAAGCGATAGTATAAAAAGAAATCAGAATAAGATTTGAGTTATGGAAACCAAAGAGAAAGATTACATCACCTGAGCTGAACACTTTACATTTTCTGGGACCCGGTCGTTCGGCTTAGAAGTCAACGATATAGCATTTATAAGTCAGACAGCAGCGGAGATAAAACCACCCACAGTCGTCACTTTCGCGAAATTATGTACGACAGTTTGTAAGATTAGCATTTTTCTGATTATATTCGAAACAGTCGTAATCACCAGCTTCCATTCTTAACCCCAAAAATATTAAGACAAACATAAAACTCAAGTTAAGCACTGTTTTTAATTAGTTAATGTTAAATTAAATTTTTCTCATTAATTAATTCATGGTAAAAAGAAATAACTAAAGAATTGTTAGTCGTTTCTCATCAGTCTAACTCAAAAGCACACCTCAGCCTTCGAAGTGAAACGAAGTAAATACGTTTGACTAAAACTTCCCGGTTGCTATATGATTGACATTATTTTCTTGCGTTATTCCTGATCTCCCAACGAATCATTAACTTGGTCTCGAATCGTTTACCTGGGCCCCATTCTAGACTTCATTCTGCGAACATAAAATTCCATTTACAGTTAATATTTAGCCCATAACTTTTGCCCTATTTCTCAGGTTATAAATTTATAATTGATCACTCAGCATTGCACATACATTAAGGAACTTGGGTTTTGTGTTCACTTTTCTAATCCGATCATATAAGGCACTGAGAACGTACTGGGTAATAATATAGTGCCACACATTGTAAGAAAATCATTGAATGTACATATTCACACAGAAGCCGGATCTATTTATGTATTTTACTGCTTTCCTGAGTGCTTACCGTCTTAACCTATCTAAAGCAGAACTTATAATTGTAAAATTACATCACAGGTATCAAATTATAATTTCTATAGACATAAAAATAATTAATTAGAACTGTTTTGAGGGAAATAAGTGGCTCAATGACTGTAATAATTTACAAGATCTTTTGGAACTTTGTGAACGTAAATATTTTCTACTTTCAAATCTACGGAAAATTTTACACTTAATATATATAGTCTCTAGTGTCAATTGTATCGATAAGTGTAAAATTACTTCCTTATTTTCTACTTCCATAATTTTTAATTACCATCACTTCAATTTAGTTCTCATTGTACACTCTCATTTATAACTTTCACTTTATGAATATACCTTATAACTCTATCCAAATTTTTATATAATTTCAGATTTGTATAATATTTGAGATTTGACATATTTCTAACGGCTGTTCAGAAGGTACTAATTTAAATCGTGAGTGTACAGTCAAATGAAAGAGACGTTGTAAGTTATTCTTGGTGTCCAAATTTGGAATTCAATAATCAAACCCTGCTTATTCGAGATAACGGGTTTCCAGTAAACAAGAGGGTATTAGTCCTTTAAAGCGTTGAATATTCCAGATATCAAAATTGAAATATTTGAAATTATGGGCCCAGTGTGTTTATATCTTGCAGGGCTTAAGTAGTCCGATAAACTGAGTTGTCCCGTTTCTTAGCAGGTTAAGAGGTACGCGTTGTTGCCAAATCTCTTTTAATTTGGCGTCGGCTTTTTTCTCTCTTTGTCTGCATGGCATACGGTTAGTTGGATAAGGGGCCTTGAGAGTCGCAACCTGGAGCCAATCAGAGGCTATCTGTTCGCAATCTCCAGCCCTTGGACCGTTGCCAACCAGCTCCCTAAAGCCCTTCCCAGATTGCAGCTACATCGGTTCCCGAAGCGCACGAGAGGTTGAAATACCTACACCCTCCTTCCCTTTCCTCCGCCGTACAAAGCAAATTCCGAAAGCTGATACCTTGTCCGCAAATCCACAAAAACCACCGCAACACTCGGAAGGGCGAGGGCTCTACCCCTTTGTTTCCTACACATTATTTTCTTGTCCACCTGGGCACATTTCGGTAGTAAAGTTTCATAATCACTATTAAATTTTTCCACTTTTACTTTAAAAAGTACGTGGAGTTCCTTTTAACAAGATATCATCTGAAGCGATCGTTATTAACAAAAACTTTTGTTTTTTTATTTCTTTCATTGCATTAAATATTTAATTAATTTTTTAAAATAATGATGACAATTACTGATTTTAGCTACTTACCTTCTATAAGAATGCATGTTTACACTGGAACTCATGTTGACCTTGGTAGTAATTAAATAGACGATAGCCGAAACGATAGACAAAACTACCGAACTGTAAATACCAATCTTCTTTTACTATCCATCCCTCTCACAGTTAACCATTCTATTTATCTCAAAGGAACTGGAAATAGTTGACTACTCGTCACTGTGGGTCAGCAGACGCAAGGAAGACCAGAGTTCCATTTAGTTTTATCAATTCTTCTTCTGTTGTTTGCGGCCATCCATTAGTTTTTCTTTCTATCTCGACTGACACCAATTTTTCCTGCACAGAGTGTCTTTGGTTACGGTACTGCGAAACAAATTCAGCATTCCTTGGTTTAACGGTGTACGAAATCAACGACCTACTTCTGTAATATTTCGTAACCTCTACAGAAGGAAGTTGGGAGTAATTAGAATTGAAGATCAAGAAAAGAAAGCACAAATCAAGAAAGTAATAAGACCAGGATGCAGTCTGTCGCCCATACTGTTTAACTTATATATAAAACAGGCGATGAAGAAGATTATAACTGAATATGGAAAAGGAATCATACTGCAAGGAAGAAGAAATAAAAACCTTACGATCTGCCGATGATATTGTAGTATTAGGGTAGTCGGAAGAAGACTTAGAATCCATAATGAATGGCATGAACGTGGTTCTGGAGAAAGAGTTCAGTATGAAGATTAATAGAGGGAAAGCCAAGGTAATGGAGTGTAGTTTGGGAGACAGTGGAATAGGAAATGGGGTTAGATTGGGAAGGGATATTTTGAAGGAAGTTAAAGAATTATTCTACTTGGGCAGCATAATAACTAGGGATGGTAGACATAAAGAGTAGGATAGCATAGGCAAAGAAGGCTTTCGTTAAAAGCAGGAATTTAATTAAGGGTAATATATGTGTGAATATTAGGAAATCGTTGCTAAAATGGAGTGTGGCGTTATATGGGTGCGAAACGTGGACGGTAGGAGTTGAAAAAAGGGAAATAATAGAAGCCTTTGAAATGTGGTGCTGTACGAGAATGCTGAAAATCCGAGTTACTAACGAGGAACTTTTAAGCAGAATAGTGGAAGAGCAAACAATATGAAGGACGTTGACTAAGAGCTGGAAAATATTAATAAGCCTGGAGGTCTTGTAAAATTAGCATTAGAAAGATATGTGTGGGGTAGATACAGAAGAGGGAGCGAAGGATGGAATACGTTAAGCAGATTAGGGAGTAGTATATTCTATCCACCCATCTGATTTTAAGCATTCTTAGATTACATTGTTAAGTGTAAAGAATGCCCTTTAAAACGTCAATTATTTTCTTGTGACTCCCTCTATGCTTATAATTTATATTAACGTCTAATTAATTACATATTTTTGACCATTTACGTTGTATAGCAATGATAACTTCAGAATTTGTTTCAAATAATTGAATATCGAAAATCTGCAGTTTGCGTAAAATTATTGTAATATAATCTTATTGATT
Organism: Eucriotettix oculatus; assembly: GCA_034510155.1. Taxonomy (NCBI): domain Eukaryota; kingdom Metazoa; phylum Arthropoda; class Insecta; order Orthoptera; family Tetrigidae; genus Eucriotettix; species Eucriotettix oculatus. The sequence continues at coordinate 62,833,870 of CM067381.1, forward strand.
TTCCCTTCCTGCAAAATGATTTTAGAAGAGTCTCAAATTACATTATTTGGGAATATCCGTCTTTAAGTCCACCATACTTAATTATTATTTCATAATTTAAAATATATATATTAAAATGCGGACTTTTAAGTCTCATTGGTTCAGAATCGTTTTTTGGATAATATAATTATTAAACCTTTCATCCTCAGCTTTAGGATATTTAATTTATTTGGTCTACTATTGAAATTTTACATTATTTGTGACTACCAACTGAATCTGTTATATATAGGATACGTTTTACCTGAATTATGTAATAATTCGAAAAAAAATATTTGTAATTGTGCTAGGAAATATATTAGCTTCTAGTCATGACACAGGTCATGTTCCAACAACATTCTAGCTTTGGCGTTTTCCGCTTCGTAAAATATTACGAGGAGGAAGGGAGAATGGGTTCTAGGGGAATGTCATCTCCAAGTCAACTCCCGAGAGACCTCATTCGCCTTTTCACCTGCTCTTCTCTTTATTCTCGTGGTAACTAGATGGGGCTTTATACTGCAGTTGTTCAACTTGAAACATCTATTGGATCTTTCAGAAGGAAAAGATTATATTGTATTTTTTCCAAATGTTCACGTACCACATTAGATTAATTAAATTGTATTTTTTTATTTCTTATTCCTAATGTATATAAGTATTTAGATCTAAGCAGGACGAAGTCGGGAACATGAATGAACGCGACAGGTTAATTAAATGACGAATTACAGTCATCTTATCGGCCAGAAAACGGAAACATTAAGGTTCGGTACAATATGATTGGACGAGGTAGCTTCAAGCCCAGGCTGCTGAAAACATGGGGTGACAGATGGTATTTACCAGGAATCCATCTGGTCAGCCGTGGGAACGAGAAAATTTGACCTGACGCCTGGGCCTGTTACCTGCTAAGTCCCTTCCTATGCTATTAAAGGGGAGTTGCCTGCTTCAGGATCACCCTCATGTAGCCTGTTACCCCCAAAAAATAGAGAGAGAGGATCTTAAGATTGAGTGAGAGCCAGGTGGAGTTATGGTAAGTCCGTCAGGGCTGACTTCCTCCTTCCTGGTTTTCTTCTTTCCCGACCCCCTTGGACCATGGCCAAGGTAATTAATTTAAGACTTCTGCAGGCTGAGACGATCTTGAGCAGTTTGAGAGGTTTATGTACGGAGGTCAAAGACCTTCGGCAAACGGTAAGAGTTGTTCCTTGATCCCATTGGACCATTCGACCAACTGCCTCACAATACCCCCTTTTCAACTCCCTTCCTATGCCTGCTTCAGGATCACCCTCATGTAGCCTGTTACCAGCCAAAAAAAAGAGGGAGAGAGAGAGAGCAGTTTTTAGAAAAATTTCCCGACGCCTTTAGGAGACAACGTTACTAAATTCAAACAATTACGTCGGTCAAAATTTAAGTTTATTGGACGGAATCATATAGAACCATCCGTCCGACTGAAACTTCCGTCAAGATAATTCATCAGAGGCTACCAAAATTCAAGTACGAGTCGACGAGCAGCCCTGAAGTGACGAAAACGACGATCAGCCATCAGCCAGTTGATAGAAAATTTAATGTTCATAAATAGTGTACAAAGAATTTATTGTTAATTTTTAAATGAATTGTAATCTATTCTCATTATTAAATGTTCACTTATTGGATTTGAATTATAAATATTTATTTCAAATATTGAAAACCGCTGTACAATCCATATACAATATTAACCCATTACGTTTTGGTTTTCCACCGTTAATTAACTGTAATACCTACTTAGGAAATTATTTTCACGAATCACAGTTAATATGTAGTAACAAATAAACGGTTAATTAAAACTAATATAAATATAAAGATTACATTTATTTCTCTGTTAATATTCGAAATTCAGAATTCAATAGAAATACTAAAGACACAGAAATTTCTATCCATTTACTATTTTATATCAATAAAATTTGTTGTGTAAAACTGCAAGTGATGAAATAAAAGACTCAGTCAGGAATAAACTAAAAAAAGGAATTATTAAAACTACTGTGTCAGAATGTTTTAGAATCACGAACTAATAATTCCGGCACATAAATAAAATATTTCAGGTAAGAACAAAAATAATTCCCTTTAAAATTAATGTTTTAAATTAAAAATTTAAAAATATTTTCAGACCAATAATTTATTTGTTCCTTTTATGCAAAAAAACAAAAATTTATTATAAGAATCATTTTAAACAGTTTTTAGAAACGTTATTACTTTCATGAACTTTAGAAAAACCTTACTAATTTTCCTCATTTTTGTCTTTAGTCTGCATCACACAGAACGTACCAGACTTTAAAAAATTAATTACTTAACAACTAATGAAATTCTTTGAAGAAGTACTGCAATATGATTCTCAAACGGAAGAAATTTCGGAGTATATGTTGACAGAGCAGACAGTGGAAGTCGTAATAATAACATTAATAATACCCGGATGTTTAATTGAAACTCAAGGGACTCTTCTCTCAAAGGGAACTGAATGGGTGCAGCAAATAAAGCAATCGATTCTCGTGGTTTTTACGTAATTAATTACACAAGAATGTTTATTTAAGCATGTGCGGTGGGGAACAATAACGAATATTTTATCCATTTTGCATTAAAGGTTTCCTTTTTTTGTAAAAATGCTGCATTGAATTAATTACGTCCACAAGATATAACTTTGAATTAAAGATGTCTTATTTTACATCATAGAATTGGATGCAAATGGGAATAGAGACGAATTTAGATTTATTAATTTAACTTTTTGGGCAATAGAAAAGTAGTAAATCAATATCAACCATGCAAATATACTCAGAAGTCAGAATACTCATACAAAAAAATTTACATTAATTTATACGTACAGAAGTCAATTTTCGTTGGTAAGATAGAAAAAATTCATAAATGTCGAATATTCTACAAAATTGTCAAAACCGTATTACTATTATTATTATAAGAGATGTATACATTAAATCTGAAAAACTCTAAATTGCATCATTGTGAGCAAAGAATTATTTTCCGTCAAGAGTAATTGAACGGTGCAGTTAGAATTCCAATTTTTATAGCAGTAAGATATAGGTAAGTTGGTTCCTATATATTTTCTACCTTATCTACTTCATTTCAATGTTATTATTGATGTCTATTTTCTGTAAAAACCCGCAGCTTTTATGTCCGTAACTCTTCAACTTCTTCGTCCTGATTCTTTACATACAAGATTTCTTGCCACGCTTTTTCTAGATTGTTCGGATTTATTAAATTAGTCCCAGGGTTTTCTTAATATCTTCGTATCGTCGTCTTAGATTTTTAGGGCTTTGTGATTTAGGGTTACAAATATTTTCATTCCTTAGTGTAATCTGCTTCTGTAACTTCAATTTCAGAATTTTTCTATAGATTATGCAGACACTTCAGAGCATCTTATAAAATACCCTTAAACATGTGGAAAATGAGGGGCAAAAAAACTCTAATTAAATTTAAATATATTTGTGTAGATAATTTTAGTCACTAATTATATTTGGTTTTGTTGGGTGCCAACGCGCCAGAAATCAACAATGATGTTGGGGTGACAATGCGTCAGAGGACGACAATGAGATAGAAACAAACGAGTACGGAGTGTGTGACTGCGAGTCGGGGAGGTCGCCACAGTGCATATAATACTTTGAGAGTAAATAGCGAAAAGGTCACCATTTTCCTGTGTCAGAGTGTGTGGCCATTTGTAGGATGAGATTTAGATTTAAATCTAAATCTCATCCTACAAATGACAACAAATATATGATATTGGGTTCCCTTTTTACGAGGAATTCTGCCTAATGTATTTATACAATACTTGAAATTAAAGTGGGACTGTCTCCAAAGAAGTTTTGATCGAAGTAGCAAGCTTTAATTTTCACAGAAGTTAGCCCTTTGGAAATTTGATCTGAATGTTTCGATAAGTGGTTCCTTCTTCGGGTGATAAAGTTGTTGGCTCAGAGGTCGTAAATATAATTCTCAGTATTCAGCAAGGTTTCTTCATGTGGTTTGAATTAATCTCTGTATTCCGACTGCCTTTTCTGATAACCTGATAACCTCCATCTTCCTTATACGTGAGAAATACATATCGTTTTTTTTACAGGGAAAACCGTCCCGTAGTCGCCAATGATATTCCACGAGTATCTAAACTTCTATTTCTTAAAAATTCTCGTGTACCCGATTACTTCTTCCTCCTTCTAGAAAGTTACGGACACATATTTCTACGACATCAAGCTGTGTCAATTTGCCAAAAGACTCTTTAGCACTTCATTAGTTTACCTAGCTACGGATTTGATATGAGCCTTTAAAGCGTTCTGGCTTCTGTCCAACTTATTTCTTTTTACAATGTTGGTATTCAATAAGATATGCGATAATAGCAAAAATTAATAAATATTCAGATGGGCAGGTATGAAATTTCATGTTGCAAACTGTTTTTTTTCCTTTTCGTTTGCGGGTCACTAAGTCGCTGGGATTAAATACTGTATATGTCACCACTATAAATATTATTATAATAAAATATTAACTGAATGATCTCGATGAAATATTAATAAAGTCACCAACATATATGTATATTTCTTGGTTATATCAATCAGCAGTAAATGGCCACAGGAAATAAAGTAACGGTGGTTGAGCGACGAAATTGACAATTTATTAGTTCCTCATTCAAAGCAACCGCTCTATCAGAAGCAGCCCTGTCTCTCTCTCTCTCTCTACGCTACTCCACCCCCTCACATATCCTGCAACACGCGGTCGGTCCATTCAAGATCTCACTCTCGCTCCCCCTCTCTTCCGATAAGCGATGTTGCTCTCATCGCGAAACCATTTAGCCCCCGAAGGGTTGACGGAGAAGTTGTAATGTATTAGACCCCAGGTGGAATGTGATAACCTTGTTTACAACACCCCATTAATGAGGCGTCGTATAGCAGCAGCCCTTATCGTCCCCGGTGGCGCATGTGCGAGGGTAAACATCGACGCGGCTGGAAAAAGGTGGAAGAGGCCGAGGGGAAAATCGTTACTGGGGCGGGTAAACCCGTCATCTACAAATAAAAAGCCACAGTAGAGGATTTAAATAATGAAAACTAATACTGTGAAACGTGTTACAAACCTTGTTGGAAAAAACGATCTTCGGATAAGAGACAGAGTAATACAACAGGGTCCGGAAATGAATAATTACAGACCTACCAGAATTTCTGTGTTTGTATGAAATTCAACTGACTAGTTGGAGCCCTTTTGCTCATACATCAGAAGTGAATTCAAACACTATCAAAAGTGTAGTGCGTACTGACAGACTGCAATAACGCGTGTACAATGAAAAATAATTGAAACATTTCAAAAATATATATATAAATTATGCGTTATATAATAATTATTATAATTCGTCTATCTATCCGATGGTTTAATCACGCGTTGACCAAGAGATTATTGTCGATTTAATAATGCAGCGGGCAAAGATAAATTACCGGGCAAAGCCCAGCACGCAGAAAGTAATGCATAATTTCGAAATCAATTTTTTGTAATGATCAAGTAATTTGGTCCTGTCATTTGTAGATGACTATGGCGGAGAATATTTAAATAAATGAAGGAGAGCGTGATCCAATCCAAATCTCCAAAGGGTTCATCTTTGTACAATGCGGAAGTCCAGATGGGGCCAGCGACAAGTTCCAGGCAAGCTGAGACGACACGGTAATTGCCTCTGTTTGTAACCTTTTGCCGATTTCCAATTCCGAGAAGGATTTGTGTTACTGATTCTGCTTTATGGAAAGGTCCGTTTAGGCGACCCTAAAATAGAACTCATGTATTTAGTTGAAAGAAATTTAATTTTTATAATTTTGAAAAAATATATAGTGTTTATTTTAAAATAGCAGGCTATGCAAATTATGATTCATCCAATTAGTGTACGTTGTAATGAATAAATGAAAAATTTAATATTATTCAAAAATTTTATAATAATTATTCATTATAAAACTCATAATAATTTCCCCAATTTATTACACTGTGATTCAGGAATCTGTGAGAGATAAAACATTCAGTTTTTAACTAAAAATAGAAATAATTAGTTAAGAGTTTATCCTCGATAAAAATAATTTAGAATAAGTATTTAAATATTTGGATAATAAACGTTTTCGAAGTACATTGCAATTAAACAAATAACTCACTGGACGCCTCTACATTTTCCTACTCTGAATTTATTTGTTATTTTTTCAATATTTAAATTAATTTCATCGGACCCAGTTCCATTGTTTGAATGGTTCTTTGATAAATAAATCCTTTTTCACATAAAATCACAGACTACAAATATTATGAACCAAATTATATTCAGTACGCAGGCTTCAAAATTGTTCACAAGAATATTGATGTAATAATTCCATAAATTGTAAACGAAAAATCTGTTTAATTTATTTTTCTAAGAGAACCTACGAACTCAACTGAATAACAGGCTCTGGTGGGGATTGAACCGACGATATTTAGATTAGAAGTCCACTGCGTTAAAAGGATAATTCTGATCAAATGGTTGCTGGAAAACTCTTAGTAGTAAAAATCATGTCGTGGAAATCCAAATACATAAATTAATAAATAAACGATTTAATAACTACGAAGAGAAAGTTATCAAATATATGACGAGGAAAAAATATATATTACTTTAACCAAACCAAAAGTACCTCTATGTAATGAATATAATACTAATGAAATGTTTAATTTTTTCGTTACCTTCTGTGAAAGTTGGTTTTCCAGACTGGTAACTGAATATTTGAATTCTGTTTAAATTATTCAACGCGGTGGAAATGTGAAGTTAAATGCACTGCTATAATTTCTTTTTGGAAAGAAGGCTTTCTCAGAAAACGATTACAGTTCGTTAGAAGTCTCTTAAATGTAAATCTGTAGTCCTAATGCAACTAAATTTTATGAACTCCACTTATTTCAAAGACTTTGTCTCAAATGAGCTTGATTAAGTTCTGGAGGTTATTTCCAGAAAGAGGGAAGAGGCGTTCTTATGTACTCGTTCGTATCAGTGGAAGTTTCGTGCTCTGTAAATTTCACAAACAAGCAGGGCAGTCTCAAAGAAGCATTCCTAATTTCTTCTGAGATTTGTAATTAATTCAATCATCTATTTTGAGAAAGGGAAACAATTCTCTCAACAGATCTAGCTCATTATAGAAAACTTTGATAAGGTGAATTAAACTTCTCCTCTGTGTTTTCAGTGTTGCATATTTTAATAATGTTTGCGTGAAGAAAAGATATTAAACAAATTTGGATTTTTATTTTTCATTTCGTAACGGTAGGTTCTTTCCTTTCATCTTTGCCTTTAATTAGAGAATATTTTGTACATTAATTTTCTTTTATTTAATATTCTTCTGTTATTAATTACCTTGTAGAACATTCTTTTTGATCAATGTTAAAAAATAAAAGATGCATATTTATAACGTTCAAATGAAAATATCGTTTTTAATTAACTAACCATAATGCTCTACCGTGATTCATATTCCACATTTATTGATATCTATTTAAGGTCGAAGAAATGTTTTTAAATGTATGTTCTAAAAACTGCTAAAGATATTCGTTTCTAATTATGTTAATAATTTGGACTACGAATTTATATATACATAGGAGACATTGTTAATTTATAGTTGAATAAATCAGTTAAATTTTAATACGTGGCTATCTACGTGAAAGAAACCAAATTTAATAAAATTTATTGTTGTTACTGTAATAATTTGTCTCCTGTTACTTTAGTACGTCATTTTAGTCTTCAATTACTTATGTTTATGGAGACTCATTATATTTATATTTGATACAATATTGTTATGCTTTTCTTAAATTTTACGGAAAATTGCGCATTTTTTAAACTGGTGCTTTTTTGTCCATGATAGGTAACGTACCTAAATAAAATTGTTAATTACCCAGGAGTCAAACATTAAAAATATATTTGTAGTGTTGGTACTTGGAGATATTAATGTTTCTCCAATTCGTTATTTTTAAACCGTTTCCGAGATTGTTTTTTTTCTTCGTAAGACTAAACATGTAAATTGTTTCTAGTTCTCATTCCAAATAGTGTTCAAAATCGAAAAGTTTATCCCGGAAAACTTTCTATATCTGCGCCATATTGTCATTGTTCCTTTTTTCAAATTGCTGATGTACAACAATTACTTTCCTTTGCAAATGCATTGTCAGTAAAATACAGCTTTTATTTTAGTTTCCAAACGTAATAATATTTTTTTAAATCCGTCATATATATATATATATATATTAATTGACGAATAAAATAAAAGGTCAAAAAGATCCACAATGATATATATTAAAATATTTTAAAAGACATCTAGAAAATTTGGCATATTCGTACAGCCATGAAATTAACAATACAGAAAAGGTAAAACTACGATATTTATCCATATATTACATATTTGTGAATAAATCCGATGTCTCTATTAAAATGCGCACCAAATTCCGAGATTAACTTGAATATTTCAACTACAAATAAGTGCATTAAAATAATTAAATTTTTAACAATGTTGCCGTACTTCTGCTGCTTCTTCTGGAGCTTCATTTCATTTTTAAGGTCGCTCCTTGAAGACAAGCATTTTGGTCTATCGTTCTAAATTTACTTTCCCGTAGTAGAAGTTAAGCTTCGTGGCTGTAGCAGTGGAGAAGGTTGGGTTGTCTTCCCCTATCTTCTTTGGTCCCTCAATGATGAGTGCTGCTCTCGGGGGCAATGAATGCGGCGCTCTCCAGACTCCAGAGTGCTTCAGCCTTCACTACTACAGCTTCTGTCTCAGGTTAAAACTTCGCTACTTCCTCAGTGTTCTCTTGGTAACTTGTGCCCCGTATTCATATTCCTAGAGACATAAAAATCTTAAAGTTTTCCAACTCCTCAAATTAAGGAAGAGGAAATTAATACTAATGCTTTTGATTAATTGGTTTCAACCAAAGCAGACTTACAAGCACTTATATCTGAGCGTGAAATACTGTGTATGAAAATTGTAACGGAAGTAACGTTCCAACTCTGAAAAATAAACTATCTGAGTGACGGTGCCATAGAATTTAATTTTTTCAATATGTTTACTTCTGATTGGTTACCCTTCTTTATGTTGGGATTTTTTATAGATGATTCCATGCGATGTATACTATGTTACATGACATTTTAAGCCAATGCTTTTTATTCAAAATCGTAGCTACTTTTGTGCGGAAATTATAAATGCGGACGTGTGACCCATTATTTGAGTGAATCAAGCGAATAATAATATTAAAGTACTGCAGTACTGGGATGGCAACATTAATTCTGATTTAGTTGTTGAGAAATTAGAGTAGGTGTCCGAATACCGCTATGCGCTTTCATCACGATTTGATCCGCCTTTTTCTCGTCAGTAGTATTCAATAAATGTTCATATAATTTCTATGTCACGTTTGTAATATCTCCAATTAAATAAGTGGCACGTGGTACTATTGTCATTGAATTTTACTCATTTCTTCTTATTAAATTTAACTTTTATTTGCGACTAATGACACTTTTATTCCATAAAGTCAGATTAATGTAACTATTAATACGTAATAACTTAAATTAAAGACGTCGACAGTGTAGTTAAGACATTTTTCCCTTTTATTCAAAACTTTATATACACACATTGGAGAATTCTGCCACATTCACATTTTTTATTTTTAAAGTATTACTGGAGGTACGTTTAATGATTTCAGGAAACAAAAAATTGCAAAAGCAAATTTTTAGATGATATTCACACAAGTAGGCCTTGAAAATTGATTACACTGAAAGATGAAGCCAGCGTTGTTTCAGAAATCGTTTTTTGAGTATTATTAAAGTCAAAATGATCAAATAAAATTAAAATCATACCTGATGGATACATGGTATCTAGTGTTCGAAACGTTGCAAGGAGTATCAGAGGAAACCACCCAGAGTACGACTCAAGATAGAGATTTCTGCACTCAGAAAGCCTATCAAACTCTTAAAATTTGCATTCAATCTGAACGTAGGTCCTTGTTACCATAGAAACGTACGTGTGCACTCGATCGTAGTGTATCACTCACCGTTTCCATAGCAACACATCAACATCGCGCGATTGAATCACCTATGTGGACACATCAGCAGTTAGAGATGAACAGCTAATACTATAAATCCGACGTACTGAATATTAAAGAAATTTTAATTTAGAATAACAAATTTCCTCGGAAAAGTGATTGTTTGTAGGAATCATGGAAGTGCTTTCGTAATTAATAGTAAAATTGATACTGAGTTACGTAATTTGACGTGCAGTAGTGCTGAACCAGAAGGTAAGCGTCAAAGTCAGCAACAAATAGAATAAAGTGAGTGTTATTTAAGAACAAATTATAGACGTTTCCATCATGGCGTTGAGATAGTGAAGTAATTATTTCAGCCTTTCAATATCAGCGTACAGAATGTTACGAAAATATTTGTTAAGGTAGGAAAGGGGATTATTCTATGATGTTGGATACAGTGCAGATTATTTAACTGACGAATAAAATAAAAGGTCAAAAAGATCCGCAATGAAATATATTAAAATATTTTAAAAGACATATTCTAGAAAATTTGGCATATTCGTACAGCCATGAAAATTAACAATAAAGAAATGGTAAAACTACGATATTAATCCATAAATAGAATTAACGGGGAATAATGACGGCGTCAACTTAGCAGAAGAATATATTTTTCTTAATGGATTATTATAGGTAATAACTTAAGAGTCTTGAAGTTAAAAAAGAGTGCATTAAAGAAGAGAGTTATCGTAGAACCCGAATTTTATTATATAACATGAAAGTTACAGCCCTTTCCTAATGACCTTCAAATTCCCGACAACATTTTTGCTATCCAGCCAGAAAGCGGGCTGTACTGCCGCGTACAAACCGGTTTGTTGGGCGAACCGACTGCGAGAGGTAAGAATTTGTTGACTCGCAGATTGTGGGACAATTTGCGTACGTGATTGACTCTCGAGTTCAGGTGACCTGAATTTTGCAATAAGGCGAAGAACTGAAATATAGAGAGTCGCCGGTAAGACGTTATGGAGTGAGAATGTCGCGACCGCTTGTAGTAGTGAAGAGTCTCGAACAAGCCACGGAAATTGGTGGTGAGACGACGACACGAAGTTAAGAGTTTACTTGAGATTACTGTTGAATAATTCGCGACGACGAGTGTACTGAGTTTCCGGCGAATTTGCCGGGGACTATTTATATCTCTTGGCTCGATTAAATATTTTTTTTAATTGTAGTTTTTGGTAATTTATATTTAAACAAATTACCTGGCGCCTTATATTTCTCCAAAGACGAGAATTTGAAACCGAATAAAAACTGATACAGAGTAATGGAAATACATTCAGGTAGGTCAAGGCCATAAATGGGCTGTAGAACCGAGGAAGATGGAATACATTATTCGGGAAAATATACGTTATTTTAAGATGGGAATACTAGCCGAAGCAGAGACTTTAATATACGAGACCTGAGTGGGTTAGAAATATCTATAAAGAAAGAATGAAATATAAAAAGCCTTAAACGCAATTATAATGGAATTAAAGTGAAAAATTTTTTATACACTCAGAATTAGTTTCCTGAATGAGAAAAAATTTACGTCGTCTCATTTATTCGTAAATCAGTAACCTCCCTGCTTTTGCATTAACTCCCATATTCCCACAGTCCATTACAAAATTTTGCTTTCGATAAGGTACGCAGTCCTGTTTTATTGCGAATAGAGAAACAACCTTTTATACGTTTAAAAACTCAATTGGATCAGGTACAACATGAACTTTCAGATGGCCGCTGTTCTCTTTCTCTCTCTCTCCCTCTCTCGCTCGCTCTCTGTGTGTCTGTCTTTTCATATAATTTTTTCAGTCAAATTCAATGATTAATTTACACTGAAAAGCGTGCTTACTCCCATGTGAAACATAGAGACCCGGAGAATTTCAGCGAGAGGGCCTCCACAATGCTTTAATGATTTATGGGTATCCCACAGTGGCCTGGACTGAAACAAAACCAACTGAAAAGGAGGAACAAAACGAGAGGAGAGTCAGTGCGACGGAGAAAAAAAGATCAGGCAAACAAGCGCGCGCGCACACACGTTCAGAAAAGAGACGAAAAATGGGCCACTAAATTCAACCAACATTAATCAAACAGTTTAATAAACGTATCTTGAATTTGGATCGGTAAAAAGAATAAAAAAATTCTTAAATTGTAATACGTGAAATTATAAAATTAAAATAGTTGTTATATCAACTTTTAAATATGTATACTTATGAATTTATTCAAAATACAATTTAATTATTACCTTTTCCTTGTGTGAATAATTAATCACGGTATTGTTTTAGAAAATCACTGTTTCATGTCAGAAAACAAACTCAAATTCATAAAAATGTAATAAAATCAGTAATATGGGTTTTTACGCAACCTTTCCAAACGTTCTAGTAGTATTACCATTATTTAGGCTCTCCTTCATATCTAAAGGCCAGTGAATTTATACATTAATATATTTAGTCAAAATATATTAATAAGACTTAGAAGAATGTAATATAGAGTAATTAAAAATAAAGAAATATGAAAAGTATTGAGATTCTTTCAGAACCTTTGAATGTTGGATGATGTTTCCAAAATTCATAAGAATTACCCAGGAAATTGCACGTACATATACTTGAATATCTATTACCATACTTCATAATTAATCCATGATTTACTTGAACGTCGGTCATATGGTGTGAAATGATGTCTCCAATCATCACGTTGCGTTCGCACTCAGCTAAATCATCGTCCTGTCGACAATAGAGACTCCTTATTTACAGTTAAATTTCTGGAAAATGTATTAATATTTGTTGACCTGTCCTATCCTCTCAATAGAGGATTAATGAAACAAAGAAATAAAGCTTAATCCTATAAATACAAAATATATTCATAATGACATTTTGATAAGGAGTTTAACGACACAGATGGCTTGACGCGGAAATATCGACGCTCTAAAACGTCTTCAAACGGACAATTTTTGAGAATTAATATTAAATTAATTTAAATAATATCCTCTTAGTGCTTGAACCTCTAAACTCTGTAATTGACTGGATATCGGGAGGTGCTGAGTTCGAGTCCCTGGTCCGGTTGACAATTTTCCATTCTTGTATTTTTTAAAAAAAATTAGCTATACACTGTAATTATTAAAATTGTCACATCGACTTGGCCTATATATGAGAATACAAATGAGTAATTTATTATAAATATATATTTTAATGCAAATTTCTCACAAAATTTGATTTTGAATTAAGATTTACAAATGAATACTGGATAGTTGAAAACCATAAATTTATATTGGAATTTTCTGCTGCAGTGATTGCGGTATATTAAGTGATAAAGAAAAAGTTTCGAATTTTTCCTGGAAATTGATAGCATCTGTAGGAATTTTAGGTAGATCCAAAAGATTTCAGTAAATGGGACATCCGTAAATGTCATGATATACGGTACGAAGAAAGGGAAATATAAAAAGCATATATTTACGAAATTTATGTATTTGGATATGCAGATATTATCATTGGAATTATGCTAAAATATAGTGGTGAACAAATATAATTTTAACATTTATTAAATTCCACGCCAATAATTTTTTATGGAATCAGGTATCACGAATATTCAGAATGTTCTATACGTTTTAATATATATTATTAGGTAATGATATATTCCGTGTAATATTATTTAAACTTAATTACAGTAAATATAACTGTAGATATAACATTAATTATGTTAAAAACACTACATTTTTACAACTAGTGTTACATTTATGCAATGATTACTTTAATATTTTGACACATTTAATGTCTTTAATGCCGTTTGATATACTCCATTTCCTTTAAATGTTTTCTTCCCGTGCCTGTGCCTTTTTCCTTTCCAATTAAAATAATTCTGTAAAATTTTTAAACTACTCTTTATACTGTCTACATTTATATTTATTATCATTTTATACAAAATTTGTACGTCTATACTGAAATAATTGTGACATTTTCATCAACGCCTAATTGTCTTACGGAAACTTCATTAACGCCAGTTAGAAACTTATTCAGACAAATTAATGTCTCCAAAATTAAAAACCGTGCAACACAGTCATAATTTTCCACGGGGTAAACTCCGGAAACTTGATGTACCGTTATGATAATGGAAAATAATAATTACCCCTTCTCTGGTGACAATAAAACAACACGTTGCTTCGACACAAATGTTACGGTAAGGGTTATGTATCTGCCTAATTATGAACACCGATGTATTGTTACTGAATATAAACTAGAACTACGTTATTATCTGGGTTGATTAATATTCTAGTTTTTGGAGAACATAGGAAACGATCAAATTTATTATCCAATGACGTTCAAGAGACAAATTATTACATGTTTAAACTACTTTACGGGTAGAGCAATGATATACGTGTGTAATGTAATAAAAACGAAGGTACGGAAATATGTAGATTAAGTTTATAGTCGTGTATTGCAAATAGTTTGTATGGAAGGCACATTTAAAATATATTATGATAATCTGTTGGACGGGATATTTTTAGTCGAAAATAGAAATGTTCTTCCTCGTCGCTCAGCGTACGTAAACGAAAATAAAAATTAGGGAACGAAAATGATTTGTTATAATGAATGTCCACCCCTTCAATCTATAACAAAAATTTCAGAGAGCACAGTTAAAACATTATCATATATGAATGTTTTCCTATTAAGGGTTTAATTAACTTTTCTGTAGTTGTATTACCTCATAAATGGACTTAGGTTTCTGAGGGTTATTGAAGGAATCATTTCAATGGTGGTAGCTTCTCGTTTTAAGGGTTTATGTAATTCATGTGTGTGGGCACAGAGCGAGATGTGGAAATAATTAATTAACCTTAATTTATTAAAATAATGGTTATCGATCACCACCACGCATTTTATGTGGTTTGACGTTTTTAACGAAAGTAGAATTTTCTTTACTCATGAAGAAAGCAACAAGGTTTGGAAAAGCTTTTTGTGAAACATTACTTTATCACATTGTTGAGTATTTTTATTGGGAACATAAATAATTATTTGATAAATTTAAGTAAGAATGAATTATTAGAAAATAGTTAAAAGTACTACGCGAAACGCATGAGAAAGTAAATATGTGATGATATGGAGAGGCAGATTGACAATATTTTTCGCAGACTGAAAAGTCACGTTTTAATCTGAGGCATGAATTAGGCACAAACTTTGGATGTGGGCGAAGTCTGCGGTGACTGTAGTTAGGATCTCTATGTATGGTTTAGTGGAGTGAAGATTTGAACTGAAGCCCATCCGTAATGTTCCAAGAAATCACATAGAGTGTTGAAAAAACGGTTATGTTGATTTGCGATGCATTGAGCCAATACGAAACGCGGAGAACTTCGAATTACGCACTATTTAGCAGCTCATCCGATGAATAAAGTAAAACGTTTTTGATCTGCGAGGTTTCTTTTCAACCAAGAACCACGATTCACACCGTTCATTGTCCTGATGACGTCTTTCGTCGCCATCTTAACTAGCTTGTCACCATCCAATCAAATATCACTGTTACGTTATTAAATTTTACCATAAAAGCTACTGGTCGTAGTTACCGGATCTGCTATTGAACTGACGTCATGGAGATAGTAAACAGCATCAAAAATAATATTTTTCATAAATGTAATCTCAAAATGAATTTAAATTAATAATTTCCTGCACGAAAATGTAAAGGAAATAATTTGATACAGCATAATTGGGTTAGTATTGGATTAAAGTTTTTTTTAAAATTAGTTAAACTACAATTTTAAGGAATAATGACGTGGGATAATTTTAACTGAATTCCCTAGTTACACGTATTGACGGTATCAGTTTCCTAGCATTTATAATAATTAAACAACTTTCAAATTTTTTAATTGCTTTAAAATGTACATTGGCGAATAAAATTTGACATGTTAAGGCCCAATTTATGATACTTGTCAATTTATATTTTTTATTTCATGAGGAAGATGAAGTAAACCTATATTCCAAACTGGATAAAATTCGGTTCTGACGTTAACAAAGAATTCTGTTCAAATTTGAAGTTACCATCAATGGCAAAGTACCGGATGAAAGGAGCGTATCTATGCTGACTGAGGTAAGCCCTGTGTAATTGTCGTGTTGAGCCCCGGAAATCTTTATTTTTCTAGGGCAGTCGCAGCAGCAGCAGCTGGAGAAAAGCCCAGGTCCAATCTGAGAAAGCAGTTGTGACAGAATTACCTTCCTTCCCTAGAGAGAGAATTTGGGGGTTTTAAGCACCAAGACGGACAGCGTCGTCGCCAGACTCGAATCTACGCCGCAGATCGCTCATTGCCGACGACTGCAGGAAATTGGATTCCATGTTTTCCAGCTGTGAGTACCGGGAACTGGCTGCCTGCTTCCCCGCCATCGTCAGATAAGCCTGATCTTTAAGGGAGTGAGAAGCGGTACAGAGAAAGAGAGTGGAAAGAGAAAGGAAAAATGATAAAAAATTTAGCTTTACTAAAATTAACAGAAAAATCATTAATTTCCTTCCATTTATTTGCAAATCAAGCACACGAGTTAAGAATAACAGCCCTTATAATTGTGATTTTTTAAAATTTTATATAGAGTTCTCTGAAAGTGAAGGAACGGACTGTACCTTACTTACAGCGATATTGTAATTTTTATTTTATAGTAGGGAGAAACTAGATTTCAGATAGAATTAAACTGGAGGTTAATTACATTTTTATGTTAGAATGAAAATTACGTTATTTTAAAAAATCTGTACAGTTTTAATTATATTTGATAAAATGTAATATATATTTTGGGAACCTACAAATATGTATTTATATTTAGAAACATTTTTAATAAAATGAAGGTTCTTTAACCATTTTTAACCATTGTTCAATTGGTATTGTATTCAATCTGATTTTGATGATTTTTAAATTTGAAATAGTCGGCCTCTGTAATGAAATTTTGTGTGTATATTTGATATTTATTGATTTCCGAGGTCCTTTAATGGACAGGATATTGGAGTGTTTCAGATTCAATCCATCCATCAATCACTTGTAGCACCTTGAGCGGGGTAATAAAATCACCGATGGATTACCTTCAACAAAGATAAATGGATTTGATCACCTTATTAAGACGAAAGTTTATTTCCTCGTTATCTTCACTCTTGTTATTATAAATAATATGTCTGTAGAGAATTTTAAATTTGTACATCAAGGATTATTAATTCCTGTACTGCCTCGATAATTAATATCACCCTTGCAATGGATAGTATGTTGTTCCATTCGTTATCCAATCATATTATAATTGTTTGTAATAATTCGATAGTTCTCTTCTTCAATTCTCAAAATGTACGTATGTATAGATGAAATCAAGAAATATTAATTAATTAGAAGAAGTAGACTTTTATGATGGTAACACTAATTTCCTTAAGGTAGTTCTTGGTCTTAATCTAGCATTATTTATTTTCTTATGGACTTTTGTCCTGTTGTAATAATAGAAAAGTTAACCAAAATTGTGTGTATTAAAAACTGCGTTTGTGATATATACTCAAATATTCTTTATACATCACTCGTGAATCAAAATGTTACACTTATTATTTTATTAGTCTAAAGTCTTGCGAAACACTAATTTGTTTCAAACAAATGGCGAGTTTCATGAATACGCGACTAGAAATCGTTCAGCTCTAAGGTCGGACAAGCATCGCCTTGCTCTACACCAGAAAAGTATTCACAATACCGGGATAATTTTATACAACAGCCTTCCGCCAGAGGTTAAAAATAGTACCTACAAAAGCTTCGTGAAGCAGAGTAAAACTATTCTTTTAAATGGCGCGTTTTACTCGGTACAGGATTTTCTTAATCGTCCTTCTAGTATTTAAATCAAGGTTCCTGCAAAAAGTGTTGAATGAGCTGCCTTATAAAATAGCACATCACATATCTTAAAATTTCTATTAAGTTTTTTCTGCTCTTTTGTTTGTTTGTTTCATGTATTGCCTGGAGCTACGATAGAGGGAAGGACAGTTTCCTGGTCCAAGTAGTTAAAACTCCATTGCGTGTTCCTCAGTGTGTGCTTGTTTGTGTTTCCCAGTGTGTGTCCGTGTTGTGTTTATATTGACTTTTGTCTATATACACTTTCTTTTACTAATTTATTTTAAGTTGATTTGTCTTTAATTATGTACTTTATTTTTTCCTCAATCGAGGATTAATGGAAACAACAATAAATCTAAATCTAAACATAAAACATTCATGTGTAATAATTTGTTAAACATATCTATTTAAATAAATCAGAAATGAATATCTAGTTGATGTTATATTATTATAAGGTGCATTATTTTTATAAGCCTGGACTTACTAAACTTACATTTACGATTCAAATTTCCTTCTCTCTTTAATTTTGATTCCTTCTTTTATGTTACAATTTTTGTATTAAAATTGGGCTGCGGAGGATGAATCAGTCACGGATAGACGTTATGACTGAATATACATGCAAGAGAACAGGTATTAAATTATAGTTCTAGTAACTTTGGATTAGTACTTTACAAACATTAAATATATCTCTTTTTTTCTCTTTCTTAATTATAAAAATAGGCGTAATATTGAAGGCGAACCACTATAATGCCCGCAAAGAATTACAAATTGTAAAATATATAAATTTTTATCGGTTCTCTTAAAGGAATCCTCACTTTTAACGCACATTGTTCCTTCACGCTGGGAGGTAAATTACAAATCCTTCCTGAATTTTTGTTTTTTTTCCCTTCCCTCTAGTATCGTTATTCGGCCATAAATATTCCTGTGTGATTTATACTCCGTGGCCGGTGTCGCGTGACACTTTGTGTGCCCTCTCATTCCTTATTTTTTCTTCTCTGCGTCGGTCTATCTCTGTCTGTGGATGTGCGGGTGCACACACACACACACATCTGTCAGTGGCTGACTCTTGGCTGCTGTTGTGTCCGCGAACTGCTCTCCCCTTGCTCATTTTATCATTGACTAGCACTGCATTATCCATGCGGTCGAGGTGGACAGAAACAGACCAGGACAAAAAATGGGTAAAATATTGCAGTTACGGAAACCAGACTGGTTAGTGTAGTGATTCGTCAACCTCTGTAAGTCTTGTGGCCATAAAGGTAGCTCACGAAGTCTAGAAAAGTATCGAAATGTATGAAAGCATAAAGCATAACGAAAATTTAATGTTTCATTCATAGAACGAAGATCCATAATTAATGACAAAAATAAAAATATTATAATAATAAAAATTTTAAAGTAATTCTTGGACATGATCAGGCAATAACGCTACATTTAACAGTCCCAAATATGGTGACAAATGACAAACTCTTCCGTAAATGTCGGTTAATTTATTATAATCAGGTTTGTTAAAATTTACTTAGTAGCTGTCGTCAATTTTGAAATGTAACCTTGCATTGATATGAAAGTTGTAATTTTCATGTATGCAAGCTTTCCGGTTATTGATAATGATTTTTACTTAAAGCCGTGTTCCTTATAAGTAATCTTAAAATTTACTTCCTGTGTAAACTATTAATTGTTAATTAAAATAAAAATACTAATCCTGGGTGACAGAATCTAGAAATGATTGTGGATTAATGAGAATGCCAGATAACCACTTCACACGATTTTTAATGGTGACTTTGGAATAATTGGGAAGAAATGACTATCACCGGACGAATAAAAGCCGGCGAGAGAAAAATAGAGCGTAATTTTAAGGCAATCCCCTTTAGCAGCGTGGTATAGAAAGTCTGCACGGATGTTGGTTTATCGCTGAAGCCGTCAATTGAAAGAGATGAAGTAGGTTGGGGAGAAGTTAAAGGGCAGGTCAAAAGGCAAAAAGAAAGAAAAAAAAGGGGGGAGAAAGAAGAGTAGGAGAGAATAAGTCGCATGGATTCCACGGGCACTCACTCAAGCAGGGGGTTACGGTATAAAAGGTTTCCTAAGACGATTTACTCAGAAAGCAGCTGAAAAGTTAATATGTTCCCTTTTCACGCTCGTTGGATGAATCGAGAAGGGTGTAGAAGAGATTGAAACTTCATCTGTCCGTCGATTTATATTATATTATCCTGACCTTTATTATAGAACATATATCATGATTGGTTTACACAGGGTTTAGATATTATATCAGGCTTTAATCTGAAAATACTTAAAATGATATACAATTACCACGTTTTACCCTTGCTTTATAACATTTATCGATGACGTACTGCAACATACGTCCCGTCGTTATGTAAAAGTCAGTGTGTAAGACACTGCATGTAATCTAAACGTCGAATTATCTACGTTCCGCTGGAGGAAAACTTTAGCGGCTGTCAATATTTGTACTAGCGAATCAATTACATCAATGAGCTGGGTTTCTCAACGATTTTTATCAGTCCTTGTTACTTCTATCAAACATTTCATACAACATATTTTGTAATATTAAGCTTCGTTTCTGTCGTTCAATCATCATAGAGTTTCGAAATTAATTGTACTGGTTTATTTATGAAATAAAAACTATGATTTATAAAATTAACTATTTATAGTCCATTACACGGCCGTTGAAACGTTTTACTTGCCCGAAACAAACATGTAAATAATTTACGTTTAATGTTCATTTACTCATATTAATCTCATTTTACGTTCTATTACTCTTGGTAACAACAAACATTAAAATTGGTGTACTTTACTGATTTATAATTCTTAATGTTTTACGTAACTAATTGGTACATTATTTGTTTTATTTGACCTCTCTTAAGCCAACCATATAGATATTTTATTTCATTCACAGACTAAGCATAAATAATGATAAAGTTTTATTTCTTGTTAAAGGCCTTTCCAACAGAGAATATTAATTGTTAAAAGCACAAAACTAAATGATGCAATAAATAAAGGTGTAAGATGTGTTCTCATTAATTAAATGTTAATATATAGTTATACAGAAGCTTTATATTAAAACTGGGAACAGATGAATTATACACTTGATCATTTATCAAACCAGGAAACATAAAGTGGTTTATATAATGGAAATGTTTCTTTTTCAGGAGATTTTTATGATAATCTATACCAATAAATTAAAATATATGCCTGTAATTTAAAAATAAATGCCAAATTTTAAGTGAAAATTAATATTTATACGTTGCCTAATCATAAATCACGCTTAAAAGTCAGAAACGATTCAACGGATTTCAATGAAAATTTTAGGAACCAAGGAAAATTGTTAGCTAAAATATTAGTCTATTGTTGCCAACCAACGCTTATCAGGACCAACATGCCTCATCAAAGCCAGGCGGTGTAGAAAATCCTCAGGGACTGACGTCTTAGTTTATTTTCACTGCTGTCATATGAAGATTTTACAGTCGTTACCGTAGAAATGTATAAAATAAAGAAACTTTTAATAACATATTTCATACGAAAAATAAATATATATTTGTATACCTGGATACGAAGGAAAATAGACACGTAAATTATATCGTAGTTTTTATAATATTACAATATTATTTTACAATATGTCATATTTTCTCAACGTGATAGTTCCGCTAATTGATTCCATTGTTAATAAAGAAATATCAGGCATTCTATAATCTATAAGTGATGAAAGGAACTTAAATCTAACAATATGCCACTTATAACAATTTTTATTATGTGCTTTGTGTCTACGGATTATGTGAATAAAATGTACAGTAATTAATTAACTCTGCATAATTACCTAAAACTATAAGTTATCTTCCGTCCTTAAAGCGATGCTACTCCTCGACATTTTATGTTGTTTTGTGTTTGCATTTCGTTGGGATTGTTGAAGTCGCATCCTCTGCTTCTGCTCCAACCACGCTGCAGTTAGTGCTACTACTGCGCTTGTTCTAAAATGAGACCTGCAAAGGATATTAACGTCAAATGTGCAGCCAGTCCCCTGTGGAATAAATATTGGACGGTTGCTAGGGAAACGCTCTCAACATTTGCCCGAGGGTTTTCCACCCGCACCACCTTGTTAACTTGTAATACAATACCAGCCAGCCAGCAACATATGCATTCTCTACATACACGTATGTATGCGTGTCACGGAGTACAGGATACAGTGCAGTAATCAAAGTAAAAATTCTGTATGTTTTTTAAAAAAATATTTTTAATTGAAGTGGGTTACTCACCCCTTCAATTTATAGGACGGTGCAAGTAAAAAATATTTCTTTTCTTTATAACTACCCTGCACGTACTCTGCAAATTTAACCTATTACGAATAGAAGGAAAAATGTAGTACCGTTAACTTATATGTTTACCATAATTATCAATGTACGCCCATGTTCCTTCAATATTTATTGTAATCCAGTTATATAATGTTGGGTTATCAATTGCGAATTTATTAATTAAAATAAAGAGATATGTATTTAAAAATAAAGTTATAAAAATTAATTTTAAATTTTATAGGATATAAATTCACATATAATTTCTAATTAATGTTTAACATGTTTTGCTTTTTCATATAAAAAAAATTCGCAAACTGTACTGAAATCCAAATTGTTGTTTTTCAAACATACCATCAGAAAAAGAATTTCCGTTATCTATAATCCTATTGATAAAGCTATATATTGTGATAAAAAACGCGGATTATGTGGTATTGTGGCGTTATGAGGCGCAGTTCGGCCAACAACAATGTCTAGTCGGCTGAAAGATGGTGATTCCCCTCGGGAGACTCCCGCCGTGCGTGTGTTAAAAAAACGATGGTGAACCCCCGCGGGAGACTCCCGTCGAACGTGTGTAAAAAATGAGGACGGGGAATCCCGAAATTTTGTGAAATAGACATATGAAGGGGAATTCCCGTCGGAGGATTTAAAAGGGGAGCCGATAGGTGGCTCGGGGACAGAAGTCAGATGAGTGGAGGAGAGGACGGACGTGGTCCGAGCAGATGATCATAAGTCAGATGAGTTGAGGAGAGGAAAGACGTGGGCAGAGCAGATGAGCAGAAGTCAGACGAGTTGAGGAGAGGACGGACGAGAGCAGATGCTGTGAGAGGTGGGCAGAGACGTTAGATGTTTCGAGGAAGCAGATGAGTTGCGGATCTGGTTCCTACTACCTTCATCGATAAAAATCCTGCAAGACGCCAGAGAGACGCGGAAACATTCGTGAGGTGGATGTTTGTAGGCCCAGTAATTGTGGGTAAGTTATTAAAAAAACTGTGAAACTTGCTCATTGCTCTGGTTAAATAATATTTAATGATTTTTTTCTATTTACAGTTACTGCATACTCCATCTCTCGAGAGACCCAAAATCCCCTGAGATTAAGCCCATGTAATCACTTTAAATTAATAAATGAAAAATTTTAAAATTGATTATAATTTGTTCTATTGATTAATTAATGTTTTATACCCTAAAAAGTATATTACAATATATATATATATATTATATATTATATTAAAACATATGTATCAATACATGAAGGCCAAGTCTCCATTACTAAATATACTTAACAGTTACCCTTGTATCACATTCCACCCAACTCTATACAATTATTTAACCCAAATATTCAGAACCAGTAACATTCAGTTCACCAATAATTTATTTAAAGAACTTGAAATCCTAGTTCATAAAAGTATAGTCCGAACTAAAATGTAATAGCTGTCTATCTTTATGCACTGGCCAAAACAAAAAGAGCCATCATATGCAGAATTAAGGAACATTAGTATAATATTAAACTTCCACAGGATAAACATATTATTAGACATATGGATAATTTCAGAACTTATTATACAGACATTAGTTACAAATCCATTTAAGTTTACAAAATTATTCAAATTATATTTAATATAAGACTTACACTGATTGGTTGAGAATGATTTATAATATTATAGAACCATGAAATGTAATCCTCAAAATTATACTATTTGCCTTTGCTCCTTTTTCTTTTTGTTATTTGTCTTTCTACAGCAGTATCTTTAATTTTTAATAACTTTATTTTAAACGTGATGAATAAGGATGCAGACAGTTGAAATGTCGTTGCGTTAAATTGAATGTGTGATTATAATTTTATTGTATATTTTGGCCACAATCAAAACTTCATTTAAACAGAAAGAAGAAAATGACGGTAGACAATAAGAAAGTAATATTAATCGTGTGTGTAATTTGTAATTAAATGTTTATATGGGAGATGACAATGATATTTATTCAGGTATCCCTCTAGGGCTTATTCTTCGCCTGTAGGGTCGGCTGTTGCCTGACAGAAGAGTGTTGTTGGATGCCTACTTTGCAGGCCACGATCCGTAATAGAGCACCACAAATACTGCTGTGAGCAATCCATTTGCGGTGCTATCGACACGTTGTAGCTAAACGTCCGCTCCCCCTTTACCCCTCCTCCCTCCCTGTAGGAGCAGCAGCATGTATGTGCTGTCATGTACGGCATATACAACCCCTTCCCTTCCCTCGCTATTGTGCACAGTCCCTGGGGAACAATAACTCCTGTGAGCGCTCGCCCGGCCTCGACATCAACGAAGACAAGTTCTCTCGTGTTATGCTGCTCACCAGTTCCTCGTTTATACATCATTTCATATCAAGTAGGTATTACTATTATTCATAGCTATCATTTACCTCGATAATGAGCGAGATTATGCGAAACTGGCGGCGGCAGTACAATTTATCTGCTACTGTAAAAAGATCTTCTACGAATGTAAGAAATTGTAATCAGAAATAATGGAAGCTAAAGTCAAAACTGAGTAATAGCGTATTAATCGACTGGAGTAAATATTAATATAAGCAGAATAAAGTCCACGGGTTCCTAATTTAAAATTTGAATAACTACGTCCAGCCCGAGCGAACTACATTTAACCCACGAATTCATCAGCGCGGAAATAGCTCTTTTTATTTCGCCCTAGAAACGACTCAACTGACACAGAATTTTGATAAAATTGAATTTGTTGAATATATAAAAATTACGGTATCATTTATTTATGATCGTTTCAGCGCAAACCTTATAACAGGCAGTTGGTTTTGAACATGTCCCGTTTCCACACGTTTCGAAGCCAATTCGATACAAACTTCCAGACAGACAGAAACTACAATTATATTTTTTGGGATAAATTATATATAATTTATTTGTCTTTAAAATAAAAAATTACAAACATTAGAATTTATCTGACGCGACAAATAAAACAAAATTTACGTATGAATCGTATCGGCTATCCAAATACGTTTATTGTTCCTTTAGGAGTTAGTTCTCTGTCAACAATAGGTTAATTACGGTGGGAATCCTGCTACAACAATAGATGGAGTGAGAATACTCGCCCTCCCTCTCTCTCATGCTGCCAAAATCATGCTTATTAATAGCACAGTAAGTCCGATGAATAGGATATGGCCTAATATTAGACTTATAGCTCACTGTTGGAATTCACGACGACTTTCGCGCGGCATCTTAATATCTTCTGAACGCCGTGAAGAATACACGAAAATGTAAGTTTCAATCCCTGAAATTTTCATTGAAACCCGTTAATCCGTTTAGGAGCATAACCAGATCAAGAGTATACGCCAACCTCATTTACGTTTTGGAGATTTTGATGCGCGTTTGTCAAGAAACCTTACCCATAGAATGTTTATATATTTATATTATATTAATATCTTCTGCAATACATCGAAATGAAACATGTATGAATATTAAAATTCTTTTTTTACACTCAAATTTTTATTGAATTCCGTTGAGCCGTTTCGGAGCCTATTCGAGACATACTTACAGACAGTCAGAGAAACACTTGAATTTTATTTATTTTTATAGATATGTGCAGTAGTTAGTCTCAATTTAGGTTAAATTAAAAGATGGATTTGAATCGTATTTGTACTAGGCAAACATGGTTTAATTTTTATTTGAAAATAATTCTGGTGTAACAGTGGGTCAATGGTAATAAGCGCTATTGAATTTTCATTAATATACTTTATAATTTATTTTCGTATATGAGTACCTGAGAATGTTTTACCCTATATCACAGTTTCCATCTTTCCTCCTTTTTTGAACAAATATCCCATAAATAATCTAACAAAAATGATAAAAATAAAGTATATTAGTTCTGGTGGATATTATAGAACACAAAATCCCATCTGACATAGTAAATACAATTGTTTTATCAACATATTACCAGCCATATTTCCGTAGGTATCCAGAACTACCAGACAGATGTAGTATGTATTATTACACTTCTACTTTACATAGCCTTACGGCTATGTGAAACTGACAATGGTTTAGTAACAACGGCTTATGTTATCAGAAGTGTTTCTAGGTATAGCAAAACATCAGAAGGGCGTTGTTGCTCATGTCGATATACCTCCAGGTTTACAAAATAAACTGTATTTCAATTTGAGAAGTAATTATTTATCAATAACAATCGTGACATAATTATAAAGTCCCGATCCGTAACTAATTTCTTTACTAATAAATCTGCAATACTTTAACACTTCCAATGTTTTTCAATTTTTTAATATTCCCTTCAACGCATTAATCGTAACTAATTATTGGAGTAATATTTTTTCATTTAATTCTGTCGAAAGCTCCTGATGAATAAATTTTAACTAAAAATTAAATTATAGTTTTGGTTATATTAATGTGACTGATTAATATAGGGAAAATTATTAGTCTTTTGACAAACTTTTTATTAGAAAGTATTATAAATAAAATATAAAGAAGGGCCTAAATTCAAAAATTGAAAAATGTAATTTTCAAACTTTTCATCTCTCAACTTTCGGGACCTTCGCAGTTCGTTCTACAAAAAATGTGTACAATTAAATATAGATAGTTCAATATAAATAAATAAACTTAGTATGTTGTAGATACAAAGTATTTATTTCATTTTTCTGCTGCAACGTTCATGGCCTAAATCAGAGAAAACGATGGAAAGGAAACAGATAGCAAATGAAAGACAATATTTTTCAAAGAGTTTGGAAAAAAAACTTGACTGGACCGGAAATCGAACCCGGAACCACCACTTGGTATTCTGACCTAGCCTATACGCCTCCTTGTTAGTTTCGAGACTTCTCTATCCATTGTAAAACCCTGAGATCAGGATTTCCTATAACGTGTTTATTAATACATTTTAACAGACTAATATATTAATCACTTTTATTATATTATTTATACTTATTTATTAACCTTCTGTTTTTCATACATATAAAATTTCAGTCTTAACCTGTTAGTCCTTTGAAATTTATTTTTATTATTATTAAAAAAAGTACCTATTCCATGTTGATTGAGTCTAACTCCTTGTATTTGAATGCGAAATTATATATATATATATATATATGAAATATTAAGGTTTGTAAAGCGAAACACTAATTTGTTTCAAACAAATGGCGAGTTTCATGAATACGCGACTAGAAATCGTTCAGCTCTAAGGTCGGACAAGCATCGCCTTGCTCTACACCAGAAAAGTATTCACAATACCCCCGGGATAATTTTATACAACAGCCTTCCGCCAGAGGTTAAAAATAGTACCTACAAAAGCTTCGTGAAGCAGAGTAAAACTATTCTTTTAAATGGCGCGTTTTACTCGGTACAGGATTTTCTTAATCGTCCTTCTAGTATTTAAATCAAGGTTCCTGCAAAAAGTGTTGAATGAGCTGCCTTATAAAATAGCACATCACATATCTTAAAATTTCTATTCAGTTTTTTCTGCTCTTTTGTTTGTTTGTTTCATGTATTGCCTGGAGCTACGACAGAGGGAAGGACAGTTTCCTGGTCCAAGTAGTTAAAACTCCATTGCGTGTTCCTCAGTGTGTGCTTGTTTGTGTTTCCCAGTGTGTGTCCGTGTTGTGTTTATATTGACTTTTGTCTATATACACTTTCTTTTACTAATTTATTTTAAGTTTATTTTTCTTTAATTATTTACTTTATTTGGTTCATTTTTAATTTTTAATGTATGACGTATCCTATTTCCTCAATCGAGGATTAATGGAAACAACAATAAATCTAAATCTACGTTCAGTATTTAATACTTTATTGATTAATGAAATCCAGATCTTTGATGGTACCATGGACTATCCATAAAATAATTTGAGAACAAGAATGTAATAATTACTTAAGCAGAAGATTACTATGTGGATCTTCCCAGGGTACGAGGAGTCGCCTGCATATTAAAGTGCTGCGTGTTCGTAAATGTCCCTCACCCTGAGTATTTCGCGGCTGTAATGAGGTATTGATTTGCATTGGCTTTCCCTTTCCCTTTCCCTTCGCTCGGTTCCAATTCCCTCTAGAGTCCTCCTCCATGGCAGTAACTCACAGTGTTGTTGGTTCTCCACGTGATATAGGGACCACTCCACAGACAGACGCATCCCAAATGCGGTTTCTTGTCTCCTATCACACACACTCACACACAGACTCACACACTTCAGACTTTCCTCTGGTTTTGTAGCACTTTTCCTGCCAATATGTCATTAGAAAAAAAGTATTCACCCGGGTCGGTAAATTTCCAAACTCACATGCACCCCTTTTAGTGTGTCATAAAAACCTAACAAATATTTTAATCTAAAAAAGGACAAACCACAACTATATTTAAGAACGTCAATAGATTATCCAAATACAGCATCTTGAAATAATAGAAGAGCTCTAAAAAATTAGCATAATCTGAAGGAACGTTATCGGACGTCATAAATTACTATAGAGAGTAGATTCAAAGGAAAGTTTAAGTAGTTTAAAGTAACCATATGAAAATCATCTTGAAACAAAAAATAAAATAATTATTTAATGAAAAAATTCACATATCAGCCATAAAGTTTTTTCACAGAAGCTTTTTCATACAAACCTTTTTTTATGTAAATTACAGATGAGTATTAACAAAAGCGTGTGTTATAAAATTTTATGACTGACATAATAATTTTTTTATGACGAAGATTTTAAAGGATTTTTGTTTTTATGGTATTCAGCCCTAAGACTTGTTGGATGAAATCCTCCATGCGCAAGCCTTTCATTTCCTCATAACTAGCACAACCCACATCCTCTCCAATCTGCTTAGCATAATCTATCCTTGACCTCCCTCTTCTGCTCTTACCTCACACACTTCCCTCTAATGCTGATTTTACCAGACCCTCATGCCTTAAAACGTCGCCTATTAATCTATTCCTTCTCTTAGTCAACGTCCTCCATATTGTTCGCTTTTCCCCTATTCTGTTTATAACTTCCTCGTTAGTGATTCTATCTACCCATTTGATTTTCAGCATTCGCCTATAGCATCACATTTCAAAGGCTTCTATTCTTTTCCTTTCCGCAGCTCCTATCGTCCACGTTTTGCACCCATATTACGCCACGCTCCATGCGAACATTTTTACCTACTATTTTGTAATATTTACACTTATATTACCCGTAAGTAAATTCATCTTTTTCGTGAAAGCCTTTCTTATCTGTGTTACCCTACTCTTCATGTCTACTATACTTCTACCATCCCCAGTTATTACGCTTCCTTAACTTCCGTCAAAAAGGAAGTAGTAAAATTTATTCCTATAATAATATCAAAATTTAATAAATAAAGAATAAAACGGCCAATGCGTCAGAAAGAAGGTATAATACAAATGGAGCAAATAAACCTATTTTAATAATTAGTTTATGCTTCAATTATATACCCTCTTTATGATGAAGTTATAGATTATAAGGCTTCATTTATCACGTTCTGTGAATTAACTAGAAATTTCTGTGTAATAGAACAGAATGATAATTTCCTTTGTCCGTTGTAAAACGTAACAACGTTGTATATACAGGTTGTATTTGTACACCAAACATTTACCTCGCTGCAAGCAGTGAATATTTTAAGCTGATGTCAATACCTAAGTCTCACTTATCAAAGGGTAAAGCGATTCCACCCTGTGTTTGTAGTAGTGTCTGCCTGCCTGCCTTCTCCGAGAGTGTTTCCCAATAACTTGTTTTCCGATAACGAGTTCAAGCAAGCGACACAGAGGTAACGTTGACTCTCAGTAACAAGACGCCGATAGTTTTAATTCCAATTGCCGTTCTCGGTTGAAACGTAGTCGCTGATTTTCGAAATATCAAAATACCTCAAAATATATCAAATATTAATTATTTTTGGTAAACACTTGCATTTTTTTTCTTATTTGATTTCCACATAAGGGAACTCAAAGTCGTAAAACTGTACTTCACGTATGAATAACGGGCAATAATAACGCAAAACCATTTTTTTTGTATTATTTATATTTTATTTCGGTTTATAATTATATTTGTTTTATTGTTAAATTTTACTTACAAAATAATACGTATACTTATTTTAGCAGTACTGCACCTTTTTAAGTTGTATGTTGTTCCATTTTGTTTCAAAATTGAATACCTTCTTGAAACGATTAGATTGTTTAAGTCATTTAGCATTCTTTGTTTTACGTATCTACTCAGCTACTCAGTTTGGGAAACAGAACGGAACAATGACGAACTGTAAATTTCTGAATCTTACATTTTTAATAATTAGACATTATTTATTTAAGTTACAAATTAATACTAGAAAAATATATTACAGATTCTTAAACCTAATATTTATTAAATTTTCAATGAGGTATATTTTATTGTTGATTTTTCTTCTAGATCACATATTTTTTAATTTGTAGGACAATAACTGCGGCTAGAACATTCTTTATTTGCCGATTCTATCCAATCCATGTCTGGATTATATAAATCTATTCCTATAATCATTAGCTACAAATAATATCAGTCGGGGGTGAAATATTAAAAAACCGAAATAATTATTGATTTATTCTACTCCGAAAATTCATTATATATCTTATAAAAATTATTTCTAAATCTCAATTTCAAAATTCTCCCCTATAATGACTCATATTAGCTCACCAAACGAATTCAGCACGCAGACGACAAGTATCATTATCTGTCGCAGATTACATCAGAGCTCCTGGTTGGAAAGTTACTGTTGCTTCTGTATTAACCTACAATAGTCTGGATAATTTTGTTTACTGTTCTTCTTTCAGTCGTACGTTTGGTTTAGGCGGTACTGATTCTTGGATCAAAGAGAATTCTATTGAACTCTAAGTCAAAATTAATGGAAATAATTTCGGGTCCTCACCATTCACACGTGAAGTCAGCTTGAAATAGAGGCAGTATTAAAGTAAATATATCTTCTTGTATGCCTTGCAGAATCAGTATTTCGGGACGATGTTTAGTCAAAAATTGATTGAATCATCAGTTGTTGTTTTCATACTGATAGTTTAAAATTTTCCTTATTTACTTCTTCTCTTTTTGGAAAGGGGCGGGTGTTCCAAAGCAAGTAGATTCAGCTTTAAAAGGCAAATCTGGCTTTCACACGTAAAGCGGAATACGAGATCTGCTTCACACCTCTTTCCCCCCCGCTCCACCGAACCTTTTATCTTCCCACTCCAGGCATTTTATATCACTCCCTTTATTGTGTGTTTATGTGAAAATGACTTTCCTTTTGTGGGATTCGTGCTCGTTTTTCCGGGCGGCTGCGAAATCTCCCTCCCTATCCGTTTGTGACTGCGCCGCCGCCGCCAAGTGCCTGAGGGCGTTTTATTCACCATCCTTGTCTCTGGAAACGGAAAGGGAAGCTAAATTGGTCCTGTCGCTTAAGTGAAACAGCGTTTATTTCACCATTAATTTCTTTTTGAAATAAAAAATTTCCAACAAACAAGCCTAATGTGGTTGTTGATTGTTCTCTAATTTTCATAAAACTTACCTGCAGAGTGAGTAAGCCATTTTATTTTAATTTGCTACAGGCTTAGTCACTCCTGTAACTACAGTCATAAAGTTGTTATAACTTATGAAATTATTATTTTTCATATTGAGAATTAGATGTTATTTTACGTTATTGAACCCCGAGCAGTGTCAGTTAGAGTCTGAGTGACTGAGGTCAACCGATGAATCAGTGAGGGTATTACCAAAATCATGACAAGTCCTCATGTTCATCTAGAAGACATTGAGTGAGTGAGAGAGAGATATGCGGCCGACGTGAAAGTCATAGTGCGACTGTGGCTGGTCACAAAACAGTAGCAACAACTGGAGCCCACGGTAATTGCAGCGTATGAGCTGGAACTGACTTCAGGAGGTATTTGGTAAACTGCATCCTAATTGTGAGATAAACATAATTGATTGATATTATATATATATTGTAAGTTCCCACCCACGTTTATATATGTAGGTGAGAAGCTTACTCCGCGAAACTCTTCGATTGGTCGTTTGGATTGCGCGGTCCAGCTCAGTGATAGACCAAAAATTCGGATAGTTCTGGTTCTAATCGAAACTCTTCGGCCTATATATAAGTCAGAAAAGACACCAAGAAAGACTAAAGATTGTATTTATAAACATTAACACAAATTAAGTTAGCTCAAACAATTTATTGATTTTTAAGCCAATTTACAAGTATTGTAAATATTTAATTTGGAGGTCTGTAACCCGTGACCGTTCGACAGAACGTCCAACACGGGAACAAAAACAAGTTCGTCCCGCAAAAAAACGCCGTAGGTGTCCAGGCAGAAACAAAATAATCTTGTTGCTTCCATAGGATCAGGATTGGGAAACTGTCTTGATGCCGTACTTGTCCTTGGAGAAACTACGATTCAAAATTAGCTCGTAAATTCAACTATGTGAAAACGATAATCGATGTTTATTGACAACTAGCACATCTCATAAACTTCATAAAGATGAATAATTTCTTCAGTGTCTTGTTTATTTTTTATCAAAAATTGACTTCCATTCCAAAGAACACGTAATTGAATGCTAGTTGCAATTTAATATTAATCTCAGCAGTTTAATGTTATGCTAAATTTTGATACATATGTATATATATGTTTATTTCTTTGTTAACTTTAAGAAGTACAATTAGTTTCTTAATAGTAAAATTAATCAATAAACGAAATACATCACGTATATGATCGTCAGCCGATGACGTAATGTCAACGTCAGCCGATGATGAATGATTCCAAGGAAGCTAAGGGGAATACCTAGTTTCAAAAAATCCCGGGCGGTAGGTGTCCTGCAACCCTGGGAAGATAGACGAACTTGGGCCCGAGAACCACTACCACCTCGAGTCCAACTCCAACGTGCGTTGACCAGGGACGTGGAACAAGTCAGCACCAGGTGAGCTCAGTGGCCTCTGGAGAATTGACCGGAGTGACCACTTTCATCATCGGGTAACTGGAAGTGCGAGAGCCAGCACACCACCAATGCTGGCAAAAGTCGGCACCACCCCTGTTCCCACCCAGAGTGCATCAACCCCCACACATCCGACGTCCAATCACTCGATGACAACCTTCAGTCAGTCTCAGATGTTGTCATCTGAAGGACGGAAAACCTGCTTCCCAGACTGGCCCCATGAAAAGCCACACGACCTCACATCATCATAGCAGGAAATTTCTGTCACCACCCTACGGTAGCTTAACACGGGCGCCACGAGTAGACATTCCCTGGTCTTGAAGGAGCAGAGGCAATGACATCGCTTGCAACCTCCTTAACACCAAACATAGCGCAGAGGATAGACCCCATTGGTTTGGTTCGGTGTTACTATAGCCCACAAAAGGCTAGTTACTAAACGACAAAAATAACCAGACTCAAATATATGACCCCCGAACTCGTTCACATATGTCACTATCAATACATAAAAATACAGCACTACGCCACATTTAAAAACGACTCAAATTTGAAGCGTATTTGCCTGAGATTATAGATTCGCAGCGACCCATTAACAAGAAATGAAGGGATCCTTTGCAGCTTCTTGAAGTTGCAGACCTGGCCTTTTCTCTTGGCGCCGTTGATGGTTCGAAACGTGGAAGAGAAATAAGGTTTGAGGATTATCTCGAAGGTGTGTAAGGAAATTTCGGTAGTTTGGGGCCTGAGTTTGATCAAATGAAGGTTGGAGGGTTTTAGCAGATGTGTAGTTTTAGAATTTGTGTATAATTAGAATAAATATGACACACTGTAATTAGTTGGAAACGAAGGGAAGACTTTTAGGGTGAAACGTAACAGGGAAGCGAAGGAAGCCTGCGGCCAAGCTGTGTGTTATTCTTCGACGAACTCGTAGTTTGGGAGGGTTTTCCAGGAAGTAAGTAGAAGAAGCTGACAAGATGCTTCTTCTGCCAACATTAAGTCGTGAGGCAGCTTGTGTGCCAGGTTATTAATCCTGTTGTTAGCATACCTTCAGAAAGTATTGCAGTGTTTTATGGAATGCGTCCATCCATCAAGGCAATGACATCAGTTTGAGTTGTAGCAAAGAAAACGAGACTAAAAAACCTCGTAACCAGTAATAACCTTGGAACAATATGTATTCATAAGGCTGTTACGAGTAACATGGTTCTAACTACTAGTTTAATCCATTCTCCCTCCTTTACATATATATTTATTTTTCTCTAAGTAGCCTAGTTATATTTATCTCATGAATTTATTATCAATTAAGAGGATTCCATTTCATCACAACTTTTTAGTTACCTATGTTACGTATACAGACATACATACTTATTATGTATTCTATTACAAGTTACTTATTAAAACAAATTTAAGTTGATGTGGCATTGAAATAGTTTTTATATACGTGTCTTCATCATTGACAACGAGACAATTTTTTTCAACTGTAATGATGTGCGTCTATTTAATTCAGATTAGCAAGAGAATTGGGTGATTTGTGTTCACGTCCTTCTCATGCTTTCAATTCCAAACACAATCTTTTATACCGTTACTGACATTTTATTTCGGCGTACAGAGCCTTCCAAGGTCTCGCTACCACTTTACCGAGAAAACGGCTAGCAAAGCAGGATTGCGGAATCCTCCCCCTTGGCTTTGTGATGTGTTCCTCTCCCAAATCTCCCTCAAAACCTCAATGCTCTCTCTCTGCAATCTATCTTCTACCACTGGAGAGAGTTATATATTTACAATTCCACAGCCGACGACCTAATTCCTGCACAGACGACGAAATATTGGCTGGCGTGCTCTCTGGATTATTCTACTTTATTGATATTGGTATTTGCTACTGTAGCCTATAGCTTCCGCTCGCATTGCCGCACCACAGGAATATAGTATTTCAGGGGTTCCCGGATAATCCCACCACGTTAATTCGACAGTGTAGCAATCGTAAAATTTCAGAGCGAAAATAAATATTTAATTAAACTCAGAAAAAAGTAAAAGTTAAAAAAAGGTGAGAGGGAATTAAATAGGGTAGCCACATTTAACCCCAAATTTTGATTGTAAATATACCATATAGTTTGCAATATTCTGAATCGGATTTTTAATAAACGTAACAATTAAAACATTTCTAAACTAATATTAGTTTCATATCGGCGAATGAACACATTATATTCTGTATCAGGTTGCAATTAAAAAAATGGAGAATTGTGTAGCCTATAATCTAATCAATATTACCACGTTAAATAATAATTCAGTTTTCTTATTAGAGGTTCTGGAGCAAAATTTCATTACAAATAAAGACACACCTCAAATTAGTGTTGTTTTATAACAGATATAAAATCAAATTCTATTTTAGGTCGCGTCAACTGTGATATTTTGGCGACCACAGAGAATACAATATTGAGAAATAAATTTTAAAATTTCCTTAAGCTACTTTTGTTGTTAGTTACTTTAATTATGATATCGCAATAATTTTAATTTTTTTTCAAAAAAATACGAACAGTGCTGAAAGATTTTCAAAATAATGTAGTGTTAATTTATATGAACTTCAGTTTAAGCTTTTTTTTCTCCTTGTGTATTATTAATTAATTTACTTACCTTTTTCATCAATTTGTTTCAGTATTTCTACAGAAAGGAGGAAAATATACAACTATAGCTCTGTTATTTTCTTTGTTTGCAAAATTCAACAGTGAAGAATTGAATGTCTGGCTAACAATACAACGTGCAGCTTTGTTGTTTTATTATGACCCCTGAAAATAACAACTAATGTCCAGCCTCGTTTTAAGTGTAAATTTACTTATACCATTCATCAGAAAAATAAGGTATAATTTCGTCCTGGTTATTCGTTAAAGAAAACTTGTTAAATAATATTATATCACTACATAAATTTTGTGTAACTTTTTAGTGTGGTTTTAGTGAAAATGAGTCAGGTAAGCAGCTAATTTAATTGTATCAGGGACATGAAGTTGCAAAACTCTAAAGATAGGTTGAATAAATGTTACAAAGAATTAATTCAGTATCCAGGAAAATTTTTGTATGAGATAGAATCCGATTGTATTTTCTACGTGTTTCATCACTTTGTAGAAATTAAAGGTAAAGAGGAAAACATTTCAGAGGAACTTGTAGCTGTTTTATAGTGTGTTATACCTCCTTCCTTAAATATCACTCCTCCTACAGAAAGAACGGATATATTTTACCCGTTCTCTGTCTCTCAGTATCGTTTTCACCAATCTGTGTCCGTATGTGGCTGTGCCGCAGATTTGAACAAACGTCCACCCAACTAAACAACGGACGCAATGTCGTCTTCCAAAAACTGCCCCTCATTCTTTTTAAAGACTTCATCTTGTTGTCAGGGAGGATTTCCTCCTCGGTTAAACTTTCTCTCTACGCGCTCTAATATTAACAAGCCGTCTCACTTTTCCGTTTTTCCTTCTTTCCTCTTCTATTTCCTTTTCCCTGTGGGCACCACACAATATATATTTTTTCTCCAGTGATTTTGCGTCCATATCTTATGATAGTTATATTTTCCTTTTGTCTTTATGTATTACCCTTTATTACTCTTCATTTTAGAATGTGGTTTGTATGCAAAACACATAAAAGAAGGACTATCACATTATCTATTTCTGGAGAAAGTTAAGTATCTAAAATTATATTTCACAGACTGCCTGAGAAAAGAACGCCCACAAATGCCAACAGAAAAAATAAATAAATGTGTGTGGGATGAATTAAATGAGTTTAACATAATATAGTTTCCAAGTTTTAGTATTAGTAGTATTAGACTTAGTATTAAATATTATTACATTGATCCCATAGAGAAGTAGAACGTTAGGGATGTGGAATGTCAGAAATTGTGCATTGGTTGTTATGATTGCTTAATTAATATTAAGTCTGTTACTATTTACATTCATATGATAATGTTAGGTTACGATAAGATATGGTTTAGTACTACACAGAAGACAAAATACATAAGTGTTGTAAGAAACTAGTGAAATGTTCCTTGCGTAAATGTCAAAACAAACCTCTTGCAAAATTAAATTAGAAAGACAGCATTAATTGCAGTTGGAATAAGGAGGTAAAATATCAAACATATGACAATTATTAAAACCAAATATTACAACCAAATCACTTTTGCAAAGACATAAAGATTTTTATCGGGCATTTAAATATGTAAATTTTAGTCCCTTTCAATATCTATTCTTAAATTATTACGGGTTTCATGTCTTTCAATTTACAAGTTTCAAAATGTGGCTAATATCAAATTTTAAGAAATTTTGATACGTCCTACTGTCCCTCATATTTGTTCGATTCTACTCAAATCTAAATAAACTTCTCCACTCAAAAAACAATCTTTAATTTACAACTGATTTTGAAATTTGTTTTGTTAAGGGTTAGTTCTCTCTCTCTCATTCTGCCAAAATTACGCTTTTACAAACACAGTAAGTGGGATGAATGGTATAGGAACGCCTAATAGGACTTTAACTCTCGGTTGGTTTTCACGTAGCCTTTGGCGCGGCAACTCAATTGGTTTATAAATATTTACATAAATATCTTCTTAACTCTGCAACATATCGAAATTAAACATACACGAAAATTGAAGCTAAAATTCCTGTTTTAATCCCTGAAAGTTTCATTAAAATCCGTTAAACCGTTTCAGAGCACAAACTGATGAAGTGTACAATTTTGGAGATTCAAACGCACGTTTGCCAATAAACCTTCCCGTAGAATTAGTATTAATTTTTATATTATATTACTATAATTTTCGAAATGATATATGCATAAATATTTAAAATATTTTTCAACCGTCAAATTTTCATTGGCTGTTTTTGGCTGTTTGGGATCTATTCGGGTAAAACATACGGACTGGCAGTCAGATGGACAATTTAATTTATTGGTATAATTTTTTCTGTTTGTAACAAATAATATCCCATTCAAAATTTAGTATTTTTGGTCGTTTACACAATCGGCATTCTACGGTTTGAAAAATATTCTAGTTTCTTGATAATTTAAGATAGTTACATAATCGAGAATGTTTACCAAAAAAAGGAATATATTTCATTTTAAAGCATCTAAAAATACGATACAATTTCTTCATCAAGGTGTACGTTGTGAGATATATACACTGACGGCATATGCAAATACAATGCTGAGTTACGCACAGAATATTAAGTAAAGCTGGCAACGTATCGTATTCCGTTTGTGTTCGACAGACGTAGGTGGCACCACGGTCGCAGTTCTTCGTTATACATTGAACATTATGGTTTAGAAAAGACAGTCGATAATTTGAGAAGACTAATTTTAATCTAAATCTATGCTTTTGAAATACCATTCTTTATTAATGAATTAAAAATATTAGTGATCCTTGACTTATATATATATATATATATATTGAATATATTGAATATATATATATATATATATATATATATATATATATATATATATTGAATATATTGAATATATATATATATATTGAATTAACTTTGAATATGAAACATTAAATATTTTTGTTGTTAAGTTCACGGAAATCATTTCATCATTTATTGATTCTTATTACCATGTACACGTATTTCTAATATCACTTAATAAGACTTGAATCATGATGAATTCCTCCTCCCTTTTTTTCTCTTCCCTTCATGTACACTGGGGACCGCGAAACTCTTCCCTCTTCAATACTTTCTTAATTCAAACAACCCCGGGAAATACGTTTCGTCTTCTGAGATGAGTTTATAACTTTCTCTTTAATGGAGGTTCGTTACGGAAGTTTTTCAATATAAAAAGGATTCATTCTTAACTTTTAAGTTGGTTGCAATTCTGGTCATTACTTAACAGTTCTAACTGTGTGACTTCCCATGAATTTTCACAAAAAAAGACACAAAAGGCGAAATGTATGCATATTTCCCTCTCTGGTGGAAAACTGGGAATGTTCCTCATTAAATGGAAAGCAGCATGCTAATATTAACGTTCCACTAATTATATTATTAAAAATTTGTATACTATATCAACGTATCATAATGACGATTCAGTGAGTGGTATCGCCATCTGTATGAGACTAAAAGAAGATTTTGTTCATGTGATTTATGAATTAATGATCTGAGGTGAAATTTTGAGAGATTTTTTATGCTTATATATATTTGTAATAGGGTTCCATTAGTACGGCTATCCAAACATTATTTAAAAGGGAATAACTTTACACAGTGAGGCTAGTTATCGTTATAACGTGTTCTATGTATACGTAAAAAATCGACGATTTTTGTTCAAAACAAAACAATTAGTCGTTAAAACCAAACTTGTTGTTTATGTGTTTGCAAAATGCAGCTCGGGAAATTGTTTTAGTAGAAGAAGTAACGGTAGCAATTTACCTCATTGTGCTCCTCCCGTACCGTAAAAGAATAATTCAAGGATTCTCCATTAAAATGGTCAGTTATTCAAAAACATATAAATCAAAATTTATTTAACGAACATTGTTAATTTGTGCTTCGTAATTAAAAAATGGCTTCATTGTTAAAATTTAAATATATTACTTCTTTAAAGATAATTTTAGAAGTTAATTCCCTTCCAAAACAAAAGGCTTTATTCCTTTTTCATGGAAACGATCCGTGCAATTATAATGGAGTGTATCTTAAAAGAGCTCTGACCTTATTATATTTATTTTTCGTGTTCGTTATAAATTTGTATATTCGACATGTACCTTTAGATGTTATATACTTTTTTATTTTAAATATTTGCAGAATGGTACTTAGGAAGAGTTCTTATTATACGAAATATGATAAATAAATACATTCTAGAACTTATTTTCCGCATGGTGGAGTTAAACATTCAACAATTTTCAATTGCTTCTATAAATTTGTGACGGAACGCACTACTAATGTTCAATTAATTATGTTCGCTCATTTTTCAGTTCATTAATAGAGAAATTTAGAACAGCATTATTACAGTATTAAATTTATATAAATTAAGTACTTAAAATACCATTTTATTGTTGATGTATTTAGTCCTAAGACATGCGTATATCCCCCCTAATCTGATTAGCGTATTCAATCCTTGGCCTCCCTCTTTTTTTCTTACCCCACACACTTCCCTCTAATGCTAATTTTGCAAGAAACTTATGTCTCAAAACGTGGTCTATTAATGGATCGCTTCTCTTGGTCGAAGTCCTCCACATTATTCTCTCTTCCCCTATAAAATACTAATAAAGTGAATAGTATTTTTAATACAAAGAAGTTCTACAGGAACGTAAAATAAAAATTAACTCACTAAATTTAATAAATCGTATTAAATTGTAAGTGAATTTTTGTTGGTAAAGATTCGATCCTCAAAGATACATTTCAGTAAAATATTCTCAATGATTTTCAATTATTACAATTAGGGTTTCGTTCTTATTATTATAGTTGCCGATCAATTTACGTGAATATATAACTTGCTTATTTCCTTAATTTATTTGATGTATACAACAGTCTCTCTATATGAAACAGTTTTCTGTGATGACTTTATAAGAATTTTCCTTTATCTCCTCTAGTTTTTACCACTTTCTACTCTCTCTACTTGCCCGTCGTTTTCTATTCCACTCTCTCCCCTATCTTGCGGTGGCGGTAGCATGACCCACCCACACTTGGCACGAAACCAGCAATTCACGGTTATGAAATTCGACCCCTGGTGCCCCAGCTCTGCATATTACTAGCAGATAGCGTCGATCCTCTGTCATTGACCCCCACGACCCTCCGCACACAAGACAATAGACCACCGCCGCCAGGGACTTCCGCAAAATTGACACAATGGCCGCCTCGACCTGTTGTTGTCTCGTCCTCCAGGCGAGAATAGAAAAAAAAAGGCTGTCCTTGTCTCTACGGAGATAAGAGATCGGCCGCGGATAATCCTTCCAAGGCACTGGGAAATAGAGCACAAGGGCCAGGGTCAATGATACTACTATATCGCACGCAGCTAGATAACCCCTTTCACCTCATTTAGCTATTGGAAGACAATAACCGAGAGCATGAAACGCCTTCGCGGTGTGGCAATTAAATTCACAAACGTTCACACCCTGTGCGAAAATTGTATTACCAATACTCAAAACAACGTAGATGGGAAGCAATTAGTAACTAAGAAAGTAATCAGAATTACATATTTACTATTGT
Source organism: Eucriotettix oculatus (assembly GCA_034510155.1). Taxonomy (NCBI): domain Eukaryota; kingdom Metazoa; phylum Arthropoda; class Insecta; order Orthoptera; family Tetrigidae; genus Eucriotettix; species Eucriotettix oculatus. The sequence goes on from CM067381.1 coordinate 62,875,066, forward strand.
TTCTGATTATGAGAATTACACCATCAAAGCGTAAAATTAACTATGGGTAAATCACAAGCATTTTAAGGTTATAGGATATATCAATGTGAAAATAGTATTCATATTTTTGTTTCAGTTGGTTCAAATGCGATTTAGTAAGTCAGAGAAGCCTGGTATTTATTGAATAAATTTAATAGAATTGTTTTTGTTGTTGTATTCAGTCTTTTGACTGGTCTGATGTAACTATCCACGCTAACCTATTCTGCTCTAGCTTTCTCACTTCTATATAACTACCACATCCTCCATAATCTGCTAAGAGCTTCCATTCCTGGCTTCCCTCTTCTATTCTTACCTCACACCCTTCCCTCTCAAACTAATTTTACAAGACCCTCATATCTCAAAAACGTGGCCTATTAATCTATCCCTTCTCTTGGCCTAAGTCCTCCATATTGTTCTCTCTTCTTCCCTTATTCTGCTTCGACCTGCTTCTATTCTTTTCCTTTCTGCAACTCCTATCGCCCACTTTTCGCATCCAAACTAACATTTTTAATTATGATTTTTTTATATTTATACTCATATTGGCCGAACGCAAGTTCCTCCTTTTTTTCTAAAGTCTTTCTTGCTTGTGTTATCCTATACTCTATGTCTATTATACTTCTACCAACCCTAGTTATTATGCTTCTCAAGTAGAAAACGTCCTTTACTTCCTTCAAAATATCCCTTCCCAATCTAACATCCTTTCCTATTCTACTATTTCCCATACTTCACTCCATCACCTTGGTTTCCCCCCCAATTAATCCTCATGTTGTACTCTTTCTCCAGGACCAATTTCATGTAATTGAATATTTTTTCCAAGTCATCCTCTGACTCCCCTAATACCACAATATCAAATGAAAACCTTAGGGTCTTTATTTCTTCTCCTTGCAGTTTGATTCTCTTTCCATATTCAATTTTAACTTTCATCGCCTTTTCTATTATAAGTTAAACAGTAACTTAATAGGGTAAAATTTAAATTTGTAAAAATTTCTTCAGGTTTAAGTACTGTTAAAATGTTTTAGAAATTAGAAATTTAAAGTGACTACTTTTAGTTAAAATATAAATTTTTACACTATACAGTTTTCAGTTAATTTATTTCAAATAATGTATATATATTTTTATCTCTCTCTCTCTTATATTGTTTGGAATAGAGTTAGGGAAAATTGATCGCCTTCTTATTTAAATGTAAAAGGATCCGAAATTCCCTGAATTTATAAAAAAAACGTTCTAGTAAAAATACGTTTGTCCTTGTGTATATTAAAAGGTTCAAATTTTAGTTCTGCTTAAAAGTTATTATATTTTGAGAAATTTTGGCGCCCCCAGAAAATAAAATTATTCTAACAAGAGAACAAAATACAGTATATTACTTCAAATATTTTTTCATTTCAATATATATGTATAATATATATATAATTAGTTTGAGAAATTTTGCCGCTCTTAACGTAGACTGTTTGATCAGGAGAACGGTTCAAGTGACTTTGACAGTGTTTAGTGGACCTCGCTCTGAAGGTTTCCGCTTCCCTTTTTCCACCTTTTACTTATTTTTTTTTTTACTTTTTGGAGAGCAACAGCAGCTGTCGCCGTAGCCATAGCAGCAGCAGCAGGTTGGCGAAGACCGTCGTCCCAGGGTTTATTCATTATTAACGTCTTCATTTATATTCATGCGATATTCAGAGCAGTTCTGGCGGTAATGAGCACCCAGGCTGGCTCTGTCGTTAAAAAGCGCCAGTGGCCGTGTTAATTAGAGCGTCTCCTCTCCTCCCCCACCAGGTGTTAGGACACAACCCTCGCAATAACACTACGCCGCGGCTCGGGATTAAACTACATCTCCGAAAACAAGAAATTGCCTAATATTTGCGCTAATTAACACCTGTTTTTTGATATGATGCGGTCCTTTTCACAGCAAACCCCCATCATTCAGAGAGCAAAGCAATGGCGAACAAAATCTTCAGTTACTTATCTGTTACAACCTCAATAAATTTTTATGTCAGTCATCTATGTTTTAACTTATATTATTTTTTAATAAAATATACGGAATAATAACTGAAAGTATGAGACACATTATTTATTAAATTATGTTTGCGGTAATAATAAAAAAGAAAATCAGAAATTTTATTTTGAATTATTATTGAAAACTTTACGACTACCTTTCTTTATTAAACAATAATATGGAACTTTTCTTATCTGTACTAGAATAAATTCAAACTAACTCACAATTTGATTAGTTTAAACAACGATGTATATTGTTCTTATTGTGAGTTATAAATTATTTATTCAACTGAGATTTTTTGTGGAAGGGATGATGTTAGGGAGGCCAGCGATTGTTGTCGTGGAAAGGAACAACATCTGAGCCAGGGATTATTGCACTGCTTTCATCCTGCACCCTTGTTACATACTTGACTTTAAAGCCATGATGTAGAACTGGAAATCAAATTATATATTTTAAACGTCATTCAGTACAGGAATTTTGGGTCATAGTGGTGCTGTATAAAGACCCTAAATTTTATTTTTTATATAAATATCAGTTAACTTATTTTAAAACACTAAATACATTACAACATAAATAAAGTAATGGTGTAGCGAATTGTCGTAGATTATTGCCTTGATGGACAGACGCAGTTCAAATTTCATAGAGGTTAACAACCTGGCCGTGTCGTAGGAATTCCGAGGAAGTTATCGGCATTTAAGGGGTCCTACTTATTAATGCAATGACATCCACACAATTACTGTTAAATACCCCGTCCATACTACGAGACGGGGAAGAATAACGTACAGCTTGGCCGCAGGCTCTCTTTCGCTTCCTGATTAGGTTTTAACCTAACAATCTTCCCTTTCTTTCCTAGTTCTTACAGTTTGTAAGACACTTGTTCTAAAAATACACATCTGTGTCGTTGAAAACCTGAACCGTCCGACTCTTACCTGATCAGACTCAAACGTACCTACTCCCAAACAACGTACCTACTCCCAAACAACCGAAACAACCGAATGAACTATCTTGCCTCTTTACAACCCTTAGAATTAATTTTCATATCTTTTTCCCTTTCTTCATTCCGAACCAACGTCAAGACTCAACGCCAGATTCTACAACATCGAGATGCTGCAGAGGATCCCTTCATTTCTTGTTAACCGTTTCTTGGAGGATCTAAAATCTTCAGGAAAAACACGTAACAATAGATCTAATTTTGTCTCTACCTGGTTTAGGACATTTAATAGCTTTGTTTTAAAATTCGCTCAACCGATTTCAATGATTTTTCAGTGAATTATCATAGAAAAATCATGGTATTTCTAACTAAGTATTAACAGCTAATATAGAAAATTTAAGCCAAATAGAAGTTAAAGATAGAATAATTAGAAGATATAATTAGTGGTCATAGGTCAAGTGATCAAATATGCCCATTTTGGAATTTATTCATTATTTACACAGCTCCATGAGACACAGTATCGTTTCAAGATTTAATTAAGATATTCACCTAAATCTAATTTAAATTCCTTATTTTATTAAGTTATTTAACAATTATATTGATTAATATAGTTTCTTGTTAGCTAAAAAATTAAATGTCTTTCATTGAATGAAATTAATTTTCAAATGAAAATAGTGATTATTTTAAAAATGATGAATTAGAAGTAACAGATTATAAATATTTTATTAACAGTCGCTGTAATTTTTCCTGAGAGTATCAAACTGTTTTTATTTTCATAGATTACGAGAATCACAACGCGTTACCATAGCAACAGTCAACCTGCAATTTTCTTTGGAGAATGGCGTCGCCGCATTTCACATTTCATTGCCATCCCTGACGATAAATAACATTAACACAGTAATGACCAGGATAGCCATTACGTGAAGCGATCTTAACTTGTCGTGCAATCCGAAATTGAATGCAATTGCAGGCTTGGCCTACCCTAGGGCAGTTAACCACTTTAACACATGAATTAGGCCTCCCTAATAGGCAATATTCAGGTGCGAATATAATTGACACTATTACACTCACACACACAAACTTAGAATACAGCCTCTTCGCTCTCCATAATATCACGAAATAAACGTTATACTAATTAACCAATTTGTACATTAAACAACTACCACTGTTTGTAACCACATTATTCACTATTACTGTGAAAAAAATTAGTCTACGACTGTAAAAAAACGAAAATGATAAAAAATGAATACTTAACTAGCTTGGTTGATACAGAATAATATTTCTTACTAAAACGTCAAAATTACGTTAAGGAGTCAAAAAATATTTGGCACACAGAATATATCCGCATTCTGTTATTTATCTATAGCTCTCAATAGAAATTAATCAAAACGAGAGAAATTTTGAATTATAGTTCTTAGGAAAATTTACTTCCATTAAAAATTAAATATCAGAATTAAATAAGGACACATCGCGTAAACAGAAGTTAACACAAATGTAGTTTTTAATTCAAACTGATATAAGAACAGCCTGCTAAGACGATGATCATATAACAGGCACAATAAGGGTCATCCGTTTATGGAGCAAACTAGAAAAAATAAATCCTACTTGAGTAGGTGAACGTTTTCTGTGAAATACAAAAATTATGACACCTTTTACAAACAAGTGCAATCAGGTGTACCTCAGGGCAGCGTGATTGGCCCTCTGCTTTGCTTGATATACTCCCATGACATTTCACTTTGTGACTAATCTACAGTAGCTCTTTAAGCAGACGACCATGACCAGTCTCCAATTCGATGATACTTTAACAGCAGCACTCCTACACGATAACAGTTAACCTACAAAATTGGGAACAATAAATGGAGAAGGAAAGTCAGTCTTAGAAAATAAACAGTAGTTCCATTTAATTTAAGACGAAAAATTTACAATCATAATATATAATTCGGTAACCAGGACATACCAACTGACACTGTAGTTATATATTTGGGTCTTCACTTCGATCAGTACTTAAAATCGTTGAAAGGCAAAGAAAGAGAATCCGTCAACTCAAGCCCCTTCTATAGGAAAAATCTACTTTGTATCTTGAAGAAAAAGTACTAATATATTTATCGTTAACAAGGCCAATTTGGTACTAATCTTGTGAAAGTCACATCAGACGCATACAGGTGACTAAAAACAGAGTTATGTGACTCATGATTGGAGCACCACAGTACGTCAAAACGCTACTCTTCATAACGAATTGGGAATACCCACAGTCCATACAAGGATCTGTCCAGTCGGAAGATGGCATTTGGTCTTAGAAACCCCCTTATTGCACCAATAGTGGAAGCTCCAATTGTCAAAATGGAATACTGAGCGTAAAAGACTCAATGATTCAATTAGCTAACATGAAATCATAGGAAACATAAGAACTAATTTCGGGAATTTTGTGAACTGTACCGGATAATATATTTCATGTTAATCAAACCATGTTGTTTACTACAATATTTCTGATAAAAAACCTGTACAATCCTAGGGGATAAGAAGATAAGTTAATTATTTTAAAAATAAAAAAGATTTCAGTTATTCAATGGACAGTATAACTTGTAGAAGTAAAGGATTTATTCATGAGAAATTTCGGCTTGTCTTTAAATATGGATTTATGTGCACGTTCATATTATTATATTCATTATCTAAACTTGTTTAAATTAAGAGTAAATACTTGAAGGCTTCATATACTGTAGTCATATGTCATATAGGAAAGTGTGTTCTGCGGGGAAATAGTACAATTATTGACTGAGAACTATAGGGACAAAAATATGTGACGGGATTGAATAAACTTTTTAAATTATATACTACTATTTACATTATAAGTCACTAGTTCGAGGCAGATGCATGTGTAATTAATTACCTGGGTTAAACAATATTGTTTATTACAATATTTTACATTAATAGCAAAATTATCGAAATTTTCAGGTCTATTGCAACTAAAAAACTTGGAAAATTAAATAAAAATAAATAGATTAGAGTCCATTTTAATATATATGACATATTAGAATATTTAATTCGGTTCTAAATATTTAAATACACTTTTTAAAAAAAATAGCGCCAACACCTAAGGTTATTAGCGACTACTTTACCATTTAGAGGAATATAGCTTCCTTATAAGGGTAAATCGATTTTGGAGTACAAAAACTAACACAACTCGAACTCGGGACCTCTGCGGTAAAAAGCAATATTTGTTCAGCTAACATTTGTTTTCATATTCGTTTTTGAATAATATTTTATTTTCAATCATTAACACGCTCATTAAATTTTACTGCGTAAAGTACGTCCATTCGTAGTAAAATAGTTTAACTAGAAATTCTGCTATAATATTAATAGCCAGTTCTAAGAAACTCTTAATTACAATGAAGCACCTTTTCTTAGAACCCGAAATTCAGAGAATATTATTTAACTTAACTCAGCGCTAATTAATATGCATATAGGCACTTCACGGAAATAGTGCACTGATATTACACCTTCACTGAATTTGCGAGCGAGTTTGTAATGAAGCTTCCTCAAGCCTTTGTTATATTGTAAATAAATTCTTAAACGTTACTGTTATAACAAAAATTTTAATCAGCTGAGTGGATCTGAGACTTTATTGAAAACCTTAGAGCTTTGTAAACAATCTATTGTGAGTTTCACATAATTTGTAACAAATAAAAATAACCACTCTACTAATATTTGATGGTTTATTTTTAGACTAATATTTTGTATTCCTTGAAAATAAAAATGCTCAGGGGGGTATTTATTTGCAAATATAATTTAGAACTCATTATAATGTGTGAAATTTTGCACTTACGATATTACACCAATGCAGAGAGTTAATAAATTCATCGTACAACGCTTCAGGGATAAATGTACAATCGAAAATAAACTTTTTTTACCAGTTTAGAATGGGTCGGAAACAAACCCCTACTCCGCTGCGGCGCGTAAATAGTTCTTTCGCTAGGTTTAATAACAAATTTTAGGTAAAAAGAAGTGTTCAACGGGTTGCTTACCCTCGTCGCAGCAGGGCAGGGGTTCGTTTCCAACCTATTACGTATTGGTAAAAACACTGATTTGTACGATGTAACAAGACCTAATGACACCCTGTATAATATTAATTATCGTGATGATAAAAGGCTTAGTATAATTCCACATTAATTTTGTTGTTTAAATTGTACTTATATTAATTGAGGGTTTACGAAATAAATGTGAATTAGATTTCAATTAATTAATGGGTTATGATAATAACTATTCACACACTCATGAAGTCGATGGCATCAGTTTTCCCAACGAAGAAAATTATGACACATTTTAATCTTAGCTCAGGGGATATTGGGCCATTAAATGGATGAGTTTTGTGGTCGATCTGGATTCGCATTGATGCTTTTGTACTTGCTGAAGTCGGTATGTGCAAACATTGATAGTCTTTCCTTGGCGTCGTCGTATCTCAACAAGAATTACCGTTAGTGAATGATTTCATAAACAATCTTTTGTCTATTCTTAATGCTTCCATCTGACTGTCCCTTTATATTTCTGTAAAAGTAGAAATCAAATTATATATTTTAAACGTCATTCAGTACAGAAATTTTGGGTCATAGTGGTGCTGTATAAAGACCCTAAATTTTATTTAATTTTATTTTTGATTTATTTTTTATATTAATATCAGTTAATGTACAAATTATTTTAAAACACTAAATACACTACAACATAAATTAATAGTGTATTGAATTGTCGTAGATTATTGCCTTGATGGACAGACGCAGTGCAATATTTCCTAGAGGTTAACAACCCAGCCATGTCTTAGGAATTCCGAGGAAGTTATCGGCATTTAAGGGGTCCTACTTATTAATGCAATGACATCCACACAATTACAGTTAAATACCCCATCCATATTACGAGACGGGGAAGAGCAACGTACAGCTTGGCCGCAGGCACTCTTTCGCTTCCTTTTTAGGTTTTAACCTAACAGTCTTCCCTTCCTTTCCTAGTTCTTACAGTTTGTAAGACTGGCAGTTAATTATACACATATTCTAAAAATACACATCTGTGTCGTTGAAAACCCCAACTGTCCCACTCTTACCTGATCAGACTCAAACGTACCTACTCCCAAACAACCGAATTTTCCTGAACTATCTTGCCTCTTTACAACCCTTCGTATTAATTCACATATCTCATATATATAAGGTTGTTTATTCACTTCAATGGGAACTTCACACCTGACAGAACTACCGTTAGTAAATACTTTTTTGTCAAATTTTGAATGCTTCCATCTGACTGTCCCTTTATATTTCTGTAAAAGTGGACCATTGTCCATTGTCCATAGAATATTTTAAGATATTTTCAGTAATGATAAGCTTGAAGACGGCGAGATACGTTAATAGACATAGACTTTTGACAATAGGAATGTTCATGGCGTTAATTAATCCTTGGTTGGGCGTAGTAGTACGTTATAATTATTGATTTAGTTTCGTATAAATCATTGACTGATATCCAAAATTATTCTTATAAGTGAATAATATTTTTTAATTTGAGCAAAAAGTGTATAACGTGAATAATATGCAACGTATAGAAGAGATTCGTTGTTTTATTTTATAAGATGATATATGTGACTCAAATGACTGAAGACAATATTAAAAAATCGTTGGATGAATAGGAAACTGAAAGGAAAATTCTGTGGACCGTGCTGAAAAAAGAAAGTAATGAACAATGTAAAACTCAATATTTCTGTGAAAACTGTAATAAATTTTTATTTTGCAAATGCATACTAGAAGAACGTGACTAGAAGATTTTGACGAAACTTCGAAATCCGTTGACACATGCTCAAAGTAATTTTCTTATTTTATTGAAATTATAATCACTTGCTTTATAATGTTGTTGTTGTGGTATTCAGACTGGTCTGATGGAACCATCCATGCTAACCTATCTTGAGCAATCCTTTTTATTTCCTCACAACTATCACACTATACATACTCCCTAATCTGCATTCCCTCTAATGCTAATTTTACAAGACCCTCTTGGCCTATTAATCTATCCTTTCTCTTGGTCAACGCCCTCCATATTGTTAATTTTTCCCTTATTCTGTTTAGAACTTCCTCTATCCACCCATCTGATTTTCAGCATTCACCTATAGTATCACATTTCAAAGCCTTCTATTCTTTTCCTTTCCGGAGCTTCTATCGTCCACGTTTCGCACCCATATAATGCCACGCTCCATACGAACAGTTTTAGCAACGTTTTAATATTCACTTTTATATCACACGTACGTAAATTCCTCTTTTTCTCGAAAGTCTTCCTTGCCTGTGCTATCCTATATGTGCTTTATAATATTTAAGTATATAAAATTGATGGATGTTAAATTATCAGGATTCAATAAATCAGTCCCTAAAAATTTCAAAAAAATCAGTTAGAATTTCGCTCACCACGAGATACTTAAACTTAATTTTACATCTTTAACACTTATCAGAAAATATTCAGTGACAATATTAGATTTTTTATTGTCCTTTGAAGAATCTTCCATTCCAAAACCTTTTTACAAAAGTAAGAAGAGTTTTGCAACATAATTTCAGAAATATATCCGAGAAATGAAGTTTCAGATGAATAAATTTTGAGATATAGTACATTATTCTTACATATACAATATTAATTTTTTTTGGAAATGCTGAATACTGTCATATATATAAATAAATGTATGTATAGAATATCCTGCCTACTGACCGACTAAAGTTTTTACTTAGTTAACTATGTTTAGAACACATTAGGCAGGATATATTAGTTTTCCACAAAAGACAAATAAATCGCATTGAATGAGTTTCTTTCGACATAGGAAAACGACCTCCGTATTGTGTGATGTGAATAAAAATATAATAAAGTAGGCTACGTTCAACTCGTAAGCAAAGAAGGGAAAGATGGAAGGAAGAAAATTTAAGACGTAAGCCAGTCGGAGTAAGAAGCAGTAGTAGTTGTAGACGGAGACTTTGCGAGTGGGAGAGGAACGAGTAAGGGGCCAGAGGAATGGAAGAAGAGAGACGCTGGCTGTCAGAAGCACTGTGTACAGAATAATGGGCTGTCGCTTCTGTCGAACCTATAAAATATCCTTGCCACAGTCAAATATCGCAGTGTGCTCAGTCAGTCGCACTTTGGTAGACAGGCCATCAGTTTGAAGATATACAGCAAAACACTCGAGGCTTCGAGGAGAATGTGGAAGGGTCGTTTGTCCGAAGTCCATCTAGGCGTGCTCTTGGAAAGGAAAACTTCATCTCAAGTTATTACTCTTCAGCTGAAAATTAAATATGAAATACTGACAGGAAACTTCTGCTTACTGACAAGTCTACAGATTTTTCAATCTAGAGCGGTATCAAAAATAAATTAAATCTGAAATAAATTTGTCAATCTTTATTATTTAAATTGAAATATAACCTTTTATGCATTCCACTCAATGTTCTTCATCACAGAAATATTATTGAATGACATACTTCACGGAAGGGAGGATAAAGGAGAAACAATTGATAAATGGCGATGACAGAAGAGCTGCGACTCAATGAGTTTTAACTTGGAAGCAATTAATTATTACTTCTGACATAATTCCTTTTGCAGGTTCTTATGGCTTCGTAGTTCCAACTCACCACACGGATAAATAGAGAAGAAGAGAGAAATGCAAAATAAATTTCATGCGAAATATATCATTATATAATAATTTAAATAACAATGTGAAGTTGAATCTGTAAAGTATTGCTTATCACCAGTAATAAATATAACTTGAATTTAAGAAAAATATATTGAAAAATAAATCATTGACTGTTTTTTGTTCCAGGAAATTTCTTCGCCAAAATGATTCCAAACGCTGTTGCATATATTTAATATTTATTAATTTTTTTCTATTTTTTGTTTATAATCGGACCAACTGCAAGGTTATTAATGACTGAGAACTATTAGGGAAACTTAAATACATGTATTGATATTATAATACCGTTTCCCATATAAGAAAAATATGCCAGGATTTGAACCCGGGAACTCTGTAGTGCAAGAATACGATGCTAGCCAATGGACCACAAAATTTTTATTTTGTCTGATTCAATATTATTTCTCAATCGTGAACTTTTGGTTAGTTTCATCTCTGATTAATTGGTGAATAAAATATCAAGACATAAAAACTACAAAGTACGATCACAGATTTCAAGACGAACTAGTATTTATGAAAACTTTCTGTGTCCCTTATTCATCATCATGTTAAAGTTTAAAGAAATATAAATAATTAAAGAAAATATTTGGCTATAAACCGAAATGGAGTCATGAATATGATCAATTATAGAGAATCAGTGTTTTATTATATTCTTAGATTCGTTTCTCTTCTTAGGTTTATTAATTATTTTACGATTACTTCATCATTCACCTTCCCTATTAGTAAATATATTAGATATTATGCAGAAACAACCTATTAAGTCGACGTTTCGCTGTTTAATATCTGACACGGAGTATTTTTCATCCATGTCCTTCGTTGTAACGCTCTGTATTGGACTGTAGCTGCCGATGAACAAAATTTAATAAATTATGCTCAACAATACAGTATCACTTATTAGATTAAATGAATTAGTATTGAGTTTAACATAATTTTAAACTGGTATCTTTATCCAAAATTTGGAAAGTATCCCAGTCTATGGCGTCTATAAAAAGTTTGAAAATGAAAGATAAATTGTCCTGTCGAAGATTAATGATAGATCTCTAGTACATGATTCTTCTAATTTTGACTAATTTGATTCATAATGTAGTTTACCACCTTCAAAAACAGTGGTAAAGCAACCGCCCGGTAAGCGGCTGGTCCCGGATCTGAACGAGATTTTTCCATTCTGTTCTTCTAAAAATGTAGTTTATTATCTTTATACATAAGCCAAATCGAATGAGCATTTCAAAGTATTTTCATGAAGTTTCTACATTTGTCAGAATATATTGAATCAAAAATCGTTGAACGGAATGTGTGGAGCTCTGATTTCTTTCTACTTTTATATTGTTTAACGAAATAGTTCCACCAAATACCCTTATACGACTCTAGTTAAGCTAAACAATTGCTTCATTAGGATGAATGTAGCTTAATTTATTTGTTAAAAGAGTTGCTTGAGGGTGGACGTTTTTTTTAAAAAAATTTAAATACAACATTTTCCAACAAAATTGCTTTATGAGTAGGCTTTGAAACTTGTTGGTGATCGAAACCGTGGGGGAATTATTGGAAGCTATCTGTCAGACACAGTTCATCACGGATGACACGTTCACAATTCGTTGTCACGACAGGAAATTGAATGCCTAATATATCTCCGCTAAAATGTATTATTCCGGTTCCTAACCAGCCGGCTAGTGATGATAATAATTTGATGCGGTCAGAATAAACGTGTTGTATTAGATTACTACTGTTATATCTAATTTGGCTGTATTGTGTCCGTCGGAATCTGTCCGTAGCTCGGACCGAGGATAATCAATTTAACGGTAACAAACGATTTTCTCTTACAGAATATTCGGATACAGTTGGACGACTGTCAGAATTCTAGCCATTGGTTGTAGAATCAAATGGATATAGTATTTATGGCCTGATCAATGCCTTCAGTGTGTGTGAAAACTCAAAAAAAACACGCTTGAGTAAATTATATATCTTAATACATAACTTATTACAGATTAAAACTAAGAGATAAATTACTGTAATATAGATAGTGATATTAGTTTCTGACTTCTTTTGCAGCAGCATGACTCTGAATATTTCTAGCTACAGAAATGGCACTTCAGCAGGTTCGTGAATCTTTAAACTGTACATTCTCTGATACATTCATAGTGTTATAATTTTGCCTTTTTTATCCATAGTATAAAATTTATATTTTTCTGAGTTTTATGAATATCATTTTCCCATGAACACTGAATTACTCAAATATCTGCACCCTGTATTCCTGATAATATGTGTTGAATAAAATTCCACAAATTAATTTCTACATACTTGCTTGATTTGAAAAATTCCAATTTGTTTCAAATAGACTCCTACCATGTCAAATTATTATATTATTTCCAATTATTAGAGAAATTAATTGAAACATGTTTACAAAATGAAAGAATTTATATGAATACAACAAACTATTTTTAATCAATAGTAATTTTATATTAATATCACACAGACCGTCCAAATTAATAATTTAATTATTGTTTATTTGTTGCCCTTACATAAATAACATTTGGAAATAATGTGTTTAAAACATATGTTAATTAATTCTATTGATTTGAGTCATATTATTTGTAGTTTTTCACAATGATAACGAATTAGAATAATTATTTGTAAATAAATCACTGAAATCAGTAGAATACACAGCCATTATTCGGCAACGCTGTTTGTTTCTCCTTTCATTTTAAGCGTTCATATTCAAGGCTACCTCCTTGCAAGAAATGACAGATATATGTCATCTAATTTTAAACTCACAGTATTATGAACGTACATTAAGAAGTATGCTATAGGTAAACACTTGACTTTAAATAGAAATAAAGTATTAAGGCAGAATAAATTACATATTTGCAGGTCTATTACAAAAAATATACAAAAGATTGTAACTACTATATTATCGTTGCGGTGAGACCAATTGGTTCTATATTTTGAGTTATCTTTATCAAAAAGATCTTTGCAAGTATATCTAGGTACAGAATAATGGCAAAGGGAGTAAAAATGCTACAATTGAAACTCAAATAAAGAGCGTATAGCAATATTAAGAAAAGAATAATGGAAAAATGAGGACTGTATCCAGGATTCGCACCGATGACCTCCTGCATTCTAAAATTCGGTTGTGAAGAATGTAATTAGTAAATTGCAAGTGACCCTATCTTCGGTTTCCGGAGTCCGATCCTTGGGAGGTCGACTCTTACTATATCAGTGGTAGAGTACCCGCCCGGAAAGCGGGAGCTTCTGGGTTCCAATCCTGGGAGCGATTGACATTTTTCCATTATTGTATTTTAAATTTAATAATAAAGTTAAATCGACACGGACTCAGGAACAGAATCAAAAGTAAAAGTATTGATTTATGAGACTGAAAAATTACTTGCGTAAATCCCAGTACATGTTTGAATAATTGCAAGAGTCGTTGCTGTGTTTCTTTTCAAATAAAAACAAAATGCATTTAAACTGAATAAATTAAGCAAAAATTTGACTCCATGTTCTGAATTAGCATAATCGAAATATTTTATATAGGTTTTTAATGATCCCGCGTGATCATGGTTGGCCAAACAACTTTAATGATCACAAGTTTTGACTAAAATTCTCCCTCGTTATACACTATAGGTATATATTTTTTCAATTTCCATAATATTTTTTAAATAAGTGTGCTTAACATTTACATGGTATCTTTTTAAAGTTAGCAGGTTTGTCCAGAATTTGTTTTGTAATAATCTTTCCTGCTGTCATACATAGAAAATGTTTAAAAATTCTGACTTGCCTTCAAACTCTCTTCTTTAACGAGCGAGTTCAGCAAATAATAGTCAACCTATACATAACTGGGTGGAAATCAAATCGAATACTAAATTATGGAGTGGGGCTATTGTTAAGTGTTATAGTTTCAGAGACAGGAAAGGCTTCCTGGGTCCAGAATATCAAGGTAATGGCGGCGACTCAAAGATTATTTTTCTGCTGTCATAACTAGAAGGTTGGTGCACATCTTATCCAGAATCCCTTCGAGTTATCCATGATTGCTTATTTACGAGGGAAGCTCGACCTATTAGTAGTAGATGTGGGGAAAAACTAACGATAAAGCAGATACAGTATACACTGTCACCCTGACTCGGATTATACACCCCCAAGTGTTCACCAGATCAGAGAGGGTGAACTCGCCCACTCGAAAACAGCCATAAAATATCTGTTCACGTTCCTGACTAATAACAAACTATTATAAAAGACATGAATGGTTTTAAATTACCTTGGATATACAATAATAGCCTGTTAGCAACTCGTCATAAATGTCCTTGGGTGGAAGATGTTCATATGGAAGCCACTAATTACTAGAATTGTTAATGGAACATTAAAACAAACTGTCAATAAATCAATAAAATCTTTTCTTTAAAAGTTTTTATTGTTTATAATACACATATTAGGTGTAGAATAGTGTTTGGTTAAGAAACAACCGGATTGAAATTGTGATTGTAGGATAAATGCGACGAAAGATGGTCTCAGTGATACAACTGCATAAAGATCACCTTTTTTCTCCTTGAGGCATGAAACCATCAGGATCGTACAGTAATGAGATAAATAATATTATGTAGCGGATTCCGCGTTCCTCCGTATTCGAGGATTTATAATTCTTTTAGGGCGCCAGGTATTTTTCACAAAAAAAACACCAAAAATGGATTTTAGTAGTTTTAATTCCAATCAGAGCACGAGAAATAATTATATCTGCAGGGCGTGGTCATTCTCTCGTCGTCCCGCCGACACAACCTGCTCCTTCCACTACCCCATGACGACTGTTAAAGTCTCGCCAGACTACATTGTTGGCCCGGGCTGCGTCGTTCCTCAACAATTGCAACTCGCAAGCTGGCCTGCATTGTTAAGTGTAACTTTTCATGTTACAATTATTACTTTGTTTCATTATATGCTAACATATCGGTAGATATAAATATTAAATCAAAAGGAATTCGTATTCACTGTGAAGGTTTGTAAATTGAATGAAATACATTTTTGCAAAGATACAATTAATTTCAGGCATTATTGACGTGGCTCACTTTGTCACTCAGGTTTTGCACGGCAATTTTGATTTTTATGTTGAAATAGGAGTGTACTTTCCGAATCTGTGCCGAAATTCCAGGCCCGCTTTTCGTTTCGTTAAATGCAGTTAACTGTTGAAAACGACCTGACTGTGGTTCACCTCAGTTCATACATCAAACTGTCTGCACGTCTGTCACACTACAGTAACACCAGTACAACTAAGCCCGGGTTATTTATGCACTGACATATCCATGTACCTACTGAGCAATGACAGTGGGCAATAATGGAGGCGTTCGTCCGTAACGCAGCTGGACGAAAATTTAGTGGAATTCTCAATCAATTTTGAATCTGTTAATTACAATACATCTTTGAAGTAGCTCTGATATTGAACGTATAACAATAGCATAATGACATCAGACTAACCCCAGAATATCTATTACTTTTGAAAAACGTTTTATACGGACTAAAAATTGATTTACAGGCCACTCTTCAAAATATTGGAAATATTAACGTTCCTACCGTATAAATTCATAAAATATCAAAGTTTCTATAACGGAACACGTATCTTTTCAAAAGAATGGCAAATTTCACGAATACGAGTCAGAAAAACATCGTCTTGCTCTGTACTAGAAAATTATCCATAATTTCATATACCACCCTTCGTCCAAAGATTAAGAATAATAATAAATAATTTTGTGAATAAGTGTACAAATGTACTATTAGGTGTCGTAAGAGTTGAAATTAATTTTTTTGCAAAGTTTTGAATTAGTTTCTTTGTAGAATATTCTATTCCATAACTTTATGACGTGCTGTATAGTTTTTTCTTCTCTGTTGATCGTTTGTTTCATCTATTGCCTGGAACTACTACGGAAGTTCATATTTCTCGTCGTGCAGCTCCAAATAGTTACATTTCCACTGTTTTGCATGTGCTTGTGTTTTTTAGTGTGAATGTCATGATTTTGGTTATTTTATAATATTTATTGTTTACTCTAATTGTGTTTTTAAATTTATTTCATTTATAAACTTTTCTTGAGAATATTATCTTTTTACAAAGGCATTTCCATTACATAAAACTAAAATACTGCATTCACAAATTTAAAGTAAAATATTTAATTCACACGTAAAAATGATGGTAGAACAATCGAAGACTAACCAATGTATCCAGTTTACACAATGCATTTTACAAAATAAATTTTTATCTTCATGGCAAATTTTAGTTCTTAAACAACTATGAAGTATTCTTTTAGGTTTTAATGTTATTTAAATCTTATTTATGGTGATTTGTAAGAAAGCTTAAAAAGATTTTGTAAGTATAGTTATAAATAAACCTTTAACCCATATATGCATGTAAATAGTGACTAAAAGTATTTTCTACTGCTTCAATAATGTTATTTAGATATCATGGATCTTTCTATTGCTAGGTAGTTTACACTGCTGTAATATATCAAAATTATATATTACTTATTACCCTCTTCGATAGATCGTAAATTAATAGAGTTGTTAAAATTTAAAAAAAAAATTGTAATAATTTTTGCTCAAATAGAAAAACATACTTTGATAGAAATATTAGCCGTAGGTTTGAGTACCACATTACTTATAGTTCTATTTTTACAAGGTTCTATTTTTAATAGATTTCTTTATAAGTTGAACAACTTGTATAATTGTTATTAGAAATTTTATTTTTATTAATAAACCACAATTTAAAATTAACAATATTACGAAATGTTTAATGAAACCTAGAAAGTGATGGTCATGTAATTTTAAATGTTAAGAAATTAAATTAATTATCTACATTACCGAGTTCTTTGGATAAAAATTTAAAATGCTTAGAGAATTACGTAATCAATAATTGCCCATCAACACTTAAGAAATTGATACTTTAATTATAGGCTTTCAGAACAGTCGAAGACTATCCAATATATCAAGTTTACACAATGCATTTTGCAAAATAAATTTTTATCTTCATGGCAAATTCAGTGCTTAAAAAACTATGAAGTATGTAATATTTGAAATAAATCAAAATTTGAAGTAGTTCATTTCAAATCAACAAACTATTGATTTTTCCTTTGATTATACTAAGATTGTATATAAGAAAAATCGTAATTGAAAATTAAAAATAGCCGAAGCCGTACCTATGAATAAAAATAAATTTTTAATAGTAGGAGTGAAGGATTTGATTTGCGTTTGCAGTATATTTAAGACTGAAAACATGTTAAAACCAAATATGTAAAAATTCCATATAATTTTGTAATGCTTCAATTAATTAGTGTTTTTAATTTTGTAGATGACTATGGCATATTCCGAATGCTCCTTCAAAATTGAATAAAATTTTGCATTCAAAATTAATATACAGTTTTGGCTCATTAAATGGTGTGGCTGATTAAAACCTAGGGTTATTCATCATTATCATCTAAACTAAAAATCAGTAATTAAATTTTAAAAATGCCTTGAAGAAGTAAAGACTTGTACAAATTGATACGAAGATAAAATACTTCTTGGAATCAATTTCTCCTATTATTTCCACAAATAGTTAATCAGAATGAGATGTGGTTATTTTAAATTTCGTTTTCAAAATTAACCCCCAAACTCTGATCTGCCAAAAAATAGTATCTAATTTAGTAGTGACACATAGGTATCATTTTAATTAAATCAACTCTCCTGTCACTCAAATTTGTTTCTTTTACAAAATAAGAAACTCTAAGATTGTCATTTAGGATTTACCATTAAACAGAATTGAGGAAATTACGTGGAACTGAATTCGTTTCATGTGGACGATAAATTGAGAATGTCACCCCACTATAACCCTTCTATGTATTGTATGTTTAAAGGGTGATGTGCTCCAGTTATTTGCTTGAAAAGAGCAAAGGGATCGATGTACCATAAGCTATAGGATGGGCCCGAGAAGGTAGACCCTAATAGTAAGAGGGTGTGGGAGGAAAGGAAGGGGATTGTAAGAGTAAGAGAGGGAAAGGGAGAGCGTAGGCACAATTTCCGGGAGGTAATACGCTGACGCAGCTTCCCCAGGAAGTGGGGCACCGCCATTCAACCATCATCATCGCCATCATCACGACTCACTCACACAGAAGCACATATCAGGTTACGGTGTAACTGAATTAAGCCATCAATTTGCTCATACTGGCTTAGATAATAATTAAAATTCGAGGCTTATCTATAATAATGTTTCATGCAACTTAATATTGCTGACGTTAAATCTTTGAAAAGGATTACAAAAACTATTTGTGGAAAATAATTTAAACGAAGATAAATATAAAAAGGAAATACGTAAAGCAACAGTTAAAAATGAATATTTGAAGCTTACGGCATATTTTTTATGAAAATAATTATTGTGAAAAATATGTTATTCGTTACACGTGAAGAAATACAACAATTATTCAAGAAGCTATAAATTTCGGAAACGGAAAAACAATGAAAATAAAGCTGGAAGGAGAAACAATAAGAATAATGAAAACTGCAAACACTAAACATCGAAGTCAAAGAAGTCTGACGGACAGAATGGGAATACAAGTTATTTGAATTTTGACCCTAAATTTGCTGTATCAATATTTAAATTGTTTTTACACTACGAAGAATCAGATGTGACAGTAAATTTTGCATTCTCTTTATTTTCTTTTTCTATTATATCCAAGGATATTGAATAACTAATAACTTATTTTATTTTGCCCTCTGTCGTACGTTTCGGAACCAATAAAATGAGCAATTACTAAATATTAAAATTTATCTGACACGACAAATAAAACCAATTTACGTATTCATCGTATCGACGATCCAAAGAAATTTATTATTTCACAGGGAGTTAGCTGTCTGCCAACAATAGGTTAATTGCGGCGCGAATCCTACTGCAACAACAGATGGAGTGAGAATATTTGTTCTCCCTCCCTCCCCCTCTCTCTCTTATTCTAGCAAAAATACGGTTATATTATAACAGTAAGTGGGATGAATAGTATAGGAATGCACAATAGGTTTTATAACTCGCAGCTGGTTTCATGCAGTCTTTCGCGCGACTATTCAATGGATTTATAAATATTTACAATGATATCTTCTGAACTCAGAAAGGTTTCGAAAAGAAACATACACGACAATTTAAGTTAAAATTCCTGTTTCAATCCCAGAAAATTCATTGAAACCCGTTAAGCTGTTCGGAGCATAAACAGATCAAGAGTATAGGCAACTTAAATTCACTTTTGAGACTTGAATTCACGTATGCGAATATATACATGTATGTATGTATACCCTGAAATATATTGAAATGAAATATGCACGAATATTTAAGTTAAATTTCCTGTTATTAAAGCTTCAAAATTTCATTGAAATCCGTTCTGCCGTTTCGGAGTGTATTTAAGACAAACATACAGACAGACAGACTGATAGACGCTAATAATTTTGAAATAAAAATATGCACTAATTTGTTTCATCAAAATTAATAAATATAGGTTTCAAAAAATATTTTCTAAATATTTTTTTTCATTTTCAACAGAATTAACTAGTTTCTTGCTTTAAAAAGTAGTATTCTAGAGATCAGAAAGACTTTAAGTGTATTAATAACTTCTGTGCTGCTTTATGAAATTATAATGAAAACCGATAACTAATACGTAAAATTATTAATCTAAATAAATTATTTGTTCCAACATATAGGGTAATTAATGTATCGCCATGTATTTGTAACTGATGACTATTTTTGCTATTACTGTATAATGCATATCATTTTCCAATGCACTGTTACAATATTTCAAACAGCGTGGAACTGTTAGTAAACGTCTGCTGTACGCCAATGAATACGTTAGAACAGAGTAGATTAGAGCATGGCGGAGTGTGTGTCCGTATCGACTGTGTTGTTGGTTGGCATTCCCGGACAAACCGGAAGCTCCTCCCTTGTGGCGGATATTGCGATCTCGCCGAGCGTGAAAATATGAAGCGAATTTCAGCGTCGGTCCTCCAAACCCTACGTGACATATTCTAGCCAGCGTTTAACATACATCCTGTGTCCCTGGAAATATCCGTTCATGTGCTGCACACAACTCGCTAACAACTCATTACTTTCAGTGAGGTCATAAAGGCGCACTATCTTATGGCGTTAGG
This sequence comes from Eucriotettix oculatus, assembly GCA_034510155.1. Taxonomy (NCBI): domain Eukaryota; kingdom Metazoa; phylum Arthropoda; class Insecta; order Orthoptera; family Tetrigidae; genus Eucriotettix; species Eucriotettix oculatus. The sequence goes on from CM067381.1 coordinate 62,895,817, forward strand.
TAACCCATTAAAAATAATTTGCAAGTTGTGCGTTGGTGACTCCAAAAATTTGAAGGTGAATCCTGTTGGTAAAAGTGCGTCCATTACTAATTCAGTAAAATATAATGATATTGTTTATTTCAAAGGTAATGTTTCTCATACGTAAGTAATTTTGAAGTTACTATCCTGTCTAAGGACATATTATTACTACAACAACTGAGTTAGCGGATAATGAACCTCTTGCTTGGGAAACCTCCAAAAGAAGTTTTATCTATTGACCACCTTGCTAATTTACATAGCCAAGAAAACCTGCAGGTGTCTCGAAGACTGACTGAACACAGGAATTTTGTACTGATACATGATTTGCTTAAACACAGAAGGTCTGAACAATAATTTTAAAAATCACGTAATTGGATAATCCGGGTGACGGAGTAGTACGAGAGTTGAAAACGGAATAAAATTGTGAAAAATGCCTAGTCCGAAAACAACGTGATCATGGACTTTATCACCACGAGGAAGATGATTGAAATTCATGATGAGACGAGCATGGAAAGGAAGCGTATGGAGTGTGGCTTTATATGAGTGTGTAAATGATGAGGGGGATATTAATTAATGAATTTAATAATTGTGTTTATATATATATATATTTATTAATTATAATCTCAGGGTATTAATGGTTTGGGTGATCACGTGTAGCAGATCTGTTCGTTGACGAACCTGAGTTGTTTCATAGGCGTCTCGCTGTAATTTCCGTGTTGTGGAACTTATAACGGCCGGTAGACAATCGTACGAAGTCGTGCTGGCAAAGTAAGGAAACTCCGCTTTTTCCTCTTTCTTCCCTGCTTCCTGGACTGATCAAAGCATGGTCTCCGCTGCCACCTCACCACCAATCTGCTCTCGCCGTAACTTCTCTGCTGCCAATCTCCTTTCGCCACCACCTTCAAAAATCTCCTCCACCACTCTCCTTCAATATCCTCTCACCATCACTTTGCAAAATCTGTCCAATCTCTCCACCACTCTCCTTCAATCTCCTCTCTCCATCCACTGCAAAATCTCTCCAATCTCTTGTCAAATTGTCTCCGCCAGCCTCTTTAAAGCCTTGTCCCCACTTATCCGACACCTATCACTAAGGTGGCAGGGATGGATATCCTCCAATCATATCCCTTGTTTCATTTGGGGAACACAAGCCACCCGGTCACCAAATTCCCAGGCAGACTAAGACATTCCGAAACGGCGACGATGTGTCCGAGCTTTATGGTCCAGGTATCAGTCGCAGTCCCTTTGTTGTTTTTCCGAGCCGCCGAGACGACGCGTGGAAAAACCCCTTCTTCCTGACAAGCGACTTTGTCATTCCGGAATATTTGGTATTTAAGTTCCCGTAAATTATAATAAAAATTTGGAAGCGGGTTCTACTGCGCTACAATATACAGTAGTTTTTGGAAATATATATATATATTTCTACAATATTAATATTACTGTAATTTTTGCTTATTTATAACTATGTCTGATTATGTTAATATAAATACAGATTAATGTAACATTATTTTTATTCGCAAAGCCCTTATTGAAGTGAACGATCACAATTTTTGTCGTGAATTTCAATTCAGTTTTAATTTCGTATGGTCCGTATTTACGTCTATTTTTGGAGTCTACTTACGAGCCGCAGCTCAAAATAACCCACAATTCAATCAGTCACCGTGGACAGTCTTGTTAGCAAATTCTTTGATCTATCTGTCAACCTCTGCTGTGATGTTATTTACAGTCGCTTGAACAAATATTTCCTGGGTAAACGGAGTACCACCATTCTTTGTAGATGATGCCAGCAGTACGCATATACAACTTTAATGATATTTATGGTGAACCTTGACCTAAAATAGTATACGTTCCGAAACATCAGCTCTGACACAGAATAACTCAATAAATGTATAAATATTACATCAACATTCTACATATCTTATAATTAAATATTTTTCTGTTACTATAAGAGTAAAAAATACTTATACAATTGCAATAAAAATTGTTCTAATAAAATTGGTGATATAACAAGCGATTTGAATGCTCGTTAAAAACAAAGAAAGTAAATTTCCTTATATATATGATTGCAGTTAGTTTTGTATATAGTTACGATCTAAATACTATGGAAAATATTGTCACGTTTCTGAAGGATCGTGAAATATAGTAACACACTTCGATAGAGGTTAGAGACATTTATTTATCATGAAGTACTGTACAAACGTTCGTACTACGAAAAACTGCCACCACATCAAGGTCCATAACGATTTATGCATTCGTGGAATATTCCAGAAACAGAACATTCGTCAAAAATAAAATTCTAGAACCGAAAGGTAAACAAATAAAAAATGGTTGCATTGATTGGAACTCAAATCCGAGTCCACATTTCTGCAGTACCCTGGGCTATGGCTGATGGGTCACAGTTGTGGCTATATTAATTCCATAAAATATAGAGGTATACTAGAAACTCCGTCATATAAGTAAGGAATGTTAATAAATTAAATTTATTATTAATTTTTTATAAAAAGCTGTCGAATTGTTTCAGGATAAAAACATTTATATTTACAAAAATATTTCTATGATGCTATACAATTCTATTTGTCGAAATGATTACATAGCTAAATAACAAGTAAATGTTTCTGAATTTTATCGCACGTTTCATAATTATATGTATATAAATTCAATTATATCTCCGAAATTCATGTACGTGCATATCTTCCGAATGCCTGCACCAAATTGGATAATTCTTTTGTTGTATTTGTTATTGTCAGGACAATTTTTTTTATAAAAGAAAAACTTAAACAACCGTACGAAAAAGTTTTTAAAATATCAAAATATGAAAAAATTGAATGAGAAGGTTGGTGATGTTCGTGTGTTAGAATCCCAAAAAATTTAATAAGTGTTGCCTAAAATCTTTGTGTGTTTATGCCCCTAAATGGCTCAACGAACTTCATTTCGATATCTCGCAGACTTCAGACGATATTAATGCAAATATTTATAAATCCATTGAATTTCGGCGCGAAAGGTGGTGTGAAAACCAACTGTGTTGAAATGTCCTATTAGGCTTTCGGATACAATCAATTCCACTTAATATGTTTTGTAAGCGTGATTTACAGCATGAGAGAGAGGGAGAGTGTGAGCGAGCATTCTTACTCCGTTCATTGTAAACGTGTGACCTTTAATGTCCGATTTAAGTGAAAATTCATCCTTTAAGTGGGAAATTTTTTTTCTGTTAGAGTACTGAAATTATTTTTATCCCTGCTATTTTGCCGTGAGTATTTTTGACTTTCTCGAGATACTGGGAATATATTTGTGGTTCATATTGCGACGTTTTCGATGCCAGTTTAGTCATGTTTTGACCAAGACTTAAATAATGTACCGGGATAATATAAATAAATACCTGTGGAACGCCTATATAAATACTAGGTTAAATATAAAATTTTATACCGAGTGACGAATTTCGTCATAAACGCGAGAAAAAAAGTATACTAGCTTGTTGACTAGTCTGCAAGAAACAAGAAGTATTCTTGAAACTTTTAATACGCAAAAGGCGTTTCGGACGTCTTGATATATTATATTAATTATTTTCAGTTTTGCGCGCTTAATAACTTTTTATGTCAATCAACTTACAAGCACAAGGAGAGGAAGAAATTATTTTTTCATCTAAGTGGAGGGAGAGATTAATTAAAGTTCCTGTAAGGTAATTATGAACTTGGGGATATTTACTCGAGGGCAAAAGGATCCTTTAATGTGACGTTGAAAGGAGGGGAAAAGTAAAATAAATAAAAGTAGTACGTGCTTGTAACATTTTATTTACACGAAGTAATTAAAGCCATAATTATCAGCCAGTTTGATACACCAATTAGGCCGTGATTCGCACTTGTCATTATCTGCAGAGTGAACAGAAGTAAGGGGGAATAGATAAGGTCAACGCAAAATAAAAAAAACATTGGAAGATTCGCTTCATAATTTGAAAACAAAACCTGAAACACGCCTATCGCAACATCTGTCGTGCTTAGTTTTTTTTCCTGGGGGCATATGAGGATAATTATTTATGAAAGGCCTGAAAAGAGCGAAGTAGAGCTTTGTCACAGGATTGTGGCTTCAGTGGTATACCAAGAATATTGGACAGAGTAAGTAAATCAATTATCCGTCGTTGTGTACTTTGTATTTTAGTTAAATGGAGAATATTTAGAGTAATTGCTAAAATAAATTCAAATATACGTGTACTTTTTAATTGTAAAGTAAATTATTGTAGTTATCTGATGTTAGCTGTGAGGTGAGTTCTATTTCTTAGTTTTATTTTCCTAAATTTCGAAGTAATGAAGTGTCTCTAGCAAAAATGCCAAGAGGGAAATATTTTTTTACTGACCCCCTTAATCCCGCCTTAATTTTTGTGTACTTATTTCTGTTAATTCCTTTCTATTTTGCTGTTTCATGGAATTATTCAGTGGGCTGTGAATTTATTAATGACCTAACCAAAACTATTAAAATCTGCTTATTTAGCTTGATTGAAAAATCTCTTTCCATTTCACTCATTCAACTTCAGATTTATTATATGTCTATCAAATCTCTTTCGGTTGAATATTGGGTTTGATCACCAAATTATAACCCAGGGACTCTAAATGACTCTTGTGTACCTTCCTCTTTCTTCCAAATACTCTTCCTATGCTTTAAATGAGAGTTACTATTAATTATATCACCCTCCTTTAACCCGTCACCCTAAATACATGTTACTTTCCACTTATTGTATATTGTGCAGAAATGTACAAGTCTGTGTGTCTGTATGAAACATTTACTCCCTTTATGTATGAATATTTATTCGCGATATTAACGTACGATTTTAAAATTTTATATTTATTTTGCATTGAATTTAATATGATAAATTAAATAACAGTGATTGTAAAACAAACATTACTTAAACCAATTTATTTAATTAGTTATTGACAATATCTGCAGGCTTTATTGTAAATAAGGAATTATTTTTCGTTAGTGTATCTGTGGGCGATTATTGATTAACAGAGTGACATTTTGTTGGCCCGTCTGGTGGAAAACAAATAAAATAATTAATTTAGTATTAATTAGAGCCACTGAACCTCTGTTGACGCTGTGAACGAGTGTATTTTCTAGGAACCACGACAGAGGAAAAGCTTTTGCGCTTTGGAGTCGTAAACAAACCTTAAAAGTTAACTAATCCTAGATTTGTTGGTAGTAACATAAAATTATCACATAAAGTAACTAAGATAATAATATACTAAATATTTTTAGTACATTTACGAATGGGTGGTTTTAAATAATTATTTTAACGTTGCTCTGTATTATAATAAAAGTAATGTAATGTTCACGAAACACTCTGAGTCATTTTATTTAGTCTCGTTTAATCACAACTCTTGGTTACGTATACTAGGCACATCTTCAAGACATAAGATCATTGGTTAAAGAGGCCGCATTATAATCCAAAGTCCTGGTTTCCATTTCCGTTCCTAACGAGCTTTCTCTATTCTAATTTCGTGATTCTATAGTGAAATGGGTTGAATGGCTTACTTCCTGTTTCTTTTTTATATTTTTGAGGATGTTCTTTGGAAATATGACTGATTCTAAAAATAAGCAGTGATACAAAAGAGAAGAGTGTCAAGACGTTGACCCCAAGGTCATAAATAAAATTGGTAATAATATAGAGTACAGATGTTAGCCAAGTCGGTTTATTTATTCATTTTACGGCTTTCTACTGATAAAGAGAAAATAATTTGTGTTCCATTCATAATATGGTTTGTACACTCATTGAAAACGCATCTTATGATTCCCTAATTTAGAAAAAAGAAACTACTCCCTATTTTCTGACTAGATGTATCTTATTTTTATTACAATGCCTTTGCACATATTCGATAATTCTTTACAAGTTCTTAAAGTGATTTTGCTACAAGATTATTCTATAGGATGTAATAACCAAAGCTAAAATTATTTCAATAATTGTTCCGCCACATTATTGAACGTAATTTATTCATATCCAGAATTTTATTTCATTTTTGTATGTAATTGTTTAAACTAATACGTCTTACAGAAAAGAAAGGGTCTACACAGACCTATACCATCCTAGATTTAGCGATAAATAATGCTGGTTAGGATGATGTAGTTATGAAAAGTTACGAACGTTCACCCAATGTTTCGTTACGGCATTGAGATTTATACAGCTAATAAAACTCACTTTAGAGTTCATTATTTCAGGGTTTTTTGTTTTTGTTTTTGTGTTGTGTGTCTGTGTTAGTGAGGGAGGTTACATCATCACAATGTTGATAAATAGCGTTGTACATCATCAAAAAAAAATGGTACAAAGAGAGCCATGTGTTATATGATGCTGTATAGAAGAGGAGAGTGGAAGAGTTTTGAAGTTTGTTAACGGTCAAAGTTTTTCAACTGTTACATGTACAACTCGCTCCCGAACGAAATATACAAAATAAAGGGCAGAGAGTGAGAGGATTATAATTTACAGCAATTTATGAATTTTTTTTGTCACTTCGAGGAACAATGTTCCATTAAATGGAGTAATTAGGGAACCGTCGTTGAATTTTTATTCTACAAATTCAAGTTCTCTCAAGAATAATTTTGAATCTAAAAATAATTTGCTGACAGCTTTATGAAAGAATTGTTGCCAACTCTAATTATTCGGCTCATAATAATTTAGTATTAAATTTTCTGCAGCATTAAGAAGTCTAATTAAAGGTAAATTTTACTTTATATTACTTCTCAATTTTATTTGTGAGACGGTAAAGCAATGCTAGAAATGTGTATAGCATTATGTAGAACAGAGGTAAGCGGAATAAGAATTATAAATATCACTTTCGTTCCGGAATACTTGTGAAGATAATGTAGGGAAAAAAACAATTATGGCAAAAATACTTTCTACTGGGTCCTGAATTTAACATAACAGTTGGGGAACAACAATATGATTGAAAGCAAACTGGCAATATGTACAGTTCGTTCCATGGTGTTGCTTTCGTAGCTGTTGTTGGTCTAAGAAAGGAAGGAATGTTATTTTAAAGGTCATTATTTGCTTATAAAATTATTTCAGAATGTGATATAAATTTTAAAAAATTTAATAATATTTTAGATTAGTTATCGAAGGAAAGGAGAGTAAAGTTTTATTTTTATAGGAATTAAAAGACAATAAAAATGCAAGGAACAATGTGGGCTCTGAGTACTTAATATCTATCGTGCATGGTAACAACTTCAATAGACTGAGAATAGCTGCAATTCCAGAATTATAGGAAATGCCGGAAATCGCTTTTGAGGTGAAACATCAAAACGTATTCCAGAAATGTTATGCAATAATCATGTCAGTGTGTAACACACAAACCCCCGATGAGAAAGGTTTCTTTAAATTAAATTTTAACGATTAGCATCATGCAATATTCAATGAAATGTTTTTATTTGAATTAAATTTTTTTAAATTAGCTTATTAGTAATTAATTAAATAAAATTTAAAAACGCAATTACTAAAACTGCAGTTTACAACAATAAAAATAATATCTAAGTATTTATAAAAATTACAATAAAATAGCTTAATTAAATACAATTAAATCAAACTAATCTCTATTCAGAATTCGATTCATATGTGAAACGTTCGTTTTAATATGGGGAAAAAATTTATATTCCAGGGATTTATTTCGTATATTCCTCAGAGGTAATTGTGATTGGTGTTGCCTCCATTATTTATTAATATAGATTTAGATTTATTGTTGTTTCCATTAGTCCTCGATTGAGGAAATAGGATACGTCATACATTAAAAATGAACAAAATAAGGTACATAATTAGAGACAAATAATCTTAAAATAAATTAATAAAAGAAAATGTATACAGAAAAAATTCAATATAAACACAACACGGACACACGATGTCACACACACACTGGGAAACACAAACAAGCACACACTGAGAAACACGCAATGGAGTTTTAACTACTTGGACCAGGAAACTGTCCTTCCGTCGTAGCTCCAGGCAATACATGAAACAAACAAACCAAAGAGCAGAAAAAACTGAATAGAAATTTTAAAGGTATGTGATGTGCTCATTCAACACTTTTTGCAGGAACCTTGATTAAATCCTGTACCGAGTAAAACTCTCCAGTACTTATTTAGCAATATTTACATCATAATTACATAATTAAATTGTTTAAATACGACAGTAATTTTCAATCAAATCATTGTCATTTACATTATTGAATAAGGATTGCTTCATAAAGTCTTACCGCTATACGTTCGGCTACTCTGGACTTGCTGTGATAAGCTTCTTCGTTTACCCAGCACATGGACGAATTTTCCCCAGTTCCAGAGTGTGGTAACCGAGGAGGTTAGCAGAGCCTATTAGTGGTGAAAAACTGCCAGCTCCATACCTAACTAGCTATCAGCTGGTGAATGTGAGGGAAACCTCCCCTTGATCCACTTTCACCCCTCGCAAATTTAACTAGTTAGTCCACGGCAGCCATTGCTCACATGAACACCATCCCTCAAGGGCTCCTAGTAATTATCTAATTGCTAGTGTTCCTTTCTTCTCTGTTCATTGTACTATTGTTTTGACTGCCTTAGGCACAATAATCTAGTCTTCTTAACTTTGTGCATTTTTTCAAAACCTATCCTTGTCTGTTATCAATGTAACCCAGCGATCTTTCGCTACCGACTCTTGTATTCACCTAGTCTTATCTCTTTCTTTTTCCGGACATCACAAATACGGGATCGATCGCTTTGGGAAGCGATCACCCCTGTCAAATTGTGATTGTTCATTCCATCGACCACCGGTAATTTTTATCATTTTTTTGTCCTTGATAATAATAATAATTAAAATTCAATTAAAGTTAAATAATAATATTGCAGATTCCTTGTTTCTTTATTCATATAAAAGTTTTGCATAAATCATTAACTTCATTGGAACAGCTTTAAAGATTCTCGGAATCCTTGGTATGCACTTCCATAGTTAGAATGTTTTACTTACTTTGAAAAGCTTAGGAATTATCATAAAATTAGATAAAATTAACCCACACCGGGTGTCATATTAAGTAAATTAGTATTGAAAAATTTAAACGAATCACTATTTTCAATTTATTTTACTCTCTTAGTTTGGTAAAGTCGAATACTTTAGCTATCACTGAATATTAATTTAATTGGAAATAGATTTTCGGTACGCTTTTTTAAGAGAAATTAACTTTAACATCAGTGATAATAAATCCTTGATTAAATATCGAAGTAACGTTTCTTAGTTTTGTTTCATCTACTAGTAATGTGACGTTTTGAGTATAGGGGATTATTTTACCTCCGTATTTCCCCTGTCATCCTTTTTATTCATCCTTTTGGTATAATTATTTTACTCCAGGTACACAAAATGTTTCATTTATATATGCATCAGCTATAGTGTAGTTCAAAAGTGCATCACGTTTAGTCCTGCGTGGTATTTATTTACCTTTGACCCCTATAACATACCTTTCGGGTACAGATTTCCCCTGATTGCAATGCGGGAAACAGGTGACGTGTTGGTGACAGGTGCATTATGTGGCGAATAAAAATCACTGCGCTGTTTTCCATCCCCTCCAAAAAAGGTATTGTCAGAGAGGCAGAGAGAGGAAGATAGAAAAAAAAATACAACACCAGCAGCACCACCACGACACATGATTAAATTCTGACAGGAAGCGACGTTTCAATTTATCTGCAGCGGTTCACTCAACTCTTCACGTACATAATTCCATAAATTTTCAAGGGATAGTACGAGTCGAAGGGGTAAGAGAACACCTGAAATATTAAGGGACGAAGCGCGACAGATAGACGCAGAATTAATCAATGGATCCAGCGCGGAATCAGGGATTAGAAATGTTTGAGCTTATGATGACTGCATGGAACATGTGAGACTACGAGGACAATTATTCATCGTTTTAATTTAAGTATGTTTGTAAATTGAAATTAAATACAAATATGCATATATATAGGGGTTGAAATAAATAATATGGCTTGCTGCAGGTTGACACTACTGTGTACATGGACATGTGCTTGAGGTGAAATGGTTATTTTCCTCTTAAATTTCATTCTGAAGAAGTATTATTCGTTAAATCGCGTATTCAGAGCAACAACTGCTATCACTTCAACAACTCACAACGAGGAAAAGTTTATGAATTTTTATGTAATTAAGTCGGAAAAAAGAAATACCTCCTGTAATAAAATCCTCTTAATGTGTAACTATTTGCTCATGTAGTGATAAAATGAATTTCGAGAAAATTTAAACGGGGAAAGAGGAAGAAGATAAGCATTACTTAAAAGAACTAAAATAAACGCATTCACGTTTTTAAAACATGAAGCGTAATTTATTTCAGGTTAGATAACTTCATTTAGTGGTCATTTAATTGCGAGTTTAAGCGCCATGTTTATATAATTAACAACTTTTTATTGAGTCAGCGACTTGTATTTACTGTATTTAGTCTGTAGCTATTATGGTGTCTGCTTCCAAAGCATCCAAAGTAGACATAAAAACTTCGCTTGAGTTCCTCGTTTCTAGAACAATAACTAATTCCGTTCATACCGTATTCTCTTCCTCTATATAATTTTTCTCCTTAGTCTTGAATTTGTTTCACTGTTAGTTTGATCTTGTGTTTTGCAGTAGCACACGCTTTAATTACTAATCCTTATTTTCTTATTGCGAACGTGCTATAACGACCCTTTTAATATGTTCTTTTTAATATGTTTTTGTCCATCAAGTGAATTCATCTCATCATTCAGAAGTGCCGAGAACTGAAACCCATCAATTTTAACAGGTTTTAAATTATTATATATTTTATATTGAATTTATATTTTCACTGATGGATGGTCGCAAAGCGCATCGGGACCAGAGACATTTTTATCAGTAGCTTTTTAGTCGATCGCGTGAGCTAATCGGTTCAAGTATTCTGTAATTCTTCCAACTATATTAGAAAATATTTTTCCTTTACATCCTCATTGGCTTATTGAAGGGCTGAACCCAGATATGTAAACCAAATTTCCTAGAAGCTCTTTTGCGATCACAGAGTCAAATCCTCTTTACCTCTATTTTACGAATTACTCTTCCACTACACCAATTTTTCAGTTGCGACTTTGTTGAACGAGTAACACCAGAAGGCATTAATATTTCCCTTTATTTTCAGTAGGACTTCACAATAATGCCATCCACAGTTCAAGTATAATAATTATTGCCGTTTACAGTTAGCAATGAGATTTCTATATTAGATTTGGGAACCATAACCTCACACATATTAATTGAATTTATTGACATATGAATTTTTAATGAATTAAAATTAGGCGAGAAAAGTTTTAATATCTGAGAAGTATTTTTTATGCGTGCGTAGTATCTTTTGTGACAGCCAATAATGGTGCAATTTTTTTTAACGACAATGGCTGTCAGCCTTTTAAATGAATGGTAGGTCCGTATCAAATTCAAATAAGTTTACTGAAACTGTCAAGTTAGAAGCTACGCGCAGCTAATTGGAAAGAGCTACTGCGCAAAATATTAAGGAAATCATTTTTTAACATCCGGCTGCTGAAATTTTACTATTGGCTGTAAATTTTTAAATTGTAAACAATGGATGCTATTTAAAATAGCAGCTGTTTGGCTATTGAAAACGAGAGGAGGAGAATTCGGAGTCTTAAAAGGCGAAATGGAAGGAAGTTAGGCGCAGTGACATTGATTCAATTGCGGGCCACTCGTGAGAGTAGAGTTAAGCTCTTTAAGTCTGAGAAGCTGTCAAAAGTTTGGTAGAGGTATCGGCTATTTTAGGCCAAGGCGTTATCCAGGTCATCCCGACGCTGAGTCAACCTGAGACGGAACGTCAAAACCGGCGGCGACTACAATGATTATCACTCAGCTCAGAAGCAGACCGTCAGAAAAACAGCTGTAGTTTTCTGCTGGTATCATCAGCATAACATTTAAAAAGTTCACATTATCAGTCATGTTTGCCACAGAAAGTTAACTTCTTTTGACTGACCCGCAGATGTTCTCATATTAAAGAGTTTCAAATTAAATATTAATGCTCTACCGTTTCCGTGTTAAATGATTTTGTTTTGGGGTTTTTACAAGTTTCATTAATAAATTTTATTATTTTTGAAATGAATCTCTAATTTTATTTCTGTCATCGTTTAGTTTTACTTCAAATTATAATTTCCTGGACTAGTAATTATAATAAATTTGAATACAATTGGCTTCCAAAAAACCCTGGCGTCTAATTAATCACAATAAATTTAATTTTTATTACTATTGCCACTTACCTGTGGGTATAATAATTCATTAATAATAAGTAAATGAAACATTCTTTATTACAAATCATAAGTCAACGTGGGGTATAAGTTAATTAAATAATAATAAGTATATTTAATCATTGCATATTATAAGTTATCCTTCCCCTAGTTGCACTGTATATGCATACGTATCATATAGAGGTGTCTAATAACAGTTCTGACTCTCAGTTTCTTTTCTGCGAGCATTAAAGTAATAATCATCTATTTTATTATCTGTTCTATAATTATTTAATGTATTTTTGTAAGAGGTGGGGGGTTGGTTCGGGGGTGGGGTGTAATAAAATAGGACATCAGAATGTGAACATCCAGACATGGGAGAAGGGAGACCTTGTAAACTGAAAATTAAGTTGCTTTCATAATTTGCAGATTACGAGATACGTGTAGTTCGTGACTAGGAAGCAATTACTCTGGCTCTAGCTCTAGCTAGTTGGCTAGATTGACAATAGACTCATGTGTGAGCATCGGCGATACCACGGATCATGAATAATAATGTCTATCATGCAAATCACATAAGCAAGCAATATTCAGGTGTGGCTGGTGGGTTTGTAACACGCTGATCCACAAGCGACAGGAACATCCGTCATGTGGGAATCTGAAGATCATTACAGAGGATGTTATATGAGAAAGTTTTACAGTGAACTTTCATCACTACATCGAAAAATAAATTGTAGTTCTGAATCGTGTTTTGAAATTCCGTTTCTTGGATTCCGTAATGAGCATTTCCCTTCCAGCCTTACCAGTAAACTGATGATAAAGCTGATAATGCTTCACTAATAAAACATTTGTAACAGTATCGATTTAACTGTAATTCAGGATTGCTATTAAATTCTGTAGGAACACACGGAAGAAAATATAAGACGCACTGAAAATTCAGAATGATTAATTAATTAGGAAAACTACGTAAGCTCTTACATGAGGAAATGTGCCATTTCTCGGAGTCAAGACAGGCTGGTCCTATTTATGTTATTATAGAAATTATCATAAATCTTCCAAGACATTCTATGAGCCACCTCTATTTTATTTTTATCCATTTCTTTTACCTTGTATTGGTCATTTCTTAGTATTCTCTGCATTCCCTCATTTGCTTATCTAAACGTACAAATATATGTTTCGTACATGTACTACATACTTTCTGATTATTGGTTTATTCTCAATAGTTATTAAAACCTTGAAACATATTTTCTTTTTTAACTTGGGTACTTTGATATTTATTCTTCCTGTAATGGTAACCAGTAACATTGCACCTTAGGAAGCTGGAATTATTTTTTGGGATTAAATTTTAATATCAGTTGAATCAACATGTTGCAACTCTTTCGCGTCAAACCGATCCTGAAGTAACAAATTAAATATTTCATTCAAAATAATACTTAAAACCATAATGAAAACATTTTAGGATATTTAATTTAAAATTATTCGGAGTGTGTATAATTGTGTTTCAGTAGGCAGTTGGTGCCAAAAATGACTCAATGTACAATTTAGGATTAAAGTAGTGAACCCGAAAAACCAGCCGTAAAATTCTTACAGTGTGAAGCGAGGCCAAGCAACGTTATCAAAATATGACTTTGTTGGATAGACCATGGGAGTAGAAAATTTTGAAAAATTGTGGTTCACGTAACGTTGGTGACTAATGATCTATTACTCATTTACAGAGTCCGACGCATATGGAAACATCATTATTATTGTTGTTCTGATTCTGATCCTTGAAATTGATATTTATGCATATCTGAAATTATGAAGTTTTATTTTTCTATTTTATTATTTTCTACCTGTTTGAGATAGATTCGCGTCAGTGAGGTCACGCTATGTTTTGCAGCCTTCGTAACATCTACTGGTAAGCCTTAAATACGTGTGTCCGGGCTACGAATATTGCAACCATAAACCACCACGATCTATCTTGGGAAATGGAGCTCGTAGCCAACCTTAGTTGGTTAGCGCATACAATATATCACGCTGCAAGTCAATACAATATTAAATTTCTTCATTGGATATGTATATTAATATATCCTTTTTAAATACCACATAGCATTTTTTTATTATTTTAATTGTTAATCAAGGACCTAAAACCTTTCCGTTATATCTCCAGAGGCCCTCTACGGCATGTGTTTTGGATATAGGCTGAAATGAATAGGCGAATATTATTTATTTTAATGATGACATTAATATTTAAGCTGAAATATTAAGAAATTTACTTTATACTTAATAACTTTTAATAAATAAATTTTACAATTTGCTTATTTCAACATTATTAGCCAGCAATTAATTTTATTTAAACACTATATATCTGATTTTACAATAAATGACGCAAATTGATTTCCAAATATCTAAATCAACGAGTTTTACTCTAAGGGTCGTATTATATGAGCCTTCTCATAGAGACAAAATATTCAACACAAATTCTACTCGGAGTTTGCAATAAAAGGAGATCGGTGAAAGGTTACAGAGGTATTTATCGTGTCAGCTTACTTGAACCTTCTAGTATCTTCCAGTTGCCGCTTTCTCCTCTGCTCCGGTCTGGATCACGCTTCTTGCCGCTGTTATTGTCCCTGGTCAGGTCAGGATACTGGTAATACCCATTCTTCTGTTCGTTAACCACAAATTCATTATTTATAAAGGTATTTTTGGGTGGACCATATCACTGAACGTGATCGACACAGCCGTTCAGCTGAGGACAATCTCATAATGTTCTTTCGTACAAATAGAAAAAAAAATATTGTTCTCACTTATTCAACTTTCTCTTGACAAATCGTGTATAGTTCGTCTTTCTGCAGGAGATTTTTTAGCAACGGCCTATAAAATTGAAAGCACTGTCTTCGTAAAAATTAAATAGATTTTCCGAATGTAAATGCCACATGATTATTATGTGCTTTAAGAATAGTATTGTATACAATTAAATTAAGAAATAAGTAAATTGGTTTCTTGTTGTTTATATAGTTTACATTTTCAAACTTACTGCCTCATATTAACTTCCTTAAATCGCTACTCAGCCAGTATTACAGCTCAAGTAAATTGACTATCTTGTCTAAGTTCGTCGACCGTCACTGTGGCTTACCTGGCTGAAGTGGTCTTACCATTTTCTCTGTGTTCAGTTTTATGGTAACTAAGGAAGGATAAAGAAAACGTACCCTAAAATTATTCCCTCGTGGGTTATTTGGGCGGAAAAGATAAGTCCGCTCCTGGACAAATCGATGAACAACGCACGGAAGCTTTGGGATAGCAGACGAGGAACTTGGTTGGTGAGTGTGTGTGAGTGAGAGAGAGAGAGAGGGAGAGAGAGAACTTAATTGTTTCATCCACCCACTCTACACGCCACCCCGACCAGACAGATGTAAACGAAACATGGCCGGCATGCTGAGTTAAAACACACACGAGCACACATGAGCGAAGCCTTGGAGAGAACAAAGCGTTAAACTGGAAAACGCGATTCTTTATAACCGAAAAAGATTGGAAATGATTTGCGGGAGGCAAATATTTACCACTGCTGCCGCCTCCGGAAAAAGCAAAAAGCGGGTTGTTTAGGAGGGGACGTGGTGGAGAGAGGATTGCTAGAAACGCCGATTCGCACCGGAAATCGGAGGAGTGATGGTGGTGAAAAATACAGAAATAACAAACAGCGTTGTTCTCTCTTTCATTTCCTCCTACATCGTACCCACTCTTCTCTCTCTCTGTATCAGACTACGCACGAATATATATATGTGATTGTATGGGCGGTAATACGAGGCTTAATTACTCACCCAGGAAAGAAAGAATAGAAGACAGAGGCAGAATAATAACAACTCGCTTCCTCCGCGTCATACACGCCCTATCGGATAATAGAGCGCGCTATCAATTACACACCAACAGTTGATTTAATGGTTTGAGGGAGAAGCGTGGAGTCTGATGAGCAGTTAGGGGGAGCCGCAGAATTCAAATTGTTTAATGTTTCGTATAACCGCGAACAAAATGTTTTTATTGCACAGGAAGCTTAGCTAAGGACGACAGGAATAAATTTTCACTTACGTCACGTCTGTAGTTACAAATTTCCATCACTCAAGGCCATGTTAATTTCTTCTTCTTGCAAAATATCTGTAGAAAACAATAACATTCTTCTGGTGAAAGGAATGTAACTGATTATAATATTAGTCGGTGTACTGATTTATCACATATACTATACGTAAACACATTCCATTCCTATGCTATTAAAGGGAATTTGCCTGTTTCAGGATCACCCTCATGTAGCCTGTTAACCAAAAAATAAATACTATAGCCCGGGAGGTGCCTGTGGGAGTTTTCTCTCGCAGGCATTTCCACCCAAAGTGACTGCGGGCTGACCTGAAAACTGGTGGAGACACGGAGAAGGAAATGCTGCGACTCCACATCAGCGACTTTTAAATACAAAAGAAACATTAAAAATATATTACGTATAATACAATTATCTAAAGAATTAAAAATTACTGACAGAATACAGATATTTAGGGAGATGAAATGTTCGAAGTGTATGTCACATAATCAAAGAGAAGAAATGTTAGTTAAAACCAATAGTTCATTATCTTGTTGTTATTGCTAAGAATAAAAATGAAAATGAGTGAAACAGAAAGTTTATAATGGAGGAGAATCGTAAATTTTGTTAAAATTACTTGTGTCATTTTTAACAGCAACAGCCGAACTGTTAGATCTGATGTGAAACATTTCACTCATCAGTCTAGAAAAAAAATTCAATCAACACGTAATTTCTGTACATTTTGACAATCAATGTTATTGTTCCTTAATATACATGTTTCTAAAAGTCTGAATAGTTTCGTACATTTTATTTTTAAATATTTTGATCTGCATTATTACGCATTTATTATGAGCGTTTGGTTTGCCCAGTATAAGAGGAATTGCATTTTTAGGGGTTAATTTGGCCCACAGCATTATGCTTATCGAAAAGATTAATTCATATTAAAATTTAGTTGACTAAGATTAAATATGAAAATAATAATTAACCTCTTTTAATAAATATTTAACAAATTTTTGAAAAAAATCATTTCAAGCTTATTGATTTGTTTAGAAATTATGGTACGCGGGTTATCTCCAAATCGTACAATAATTTAAACATTTTTTAAAAATTGAAGAATTATGAGACTTAGTATTCTTACAATATTGAAACTATTTTCAAAATCAGTGATAAGTAGTCAAGCTTATGTTTCAGGGGAATGTCACTGAATTAATATTTTCATTTTCTCTGTGTTCCGAATTAGAAAATCTCACGGCTCTCAGAGTGAAGTTGTCAGTTGAAACAAATCATCGCTATCATGCAGAAAGAGTTCTCAGAATAATACAGTTTTTCATGTCCAGAAAAGTAGCCATCTTCACATTTGATATCTTGACTTGTTGGTAATATAAATTTCTATAAAGACTTTTA
This sequence comes from Eucriotettix oculatus, assembly GCA_034510155.1. NCBI lineage: Eukaryota > Metazoa > Arthropoda > Insecta > Orthoptera > Tetrigidae > Eucriotettix > Eucriotettix oculatus. Next base: position 62,913,491 of record CM067381.1, read on the forward strand.
AGAACTGAATTGATTGATTTGTTTTACCAATTGGATGAATATGGCAATATAATTGCGGAAAGATACCATTTTTTAAATAAAATAAATTTTTATTATTAATATTCAGTTTCATATTTTTAATTACCGCTTATTTACGGTAATAAGGGTAAATCAAAACTGCACTTTTCTTAGCGATTTTAGGATAATTTGATAGTTCTGTCCTCGAAACGTTTTTCTTTGAAGACTTCAAATTCACTACAAGTTTCTTCTTTGGTAGCTGAACTTCTGAAAATCTATTTGCATTACTTCGTTAACTGCTACTTGCAATTAAGAACTCAGTTTTGTTCCATAACAGGAAGTCTCCGTCGATGATATACGTAAGTATCATCAATTATACGTGACATGGATTATCTCTTAATAATTTGGCTTGCAGTATCAAACTGTAAATTCCATAATTTTAATGGGATACAATGAAAAATTTGGTTGTTGAATCGTAGAAATTTATGGCGATTTAATATGTGATAGGATTAAAATACCGGAAAATTAAGGACAATGGTGTTAGATCAAGACGTGGAGATAAAGGAAAATTTAGAAAAGCCTGCAGCTAAATAATATTAAATGAAAATGGCTGCATAAGTAAATTCCAAAATGTTATAATTTGTAAGGTCTGTAGAACATAAATTAGTTAATTAAACTCTTTAGTAGAGGAAGAAGCTACGTTCCTTAACTTCAGTTGCTGCTGACATGTTTATCGTCACACTTTCTTTCTTTCAGTCTCTATCATTCCTCGCGGAATTGGTAATATCCGTCGGCTGTTATTTGTATGTCTGGGTTGGTAGGGGGACAGGACAGGTCTGTGCTGGTGGTAAATGTATTTTTTCGAGGGCGCCTTTCACTTTCCAATGTTGGTGGAGATAGGCAATTTCGGTTCGACCTTAGTTGGCACCGCCAGCCTCTACGACTCAATCGATAACACACATACACACACACACACAGGGAGTGAATGTGAGAAATACCAAATGCGATGCGAACAGAATGGCAACCAGGTCTTTTGCCTTTGTGACATCAACAGATGTAAATTGATTACCGACCTACAGTCCGTCGTCGGTCTCAAATTTTTACGTACCTTTCATCTTTCTCTCTGTGGCTCTCTGAGTTGGTTTCCAACCATATTATTCTTTATCTCGTAGGCATACTAACCATATTATCTCAGGATATTCCTTACTTAAGGAATGATATTCCTGGACAAGTGACATTTTTGCACGTACCATTCAAAATATGGAATTGAACTGTTAACATATTTTTATATGTATATTAGCTTACAAGAAAACCTTTAATTTGAATATATACAATCTGAAGCATCGGATAAATCTGTACAGTCTACTTAAGTACAATAAATTAATTTATACATGAACGATTTAAAATATTAAAATAACAAATAGTGTATCATTTTTAATGTCGTAAACGTTTCAAGTTATTTATATTTTTGACGTACACAATATTAAATTGACATAATAAGGGTCTATTTTATTTTTGTTGTTCGATGAATTATATTTTTACAACTAACCGAAAAACAATTTTACTAATCATAACTGTTTTGTTAAACTGAATGCACAACGTTTTGACTACTCTTTGTACCTCTTCTTCGTTCTCTGGTTCAAAACAAGTACTAAGAAGAAAGCATATAACTTTATTGTGCTCATGCTGAAATTAAAATAATATCACGTATGAAAAATAATTGATATTTAATACCTGTTACAAGAGAACCTAAAATAAGATGAATTTACAATAAAAAATGTAATAATTATTTCTGTAATATAAGTTAAAAGTGAGAGAGTAAATAAGGGAGGTAGTTTAATATTCATAAAAGAACTATAAGTACAACGATAAATATGTCTCATCATCTATAAAGCATATTCCGAGTTTTGAGAAAGGCAGTTTAATATTGCACGGCTTAAGCATTAAAATCTATTAGATGTAATTTACTATCGAAGTTCTTTTTAGTGTCTGTTACCCGACCATTTAGAGTTGATCACCTGATCTTCCAGGGTTTCTCAGATTTATCTTATTTCTACTTTTATTATACTACCTTGCTGAATATTTCACGTCTTTAATTGTTGTTAACCTTTTGTTTATTCTATACAGTTTTCTATTTGTTCAGTTATAAATCTTTGTTTTAAAAAATTGGGAAACATGACGGTAGTATTATAAGGCCGGTTTCGAAACAAATTCAAGGTCAGCCTAAGTATCATCTGGAAACCTAACGACAACTGTCAGGTCATAATGAAAATCGTAGCATCAATACGTTACAAATATTTTCTCTCAAAATCACTTGCTTTTCCATGAATAAAAATAAAAATTTAAATTGATTATCATGCTATAAAGGAACAATGATTTTTAAATAAATAACTTCTTCGATAACAATGCATCATGTATAAAATTCAAGTGTATATTATTCACTGGAGAAATGATGAAGCATCTGTTATGTTTAAACTTCCTATGATAAGTCTATCTGATCCTATTAATGTGACAAAGAAAGTTAACTCTATGTTAAACTCGTATTTGCATTCATAAATAAAAGTAGTTACTCATCGTTAGGCAACCAACGAAGCAGATGTTGCTCTCAAGGAAAAGTTCTCTCATTCTATTTAAATTGTGTGTAAATTGCTTACAATTTAAATAAAAATGTTATTCATACTGTTCTGAATATAAGTGTATTAAAATATAAAGTTCTCGGGTTTTCACCCGGGCTAATTAATTTTAAAATACAACGTTCAAACGCTATCTCCACCATCGCCCGAGAATTTTATATTCAATCCATTCACCGGAAAAGCTTACATTCTCTCGTATGAAAATAATTCACAAAAATCAAAAAAAATTCTTTAAATTTAGTAAAATTCTAGTTACAAGAGTATAGATTGAAACAGCTACGGAAAACTGTGGGGATCTTCATAAAACGCTTCAACTAAATGAATCGAAACGAGTGTACCATCTTGCCGCATAATTAATGAGTGTGTAATTATAGAATAAAACTGAATATTATTTCTTATTTAAGTTTTATGTGCACATAATATATATTTAGATTAATTTGTTCTTAGGAAGAATGTACGGACAAGTTAAGCAATGTTGACTTTGCGACTAATTTTAGAAGACAGGATAAGAAAAAACCGGCAACGTTCATGGCATTTGTAGATTTATAAAAGGGACTGTAATGCACTATTAAGGATTTTGAAAAGCATTGGAATAAAATATCGAGAGAGGAGGCTTATACATAACTACTAGCGAAGACGAGCAGCAGTAATTATGATAGAAGATCAAGAAAAGAAAGCCGTCATGAAGATAGGAGTAAGACAAGGAAACAGTCAGTCGCCCATGCTTTTTAACTTATATATAGAACAGGCGATGAATATGGAAAGAGAATCATCCTGAAAGGACAAGAAATAAAATCCCTACGCTTTTCTGTTGATAGTATAGTATTTCGGGAGTCAGAAGAAGACTTGGAAATCATAATAAATGTCAAGAACGTGCTCCTAGAGAAAAAATTCAGTATGAGGATTAATAGAGGAAAAACCAAGGTAATGGAGTGTATTTTTAGGAAAAAGTGGAATAACAAATGGTGTTAAATTTGGAAGGGATATTTTGACGGAAGTTAAGGAATTCTGCTACTTGAAGCTTAATAACTAGGGTTGGTAGAAGTATAGTAGACATAAAGTGTAGGACAGCACAGGCAAGGAAGGCTTTCGCGAAAAAGAGGTAATATAAGTGTTAGGAAATCAGTTGCTAAAAATGTTCGTATGGAGCGTGGCGTTATATGGGTGCGAAACGTGGACGATAGGAGTTTGAAATGTGGTGCTATAGGCGAATGCTGAAAATCAGATGAGTGGAAATAATCACTAATGGGGAGGTTCTAAACAGAATAGGGGAAGAGCGAACAATATGGAGGACATCGATCAGGAGAAGGGGTATATTAATATTTTAAGACATGAGGGTCTTGTAAAATTAGCATTAGAGGGAAATGTGTGGGGTAAGGACTGAAGAGGGAGGCCAAGGATGGAATACAGATTAGGGAGGGCGTGGGATGTGTTAGTTATGCAGAAATGAAAAGGCTAGCGCAAGATAGGTTTGCGTGGAATGTTGCATCAGACTAGTCTTAGGACAGAATAGAACAAAATCATTATTTTGTAGCAATAATCGTGACGGGTCTCATGGTTGTTCTTTTTTTACTCATAATTCTTTGTCAATTTTTTTCTTTCGCTTATCGTCGAAGCACCGTCATTTATTTTTACGTTCTCCAGTAGTAGCAGTACATTACAATGCTTATTGCTAACGCCAACGCCGACTTCAAAAGTGAAGGTGGAGGCGAACGTCATCTCGCATAATATCAGCCCCCCTTTTCCACTCCTCTTGCAGCTAGCGCCTTTTACCCCCAGAGAATACTGAAGTGGGCAGAAGGGATCAATGTGTAAATCAATTTGTCCCCCTCGCAGACCTCATAAACCCCCCTCCCATTACCCTCATCCCTTACTTACACCGTCACGGCACTGAGGGGGAGGAGTGTAAATAGTTTCTGCAAAGGAATAAAAGCTCTGTAGCCAATGTTCTGGCTGCTAGGAAACGTGACGCGAATATCGAGAGACGTCTTCTTCTTTCCTCGTTCCTTGTTGTTGTGGTGGTAGTAGTGTCTGCTTCGTTTCTGCGTGAATATTCTATTCGAGTCCGTGTCACATTGACAAAGGGGGCAGTTATGTAGTTGGTCGTGGTATTTCTGGGTACAGCAGTGAAGGAGAAAAAAGACGAGCCTGTAGCCAAGTTTCGAGAGAAAAAAAAAGGGATCGGTGAATCGGGAGGCAAAATGTCTGACGAATACTAATGGTATCACTTCCAGTAATAAAATTCTATTGCACCTACAGTCCTTGTACTTAGAACCTAGAGTCACGTAGAGCTAATCACCACGTAGCGAGTGAAGATTACATTCAAAATCAATTCGATTAAAAGAAGCCTCCAATGGGTATTAATATTCTCGTACTAGATTTTAATGATTGGATATATATTATTTCCGTTTTTATTCTGCAATATTTTACTCTACACATAACAAAGTATTTACTGAATACATATTAGAACAGCTTTGTTCATCAGAAGGTATATTATAAAAAATTTATTTTTTAAAATAATCCTCATTATTATAATACGTTATTCAATTACAGTTTTATAATCAACCATAATTCGTGACAGGACGTATAGTTTTATTGATTAAAGTCATCAGAAATTTCATTATTCTCTTATTTACATTTGAAATACATAAAGTATATCACAATCTTTGTCTACTGCCTTTATCAACAGGAAAACATATAAATCTTGATAAAGCATTTAATATATGAAGAGAACGTAATGCAATCAATTAGTCAGTAGGTATATTGTTGCTGTGGTAATCAGTTGTAAGACTGTTCTGATTCAACCCTCCATATTATCCTATCATTTGCAAGCCTTTTCATTTATATATAACTTCCACATCCCACATCCTCCCTAATCTACTTAGCGCATTCTATACTTGGCCTCCCTCTTCTGTTCTTACCCAATACATTTCTCTCTAATGCTAATTTTACAAGACCCTCATGTCTTAAAACGTAGCCTATTAATATATCCCTTCTCTTGGTCAAAACCCTCCAAATTGTTCTCTCTTCCCCTATTCTGTTTAGAACTTACCCTATACACCCACATAATTTTCAGCATTCTCCTATAGCTCCACATTTCGAAAGCTTCTATTTTTTTCTGTCTTCAACTCCTATCGTCAAAATTTCACATGCATTTAAAGCCAAATTCCATTCTAACATTTTTAATAATGATATCCTAATATTTCTTATTATATTAGTCGTAAGTAAATTAATTTTTTTTGCGAAAGCCTTCCTTGTCTGTTCTATCCTACTGTTTATGTCTGCTATACGTCTATCATCCCTGGTTATTATACTTCCCAAGTAGCAAAATTCCTTAACTTCCTTCAAAATATTACTTCCCAATCTGACACTCATTTTTATTTCACTCTATTAATCCTCGTGTTGTACTCTTCCTCAAGGATCACGTTCATTCAATTTTTTATGTTTTCAAAATCTTCTTCTGACTCATATAATACCACAAACTTTAGGAATTTTATTTATTCGCCTTGCATTCTGATTCCTTTTTCATACTATTTTTAGCTTTCTTCATCGTTAGTTCTATGTATTTGTTAAAGAGCATTGGCTACAGACTGTTTTTATTATATTATAGTTATATTATAATATTTTAAATTGGGAGTCACTTTTGTCATAGAAACTGCTGGTTTTTAGATATTAATACTAATTATGATGTTATCAAGGGCATTCTGAAACTACTTTGAAATATCAAAAATGCCCAGTTCGCTTGACAATAAGGGCCCACAAAAAGTAAAAAGGTAAAACTCAACTAAGGTGACAGATAACAACTGCTAAATGCTAATTAAGAGATGGAAAGGATTTGACTGGGCTGTAGTTGGTCGTAGGAATGCCTAAAGGTGTTTATTAATTAGAGATCGAAATGAGAATTTAGGATATGAGTGTTGAAAGGAATTGCTACCGTGTGCTTCTTAGAGAGTTTAGAGAAGTTGAAGGATAAAATAGAATACTGGAATGAAGGCCTCAGAGACTAATAAAGTTAAGTCATGACTGAAGTTAGTCTCTTAACAGACAGTCAAAGACGCGGAAGAAGGGAGTGTTGCTCGGAATTGGAAGGGAACAGGAAGCGGAGGAAGTAGGAGAGAAGAAGAAATAAGTAATTAAATAGACCGTGTATCTTAGTAGTGGAAAATAGGAACAGTTATATTCTGAAAGAGGAAGGAGGGTCTATTTAATAAGTTATTGTAGAAAGTACCAGGCCATCAGAAGTCAACTAGATTAGCAAAAGTATCGGCTATGATATAAACATTGTCAGTCACCGGGAAATACTAGGTCCAGAGCATTTTCCGTTGACCGAGGGCAAATCCACAACACGACAAAGGAAGTCGGAGAGTGAGGGTGGAAAACTCTGCCACGCGGAAGTTTCTTAATCGCCTACAAGACGGAACAGGTTTACCACAAAAGAACGTAAAAATCTCTGCTACACTTTGTTACTCCAGTAAATAACCCTTAGAACCATTTGATATTTAAATAGTAATTATATTTAATATGTATAATTGTAGTAGTGCGCAGGAGTCAATAAGATATTGTTTTTATGGATAAATAAATTTATTATATCTTTAAAAACGCAATAATTTGTCTAAATAATTAACCCCCACGTTACCAATACACTTCTCTATAAAATATCGTACCATCCTCCTTTTTTTTAAAAAAAGTACGATATCTCTGTTCTATTAAAAATAAGTTTAATTTTCCTGTCTTCGGTTTCCGACTGTCCCGGATTACGAAAGAATTAACGTTGAGTCAGAGAGGAAATACTCTGGTTTAGTCCAATGGGAATCGGGGCGTACGCCGATGTAATTAATAGACGGGATGCGTCCATCCCAAGGGAGTTCCCCGACCAGACAGTCGGTCAGCAAACTAAACACATATTCATTCGAAAAAATCTCTCTTACAATCAACACACGTGGGGAAAAAAATCCGAAAATAATAACAAACAGAAAAATATCTCAGTTTTATTTGTTACTTCGTTTATTCGTCATTACAGTGGCTTTACTTTTAATTAACTTAATTATATTTAAAGCGATGAATACCAATTATTTACTTATTTAAACGCCCTATGTCTCGATTAGAAATTATATTTAGTTGCCCTGGAACACACGTAAGGTTTTCTGATTACTGAACTCAGGTACAAACTGTTTCATTACGATAAATTTTATCATTTACCTATATGGCTGTGTTACGTGTATTTCATGTCATAAATAATGGAATGAGACCAGTCACTACAATGCTGTTAATATCAATCCCCGCTGAGGGTGTGATAAACGTCAGAATTGACGAGAGCAATACATCAGATTGAGACGATGTTAAGAGTGGCGAGGTCTGTACCAGTAACCACACTGTTCCTTCATTTATTATCTCGCCCCCCCGGAATATCGATAAACGTCAGCTTTCATTCACTTCTGCTGTCGGGGAAACGTACTTGTTGCTGAAGGAAAGAAAAGTTTACGACTTCCTCTTCATATAAAACACAGTTAACAATCGAAAATTAATTCTTTAATAAGTTCCACTACAGAGGAGAAGCGACGTAATATAAATAAAGAACACAGCTAACAACGTTCTTATAAAGCGTGTTTCCGATCATTTTTAGACTTACTTTTACTTAAATTTCTTGCTCCTGAAACGTGAATTTTATTTTTGCACTTCATATTAGAAATGCAGTAAATTTATTTCTTCGATGTTGTAGATTAATTTTTATAATGATTAGTTGTCTTTCTTGTAGTACTTTTCCTGATTTTTAAACTACTGTTTTATCTCCCTGACCATAATTAATAACGTTTAAGAATTTCAGAGTTTCTGTAAGTTAATTATTGACATTCTTACATAATCGTCGAACGACGTTCTTAAATATTCTTCGACTAATAAAATTTCAAGTTATATAAAGTAAAATTTATATAAATTTCTTTGTTATTTAATTAAAATTGTGAAATTTACTAATTAATCAGATATATCTGTACTGTGGTGATTCATGACCCTTACATTCATCGGGTAAAGCAAAAATAATTTAGTTTTTGTTATTAGCGTACACAGGACATAAACGAGAATGGTTTGGTGGGGCCGAGTAGGCGGGAAACGTCACCGTCTGCAACATTGTTGATTGCCTGGAGTGCATTGTAGATTCAACAGTTGGTTCGGGGAGCTCTCCTGAGAAGGTCGGGGCGAGAGAGAGAGAGAGCAGTGGAGGAAACAATAAGCAGACAAGTTAATTTCGCCATTGTTCGAGAAAGAAGATTTTGTTTTGTAGTACGGAAAACAAAAAGAGGACATTTTGATAGAGATTTAAGCTGAAGAAGAGGCGCTAGAGGAGACGTGTTAAGCGAAGGAACATCCTGCACGGCAAACCAGGAACGACGTCACCAGGCCATTGTTAATATCTGGTAACGGCATTTTAACCCGGTTTTCCACTTAAACCATTCTCGTTGATTCGCGATTTTTAATACAATTATATCGTTCGTCACCCGCGTTCCCGCGAGCAGCCATTTAGAAGCTGCGTAGATTATTCTTTTTGCTTTACCGACTGAGCCAATTTGATTAAATTTTACTCGTAAACTTATATTTTCACTAAAATTTAATTTGAGTTAAATTTCTTCTGGAAATTTGATAACGTAATATTATAATTAAATGGAATATTCAAATTAAATACATTTTTTATTATTATTTAACAATTTGATTGTACAAAAAATATTTTTGTTGGTAAGGAAACGAACACCACAGTACTTTTTAATAAATCAGATAAAATTTTTGAAAAGTTACTTTCCTTAAGGTTATTGAATTTTCTTCATGATAATAAAATGACATATATTTACAAATCACTTTAGATTTTCTGTTTAACTTTCCACCCTGTTTTCGGGATTCTGGTTATGTTTGCCCATCTCCTGGTTCACTGCTAGTTTATCATATAATATTATTCGCGTTGTCTGTTCTGAAACGCGTCCTTCTCAATCGCAACCTTAAAATTCATCTGTAGTTAACCGACAACAGATTTTTTAGGATTCAAAGTTTAGAATCTTCTCCTCCTCCTCGTCAGTGATTACATTATGTATTTATTTTCAAACCCGTGACTCCATTTCAAGGCGGTTCCCCGACTCAAACAACGTAGCTCTAATATATTAAGTTAGCCTTTTGATGCAGCACACAGACATCAGAGGTAACAATTTGTGTCGCAGGCGCCCAAAACCTGTTCTTCACTGCTCATAAAGGAATCACCAGTGAATTGAGAAGCCAAAGTTATTGAGATTATTTAGATGAACTCAACTTCCACACATATGGAAATATAGAAACGATCAAATTTTGAAAAGGAGGTCTTAAAATATCACGCACAAAACATTTCTTGTTATATTGATTTCAATTTTCGAACTAGTTACTTGCATTACATGAAATTGATTCTTTTGCGATTTGGACATCTCGTTTACTGACTCAATCTCTTGCAACAAATCACCTGAATATTTTTATTTTCTATAAACACTCATAAGTAATAAATTTTCAAATTATTTATGCCAAAGATTCGTTATTTGACGTTAAATTAGTAAAAGTTAAGCAGTAGTTGTAGAAGGTAGTGATTTTACTTTTACTGACTTTTATGTAACAGAGTTTTACGTTGGGTTCAGATAACTTCAGAAGTTGTAAAATTGTAATTAGAAAAATATGGTTTTAAAAATTTTCGTGTGGTTTCTGTATGAATAATCTTCGCTTGGTGTATCGTCAACTAGATATTTTTAATAAAATCAAATGAAAAAAATAACATTATAGCCCATTTGAAATAAAAAATTATGTACTCTATAATAAATCTTCAATAGTCTGGAAAAAATAAGAAAACATATATTGGTGTAAAATGTTGTAAACATTTACTGATTAATGAATTTGTACTGATATTTTGTTAAAATTGTGAAAGAACGGAATAAACATTAAATGATTTCTGTTCGCCAAGAAGAATATTAAATTGTGCATTCAATTTACACAGTGCATTTCTAGGAGATGAATATTATATTTCATGGTGAATAAACATATTTTATTTTTAACGGCCCCTTTTTGCTTTATTATTTTTATAATCTAACTGTTGCTAGGCTGACAATTTAATACGGAAACAATTTGGTACATTTCGAAAATGTCTGGTGATTACACCTACATAGATCGGATTTTGCACTTTGATATCAGCTGCAGCTACACAGAAACAAAAATATATTATCAGTAAATGTAGGAAGTACAGGAACGTAATGCAACACTAGCTTTGCTGAAATTAATTAAGCCAGCGTGTGGCTGACTACTGTAATGGCCGGTGGAACAAAATTTAATTAACAGTATTAAATGTTGGATAGTATGCAACAAAATCACCAACATGGTTAAAATAAACAAGTAACTCGGTTTAAAATATAAGTTTAAATGAAAGAAATTATGGAATCTTTTTTTGGTCACATTACGTGTTTTCATTACCCAATGACGACGTCTTTTCGAAGCAGTGTTCTGATGAAATCATTATGTTGTACTCAATGGAATCATACTCTAAATGAGTCGTTATTCCTTTTCACGTAATTACAAATAAGGTGAAATATGTTAGGTTTCTCCAACAAGTGTCTACATTTTGATATGAAATTCTAAGTAACGTAAGCCTTTATACTGATTACATTGACAAGTGCAAAGAATAATTTAAATCGTGGACTATTTCCATTTTTTTATCATTCTCAGAAAAATTAGAAACAGAGTTGTGGGATATCTTCCAAAATTAATCAATGTGGTACTGAACTAAAAATAAGCCTGAATTATGTTTGTTCCATATTGTTAATTGTGTAAAAATTAAATAATAATAGTGACAAGTGAATCAAACTGAAAAAAATAAGAAATAAAATCCCTAAGGTTTGCTGATGATATTGTAGTAATAGTGGAGTCAGAATAACACTTGGAATGCATTATATTTGGCATGAACATGATCCTGGAGGAAGAGTACAACATGAGGATTAATAGATTAATAACCAAGATGATGGAGTGTAGTTTTGGAATAACAAGGTAGTTAAGGAATTACGCTACTTGTATAGAATAATAATCCGAAACGTGGACCACAGGAGTTGCAGAATAGAAGATTTCGAAATGTAGTGCTATAGGAGACTTCTGAAAATCAGATGGGTGGATAGAGCAACTAACCAAGAATTTCTAAAAAAGAATAGGGGAAGAGGGAACCGTTTGGAGTTTTGAGACATGACCGAAGGAGAAGGTCAATGATGGAATAAGCTAAGCAGAAGAGGGAAATGTGTTAGTTATGCATAAATGAAAGTCTTGCATAGGATAGATTGACATGGAGGAATTTCTAAAAAGAATAGGGGAAGAGAGAACAGTTTGGAGTTTTGAGACATGACCGAAGGAGGAGGCCAATGATGGAATAAGCTAAGCAGAAGAGGAAAATGTGGTAGTTATGCAGAAATGAAAGGCTTGCATAGGATAGATTGACATGGAGGTTTGCATCAGACCATTCTCAGGACTGATTACCACCACCACAACAACAAGTAAAACAAACTAAACCATAAACGTAAGTAATACCTCAAAATACGACTATATGAACGTGAAAATTGAAGTTTGAACAGAAGCAGGTGGGTTAAATAAATAGTTAAAATGAATCCAGAAAACTATTTGAGACCCATAGATTAACATTTATTTTCATAATTGTGATACAGATCAATACACGTAGAAGGATAGTCTAGGACATATATAATAAAAAAGGATGCATCTATGTTTGTATACGATTCAAAATAAATTTTAAAATCGTGGACAAATTGCAAAAAATGTTAATGCACAAACGGAGTTTCAATTAGAAAATTACAATGGGTGCGAGGTCTGTGACGTCATCGAGGAAAAATAGCTGAAGAGAAAACAAAATTATTTAGACCTTAATCAAGTTATTGATTGCTATTTTGGGCAACACAGCCTGTGTAGGAATAAAAGAGGTGGGTAAAGAATAATCACTGTTAAGGAATTATTTTGTATTTATGAAGTTTGTAAGTAAGTAAGGGAACTTAAAATGCAGACCTTTATTATGAATATCTTAAATGGAAGATTGATTTTAATGTAATTGTTGTCACGACAATGAGTTGCGAATATATATGTTTTCATATATTTATTAGTCAGACACAGACACAGAGTAGTAAATGTTTGGAGAAGACGTATTCCATAAAGCAAATGGACTCTAGTGTGACGCCTACGATGGACAAGGTCCCTGATGGCCATGAAATTGAATGGCTACCAGCACTCTCCCCTTCTCTCACGCTGGTACGTGATATGCCTTATGGCTTTACGACGCAATAAAACTAAACCTGCGTGTGATCTGGGGTTTACTCGTCTCCTTCCTGGCAAACATGTCACGCAGTCAAGGAAAGGGGAAAAGGGAGCAGCAGACAGAGAAGAGGGAGACGGGGAGGCTGATGTAATATCTTGTGACAAGTACTAATAGCTAGCTGGTATCTGCTTCTCCCCTCCGTACTACTATTACTACGCCACCTCAGGGGAAAAGGGACGAAGATGTGCCACATTAAAAAGGAGAAGGGGAGACAGAGAAGATACAGATTACTGTGGCGTCATGTGGTAGCAACTCAACACCTCGGAGACACGCTTCAGTGTCAAACCATTAGGTTCCGTTCGTCGGGAAATGTTTTGAAAGCAACGGATGAGCAAAACAGATCAACAACGTGTACATTATCCTCAAGCAACAACAGCCTGGCACTTGTGGCTCACTGGTGACGTCCATTGTTAGGTATCGATTAATGCGACCTGTTGAAGGTTAGATATTCAAAACTAATGAGAGTCAAAAATAATATTTTAGCAACGCCTTGAAAAGAAGTTAATATGTAGCATGAAACCGAACTAAGTATCTTAAGGTAAAGTTTAATGTAAGTAGTGTGGTGCGAGTTCTATATATTGGTAGGTGGGGAGAATGAATTTAAGTTGTGACAATTACTAAGGGATAAAAAATTTATAAGTTTTAATTTTAACAAATACGGATTTATTAAATTATATATTTATGGGGATCCTACATAGGGAACATGATTATCTCAGGGAAAGCTAAATGCTCAGTGGGTATATAAATCAAATATGGGGGGGAGGGCGTACACTTTATAGAGAAACGACCAGAGGCGAGAAACAATAAGGTGGGTTCATCACCACGGCGTCCTTGCTGGCTGATGACTGCTGGGCGTCGTCTTCCAAGCGTCGGAGGTAGGCTGAGCGTCGCTTTCTTCACTCCAGGACTAGTCGTCGACTCGATACTTCAGGTTACGTAGCCTCTGATGATTTCTTCAAAGATGGACGTATGGTTAGATCAGATTTACGTCCAGTGAAACTTAAATTTTTGCCTGACGTAACTATTTGAATTTAGTAATGTTGTTTTCTAAATGCGTCCGAAAATTTTTCTATAAAACTGCTCTCCGTCTCCTAGTGCACCCTGGTTTTGAAACCCACCACTCACCGCGGCTCTAAAAAATTTGACAAACCTGATATCCGCTTTAGAACTGACAAAATACAGGACTAAAAATATAGAATCTTAAATATTACATCATAAGACTTAATATACTCATCATCGGACCGGACTTTCAAATCCGGGAACCGGATGAGTATAAGAACCAAAATATGGACATCATAACATAAAATAGAATATAAATTATAGTAATAGTAAGATTATTCAAGTAATTATCTTAAACAAATTACATAACTCTGCTAATACAAATACAGTCATAAATAATTAGAGTATAAAATTAGTAAAAAAAGTTTGAACCTACAACTACTCGACCAACGCGTCATGGAGATCCGGAAACACGTGGGGGTCGTAACCGGAAAACCGGAGTTGTTTCAGAAACAAAATGTATAAAGGTGGAAAGGATGCGGAGGAGACAAAGAAATTAAGAATTCTCTCCTTCAGTCTCTCCACGAAAATAATATAATAATAAAACTAGTGTAACAGATGATGATGATCTTACATGCTAAAACAAATTTAAATATACGCATATACTTTATTATTGTATTCATACATATTTATATCTATGTAAAAAAATGTACCAACAAAAGAAAAATATTGTTAAACAGACCTGTTATTGAATCTAGAAAACAGGTCAAGTAAATTATTATCAATAAAAAAAATTATGTACCGAACCTTAATGTTTCTGTTTTCTGGCCGAAGAGATGACTGTAATTCGTCATTTAATTAACCTATCACGTTCATTCATGTTCCCGACTTCGTCCTGCTTAGATCTAAATACTTATATACATTACAAATAATAAATGAAAAATACAATTTAATTAATATAATGTGGTACAAGGCAATCGCGTACCACAGTAGATTATTTAAATTCAGTGATAGCAGGATATAATTTACAAATATGTCTAATATGATACTAGGACTTGTTTCTGAAAAAATAAAACTATTTTGTCGTGTAAGAAATAGTATTTCTGTAGACGCTAATCTTTATCAACACTGTTCTCTATTACAAATTGACAATAGTTTACTTCTTACTTAACGCCGCTTGATAAAATTAATTTTTTATTTGGTAATCGCACTTAAGTGTCATTGGAAGTTTTATAAAACATGTATAGAGCCCTTTCTAGATCTCAAGGGGTGACTGACCCACAGTCATTATAAACGATAAATTTAATAAATTCTTTAATGCATGATTTTGGCGTGGTTTAAATAATTTTATGAGTATTTACAATACACAATACAGACAGATGTAGTCTTTTCTCATTGAAATGGAACTGGCTTGAACTACCTACTTGTGACGTATTCGTGTATACTCTTCAGATACGGTTGCACGCAGTGTTAACACTTCCATTTCACTCGCATTGTTTGATTATTCTGACGAACTCATCAGATTATGTTGCGTCAAATCATGCGTTCACTGTAACGAAGTGCCATTGTTCCATTGTTTCTCATCACCTTCCTCATGATGTTACATACAATATTCAGCTTTATATTCTGGTCTAATTTCACTTCAAGATTTATGCTAGGTTGCTATTATCAAGCCTGACTTTATTACTTCCAGAGGCAATGGATGACGAATCTTATAGCAGGTATATTAAATGCAGGAGTCTGGACCAAGGCTCTAGCGTCCACCTAACATGTCGCTCATAAGCGTATATAAAATCCGCTCATAATCAAGATTTATAATAATAATGTTTTATGCTGCATTGGTGTGCTGCTACCTAAATTTCATATACCGCATATCAGAAATTTATTTAATTACATACTGTAATCGTTGAATCTAATTTCGTGTAATTTTTACGACAAGTTTAACCATCAGTACATTTCCAACTTATCTAAAGATATAATCAGTATTGTCAAGAATTAATATCTTAAACTGTCTCGTTTCATGTTTCGTTTGTTCTTTATTTCTTTAACAATATTTCATTGTTTACATTTAAAAATCTTTCAACTAAAATGGCTTAAACTTGAGAAAATCAAGTTAAAATTTAAGCTCCTAGCCAAGGACATGAGTTGATCAGACTCAAGGGAAAGTGAACTAGGGATATTTCCATAGTCGTTTCTTCAGCGACCGAAGAAAAGAGAATTAAGGATAGATTATAGGAAAAATTCGATACCTGAGGTTCTTTTACTAAGCCGTCAAAACGTGAACGGAATCAATGATGATAGAATTGAAGATAAATTTGAATAATATAGAAGACTGATCTGTACATAGCCCAGGAGCGTGTTGCTAGAGGTAAAGCAGAACAACGACTGATGTTTTTCTCGCTCTGAAAAGTTTCTGAAGTTTCCACCCTTCCATTCTAAAGTGAGAGAACAAATACAATTCGCGATTTAGTCACGTGTTTACCACAGGGGTCCTTCCCGTACTGGTTTGTACTGGACTCTAGCTGGCTTAGCATAATAACCTAACACTAGATTTTTCTTGTGGACGTCGCATGTTTACTCGAGCCTTCAAAAGCACTGTTTCTCACCAGCGACGTACGGTGATCATATTATAAGTTAGTGCTAGCCAGACTCCAACGAATTTATACTAAATTTAATAACTTAACATTTGAAAAAGAATCCGATTATTCATATCACAACTTTGTCTACATGATTTTGTTGTAGTTGGTGATAAGAATATAATAGTTTAGGAACATCTAACATACTTATGATTGAAATCACTCTGTACAAAGTTACTGAAATTAGTGTAAGTAAAACATATAAATTATCAAAAATGACGAGAGTATGCATCAAGAACACAAACTGAAAATAATGCGTGACATTGGCTATAAATTACTCTATTATACCATAAGTGTCAAAAATCTATTTCTGATTCGGTGTTGAATCAGTGACACGTCCCTATTTCTGATTCTGTTGGCGATACGAATGACAGATTTTTTTAGCAATTTCGTGCACTGTAATACATTTTATGATGTCTATATTTATAATTTTAAGGCTCGACGGAAGCCCCTATATATATTGTTTTGGAAAAATGCACGCACACACACACATGTATAAACACAAGCGCCACTATCAATTTATTTAAATTGCTGCCTGGCCCGGATTTCCGACTGATTCCCAACTCAATGGGATTAATATCGGCTTACGGACTAAACAGCCCGAACACATTAAATAAAATTCACCGAGCGACTCCATTAGCTCGGATGCCTGGCCTCGGGTCCCTGCACGTAAATTCAATCCCCGCCAACAACTAAAAATGGAGAGATATCTATGTATATATGTATATGTGTTTTCGCTCGCCGATACGGAGCAGGCTGATTTTAATTTCTATTCCCCTCGTTAATACCAGACGTAAATTTGTCAGGAAAAAAACCTGGGTAGGTTCCGAAATACAACAAGGATTCAAAAACAGTCTTACAGATACAGGAGTCCAACATGATGGACAGAAGTATTATTTAAATAACAATTTGCTTCGTGTGTGATTCCAGAATACCTTTGGATTTAGATTTAGATTTATTGTTGTTTCCATTAATCCTCGATTGAGGAAATAGGATACGTCATACATTAAAAATTAAAAATGAACAAAATAAAGTACATAATTAAAGACAAATAAACTTAAAATAAATTAGTAAAAGAAAGTGTAAATAGACAAAAGTCAACATAAAGACAACACGGCCACACACTGGGAAACACAAACAACCACACACTGAGGAACACGCAATGGAGTTTTAACTACTTGGACCAGGAATCTGTCCTTCCCTCTGTCGTAGCTCCAGGCAATACATGAAACAAACAAACAAAAGAACAGAAAAAACTGAATAGAAATTTTAAGATATGTGATGTGCTATTTTATAAGGCAGCTCATTCAACACTTTTTGCAGGAACCTTGATTTAAATACTAGAAGGACGATTAAGAAAATCCTGTACCGAGTAAAACGCGCCATTTAAAAGAATAGTTTTACTCTGCTTCACGAAGCTTTTGTAGGTACTATTTTTAACCTCTGGCGGAAGGCTGTTGTATAAAATTATCCCGGTATTGTGAATACTTTTCTGGTGTAGAGCAAGGCGATGCTTGTCCGACCTTAGAGCTGAACGATTTCTAGTCGCGTATTCATGAGACTCACCATTTGTTTGAAACAAATTAGTGTTTCGCTTTACAAACTTCATATATTTCATAAATATATACGCTTGGTAAAGTAAGTATTTGAAAACTTTTGAAGAAAGGTTTGCAACTCGATCTAGAATTCGTGCTAGAAAGTATCCTAATTGCACGCTTTTGCAACTTAAATATTTCATTACTCCTGGAGCAGTTTCCTCAATTAGAGATTCCATAGCTCATAATTGAATGAAAATACGCGAAATAAACCATTTTGACGTACCTTTTGTCAACGTGTTGCATTAGTGTTCTCAGAGAATAACAAGCTGAACTTAGTTTTCCGGAAAGGAAACACTAATGTAATTTCAGTGACCATTTCCTAAATTATGCTAAAAAATACCACAGATGATTATGAAAAAATGTTTCAAAAGCTTCTGTTGACGATAATCCTTGAGGATTTATTTATTTTTATGAGAATGTGAATAAAGATGTTTTATTCAATATATGCACTTAATATACAATTAGCTTAAATTTTATAAACGAAATAAAAATATATATTTTGTTTATTTTTCCATTAGATAAATTCATTTTATAATATATTGCATTTAAAGTAGATGAGTAGGGTGTGTTCAACACAATTGAGTGTTATACGTCTGTAAGCGCAAGGAGAACCCATATTTTTTAATTTATTTTGATAGAGTGGCAGAGGATGGCCTATTCTTAAATATAATTACTTATTTACTGTGTGTGTCCGTGGTCTGGTGGATGAGTTTTAAGACGATGTTCCCTCCAGCCAGGGTTCATGGCTCCTTCGCAGAGGAACAAAAGGGGTTCCGAAGCTCCCGGGGAATCGCTTTAATATTCGCCTCACTGTGCAGCAAGGAAGCTACAGCTACAGCTACAGCAGCAGCAGCAGCTAGCTGCTTGTGCTGATTAAGGGGAGATTTCTGCGTACCTCCGAGGGGAACAATAGCCGGAAAGGAAAGGAAGGGAGCTAGCTGCTCCAAGTTTAGCAGGACACATCAAGGTGAGAGCTTCTAGATTAAGAGGGTATCCGCCCCTCTGTAAAAAGTGAAGGGAAAAAAAATAATCTAGCGTCCGCAATGAAGACAGCTGAGGAGGTAACACTATGCTTTCTGCAATTTGAAGAACTTCTTTAGGCAGGAATTACACGGTAGTTAAGAAATTTATTAAAATTGTTCTAATTTGAAATGAATTAAGAAAATGATCATTTTAAATGAGTGAATAAATGAGTGAAAAACAATCTAAGGAGTATCAAAACATAACTGCATTTATTATCGATGAGAGTAATTGAACTAAATTTATTCGTTGGTTTCGCTAGTATCATGATGAGGAAGAAGGACACAACATAGAAGTTAATGTTTAATTGAGGACAAGAACAGATAAAAATAAATTATTTTGTGTCTTAATGAATTTATATCAACCTGAAGAGGATCTACATCAGGACCATACCATTTAGTTGTTTTATATCCTTTTTAGTTTTATTCTATTAATTTTTGTCTGTTGTGCCACAATTAAACATTAATTTTAAGTTACACACGTTTTAAATATTATATATATATAAAACACATAAATGAAAAATATTTTTATGTTTACATTGTAACGAAACTATCCTTTTTAGTTCAGACCTCTCGGATTCGAACGTGGCAGGCAGGGATAACCGAGAAGAAAAACCACATTTCAAAGTTTACAGAAGGCTTATTCACGTGAATAAAAGAAATACAGGAATCTTTTAAAAGTTCATAGAAACTAGTACAAAGGTGGAGCACAATTCTAGACTTCCGCCGCTGTTTTACTCCGAGAGCAGCATTGGCCTAAGGGACGCACTCGACCTTCCAGGCTGACCTCTAAAAACCAGAAGAAACTCTTGTCGTCCAAGTGCTCACACCCCAATTAGCTCCTCTCCACCTTTCTTCCTACGTTGCTGTGTATCTTGGTTTTCCGGCGTAATATCGTGACGAGGGACTAGGCGATCTAAGATTCGTTGATGGTAATAAAACGGTGGGTAATGAGGGCCAGGTAGACGTGTGAAGCGGTTGTAACGTCACAATATATGATAAAATAAAAATATAAAACAGTAAAAGACAAAATAACTACATTTAAAGGATAGCTCCTGATGAAATCTAAAAAAAGAATTCATATATATACTGTAACATGAAAAGTTACATTGAACAATGCAGGCCAGCTTGCGAGTTGCAATTGTTGAGGAACTGACGCAACCCGGGCCAACAATGTGGTCTGGCGAGACGTTGGGAGTCGTCATGGGGTGATGGGAGAAGCAGGTTGTGTCGGCGGGACGACGAGAGAATGACCACGCCCTGCAGATATAATTTTTTTTCATGCTCTGATTGAAATTAAAACTATTAAAATCAAATTTTGGTGTTTTTATGAAAAATACCTGGCGCCCTAAAGGAATTTAGAAATCCTCGAATACGGAGGAACGACGGATCTGCTACAATACATACATATACAGTGGATCTTTGAAAAGGTTTGAATTTCTACTCGTCTCACCGATGTAAAACTGAAATTTGATAGAAGATTAAATAAACTCTTTTATTACATAATTTGTATAAACTGCATTAATGGATATTTTGGTTACAGTTCTACTTATCTAAATACCGGTATTTATTATTATAAATTGAGTCTTAATCCAAAATGAATGGTAGTTACTTTCTTATCTAATCCCGAGCAAATGAAAGATCATAGTTTGTGACGACACAAAAATTTCATACAAACAAAGCAAAAATTAAAAATAACAGAAGCCATATACATAAAAATGAATATAAATAGAATCGTTAATGATGGATGTTAAGGAGGTGAATTAGGTAATTATTTATGCTGCTTGATCAGAGTAATTGATTTCAACTACAAGTTTTAGAAATATCTACTACTGAAGTAGCTTTGAAATGTTTACTAGTCATTTGACGAGCATCAGTAATGCTGACGGTTGAATATATATGGAGGACATTGACTAAGAGAAGTGATAGGTTAATAGGTCACGTTTTAAGACACGAGGGTTTTGTAAAATTAGCGTTTGAGAGAATTGTGTGGGGTAACAGCAGATTAGTGAGAATGTGGGTTGGGTTAGTTATAAGGATGTGAAAAGGCTTGCGCAAGATAGGTTAGCATGGTGGGTTTCATCAGATCAGTCATAGGACTGAATACCACCACAACTACAAAAAAGGCGTATAATAACGTATTGTGGGTCAATGTTCCACCTATAAACTTTATTCTATTAAACTATATTGATCCCATAAAAAATCTTATTTATCAGATATTACAGCAACATTTCACATACAATGAAAATACGGCATAGTTTCATTTCTATGGTTGAAATGGTTGGTAATATTCTTATTATATATGTTACTGTGTTGAATATTTTCCGGTTAATGTACTGACCCTTTTCTAATTTCATTTATTATCTACAGACTTTCCCAGAAGCTTAGAATTTTTAAGTAATTTTCAGGGTTTTTTTTTTATCAAAGGAGGTGCAATTATAGATTTTAAAAACGAACTTTCATTGTGTCATACGTCGATCATTTTTGCCAATTAGCCAGCTCTGGGAAACAAATCCTCATTACGTTTCCGTATCATACTAGCAATATGAACCAATATTTTACTCTCTCGGGTGGTTAATTGCCGGCTAAACATGTTAAAATGACGCCATGTTATTGTTATAATTATAATAACTACTGATAAATTATGTTCGGTAGCTAACTACATTACGAGTTCTATTATTATCAGCATAGTGACTGATAAATCATAGAGTCGGTTTTATTGCAATCTCGTTATCTCTGTCTGGGCGAAGGAAAGTCAATTGAGCGAACAACAGAGGTCGCTAATGAACAAACACTGACCCCACCTCACCCTCCATATAGACTCATAATGAAACTTCATTAACGAACAGCGGTCCATCCATAATTGCTGTAATTTAAACACGTCCTGATTATTAGGTGACGCAGGACAAATTGTGGAGCGATACCCACGTTAGCGACGACGGAGCGATCTGTAGACCACGCTATGAAGAGGTACAACCTTACGCTCATATTTACTACGTGAACTTATGTCGGAGGAAGAAAAAAATTTAACAATCTGCGACAAATGAAGACATTGGACTGACAGATTAGGAACATCAATGCGAGAGTCAATCTTCAGTAGAGTGAATTTAGAAATGGCTCCATGTTTTACCGAGGTTCCAATTTGATACACAGTGTTTTAGTGAAATTTTTGTGTATATTTCTATTAGCATATTAAATTGATTATTCGATCATATACCTACTAGACAACAAACTTTAGCAAGCGAAGGCTGTTCCATTTGAAAGACATGAAGGCAAGCCTCGTAACGCCCGTAACACCAGTTGCCACGAAATCTAAAATGGTCAGCTCCAGTAATGTGTAAATTTTTCATAGCTCCTGTTTTTTTTTCTTGTTGCTTTTCCCCCTTAGGAATTATCACTCCGTAACTTTGAATGCTACTGCCATTTGCTCCTTCACTCTCAATATTCCTCTTATAGTCAACACCTATTTAATATTGCTTGTCTTCTACCTGATCATATAACTTCACTTAATGTTCACCTCATTGCACCAATTGGTAGTTTCTTAATAAATAGTATACCATGGTAGCGCCAAATGCTGTGAATGTAAGACATTACTTCTGGAAGACATCAATCTTCTGTTTCCCAGCCCAGTTAAAATTAATATTTAGAACTACGGTAGCTGCGGCGTTCGTTGGCGAAAGTCAAAGGGTAACAATGTTAAGGTCTGGGAAAAGAAGAGATGTATTACTTTTGGCGGGATGGACACAGCGACGCGATTTATAATGTTATAAAGTGACATATGTAAGTAAATAAAGGTCTTGTTTAATTAGTCGCCATATATTAAATCAATTCCTGATTTTAAGAAGTTGCATTTTAGGAGCTGCAGGACGGATTATTCCAAGATTTACCACAAAGTAGTATTACTGTAATAGTGAAAAATATTTATGAAAAATGCAAAGAGAAGTTATACCATCTTCGGAAGGAAAGAGATCGTCTCTGGAGATCAGGCTATAGCAGGGGGAACGACCTTGTCTTGCTGAAAGTAAAATTACAGGCAGGAGATAATTTATTCAATAGGAGATATTGGAGGAAATATTTTTGTGTGGAACTACAGAACAGTTAAGATGGAATTATTAAAAATTCAGCATTTGGTAATCTCTATTTAATTAGAATGTGTTGTAAAAAGTTCAAATTTTCTATTTATATTTGGGTAACAAGCTACATGCGTGTGATCCTGAAACAGGTAACTCTCCTTTGATAGTATTGGAAGAGTATTTAAAATAAGGAATGTGGAAGGTAAAGCAAGGTAGACAAGGGTTGATTTGGGCCCACGGGCTCTAATTTTAAGGATCCTACCCGTTGATTCACCTAAAAGAGATGCTGGTAACATCCTAGAATATCTGCTTCAGTTAGGTCGGGCATTTGGGTACTATTAATCACGCCCTTATGAATGACGGGAGATGAGTTTGCTGTGGGGCCACAGCATTCCCTTTTCCTTGTCTCCACCAGTTTTAGGAGTCGGTTGGCCAATTGGTCCAATGGGACCAGCAGACAACTTACCGTATGCCCAAGGTCTCCGACCCAAATACATGCACCTCCTGAAAGAGATGAAGGTGCCTGTACATGTGACTACCTTAATACAAGAGAGAGAACGAGGTAAACCGCGTCATCACTCTATGGAGAAATACCTCCGAGAGAAAGCTCTCATAGGTATTGCCTAAACTTTATTTATTCTCAGTCATAGTAATTTTATTAGAAAGAAAACCGTGTTTAAACTCTGTGGGAGAGAGATTTCGTGACTCGTCAGCTACGTAATTAGTTTTCGTCATTAGTAACGAACCGGGACCATCTGAAGGTAAAGTAATTTGAATTTGTTACACTGCGTTTATTTAGAAGTTCTTTATTTCCATTTTCATTTCAAGTTCACTGAATAATGTTGGACAGAGTGTTTTTTATAAACATTTTCAAGATTTGCTATCTGATATTAGATCACGTTTACAACTCAAATTATATAGTCTAGTGACTTTCTATTTGGAACTATTGAAATATTTCCTTTTTACATTTAATATTAATCAGTCGTAAATAGTCTTAAGTAGTTCAGCTTTCCCTCTTATTTGCCTTTCAACTTTTCTGCTTTTAATATTATTAAATGCCACATTTTATACGCAAGGCAAATTCATTTTTCAGCATTTATATTGAAATGTGTTCCCCCGTTAAAACATTTTAGGGCATATTGTAATAATAATGAGAACTCTACCTAATATCAATTTTTAATGTTGTTATAAATATATATGAAACCACTTTATATAGACAAAATACAGATTTTATTAAATTATTACTTAGGAATTTTGTTCAGTATAATAAGACATAGGTTAAAGTTGAATAATATTCAACTAAAAGTATTAATTGTAAGTGACAATTAATTACGATGAAAGGCAAATTATTTAAATTACCAGATTTGTTAAAATAAGTATACAATATTACTCGAAGCAATTTTGAAAAAGAACAAAAGTCGAAGTAGAAACATTATTGTCATTGACTGTATCCATGAAGAGTTTTAACCGAAATGTTATTTTAGAATACACAGGAACAATGTATTGTCCACAATTTGAACTTGAAAATGTAAATTTGAGGGAATTAAAATAAATAAGTGCGCATAGTTTTACTTAATTTTGACATTTGTTTTAATAAAAATATAATATTTCAAATAATACTTTCTCAATCTAACAAAAAATGTTATTTATCATAAAATAATTATGATATTGAACTTTGTCTTATTTTTTTAGGAATTTTGTTCTATTTTTGTTCTACAGGACTAATATGGGTGTTTTTCAGATTTGGCAAGTATATTTTGTTACATATATAAGGGAGTTTTGTTGTATGAACTGGTTTGGTAAGATAATCATGTAAATTCACTGAATTTTTGGAAAGGACTGCATCGATAATTTTTACAGTATTCTTTCAACGCTCTGAAACACCTTGGATTTAATCTCCACCATTCATAGATGTTGTCCCGCTTACCATAGATTCATCAGGACTGAAATAGGAATTAATTATTAGACAAAGATCGTTTGCCCATCAAAGCCATACATGGTTGATATTTTTCTGCTAGCTCTTCGGCAACTGACGATCTTTCCCGGTGTGGTTCAAGGTTGGCAGTGAATTGGGAACGGTGGACGCATAATCACTCCGCTTGAGGGAATCAAGCTGGGATGCACATCCTGTGGGCCACGCTATGCATACATATGAAGTGAGCTTTCCCTAAGGTCTCAGGGGAACGTCAGACATGAAGCTAATATCCACAAGCTTGCGCAACGACCCTCTCTCTCCATCTCACAACACTCGCATCAAAACAGGCCAACAGGGTACGTATTCCTTTCCTACTTTGCCTAAAACCCTTAGGCTTGAATCGTCTGGTAGTCCTGATGTGCAACGCCAACGAATTAGAGAAGCAAAAACATGTAAATCACGTAGTTGACAGCTACATGCGAAAAGATGTCAATTTTTAAACCAACGGCTGAGGAAGAATACTGAGGTATAAACACAAGTTTCTTTTTTACTAGTCTCCGAGAGCTTTTATTCATAGTAATTCTAAAAATGAATTAGTTTGACATTAATCTCTTGGTCAACGCATGATTAATTGGCATAAAAAAATTATGAGCATACATAGACTACTACCAGGGTTAACTTAAAATTAGCCGAAATGATGACTGACAATTACTAAACGAGTCAAGATTTATCTGAGTACATGAAATAAGCATGACATCTTAAACAGTCTGAAAATTTCAAAACAGTATAAGACTGAATATTATCCCGGTTGTTTAATTAAGTTTAATTTTTCGCGTGATCCTAGAGGGAGTCCAAAATGCACGTGATACATTAAATAAATGAAAAATTCTCCCTTCATTAAACAAGCTTCATCAATCGTGTAACTTAAGGAAGAGAATCATATTCCTGTTCGGTTATTTTAAATTTGAGATATAACGTGTACCTTTTCTTAACTATTTAAGAGAAATATTTGAAGATTTAAGGGGTTGCGTATAAAAATCTTTTATGTATATATTGTGATAAAAAACGCGGATTTTGTGGTATTGTGGCGTTATGAGGCGCAGTTTGGCCAACAACAATGTCTAGTCGGCTGAAAGATGGTGATTCCCCGCGGGAATCTCCCTCGGGGCGTGTGTAAAAGAACGATGGTGAACCCCCGCGGGAGACCCCCGCCGAACGTGTGCAAAAAATGAGGGCGGGGAACCCCGAAATTTTGTGAAATAGACCTATGAAGGGGAATTCCCGTCGGAGGATTTAAAAGGGGAGCCGATGGGTGGCTCGGGGTCAGAGGGCAGATGAGTGGAGGAGAGGACGGACGTGATCATAAGTCAGATGAGTTGAGGAGAGGAAAGACGTGGGCAGAGCAGATCAGAAGTCAGATGAGTCAATCCCGGCGTAAAAGTCAATAAAGAAATTGTGTGTAATGTATATATGTATATAAACATATCGCTTTTATGGGACGAGTATTAAAAACCAGCGAGTACTTAACAATTAAGATGCATGTAATATCTATTTTCTATTAGAATTTCACATTGAACAACACATCAAAACTGAATCGTCGCTATTTGTATTTGATTCAGTTGAATTATGTCAAGCTTGCGTACTCTTAAACCGAAAATAGAATGAAATAAACCCATTTAATTGAATCTATTCGCTGTCCACCGAGTGGAATTAATGGAAAAACTTTTGTGATACGAGTGACATCTGGTGAAGACTTTTTGAAACTACCTTTAGTGGTGACCTTTTTTGGCCCCATGAGCACTATAACACCAAAATGTCTTCAAAATCGCATCATAAAGAGTATAAGAATTTATACCGCACAAACTTGAAATAAAGAACATTATTGTACGTGTGAAACCTTGAAGGTGGATTCATGTTTTTTGGACATATTCAAACATTAATTTTGTGAAAATCACATAAAATGGAGTATCGTAATTCTTATCTGAGCGTTGCTCCTAATGTAGTTGTATTTGCATTTTCCGTTATGTAAACGCCAGACGAATAGATCGAGGTGCAATTCAGGCTGTCTGGATTACAATTGGCGAGGCGAGAACCATATGTAAATTAATACTAAAATATGAGATAGTCTAGTAAGTCCCATTATGATGTGCAAAGGGTGGAAGAGTGTATTTTAGAAATAGAGTGTATTTTGGAAATAGATAAGGAAGACCAAGACTAGAATATGGCCATTTATGGTCTGCCACAGCTATGAGATGATGATTAACCCAGGATAAATTAGAACTAATTTGCATCAAAACCAATTAACACCACCACAAGAACAACCGTTTAGTTAATAAATATAAATTTCTGTTACAAATATTGGGTATTTATCACATTTATTATACATAAATGAATCATTATCTTATGAATTTACAGTTTTTTAATTGATGAAAATTAAATAACTGTTTCTCTCACTGAATTTATTTTATTATTAGAAAACTAGTTGGTTGTTTAAATTCACCTGGGTCAAAAATAATTATTTTGACATTATCTACAACGCTAAACTGATAAAAATAGGATGAAATTTTCCTTGTTTGATATCACACAGTGTGAATTGGCATTTACGTTATTGGCTAAAATTTTCAACAACAGTAAAAAAAATAATAAAAAATATGGAGCACTACTCCCGCAAAATAACTTTTTTTTTTGAAAAAAATATATGTATATAGCCGGCCTGAGCTCGAGTGGTGTGCAATATTTTCGCATGAAAGTCAAAGCCGGAAAGCAAATAGATTTGATTTACCAATAGAATCTCTCGCTTTTGTCCGATAATCCTCCGGGACAATTTATGGCGTGCATAAAAGCGAAGCAGCCACCGACCACCACATCCTCTCTGTACAGTGCTTCTATCTCTCTCAATTAATAAATACACACGCCCGTAGTCCAGCTACTTGAAGCCTCAAGTTCTTAAAATCAAGCTAATGGCTTTCATCACGAATAAGGTAAAGAGAAGACAACTATCAATGACGAAAGATTTGTACTTACATCTCTCATCATAATGTGCGTTCGAGAAGTCTCAAGTAATAGTTCATAAAATATATAGAATTTTTATGATTCTATTTAATGACTCCTCTATCCTTTAATACAAACTCTTTTATGAACACTCAACGAATAATATGCTTTCCAGGGATCAAATAACGTTTTGGTCATTGGATCTGAGCACACTATATGACACACTTAAGTTAACATCAACCGACAAATACAACACAAATAATTTTTCTCTGTAAGTTTCTTATGTCCGTTGAACGTCAATTTAGACCGTCCGACCTTTTAGACAGTGTAATTAGCTCCTAAAGCAATCTATTACCAATTATATCTCATTTTTCTCCACGCTGCTGCACACTCTTTATCTTAAATAAAATTTTTCCTGACATCTTTCTACGAGAAAAATCTTTCCCAATTAATATTGTAATTAAATGTTGGCAAAAATAAAGTAAATGATGAAGTAGCTAGGTCTTATTAAAAATGCAAAATAGAGTGTGATGAAAAAAACCCAACAAGGAATGTCTAATAAATAAATAGCCGTGAACCTGCATTGGCACGGAAGATGATGAACGATACTGAAACTATCATCCAAATTTTACTGATATATCATAATACGCAGATAATATGTCTGTATAATTGAACACTTGACCCTGTAAAATTATAATATTAACTTGTCTTTAATTTGTTTAAGAATTTTGGTACGAAAAAAATTCTGACGCTCGCCTCTGGGTTTTTCAAGGATCTAATATGCCGAGGCACATTCATCTATTTTAGGAGGTGTATGTACCGGGATCGAAGACCTTGGTGTCACAGTAAGAGTTGTCCGCTGATCCCATTGGAACAGTCGGCCAACTGTCTCCTGAAACAGGTAGAGACACGGAGAAGGGAATGCTGTGACCCCACAGCAAACTCTTCTCCAGTCATTCGGAAGGGCGTGAGAATTAATACTCAAACGCCCGACCTACCTGTCATTTACTTCCTCCAGATAATCAACCCCTTACATTACACATGGTAGTACTCAACAACTCATGATTACTCACGCGATTCACTGTTTAAATCGCAGTTTGAATTAATTGCGCCTATACTTAAACACGCGCTACAAGAAATGTTACTTATTTTTTTAAAAAAACCGTTATCATCTTACAGGAGTGTTTGTAGATTTGAAGATTTGGGATCAGCTATATTTATGTTAATTGCTTAATTTATGTAAGTAGTTAATAATTTCCATTAAATATATTATTTTCAAACACTCTCACCATGGCGTAATTTTTTGTCTATTAGTAAAGCGTTTTTATTTCCAAGATTTTTAATATTTTATATATGTAATGAGCTTCAAAATTAATGTAAGGAATAGTAATACGTGTTTAAGATGAACAATTTTAGTATTCTCAGTTAACCAATGGAGTCCAGAAGTAATTGTTTTACTGTGGCAATGAACCCTAGAAACAAGAACATTTTTAATTAAACAGCATCTGCAATTTAGCTCAAATCTTACATTTGGTGGCTCCTAATTGTAGACCGAAGGTTAATGAAAGATGTTTGAAGCACGTTTTGTGCAGTTCGACGATACATCAAGGTCCCCGTAATTACGTCTTTGACCTGGTGAATAGGTTACAAGCCTGTGGTGCAGATTGCTTCCCCTCGTTGGTTGGGATTGACAATACTTCACAGCGGACAAAACACCGGACAGGATACAAATAACCCTATTCGTCCCAACGGAAGTCTGCCTCTTTCAAATTGTTTCACGATTCATTGTTCTGTTAATTTTAGCCATCCCACTCTAGCTCATTTATTTAGCTTGATTTGTACGTGTGCTTAGCCTTTTTTAACTGGCCTTTTGTCCCTCAAGGCATCTGTGTATACATTGTTTGGAATTATTTCTCCAGGCGATTTAACATCGCATGCTGGTAAAAGCCATCTAGAGGCGAAAATATTTATTTAGGAATCACATAAAACCTACATCGTCTACCGCTTCGTATTTCGTAACAATCGGTGATACGGTTATTAACGAACTGTTCCATATCTGTATTTTTTTTGTGTAGAATACTTAACAACTGATAACATTTGATTCGATTTTCAACTAATATAATTTTGTGGGACAATATCACATTTTTAAATATAATAGAAAACTCTTTCTTATTTTCTAGGGAGCCTTGACCTGTCAACGGTTCAACAATATAATTCCTAAATATTTTAAACTTTTATATGCGAAAAAAATTATTGTTTCGTTTCATTTTAACGTGTTTTGCTTAGCAAAGAAAAATCCTTTTAACTAATCAAATAAAAATCCCAGCACTCCCTCATCCAAAAAAAAATTATAATCACATGGTAATTATAAAACATGCAAAATACTTCGTGAATTAAATATCGGTCCGCATTAAAAATTCGACAACTGTTTGCCCATCTGGGCTGACACATTCACTCACTAACTGCAAATTGAGTTTTTAAAGAGACAGAATATGAATATTTTATATGTAAAATGCAGATTTTCATAATCACTTCATAGGAAATAAATCCAAACCCAGCTATGTATCAAATTTTAAATTAAACAACTCAATTAATGTTGTTTTTTTTAAAAAAAACTGTTAACATTAAATTAAACTTTCCTACAGGGTTTCCTAGAAAACAAATTAAGCCGTAGTAATTGCCCTGGATTGGGAGGAGGAACGTTAAATAATTTGAGCGGCTTATTAAGAGTTCATGGTAACATTTTTCAAGAAGAAGCAGAACGATTTTCCGGGAATACTTCAATATAATCACAGAGTTAGTAATACTAACGCGGTTATTGTTTAAAAAATTTTCTTTTAATTAAGAACAAATGTATCTTTCATTTACAGAAAAAAGTTCCAAAATTGTTTGCGTATAAGAACAATAAAATAAAACGTGTTAGCAGAAACACAGAGAAATTTGTAAAAACTCATATAAAATATTATTGGCAACAAGAAAAAGACAATGGTTCCTATGAACTGTGAACTTGGTATTTCTCATTATGACGAACAGAGGAAAATTTTAAGATGAAAATATTAACCTGAAGAGAAAATAGTGTTGGGCGGAGAAAAAACTTGAAGCAAACTAGCAAAAAGTCTGAAAAATATGGAAGGAAGTTAGAGAAGCACATTAGTAGTTTAACATAGTGTGTGTGTGTGTGTGTTAATAGTCGCATCAACTGCTAGGAGCAGTATTTTACGTTCCAGAGAAAGTTGTGAATTTCGTCACATGAGCCAATATTATTTCTGGAATTTTAGACCTGATTCTTTACGTTTGGAGAATATATGCTTTTTCCATGTTAGTAGTCTATCTATTTTGTTGTATATAAAAATAATAATATACATAATTATCCTCGCAATAATTGATCCTTTGGGTGACGTAGCACATAACTTTAAAATATTAACAGCCGCTATTGCACGGAACTGAAAAGATTAACAAATGCTATAAGAAATTTTACAATGACTTTTATTTGTTTATTTGAAGACATTACAATGAATAATTACTTTGTGATGCGTAGATTATGGATTAGTCGTTGGCAAGGTATATTTTAAAATTTAGTAATTGCTAATATGAGAATAAAATGGAAAATATATAACTGTAGTAGTTAGATCAGACTAATTATTTATACTTTTCAAAAATCAATTTTCTTACAACAAATGAAATTGATAAATAAAAATACGGCTACATATGTCAGCAAACAAATTTAAAGTCCTACTATGCGTTCTTACATCATTTACTATCTATTGTTGCAGCAGGCTAGGAAAAAATGAACTTCTTTGGATAGTCGATAAAATGTATATATAAATTGGTTTTATTTCTCGTGTAAGGTATATTTGAAAATTTAGTAATTACTAATATGAAAATGGAAAGGAAACTATCGAGATTTGTGTCAAAACCGGTGTAAGGCGAGTTGCTGTGTTACAATAGGATATATAACATGTACAAATTTAACCATAAATGGGGGGAAATGTTTATTATGTTAAAATATTGAAAATATGTTTATTCCTTCTCTTGTACAGGGGGTATTTTGGACTCTATCGACATACCGGGACTGTATGTGAGGTACATAGTGTGACGTTTTCGATGTCGGTTTAGTTATGTGTTGACCAATAATTAAATATTGTACCGGGATAATATAAATAAATACCCGGGCAACGCCGGTCCCCAGCTAGTTAATATAATATATTCAGAGCGGAGAATACTAATTGTCTGACGTTTATCTAAACCGTTAGATCGTTACGTTTTAAATTTGTACTATTTCTACGTCTTGTGAAAACTGTTCAGTTTCGTCAAATTAGAATACTTATAGGCCTTCTTGTTCATTTCTCTATAGAAAAATTGGGAAAACATATTATTATATTTATTTTCATATAAAAATTTTAATTGTTTGTTCCGATAAAAAGTCTAGGCAAGGAAGCATACACGCAATAATAGGAAACAGTTCAACGTTAGAAATTAACTGATTTGACAACACGTTACTCACTCTAAGGTGTTGTCTTGTCAGAGGAGAACCCAAGCTGTGAACAGAATAGGAGAAAATAAACGAAGCAACGGAGTGTTTAATTGAATCACGTGATATGCGGGACGGTATTTGAGAGGGAGAGAAGCTGAGAACGGAGGGTTGAATGAAGACGAGGCCTTGCATTTCCATTTTGGTTGGCGCAAAACATAAAGTTGCAGTCCCGCTTTTATACTACTTAGTAGACTTCCGCAACGGTAGTCACAGGAAGAGAGGAAAAAAGGAAGCAGGCAGCAGGGTGTGAAAACTGATAGTACATTTTCACAGAGTGGTTAGGTGGTGCGTGTACCCAATGCCGTGTGCATGGATGCCTCCAAAACTCCACCTCCCTCCCCGCTCCCCGCGCTCATCTACTTTAGGATAAACTCACACAACTTCTTCGCCCCAAACCTGTATACTTTGCTACTGCAACCGGAAAGAAACTCCAACTCTGACGGACTAGTCAACCAAAAACTGAGCGATGCTTCTTTAAAATTGTAGTTAGGGAAAGAGAATTACAGTTCCCTGCTATTTTACAGAACGTCGTTGTTGTTGCGGTATTCAGTCCAAGACTGGTCTGATGCAACCTACCTTGAGCAAAAAATTTCATTTACGCATAACTTCCACATCTCACATTCTCGCTAATCCACTTGGCGAATTCCATTCTAGGCCTCCCTCTTCTGCTCTTACCCACACACTTCCCTCTAATGCTAATTTTACAAGAACCTCATGTCTCAAAACGTGGCATATTAATATATACCATCTCTTAGTCAACGTCATCCTTATTGTTCGCTCTTCCCCTATTCTGCATAAACTTCCTTGTTGGTGATTCTATCCAACCATCTCATTCTCCAATGGCACCGCAAACCTTAGGGATTTTATTTCTTCTCCTTGCAGTACGATTCCTTTTCCATATTCCGTTTTAACTTTCTTCATCGCCTGTTCCTTTCTGCAACTCCTACCGACCACGTTTCGCACCTATATAACGCCAAACTCCACACAGACATTTTTAGCAACGATTTACTAACATTCAAACTTATATTAACCAGAAGTAAATTCCTCTTTTTTACGAAAGACTTCCTTGCTGTTCTATCCTACTCTTTATGTCTCCTATACTTCTACCATCCCTCGTTATTATGCTTCCCAAGAAGAAAAATGTTCCTTAACTAACACGTTTGTTATTGCACTGTTTCCCATACTACACTCCATTACCTTGGTTTTCCCTCGATTAATACTCATATTGATCTATTTTTCCAAGACCACGTACATGCTATTTACTAAGGATCAAAGTCTTCTTCTGAATCCCCTAATACTACAATATCATCCGCAAACCTTAGGGATTTTATTCGTTCTCCTTGCAGTACGATTTCTTTTCCATATTCCGTTTTAACTTTCTTCATCGCCTGTTCTATATGTAAGCCAAACAGCATGAGCGATAGACTGCATCCTTGACTTGATTTCTGCTTTCTTTCCGATTTAGTCTCCATTAAAATTCATTTGAGTAACTGATGTGGTTTGTCGAAAAGCACAGGAAACGTCTTACGTAGAGATATTGTTTTGTCTATTTTTATATTGTAACATGAAAAGTTACACTCAACAATGAAGGCCAGCTTGCGAGTTGCAATTGTTGAGGAACGACGCAGCCCGGGCCAACAATGTAGTCTGGCGAGACTTTAGGGAGTCGTCATGGGGTAGTGGAAGGAGCAGGTTGTGTCGGCGGGACGACGAGGAATGACCACGCCCTGCAGATATAATTTTTCTCATGCTCTAATTGGAAATTAAAAACTATTAAAATCAATTTTTGGTATTTTTTATGAAAAATACCTGGCGCCTTAAAAGAATTATAAATCCTCGAATTCGGAGGAACGCGGGATCCGCTACAATATACACAATAAATATATAATAAATGATCTAATCAGCCTCTTTGTCAGTATTTTTATAACTTAAATATTTCGACGTTTCGTTTCTCATTTGAGATTCTTCAGGTAAGCTGTTAGCGGTGCGTGGAACTCATGGAACCAAGTAGAGCTAACAGCTAAAGTTTTACCTGAATAAGTCTCAAATGAGAGACGAAACTTCGTAATAATTACTATTTATATTATGAAAATACTGACAAAGAGACTGATTAAATCATTTATTATAGATTTAATTGTCAGAAAAATTATTTTATTATACGCTAAACTACAAACCTACTAACTGTGTCTAACTATAATCTAAATGATTTTATGGTGTCGTTAAATACATTTTTAATTTTTAAATATATATTAATGTTAGAGCAGCAAATTGTTTATAAATTAAAGTTGTTTCATTAACTCCTGGTTTCTTAAAATTTTTAAGTTTTTCTTTACAATTAAATAAATCATCACTTTTTTATATTCCCGCTTTTTTCGCATCAAATTTTTGTGTTAAAAATGCGTTCATTTAAAGGACAATTCTGCTAAGTACTTACCTTATTATCTACGTACTTCCTTCTTCAGTTACCTTTCTCTGGTAGCCTCAAATACAGAAGTTTTTATTATTATCCTGATATACTGGTTTAACGTCCCCAGTAAACCTTCATGACATTACGTCATGTTCTTCATGCGCGGTTTCCTCCCCCAACTCCCAATTTATTCTTTTATGACTAAGTTGTAAGAAGGCTCGTCTCTCTTCCGGTTCTCTCGTTTTAAAGGACGTTCACCCACTCTCTCGTATGTCTCTCATTTCCGGAATTGAAGTTTGCGAATACAGGTCTACGCCTCTCTCTGCTTTCTCTTTTCTGGTTCTCCCCTTTTTCACTACCTCTTTCAATGACACTGTTTCGTGATATTTCATTTTTCTGCAATGGTGCATATTTGTACTTTTCCCTTACTTATAGTAATAATAAATTGCTTTACATGAAACTTCCCACATGTAACAACAGAAAATGCAATTATATTCTCTTCTGTTGCTTTTAATTTAGACGAGCGTCCTATTATACACTTAAAAATGGAAAACAACAACAACAGTGGAATAAAATATGAAAAACTGTTTACGGAAGAAAGTAAAACGAAAATATTCTCAAACAAACACAATTTTTTCTTACCTATACTTAGGTTTCATTGTATTTATTTGCATTGACATTCACATGTTAAACTTCTTTTATTAATAATAACTGCATACTTATATGTAACTAGAATGACTGATTATTTTCAGAAAATACTTTAAAATTTCATGAATACCGAATTGAATTATTCTCCATTTTACTAATAATTTTCATTAATATTATTGTAAATTCAATATGTACATGTATACTTTCCAAGACACGAACACAATGCAGTGATGCGATTGAAATTTTCTTTCCATTTCCCCCCAAATTAAGGTGATTTTCAGTCGATAATTTCTCAATTTTTAGAAGAAAACTACTTAAATAACGCTTTAAATTAATCTGACTTAATATTATAAATAAAACACAAATAATAGTTAGATATTAAATAGTTTAATTAAGGTTTCGTCCCCAACTTTGGGGACCTCATCAATTCATTCCACAATTTTTTTATATAACTACATATACATAGTTGAATGTAAATAAATAAACTTGTAACGAAGTAGTTACTTGTAGTTGAAATATTACAAAATTTGCTGTTGCTGCAGCAACGTCTGGCGTTAAAATGAGGAAACCAATTAAAACGAAACAGATCGCAAAACTTAAATTTTTGTAAAAGAACTTTTTTTTAAATTAAGAATTAAATATCAATAATGTAATAAAGCACAAGTACATCACCATAATAAGTCAAGTATTGATTTAAAATTTTTGCGTATCTGCTTTCGTATTATAAAGAATTAACATTTGACCTTATACGTAGCATTTCATCAATCTAGAATAATATTTAGTTTATATGTCTAAAATTTTATCACTATCCCAATAGATCCTGTGCTTTTCTAACATATGTTTAGTTAATACAGATTGTTTTTCTATGTGTTT
Organism: Eucriotettix oculatus; assembly: GCA_034510155.1. NCBI lineage: Eukaryota > Metazoa > Arthropoda > Insecta > Orthoptera > Tetrigidae > Eucriotettix > Eucriotettix oculatus. Next base: position 62,950,168 of record CM067381.1, read on the forward strand.
GCGAAATGTTCTGTAATTATCGTTTGGAGCTTGCGTTAATCTGACCCATGTAACCTCCTTTGTAATTTGAGCACCCACAAGAGTTTACATTTCTTTTCTTATCAAACTTCTATGAGGCTGAAGCCTGAGAAATATTGACCTTTAACAGTATCAGATTGCTTGATAATTATTCATCCCGACCGTCCATTAGGCGAGAGAGGGATTAAACGTTAGATTACATGAATTTCAAACTAAAGATAAAATTATATTATTTTACGGTTATAAATAAAAGGGAAAAACTACGTATTTTAAGTCTTGTTTCTGGTGTTCGTATTACTGGATAAAGATGTTAAAATATGAATTTAGGTGATTTTATGACAATAGACACGCCATACTGCACAGAATTAAATATGGCTGATATCCCTATACGGGTTTATGCATGCTGACAAATTTGCATGCTTTTTTACAATGAAAATGTGTCTACATTTGTGCTTGGGTTTTATCAATGACTTCAGTATTTGTATCCGGGTTTTAAATAATGTGCACTAACGGTTTGTTTTACCATATTACCCATATATATTCCTGCGAAAGCTAACTGCAATTTAATATTTTGTCTGTTTTTTGTAATCAATTAATATTAAATGTTTTAAAAATGACTGTTTTTACAAATTTTGTTGTGAATCGTGTTTTAAATCGTTCAGTATACTTTTTACTTTCTATATCCATAATTTTTTGTTAACTTTGATGATACAGTTTTCGATTTTTACGGGATTAATAATTATTAATTTTGTGAGGATAAATAAATTATGTTTAATTTTACGGTTTTAAATAGAGTTTAGTTCTGTCGTTTTTGCTCGCTAGCGGGAACCTTGCCTTTCTCGTTCCGACGGAAATACTAAGCAGGCTTCTTAACTCTCGCCTTCACCTTCCACCCGACGAAACCACATGTGCCTGCTTGGGAAACGCACAAAAAGGTCGCAAGAGGAAGGGAAAGAAACACAATGTGTTGCATTTTCTGCACAACACACTCTCGGTCTCGCTGTCTTTCTCTTCGTTTCCGTTTCTTGCAGCTTGAATGCTTCTTTTTGGCAGAGGAGGAGGGGGGGGGGGAGGTTGGATAGTAAAGGAACGGAGAGAGATTTTTGCCGCTACGGCATTGATCTGGTGGACATACAATCGAGGGGGTTGGCTACTGGGAGTTTGCTTGAGATGCCTGTGCAAATATAAGAGAGGGGGACTAGGTTTCCTCGGGCACTGAGGTGTTCTTCCATTCTAACAGGTCGCGACCCTTGCAGTAAAGGAATAGATATCGTCCGGTTTTCCAATACATCTGTATTCAAGTCCAACCCGAAGGCTAAATATATACGTACACTCAGAACGCTGACCCTTCTGTTGTAAAGGATACATAATAAACTGCTCGCCCTTCCATCAAGTTACAGGAAATGATATACAACCTATTCTATAGGTCATGCAATGACAAATTGTTCAATGATTTTAAATAAGCCAAAATGTTCATACATAATTCTTTTACCTAATGCTAATGAGATTTTACACATTTATATAATGAAGTTCTTCTACAGGAATACATAACACTTTAGATAGCTGTATTTTCCAAAAACTACTGTATATTGTAGCGCAGTAGAACCCGCGTCCAATGTTTTATTATAATTTACGGGAACTTAAATACCAAATATTCCGGCATGAGCAAGTCGCTTGCCAAGAAGAAGGGGGTTTTCCGCGCGCCGTCTTGGCGACTCGGAATAATAACAAAGGGACTGCGGCTGACACCTGGGCCATAAAGCTCGGTCACTTCGTCGCCGGTTTCGTAATGTCCTAATCTGCCTGGGAATTTGGTGACCGGGTGGCGTGTGTTCCTCAAGTGAAACAAGGGATATGATTGGAGAATATCCATCCCTGCCACCTTAGTGATAGGTGTCGGATAAGTGTGGACAAGGCTGGCGGAGACAATTTTAGAGAGATTTTTGGTTGGTGATACAAGGTGGTGGCGAAAGGAGATTGGCAGCAGAGTGGTGGAGAGAGGAGATTGGTGAAGTGGCAGCGGAGACCATGCTTTGATCAGTCCAGGAAGCAGGGAAGAAAGGTCTTAAAAACAAGGGAAGAAAGAGGAAAAAGTGGTGTTTCCTCAATTTGGCAGCAGCTATTGACGACCGGCCACTTCAAGTTTTACAACACGGAAATTACAGCGAGACGCCTATGAAAACAACTCATGAAATAAACAACGAAAAAATGTAGTCAAAATGTCAGAAACAATTTAATATAATAAAAAAAAGCTCTAAATTTTGTTCTTATTATTGGAGGCGCAAAAATAGAACAAATTTATTTATATGTATTTTACGTGTTTGAATGCAGAGATATGAAAGAAAATTATTTTATTGAAACTATTTAAATTAAAATACAACTGTGTGAACATAAAGTGATAATAACAATGTAATTTCAATTAATAATTAAAATTTTGTAGAGAAGTTTCTAAAACCTTTTGCTTTACACCCAAAATGTGGCCGAAATGTGTCTTTGTTAGTTAAAAATTAGAAATGAAAATTTTTTAATATAATTTGAATTGGACTAGAATAGCCATTTATAATTAAAAGTTATGAAAATTTAATTTAATAAAATTTTTCACTTATCAACACGTAGTGATTATTATATTTTTCTAACTTGATCAAAGATTTTTGCTGGATATTTTATATTTCAGCTTAGTTATATTGAAGCATAAGCTATAATTGTAAAATAATTTTTTCATTGTTCTAAGACTGCCATAACTTCAGAATACAGAGAGCACATGTGAGGGTATTATACTAATGTAGTGTTTTATCATAATACAGCACATTTATTGTATCTTTCCAAGAATTATTTTGATCCCGTCAAACTAAAGATAATTTTATGCATAATTATATTTTACTTACTCCATTCAGATAAGAGAAGTGCTATTGTGGTTTGTAAATGACCGTGTTTGGATATTGACGCTATTAGATTCGATTAGCCAATAGTGCGGTGATGCGATGAGATGATGATGATGCTGTCCATCACTGACAGACGGGTCCTAGATGACTGGATCCACTGTAGCTTAGGACAGGACAGTTAGTGCTAACCTCTCCGGAGATCTAATTGAATGTTACTACTGCTATCTGGATTGCTACACCTGACTAATGAAACGGCCGCCTCCTGCTGGACACACATTAGTTTCACTCACACAGCAACACCGCCAGTACACACGCTAGTACACACTCTCAAACATCCATGTGGGCTTCATGGACTCTGGAATCAATTAGGCTATGTTGTCATATAGAAAAGGAATAGTGCAAAGCCGTTGGGACTGTGACTGATCACAATAAATCCGTGCGATGTATAAATAATAACTAGCAGCCTGATTTTATTGTTTTACAATAACTAGGATTAATATGATATAATCTGTTACGATTTACCGAATAAAATAAATGGTTTAATTAATTACCACTTATCTATGTGACGTGGCGTTATGAGGAGCCCTGTTTGTAAATTTTGATTCTTAATTAGTTCGCACACAATATTCTGTCTCTTACTGAAAAAATCTATTTGAGTAAGTAAACTTCTCGTACACTTTTATCGAGCAAGTAGTTCTTTAGTACTATTTTTACTACTGAGTAAATGGTCATGCCTGTGTACGTATCTGTACTAGCATTGTGCAGTAATTAATTCGCTAAAAATTTAATTTAAGCAGTTGTCAGACTTTCTTATCTATTATATCTAAGAAAGATTTTCGAAAGTCTGATTATTAGAGGGAGATATATGTAATTGAGCTATGACAATCTCTTATTCATTTTCTGATACTCATCATGTTTCCCATATCTGTAATTTTTTTCTATTCCTACTCCTAGTTATGGAAATATCTCACTGTGACGTCACCACTCACTCCACTACAAACTCAAGACGTTCACACGATGAGCTGTGAACCCGGAAGATAACATTTAACCTCAAAATTGTGTTTTAAACAACTTTACAATTTTATTATGATGTCAAAAGCATACAGTTAAAGAAACATAAAATTTAAAATCCACATTAAAAAAACTTATCTAAAATTCTCACTTTTTTGACAAAAATATACTAAGCTAGAAGGTTTAAAAAATCATAGCTTTGGTTGTATAGGTCTGTCTTACGTAAATATAGTTTCAAATCTGCCATGGTTACTCTTGGTTAAAATTTAAGGATTTAATAAAATATTTCGTATTTATTATCATCATCCTTCCATGGATCGGTTAGAAATATTAAGTTTCATTTCACAAAATGGGTTGAGAATCTATTAAATTAAGACTTCCAGATTTAATGGTTGCTAAAATTAACATTTCATATTTATTTAGATGATGATATTGAGTTTCCGCTCAATCCACATATGGCCAATGTTTGGCCTTGCGCCTTATTTATGGTTATTGCAAGGGTTAAACGTATAGAAAATTGTAAGCGCTTTAACTGAATTGTTGCGTCTGATGTTGGAAAGCGTTGCAGTAATATATTCTCACTTCTGAATTTTTCATTCAAGATTGTTGCTACTATGAGATTTCCCATAATAACATGGAATATGTCAGAGCTTAGCAATCCTAAATACAAATGGGAAAACAATGCGAAGCTCCGACGCAATGACTTCCGCATGCGTAAGACAAATGCCACCTACGGTCAGGTTGAAAATTTGGTGTAATATTGTTTTGATAAGAGGAATCCAATATACCTGATGAAGTCCACAAATATGGATGAAACGTTGTAATTAAATAAAATAAATATTAATAAAAATCTTCCCCTCACAAACTACTTCATTGTCAGATAATTTATTTATTAAATTATAAACGATAAATGTTATAAAGTAAATAATGTAAACTAGTAAAAGACGAAATAAAACTTTCATGTAAAATGGAATTGTATAAAAAATTAAATTAAAACCTACAAAAACCTTCACAACGGTAGGTTCCGGACGATTCCTGATAGGGTTGAGATCATTCCAGCCGGATGCTTCAATTCAATTTGATGGCCTCTGTGTCTGAGCTTCGTGGAAACTACTTCTTCTGTTCTAAAATTTAAATCATTAATAATATTTGATGACTTTACAAAAAAAATATCCGTTCTTCGTTGAGCCCATGCGATAATATGATTTAGTAAATCGTAGGTGATTCTGCACCGGATGTGTATTTGAATTGGATACCTCATTTGGAAAAGAGCAACGAATAAGAAAGGAAATTTCTGGGTTCGATTTCCGATTAAGTACAGGGATACAGTAAAGGAACTGTCATAAAATATAAATTAATATGATATCGTCACTATTTGGCATATTGAAAAAAATTAATACAAAGGCTTTCTGGAATTCAACTTAAGAAAATTATGTAAGATGGAATGAACGTAAATCAGATAATTACAACTAAAATATGTCACATCATACAAAACTTTGTTTTGTTTTAATTTTCCTTTGTGTATACCTAACTAATATATTTGTTGTGTAAACGATTCTATAAATTATGGAAGAGAAAATGCTTCAAATGAAGCCTAGCTTAGGTTTACGGGAATGGAGAGATGTTGAATCGGTTCTTGGACGTCGACTCTGAATAGCTCAGTTGGTAGAGCGCCCGGTAGGTCCTGGGTTCGAGTTCCTGGACCGGTTGACATTTTTCCATTCTTGTCTTTCTCCTAAAATATTCTATAAAATTTTGATTTTCAAATAGGATTGTGCCTCCCTCCTCCTCTTTATTCAGAGTAATAAAGTATAACGTTCCTCACTATCATCGTCAAAATGTAGCCTAGCTTAGGTTTACGGGAATGGAGAGAAGTTTAATCGGTCCTTGGACGTCGACTCTGATTAGCTCAGTTGGTATAGCGTCCGGTAGGTCTTGGGTTCGAGTTCCTGGACCGGTTGGCATTTTTCCATTCTTGTCTTTCTTCTGAAATATTCTATAAACTTTTTATTTTCAAATAGGATTGTGCCTCCTCTTTATTCAGAGTAATAAAATATAACGTTCGTCACTATCATCGTCAAATTTTCAGCAATACATGTAACACCCTTGGACACGCGCATCCATCTCCACGGTCATGATTTAACGTCACTCTTACAATGTGTATCACGGAAAGGGAAAGAAATTTTACAAGACTACTGCTACGTAGCCTATAATTCTTCGCGACTTATTTGCGCTTCCGACAGGTGACACTTCACCAAAGGGGGAGGGAGGCCTGCGAGATTTATTTTCCTGATATTCAAATTTCTGACGTAGATGGTAGTGAAAGGGAGCCAGTATAAATATATATAATACGTTTCCGGGGTCGTTTCCACCCTCGGCGCTATTACTACGGAGGTTGATAGTAATGACCCGGATTCTCGTAGCGCGAGTCAATGGCCTCTCTATCTCCCTTTTCCACTCTCGGATGAATTGCAAATTACCGCGTAGCTGCTGCTGAGGAGGTTTATTCATTTGATGTATCGCCCCTGGCGTAGGTTGTCTGAGACTTGCTTAGAGCCTTTCCATGTCGACGGCGGCGACGTATCGAACAGTTTGGCGCAGTACTCGAAGCGGCGTTTTACCTCTCCTTCCCTCCCCATTTCCACCCCCCGGTCCCCCTCTAGCCACTGTATGCATGCAACTAGAAAGAATTTTTACGAGAATAATCCTACGGTTTCGTCGTAAACACGCGACCGGATTGCTGTGGTACTATACAAGTAGATTTCACGGGCAAAAAAAAGGAGAAAGGAATCGAGAGAATGAGGTTGAACGGTTTTAGATTTCAGTGCTATTAAAGTTCAAGGCATGTCACGAAAAACGGATAAAACTTAATGTGGAAATTCTTCCGTGGAACAACCTATTCTGTCATATCGCGTTCCTAAGAAAATAAATTACGTCTCTTACTTTATACATAAAGCATTTTGTTTATGCTACTAGAGTTCAGTTCAGGTTTTCACTCATAAATTTTTTGATGATATAGTTACTCTTCAAATAATTTAAGTAAAATAACCTAATTGGGCGTTTTTCGATAAATTTATATTTTTCTCTAGTATTTTTATACCACAGAATTCCATACTTCTTTGAAAAACACTTTTATCCATAACATGCATCAAATGAAAATTATTAGAAACAATTGTTTTATCGGTAATATTTCTTTCCCTTTACAAATTTTAGGAACACACGTGGCTAACGTTAACTCTCGTAATTCCTAATATACTATTATTATACTATTATACACTTCTATACAATATTATATATGAAATTAAGTGTAATAACATTATTAAATAAATATCAGAGGTTTGTCAACCATAAATAAATTTGTTTGTTGTTGTCGTTTGGATCTTAAGACTGGTCTGATGCAACCATCCATGCTAACCTATCTTGCGCAAGCCTTTTCATTTCCTTATAACAGCACAACCCACATCCTCCCCAATCTACTTAGCGTTTTCTATCCTTGGCACTCTTCTTCTGTTCTTACCCCACACACTTCCCTCTAATGCTAATTTTACAAGACCCTCGTGTCTTAAAACATTAATTTATCCCTTCTCTTGATCAATGTTCTCCATACTGTTCGCTCTTCCCCTATTCTCTTTAGAACCTCCCCTTTAGTGATTCTATCCACCCATCAGCATTCGCCTATAGCACGACATTTCAAGGACTTCTATTCTTTTCCTTTCCGCAACTCCTATCGTCCACGTTTCGCATCCATATAACGCACATTTTTAGTAACGATTTTCTAATATTCACATTTATATTACCCGTAAATAAATTTCTCTCTTTTTCGTTAAAGCCTTCCTTGCTGGTGCTATCCTACTCTTTATGTCTACTGTTTTTCTACCATCCCTAGTTATTAGGTTTCGCAAGTAGCAGAATTTCTTAACTTCCGTCAAAATATCCCCACCCTTTGTTATTTCACTGTTTCCCATACTACAGTCCATCACCTTGGTTTTCCCTCTTTTAATCCTCGTATTAAAGTCGTTCTCCAGGACCACGTTCATGCCTTGTATTATGGTTTCCAAGTCTTCTTCTGACTCTCCTAATACGGAAAAGCGTAAGGTTTAATAGTAGAAAATACTTTTCACAAAAATTTTTGTACAATTATCACACTTCAAAAATTTTCTGTTTTAAATTACTGAGATAAATTATTTATCTATTTTATTCTGAACTGAAGACAGAAACGATTCGTCATGTAACGTATTTATTACGTTCTATTAAATTGTATAGGGCTCGTTTTAGAGAGATTATTTAAGTTAACTAAACCAGAATGAACACTTACTGCTTTGATTAAATCTGTGGATGCTGGTGCCTTCAGTCCTCGGGATTTCTTTATAATTGGTCATCTGGATCTGCAACGTCTGCTGGGTTGTATGCATGCACAATTCCTTATTTGGAAGGCGATTTATACCGTTCTGGATTTGCTCTCTCTTAGACTCAGTTCTTTGTAGAGGTTCGCACTCGTATTCTACCAAGCTGCTTTCGTTCTACGTTGTGGTATCATTTAGCACTGCATCTCCGTTGACTGCTGGGTTGAATCCACGAACAATTTCTTACACGGAAGGTAGTTGATCTCCTCCTTGCTCTGATCCCTCTACGCTACAGGTTGAAGAAAAGCTGGCTAGATTTGTTAGCCACAACTGTTCTCGGCGAATGCTCAGTTGATATTTCCCATCACTGATTCGTCTCTGACATTGATTCTGTCATAGGCAGCCAATAGAGGTCCAGAACGTCTTTTGCGTCGTTGATGAACAACCAGTATTTTTCATTACTTGCCTTCTCGTTCAACAGCCTTAAATGACAATTTTTTAATATCAATGAAGCAGCGATTTAGGGAATTCATTTTAACAATCCTTTGCCATTTCATAATATTAATAATGTTCTAGACAGTTCAAAACCAACCAAAAGCTTAATTAAAGTTAAAAATACGTTTAAAATTAAATTTTATTTTCAATAACTCTATACTGATATATTATACAATTGTTACTAATTAGTGATTGAAATAGTTATTGGAAACTGGCCACCAGGCCAAATTTTTTTATTAAAACTCTCTGCATCCGTCTTTTCTCTCTACCTTTTTTTTACTGCATTAGGGATTGGTTGCGAAATCGAGGGTAAATATTTGCCGATACAGTTGAGCCAAGCAACTTTGCAGCCGCTACGGCGGCGAATAGGATTAACGATATCACGAGGAACGTTATGAATTTGAAAGGTCATCAGTCAAAAAACCAACCACGCAAAAATTACGTGCTGGCTGGAGGGATGAACGGAGAGCTGATTTCTTTTTCAATATTCCCCTGGTTTGATGCGTATTTATTCCTCGATTTATTTTATCTTTCGCGAGAGGTGGAATGAACTTGTATCGTCCCATCATTTGGAGTAAAATCCTGGTAACGGCAAACATGTGAATAGCGGAATATTACGTCATCATTATACAATCGGGAAAAACAATGAAGTTATATCAAAAGTTAACAAATTAAATGAAACAGAAATCATGGCATTGTTTGTAAATAATTGAAGATTTGGTGACATTTAAAACTGAAAACTTGAATGAAGTTTATGTTTAATCCTAGAAACAAGTGGGAATTAAACATGGACTTTCAGCCAGTCCTTTTCGGACGACAAATATAATGAAAAACCCACTAATTGAAATGTTTCGATCTGAAAATAAATTTTACAGTGAATTTGTTAGAGGGTAATATACCGAACAAATATAATGACGTATTCTTTATATATGTTTTCTGGTTCGTCATCACGTCGCTTATCAGTAACATTTTATGATGTATTTTCTCATGTTTGAAACACGTAACTCTTGTAATCCAATAACATTCTGCAACTACAAATAAATAAACTTTAAATACTCTCAAAATAATATCCAAACCAATAAATAAATTGAAGTGTCTGTCTGACTGTCTATCAGTATTTTGGTCTGAAATAGGCTCCGATATGGCTCAACAGTTTTCAATGAAAATTTGAGGTTCTAATAACAGGAAATTTAACTTTAATATTCGAGCATATTACATTTTGATAATGATATAAATAAAAATATTAATTCTATGGGAAGGTTTCTTGGCAAACGTTCGTTTGAATCTCCAAAAAGAGGATGTAGGTTGCCTATACATAGATATGTTTATGCTCTGAAACGGCTTAACGGATTTCAATCGAAATCTCACGAGCAAGGCTTTGAACTTAAATTTTCGTGTATTTTTTATTTCAATATCTTACAGATTTCAGAATTTATTAATGTAAATATTTATAAATCCATTGAATTGCAGCATCAAAGGCGGCGTGAAAACCAAATGCGAGTTTTAAGTCTTATTCATTCCACTTACTGTGTTATTATACGCGTAATTTTGGCAGAATGACAGAATGAGAATTCTCATTCCATCCATAAATAAATGATACCGTACTTTCGTTTTTAGGGCAAAATAGAAAGGAGCGAACGAAGTCGCGGACATAGCTAGTATTGAATACAACACACAATTTACCAATCAAGTTTTGGCGTTTGTGAAGCAACAATAATCCAACCAAAATATTTTTCTCTTCATATCACTCCTTAACCAATAATTACCTTCAAAATCTTTTCCATTGAGCAAATAAAATACATTGTAGATACAATTAAAAATAAAAGTATATATAAATAATTATTCCAATCTCCAGCTAACAGGAAGGTATTCAGAGATCTCTCCCCTGAATTCAAAAGTTATATTTCTCTTCTTGCCAATATTTAATCCAGAGTATTTAGGCTTGTAGTCTCATAAGAAGACAGCAGATCCATTTCAGTTTAGCGTGAAATAAACTGTAATTTTAATGAAATTTTATTGGAATAATAATACATTCCAAGAAATTAATAAAGATACCGGTCTTTTTTATTAATTGCATGATTCTCACTCAAAATACCATATGTAAACAACGACCGCGGCTGTTTAAAGTCAATTGTATTTATAAGGTTAGATTATATTCATCGTGTTTGCTCTATTAATAGATGTTAATGGAAACTATTATAGAACAGTTTACCAAAGTAATATAGTTAATCCGGAACTTGAGTAGTAAATTGAACGCTATCGGTGAGTTGATCTCCTGCGATGATTCACCCCCCACATACAATCACCCCGACGCTTCTGTCTGCGTTTCTTTGCGTGTTCGGATTGTTACCTTGAACCAGTGCTACAATCTCCGGCGGTTCGTGCCAAGCAGCTGTAAGAACGGCGGCCTTTAGATGTTTGTGACTTGATAGCTCTCCTTAATGTCGTGTTTATCGCGAGATCCTCGAGCAAGCAGCCGGGGTTGCACACACCGCCGCTGATATGCAAACATGGAACGGAGACAAATTCCCCAAAGCAATGAGCGGAGCCTATCTTTCCCCTCGAATTACGTTCTGCTTTACTCTTTTGTCTGACAACATGCAAGATAATTGGTAAGTTGGAATTACGTCCTGAACACAAGATTATTTCAATCCCCTGATCGTACATCAACCTCAAGTGTCTTTGAAGTTTGTTCAAAACGATGTTGATAATATTGGAAAATATTTTATTTTGATAGAGGAAGTTACAAAACATTTAAATCGGAATATTTAGAAAAATACACCACATCGGATATTTAATCAATAACAAAAGAGATCCGAGGCAACCGTTACACTCAAATTCATCTCAGAAATGGTTAAAGACAAACTCAATGATTGCAGGTCAGAAATCCTCCAGCCTGAAATTATTCAATCTCCGTCCCGTTGACCTTAGGTTATCAATATTTATGGAGAATCTTTTTACCTCAAAACTATACGATTCAGTAAAATTCAGAAATGAAATAACAACAATTGAGTTGGCAAAAGTTTAAAAATGTACGTAGCAAAAATATAACAATCAACTTTTAGGAAAATAAATTATCCTGATTTAGTTACATTTCAAATTTTTGTTTAACATTTTCATTAAATGCATTATAAATATTTACTTTATAAGATGATAACGTGAAGAAGGCAGGAACATAAGTTAATCAAATTTAAGGAAATAAAGTCAGCAAACAGTCATAAATTGTTTAATATATTTATTTATAATACACATAAAGTTTAAACTACTATAATGCATTTTAGCACGACATAAATACTCTCTAAGGTCTGTAAAAATCACTTGTCTACTAAGGCGTTTAAAAGAGAAATCAAAATTCACTAATTTTTAACACCAATTTAGTAAGTACAAGCAATTATATATTTGCATGTATTTTATTCTCCTCAGTTTTATAGACCTGTTATTTCAATTTGTTCGAAGCTAGTTAATTAATTTTTATCAAGTTTTGCACTTATTTCCGAGAGTTGATGCCATTATCTTTATATTTGTAATATATATATATATATATATATATATATATATATATATATTGTAACATGAAAAGTTACACTTAACAATGCAGGCCAGCTTGCGAGTTGCAATTGTTGAGGAACTGACGCAACTTGGGCCAACAATGTAGTCTGGCGAGACTTTAGGGAGTCGTCATGGGGTAGTGGAAGGAGCAGGTTGTGTCGGCGGGACGACGAGAGAATGACCACGCCCTGCAGATATAATTATTTTTCATGCTCTGATTGGAATTAAAGCTACTAAAATCCATTTTTGGTATTTTTTATGAAAAATACCTGGCGCCCTAAAGGAATAAGAAATCCTCGAATACGGAGGAACGACGTATCTTCTACAATATATACTTAAAAATTTTGCTTTTAAGATTGTCGCCACTTCATATAAAAATTTTGCAAATACCAACTGTATGAATTTTGTATTTATTTTAAGTATTTAATAATATTTTAGGGAATTCTTCCTTTATGTAATTGCCCATTTTATTGCAATTTTCTATTATTCATAAGCAGGACCCGAATTATTCCCATTGATTTCAGATTGGACAGTCAAATACAATGACTATTATTGTCATAATATCAAACATTTGTAAAACTAGTGACATGCCATTATATCTTTCAAAATTTTCCTTTTTGAGTCCGTTTATTTGGTTGTAGAGAATTGAATTTCTAGGCGGAATCCCTTCATATGTTGCATTGACCTCAGTAAACCGTTATCGCTTCGGAGATGAGTGTTTTCTACAGGTGTTGTCCCTGTGTTGCTATCACCTCGGGGATTATGTTGGCAACCCTAGGCAGCTTAGAGGGGGGCCTAGCGAACGTGATGGGTGGACGGGTCGTCTGCAGACCCCGTATCTCACTCGCGACCGCAAATTACCCCACCTGGTACGAAACCTAACTACCAGCCAGGGAATAATCGCCACCTTTCGTCTCAAAACAAGTCTTGGTGATGAACTACACTGAGCGAGCGAATAATTCATTGCGTAGATAACTGACAATTCAACAACAACTTAAAAACTATAGAACATTGACGAAAGGAAAACCTGCGGAACTGAGATTTTGAAAATTAACATTTAGCATTTTTAATATGTATTTGGTAAACAGCTGGAAAAAATTTAATGTTACCTATTAGGCCTACATCTCTAAGCCACTGTTAGGGCACGTTAAAAAAATAGCTATTGTTATACCCTGATATTTTTCGTGGATTTTTTTTACTATTCCAAACTCACGGACGATATGTTCTCATTAGTAAGTGTAGTATAAAATTACAATTACTGCAAATTAGTTTATTATAAAATATTAATGAGTTTCTTCCTCAAGTGTGTTGTGGGATACTTTCTTTATTTTTCTTTGTCAAATATACATTTTCCAACTAAAAACTTCTGTTTCTACTTTCTATTTAAAAGTGTGAATAATCCGCTGATGCCAGGAAAATGTTTATTTTGCATCAATTTATTTTTAGCTATCTAGAGGAATTGTCGTCCTCAGATCTAATATCAAAAATGTATCGTTTACTCTTTCCCCTGGTTATATTGACAATTTTTTTTGCCACAGTCACGGTGCAAACTTTCTCATTCCTTAAATCACTCTGTTGCTTGGATTTTTCACAGTTCAATGTCACGGCCCCTCCAAGATTAGAGTAATTCTACTCGCTTAGGGATTTTCAGCCAACACGAGAAAAAATTTCCGAGAGGAAAAAATAGCCTCGGTTATCGAGATTTGGTGTAAGAAGATATCTCTGTGACGTACGAAAGCGACACTGAAATTTCAAGAATCATCTCTCTATTCTTCAATACCAATAATTTTCGGCACTTGACTGAAAACAATTTTTCTCATGCATAATTTATACGTGACGTATTCACCTATGAAAAACTTATTAATAAGAAATTCCTTAAAAATTGCTTTTATATTTTATTATTAAAAACGAATGATATTTACTTCCATTATACATTCATTCATTTCTAATAAAAAATATTTTTCAAAACATTTATGTTAGGGAATGGAATAATATTTTTAAAATTTCCTTCTATTGCACCCAAGATTATGATAATGCCCGTCAAAAAAGTAAATGTTGCAGTCCCCTGAGATATTTTAGCCACTCCTTCATAAGTTACGTTATTTGCTGCTACCGTACATTGTAAGATAATTTATTTCATATTTCCTCGTTGTTTAATATTCCTGTTTTCATCAATATTTTATTTTATTTAGTTATGTATCCCAATTTTTTATGATTAAAGGCTTAGTATTTTCCTAAAGAATTACTCCAAAAAAATTATACTATTAATTTCAGTTTTATATAACTGCACTTTAATATTATATTAAGAGCATTGATAAATAAATTCAATTTTTATCACGTCTAGTATTATTTATATTCTAAATTAATAAATCACTATTATCCCTAAGAGTTTTAGTTTTGACATTTTTTTTCACTTTTAGACCTCAATGCTTGAATTTTCAGTTTCACATTTTTGTTACAAATCACTTGATGTATTTTATTAAATTAATAATACGCGAGCTAAAACTGTTGTAATTATTTTTTTCAAGAAATTTTAATATCATCAGCAAATAGAATAAACATTTCATATTGAGTCATCATTTATGGAAACTTTATATGTATATATGTATTAATATCATCTAATTTATAAAAATAAAAGAAAAATTTGATCCAAAATAGAACGTTGTGGGATCTCTCAACTTTTATTTGTCCTCAATTTTAAAGAAATGCTTATTTACATAAATTAAACCGTTCAGTTTACTATTCATTCATTGTATTATAATAGGAGGAGAACAAGGAATTCAAGATTGCTCAAACAACTATGCTAAAAGAGCATTAGGAATTTGGTAGGTGATGGTAAATTTAATTGTCGAAATCCGAAGCATTCTATTTACAGCTAATGAAGTTAAATTATATCTGAAATTATTCGTTTGTTTCGTTTCATGTATACATATATGTACACTAAAATGGAATCAAATAAAAAAGGTTTTAAAGCTGAATTCGTCCCCATCCATTACGCCGTTAAACGTTGTAAATATTTCAAACTTAAACCATGTACCGCAATTTATTATTTATAATAACATTTTCAGCAACATCTGAACTACCTAATGTCATGAAATTATTATTTGTGTGTCGAAAACGTTGAACCTTGTTGATTAATTGTAAAAACAGCTTTTCAATAATGCCGATCCGGTAAAGTACGATAAATTTATTTCATTATCCGCAACATAGGCACTAATTAAATGGCGATAACCACACTTGTTTAAATTTTTCGATTAACTCACCGTCCAAAAGCAGAAGTAATTATAAAAATAAAGAACTGATTACAGTAAAACTCCATTATCAACACCAATTTCTAATAGAGGGCCTCTAAATTACTTCATTCTTGCTACATAAAAATTTAGCGTTTGAATATAATTGTCCAAGTTAAGAACTTAAAACTCTTTGCTCGCTGAGAAAATTGGTTGCTCAAATTTGTATTTTTTATTGTAATTCAATTAATCACTTATAT
Organism: Eucriotettix oculatus; assembly: GCA_034510155.1. NCBI lineage: Eukaryota > Metazoa > Arthropoda > Insecta > Orthoptera > Tetrigidae > Eucriotettix > Eucriotettix oculatus. The sequence continues at coordinate 62,965,956 of CM067381.1, forward strand.
GGAACAGTGAAATATTTGTCAAATGGTGAAACGTCTTCTATGTATCACTATATGCTTACTTACATGCTTTCAAACAAGCTCAACTAATGAGGCTAAGAGATTGAATTAAAAGATCAGAGTAGAAAATCTTGACCCGACTGGAATCGAACCCGGACTGCAGTTGTAAGAAAAGCATCTCGTTCCAATATGAGATCGCGGGTAATATTCTCTTTCTGCACAAGAATAATCCATCGTAATATTTTGTGTTTATTTTATTAATATTAGTAAAATAACATCAAGTCAAAAACTACATTCTAATCACATGTACTAATTTTATTCTTATCCTTACTCGAGAAAATATCAACAGTTCCTTCAATATTGTGTTGTTGTATAAAATTTATTTCAGTACTATATTAGTCTTTTCTGTGCCTATTAATATTATAAGCATTCTTTCCTTGCGTAATGTTACCTATTAGGCCTACATCCTAACCCTTGTTAATCACTGTCCATTGTTAGAGCACGTTTAAAAAATAGCTATTGTTATACCCTGATATTTTTCGTGGATTTTTTTTGACTATTCCAAACTCACGGACGATATGTTCTCATCTGTTATTATAGTATAAAATTACAAATTACTGCAAATTAGTTTATTATAAAATATTAATGAGTTTCTTCCTTAAGAGTGTTGTGGAATACTTTCTTTACTTTTCTTTGAAAATATACATTTTCCAACTAAAACCTTCTGTTTCTATTTTCTATTTAAAAGTGTGAATAATCCGCCGATGCCAGGAAAATGTTTTATTTTGCATCAATTTCTTTTTAGCAATCTAGAGGAATTGATCGCCTCCAGATAAAAATTCAGGAACTTATCATCTGACCAAGTTAAATTAAAATTTATATTCAATTAATTGACATTATAATATCATTATCTTATATACATGTGTTTAAAGGTGGACTTTCTCCAGAAATGTCAACAAAAATCTATAAATACCGTCGTACAGGTGAATGATAGTGGAATCAGATAATTATAAATTTTCTGCATGCATTAATAATTTCTTACTCTCCTCTTAATACTGTTCATACTGCTTGATCATGTTTAGGAAACGGAACACAATTGCTTGATAGTCTCACCCAAATTCTATTAAATTTCTGTGATACAAAAAATGAGTGGTATTTCAAGAAAGTTACAGTCTCACCTAAGGGATGTAATATAAAAAAACTAATAGGTATTTAGGAAAACGTTTGTCGTTGGAAGAGAAGAGTTACAGATTCACGGTTTTAAGAAACGTTGACAAAATGATAAAAAATATTTTATTGATGAAAATTCTGATCACTGAATATTGTGGAAACGTAACGAAGCATTTGAACTATTCTTTTAAAATAATCATAAAAAGAACTAGCGACATTTTAAATGAGATGATCTATGTACAGAAAAACGTTTATTCAAATCTAGAACCTTTGTTGAATGTAATTACAAAGAGAGGAATAAATGGATGGTGATGTTTATTGGCCTCATTCAAGTAGGAGAAAAGAAAGAGTATAAAACTGCGTGAGACAACTTTAGAAAAATCAGTTTCAACGGAAATAGCAAATCTAGAAAATACAGTTTATAGACCCAACTAATAAGCGTTATGAAATTTTTATGAAGGTCTTCAGATTATTTATTCATCACGGAGTATACAACTGTGAAACTGAAAAAATTTCTTCAGTCAGTCCGCCAGAAATGGATGTGCGAAACACCATTAATAAATGCTAACGACATCATAGTTAATTATGTCGTCAGTTTAGTAAATCGAATTTACATGTGTGACTCGTTATTACAAAATAAATATTTATCATTATCTTATTTCTCTTCTATTTTTAATTCTTAATTTGACACAAACGTGTTCCGTTCAACCAACAAGCACCATGATGATATTTTAAATTTAATTTCAAGACATTATATTCTTGTAACTGTAAAGAATCTTGATGATAATAAAATAATGTTATTGTTAGTAGAAAATTAGTTTCTTTCATTTAAATAAAATAAAATAATACAAACTTCCATGAATTGTTGTTAAAATTAACTACCCGAGTTTATCTGTGATGGTAAGTAATTCCTAGTAATAAATTGTGCAAACATCAGCAATATTGATTGAAGTTTGTGTGTTGGTGATGCCGCACCCCACGTGACACAATCTGCGACGACTGCGACGACGACGACGACGCCATCGATGGTTATCTGTAATCGGCTGCTAATGACGCTCAGCCAGGTGAGAATTGCTTAACACGTAATATTAGGTCGACGATTGTCACCGCTAACGTTTCTGCGATCAGGAAACCCCCTGCGATGTAATTACTTGTAAACCACCCTGCATAGATTCTGTCGAATCGTGTACCGCTATTAAGGATTATCTCAACTCAATCATCCGGACATTATGCTGAACACACTTCGTTTATCTATCAGTTCAATTTTTATACTGACGCTATTAAATTTAAAGGAAGGGCAACGGAATTTTTCTATTTATGTAATCATACGTAATCGATTTAATAATTAAATTTAGATTTATTGTTGTTTCCATTAATCCTCGATTGAGGAAATAGGATACGTCATACATTAAAAATTAAAAATGAACAAAATAAAGTACATAATTAAAGACAAATAATCTTAAAATAAATTAATAAAAGAAAAAGTATATAGACAAAAGTCAATATAATTGCAACACGGACACACGAAGTCACACACACACTGAGGAACACGCAATGGAGTTTTAACTACTTGGAGCTCTGCGGCCAGGAAACTGACCGTCCCTCTGTCGTAGCTCCAGACAATACATGAAACAAACAAACAAAAGAGCAGAAAAAACTGAATAAAAATTTTAAAGGTATGTGGTGTGCGCTATTTTATAAGGCAGCTCATTCAACACTTTTTGCAGGAAACTTGATTTAAATACTAGAAGGACGATTAAGAAAATCCTGTACCGAGTAAAACGCGCCTTTTAAAAGAATAGTTTTACTCTGCTTCACGAAGCTTTTGTAGGTACTATTTTTAACCTCTGGCGGAAGGCTGTTGTATAAAATTATCCCGGTATTGTGAATACTTTTCTGGTGTAGAGCAAGGCGATGCTTGTCCGACCTTAGAGCTGAACGATTTCTGGTCGCGTATTCCTGAAACTCGCCATTAGTTTGAAACAAATTAGTGTTCCGCTTTGGAAACTTTAATATTTCTTAAATATATACGCTTGGTAAAGTAAGTATTTGCAAAGTTTTGAAGAAAGGTTTGCAACTCGATCTAGATTATTAAAGAACCCAGGAATATTGGAAAAATATATTTTTTTCATTTAAGAAACCAGTTTTTGTTACTAAAGTGTGGTGCTTAGTATATCTAAGAAATAAAATCATAATTTACCATCTCTTCCGTTTATATTTTTTACAAAATAAAAGTCTATCTTAATGAACACTACCAAGTTATATTGAAAATATATTTTACAGTCGTATTTATATTTGTATAGCTTTAAATCAACTCAGAAAGTTTTTCATTTATTTGTCCCTCGGTGAAAACTAAAAATGTAATTGTCATTATACGGTTAGAAAAATATATATCACGCAATTTTTTACATCACCTCTGCTTCGCAGAAACGTCGAGGTGGTACAAAAATGTTGTTGACTTTGGTCAACGGTGGCTATCATAAATGGAATGAAATAATCAGAAATATAAAACTTGTGCCGTTTGAAAATTAGTCAATATAGAATAAGGTGTTTTTGCGAATTTATAAATATATATTTATTAGGTTTTCTATTGTTTTTGATTCTGTTTTTTATAATATACTACGAGTATTGCATTTATACAAAAACCACTTTGTTTTAAAAAGAATCCTTAAAAAACGTTTTACACTGACTTCTAGATATATTCGATGTTATGCTTACATTAATTACGCCATATTCAGCATCCGAACCCATGTTATATTGAACTGTAATGTATACTGTTGTCAGCGTTACTAAAGAAAATAACCAAAATTTTTAATTATGGAGAAAATTTCTTTTCGTAGACATGAAAATTGTTTCAGCTTCCTCAGACTCAACCTGATCAAGTACTTATAGAATTATTTCAACATTTTATTGATAATAATTAATCCGAACTGAATAAACTACTTATTTTTTAAAAACACAAAATAATCTGTTATTCACATGTAGCACACAGAAAATATATTGTAACAATTAATACGGCACACCCAAATTATTTTGCAGCATTATTCTTCATTAATTGATTATGGCTGCCCATTAGAAATTTTAATGTTTATTGCCTGGTATCAACCTTTTTCGCGGGCAGATTATTGCAACAGGCAACAAATATTTTAAATTTATGAAAAAAGAGCTATATGCGTGTGTGTGATAAATTACTCAACAGATGTTAACTGACTTTATACGGGAATTATAAAACTTACAGTTCGCTATCCCAATTTCGAATCCTCTAACTCTGTTCTGGTAACATCGTGGAAGTCCAACTTCCAGTGTCAATTTTTGCGACGTCCCTTATTTTTCCCACAACTGATAAATCTGCATTGCCGTTATCCCTACGTTGGCAAATACGCAATTCACTAAACACCTGATTTTGCCTGAAAGGGAACGAATTTAGTAATTATTCCACTAACAGTAGAACTGATAATTTAGAAAATGTGGAATTGTTTAAAAAGACAGCAGTTGACGGTTGATTAATTCTGGTTTTCTGTGATCTCAATACTGAAATCGTAGCATAATCATAACAGCGATATCTAGTCCTTCACATTAACATTTTCAAATCCTAAAATATTAGCCATTAATAATCTTTTTATGAGCCGTTTGTTTGTGTGACGTGTATTTTTTGTGAATTTTTCTATAGGGTTTAAATAATGTCACAAAATCAAGGAATAAAGTATTAAATATTGTGCTGACAAAACCTCTTGGAAAACTCCTTAACGAATTTAATTAAGACCAACGTGCGAAAGAAATTCACTTAATGACTAATGCAAAAGTTAGTTGATAAAATACAAAAATCTTTTTTCAGAATAAATTTCTTTCCAACATTTTGGACGTCACTAACAATTCCCATGTTACAAATATGTTAGTTGAACAAATTTCATTACTCTCCGAGTATATTTATAAAAGAATAATGAACAATTATTAGAAAGATTAAATTTTAATTCAATTTTCCATGAGTAAATTTGAACGAAAAACTGTTTTGCAATATGTGGAGGTGAAGCGTATATAATAGAAGAGAAAAGGAGTAACGGAGAGAGGGGAAAATAAAACAAATTTCCTTCAAACCCGACAGCGTCCAATTATCGGAATAAAATATCTCACCACCACAGTAGTTATTTGCTTGTAAAAATGTCACAGTGGTGGAACGCTGATAAAGTTGGATACAATACAACGTGAGTATTCAGGGTTGGCAAATTTATATAAATGATTTACAAATTAAATGAAGAATCGTTTGTGAAATAGTTACGTCACGATTTCTATATTCGTGCTGACCAAGTCAATGATATTTTAAATGAGACTTTAATAATCGGAAGTTAGTATAACTTAATTTAATCTGAATGACAAACAATGTCAATTACTTACATTCAACCCAAAAAGGAGTTTTCTTTGCGGATTATCATTTTGTTTTATCCAGTGCTAATTTCTTCATTTTACTGTAATTTTTACTTATCGTATAATAATAAATTCACGCAGTTATTAAATTTTTGAATAATTTATTCGCCTTCATGGAAATCCATACAAACCTTAAAATAATCTTTGTATTCATTGTAATCTGAATCTGACGAATGAATTCAAGTTATATTTTGAGTGGTTACTAAGGTCAAAAATTTATTTTTTAATTACAAATATTTATTAAACTTTCTTATTTCTGTAAAACATTAACAAATCGCATCTTAAGGCCTTCAAATCGTTAAATATTTTTAAAAAGTACAAAAATATACATCCCTTGAGTACCTATTCGTAACAATACACAGAAACGAATAAAATAACAAATAAGGAATTTATGTATAAATTAACCACAACTGATGTACCTCTAGTTATTTGATTGAATTTCGGAATCCATGATAAATTAAATAAAAGAGGTATAGAACAAAATTGGTGCTGCTGATAGATCGGAAAAAGTATTAAAAAAACGGAGAACTACTTTCGGATTTAGACCTTATCTTATCTGGAGATACTGACGGCTTTGTAAGCAGATAATTACTGTTTTAATACCTATCAAAGATTTACTAATGTGGAGAACGACTGAAATGTCTACATAAAGATAATGAACGAGAAGGACACGATATTATTACAAGAGAATTTAGGTAAAAAAATCTAGAAAATTAATGCAAAGAAAACATCTGAGTATCGTTTACAAAAGATACGTTAATAAATGAGGTGATATATAGATTACGCAGGGATCTAATTAGAAGAGAGACGAGTTTTAACTTTAGTTGGACCAATTTTGGAATACGAGGTGACCATAAAATTGAACAATCATCGAGAATTATTACGTGACAGTGTTTCATAACTCACGTAAACCATAAAATGTGGTGAATTATGCTGCCCAATGAGAGTCATTGACCTTCAATCTATCACTTAGGTCACCTATAGATGATATATTTAAAATCTGATATATTCAGTATTATTCTTCTGTTATATATCTACATATGAAATTAATTTTTGTTAGGTTTTTCGAGGTAGATAGAGGCAGTGACGCCGTGGACAGCAAAAGTAAGAGACAGGAAAATTTTCGCAGCAGAGGAACTACGGATGCTGTGTTAGGTATCTCCTGATGTGCTTCGGTGCGAAACGTCGCTAATGCAAGAGCGCTGTTCGTTCCAAGGATGCACTCTTCTCTTTGCATTCATTAATTCCACTAATCCCTCCCAGACATTGCATTTTTTTTTACTTTTTACCTAATTCAGTTTGTCTCTATATTCTCTGCACTTTGCGGATTTTCTTTGAGGTTTTATCAACCACAGACAGAAGAGTAGAACTCGAGGCTAATTTGCAATAATAATATGAATATATGAAACTTGATCCTAGCTTTCGACTTTTATTTCAACCGTTTTCCATCAGGTCGTTCTTATAAGTAGACAGAGCTATTAAGCAGTCCTCTTTACGGATATTTGAAAATATTATTGATCTTAAAATATTTCTCTTGTTTTACTAACACCTTATGAATGTTCAGATCGCTGAAACTAAATTTCCGCCATACTGAACAGGACTTGAAAAACAAGATAAAAAGGCTGTTTAACTTTGAAGTTTTAGCTAAGGAAAGGAAATTGTCTGTCTGCTTGGGAGTTTGACTCAGAAAAAATGAAGCGTCGTCTGTTCTTCAGCGATCGAAGTTATAAAATAGGAAATATTCGGTACGTGTGGCCCTTAATGCCTGTGTATCGTTCAAACTATGACGGAATGAAAAGACGCTAGAAACGTTTGAATATATAGTTTAGTAAATTAGAAAATTCTGAGCCTAACGGGTTCAGGAGCAAAGTCAAACTATGACTGACTCCTTTAGAGTTCTCCCGGCTTGCGTCTATTACCCCCTTTCTCCCACTGTTTTAAACAGGGTGAAAAACTAATCAAAATCAAAGGTTTGGTTACGTTTTAATATTAGGGGCTGTCAATTTATGTTTCATTCTGCACTGCTGCTGAATTAGTACTTTAACCTTGCTATAACATTCCAATGTATCTTCTACTACTAGTGACGTCCGGTAATTATATATCACAAGCCACAGCTAGCAAAGTAAATAAATGTTATAAACTATTATAACCCAACGTGATCAATGTCGTAATTTTTAGATGAATGTTCAACGTCTGATTTAGAGTGTTCGGTCACTATCACACTCCACAACCAAAATTTGTTTGACAAATATGTCTTGATGATGCCTCTGTCCAGGGAAACGTTGTTACTAAACTGTTGTGTAATCTGGCTTTCATTTTAATTCCCCATCATTTCTTTCTTTGATAAAATAGTGTAAAAAATCTGTGTAAAGGCAACAGAGATCTGAATCAAATTGTGAATCAATAAATATTTGAGTCAAAGTAATTATTTTATCTCATTATATTTAGACACAATTTAATTGAGAGCTGTTATTTAGTTATGTAGCAAAAGTTAGCTTTTGGAAATATTTAAAATTGTTTGAAAATAATTTCCTCTTAAAATCCCTAAATTTTTCAAATTTACCCTATTATTAGATTGAGATTTAGGACAAGTTTATAGATCGATATGTAGGGGAAGTTGTGACGAAACGGGATAGCAGGGTAAAACTGGTACCCTTTTTATGTATAAATAGTACTGGAGTTTAGAAAATAGGGGTCGTCAAGAAAGAAGTCCTGGAAGCCGAATTGACCAAATTTTGACTTCACCTCGTGAGTAAACTCTTGTTCGGCGTTTTACATCTGTTAGTAACTTATGCAGCATTTCTATAGAAGGTAATTCACAAATATCCTCGCGTTGAACTCTTTATTGGTATATTTTCCTAAACAATGCGTCTTAAGCTGCATATAAGTTACGTATAAGTTTTAAATTTACTTGCATTAAAGCTCGGTAAAAATCCTTAAACTGAGTCTATTGTGCGGAACGGAACGGGATACTATTGTATACGGCAATGTTATGTGTTCCTTAAGAAAAAAGGAAAATCTGGCAGACTCAACTTATAAGAATGAGTCACAGTATGCTATAACCAAAACGAATAGATTAAGAAAGACAAGGAACGGAAAAGATGGGTCAAATGCTAGACTGTACAATTACTAAAAAAAATTTTCGAAAGAAAAGAAGGATAATGCGATCAACCGCACGCAAAATAATCATAAAAGGTGTTATGAATTTTCTTAAATTTAATTTTTTGTATTAATTGTAAATTCATTCTGTCTCGTTCTGCTCGTAAAACTGAACGTGAAATTAGTGAGTATATTTTTAAAAGTTCATAAAACATCTAAAATTCTTGTTTTAAGTTATGTTGATACTAGATTAAGTAAATAATAGAATAAAGTAATGTTTCATTTTTCTACAAAATGATTTTTCTTTCTCCAAAACTTTACAAAATTGTTAAACATTAAGTGTGCCATTCTGCCCCGACTTTAAATATAGAATTCATACTTCTTCGTAAAAATGTTAATGATAAAATGAAAAAAGAATATCAATGACTTTTACTTAAAGATTAGAAATACTGCTCGATTAAATGTTACAGTACTGTAAAACAATAATTTTTATTTATTTATTAAAGTTTAACGTCGGATCGACTAATAAGTCATTCCCGACCTTACAAATTTCTAATACAATATTACATATTGAACCTCAAAAAACGTAGAGCATTTAAACTGATACACTGAAATAAATCATATTGAAAGTATTTTTTAAGGAAATTAAACATTAATTATTTCTTCATTCAATGTTGTCATCAGTAGAATTTAATTCTACTTAAAAAAACAATAAAATAAATAACCTAAATTTTACTGCAACTTTATTCGTCAGAATGAACAGCCGAATATAAATTCAAAAGTTTCTAAAATTAATATTGCCTTGAAATAACAAGTTCTAGCTTTTTGCGAGCGAAATTCGTCACTATGTAGAAAACAACCGTAAAAGAAATGTAATTGCAAAGTCATACGCAATTGCAGTGAGAAATAAAACACGCTGAAAAGATTTTTCAGGACCTAAGAATCATTTGGATAGAAAAGGAGGGAATAATAATGCTTACACTGGCAATTACGCAACGGACTGCGCTTGTCATGAAAAGTTGTCGTTAGCATCCAGCCTGCAATTACAGCCCGTGACCTCGCTACTGAAACACACAAGTCATTTTTATTTTCTTACACTTTCCCCGTGCAGTAGTGGGCAAATATTTGTGCTTTCTGTGCGTCTCTGGTATTTTTATTAAATATTAGTTTTTACAAAATTTCTAAATTCTACAAACGTTAAATATAAGGTTTAATTAAAGCCAACACGTTTCCTTTACATATATTGAACAGCTTCAGATTCTTAAAAATTATTCTCTATGAACATATTGCTACAATTATTATATTTTATTTTTATAAAATGATTAACTGTTTCATATATATACTTTATTAACATATTTTTCAGGTTAACTATGTATTTATATTCAACAATTAATTAAACAAAATGTACTTGAGTATTACATTAAATGCGCCTAAAATGGTCTGTTTCAATTTCTATTATATTATTTATGTGAACAGACTTTTTTTGTGAGAATAGTCAGAGTATAACAACACTTGAACGTCAGGATTGGGTATCAACAATACAAATAAAGTGTCATAGGAGATGTAAATTAACGAAGTGTACATTTTTGTTTAATAATAAACTTAAGTTACAACTATGGTTTATAATGATTCTAATTGGTATTCTAAAATTATTTAAAATAGTAACAAGGCGTACTCTTAATGAATTTTAAATTTTCTCTAGTAAGATATATATTTTTTCACATGAATTTGATTTAATGAATAGTTTTAAGTCTCCCATCATCCCTAAACATCATCTTTTGTTCGACTATCATTACACGGTACTCTACTATTACAAATTTAATAAAATTAAAGTATATTTATACTGGTCGTAATAATACTATTTACTATATATATGTTTCATATTTAATTACAAAATAATGGCATTTCTATCGTTGCAAAATACTTTACTGTATGTCATACTGTGGCACTAAATAATATATATTGTCTCTTACAGTTCAAATATCTTCTCTGCTTTTGAGGTCGTCATCTTGTATATACAGCCTGTCGTTTTTATAGCTCATAAGATTTACATTTCCGTACTGCAGTACGATCGACTACCTCCTGTATAATTTGGCCAACAAAATTATATTTAAAATTAAATGCAAAGAGATCACGTTAATAAATCCACAAGACATTTCAACATAACTTTTTTTTAAAATCCGAACACATTATGGACTCTACAGAGCTGGTTACTTATCTTCAAACTCATCAAAGAAACCTTATTGTCTAAAGAAGGTTGAGAAACAATGATGAAAAAAGAAGAGAAACTTCTTCTTCTAGGGCATGTGAGATGTCTTTTGTACAGACAGCAACACTTCGATAAACTAATAGAAAGTAGGCCATCCTATAGGCGCAAGAAAACGTTCTGCGAGTATCGAAAAAACATCGGAGCAGAAGACACAGAGTCGTATTTTTAGAAAGGGGCCACTAACAGGGAAATATTTTCAATAATTAGGACTATTATGTATACAAACGTCACAATTGTAAATTTTTTAATTTATTACTTAAAAATTCAATTTTGGTTTAAATAAAACACAAATAATGGCCTAAGTGAGAAATGGAATAATTTATTTAAATTGAAAACATTTCGTTCACCAACTTTTGGGATCTTTAAACAATTTAATTCAATTCATATAGTTGAATATAAATGAATTAATGAATTTTGTACGTTGTAGGGTCTTACAATTACTTATGTATTTATATTTTCTTAGTTGTCTTAAAATAGAGAATGTTCGAAAAAACAAATGAAGTTATTATTTGGCATCACAGAACGTCGCTCGAACTTTTCATGAAAACGAAAAATGTATAAATAAGTAAGGCATATAAGTTTGGAGTTTTAATTTAAAGCTTTTTCAAATTTTGTATAATTTATCTAAGAATTATTACATGAAAAATATTTCGGCATCAAGGATTCTGGAAACGCTATATACTCACCGAATTTAGTCCATTATTTTTTCTTTCTTTTCTTTTTTTTCGCCATACAAATCAGTTATTATATTGCGATTAAAATAAATAAATAACCATATTTTTAAATTTTCAGATTGCTTCTCTGTCTACAAGTTTATAGCAGCTGCAAAATTTCTAATTGATTTTCATGACTTTATTACAATGTTCAAAATATGTGTTAATTATTGATCTCAATAACATAATATATATATATATATATATATATTCATTTGAAATTAATTCTATTTCAATGTATATAAATCAAATAAGTTCTCGATAATAACAAGAAATATTAATTACTAACCTTCAGAGAACGATATTTTGTACAGCAAATCAGAAATTTCCACGTCACTTACATTGTTAATATCTGATGGAAGTGGGTGGAAAGCATTTTTCGTGACTTATTTTTATGTATTTGTTTGATGTGGCGTTTTATTCATTTTTTTCTGCACCCAGTTTTGGGAACTGACATTCAATTTCATAGAGCGAGGTTTGAAATTTCAGTTTTGCAGTCGACTGAGCACCCTCCAAACTCCTATGCCATTCTATCTCTCCACAAAACCACCCCATTTACATCCTTTTCTCTCTTTCCTTGTCTCTTTCGTCGTTTTTCGTGTTCTCTGACTAATATCTCCTCCTCCTTTCCTTACTAGTTCGTAGTTTGATTGCTTCGTTCTTTCACATCTGCCAGCACAGAGTTATTCTGCAAAGTGGGTTTGGAAACACTCACTCAAAGGTGACAAACAAACAGAGGGGGCTTCATCATTTGTACGGGTGGCTAAAATTTGGCTTAGCGTTAGGCGTCATACTTTTATATATAACTAGATAATCCCGCAACGTCGTTTGCGCTGAAAAAGTTAATTTTATTTTGCTCTAAAAACGAGAAAACAAGTACATAATTTTGATAAAGTTGAATTCATTGAATATATAAGAAGTACGGTATCATCTATTTATGATCGCTTCAGGGCAAACCTTATAACTTGAACAGGTCCTGCTATTATACGTTTCGGTATCAATAAATTATTAAATATTAAAAATTACCTGACGCTACAAATAAGTCCTAGTTGCGTATACATCGTATCGACAATCCGCATAAATTTATTATTTCTCAGGGAGTTAACTCTCTACCAACAATAGGTTAGTAATGGCGCGAAATCCTACTTCAACAATAGATGTTATTGGTTCGGAGCATAAACATTGAAATGTTACACTTAACAATGCAGGCCAGCTTGCGAGTTGCTTGTGGTCTGGCGAGACGTGAGGAGTCGTCATGGTGTGATGGGAGAAGCAGGTTGTGTCGGCGGGACGACGAGAGAATGACCACGCCCTGCAGATATAATTTTTTCTCATGCTCTGATTGGAATTAAAACTATTAAAATCAATTTTTGGTGTTTTTTAAAAAATACCTGGCGCCCTAAAGGAATTTAGAAATCCACGAATACGAAGGAACGTAGAATCGGCTACAATATATATAGTTGGAAATTAAATAAGAGGGAAACTATTTCATAATCGCCATGTCATTTCCACTCAGAATAAATTACAACGAATAATAAACGCATTCTATGAGCGTTGGGCCTAAAAAAAACGACAATGAAAAACTGATAATTCGAAGTGGGAAGTATCTATTTAGAAATGAATAACCTATGACAATCGGTAAATCAGTCATTTGATGTAAGATTAAACTACCTAAAAAACATGTTATGTGGTATTAATACTTAGTAATAAAGGTCACGCTCCTGAAAATAAATAAGGTAAATTACTGTATTATTTGTTTAAATGTTACTTTCGTACACCATTTCTGATAAACGAATTAATATGATCGAGAAATGTCTATTGAAAGGTCTAATGTTTAACGGTAAACGTTTCTCATATGTGTGGAGGATAAAGTTGTGGAATGAAGTCTTTTGTTTCCACTATTGTCCCCCACACACTCATACAGACCGAGGTAATTTCTCAGAGCCAGAGTCGGCTTTCGCTTCCCTCCTCCTTCGCGTGTCGAGTAAATCAGAACCGCTCATTTGCCGTGGCCCTATCTCCTCTTCCCTCCACCAGTCATTAGATTCACTTACTGGCTACGGTCCTGTACAGACCCCATTAAATACCGAGCAACCCCCTCCAGCCCCTAGACACGCAACTCAACCCCTAGGGCAATTTACAAGTGCGACTTGAGGGTGGCCAACTCAAAGTAGAAATCATAGGTTGTTAAATTAACAGCAATAAAAGGAAATGGCGCGATACTTTCCTATTTTATCTTGAGAGGAAATGAAGATAAGGCCAAGAATTCATAAGTACACTTATCCTGCGTATAACACAACTACACTGATAGATCCAATTCAAATGATTGTGAATAAATTTGTGCTTTTTTCAACGTAGTCTTAAAGATCAAACAGCTACTTTATTAACATTAAAATCAATATAAATAATACCTACAATCGCAAGGCGTCCTTCACATCAATTAAAGTTTGTAAAGCGAAACACTAATTTCTTTCAAACTAATGGCGAGTTTCATGAATACGCGACCAGAAATCGTTCAGCTCTAAGGTCGGACAAGCATCGCCTTGCTCTACACCAGAAAAGTATTCACAATACCGGGATAATTTTATACAACAGCCTTCCGCCAGAGGTTAAAAATAGTACCTACAAAAGCTTCGTGAAGCAGAGTAAAACTATTCTTTTAAATGGCGCGTTTTACTCGGTACAGAATTTTCTTAATCGTCCTTCTAGTATTTAAATCAAGGTTCCTGCAAAAAGTGTTGAATGAGCTGCTGCCTTATAAAATAGCACATCACATATCTTAAAATTTCTATTCAGTTTTTTTCTGCTCTTTTGTTTGTTTGTTTCATGTATTGCCTGGAGCTATGACGGAAGGACAGTTTCCTGGTCCAAGTAGTTAAAACTCCATTGCGTGTTCCTCAGTGTGTGCTTGTTTGTGTTTCCTAGTGTGTGTCCGTGTTGTGTTTATATTAACTTTTGTCTATATACACTTTCTTTTACTAATTTATTTTAACTTTATTTGTCTTTAATTATATACTTTATTTTGTTCATTTTTAATTTTTAATGTATGACGTATCCTACTTCCTCAATCGAGGATTAATGGAAACAACAATAAATCTAAATCTAAACCTTTCTTAAAGTTTACATTCTGTTCTATTTTACTAAATTAATGGTGTTACATAAAGAGAAGTAGCACTAAATATTATAAAACTACGTTTAGATGTAAAATTAAAGTAAAGTAATGTGAGTACAGAATATAGAAATAAATTATCCTCACCGAACGTCCATAAATTTCGAGGCTGAATTCTTTACTGGCGTTTTAGAGACGACAGCGCGGTACAAACGTGACAGATCAGTCTAAGCATTTCAAGCAATAGATCTATAATTTCCCAAACAGTTGTAAGCAGGCATTGTTAACTGGTTGATGTGAGGCCTTTGCTGGCAATGGAGTCATGACCAAGGATTCGTTTTCACGTATTTTTGATTGAAACGTTTACGTACACATTACAGTCCATGGAAATGACTTTCGGTGATGATTGTTTAAGTAGTGCAAGACTGTTTGATTTGATTGAACGCTTTACTTGACAGATTTTGATCTTTGTCTACAAGTAATCAGGGCGTCCTAACTCAAGTCCGACAGAAACATTGAGAAAATTCGCGAACTTTTGGGCAGATCTATCACTGAAGTGTTGAACATCTCTAAAAATGTGTCCAAAACAATCTACAGAATGTGATGGTTCGCCAAGACGAAAGAAAGCGCGAATACAAAAATCAAGAGTGAAGGCAATGTTCATCGACTTTTTTACGATCACGTAATTATCAGCAGGGAAATTTAGAACAATTAAAACCTAATTCTGAGCAAAATGGATTTCCCAACATTAAATATTTTCCTTTACGGTTGAAATTATTAATATTGGTAGTGATGTACGTCATAAATAGGTAAATGGAATGATTATTTAATAACGGTGCTTCCAAATAATTGTCAAAACTGATACTGGTGATTGTTAAGTAAAATCAAATTATAAACATTATTGCAAATAAACCAGATACCTAAAAAATATCAGTTGATGCTTATCACCGAAGTTTAATATTGAACACTAATCTGTTCTAATGTAACTATTGTGCATAATATTTATTAACACATTTAAAATAAATTCATCCCGTGTCAGACGCTTTTGAACAATAAATTTTCATTTAAACTGTAAAATCGAAGTTAAAAAGTAATCTATCGAAACATTTCTCAAATGATTTTTAACGTATTAAAACCGATTTATAAAAACAGTTGCTATGAGTTTCCTTCAAAATTAACACATAAAGATAAAATAGTAAAAGTAATTTCATGAATTTATTTAAATTCTGGTTATATTTCTGTGATTTGATGATTTCGGATGTTAAATAGGTTGAGTGTTATTTGGTCCATGTTATTTTTGTGTGTGTGTAATTCATTGGATCCAAGTTTTTTTATCTGCTTTCTTTGCTGAATCGATTACACACATATACATAGCGTGAACGTGGAACTAAAGGATGAAAGAAACGCTGAAAAGAAAGCTGTCACATAAATCTGTCAACGCGTTTACGAATAAATAATACACTTCTCCGCGGATAAAGCTTGTTGTTTTTATTGGTATGTTACCCTTTCCGACGCTTTATTAACACTACGAAATTTGTTTTTAAACCATCTACGGACCATATTTTGTTCTTAATACAATTCAATTCTGTTATTAAACACTTATTACAGTTACCGTTGTTTACGTCTTTAATTAATTATTTGGTTAACGTAACTTAACCTCTGTAGAATATGTACGTAATATTTCAGAGAAAATAGTTTCTGTTTGAATTATAAGCCATAATAGACTTTTATTTTCCTTATTGTTATATTTGGTATTCTACTAAATAACTAAGATATGACGAATGTATAAACAATGTATTTAATATTGATAAATTAAAATAGAAAATTATTAATAAATGAATATATTAACTGTGGGTAGTTTATATAAGTCACAAACTTTAATACTTAAATTATAAATTCATTTCTCATTTACGAAACACATAATCGGAATATATTATTACCGTTTATTATCGTTTCTTTCTATGATTAAGTTAACCTTTTACAATGAGCTTCGTAGAAGATGAACCGTGTCGACCTCAAAGAGGGAAATGCTTCAGCAAGGTCCTTAACTCTGCCCCAAGATATTTCAGAATGTTGGCCAAGTTAGGATACTTGAGAGTCCCCAAACTAGTAACATCCTTGCTTCTCTGACAACCACCTAGACGTAAACCATCTAAGTAGTTGTGGTTTCAACATTGAACTCAAAGGGCGACAAGGGTATCCATGTTGCTGATAGGTCGTGAGTGCATGTAATAAGTCCTTCTCCACTTAGTTGCAAAACAGGTAACATAAGACGTTAGTAATGTATTTCTTCTCTTAATTTGGAATAATTTTAGTATTTAGTATTCTAGCATCTATTCTAATATCCCTCAAAATTTTTAAATGATCTAAAGTATAGAGTTTAAAAGTATGTTCCTCTTTTTCATCGATTCGTATATTGTGATAAGTGTCACGTTGTGTGTCGCTTCACATTCTTGGGTTGTCTTTTTCACAGTGTCACGTGATCATCTGAGATTATAGGGCCTCAGGGAGCCATAAACAAGAAAAGTAGGGATCCTTTGCCAGGATTTCGGTGCCTGACTTTGCTATCGAAGCTGGTTTCGAGCGTGAAAAGGAAAAGAGATATAAGGCTCATCTAGAAGGATGCAATGAATTATTAGGACGATTTTGGTAAAATGAGTTCACCTGAGTCTGATCAGGTAAGATACGAAAAGTCGAAGTATTTATCAGTTAAACACAGGTATGTAGTTTAGATGTGTATATTATTACAGTCACTAATATACAATTTAAGGGATAGCAAAGGAATAGAAGACGGTTAGATGAGAATTCTAACTGGGAAACCTATGTAACCTGATAGGCAAGTTGAACGTGTTCGACTTCCATGAAAAGCTGGATTGCGAGGCTTTTAAAACGTGGGTGATAGGTCATTGCTCCGAAATAAGGGGGGCAGCTGACATATACACATTATGTCAACAGACCTGTGTTGCTCGACCTAAATTGCAGATGTTTTAAAGAATTCGTCAATCCACACAGGTAAATGACCTCCGCTATAACGACGATTAATTACAATAGTAACACAATTTAGTTCTGTGTATTTTTTGTAAAAATTTTCTACACCATCTATTTAGGAAGTTAATAAAATATATGTTAGTCTCAGACGTTTAATTACATGAATTTTATTTTCCTCAAAAACAGGAAATATGGGGAAAATAGATTAAATATGCTGACAGAAGGACGTGGTTCTACCAGGGTAGTTCAGTGGAAGATTGGCTTATTTCATAATTTTAAGTAGTTAAAAATTCGTTTTCTATTTGCCCTACGATTTCTGTAGTCGTTTATAAATCATTGGAAACGAATTATCCTCATGCTACTGATTCTTATTCACTTGCACTAATTCAAATGCGAAATACTTGATTGGTTCAGTTTTACTTAAAAACATAGAAAGAATTTATAAGCAGGCTGAATGTTTAAGTGATAATGAAATACCGATTCATTTAAAGTATTGTATTATTAATAGTACTTAACACCTGATAATTTGGTACCCAATATGCTGCTTTCACTTAATACCTGGAATAAAGTAAGCGCATATGCCTCTACAGTTATTCAAAGATTAAGAAATTACGAAAAAGAGAGAAATAATAATGTTTAAAGGAGACAGAGAGAGCTTGACGCTACGACTGCTTCCTGTGAAGTAATGTCTAACGACGGTCCCACAGGAAGATACACACAGTCATCGTTGGAAAGGGAGGTGTTTTTAGTGGGTAGAATCCCACACTACTATCCAGTGCGGACCCTGAGATAGTGTCTTTAGAAGATTTTCACCTGCCCTCGCAAAAAAAAATTATTAATAGTACATAAATTAGCGTTTGTTTTGAAGAATGATTAAATAGAATAAATTAACGACAAACGTTATTATGACGATTGTATTAAAATGTTAAGAAAATAATAGAATAAAAACCGGCCTCTGTGGTCTAAAGGATACCATCCATGCAAAGGTACCAGCCTCAATTTTTGACAAGGGTGCGTATTCGCGTTCCCAAATCGAGTAACCCTCACAATGACGATATGATCCCTAAAACTAATGACCTTAGTTGTTGATGCGCATTATAAACAGTGTAGGAACTTTTTATTATTACTACTACTACTAAGCTGCTATTGAGCATTTGCAAAAATGTTTTCAATATCAGTTTCTTAATATCATTATCATAAACAAATTGTAATTAAACTTTAATTATGCAGCACGTATTTGCACATTTTGATAAACCAATAGAGGTAAAAATGTATAACATCCTAACAATTTGTAGAACTGAGAAGTTAAAAATTGATTCATTAACAATAGTAATCCAAATAAATCAAAATTTATAATCTATCAAAAATATAACAGGCTTTCAATGTAACAATAAATAGTACCCATATTAAATTTTTTAAAAAATTAACGAAAAAGAGTAATGATATTGTAAAATATAAGAAATAAGTAGTAGTAAATATTTTTTAAATTTAAGGTACCATTATTTCATTTTATTTTGTTTAAAGCTTTAAATAACATTTATATATAAAATTATAAACATAATTCCAATCAAATTCATTACTTATGCTGTAATGTAATAACTTCATATCTTTATTGTCCTTGGCTAACTGAGGCCATTTTAATTATTCATCATTATCTTAGTATAATCATGTTGTTCCTTAAATTAATTATTTATATAATAATAAGTAAGGCTGTTTGTAATCTTGTGAGGACATTCGAAAGGATATTTTTTTTTTAATTTAGCATTCAAATTATTTATGAAAAGTATGTCGTGAGAAGAAGATAATAATAGACGTACAGAGGGTGAGCAGAAGCAATACCGGCGAGGTGAGCTTCTATATTGAGATGGGCGCTCGCGACGACAGCGCCCCTGGCGGGCGTCGCTGCAGTGTGCGTGTGGAGGCGAGGGCGCTGCTGTGTTAGTTCCTGTGTAGACGCGACGCCGCCCCGTGCGTCCATCCCGGTGCGATGTCCTCCGCGTCCTCCGCGTCTTCGCTGTGATCCTCCGCAGTGCAATGGAGACGCTCCCTAAAGTGTTCCCATAACCACAAACAATCAAAGTGTTCAAACAAATATAAACCTAAATATTTAAAAAATAATAATAATAATTTACCTATTTATGTGTGTATAATAGTAGCGTAATTATATTCAAATTATCCGGGACTTAGCGTTAGGTAGAGAGAAAAAGAGGTATAGGAAAATATTGGACGTTGTCATTTCCCAGACAGTGAAAACAAAGAATGAGTAAGTGTTTTAGAACATTCGGCTCAGTTTTCAAATAAAATAAACCTGTAAAGCTACAGAGAGGTGTGAAGAAGAAGGACGAAACCGCGGGAAAGAAAGTAATCGGTGAGTTTTTACTTAAAATCATTATTTTTTCGTTGAAAACAACTTGACAGCGATAATTGGATTAATGATACAATAGGGTCGAAAACGTATTAAATTTATTTATAACAAATGGCTTTATATTTTTAAGAGTTTCATTCATTTACAAAATATGTCAATAGTGCTTATGAGAACTGAAGGGTGAAACGTAACTGTACTGACTTTCTCCAAACAACCTATAAAAGTACAATCACATAAAATTTGAAATAAGAAAACATTAAGACGAAACAATTTCATTTATAAAGATTACAGATTATATTATAAATGAATACAAATAAATATTAATAAGACATTTTAACGACGGAACGTGTCATTCTGGAGAGTATGTTAATTAATTGTATGTTAATTAGTACTTAGTATGGTTACATTTATTTGATCGCAATCGTATAGTTTCCAAAAATAATAAAAAATAAGGAAACTTAAAGAAAATGTCGTATTTTTCTCGTCCCCTGAAAGGTATTGTTGTTTAGACTCTGTAATTTTGTTTTATAAAATGAACACCAGTGAGTGAACTCCTTTTTTATTTCTTTTGAATAAATCTGGATATTGCTAATCATAAAACAAGTTCGTGACAGTTATATTCATGTAATGAATTTTTATTTTGTTTTAATAAATATGTTTTATTTCGGCGGACTCTTTCAATGAATAAGCTTTTCTATGAAGTAAACCTTTACGAAAAGGAGAAATAAAGTGAAATATATTTTTCTGTTTCATCTCTTGCCTTTATAATAAGAATTATTTTATTTTATAATTTTTAAGAAACACTGTCTTTTCTGACGAAATTTTTGAGCTCTTCTTTGGATATTTTACCTGTAAATAAACATAAAGAGAAAGAAGTGTGAGCAACAATAACAGACTTTGTTACCTGATCTTTTAGAAGCTAAAATTTAAATTATGATTGCCCCATAGCTACATGTAAACAATTATTTTTCTAAAAATTACTTTTCTTAATTAGAATATCTTAATATGGGTAATCATGTTTCTTCCCGATTTTATTAAGAGGAACTCGGCTGGATCCCGCATTTCCTTTAATTTTTACAGAATTTTTTGTTTTTCAAATATGACTAAAAAGCCGTAAATTCTAAAAATAATAAATTTGTTTCGTAAATTTGCTGGCTAATTTCGTTTCTTGGTTTAGGCTCAAATTTGCTCTTCTACACATACTAAATAAGTAATATAAATTGAAAATTTGATATTTTCGTATCTTGTAAGTTAGAAAAGGCTCATTAGTCACACACGCAGCTAGCAATAAATTAAAAATTTCTATTTGATGAAATATTGCTAATAACTTCGAAGTAAAATTATTATTTTTTTGATATTTGTTTTGACGCACACTCAATTTATACAGAAAAGTGTGCTTCTAAATACGATGCGGCTAGAATTGCAAAAGAAAATTTCTTCATTTGAAAAATTCGCGGAAGATTGAACAATCTTATTCTTTACATTGATGTCAAACTTGTCTCGTTTCGGACATGATTTTAAATAACATTTTTGACGGAAATTGTACTGAATAAATTCTTTGTTCGTTTTCTGCTGCGTGTTGAGCGGTCGTTATTATTATGACGATTAAATTTATTTTGCACAATATCATAGTTTTCTGTGTGCCTTAAATTTCTGTCAATCATATTTTTGTAACTTAAAGTTTACAGTTTTCATTATCCGTGATATTATTATGGTTAATAGAGACTTTGGAAACCTTTATACGTAGTAACCGTAACAATATTATAAAAATGTACATTTTATTATTTCTAAATTAATTTCAATTCCAAACACAAAAATATATTAAAAAATAATAACTTTCTTTATTTAATTTTTTACTTTTATGAGGCGTTAAGTAATACCGATTCTTTTTCTGTTATTTATAACACTTAACTTTAAATTTCTGCTACAACTAATCTCGTTTATGAAATAAGTATTTCAAATTGAAGTTTATGTTACCTCAGATAAACCAAAAGGCATTTATTGAAAGTATTAAAAGCCACCAGCCTTTTTTTTAAACGCACAGCCAGCGACACACAAGTCTATTAGAAAAAAGTGCTATAAATTGTATCATAATTTTGATTTTAGAAACGCCACAATTATAAATAAGGAAACTAATAGCCGTAAGAGGATTATTTCCGGAATGTTATTAAATAAAACTCATTCAAACGCACAGGAAATGGACACAGAAAATCTCAGTTATTTCTTTTTGGTATTTACCGATGTTATTATATCTTTGATTTTCTTATTATTTTATGTTCAAATACTGTTAGAGGACGACGGAAATAAGCACCGAACCGTCAACCTGCAATTAATTTATATTTTTTGTTATTATTTATCACAGTAAATTTTGTCTGGAAATTAAGAACATATCATTATTTATTATTAAAATCTGTATGTATTGAGTAATTATGAAGTGTAGTCCTCATTAATTAATGAGCTACGCCTTTAAAAGGTTGACACTCGTGGATTTAAATTATTTTCAAATTTAAATAATATAATGGAAATCGTAAAACTGTTTCGATACGAATTTATGACGGTAAAATTCGTCCATTGGAAATATAATTAAAATATTAAGTGTTGTAATGTAGCGGAAAATGTGTTCGGAAACAAAAATCAGATTGGTATATTTTAAATTCCTCAGACAATAGATAACACATATTTTTTAGTTAGTTTATAATAGTTTTATGCTTTGTAAATTTGAGAAACGTTCAATTATGAGCATTTAGAACCGATAATAATTTATGAAAACTAAACAAAAAGAAAACTCATTTACGGTATGAAGAAATTTATGTTCATAATCTTAATAATTGCATTTGCACAGTTTAAGTGATTATATTTCAAATTGATTTCTGCAAGGAAAACATTCAGAAATCTAACTCGTTAAACACTTAATATTATTTATTAATTTTACTTTCCATTTAATTTTATAGTTTTTAAATGTTATAGCCCCTGAAGACAATTCAGCAATATTTATTGGAACGAAAATACGAACTTAATAATTGTTGACAGAAATTTTGCGAATTAACTTCCGAGTTATTTGAAGCTACAATATTAAAATTACTAACTGCAAAGATTAACAGGGTATTTCGGATTTATTTCTGAACAATCAATTCAATCAACTACATTGTGAGATAACGGGACGTTGCGTGAATTTTTGTTTCATGTTAAAAGTTTCTTTATAACCAGCATTTAAAGCGGTTAAATCCCATTATTCACGATTTTTACTTTTATCGGCGCCGTAACATCTGGCTTAACTTTATTTACATGCGTAAATATTATTCAAATGAGTTACATTTTGCGTGTCTTTACATTACAAAGAGGTTTATGTAAATTAAATTCATATTAGTAGTATTTCTGTTTTTTTTTCTCGTGAACATATTGGTGATATAATAATTGATATAAAACATTTAACGTTTTTACGATGGATGCCGTCGTAGTCCTTTTAAACATTGAGCCGGTTCATTTCTGTTTACAATAATGTTTCTGTTTTTTTAGCGGAGTGAAAAAAATCAAAACACGAATGGTGGGCGATGTCACCATTGCACAGAAATAATTAGAATAGTTTAGCAAACAGTGTTCTGCTAAATGAAATATATTAAATTTTCTCATCCCTACAATAAACAGACGTTTTGGTTTACATCAAAATTTCATTTCGTGAAACATAAATATTTGTATATAAAGTGATGTAATTGTTTTTCGCTGAATTGCAAAATTTTGGTTTATTCAAATTGATACAAACAAAATTTAAAATATAAATAACGACGAACGAATTCAGCTAGGTTATTAGTATACAACAACGTAACCAGTAAATACTTTTCATATTTCTGATAATATAAAATTAACATAAAATAATTCAATTTAATCTAAACAATTTTTTTATGCAACGTAAATGGAGGATTCATTTTAATTATTGACTTTTCATTTTTATTAACTTCTATTGCGTAGTTTTTGTAGTGTATTGATCAGACTGATTTATTCGTATGCGCCGTCAGTGTTATTTCTAAAAACAGTTATTAGTTTGAAAATATTTTCCTAGTTTCATTTTATTCCGTTATGTTGATGGATAACTGTTATGGTTAAAGCCTGAATATGTTAATATGTTTTAATATAAATGAACGAAGTATTTTTTTTTAATTATACGAAAATATTTAGAAATAGTTGCAGGTAACAGAATATATGTTGAGTCAATGCTCCAGCGTCATTACTTTATTCAAACCAGGAATTCAATTTTTTTTTTCGAATTTCACTCTGAATCTGTATTTTATTTATATCCGTGTTTCACAACTTTATTAGCTGATTTATAAGCTGAATAATTTGAACAGCCGATGTGAGTGATATATATTCACTTTTTTTCTTTTCTTTTTTTCGTGTGCGACTTTAAATTTATAGAACTATATTTCGACCGAGGACATGAAATTTCATTATTGAAATTTATCCTATTCCGACTTTCGTCAATTCATTTCTATAAGCGTACTAATTTTGGTTTTCAACCAATCTTCCTTCCTCCCTGTCTCGTTTGGCTTCCTTTCCGTTCCGCCACTTCTTTCCTTTCCGCTCTTTCACCCTCACTTCTGTACAAATCTCCCTTTCACGTTCCCAAACTCATCGAAGCAGTGGACTGGATACTAAAGCGGAGGAATTTTGTTTTTTATCAAAAGCTTTTTCTTTCACGATCGCTCATAATAACCGACAGAAGGGGAAAAAAAACAAAGATCCTGGCATGTAATAAGGGAAAACAAGTAATACTATCAAAAGAGGTCAGCACAGATGGTACAATATCATGAGTTATAACCTTTGTAAAATAATTTTAGTAAGGACTTTAAAAAAGGAAACAATCTGACTGGTGGGTTAGAAAGCACGGATAAATTAGGAACTGAAAAATATGTTTGACTCTTCGAAATTGAGCGTTGGTGACGTTTCAAGTACCAAAACCTTTCAACGAAGAAACTATACTTCATAAAATTTCGATTTTGTCGGAGGTAATGCTGCCCTCTAATTTAGTTCAGTCAAGGGACAAATTAAAACTACGTGGAAGCGGAAATTATTGGCACTTGCTTTAAATATAAAGACGTAAATATTATTAGTGATTCACAGCGATATAGATATTTTTATCTATATCGCTGTACTTTACTTTTAAACACAGTAAGGCCATGAACGTATTTATAAGTAAATATACGCATCGATTTAATATGGCTTTAGACGCTCGTGATATTAGGTTTGATGATATATCATTACTCATAGTCTGACAATGCATAATGTGTTCTGTCACGAGTATCAACTACCAAATTTATAGTTACTGCTGGACTATTGATTTAATCTGACTGTTCGAAAATTTTAACGCTGAAGAGATTCTTTTTAACATGACTAAATAAATAACTTAATTATTAATTAATCCTGTGTGTGTGTTATACTAGTAAAAATATGTTTTTAAAAGACAAATTCTCATTATCTGTTAAAATTGGCTTATTTATTCATTATTTAAATCATACAGTTAACCTATTAACTAACTCTTATTTGATTTAACCTCTATTATTTATTAATAAATTATTTTCAACTATATACTTTGCATTTAACACTTAGAACTTTCCGTTTATTTGCTGCAATTATTACAGTTGTATTTAATTACAGCTATTTAGAAACCTAACGTTTATTAGCTTAATTAGCTATATAAAATGAACAAAATAAACTGAGAATAAGGATTCAGTGTAATATTGGTTAAATAAGCATACAATTATTTGAGAAATATAAAACAATATTAACACTTCATTTACCGTTTTATGAATTACTTTTCCATGATTTTACTCATCACATTTTTTAATGAATCTCAGATAACATATTTTAGGTCAGAAATGAGTACATGAAAATGTACGTCCAGGACGAGTAATTAAAATATACTCTTAGAATATTTTTCGGCAGCTCAGGATTCTCGAAAAGGGTTCAAGTTTACATTATTTATTTTTGTAAATAATACACGCAAAGAGAACTCCACTAATTCATTAATTATTTGCTTTATATCACATTAACAACCAATAAAAAATAAGATCAAATATCTTCCTTACAATCAACTGAAATTAAATTCTTGTACATTCATTAATTTCTACGAAAACTAGAACAACCTATCTAGGAATCACTTTAGATTCAGAACTCTCGTGGAAACCTGATATTAATGCTCTTTTCCCAAAAACAAGCATAAATTCATAACCCTATGCCCACACTTAAACAGAAAATCCCTTCTTACGATCAGCACAAAACGCCTCTTAAACAGCTCCATAATATAACCCACCTATTTCTATGTCTCGTCTATATGGGGAAGAACAGCCAAATTTTAAACAAAACATAGCCATACACACCATTACAAACTCTCCCTGGCACCTCAGAAATTCCATCATAACATTAAACTTCCCAGTAATCACCAAATCCATAACCTCCCTAATTAAAAGCGCCCACAACTACACGAACCCCGCAATCCAACAACTCCACAACAATACCCCCCCACCGTAGAATAATATACGTAAATGCGTGTTGCGATGCGTTATAACTTTGCGAACTTATTGCTGACGCGATATCTTGCCGAATGCTTACTACTAGAAGAATGCAATTGTCTCCGAAGGTTCGGACCTCAGGGTACAGGCGCTTAACAGAGATAATTATCGCCCAGGAGGTAAAGGCTGCAGGGTAGACAGCTTGTGTTCAATGCAGATATTTGTGAAGGAAATCTCAGAACATGAATTCATACAAAAGAGCGTGACCACTTACTGACCATAGAAATAATATCTGTCTTCAATCTCTGCTTCATATTATACTATCACGAAACACAAACTTCTAACGTTTAACATTATGCGACTGTTAAGTATGATAATCTGCTATTGCAGTTACAGTTGCGTATTGAATTGTTGGATTCAGTGGACAATGTAACTAAAAGTATGTTTACCACATATTCGCCTATTGACGTCATAGCAGCCTTCATTTCAAATTCCTGTAATCCTTAATCATAGTGAATTTATTATTAACCGGAAGTATTTTCGAAGATTTGATCAAGATCAACTGTTTAGTTTTGAATAGGAATCTCCAATCTGTTTCTTCTGAGGTTGTTCGATAATTTTCGGTCTAACCCCTCTCATTTCTACGCTCTCTGAAATTCGGTTATCCGAGGAATATATTTTTAGTTTGTTGTTAATTTAAAATCAGACCTTTCTGCGTATTTAATCCCGCACACTGGATGTATTACGCAATGCAATGCGGCTAAACGCTGGAATAACTGAGGGCCTCGACAAATCTCTGGACCAAAAACGAAGCCTAAGCACATGAAAACACACAGCTTTTGATGGTCAGTACGTAACGAAATTTTTTTCTTTCATTCGGAACCCACAAAATTTACTGCAGCTCGAGGAGTTAATGGCAATTGCAACTGTAGCCTAATACTTTCGATCACTAAAATACTTGAGTTAATAATGCGAATTATGTACTATATTATAATTTATAATTATCTCACTCCATAAACCTTACATTAGAATGCAAAATTAGGAACATTTCCCTATTAATTGCTATTTATGTAAACTGCTAATAATTTGGGTTACATGATGTGAAGACTTTTTTATGGATTACTGCACGGTTGGACGTGTGTGGAAGCTTTGCTTGTAAAAAAGAGTCTTGGAAAGATTCCAAAGGGTGAGCTAAATTCATGTAATTCCGAGAACCGGTCGCGGCTACGTAAAGATCAATAGACGCTGTGTTGAAAAGTATTAGGAACTCAAACGCTATGAAATAGTCACTGTAGAAATTTCTATTTGTTCATATTCCGGAATAATTTATACTTATTGGCATTTTCAAGTAGGCATGTGGATATAAATGTTAACTTTAGTATCATAAGAAAATAAAAGTGATTATATTAGAAAAATTATAGGAATCCTAGACTGGCATATTAATAACCTAAATATATTGGCCAAAATTAGCCAGTTTGCTAATCACAGTGCATGGTGATATTTGGATCATATGATAATTTAAATTTTGTTACAAATTATAAAAATTTTCCATGTAATTTTCATTACCATGTTTCTGTTGATGAAATTAAGTGTTTGGGTTGCAATCATGTTACATTGGTCAGAAAAAACGTAAGCTTCAAACCAGTATTAAGTAACATTTTGCGAATTTAAAACAACCTTTGGTATTACGAAAAACGTGAATTTTTGATTAATCACAGGGTTTATTGGAGTGATAGGAAAATTTTAGTCGGAAGAAATTATCATTATAATCGCTCGATGAACGGAATGCTCAATATAAGATCAAATATAAATTCAATGTGAACACAGACACTCAAAATTTAAATACAATATAGGATTAAGTATTTATACGATTTAAAATTGTATAATTGTTCAATTCTTTTGTTTTTAGAAAAGTAATTTACAACTATTTAGCTTTTTGATTAGGTTTATTGGCATTCATTTTGGCCCTGGATGTTATACATGCATTCTAAAATTTTCAGTTGACAAGATTTTTAATGTCTTATCATTTTAATTAAGTAAGTAACACGTTTTTACTAAATTTATTCATTTATTAGTAAATCGACTATGCCTGTATCGTTATACTTAATTTTTTTCTAGAAGGAACTGAAGACGACCCTAATTATAGGGATGAAACGTTATACTTAATGATAATGTGAATTTATAATAAATTTCCGACTTTTGGCCAGTATATTGTAACTGAAAAATAAGAAATTATAGATAACTATGTTACAAAATACGATGGATGTGAGATCCACTAATCTCTAGGGGTCTGAGCGTGCCAAAGCCACTGCCTGTCCGCCATATTACACTATACGTTCACAATAAATATTTCTGTAAGTGAGAGATAAATATAATTAATATTATCTATGATTAATGTTGTCGTGAGACTTGCAAATGCCTTGCCATTATAAAGACTTGAGTGTAATTAATGGACGCCCCATAACCACATATCATTTCCAAGTGGAAATAATCCCCGTACTTTAACGCTTTTGGATTAATTATATGGAAATAGTACTAGATCGAGATGAATCTAAGATTTCGGAAAACTAATTACGCATTTTTTGCTACGTCTAGTGCGTGGAGCAATATAGCTATAAACATGTATTACCTATTAACTTTCATGGACACTGACATAATTAATAACTTACTGAATCTCCCTTTGGAAGCTGTTATATAGAAATACCAACCCCTACACGGAATCCCGGCTCTTGATCTAGCTAACCACTTGAGAGTCAAAGCTGGAAGTAGAGAGGATGGGGAACCTTACAGCCTGTTTTAAATAACGATTTGCATCCCGAAATGTGTAATGTGAGATGCGTGCAAAACTGTGAACGTTCTCTCGCGACCGAAAACGTCTGTTGGTCCAACCAATATATTTCATCAGGACGCCTCATTCTGTGGTTATATTTCCACTACTACCATTGTGCAGAATATTGCTGTATATATAACGATATCATAAATTTAAAAAGTTGTAAGTTTTAATATATAAAAATATAAAATAAACAATTATTTTTTTAAAAATAAATCTATATCAATAAATAAAATTGAAGCGTCTGTTTGCGATTTCATAAAGAATGTCAAAATTTAAGTGGAAACTGCTATATATTCATGAATGACTGAATCTTGGATTTTTGTCTTTCTCTCTTGTTTTGTTTTAAATAGGCTAATGTTAGGGATTCATACAGGAAATTTTTCTTTAATTTTTTTTGCATTTCTTATTACGAAATCTTTCAGGGTTCAGAAGATATGAATATGAGAACATATAGAAAGCCTATTACTACGTTCCAGTGGGTGCGATGAACAATATACAGCTGGAGTAGAAAATTCTCAGGGGCTGACAGATTAGTATCATTTCACCTGTTTTGGCGCTGCTGTCGTATGAAGATTTTATAGTCTGAGGTTTTATTTTATGCCTATTACATGCTCAAATTTCCGTTTAATTTACTTATAAAAAAGTTAAATTCTATTTCAATTCAGTTATGTCTATTCTTTCAGTTGATTACAGCGTTGATTTTTTAAATGGTGAATGCTTAGGTAAAGAAATCAAAATGTGTATTTTAGTCACGTCTAAGAGAAAAATAAATGTGAGCGAGGAAATGAATCTGATCAAGGAAGAGATCAGCTGTGCTGTTTTTTCAGAATCCCGTTCGAAATAAGTCGCGAGATCAAGATTATTCCCGTGTAACCTGTTGAACCCATGAACGAGCTAATTAAATAATTATATCATTAATCATGAGCTTATTGCATCCTAATTATGTTACATGAGCTATAATTGGTATTTTTTTCCCTCTTCATTTCTTTCTTCACCAAGCAACAGACCTTGGAATTTGTTTCACGTTTCTATGAAATGACTCCACGAATATTGCTTTGATCATTTAAGAAACTGTATCACTTTGGCATTTCATATCATATAAATATTCTTAAATGTCTGCATGTATTCGTGACACATTATTTTAATACCCATAGTTGCGCATGTAAAATACACCTAAATTTCGTTGTGTAAAAATGAAAGGAAAGGTTAAGCATAACTGAAAATGTTGTTAGTTTGTCAATCTGAAATGAAACACCACACAAATCACCCGAGTCGACTGTCCTCTATTTTCTTAATTCAATTTAGAAGGACTTACTCTTGCCCACACGAAGTTCAACATTGTTAGCAATCAGTGCAGGATTAGTTGAGGGATGTTTTTCTATTCCTTCGTTCTTCCGGAAGGGTTTGTGTGCTTGTTTTTTTCGGTGTTGTCGTGTGGGGTGGTTTGTTTGGTGAGGGGATGAGGGCCGCATTACACAACATGGCCACTCGGAAGCGGGATGTTGACCAGCCACTCCGCGGTGTGATGTCCGCAAAGCAATTAGCTTCCCTGCCCACTCCTCACCCCGTCAATGGTGATCGCCTCGATCGGCCCGCTAGCACAAAGGAACTTTATCCACCAAATATTCCCTCGGAGCTCTTCGCATAAGGTTACCATAGACAATACGCTATTTGCTCCCTGGCGTGCTTAATTACGAAGCCAACTGATGAGATATCCCTCACTCCAGGCATTTTCATTTAAAATTTCGACTTTCCACCGTATTATCCATTTATTCCATCTCAAAATAGATTTTCGGTCGTGAGATCCGTTAAAATATACCAAACCTTACCCCTGAAAATTATCAAAAATGAAAGAGAATTAATAAAATCAGATCTTGAAATGCAATGATTCTTTCATTGTAATTTATTTTTGGTTTCATATTAATTACATAATCATTTTAATTTTATAACGAAATTCGCGAAGAGCAAGAATAATTATAAAACAGCAAATTTTGATTTGTTCTAAGTAGACAGAAACGGCTCTTGTTGTCAAACAACTTTCATGAACGATAACATGTCTGTCACGGTTAAGATTACGTGACAGTTGTCACTGAACCAATCAATTTCATTTGAGATTTTGTAACGAATCCTCGTGTTCATGGCTAAAACATATGCCATTTGCCCTTGTGGATACACGCTTGCAATACAGGTTAACAAACTCGGCAGTGTTTCAGAAAATCTGACGATCAAATAGGCATAAACAGTCCTACATACTAGGACACTGACATCCACAACACAACTTTAAAAGCCGCTAGTGATGGAAATTAGCTGAGGTACAGCTTGGCCGCAGGATATCGTTTGACTCCCTGTTACACCTATCCTAACACCCTTCATATCATTTCCTACTTCTTACAGTGCGTAATATCGACTGTTATTATACACATATCTAAAACTAAATATCTGTGTTTTAATTGTTAAAAACTTCAACCTTCCGATTCTTACCTGATCAGACTCAGGCGAACTTACCCCTACACTACCAAACTTAACTGAATTTTCTTGAATCTCTGTACAATCCTTCAAGATAATTCTCACATCTTATTTCCTTTCCACCTTCCGAACCAGCATCGATAGAAGAGTCAATGCCAGACTCTACGACGTCACGAAATCTGCCAAGGATCCCTACTTTTATTGTTTACGGCTTTCTGATGACCTACAACCTCAGGTGAATACGTGACAATTTCATCATTTATTAAGAGCTTTCAGTAAAACAGGCCATAATTCAACTCAGTCACCAGGAAAATATACACGCTTATAAAAGTGGACACTAATTACGTAGTAACCGCCTCAAAGACTCTGTTGCCCTATTTCATAAATTACCATTCTAATCAGATTTATTCCATTCCAATTCCCTAGAAATTATTTAATATACAATCAGAACTATGAAGTAAGAATACTTATATATAATCCACTGATACTTTGAAATTATTTTACATAGGTCACACGTATTTCCAAGTCTCATTAACACTGAAAATACTAGAGTAGAAAACTTCCTCCGGAGACATTTCGGTAAAATTATCATTTGGAATTTGATTATATGTATTCACCAAAGTGTGCACTGCAGTGTTATTCGTAAAATTTAGTGCTTTTTATAGAGAGTAAATTATATTACAACTTATAATCTTTATTCTTACCCTACTTTCTTGCTTCTGTATTGTAATTTATTTTTGATTCATCCTTATAGTATTCATTATATCAGGAAAAGTATATATTTCAAATATGCAATCTAGCAATTCTTTATATTACTATATTAGTCTAGTGCTAATTTACGTAACAAGAGCACATTTTATTAGTTCACTTGAAAATGATAACAAGTTCAATTTACCTACATGCTTTTTGTAGTACGAACACGTAATAGGTGTCAGTATATAACAAATAAGAGAGAATAAGAAGAGAAGAGGGTTGCTATAGGATGGAATACGCAAAACAGATTAGGGACGATATGGGACGTGTTAATTATGTTGAACTGAAAAGACTTGCGCAGAAAAGTTAGGTTTGAGAGTTACAACATACCAATCTAAGAACTGATTACTACTAAAACAACAAATAAAATTTGACAATAAAGATTGGTTCAGTGGCAACTGTCACGTAATCTTAACCGTGGCAGACGTGTTATCGTTCATGAAAGTTTTTTGACAACAAGAGCCGTTTCTGTCTACTTAGAACAAATCAAAATCGTCTTCTGAGAGAAAGAACACGGACAATGAACCCTTACAACTCATCAAGAAGAGGTCTCGATCTCAATTTCGGTCATCACATTAACATGGCAGCCCTTAGAAAAAGATTTGCTCCATATTATGGTTCTTTAAATTTAAAGATATAATAATAAATGGTCAAATTTCAGAATTAATATCAATATGAGTAGGCAGTGAGCACAGGGCGTTATTAAATAAATTCTATTTACTATATAGCAGACATACGTTGCAACCAAAAATATCATTATGGACGTCTATAGACCACTGAATAGTTCATATTATTCTTCATACTACTTCTGTTGGAGCCAAAATATGTATTTCAAATTACCAAATTTTCTGGATCCTTTATAGAAAGGACTCGTTTACATAAATACTTACTTTTTAATGGACAATGTAAGATGAATAAATAAGAGTTTGGTTATTATAAAAGAGTAGTGAATAGATTTTTCTAATATATTAAAATGCTCTCTGATAGATAATAGTATTTTGATGCATTTTTTTGTGATACGTCTCTGAACAAAATTTATTGTCCCACTAAAGGTAAAGCTAAAGGTTGCCTCCAATCTGAGTGCGGTGAGGTTTTCCCCGTGCTGAGCTTAGCTCTCTCGTCGGCAAGTAGCCATATCTGCACTCGAAACCACCGAAGCCAGCTGATGAAGCAGTAAAAGAAAGGGAGTCAGCCTGCCTTCCTCCTGGCTCCCAACTCACTCCAACCCCCCTTTTATCCCTCTTCTTTTGTGCTACAACAACAGCGAGAGTTTTTCTTCGTGCTTTATCTGTTTCGCTAAATTGCAAAATATTCTTCAGCTACGACACGAACATGATTCGGCGGTCCAGCATTAACTGCAAATTGATCCCAATTATTGTTTGATTCTTCTTAAGTATCAATTAATGGCCCTCAATAGAAGATTTTTTGCCCGCTTAGAATATTCTGTTTGTATGACAATTAATTTTGCTAATCTTGAGTTACTACAGGTTATAGCACGGAAAATTGTTGAAATTATTAACCATTCAGTCTTTCATAATAAAGATTAGAAGTAGGGACAAAACAACAGTCTGGATTTTTCAACAACAAAATCCTGTCGTGGTTATTTGAAATACAGGCACCAGGAACGAGTTTTATTAACTACATGGAACCTTTAACTCGGGGCAGCAGCACAAAATATTTCTGTGCTGCGATTGTGGGAGTAAGTATGTCCCGAGTACCAATAACGCACTGTTTAATCAGGACTCAAAGATGAACTTCACCATGGCTCCTCATCAAACATCATCTCTCAAGTTCCATACTCATGTGTCCTCTCATCCGTTCTACAAACTCAAACGCTTCCCTCATATTTTATTTATCAAAATTAACATTGCTATTACAGCAAACTTCCTAGAAAAAGCTCTCCCGAGCGCACAGACTGACGTTTACTGTTTTCCTTGGGTAAATTATTTATGTTCAGGGATTTTTAAAAACGTCCTGCTTAACTGGACATTATATTTCCCTATTCCGTACACACCTATAAAACGTAATTTTTAAATGACTACATTACAACGTATACCTTATACATATTTTTTTGCTTGAGAAATATTCGGATGTTAGTGAGATGAAGGTTAAATTGAATTAATTATATTCCTACAGCCAATGTTTGAGAGAATTGTATTAAAAGATTAATTCTTTTTCTGTTTACCTAATTTCTTTGAAATACTGTATCAGATCTTCTTCTTCCAATGGCTCAACAGCCCTCTTGAGGGCCTAGGCCTACCGAGGCGGCTGCGGACTGTAATATGGCGTGACACATTCCGAATTTGGGGTGATACGTGGAGTGTGTCAGATGTTTAGTAAAACTATAAAAATATTTGTATAGATATCCAAAACTATTGTAATTGAGTCCCTGTGCATAGTCCTCTTGTGTTCTGGAGAAAGACTTGATAAATACATCATCAATGAACTGAAAAATAAAATATGAAAGTTAAATGACATTTAGTGACTTTTATTGTGTAGTATTATTCAATACATTTATTCATTCCTTCTTTACCACTTAAAACTTTATGTATACAGTCATGACCCCACCAAATCAATAACCATCCCATTCACTCTAACAAAAAACCCTCCTCCCCAAATTCATCTCTATCTAAACAATTCATTAATCCCTACAAAAACGGAAACTACCTACCTCGGAATCATGTTTGACTCAAAACTATCCTGGAAACCTCACATTAATTTTCTCCTCTCCAAAAATTCAGAACTCTATATCCCCTCCTAAACATAAAATCCCCTGTCTCCACTAGCACAAAACGCCTCATATACCTCTCCATTATACAACCCACCTGGTCCTATGCCTCCTCCATATGGGGAACAACAGCCAAAACCCATTCAACCAAAATTCAAACCAAACAAAACACAATACTACGCACCATTACAAACTCTCCCTGGTACCTAATAAATTCCATCATCCATAAAAACATCAAAATTCCCAATGTAAACTCAGTAATCTCCAAATCCATAACAAACCTAATCAAAAGCGCACTCAACCACCCAAACCCCACGATCCAGCAATTTCACAACAATCCTCCTCCACATACTCCACGCTCCCGTCGCCTCAAAAGAAAACTTCCGATTGGCCTCAACCTTCCCCCTGATCATTCAGGCACACCCTAACCCACACTATCATCATGTCACATCCTCATTAATCCTCCATAAACCAGTTCTCTACCTGTCAATCCTCACCCACCTACGTCGTATGCCCCTCAGGTACTCGCAAAAATTAATAAACAACCAATTCTCCTAAAGTAGGTTAATTAAATGAATTAACCTATCTTCACGTTATCATGTTAATTATATACCTTTTTAATATTGTATATAATGTATCGTTATCGTCCTAACTAATAATCTGTACGATAAAAGTTTTTAAAATAATAAAAAAAATACAGTCATGAAGCCAAATAATAACATTATTTAACGGTAACATACAAATAAAACGTTTCCCTGAAATTTAAATGACGTTGACATACCAATTTATCCCTCTTTTAGTTTAATTTTATACAATAAATAACTACTCTCAGGACTGTGTGCCACCATTGCTTATATTTCGGATGTATAGAAACGCTTGTTGCTGCTTTTTATCGAATATTTTAATCAGATCAAAGCGCAGAGCTACAACTAAAATTCTGACCAATCTCAAGAAAACATCAGAAGGCGATTACCATCAAGAAATAAAACGGGTGAAAAAAATTACCATGCGCACGCTAATAGCGTACATTTAGTTATACATCATCATAACACAAATTTACCCTTGTAAATTATCAAGTATATATCTGATTGTTGGTATTTTTGCTTGGTGCATTAAGTCCCGTTAAGTGCGTTTTAAGCTCATAAATCTTGTAGTATATAAATTTAACGTAGGAGAGTAGTATCCGTTTTCTGTTGCTGTGAACTCCCAGAACGGAACACTGAAATGCACTACGCAATATTATCAGTCATGGGGATAAGTCACGGAAGCTGGTGAGTGGGATATACGAAACCTGCTGAGAATAAAGGGGGACAACAATGAAAGCCGAATTATTCAAACTGAAATAGATACAACAAGAAAAATTTAACAGGAATATTTGGACTTCAGTTTCGTCGTCAAATAACTACAGAGATATATATCAGGTAAAATATATTTATTTCTAAATTCAGTATCAGGGCAGTACCTACCGTAGTACCTATACTTTTCTAAGAGGATTATCGGATCACTTTCCTTTTTCCATTCAATTTTCCATATTACTTTATATATAATTGCTAAATATATGAAATACTTCATCGATACTCAATATATACCCATCGGTTATCTTCGCTTCTTTCTGTGACTCCAGTCAATGACCCCGCCTATATCACACGTTCCGCTGAATATTTAATCCTTCATCTCAATAAATTCATATCTTATAGATATAATATTTAATATAAGTGTGAATATTAGGAAATCATTGCTAAAAATGTTCTATGGAGCGTTGCGTTATATGGGTGCGAAACGTGGACGATAGGAGTTGCGGAAAGGAAAAGAATAAAAGCCTTTGAATGTGATGCTATAGACGATTGCTGAAAATCAGATGAGTGGCTAGGGTTCATAACGAGGAAGTTATAAACAAAATAGGGGGAAAGCGAATATGGAAGGCGTTGACCAAGAGAAGGGATAGATAAATAGGCCACGTTTTAAGACACGAGGTCTTGTAAAATTAGCATTAGAGGGATGTGTGTGGGGTAAGAATAGAAGAGGAATGCCAAGGATGGAATACGCTAAGCAGCTGAGGGAGGATGTTGTGCTAGTTATGAGAAAATGAAAAAGCTTGCGCAAGATGGGTTAGCATGGAGGGTTACGTCAGACCAGTCTTAGGACTGAATACCACAGCAACAACAACTTATAGATATATTTATTAGACTCGTAGAGTGTCATTAAATTGTAAAACGGAGCTTAAAATACAAATGTGACGTAAATTGTGCTATTTCCAAAAAAAATAGATGTATGATAACGCTTAAGTTGTATTTTTAATACATTTAAATATATGTAATATAACATATTTATTAATATTGTGCTAAAACTGTCATATGTACTCGTTTTTTGCCTCAAAATCACTCTAATAAATTGACTTACAGCATATTTTAAATTAAATAAATTGACCTTAAATTATAATACTTATATCCAGTTATTATATATAGTACAATATTATAATAAAATAAATTATGTACATTAGAGTCCTCTTTTGATGGCAAGAAATTTCACTGTCAATCGTTTGGGCGTTTCAAATTTTTACCTCTGAGGTTTCATTAACAAAAAATAAATTAGAAGACAGCTAGAATGAACGTGATAGCTATTTCTATTTACTAAGTAAAGATTCACATACTTGCTGTCGATAGTATACTCGAGACTGTGACACAAAACATCTATTCTGCTATCAAAACTAATGACGTACAACTCCCTTAGATTTTACACAAGAGCAGTTATATACCTTTGATGCTTTGTAAGACTACTGTCAATCATGTTCAGCCTATTAAATCTATGAAAATAACTCGGCAGCGAGAGATCGATTGATTGTCCTGCCGTAGCCTTGAACGTATGAGACTGGAAACAAATGTAAGTTACGGCCGGAAGGAAGGAAACACGTATCGATTTTTCCGCCTGCCTTAATTACAGTGAGCGTTGCATCTGATAAAACAGCGGGGCTTGCTATACTGTTGAACACAGAAAGACCGTAATGCGGCATTAATTAATCAGCACTGCTTGGTATGGCGGCTTGTAGTCTTGTCTTGTGATGAAGATATATCGCCGTCGGGTTCATAAGTGAGGCACACACACATTCTTCTCCCCCGTGACCGCGATGGTTAAGTAATGGCTTTTTAAGGAGCGGGGCGGACGTCGTTAAGAACCTGCTGCTAATGCGTTGTTGGAGGACGGGAGAAAGGGGTTAAAAGTGAGCAAAAGGGGAGTTTCCTAACCTTTTTCACCCCTCAGCAAGTCGCCCTGCACACGGTAAAAGAAGTGATACAAAAAAGTAAATATATTGAAATATGGCGAGGACAACGGAACATCAAGCCACAGGTGATTCACAACCTTTCATCATGATTGAAATCTTTTTTTTTAATAGCTTTACGTGTCTACTATTGATTTGTATTGCATTGAACTTATTTTACTGTCATATATTAGCCAAAATTATTCACATGAAGTAAATTTTGGTTATAGTAGCCAGGAATGGAAATGAAAGTTAGTGAAATTTTCTACAGAATATATTTATGTAGTCTATTGGCTTGCGTTGCTGTCCCACAACACAGAGGTTTTAATACTGGCATGAGCTTGAATATTTGTGTCGTCATGGTCGCGGAGACTGGGGTTAATACTGATGCAGAGTCTATACGCTGACCACGTATAACTCCAAATTCGAAATGTGTCAGGTCGTCCTGGTAGGCCAAGGCTCTTAATGGGCTGCAGAGCCAACGAAAAAGAAGAAGATATATTTATTAATACAAAAATATAACTAACTAGTATTTAATCAAATTATTAGTTTAAATTGTCTAAGTTATGGTCACACTTACCATTATAACACATAGGTAATTCTTCCTATTTTACAGTAGATTTAGATTTATTGTTGTTTCCATTAATCCTCGATTGAGGAAATAGGATACGTCATACATTAAAAATTAAAAATGAACAAAATAAAGTATATAATTAAAGACAAATAAACTTAAAATAAATTAGTAAAAGAAAGTGTATATAGACAAAAGTCAATATAAACACAACACGGACACACACTGGGAAACACAAACAAGCACACACTGAGGAACACGTAATGGAGTTTTAACTACTTGGACCAGGAAACTGTCCTTCCCTCTGTCGTAGCTCCAGGCAATACATGAAACAAACAAACAAAAGAGCAGAAAAAACTGAATAGAAATTTTAAGATATGTGATGTGCTATTTTATAAGGCAGCTCATTCAACACTTTTTGCAGGAACCTTGATTTAAATACTAGAAGGACGATTAAGAAAATCCTGTACCGAGTAAAACGCGCCATTTAAAAGAATAGTTTTACTCTGCTTCACGAAGCTTTTGTAGGTACTATTTTTAACCTCTGGCGGAAGGCTGTTGTATAAAATTATCCCGGTATTGTGAATACTTTTCTGGTGTAGAGCAAGGCGATGCTTGTCCGACCTTAGAGCTGAACGATTTCTAGTCGCGTATTCATGAAACTCGCCATTTGTTTGAAACTAATTAGTGTTTCGCTTTACAAACTTTAATATTTCATAAATATATACGCTTGGTAAAGTAGTCATTTGATTAAAATATTTTGGAATGTAACACTGATGATGGTTATCTTCGAAAGCTTTCATAATTGAAATAAATGATTTTAGAAAATTAAGCTTATTTTTGCAATATACTGATGTAAAACATGACTACAAAAATAGGAATCCGTAAATTTTATCAACCTTGGGATAATTATTTGAACCACCCAAAAACTTGGTAACAAAATGTGTATGGGTTTAATTCTATATTATAATAAAAATTAGCTGGTAGCGTGTGTATGTATTATGTGTGCGTAAGTATGTGTGAAGTTGTGTATGGTCTGCAATCAGGTTTTAACTCGTTAACCAAATTTTCTGCACATATTCCTCGAGACCCAAACCAAACGCTATTATTTTAAAATATGATCATCACACCTATAGGGGCTGTGCATGATTAGGGGAAACTTATATTCAAGAAGGGGTATCATAGTATGGTTTCTCAAACATCCAAGCCCATGTCAGGATTCAAACCCAAGACTTCTGTATTATGAGGCAGGCACTCTAGCCTCTAGACCACAGGAAGTTGGCTACTTGCATTTATATTGTGTGTAACTTTCCTCCATTGATGTATTAAGCCAACTAGTAAATTTTTAAATACCTTCTGGCAATTTGCGAAGACGTGCAATATATTATGTAAAATGAATGGACTAGAGAGAGGGAGAATGTGGAACGCTGGGATTGAGTACAATAAAGTTTCACAAGTTTGTTGGTCAACGTTGTTTCTCTTAATAGCAACCCTTGGCTAATTACATTTGTATGCTGCAGTAGCAAGCCCTGGGGGTGGCCTTTCATTAGCATCCGTTCCGACACAATTGGCTACAAAACCTCCACCCACTGTCCTCACTTTCACAATCACAAAACGAGAAACCCACAAGCAGATCCAACTCACCCCTCCTACCGCTAATGACATTTCGTCACGATAAGGTTCAGTCAAAGTTTGGTGAACCTTTGTCATTTCTAAATTAACATAACTCTAAATATATGGTGAGCAGGAAGACAGATCCTATCTACTAATAAAATAGAGCGTGTCAATGCACTCGATCACTGTGAAGTAAGCTTTATTTATGCATTTTCTTTCGTTGGATTATAACGATTTTTATGTATTTCAAATCATAAATTATTCTCATTGTATTTAATAGACATTGTTTAAATATATTTGGAAGAATATTAAAGATGGATTAATTAAAATATTATTTTAGGCAATAGAATATTATAACTGGTTTGATCTCTCTGATTGAAGAGAGAAATCCTCTTGGTCTCACCTCTAAATTAACAATCAATAAGACTTAGGGACGGTTGGCGTCCCAGAATCAGAAAGAGACAAGGATATATTAAAGTTTACTTAGTAACTTGATCGTTATTTTACAATTGAGATGTCTAGGAGGAAATAATTTAACTATAACGGCGAAGTTGATGTGGGAGAGATATAACATTCAGAAGGAAAGTCAGAAAAGTACAAAAAATGAGAGCATAACCCAATGAGAACATTCTTAAACGACACATCGCTTAAAATTATAAAGAATTTACGGTCACATAACGAAGGTAGAGAATTTAAAAAATTTATGAGTTATGATCTATATTGAACCAGTCAGTTTATATATTATATATGGGACATTCAATAATTGAAGGGACTAATTGATGTAGAAGAAACATTTTGTAGTAGGTGTTTGGTGCTTTTATGTTTTTAAATTGGTATTACTGAGATGATCTGACTACAATTCACGGATAAAAAATTTTGTTTATATCCTCAAAATTGCAATTAAGGAAGCATATCTCTTGAAGTTTGGACATGAGAATAAGAACGGACATATTTTTAATTTTTGAAGGTTAAAAACCGGTTAAAATCATTTCTCGAATGTCCTTTTAGTTCAGTGAAAGTTTAATAAACAGGCTCCAGATCCATTTGCCAATCATATTGTGAATAGCCCTTCCCAGCTCACTAAGTGTCTTCCCGGAATTTTTCTCCTCCCTGCTCAACACACAACGTCATAGGAATTGTTTTCTTCTGTGCTGGTATTTTTCGATTGTTTCCAATGTATCTGCTATCTACTTTTAGCTACAGGATTTCCGAACGTTCCCTATGTCTGTCTTCTAGATTTTATGAAAATTCTACATAGCTACTAAAATTTACATAAGTTTTCGATAATGTATATAATTTATCATGTAATAGCCAGCGCGAGTATAATAGAATATCCGTCTATCTGACCCTGGAAAACATTTAAAAAGAAGACTTGGAGATACTTACTCATCAGCCTTAAATTTCAGATTTTTTGTTCCATTTAATGAGGCATTACG
This sequence comes from Eucriotettix oculatus, assembly GCA_034510155.1. Lineage (NCBI taxonomy): Eukaryota > Metazoa > Arthropoda > Insecta > Orthoptera > Tetrigidae > Eucriotettix > Eucriotettix oculatus. The sequence continues at coordinate 63,008,248 of CM067381.1, forward strand.
TGGAAAATAATTCATCAGAAACGAGGAGTTCACAGAATTTGCGGGAAACAAAGAATTATTTGCATCTGACATGATAAAAAAGAACAACGTTGGGATATTATTTTAATATTCGTGAGAATTATATTGAGAAGTAGTAAAATTCTCAATTTTTAATATACTTTTTTTTCAATATCAAATTTTTCCTTTAATTAATTCATGTCGCTCATGACAGTGAACAGTGTGCTGACTCATTAACTGTATATAACCCAAAATTATAAATATCATTATTTATATATTAGTATCAAATAATTTGTGTTATTTGTATTACTGAAATAAATTACAATTCTGTTAAATAATATATATATATCCGTATGTTTTGCTGAACGGATAATTCAAGTTTACCACAGTCCAAGAGAACAATTATAAATTTTAGATGATTGCAAGAATACTTTACAATTGAGATGGAAAAAATGGTTAGGATATACGTTTACAAATTTTAAAGCTGAAATTATCAACATGTGAAGAGAGGATAGAAACATTAGTTCAGCTTTTAGGATAGAGATTTCGCTGAGATCCTTCTTATTTAAATACAGCTCTAAGAAAGAGACTGTTATTTCGACATTAGTTTCTGAATATTCTTAAGGGATCACATTGTTTCTTGTGGTGAAAATATACTATGTCTTACTATGCTTCGTCTTGAAATTCGTTGTTTTGAAGAAAATTAATTTTTTTTTATAATTACGACATCATCCTATTACGTAATTTAATTGGAAGACCACATGCGAGCAGCAATATGTACCACTGATGACTACCGAAACAAATGATTAAATGAGGATCTGGCAGGGAGATTGGTTGGCCGTTTCCCGATGATGGAAAAATGAGGTGGAGAAGCCATGGACGTAATGTGTGAATTAATTTATGAGTTATTAATCCCACTCGACGACTGCAGGGTTTACTGGGAGCAGTACAGGCCTATCCAAAACTTATTAAATATTAATTCGGCCACATCCAAAAGTCTCTCAGCAAATAAAATATGCAGTAGTTATAAATTACATTCGTTATTGTGTGCTCAGCCAGAGGATGGGATGCTTTTTTTTTCGATAAGTTTTGAGTGTGTTGTTCAGTTAAAGTTTGTTACTTGCTGTATATACTACGAACGCCATGAATATTAAAATAAATATGTATTACATAATAAATAATTTGGTACTATAATTTAATTACATTAATAGGAAAAGATTTTATAACATTTATTTTATATTAATAAACCATTAATCTCGCTTTGCATATTTATGTAAACAATAATAATTAGAGATATAGTTATTATTTTGGTTAACAATTAGTCTATCATAAATAAAACTTCTCAAATTTATATTATACACTAAAATAAGAAAAACATTTGTTTTCTCAATTCGTATTATTTATCTAAGAGATTTAGGAACTGTTAAATTTCTTGTATATAAAATCACTGAGCACTTAAAATCAAACGTATTAAACGTTTCACATTGTGCTCCATACTAATTGCAATGCTTGATATTTTATAAGTATTATAACTTTTCTAATAATCAAATTTGTCGTGATAAAATTGATATGCACAATTCTGCCAATATACTTAGTTGATAATGTAAGGGAACATCAATTCAATACATAACCATTATGCAAATAATCAAATTGAAACACAAATCAGTAATATTATTGACTTGTAATATATATAATTACAGTTTCAGATATTATTATTTTATGAATAAATTTGGAGAAGGTTTAAATTATTCATAAATACTAGAATTGATTGCTTTTCATTGTAAATTTAATAAATATTTTGCTTTTGTATATAAATAATTTATATATTTTATTTTAGGCCCATAATTTTGGTAACATTTTATTAGTTTCACTTCGTCCATATGCATTATCAGACAGCGGAAATCATCATTCATTACATGGAAATTAAATTAAATTAAAATTATTCATATGTCCTAAATCATGTAAGGATATCTGAAAGAAATACGAATGTTTTAAAAAATATTTTTAACTTACAAATAATTAAGTCCGTAATTTCTCTGTTCTTTACAGATACTTTTTAAATATAAACATATTTTTGTATACAATAATAAAGCTAATTGAGGTCATAATAAGTCTGTTGATCTGTTGGATATTAGTGTATTTATAACTGAATTTTAATGAAAATTATTTTGCTCTTGTTGTTATAGTTCACCGCGTATTTCTAATAAACTGAGTTCACGAAATTGAATTTCTAAGATAAACCGGCCATAACATTTAATTCATATGTAAATTAATGTAACTACAAAACTTAGTGGATATTCTTAATTAAATGAGGATACAATGATTAATGACCGACATATATCTCCGCATGTTTCCATTTTCCTCAGTCTGACACATCAATGTAAAGTTTTGAGTATGTTCCAGGATTGTGTTGAACAACCAAATATACGCTTGTTCATATGTCGTGTTTAACATTCTCACTCATTAATCTCTCACACATTTAAACACAGATCACTTGGTACAAGATCCAACGCTGAGTTACCGCGTTGTATAATAGTGAATAGAATAGGATAGGGGATTATCGCCTAGGAACTGAAGTTACTAATACATTGGGGGAAATTAATTGAATACCATTAAAATGCACTGTAATTGTTACAAAATCCGATTCCAGTTTTATTTAGTTGATCAACGTTTTAACTGTAGGCACAAAAAGTGAGCGTCCTGTCCTGAATGCAACACGCAAAACAAGTTTGGTTGACTGTGAAATAAAATATCCTACTTAAGTATCCTAACGACTTATGAATGATCCGTAAAGTTACACAAATTAATATTCACTTGCTGTGAATCATAATTCCCCAGATAAGGCTAAATTTAACTTCACATTGGAATAGTCCGAAACAAACCAGCATGTTTTAGTGTGTAGGAGGCCAATTTGTAAAATTCTAACGTTGTTACAAAGAAATTAATGCCGACATCAGTGCTGTAGTGGTAAATGTCATTAACTCATTTCAAATAGGTCCCGGGTTTTAATTTCGTTCAGGGCACAGATGTTGTGTGTTTCAAAATTTAAAAACCCTCACTTTTAATTTATTAGTGTCCTGAAAAGTAAGAATAAATGGCTTAATCTCCTAATTAATATATATAGTAACATGAAAAGTTACACTTAACAATACAGGCCAGCTTGCGAGTTGCAATTGTTGAGGAACGACGCAGCCCGGGCCAACAATGTAGTCTGGCGAGACTTTGGGAGTAGTCATGGGGTAATGGAAGGAGCTGGTTGTGTCGGCGGGACGACGAGAGAATGACCACGCCCTGCAGATATAATTTTTTCTCATGCTCTGATTGGAATTAAAACTATTAAAATCATCTTTTGGTATTTTTTGTGAAAAATACCTGGCGCCCTAAAGGAATTGAGAAATTCTCGAATACGGGGGAACGCGGAATCCGCTACATTATATATATATATATATATATTATTACTGTATCTGAGTGGTTTAACGTAAGACGCATGCTCACTCCTATTTTTTTAAGTCTCAGAATGCCATATTTGAATATCTCATTGCTGCACGCACACACGCTTCCTAAAAACCAAGCTTATTCTCTCTGGCTGATATTTTAATTCTCACTATTCACATTCTAACAAGGTTCTGCCTTTTGTTCAGAGGTAAAGCAAAGTACTAGGTACTCTGTTGATATAACTCCGAGGAAGGGGAATGTTCGGTTAAAGGATTTAATGAAATTAAACTCGTTGATGTTGGGTGAGGGGGAGGATTTCCACAAGGGAACGCGTGTGTGTGTCCTCGGACAGGCTTTTAGCGCATTGTCGCAGTCCTCAGTCCTCCCCCCCACCCCCCACCCTTCCCAAAAAAAACACATTCACACACAAAGCTATATATATGTACACCTTCCACCCGTTTCTCTAAATCCCTTTCCGAATCCATTCACAAAAATCTTCCTTCCCTGCTACTCCCATTCTCCGAAACACCTACCTTCTCACACTCAAGTATTTCATAACGTGTTAAATATTTTATGCATCTCGAACATTGGATGTAACATTCATAGAAAAACAGCTTGAAAAGCGACACTAATCCTTTATTGAAAAGTATTCGGGAAGATAGGAGAGGATTTATGTATGCACTTAACCTACACCAATATCCATTAGTTTTGTATTGTTGGATTTTAACAATAATAACAAGTTTAATTTGGAAACTTAATGAATTCATCAAAAATGGTGTTATTTGATAAAAGAAAGGTAAATGAAATAGTTTTCGTTTTTAACAAATCTTTAAAACATTTCATACAACAAAACTTGAAAAACAATTAAGATGTTGCTATTGTTATAAAACTGTCTAGACGTCATTAGGTACGAATATTGAAAACTATTAAAACATAAAGAGTAATTGCAGTAATTTTTAAGGATGAAAAAATATTGTTTTTAAACAAAAAGGAAAGGTTAAACTCAATTATTAAGCCTTGGAATATTATTTATTTTAAAATTGGAGAATACTTAGCTTCGTTCAATTAAGTTAGACTGAAATGTAAACAGCCAAGATTTAATGTTCTATTTGTGAATTTTTGCTAATTTTAAGTAATCCTTTTGCAGTTTAGTTAATGCATCCAGATACTAGTTTTTTCAATACATATTATTTTTATGGATGTCACTTATATAATTAATATTATATTACCATGACACTTATGAGATAATATGAATAATTTTAGTTTAATTTAGTATCTATGTAATTAATTGTTTACGCGGTCTGATAATGCTTACGGACGAAGTAAAAGTAATTAAGTGTTTTAAAATAATGACTTAAAATAAAATTTATAAATTATTTATTTATACAAGCAATTTTTTAAAATTTATAACAATCTTACTTAGGGCGATTAAGATGGAATGAGGACACGGGACTATATAATATAACTATGACGTTAAAGACTAAATATGATGCTGCAGATACACTGTATTTCACTTTTGTGTCTCGTGGTAAGAAGCAATGTCACAAGTTTTCCTCATTTTCTGAACTGCAAAATGGCTTTTGCGTGACACGGAAATATCTGAGATTATTGGATGGAAATACTATTCGTGTTTTGTTTTGTTTTTCGACCACGTTTTCTTTCTCGTGGTCTCTTTCTCTCTCTCTGTGTATGGAAAACTAGCTAGTTAGTTTGCAGATATTCCGACTCATAGACCAAAGAAGCACGAACCTATTTACAGTCCAACTGCACGGAACCGTAGAGAAATTCGTTGACCTATTGGTTTATCTGATCTACATAGACATCCAGTGTAGATTGTGTTTCATTATAGACAAGAAGATATAATTTTATAACAATAAAAATCTCTCTTACTTTTAGAAAAATGCTGTTATAGTACGATTTGGTTAAAACATATGATTAATCTTAAAATGACTTTGCTATTATGTCACATCACATATTTAGCTATAAATCTCAAGAATAATATTTACATAATTGTGTTCTGGTCTGTAATCTAAGATAATGTTCGTAGTTCCTGTCCAAAACGTAATAATAAAAATTGTTCAATGAGCATAATTCAGTAATACTAATTGTTCAGATGCTTTTATTCGTCGCGCTACACTTCACTACACTTGCACTTCATGATCACTTACACTTCCTAATACTTCCCTGAAAAACGTTGCTATTGGGAAGAAATGTTTCAAAAACTTCCCTTATAGTCCGATTTAAAAATGAATATTTCCCAACGTCAGTTTTAAAGCTGCTCAGCCCAATTTTACAATTTTCTTCACGACAATTTGATTGGAATACCCTATTACTGTTCTCTGTCACATGCTGTTTATTTCTTAACTGGGAATCATCCCGATTGTAAAATTATTTTATTTTTATCGGTATCGCATCGAATTATATACACATATTTACCTTCTTCTGTAATTGTGTGTTCAACAACTTAATGAGTTAAACCAGATAAGGAACACCTGAATGTTTCTAATCCACATCTACATTGGCCATCAATATGGACAAATTGGTAGTTTTTTTTGCATTAAATACAAAATCTGTTTTCTTTTAATGATCTCCATGCAGCCCTTGTCTAACTACCACCCGTCTCAAAATGCATGTGAATAAAACTAAAATCTAATTATAAAGCATTATATTTTATGTTTGAAGTCATGCATGACGTCTTTATATCTTCATCAAACGAAAATATCTGGAATGAAAAGAAATTCGAATAAATGAACGAGCCGCGGAATTGCAAAAGTAAATGATCCTTGAAGAACTGAAAGCAAATTTTTAAAATGTACGTAAGTATAAACGACATATTCAATAACTAGAATTAAGAATGAAACTGTTGTCAATATTTTTGCAATTATGAAATGAAAAAGATAAATGGGGCACTGCAGAATAGGCTATCCAAAGAAGTAAGGCATGGGTTTGATAAATTTTAATTTTATATTTTACGGTCAGTACCTCACCGTTCCAAACAGTCATTTGATCTTTTTACTCAGTTTTTAATGTGGTATATTAATGCTAATTGCGAGATCAAACATTGTATGAAGGTCAGAGTGACTTTAGTTAAGGAATGCGGTTTTTGGACAGCAATCTTGTAAGGGTCTACTGGAGGCCACGTGGCTGGACCTTAAAGGTTATTCCCTGACATTTACAAAGTGGCGGAGGTAATAGTGGAGGTGAGATCATCAATTTGGTCGTCCTGAAACTAAGCTACAGAAATGAATGACTATCTTACCACCAATACAGACGTGGTGGCAGCTAAAAGATTTTGCTTAAATCAAAATTAAAATCTAGAATACTTAAAAGGAATATAAGCTCCTAAAATTAAACTTTAATTTTATCTGAAACAGATAATTCCACTGCAATACAAAGAATATTTGAGTTTTTCTAAGTAGTAAGCAAATAAAATTTATTTTTCCTTCTATTCGATCCCTTCCATTAGCTTTATTAACCATGATTTATTCAGTAATAAACCTTCCGGAAAATTATTTTCTGGAACAGGAATCTTTCCAATTATTCCTGCAACATATCAGGAGTGATAAATTACAAATCTTATGTTTCTGCTTCCATCTAACAAGCTTTCAGTGTTGTGGCATAAATTTTGGCATACTGCATTTTGATACGAGAATCAAAAATAAATTACGCGACAGTCTATGTAAGAAAAAAGCCACATTTTTTTAGGTGGATGCAGAAACAAAAGATTTTAAAAGTATTACTCTAAAAAGGACGATAGCTTTTTACATACTATATAAAATATTGTTTTCATAATTTGTTTGTTGAGAAAACAATAAAGAAAGTAGAGAAAGTCTGCACATGTAACGCTAAAATAGAAAAAGATAACTTTAAATACAACAGTCTCTGAGTATGTAAACAATTTATTTAATGGAAAGGGATTAATAATAGCTGACGAAAGTTTTTAAAGTGTAAGTTATTGTTAAATTGGTTAAAAATTCGTTGTTTATTAATAGTTACTAGAGTAAGATGGAAGCAGAATTACTATTTATAAATTAGCAGTTATTAAGTAGATTTTTTCCTTTCAAGATACAATTAATCAAAAAAACATAATACAATTAAGCGCATAAAATTTATTAGAGTAATAAATAAGTAATTGGAAAGATAATAATAAATTGTTAAATTAAAGATTCAAAAGTAAAAAAATAATAATATTGTCACGTTTCTGAAGGATCGTGATATACAGTAGAACAAACACCTACAGGTTATAGATATTTATTTAATAAAGTTTCGTACTACGCAAAACTGACTCTGCTTCGGGGTCCGGTAAAATTGATACATTCCTGGAATATTCCAGAAAAAACTTTCTCGAAACAGAAAATACTAGAAATAAAGGTAAACACAGTAAACAAAATAAACAAAAAATGGTTGCTTTGACTTGAGTCAGCATTTCTGCAAACCATCTCTATACCCTTCAGCCGTGACTGTAGGTTCTGAGATGTGGCAATATAACTAAAAAGCATGTGTGTGAAAAATAAATATGTAAGAAGTTTATATTAATTAATGATATGTTAATGTTTTGCATGTAAATAAATTACAATTTATGTAATGTCATAAAATTATTTAGAACAAGTGTAAAGTTAATTCATAGTCGCTAGAAACCTAAACATTAATGCGACTAAAAACAAAATTTAATAAACAAATATACAATTAGTTAATTTAGTGGTATCATAGCTTTTGAGAAGCATTAATTAATATGTTTATTATGTAGATTATTTATGTCCCTTCCAGTTATTTGTCTTTGTTTGGGTGATAACGCGTTTGAGGGTGGGCGAAATTGGGAAAAATAAATTGATTTGAGTTTATGGGCGGCTTCTTGTATTTCAAAAACGTCATTTACACTTAACAAAGTAAATAAAAACCATATAAAATGTTAAACAAAGGCTTCAGACATTTCCTTATGGGACATAAGAGGTAGAGAATTCAAAACATGCCTGCATAATTTAACTGAATGGTTGGTTTGGCCCTTTTTAGAATGTATTAGTAGGAGGTGGCACGTTGGTATCTTTCCACGCTCGATAGTTCTTGGGAGGAAGCTCAAATTTCTTATCGTGGATTTCCATAAATATTACAAATGTATATACGGTTAAACAGTTTATTATAATAAAGAATTTAAATCTTTATTTGAGATAACAGATTAAGTATTTTCCAAATAATTGGCTATTAAAACAAACCGAGAAAATAAATGTCCGACAGCTCTGCTTCATCATACAATGGCAAGCAGAAATGGGACTCCGGCAGACTCCCTCTCCTTCTCTTCAAAAGCTGGGTCACACATGCAGTGGTGAACGGCAACGCTAGTAGTCGAGAGTTGTCAGCAAGCATCTGCGACTCGCTCCTTGGAGAACGGTACACAAATTGCGTAGGGAAGCAGAACCACGGCCTGTAAATGAAAACAAGAAAATTCTCTCCTCGAGCGAGTAGCTCGGTATTATATATACCGCAGATTATCCGCCAGGTAGCAGGTACTGCGCCGAGGGCGGAGGTTCGTACCAACCCAATTGAATAATAATCATTTTTAAATGACACTATTTACCATCAAATTAACTCGAATTGACGTGCTCATTTTCAAATGACTTTCTGCGCACATGGCATGAGGTGACTCTTGAAGTCGGTTCAAATAAATAGGAAGATTATTAATTTTTCCAGAGAAAATTAAATTTTTAAGACTTTAAAAGTCTGAAATTACAGTAGCCAGAGAAACATTTCTGACGTTGGAAGACGTTTCAGAAACGGGCTAACAGGTCCACAAGAAAACTAACGTCGAAATAGCTATAAATTATTACAATTCATATACTTTAATCTAATTCGGTGTCGCTTATTTTGAAATTATTTCTGAATTATCAGTTCTTTAAAATTAATGTTAAATCCCAGTTTGGACTTATCAAACACGCTAGTTCCTATAATCTTCGTGATTTGTTCGAATTAGTCTGGAACAGCCGTTATTCTCAGGAAATTATTTATCAGTTCTAGTCATTCTCATTTTTATAACTTTCACCCATCCTTCCTTTCAAGCTTTTTTTTTCTTTTCCGGCAACGGCGCAGCAAGTTTGGCAACATGTAATAAGTTTCCACTCCAGCCTGCGCTTTGCTAGGATTTTTTTTTTCATTCATCGTTCTTTCTAGGTACGTGCGTATCTCCTAGCTTCGGGGCGCGAAATCGTCGACACGCTCCATTGAGTTGCACTTCACTTCCCAGAGCTAACTACTATCAAAGAACAATAGGTTCTCTCCGTGATCTCAGATTTTTATTTCTTCCCTCGGCACGTTATTGTCGCCATTCTCACAATTGAGGAAATGAAATAGCAGTCAGAAGGCACGAATTCGTGCAATAAAGCATCAAGAGTGTTCATAAAAATTCCTCGCATGGTAGTTGGAGCTAATGACGAGCGAAAGATTTATTTCGCGAGTATTTTTTTTACAAAAAAAAAAGAACATCAGAAACATTTTCATCACTTCAGGCCATATTTTATTCATGTTGGCTGAAATTTGGCGAATGGAAGAGCACATTTTATTATAAGGTGTGTTTGAACATTTTGGACCTTTACTGCAAAATGATAAAATAATGTTGGCTGACTGGATTCGAGCTTATGGTCTGCAATAATTTATCTGATGATTACTATCTTATACGACTTATTCGTTTCTACTATCAATTCGAAAACACGCTAGTTTCTTTGATCTGATTTCTTAAAGTTTATCGTTAGTTGTTATACAATATTTTATCAAAAGTAGTTACGAAACGTTTAAAGTTAATTTATTAATATTTAAATTACAATACTAATACATGTCTTAAACAATAAATTTTCCTCGTTGTTTCTCACCACAAATGTTTAAAGAAGTCACTTTTTAATCAAGAATTTCGTCACTCTTCTCCTACCTAATAATCATGATTTTTTAAACTTTTAATCGAGCCACTAAAATTGTGTAACAGACAACTTTTCGTGACATTCAACGAGCTTTTTTAAACAGACAATAAAAAACTCAAAATAATGTATATTGATTCTTGTTCATTTAAATGTCACGCGGAAAAGGAAAGTTCATTTTGAATGGAAAAAATAAGCGATTTTTGACCATTTGATGTTTGAACGTACGTAAAGTCTGATCTAAGTAAAAATAACGGCAAAATTGTTTCAGATGTTTGAAGATAGATATAATTGATTTCTCTGACAAGTGACGAATTTTTTTCGTTGTTAGCTAAAAATTATAAGAGTTTGACATCCGGCTAAAACTTCGACTTCAGATTTTATCAGACATTTTCTGGATCATAAACAGACGTTTTCCCCTGAAAATTGTGTTGATTTTTTATTCAGTGAAGAGAGGTCTGTGCGAACAAAAATCAAGAGGATCCTAGTTGCTTCAGTGTTGTGACAATAAAGACTCAAAAATGGGGTTTCGTGCTGTTTTATCGCTACCGTGACTGACAGCCTTTAGAGAGAAAGAATATAATGTCCAATGTATTGTATGTTACGATATAAAAATTTGCAGATGTTCATTAAATACACGAATCTTCATCTATGCTAAATTTGAGCCATTAGACCACTTGTGATGGAATCGCTCTGTAATCTGTTATTACTAGGCCAACGTCTTTGTTTCTTAATATCTTTGGGAAGAAGATGTGTACCTTTACTTTTGTGTTCACCACCTGGTTTGTGCAGTGCATTGTTTCTGAAGCACCTGATGAAATAAACAGGGATTGCAGGAACGTTGTTTGGCGTTTCCTTTTGTCTGTTTATTGACTTATTTAACACGGACGTTATATTTTATACGTCTCGATAAATATGGATGAGGAACCCATGAGGAAGGAATTAAAATGTGCATAAACGACTCTAGGTGAGCCTTAGTGTATTGAATTTTCCAACAGTTGTGGAAAACATCATTTGAGTTCAACAAAAGTCCTTCAGAGAATCGCATTCCTTATTTTTAATAAGTGCTGCAATTACGACTCTTATTTCCTTTCTACATTTCAAATTTCTTAATTAATTGAGAATGTTAATTTTTATTTAGTAATATTTGTCATCTTAATTTTTTTTCCCGCCACTTGAAACAAGTTGAATTGCGTGCGTTTTTCCAGCTTAGGAGAGACTTCCTTGCATTGGTTGGTAACTTTTGCGGGGCGCCTGTTCTACTCTTGAATAGTGGAAGTTTCGACTGTTGTTCTTGAGTGGCCTATACAGTTGTTACTCCTGCGCACATAAAACCCTCCCCCTTCCCTTATTTTCCCCCTGTTTTTCATCTCTGTCCGCACCCTTTCCTCGGCGTCCTGAGTACTTGTTACATTTTGAAAGGACTTGTTGTGTCGCGTCGTCGTTAACCTTGCTGTGTCCGTGGAGGAATGCATCTGCGAGGTAATTAGCATTTCTTTCTGTACATACATTCTTCCCCTTCACCCTATCCTTGTCATCACATCCTATGTGGCGCAGTCACGACTTTGATGTACTACGACGTACTAAAGCAAAGAAGAAGGAAAAGTTAACATCTACTTTATAATCAGCTTTACAAAATTTATAGCCTTTTTGGTAATATATAAATGAATAGAAACATCTACATCTTATTCTATTTGCCTGTCATATTAAATGTTTCAATTTATTACAAAATTAAGCTATTTTTGTAAAAAAAATTGTTATTGTGAGACCAAAGGAACTTTAATATTTTTGCCAAATATTCTCCGCTTAATCATCCTTTCCTGAAACAAGATACTATGTTAGTATCCATATATTTCATGTCACACTTTGATTTCCTTATCGGTTTACTTCTAAAATTATGTCATTATATATCAACAGCTTATTAAAATATTTTTACTTCAGCGCCAATTTATAAGTGACATTATTATTTTAGTAGTTTGATTTCTTTTTTACAAATATTACATTTTATTTTGAACATTTACAAATTCATACTAGAATGAAATTTTTATTTAATGTTACAACTTTGAATAGTTACACATCGTTAGTACAGAAAATTTTATTTTCTCCGCATGATTACAGTGTGTGGATAGCGCCGGGAATATATAATGAGGGATTTACTGTGTTGTAAAGAGTACTTTTTAAAACTTATAAATATATTAAAGAATTTTGAGTATATCTTTAAATGGGTGGGCGCCAATAAATATAAACTTTGACATTTAAAACAGTTTTATTATGGACAAATGTAAAAGAACAACAAATTACAGTATTTAGAAATTAATTAATTATATTGTATTTTATTTTCCTAGCTGAGCCATAAGCAAAGACATAACATAGACTTTAGTAAATTTAATCACTTTACTCCGATCTGTATGGCGTGTATATAAAAAGAGCAGAGTGTAAGATGATTGCCTTTTGTTTCTTACTTTGCATTTATCCTTCCCAAGTTTCGTGGTTGACCGGAAATCCTGGATTCAATACAAAGGCAGCTTCTGGGTTGGCATTTGAAGCAGCCAGGTCTGTGATGTGGTTCAGGAAACGTGTCGTTACATCTTACTAGAACACTCAATTATCACAAAGAGTTAAATCATCACTTACATAATGGCAGTAACAATCAAATATTGTATAATTCATTTAAACAGTAATTTATTTAAATATGGGTGATAAACTGAAACACGTGTTGAATTTTATTTATTATTTATGCAAATATTGCCGAAATATTACTCTCAATTTTGCAACAAAATTGTTTTTTATATACAACACAGGTATAATATTGTTCTTTCGTATACTTCACAACGGAAGTAAACATGTATTTCCATTTTAAGATTTGAAAACTAACGCAATTTGCTGATGCTCTGCTTTAAAGCCTGAGGTTAAAGAAAGTGTTTATTTTGTTAATTAAATGCTCTTAAATATAACGGTTTTGTTACTAGCAACATTGTTTTCCAAGTTAAATTTACCATTTTATGGATGTTTTTAATGCAAATCTTTAAAAAATGGAGGGAACGAATACTTGATTTAAGAAAATATACATTTAATTATTATATATTACGCAAATTGCCAATAAGAGTCGAATATAAATTCAGAACGACATATCTTCGTGTTTTACAATTATTTTGTGTATTTAATTATTCATTACTCGTTATCAGTCAATTATTTAATTTACCAACAACTAAACGATAAGGAATATTATAAGGAACTCGCGATCAATGAAACAGGGAGAGAGTTTTATTAACCCCTAATTTTCTTGAACGTTGCTGTTATACTTTTTATATTTATTGATATCAGTTTGTTACAGAATGACTTCAATCATAATAATGTGAGAAATATGAAATAAAATATACAGATGATTACTGTAGTACTATAGTATTCGTCACTGAATGTGCAATATTTGTGTGTTTATTAATAAATATGTACACATTTGCTTTGGTAAAAATTTTATCTGTGACAAAGTTTTTATGATTTTTAACTCATTAATTAATGGTAAAATATTATATCAATTACGATTAATTGCTTATTTTAATTTATTTTGTACGATAAAGTTAAGAAAACTTGTGTACTTATGAATTACGAAGATACAAAACAAACCGTATATTAATCAACATATATTCCTAAGTTGTGTATGTTTTCATTTAGGACTATGAAAACTTTCGTTACATAAATAATTTTTATTTTTAGTGCGCTGAAGATTGTAATATTTTTACTTGTAATAATCCAACAAATCCGTCTTGAAAGTTTTCTACGCCTTTTGTCTCTGGTAGGAGAGAGGAAAGAGAAATGCATTAATAGCACGGATTAAGAAGAGGTGGCATTTTAATCCCGCCGGGGTTTAATGAGCTTTAATACCCTATTAGCATAGGGTAAAGGAATTTGACGTCGGTTTTGTTGCCAACGACGACGACGACTACTACTACAGAGAAAGATAAAGCGTTCCAAATATAACATTAAGTTAATAACTTTCTCACATATTTCCACCCGCTTTTTAGGGTGGAAAGCCTCCCTTACTTGCAAGTGTTTTCGTCGTCATTTATAACCTGATTAATTGGCTAACTTGTCTTCACGTTTCTCATTGCTGTATCGCTATGTTTTCTACCGTATCTTCTTAATTATTTTACCTAACTGATAGAATTTCCTTTCTGATTTTTGCCTTTCCTACTTTTCTTCGTTTCTGTTTCTGTATTCACTTGGGAATGTGTGATTGCTTCTGTTATTAATACTAGCTCAGTTTATAATTTTTCTTAATTATCTGCCCTTTATTTCCGTAATTTTGTCACTGTTCTGATAGTCTTACATTCGGTAATTTTTACCAATCCATGTTTCTTTACTGTTACAAAAATATTTCTCGTCTTACATTCGGTAAATTTTTACCAATCCATGTTTCTTTACTTTTACAAAAATATTTCTCGTCTTACATTCCGTTTTCATTCATTAATTTTCTCGTCCCTTTCTTGTTCCTCTTTTATTTCTTTAATTTTAATTGTTGTGTTAAGTACTTCGTACTGCACTTTTTAACCTGTTGTTTTGCTTTTACACTTCTGACCTGTTTAGTTGGTCTGTTCATTTATTTCGTAGAAATTTAGGCCCTTGAGCGTTTTAGCTCATTACAACTGAAATCTCTAGACTAAAAGATACTGTGATTACTGGTGCCAATATTCTAGCATCCCACGACAGGTAATAAGTAATTTGAATATGTTAAGTATATAGTAGTGGAATATGGAGATTGGCATAAAACCAGTTATGCGGCATACGTTGTTTGTGTATTCTCTTCAGCTTGGAACAGTTATTAATTTCTATGCGTTCCACACGCATTCCTCTCCTTTCAGACCTAGAAAAATATATACGAGTATATGCCCATTCTTGGGCGTAATTAAGCGTGCAGTTTCCCCGTTTCCTGCTCGGTAATTACTATCATTATACTTCGTAGCGAGGCATTAAAGTTTAAGCTTAGAAATAAACAGACTTAGCGAACAACAAGGTAAAGCAAGGCAAAGCAGTTCCTCCGTTTATGTCCCAAATGGGCGCCCGTTAAGCTTTACGGTGCTCTCTTACCTGTAACGCCTCGGCCAAAGCAACACGCACAGATTGCAACAAAGCAGCTGCTGAAGATGGCAAAGGCGCAAGATCGCCCCGCCAAAAGGTTAACTCTCAAAACTTCATCGCGTAATTAACTGGAAACGTTTTTGAAAATAATTACTTAAGGATAATTTGTAATACAAGTGTACTTTAAGTTTTTTCTAACGCACATTAAGGTATGTATTAATTTTGAAAATAAAAATGTATTATTTCTCATGGTTGAGGCACCAAATTTTCCAAAGAAGAATCCACAATACTGCTCTCCCATCATCATCACACCTTTTCAATTCCCCTCCTATGCTATTAAAGGAGAGCTGCCTGTTTCAGGATCACTTTCATGTAGCTTGTTTTCCCAAAAAAAGTATATCGGATTTTTAGTTCCCGCAGTTACTTATTTACCTGGATGCAAAAATTTTATTTACAGAAAACAGCTATTTGAGGAAATACACGTCTTGGAGGTTGGCAATTAAGTTCCAAACTTTACGTAAAATTAAATTCCGAAGTGGCTTTATTACAAACATTAGAAATAATGAATTCTTCTCGGCGCGTCTCCAGCAGCCGAAACCAGGTCTGTACTCGAGCCTCTGTAATATAAGAAAAGCGTCTAAAAACTCAAATTTTCTGTTTCTCACGGAAAACATATTTTGACATTTAACACCACTGTTAGTTTTAATTTTGATTCAATTTTCTGTGCTGACACGGATCCACAGATTTAAATCGGGTAAATGTTCTATAAAATGCTCCCATCTTGAAAGATTCCAGAAACACGATTTATGTGTAAATTATCTATCATTATTTAGTCGAGACAAAACCACTACACAAATAAAAATGTACATTTTCTTGCAGCGAGGCGAAAATGATCTAACGCGCTATTCACTAATTAATACAGTCTGTCCAGACCATAATTAAAGTGAATTATTACCGTTAAAAATTCAATAGCAATTAGATGCGGTTAAATTAATTGAATAAGGAAAATAACCTTCCAAATTCGATACTTGTTCTGTGCATTATGTACAGTTGTGAACGACTATTGATTCAAATATATTAACAGTGAGCAGTAACTACTGAAGCTTAGACCTCTAATTTAGAACTCAATACGTTGAGTATGACTAAGAAATCATTAACCAAGAAACTGTCTCCAGAGGCTATTGTAATAAGCTTTCAACTTATTGTTACATTTAACCTAAGCTTTAAAAATTATATGTATATATTACTTATTATGAATAATAATTTTAAAAGGCTTCATTGTAAATCAAAAATACATTTTAGTAACCAATAATCAACAACCTTCCCCTGCATATTTACACTCTCAACATGTTACAAATAACTTCATTAATTTCAATTTATTAGCTCAGTATCCACAATGTTATTTTATTTAGTTATTAAAAGTAAGAAATATATGAAGCGAACACTATGTAAAATATTAAAGTGGTAAAGGGAATAAAACAATGTTTCAAATTATAAAAATATTTCAAAACACATATTTACGTAACTTTTATCTCCTTTTAAAATGACTGTTCATTCGACTATAAATAAAATGAAATGAAAGGAAAAAAGAAAATTTTTAAATAAGACAACGGTGATCTTCTGTGCTGAAAGTTAAAATTATCAATTTATTAGAAAACAATATAATATTTAATATATCATTCAACATCAGGTTTTTTAATAATTATATATTTAAACTGACGTCACATTTACAGGCAAACGAATTTTTATGTTGCTCATACAACTTTTTGTAGTCATGTTTGAGACTTCATAAAAACAAACAAGAAAATGGGTATTTGAAAATTAAACATCTTAAACGGTAAAAGTATATTTGTAAGTAAGAAAGAAAACGTGTCATTATAAGCATCATTCACTCTGAATCATCGCCAGAGATATGAAGAACACTGCTTTTAGACCCGAAGGGAATCATTTTCCAGGAGAAACTCCATTTATCGTGGAATATCATGACACTGTAATGACGTTAGAATTATCCCCTTCAATCTGACATAGACAAATAAAAGAAAAAAGTTGAATAAAAAAACTTAATTTAACGTTGAGGAAACAGAATCGGATTGGGAATAAAACGCATACTTTATACTCTTACAAAACGAACTATCCGTGTCGAATCCCATTGAGGTAAGATCTTCCTCCATCCGTTTTATAGACTTAAACACTGACTTACCAAAAAATTTAGAACTTAAATGAAGCATGAGTATTATATTATATAAAATTTAATTAATAATATAAGCGAAAAATAACAGTTTGATTAATAACAGTTGCGGTTTATTTTAGAATAGACTTTAAAATATAAGTGTTCCTTATAAATCTAAATAAGGCCTAAATCAGACAAAAAATTAGTGAAACATAACGAACGATAATAATGTTTCCGTTCTGATTTGGACCATCTTCAGCTTGAACTGAGTAACATGTAGTTGTTTTAAAATTATAGTTTGTTATGTTTCACTAATCTTTTGTCTGTTTTTGGTCTTATTTAAACTTATATTAAATTTACAGACATTAATAATTATTATATAACTATTCCACTTTGAACTAAATGTCCCTTTGAGAAATTACGAATGTAATAAAACATCCTTTACATGACTTAAATAATTTTTAAGAAATGAATTCATTTTTAATAATTGTTAATATTTTTAATAAGACATGTATTGCAATTTATTTTTAACTCTATGAATGTGACGTCTATAGGTCATGTTCAGCACGTAATTCTCAAGAATTGAATATATAAAATACTGAGATACGGATAGTTACCAGGGAAGGGTTTGAATATAAAGACCCGCCTCCAGTCAGTCCCGACCAGTACATATTTCATAAGTAATGATATCGAAAGATATGATGACTATAAGTAAGCTTCGGTATGTGAAAGCAACACTTCAGTTTATCTATCCATCTCTCCACCCCAACTGGACTGTATAATTCCTGCCATTTTCAAGAATTTTAATTAAAATATAAGATACTCCAGTCCACTTCCCACTCAACCCCCTTTAACTGCGTCCTCCCACCCTAAAAAATAATTACAATTATATTTCAGCGGTGGTGGTAGTTTTCTCTCTCACTCTCACTTGGTCCCGATGCTCGTTTTGGAAATAATTACACACTGGAGCAATTACTGCAGCAGCAGGCAGCAGGAAGGGTGGTTTCCACCCCCTACCTCCCGTTACGGACAAATACCGCGCTTGTTAATTATGAACCCGAGGCCCGGAGTCTGTCCACGCATAAAAAGTGCTTCAAATGAGCTTTCTGCAGCACCCTGGCGACGACGGCGTCGGCGTCGGTTCATCCCCTTACAACCCTCGTCCCCTTCACTAAACTACACTGCGCTGCGCTGCGGTCAGCACCCTCGTGGTTGGCGAACACTCAAATTTATATCCTCGAACGATGATGCGGCCTCTTCTCTTCCCTTCCCGTCGAGTGAATTCTCCTCTGCCGCCCTTAACAATTAAAATTCCCGCTCAAGACGAAAATGTCACTTTCATTGTTGCACTAATACCAATATATCATAAAACACATACTTGTACATTACAATGCTATTAGCATATTTAATAAACTTCCCACCTCCATTAAACAATTAAAAATAAATCCAAACAAGTTCAAATATGAACTAACTAAGTTCTTACTAAGCCACTCCTTCTACTCTGTTGAAGAATTTATGAAGCTGAATGTATTATAGGGTAGATATTTATAATTATGAAAGAACATTATTTGAACACTAATTTTTTAGTATAGGATGTAAAAATATTTATCAATTTTATATATAAGGTACAAATTGTATGTCTTCTGTATAGAACTTAAGAAAATCTTATTATAAGTTAAAAATTAATGAATAGTTACAGTATATTCTAATATTAATAAAGCAACCTATGTAAAATCTCTGACTCGTTCCACATCCTTGAAGCTTGTGCTTCTCTATAGGATTTATGGAATATGATTTTATACTTATACTTATACTACTTACAGCTTTAAACAAGAAACATTTAATAAATAATACTATTTATTTTATAAAATTATAATTTCTTATGTTTGACATATTTTACATAAAACCAAAAAAAAAGAATTTTGTGAAGGAAATGTTTTTTTAAATATAGATAAGTCTTATAAAAATTTTTGTTATTCTTCTTTGATTGTCACCTGACACTCACCAGTTCTTCCCATACTTCCACATTATAAAAATTTTATTTCTATTCCAAAATCAATGGAACCTAAATGGTATTGATAACAAAAAAAACATCTGCTACATTATTTATTATAAACTATTAAATTCTGTAATTCTTCATAAAAATGTTGTAAGCCCAAAGTTTACGAATGTTCCTCTTTATTGAACCATAATAATTAATTAACTAACGTTCCTAAATTATGAATGAAAAAGTTGACATTGTCCTGCCATTATAACAAAATTAGACTCGTTTACTGTAAACCCCAAAATAACTATTATTGGTAAACTATTTTTTTAAGAGATAACTTTTGGGTCATAAATAAACAAAAGTGTTATAATGAACCGGGTCAAGTTAGATTTTAAAACTGACGCTTCTATGGAAGACAAATTCATTTTTATCGAGTAAAATCTTACTTGATTTTAATTGATAAAGATGAATGTGGCTTTCATCGAAACGTCGGTTTTAAATTCTAACTTGACCCGGATTGTAACCCAAGAACTCTTGATTCAACAAATTTACCGTGAAAACTTACTATCTTCAAAATTATCACACATCTAAACGTATTACGGAAGAATATTGGGAACATGGAATCAGAATTATGAGAGATGATAACTTTATCATTATTTCACAGGAAGTATAAAATTGTATAAAAATTATTAATTAAATGACAAACTTGAAAGATTAAATTTCCCGTAATTACATTTTCTTTTCATCTCAATTTTTATTTGTATGAGAAATATCAGAACAACAATACCGTCCCTCTGTTTCTCGATTATGTGATTATTATAACTCAAAAATCAGGAATCAGAGACGTATTTTTGGAATTAATGAAAAGCGTATGCCATAGGCTAAATGTATAATCTGTGCTGAAGGTTTACGTCCTAATTTATGTAGCATCATTTTCGTCAGGTTAACATCTATGATGACATTAAATTGTATGTTTTCCCGTTGACAATTAACCAACCTCAGTATTACTCTAAAATTTATCCTTTCTGCATACAACCTGTTAAATTCCAAGTATTTATAATATTATTTATATAACGTGTAGATTTTTAATAATTTACTAGACAGTTTTAATTATTTATTATGAAGGGAATTGTTGAATTTAAAATGAGATCAATCATTATACATTCTTAACGATGTTACATAATCGTAAACATGGCCTGTAATTTAGTATTGTGTATACATTTACATATAAAATTTTAATACTATTCATAATTAGCAAGTAATTGTATAAATATACTTAAATCTCAATTAAAATTAAAACTGAACGGTTAAAGTGCCGAAACGCTTTAATCTCTCAATCAGATGGGTTGACATAAATAAATAACTAAATTAAATATTTTTGATAAACAACAGAGACATTCAATTTTTCATTTCAAATTAAATATCATAAATGTTATTAAAACACAAATATAAGCTTATTAAAATTCAATCATAATTAATGAGTAATAAAAACGAGATTTAACTCCAACTTATCCATTAAATTTAACAAAGAATAATGAAAACCTCATATAAGCTAAAGCTACCTTTAATTAATGACTGAAATAAAACCTATGTGATAGTGAATCAAAATGTCAATAATAGTTTAGAAGGCGTGAAGTGATTTGTCAAATAAATTCCTGTTTTACTTATTAGTAATCTAGGAAACTGATACTTATGAAAAATAACGATTTGTTCAGAAGTTTCAATATTTCTAATATCGTGGTTACGGTGAATGTTTTTACTGAATTCTTTTTCGCCTTATAAAAGTTTAATGAAAAACATAGACAGCGATAACAGTTTAGAGTTATATATTAAAAAATTAAAGATTTCATATATTATATGCTCTTAATCATGACTAAGTACAAAATTTGGTGAAAGCTCAGTTATTTTTATTTAATAAAAAAGGTTTTGATTTTTTTAAATAGTTTATCTTTACTATAACGAAACCATATCTCATTAAATTGATTTGGAAAAAAAACTATAAAAATTTGTTTCTATAAAATTGAAAATCAGTTGCAATTAATGTCTCACATTGCAAATTTATTTACAAACATCTTTTATTAATTGCATAGATTTAGTAATTTCCATACATTTTTTAATTCTGACAATTCTGGGAAAAGATAACAACATGGTTAATTTATTCGTCAAAACACTCATCCACAGCGGCTCTTTGTTTAAGTTTCAAATTGTCTTGCAATAAAATATCGTTTAGGAAATATTGTAACTCGCCAACGCGTTAAGAGGCGCTTTAATTACGGCTGTAAATATAAAGAGGCAAATTGCGGATAATATATTGATAATACTACCTTTGGTATATAATATGACCTTTAAAATAATAAATACATCGCCCATACTTGGCGACGTAGACGTTAATAAGACAAATATCGCTCTCGCACCGTAAAAAATTAAAGTATAATTTGAAACCATTAATTTTCTATGATTACGTTACAATAAAAATGTAGGCATAGCAGTCGATTATTCGTCAGCACGTACACGGAAAACTGAATGCTAAGCCACCCTACACAAACTATTTCAGTTAACAATATAGCATATGGATTATGATATCAAAATATAATGTCATTAAATTTCATATACATATATAAATTCATCCAAGTAAACAGTTTCCTATTTATTTATTAGATTTCTCCCCCCATATGTGTAAGGTATGCTACAAACTGTTAGCTGGTTCCAAATGTCTACGCCTAGCTCCCGATTTGAAGGAAGCAAACTTTTCATGCATTAATTTTAGAGACTGATACCAATTGTCAGTAAAACCCCTCTTCCATATTATGTGAAGAAAAGTCCGTTTTCATTGTCCACACACACAGAACTAATTCACAGGTCTTCAGACAGTTTCTCGCGTACTTTCAATCTATTACAAACATAATCAACGAAATATCCATCACAATTTCATCCAAAATATTGTAATACGATGGTATTCCTTATAAATTACTGAAGCTGATATGTAATCATTGCTAGATAAGTCGTAATACGCGCCAGTATCACGCTGTGTATAAACGCGCAAAGTATAATTTCACTCTAAAAATGACTAGCAAATTTATATAGTTTATAAAGTCATACTTTATAGTAGATTTGAATAATAAATCTCTAAAGATTGGATAAATTTTACGGCAGGAAAGTGAGCATACGATCAAAAAATGTTTGGAGATATTATTTGTCATAATCAATCACATATGCTATTTCTTTTTCCCCAATGAACGCAGTTTCCTCCCTTGTTTACTCAGAAATCCAAAAACTCTCCTATCTACTGCTAACGAACTGGCCGCGTCAGACAAACATCACAAACAAATCCGGCGATTCACTCGTAATTTATTAACGAGCCTGTTCGGGGCCTTTTAATGGATCACCGCGGCAAAGTGCTTTCTGAAATTAACCCTGGGGAAAATACATAAAATATTTACCCTTAAAATGCTTCTAAATTTTAACACGAACCGTTAGGTAACTAAAGAAGTGCAATTTCACTTAACCATTTTTATGGCAAAATAAATTGAAACAATAAATTAATAAAATATTTATAAAACTGCACTTGGGATTATTACTGATCACCAATAAACCAAGGCTCGCATTAGTGCTAAAAAATTACTTTATCTTATTGTAAACTGTGTCTTAGTCACAAAGGCGATAAAAAAAGAAACGTCAGAGAGAGGGAGAGAGAGACGGGGGAATGACAGAGAGAGGAAGGTAGGTTAAGTACTACACTCTAGCTGAAGGTACGGAATATTATCCAGCGTTCACCTGAAAGAGATGGAGAAAATTTTTAGAGATATCAGAATAATGTGTGGCGGGCTCACTGTACTTGTCCCACGCCCCTTTCAATGACTGAAAATTATGGTTTTCTGTAGGAACACAGTATTTTGTGACATCTAGCCGAAAAACTTCATCCATTTTCATGCCTTTCATCAAACCCTACAATTCAACTTCCTCTTTTGTCCAAAAACAAAAGTATTTGTCATTCTTAGAGAAATACGAAATTTTCTTTTACAATTTCAGTTTCAATTCTTGTATTATTATCAGGTTACTATTTCCAAAATAGGAGTTAATATCCGTAGCTCACTTCATAATGAAGTTTTAATTGCTCCATATTGTGAAGTAGTTTATATATATATATATATATATTTTAATTTTATAAATACATTAAGTAATTTAGAGTATATATTTATACGGGTGGGTGCCAATAAATTTTTAACTTTGACATTTAAAACAGTTTTATTATTAACAATTGTAAAATATTCAACAAATTACAATATTTAGAAATTAATTACTTTTAATAAATTTTATTTGCCTAGCTGAGCCCTAGCCAAAGAAATAACATAGTAGGAGACTTAAGTAAATTTAATCTAGTTTACTTAGGGCTGTATGATGTGATTATTTTATTCGCATAGCAGTGTGAGAGGCCAACCTCCATTGGTCCCATGACTGCGAGGGATCCCGGGTTCGAATCCTGGCATGGGCTTGGATGTTTGTGTTGTCCTGGTCGCGAAGAAAAATGTTTAAGACTGCTGGATAATTCTTTGAATTGGATTGCATTTCAGGGGTCAGAAAAATAGTGATGTGATTGGTAAACTAATAGATGAATATTTGTTAGTAAATCTGATTTATATAAATTTCTTTCAAGTGCTATTTTAAATCCTGTTTAATAATACCAACATAACTTTACTTATCCTTTTAAATCGTCTAAATGGCTCCAAGTTATCACCGTGTTATCTAAAAGCAATAAATTGTGAACGATTAAATTATTTTAAGAACTATTACTTGTTTTACATTAGTCATTTTCTTCATATTATTATTTTAATATTTATAATTATATATTATTTTATTTACATCAAACCAGTAAATAAATGTAGAATAAGACGAGGATAATTTATAAAAATTATTTAAATATATAAATGTAATTAATAACCCGTCATTGATTACATAAATATAAATGTCGAATAAAAGCAAGTAAATATAGCATAGATATTCAAAATAAGAAAAAATGTAAAAGAAATAAATTATGATAGAATCTAACACATAATGAAACCAATATTTTTATATTTGGTTCTATTATTTCAAGTGCTATTGTAATAAAAAACTGATTTTAAAATAAATATTCTCGTGTTATAAGACAAAAATAAGAAAAATGTCATATTGTGCGTTCTTTCCATTATTTAAATTATTATTAATATGTTTGAAATCGTCATTTATTTGTTTCTAATTCTTTTAAGTCGCGTCAATGCAATTTTTGGTATTAGTATTTATAAGAATATTCCATGTCATTTTACAATCCATAATATCTCCGTTGTCCGTAGTTATTACATGATGTAATTTAACGCAGTTTTTTGTTCGTTTTTGATTTAATAAATTAAGATGAGTGTGACTCTATATGAACTTTGAACACTAAATTTTTGTTTTCTTTTGATTTACTCAACACCTCCTGTGACAAAAAAATTAATCCGTTTATTGAGCAATTGCATGAATAATTGGAATATCACTGTATACAGTCTGAAATATGATAATTTGTAAAGTAATTGATTATTACTCTGGTTGTAGTTGTTTAGATGTGAATTTAATAAATTTATTGAGTCTACATTACGTCTGATGTAGAGCGCAAGCAGTTTTAGCCAAACGTTTCCAGGAAATTAATGGACACTTAATTCTACAGTATTTATTTTTTATGTATTTTCCAGCATTAACTAGTTACGGGAATTAATCATTTTTAGCTATTAGTTGTATCCCTATTAGTAAGAACGACGGCAGGCCGCAGATGCTAGACTAAGGCTCTTACCGCCTAACGACTCCATTGTCCATACATTAAGGGGAATTACCCCAATTACAGTTTAACACATTAGCTGTGCTTGCACCGATTGGCTTTCTGTATTGGTGGTGATTGATGTGCGCTGGAGCCTAACGAAGCTGACCGGATGTTGCGTACGTCCAATTACAGGTGCAGTTTCCAACAGCCGTGAATATTTTTGTCAGCTTTTTTTTAACCATAACTGCGGGTGTCGAAACCAGACACGCTAAAATCGAACTCTAACTGTTCGGACACACTAAAATCACAAACAATTGCTACTAAAATTATCACAAATTGCGTCAAAAGTAAACTGCTAATTTTTCTCTTCTCAAATGTCCTTTTTTCTACTTTAATGTGGTAACTTATTTGCATACCAAATTGCAGCATTAATAATTACGTTCAACAATAAAATACAGAGAATGGCCAAACGTCTTAATACAAGATTTTAATAGAAAAAATTTTTATTCCTCTTCAGTTGATTAATTCAAATCTTATAACAATTTCCTTTCGCTACCGCAACATCCGGGCCGTAATTTTATAACCAAATTTTCTTTAAATATTCATGTATGTTTTTATTTTCTTGTGAATAGAATTGCCATGGCTCATACAAATATCACTGCTTTAATATTAAAATTGGTCAAAGGAATAAATAAAATCCAATTAAATTTGCCCTATAAAATGTCAAACATTGGGCACAAAATAACATAGCAAAAGATTGGATGCTTAAATAGGGCAACAGTAACTCAATTAATCTGTTAGATTGGGAAGGGATATTTTGATGGAAGTTACGGAATTCTCCTACTTGAAAAGCGTAATAACTAGGTTTGGTAGAAGTATAGTAGACATAAAGAGTAGGATAGCACAGGCAAGGAAGGCTTTCGCGAAAAAGAGGAATTTACTTACGAGAAATACAAATGCTAATATTAGGAAATAGTTGATAAAATTGTCTGGATTATGGCGTAATATGGGTGCGAAACGTGGACGGTAGGTGTCGCAGTAAGGAAAAGAATAGAAACCTTTGAAATTTGGTGCTATAGGAGAATTATGAAAATCAGATGGGTGATTAGAATCACTAACGAGGAAGTTCTAAACAGAATAGGGAAAGAGCGAACTATATGGAGAACGTTGACCACGTTATGAGACATGGTGGTTTTATAAAATTAGCATTAGAGGGAAGTATGTAGGGTAAGAACAGAAGAGGGCGGCAAAGGATGGAATAGTTTAGTGAGAATGTGGGATGTGGTAGTTTTGCGGAAAAGAAAATACTTCCGCAAGATAGATTAGCATGGAGGGTTGAATCAGACTAATCTTAGGACTGAGCACCACAACAGCAACAACAAGTAACGGGCTCAAAAAAAATTCTGGCATGTTTAAAGAAATAATTTCTGTAATTACAACTCTGGAGATACTCATCTCTCGTAATTCAGTAAGAACAACAGATTTTCGTTTTAATTAGCATCTCTAAATATATACACATCTTTCTTGTTTCATCAATTAATTAAACTTCCAACTTTCTTCACCTCTAAATCAATATGAAAAACCTCTCTCCGTCTGAGAAATAAGCCTCACCTCTGACAGCTGGTTTTCATTTTTCTTTCGCTTCTGATTTGGCTCAGCTCACGTAAATTTAATTATTGGGAACTTCCATAACTTTCATTATCAATACAAATTCCGAGTTTTATTTTGTCCAACGGGCACTTTTCATAGTTATTGTTGGACATCCTCAGTGTGTACTTTCAGGAATTTAAGATTTCATATCATGCTTTCTGAATTAAAAATATTAGAACAGTATCGAGAATTGAAAAACAAACTCTTAGCATTTATTAATCAAAATAATGTTTGTTTTAATAATATGTTCGTAGATGATAGTTTAATAAATAACGAATATCTGTTCTATAGCAGGGCTTTGCAATGATATTTTAGTTCCCCCTATGTAACAGGAATTGAAAAAAGAGCAAGAAAATTTGCAAACAATAAAATGTTCTCTGTTGAACTCAAGTGAATCCATTTTGTCGTTTATCACAAAAGAAGATATATCAATCTATTTGTAAGTGATAAACATTTAATTTTTTATAAAAATTTGTGTTATGATTTGAGAGGAGTAGCTGATTTTTATTACAATTTTTTTTATAATATTGAGGATTTTAGATTAGAAATCAAGCTATTACGGTGCTGGTGAAACGTGAAGTGACGAAGTAATATTTATCTGTGAGCGTGTTTGTATACCATAGCTCTTTGTATGTTAAGGCGATAATAATAAAATATACTGGGTACACGTTCAGAGAATCTATCTCTTATTAACCAATTGGTGATAATGGGAGTATTTTGAATAGATACCAAGGAAATAAGTAAATTATTTTATTAATTTAAAGTAATAAAGTAAGTTATAAACCAAAATGGTTCGGATAAAAACTCAGTGGTTGTTATTTAAGAGAGCAAACATGTATATTGTTTCACTGTCTTTCCTGTGATAGGTGATTTACACATTTATTATGTCGTTAGTTCAAAAATTTTGACCGTTGTTAATGATATGAGACGAGAAAGATAGGAATATATTAACTGATAATGACAAGAAATCCAGAAGGGATAAAACACAGAATCATAAACAAATAGAATATTATTGAGTTTTAAATTAAAAATACGGTGAGGAGAATTAATTCTAAAACCCACTACTATGATTTTTTTTATGAGAATGCGATTGGATATATGAGTAACGAAATTAGGAAGTAACGTTACTTAACGTTTCCTGTTATATATTTGAATGTAATTATTGTCATTATCATCCATCAGTTTATTTTGTCAAAATTTAAACCACCAAAACACTTTACCTTTACTTTAATTTTCTCAATTTAAAGGGAAGAATTCTAGGACTGACAGTCAATAATTAAAGAGATCAAAAATGAGGTTTTTGGTAGTTTCATGAGATTTGGTTCGCTTCCTTGAGATTATTGAGAAATCCTGGTGGATAACCTTATAACCTCAAAACTGAAATTAACTAAGGCGTGTCCGCTTGAAGTTTGAACATAACTTGAACAAAATGAATTGAACTTCTCGATTTCTTGAAGTAAGAAACAGGCAAAAACATTTCCCAAATGATTTTAAAGTAT
Source organism: Eucriotettix oculatus (assembly GCA_034510155.1). Taxonomy (NCBI): domain Eukaryota; kingdom Metazoa; phylum Arthropoda; class Insecta; order Orthoptera; family Tetrigidae; genus Eucriotettix; species Eucriotettix oculatus. The sequence continues at coordinate 63,036,731 of CM067381.1, forward strand.
GGTGAAAGTTGGATGATCCGCGGAAAATTTTATAACAGTGAAGAAAAGTTCAGAAAGACTCGAAATTCAGTTCCTGATACGCAACGTCCTGGCTAGGCTAAGTTTCAGCTAAAGTTGCAGTCACAGTTCATAACGTTATTAATAACAATATCAAATACACCAAAACAAATACCAGGCAGACGGTGTGGGTGAGATTAGAAGGAGTAGGGAGGAGGGTAAGGCATTGCACACGTCACATTCTACGATGACATCACCTGATAACGCCCGGATGACACGCAAGAACACGCGAAGTCAAAATAAACCAAAAGCTACATTAGTTCAGGTATTTACTTCATAAAGATGAATGAGTTATTTATGAAAACGTCGGTTTAAAATTCTAATATTACTCGGGTTGTAACCCAAGAACTCTTAATTCAACAAATTCACCGGGAAAACCTACGATATTGGAAAACAAATACCTTCAATCTGGGGCGGTGGGGTTTGGATATACTACTTCATCCTTCCTACAGTCTAGACTTTGCTCTCTTCGATTTTCATGTGTTTGGTTCAATCGAGGAGGCATTACGTAGAAAATAGTTCGGCAACTACAAGGAGATCAGAGAATTCGAGGAAAACTGGCTCAAACAACAAGACAAATACTGCTATGCAGACAGTTATAAGACTACTGGGTCATTGTTGGGATACGTGTATGAATATTTGTTGGTATTATGTCATATTTTGTAAAAGTTACATTTTGTAAAAATTTAGTTTATTTTTCTACATCAATTTTTCTTTAAATATTTCAATGGAAATAAACACGTCAGAGTCACTCTTGCTGTTTATTATATGCATTCGACATTATATTTATTTCATGATTCCTATAAAAAAAGACAAAAAATGCTTGCGTGCAATTGTTTTAGTTTATTTTGCTCCCAATCATTGCTATGAAGTGTAGTATGGTGAAACATACAGTGCAGGTTTACATATATTAATATTTTTGTATTTTTAATGAATTTATGTGCAGCCTCGGCTCGGTCAATATTTAATATGTGATGCGTTGGCGAGGCAACGCTTGTTCAAAGTGTTATGTTTGTGATTGGCGTCATCGTTGAATCAACTCCAAACCAGAAACAGCTGCAGCTGTTTCATACAAGTTTCGCTCACTTCTGGGAAACACAGCGACCTCTCTCTCTCTCCCTCTCGTCCCCTCTTTCTCTATCCAAACGCAGACAGAGCGAACAATTTATGTTTTGGCTAACTGGTTGGCGCAGCATTGCTGTAAATCAGTCGAACTATCATTAAAACGTTGTGTGCGAATCTAGCCAGCTAGACAGCAGTTGCCTTTATCTAAAGGGATGGGGGGGGGTGTTACTGAGGGGTTGCGGTGTAGCTTTTTTCCCCCCCTTGCTGAGTGCGCACAGAACCAACCACGAGATCCTGTGATTAATAGCGCGTTTTTCGATTTGTGTGGAAAATCTCGCTACTTTGTGTTTTCCACTTTGTGCCTCGTTTTCTCTCTCAGTAATACTCAGAGCAACAGGTGAACTAGTCGCTGGATAGGCAAAACATAGATAGGAGGGTTGCTCTTGTTGCCCTTTGTTAGCAAAATCGACTGTCAAGTGCATTTACGTGCAGTACACTCAACACTCCAATTGAGTTAGAATTCCCTTAAAAGCTGTATTGTCCCGTTCCTTTCGATATTAATCGATTGTGACACGAGTGATAGTTTCCTCCATCCCGTAACGCTCTTCTTAACTTTGATATTGTGGTCATGGGGTGTTGTAAATATTATCTGAATTATCTCATTTAGCAAAAAAATAAAAATAAATTAATTGTTTAATATCCGTCTAAAATTATAGAATTGCTTCAAAATTAATCAGCAATATACTCCGGCTTTACTAGCAATTTCTTTTCCAGTTTTGTTTTGGTAAACAAATTAAGTTTATAAATTGTATTTAACCAAATCTCTTTAAGTAGATCGCAAATACTGCCTTAAAAAATTAACAGTCGGATATTATTTGCGAAGCATGCAAATTACCCTTTCTTCTAAAGGATTTGTGAAAAATCAGCTCGAGAGGAAAAACTGAAATTAAATCAAAAAATAAATAATGAATTATGATGTGAAATTATGGTGTGAAATCGTCTGAAAGAAAAATGATTGAGGAGTAAAGTGTTAGTAAGTGATGATGAAATTTGTTAAATTTTGTACAGACGAATAAACAGGAGAAATCATTTGAAGACTTTATTTCACCTTTTCTAAATGCAATATAAGACATAAAATAAATGTCTATTAGAATATTAATCAGATATGAATTTAATAGGAACAATTAAATAAAAAATTAACAATTTGGCTGTGCTAGGCCAAAATGTTTGTGTGATGAGAAATTCCAAATTTTTAACCCCTTATTCTTATTTAGAAGTAAAAAAGTATGTGTCTGAATACATAATATATGAAGTAATTAAATTATCTGACTTAATATTATAAATAAAACACAAATAATGGCCAAAAGTTATAAAAGGAATAATTTTATTTGAATACGTTTTATCTGCTAAGTTCAGAAACCTTATCAGTTTTTAAATTAAAATATTACAAACGTCCGGGGCCATGTTTTATATGATATAAATATGAATAGTTTTCAATGGAAGGAACGGAACGGCGTGTTACTGTTTTTACTAAATTATCCCTATTAAATTTGTTTCTGACTAATATGCAGCCTGACATTTTTATTTTCAAAATTGTAAGATTAATTGTAAATTTAATAAAAATATTAAAGCGTCTTAAAATCTATAATATCTATAGACTATTTTACTTATAAATGACATGGAAACCAGCTTATAAAAGTCCAAACGGGTTTAATCGCAAAAACAATTTGCAATGTGTCACATTAATACATCAAAACAGTAGCTTATCTGTTTAGACGTCAACAATGCATTAAAAACGTATTCAATGCAGTGTTGACGTCGAAACAGATGATTATGCCTATCATTAGGCGAAGACTACAGTTTTTATGTATTAACGTGATAAATTGCAAATTGTTCTCGTGATTAAACTCGTTTGGACTTTTAAAAACTGATTTCAAATTTATTAATAGATTGATGAAAAGTCCATCCTATGTTGTGTGACTATTTTATTTTTTCGCTTTTGTTTCATATATAAAAAATCAGAGAAAATTGTACAGATATTTTGACAATTATCAGCAATAAATTATGAGTCTAACAAAAAAATTGTTTATTTTATTTTCTTTGTTCACAAAATAAAATATATTTGGATGTTACTCGATTAAATTTATACGCTGTTATTTTCTTAATTATAGAATAAAATTTTATTTAAATAAATAAGTTAGATGTGATCTATAATTTGATCACGTTTAAGGAAATATTTTTATGACTATTGTCAGGGTAAGGGAGACGTGCTAACACCATTAACGGGGTAGATCTACAAATTTCCGCGCTTGTGCGCGAATTCCCGCAAAAAATCTTCTTTTACAGTCCTGAGAGCAATCTCAAAACGGGATGAAGAAAGAAAATGGTAAGAAACGGTACGATCCTTCCTTGAATAACAAGAAGTTTCCCGTGAGTCGAAGGAGTCGTCGTGGTGGTAGAGTTTGCCCCAGATTCACGCCTCATTGCGTATCGCAAAGAGGAAAAGGAGGGAGGATGGTAGGAGATGTTAGGGACGCTGGTGCAGAGTGCTGTGCAAATCGCGCGTGAACACAGAAGTTGGCGCTGTACCAGAGGAATTCTGCTTTGCTCTCTCAGCAACAACTCCTTCAGGACCGCAACAGGAAGGTAAACGGCGTCACCTAGTGCGTATATGTCATCACACATACAAACATAACAGTCTGTGGAGTCGAACTGGAAGGAATGTTATCTTTGGAAACATACATTAAATTAAATCCAAAATCTGCAATAATGTTTCGTTACTATTTAATACTTGGAGAAGTAGCAACAACATTATATGACCCAGTGTTTCCTAATTCATAGGAATTATGCCACAATATGCACGAAAATTCCAGTCAGTTTTTGAAATCGTTTCCGAATTACCCTCGACAAAATATCAACAGTAATAGATATGTATTTCCGTTCTTAATATCTGTTTGCCGTTGAGTATTGGAACTCCGCAAAGAAATTTCATCCGAGTCAATCGGTTACAATGAAGGGGCAAATATTTCAAAATTTTATAGATTTAATTGAAAAAAAATATGACGTGACTTGAGGTAAAAAAACAATTAAACTTTTAGAATGTAAAAGAATGAATCATAATTGAAGAAACTTTGATGTTTAAAGAAATTTAAGATTAAAACCAGTTTTAAAATTCATTGTACTGATGCTACTTGAATTAATGAATCTAAATAAAGTAGATGAGTAATATTTATATTTTTTTTACAGAAATTGACTTGAAAAAAGACTCCAGAAAATATGCGACGTTTAATGGGCGCTTCTAAAAACGCATAATTATGGAATCTTACATAAGAAAACGTATAAAAACTGAGAAATGGTATTAATATAATATTTTATCATTAATACAACTGTCCCTTATTTTCTTTAATTTTCGGTTTGAAACGAAGTGTTAGTATAACTGATGTTTACTGCTTCAACGCAAAATATATATTTATAGTTGAGTGCAATTATGTTGTTAGTACATATGGCTTCCCTATTCAATAATATAATATATTTTAAGACACATGGGATAATATAAAAATTTTAACCAAAGAAAAGACGATTCACAATTTCTTCAGGCATATAGATAAATATTTTTTCATAATGTTCGCTTATAATTGCACAGTATATTTCCAAATACTTAAAATATTATTTAGTTTTATGTATATTATTTAAGAAATTGTTTTATTTTAAACATTCTCCAAAAGGTTTTAATATTTTCGTATTTGGTACTTGCTCTTAGATACTGATAACTTTGTTTACTGTGTATTTTTAACGTCTAATAAGTAGAAGGTTCCTTATTAAGCCCGTTTTCATTATTCAAATCAATAATTTTTATTATATAGTTTCATGTTTATAGGCAAATTTTATTTTTACTATTTGTTCATTGATAAAACACTACACTCCATCACCATGGTTTTCTCTATTAATCCTCATGTTGTATTCTTCCTCCATGCCATTTATTGTTGTTGTCTTTTTATGACTCCCCTAATACCACAATATCATCAGCATTTTTATTCCCTTTTCATATTTATTTCTAACTTTCTCCTTTCTTGACCTATGTTTTTTTCTTGCCCTTCAGTTATTTTAACTGCTGACTGCCATCTGTAGAGCTTATAGATTACTGTTCTTTCTCGATATTTTATTCCTGTCATCTTCAAAATTTTAATAGTTTGTTCCAGTTTATTTTATCAAAGGCTTTTCCTAAATCTACATATGCCATAAACTTAGGACTGGTTTTTTAATATAATGTCTTCTAAAATTAGACGCACAGTCATAATTGCTTCTCTTGTCCCTACATTTCACAAGCATCGACTAGTTATCGCTCAGCTGTAAGATCAGTCAAGCGTCGCATTGATTTTCACCGGAAAAATATGCTCCATACCGGGATAATTTGAATAACAGCCTTCCTCCGGATGAATGAATTGGTGTAAAAATAATCTGTTAAATGGCAAGTTTCCTCCGCAAATGACTTTCTTGATCATTTCCTTGATAGTTGAAATTAATTTTCCTGCAAAAGTATTCAATGCCTTGCTTTGTAAAAGACTGGATTACATAACGTTTACAATTTCTGTACAGTTTTCTTCTACTCCGTTTGTTTCACTTATTACCCGGAGCTAACAATTAAGGTCAGATTCCATGTCGTGCTGCTCCAAAGTGTGGAATTTTCATTGTTTTTCTTCGTGTGTTTGTGCTTCCTAGTGTTTGTTTGACCTTCTGAATTGTATTTTATGGTGTTTAGTGAACGTGTCGTGTTTTGAGTTATTTTACTCTAGTTACGTATTTAAGCGTTGTTGTCCCTTAATTGTATGTTGTTATATTTTTTGTCTTATCATTGTTTTACTTGATGTTACGTATGACTTCCCATATTTTTCAACCGAGAACAACGCAAATATGAATAAATAAAAATCCGACTGAGCTGTTAGCATTAGCAAGCTCTTTACTGCCCAAGGGAATAAAGTAATGGTCAATTTTTTCCGATATTTCTGAAAACATGTTTTGCGTTCATAGTGATTTTGTCTTTGTTTCAATCGATGCATGTTAAAACGTAAAATAGGAACGTAATTATAATTTTTATCGAGTCAGAATTATCATTTATGGTAGCTGTCCTGAAAATAAACCCTGAAAAATTATTGCAGTTTTAATAGCACCGAACCAATTAACGTGTGAGGATTAAAAATTATTTGGCACTACAGCGTTAATTGTGTAATGATTCATAGAAATAATTATACCCTGAATACTGATCGTAGCGGAAACCTTTGGTATTATAAATAACGTGAATGGCTTTTTAGACACGAAGAGTGTTTATGTATGTATCTGTGTGTACGTAGTTCACTCGGAGGAACAAAAAGTCTAGTTGCAGCGTAGTTGGCCATTATTATTACATTTTAATAGCTGTTTACTCTCCCCACCCTACCAATCCCTATCCAATTAGTGCAGAACAGAGGTAGAGAGAGCGGATTCGAGAGAGAGAGAGAGAGAGAGAGAGAGAGAGAGAGAGAGAGAGAGATGGATATGGAGATGGAGAGAGTCCTCCATGGTCGGCGATGCTAATTAAATTTGTTGCTAGTAGCATTTTAAATGTGGTTAATTAAAACTTGCGTTGTTGATTTCAACGGTCATTTCGTCGTTGCATTTAATTACTCATCTAGTTTAGTACCACAGGTAATCTCTACGATATAATAATAATAATTCCTCTCACTATTACACAAAGTCAACGATAACATTATGCACAATTTTACGTGTTTAATTAAATGTCTGCAGGCTAAAATACATATATAATCAATTTCGGATATCAGTCATAATTCTGGACAAACTTCGCGTCTCGGTTTTCAGTACAATGTTAATTATTTTATAATTATCTACATTTCTAACTTTCCCATAGCCATTCATACTTTCAGGAGAAATGAACGTACTGTTTTCAAGAATCAGTTCCACACTGTGAACACGTTCTTTAGTAATAGTCATTTAATTTATCATGAAATTATAAAGTACTTGTATTAGCAAAAAAAAAATAACTCTAAGTATAAAATTTTGCAAGTTACCGAGTTGTTCTCTGCTCATATTTATGATAATATATTGACGAATAAGCTCCAGAGACGTTAGAAATGTCAAAATTCCAGTCACTTATTGACGTATCTCTGATTTATCAGTGAAATTCACATGAATTCCTGCAGATCATGGCGGAAAGCAACGAATCGAAATGATTTGGCAACACGGTTAACGGCAACTAAAGGAACGAACACCATAAAGGCGAAGGAATTACATTTTCAGAAAATATAGATAGAAGTGTAATAAATAATCACTGGAGAAAAAGTGTTTGATCATCTAGCAAACATAAATCTCAGGATTCAGTCACTGCCTGGAAAGACAGAGAAATATATTTATATTCATCTGTGAGTCTTAAATAAAAGAGTCACACCTTCATTCAATGAAAACGCTTAGAGTTTCTCCCTGTATAGTATACTCGGCCGCAAAACAATTGAAGAATTACTTTCAAGTATGTTCATTAATATAACATAATGAGTGAATATTTTTCGAACTCAGTAATAACCGTCGACACTGGCATGGAACAAAAAATGTTATACATAAATTCTAGTAATAAATTAAATTTTGTAAATTTAATAAATATCAGAAACACTTACTTAGATATTGCGTTTCACACACTTGTAAACCAATAAAAACCTTTCATAACTTGTTTTGGGACATCTTTAGGTGATAAAATTAAAAATACAAAAAGATTTTACATCATTCACTTTAACAATACATTTCATTTATGTGTATTTTGCAATAATTATATTCTGTGTACTTTCGTAATTATAAAACACTTTTCCTGTAGTAATAACTTGTTTACAATATTTATAAACAAAACGTTATGACTTACTAATGACTAATAAAAAATATTCATTTATCTTTATTTCACTCCATGCATATGACAATGTAAAATAAGAACGTAATGCTAATTTTTAACGAGTCATGGTAACTTTCCTGAAAATAAAACCAGAAAAATAATTGCAGTTTTAACTTGGGACATCTTGGGAATTGAAGTTCAGCCAACGGCTAATGAAAGTAAATTTATAAGAGAATAATGTAAAAACAGGTGACTAGACCTGAGACAATTTACTACTCAAATTATTCACAACCTTAGCTAGGAAATGAGTGAGCAATGGACGACGTTTAAATTGATCAAAAGTGCATGGATATTAATTCCAATGAGAGAATAATTGCTCCAATTAAAGTTCAGCGAACAAAAGTTCCGGTCAATATTTTTCATTCGTTACAGAATATGTTTCATTATTAATGTAATAACTTTCCAAACTTGTATTTTGATTCCAAAAGGAAGAATTGCTTACTAATGGACGTCAGTAATGATGAAATACAATATAAGGAAGGGAAAATATCGGCCGGGGCAAGTGCAAGATCAGGCTCATCTACGATTCAGGGAATTCATTAAAGAACTGTAACTACTGACGAAATATTTATTTTAAAAATAGAAATTCTGAAATTTTTAATGACAACATTTTCAGTTTAATAATCCATTCGATATACTTATATTACCTAACACTATTAATATTTCATATTCTTGTCACAATGTTTATTAATAGTATAAATTTTGCTACCGTGTCTCAAATATTTGTCAGATTCTCCAAACAAATTTTCCACTTTAAATGTGTCTTATAAAGTCCCCTTTCTCACTTTTCCTCTTAGTTAGCTTTGCTTCTTACGGACACTTTCAGATACTTCTTCCGTACTCACAAATACACAGTTAATTGATTTGGTTATTTTTAGTATAGTTAAATAACATTACTTGAAATATTTTTATTTTTCATGTGTTAGTGCTTTTTTCGCATAAATTATCTAAAAGAAATATATTAACTTTTTCAACTGATGCAGTAACATTGTGAAACACTCGCTTGTTCTGGAATTAATTAAACGCACGCCTACAGTTCTCGCATGATAATACGCATATGTAATTGTTCATTACTTACGGATACCTAATTCAAAACAGTACTTGTAAATTGCTATTTCCACTAATTATGGAGAGGTTAAGCTCAAATGTAATGGACTAATGGTTCCGATAACGTAACCAAGCCAACAAAACTCCTCCAATTGGAAATTTCTTCCGTACTGATGAGTTAATCGTTTCAATTATTCCCACTATTTACGTCACTAATAGCAGCCATCGGGCGTTTGTCTATTTGTTTGCAGCAATGAATCGTTTATAGGCATAACTTTGTAATGAAGAAGAATCTTGTTGAGTTGTGTCCGAAAGTAATTCTCTTTAATAAGGTGAGAGCATCGAAAATAAAGTTTTGATTTAAGTGCAGCTCGGTTACGGAAGATACGTACGGCCAAATTCCATTCTATGAAATGGAAGGAAGGATGAATCACGTGATTCTCATAATTTCATTGAATGATTACATCGGAGGGACGGAGAGAGATTTGTTTGGGTTCAAACCCCTCCTCTCCGCCTCGCATAAAGAAAATTTTTTGGCTCTGTGTCTGCGTGTGAGAACTCGCTGTCTTTTAATCCATTCCTTCCGGCTAAGGGAGCAATTTACTGTGTCAGACGAGGAAAGGGAAGGGAAGGGAGGAACCAAAGTGGCAGACTTCCAACTTCACTTGGCGGAAACCGACCCCCGTCGATGTCGCCACATCCTAAATTTGCATCAACATTTCACTCCAAGCCTTTCAAACAAAGGACGAGAAATTTTATATTCTCGTACTGACAACTGTACGGGCTCCACGTACATGTAAAAACTTCGTTATTGACTAATGAGATGAATGTTAGACATGTTACCAACTACCCTCCCCCCCCCTTCCCCTTTTCCACCCAACTCCATATTTTTCCACACAGCTGTTTCCTGTCGAGCGTTGCTCAATTATATTTTTTAATATTACGACTACAAACTTTTAATAAATTTAACTTTTTCTCAGAGATCAATGCCAGATTAAGTTGGTAATATTTCAGATACTTTTAAAATAATAAAGATAAAGCCAACAGAGGAAGACCAATTCTAGATTTAGATTTATTGTTGTTTCCATTAATCCTCGATTGAGGAAATAGGATACGTCATACATTAAAAATTAAAAATGAACAAAATAAAGTACATAATTAAAGACAAATAAACTTAAAATAAATTAGTAAAAGAAAGTGTATATAGACAAAAGTCAATATAAACACAACACGGACACACACTGGGAAACACAAACAAGCACACACTGAGGAACACGCAATGGAGTTTTAACTACTTGGACCAGGAAACTGTCCTTCCAGGCAATACATGAAACAAACAAACAAAAGAGCAGAAAAAACTGAATAGAAATTTTAAAGATATGTGATGTGCTATTTTACAAGGTTGGCAGCAGCTCATTCAACACTTTTTGCAGGAACCTTGATTTAAATACTAGAAGGACGATTAAGAAAATCCTGTACCGAGTAAAACGCGGTTCATAATTCACACACTAAATTAACATATCTTATCAACAAACTTGAGCAATAGGTTTCAATAACTCCATAACGTGTTCTAGTCATAGTCTCAAAAGATAATCTCTTACTTCTCAAACCTAGCGTAAAATATTGCTTTACTTGTCAATGAACAAATGTATTGACAGGGTAAAGCACATTTTTAGAAATACCCTCCACAAAAGTTTAATTGTTTACTTATATTTCAAGAAAAAAATTTTGGCTAGCGTCACAGACTTACATTATGGAGGTCCCGGTTCTATTCCTGGCAAGGTCTTGGGTGTTTGTGAGTGTTATCAAGTACCCTGATTGAGTATACACGACAGAGAAAGAAAAATTAGGTACCTAAAGAGCAAGTTGCTAATGACCTCGTTGTTGGTGCGACTATAAACAGAGATAAATAAACAAAATAAAAAATTATTCATATTTATAATATTTCCATTTGAAGATCTTCAGAAAAGAAATTATAAGTGGTGTAAATTTTTATTCTATTAATACCTTCCTATCGACATTTTATTTAAATATGTTTCTGACAAATATGGTTGTCTTATTAATTTGAATTAGCTTCTCTCAATTTTAGATAGAAATAAAAAAACCTACGTCCTTTATTTAATAGAAAAACGATATAAATTTTCCTTACATTTTCTAAGTTCCTATTTTCATCACAAGTAAATATCATGTCCACCATCGTATTAAAATTTAGTTTTAGCGGTATGTTTGTTTATAATTTATTATTGCTTTAATATGTTTTAATTTACAAAAAAATCGTGTAATATGTGATCACAAAGAAAAGGTCGTATGGAAAATATGGAGTTTGCAAATGGGCTTCATACAAAGCTTACTGAAACAATAGAATACACTGCGATTGTTCGGCAACGCTGCTTGTCGCTCCATTCAGTTTAGGCACTTTGACAAGCGGTTTCCAAGATTTCTGCTCTCCGGAAATAACAGTCCAGTTGCGTCAAGTTGTATTTCGTCCACGAGTATTCTCTGTTTCACTAACCACACTTATTTATAGTATAGAAGTTGGAAAAATCCAAGCATTCTGACTGAGTATCTCAAAAGTAAATCATGAGAAGTGTATTACGTTTTAATCAAGATTATTTTGTGTTTTTTTATCTTTCACATTGGTTTTATTGACGCTATCTTAAATTAGTTTTCAGCAATCCTTACAGGAGCAAATTCAAATTTCAATATAATGATCTCCTGCCACAATTTTCGTCGTCACTTTCTGTAGTAACTGTTTTTGGGAACTTTCCGCCATTCTAGCGCCATTTAAACGAACTAGCTAGTACATTAAACTCGTTTTAGTGTTCGGCATATCATGGAAAGCCAGTTTGTTATATTAGGGAGCTCATTACAGAAGTTTGTTCCAAGTTGCACGAACTCGATAGTAGTAATAATAAGATTCAACTGTTAGGTAATGAGCTTCATTCAACATTCCAAAAAGGAAACTGTGTGCATCACACAGTCTGAAGATCTCTAACGACCATGAAGAGCGATTTCTAAGGCGTGAAGGTAACTAACTGCTACAAACCATAATGGAAGCAGAATGAATAAAGTTCAGAACATTTGAAAGGTAGATAGTATTTCTTATAAAGTTACCAGGTTAAATTAATTTTTTAACCTATAAAATTATGACAATTATGTTTTTATACCTTTTACAACAACATAAAATCTTTCAATAAACGTATTCAAATAATTATTGGTTTAAAATACAGCTAAATTAATACTGTGCACAATATTTTCATAAACAAATGTTAATAAAATTATTAGGTATGTGAAATATATTAATTAGTCTTGTACCGGAACCGTCCATGTAATATTTAAGATATATAGATAGATATAGAATCATAATTAAATAATTATCTGACATTTTAAAATTATAATAAATAAAATACTGGCCATATAACTGAAGCAATTAATATATAAATTGATATAATTATGAAAACTGATATCTCATTTCGACTAAAACAGGGATTGGAGATGTAGCCAATGAAATTTCACTTTAAAAATTAGTTATTTAACATCAGTCTTTGGAATATATTAATGAAACAACTTGGAAATTAAATAAATACAAATTATTAATGAATTTTAAATTATTAAATTAATCTAATGTGTACCTAAATTAACAACCAAACGTGGTTGAATTTTAAGAAAATATATTTAACGACCAATTTTTATAATGCAAAAATAATTATTAAGATTGATTTTTTAATTTAGCCGAACGACGTTCCGATTCTGTTCCAACCCTCTTAATGCTCTGTTCTGACCAAAAGGTCTGACATTATGTAATGAAACATTCCACAGTCTGGTTATGAATATTACTTGTTAGGTTTATACGACAGCAGATCATCTAACGTACTAATATGCGTGCTTTTTCTTATTATACACAAAAAATCAGGTTTCTAAAAATTTAAAACTGAAAATGCTTTGATGCATGATGTTTATTGAACCAAATATTTGAAAACAAGGTGTTAAACATCGTGGTAATGAAGAATTATAATAAAAAATGACAGTTATTTTCCGTATTACCATAACTAAATTATGATCTACTTCTAATGGAGTTATTTCAATATGATAAAAAATGACTATGAGGGTCAATAGATCCTTGCCTAAAGGTGGAAGTAAATTTAGTTAAAAATGTGCAAAATTCTGAATGTGCAGATCTTTATAGCCACAGAATGTATTTTTAAGTTTTACTTACGTTGAAGAATTTAAAATATTGCCGTATTTAATGGCGCCGAATATGGTTTTATTTGTTTACGTTCTGTTAGTCCTTACCCAAGTTTATCCATGTTGAAAGGAATATACGTGTCACATTATTCCCTTTTCAAGGCTAATGACCGGACAACGTGGGACATTCAGTCACCAGTTAAATCATATACTTTTGACGATTTAAAATGTTGTATCATATTTGCTTAATTTATATATAGCTGACACGGGGCAGATAAGTATTAATATTATATTATTTTGCAAATATAAACATTGTGTAATGCTTAGTTTTAATTAAATAATTACCCAAGGAGCGATTCTTAATTTCTGGTACCATACAAACAAAATTCTTTTTCAGGAAGCTTACTGCTTAGTCTTATTTTAAAGCTGAATAGAAGGGAAGAGGATTGTGTGTGTGTGTGTGGCGATGTTATCCTTTAAACCCGTACCAGCTCCCAAGCTAGGTTGTCTGTGCTCACTCAGCAGCACTAAGATTGGCTAAGTTGCTATGTAAACAGAATTATATATCCCTCGCCATCCTAGCCCTATTGTCATCACATATAATGTCCCGGGTTAGTCTAAGCCATTCCGTAACATCCGGTAAGAGGACTCGGGGTATTACCATACGTAAGCCTTGCTCTTAGTAGAATATTATTTGGGGTTTCCATTAGTTCGGATGATAAAACTGTAGTGGAGCACAGAAATCAAACACATGTATTTTTTACCAAAAATTACATTAAATTATAATGATTAAAATTTCTTAGCACTTTGTCTTAGGTAAATGTAGTTTTAAAACTGGCGTAGTTATTTAAAATGTGGTAAAAATTTTAGTTTTTAAGAAAATCTTTTATATTTATCATTATCATCGTTCCGTGTGTTCCTATTTTCTTTTGAGATATTAAGATTAATTTCATAAAATAGGTCAAGAATCTATTGAATTAACACAGCCAGGTTTGATGGAAGCAAACGTTTATACTTGATATTAAGTTAAGGTTCATTTATAAAAGTATAAAATTTGTAAGGAATAAAATATCGAAAAAATCAGGCTTACCTATAACCTCTGCGTAAGGCAGTCAGCAGTAATTAAAATTGAAAAGCAAGTAAAGAAAGCAGAAATCAAGAAAAAAAAGATACAATCTGTCGCCCATGCTGTTTAACTTATATATATAGACAAGCGATGGAAAAAGTTAAAGCGGAATATGGAAAAGGAATCATACAACAAGGAGAATAACAAAAACTCTGCGGTTTTCCACTGATATTATAGCATTAGGGGAATCAGACGAAGACTTGGAAAACATAATAAATGGCATGAACGTGGTCCTGGTGGATAATTACAACATGAAGATTAATAGAGGAAAAAACAATATGATGGAATGTAATATGGGAAATAGTGGAATAATAAAGGGCGTTAGATTTGGAAGGGATATAGTGTGAATATTAGGAAGTAATTGCTAAAAATGTTCGCATGGAGAGTGGCGTTATATGGGCGCGAAACGTGACGGTAGGAGTTTCAGAAAGGAAAGGAATAGAAGTCCTTGAAATTTAGTGCTGTAGAAGAATGCTGAAAATCAGATGGGTTTATAGAAACACTAACGAGCAAGTTATAAGCAGAATAGGGGAAGAGCGAACAATATGGAGGACGTTGACCTAGAGGAGGGATAGATTAGTAGGCCACGTTTTTTAAGGCACGATTATCATCTAAAATTAACATTATAGGGTTGTGTGTGGGTTAATAACAGAAGAGGAAGGCCAAGGATGGAATAATCTAAACAGATTAGGGAGTATGTGGGATGTGCTAGTTATGAGGAAATGAAGAGGTTTGCGCAAGATGGAGGGTTGCATCAGAACAGTCTTAGGACTGAATGCGACAAGAAACAATTTATAAAAGTAGAAGTAACAGTAATTTCTTTGAACTATAGTGTGTATCTGTACCGTGGTTCCTTTGACGAAGCTAAAGTCGAACATAACCTATATGGGCCGAGTGTTTCACGAAGAGCGTTATTCAGGGATGGAATATATAATATATATATATTATTATCTAAATTTTATTATTTGCAAATCGTGTTAAATTTTTTCACGAGTCTACTATATCTGCACTACTTTTAAAAAAGCTGCTGACATCGTGTTTCAGCCATCGAGCTGGTTATAAAATCCCCTTTCATTTTCACTTCTCTATACGCCCTATTAGAAGTTTACTACGGACTCCCGTAATCAAGGCTTACCGTAATTGGTACGTTTCCTTTTTATTTCTCTCTTTCCTTTTTTCCGGATGGAGATGTTGTCTTCTGTGGGTCGTGAGGGGGGAACGACGTGATTCGCGTGTTCAATCTGTCCCGTCTGTCCGATTCGATGCTTCCTATCCAAACCCTCCTCGTCCTCCACCCTTCTTCCACTTCACCCCCTTTACACTTCAAGACAGATACGACGCACGCTGCGGCAATAAATCTTCCCTTTCCATCCGTTGGTGGGAGGATGGAGGAAGCCACAAAGCTGTCCCAGCAATTACAAGTTCCGTTTGTCGAGAATGTCGTTCGCCGTGCCTAAGCTACCGTAACGGACCTTTGATCTATCTTAAGGAAAAGAAAATAGCATGAAAGTATTATTCGAGGATGTTGGAGGCAACATCAAACCCTTTCTCGTGGAAAAGAAAACACAGCATCGTCATCTTTGAAAATACGTAATCCAATCCGTATTGAGAATATAAGGCAGATATTCAATTTATAAGGAGCTTAATTGACTTACTAAGTTCCCATCTGTTTTCCTCTAACAAACATGGAGAAATAGAAAATCAACTACGCAAGAAAATAACTAACTCTGGTGTTTAAGAATTCTTATTACACACTATTAGGGGTTGTATAACGGACGTATTAGATAATATTTTCATTAGAGTCCCATTTGCGGAAATGTACCGTTTGGATACAAAGTAATAATTTGTATCGAAACTATTTCCAATCTCCTGCTTTACAGCAACTGTAATTCAATCAATGTTTCAATAGACGATGAGAATGGTAGAATACGCATTTAAGGATAACATTGAGTGATTGGTATTTGTGACGAAGATAGACGTAATGGTCGATCCGCAGAACGAATGTACCATGGGCGTTTTCCGCATCGCCTCACTCCATACATATCACTTTTGTCAGACATAACAAGGGCTGTAAAAAGGGGGTGCCTCAGAATATTCGAAAATAATTTCAGAGTTATTTGTGTAAGAACGTTTTGTTTTCAGTGATTTCCTAATAAAACTTATTTTGGACACGGATTCCTAATCTTTATCTACTAAGTGACTTTTACAACCAGTAGAAATTAATAATTGGAATTCCGAAACTCCCAGTATATTATCATATATTTATAAAGTACTGTAAAATGGACATTTACAGGGCATTGCAAAAGTCGTTTGAAAATCTCATTATAGGCGACACATGTGAATATGTTATTTTTCTTGTCATAACAAACTCTGACTTAATCAACAAACCATTTCTGGTGATTAGGGCAATAGTTACCATTCTGTATAAAGCAGTTCGTGAAGTAGAGGTTATGGTACGTTTGTGGGAACACTGAACACTAACTCTGGGTGACGTCATTAAACGGTGACTCGTGGGAACAAATCAACTCATTGTCAAACATTGAAACAGATATGCATTTGCGTATATCTGTGTGTTTCAGCAGTATTGAGAAGTTATACTTAACGCTAATTGGACCGGGTTTTCCCGGTAACATACAGTGGACCATTTTAACAATACAATATGTAAGATAAGGGATAAAAGAGCAAAGCGAAGTAAACCATGACAGATAAGCTTGATTTTTGAATCCATCATTATTAAAATTGTCCGAGGAAGGCATTTCTATATAAAATCATAGAATTCAGTACTCAAAGATTGCTTAATTCAGAATAACATTTCCAACTCTTCAAACGTGTGTGTTTGTAGTAGTACGCTCTGTGAGTTGAATGTTGATTGGAAAATATTCCTGATAAAAAAAAAGGGACTCCGTCGCGGTGATCAACATGATGTAATAATGTGATGTGGCGTTGTTCTGGTGAAGATGACCCTCGTTGTTGCAGAGCTTTTGTGTGTGTGTATGTGTCAATATTAGCGAACAGATAATAGTTATGAACGGCCACGATAACGATGACAATTTATGATGTCCCCCAACTACGCTACGACCACTGCATCGATTCTGATATACGTCGACACAAAGTAAATATTACACCAGGCACGAGAAAATATTTCACGTTCGACGTGGATGTCCTACATTTTAGGTCATCTAACATCAATATTTTACATCTCTGATAATTTTTACAGAGGTGATTGTCCTCTTTATATTTTTTTATCTGAAATATAACGTAGAAATATTATTGCAGGATGTTATGCGACAAATAACATAGCTATGGAATTATTTGTCATGAACTTTGTTTCACTATTTTCCTTCTTTGCAATTCACAAACAGTGAATGCGTCAAGGATCGTAGATGAAGTCTGTTATCAACCATTTATTTTGAGCCATTACGACATGAAAACCTACATAGTTTTTTTTAAAATTCTTACGATGGCTGACGTAATACGTATTGCAGTTAAAAATAATAAGGAAATATTTTCAAAGAAAATAAAAACAGAAATAAATTTTCAAATGGTATAGTTACTAAAAAATATAAGACATTGAACGATTTCCTTTCAGATACAAGAATAGAAGGATTTTATTATTTAAAGGTCAAAATTAAAATAAACATACTCGTCATTTAATTAAAAGCTTCATCCTAAAAACTGTATTCTTAATGTTTAAATATAGATGTTTGTATCAATACGAAAATAAATAATTTGAATTAACGATAATTATGTATAAAAATTCAGTGTAATATTTTTTTCTGGGTTTTATAATATCTGGTTGATATATTTTAGAAATAAATGTAAAGAGTTAGTCATAAAACTAAAAATATTATTTTGCTTATACCAAAATGATTTCTTCTATTTTGTACTAAAATCATATTTAACATATTAATCCCCATGTAATGTACCATTATCAAATTTAACATTAGTTTCTTTATTTTCCAGGATCTGAATTACCTTCCGCAATTGACGAATATTGGTGAGTTAGATAACTGAAAGTACTAATATGTTGATGAACATGTATACTAGTGTATAGCGATGTTATTGAATAAATTATAGGCTAATTAATTTCGAGGAACCCTGGAACGTATTTGTATTGTTAACTACTTGTTCCTCAGGACCTACGCAAGTTTTTACGACTCTAAAAATCTCCATGAAGTTCTTCCTTTGGAATATTCTTTCCATACGGGTCACAGCGCAGAATCTTACATCGTAAACTTGAAAGAATAATGCCACCAGAACCGGTTTTAATATGCAGCCTTTCGGGCGAGAGAAATAAAAAATAATCCGAGGGACACACAAAAAAGTATATGTATAAGAAAAGTTTAATATTCCAAGAGGTTGAACTCCGTTATATGGAAGAGAGGACTAAAGAAGTCCTTACTTAAGAAGGGGAGACAGTAAATCAACCGAGTTCGGAACCATTAAGTTTGTTTAACTTGACACCATAAATGTTTATATTGAGTCTCCAAACACCGCCCAATAAATGCGATTAAAAGTGAAATAGTTATGAAACATCTAAATCCGAGCAATATACTCAAAAACTTTATAATTAAGTTATGAACAAATAATGATTACGTTGCTTTTCTGTAATGTGATTTATCTATATTCGAGATACTCAGAGTATAACGACTAGTTTTGGGAAAAGTATAATTGACAACTGTATGTTTACAGAAAATATATCACATCTGATAGGCGTACGACAGACGAGAATCGTCACGAGGAAAATAACATTTTTCAAAATTATTCTTATTTGCAGAAAGCTATGCGATGGATAAAGTTATGCGTTAATCGAGGACCTAAAGAACATAAAAAATATATTCTACCGTATTGAGGTCTTTTTAGAAAAATGAACGAAATTATTCCGATTCTTAGACATTCTGATAACATTACCGAAAATTTACTTCTGTGATGGACAGAAAAATTCATGTACTGTTAAAAGAATGAATAAAGGAACACCATAGTCCAAGTTGGGCGGGTATGGGCTAGCACTGGCCGATGTTGGTGGTGGTTGGAAATGGAGTTGGCCGACATTGGCTTTGGAAGTGGCTTTTTCCACTCATCAAAGGAAGCCAATAAGCAGAAGAAAAGTTCGTAGTATCTAACTGGGCATGTACATGTTTGCCGATGTTTTGGCCCATTGTGTGTATAGGAACCAAGACAACAATGATTGGTGGCCAGCGTATGGCCACTACAATATCGTCGGCAAAGCGTAGTGTCTTTATTTCTTCTCTTACAGTATTATTCCGTTTCCATATTCCTTTTCAACCTTCTTCATGACCTGTTCAATGTATAATTTAAACAACATGGGCGACAAACTGCATCCTTGTCTTACCTCTTTCTTGATTTCTGCTTCTTTTCTTGATCTTCAATTCTAAATTGCGTTACTTGTTAATATTTGAGGAGCTATTTTGTTTCGCATCCATTTACGCTCGAACGGGGGAACTAAATTTTCCATTCAATTTAGTTGCAATCATTTAACTCAATTCCGTCAGTCTGCTTTATTTATGTATTTATTAAATCTACAAATGGGCAGATGCCCGGTGGCAGATACATAGAAATTAAACAATAATTAATAAACTGGTCGTAAGGACCATATTTAACCTATAGTTGAATGTATAATTATATTCAATATAAATAACTAAGTGTGGAATCATATTATTAGAAATGATTTTTTTTAAAAAAGAATAGTATTGTTTTCCCTGAAAAAAAAACTTGAAATATAATTCACTGTAGTATATTTTTAGAGATTTCGCAGCACTGATCACTTCACTAACTGCACTACACTACACTAAACTTAGATTGAGTCGAAATTTTCTTTCTGTTAGAGGAAGTTCCCCAAACACTCATGCAGGCAAATTGTTCCAGTCATTATTTGTCCTATTTAGGAATGAGTATTTTCCAACGTCTGTTTTTTGGTTCCTTCCTTGTAATTTAAACAGGTGATCACCCCTTCCCTCCCGTTCCGAGTCGATTCTTTCATATTCCCTGTCAAGGTTTTTGACCTGCAAAAGCTCTGTAGAAAATGTGTAGCTTAGCTCTTTCTCTTCTTGTCTGTAGCGTATCCCACCCTAGTCGCTTTACCTTTTCGTTCCCATGCCCAGGTCCTATTTGTACGAATTTTGCGGCTCTTCTTTGCACCCTTTCTAAGGATTCTATTTGACCTATTTGATCCTGTACGGATCCCAGCATGCTGCACCATATTCCATAAGTGGAATGACAAATATGCCAACTCTTTAGATTTAGCATTCCCCTTCTTGAGTGTTCTCATGACAAAGTGCAAGGTGTTCCACGCTTTCCTTGTAGCATAGTTAACCTGCCCCAGCTTACTGTTAAAATAAATGCCTAGGTATTTACAGTTTGTCTCCTCGACCACTGTTTACCCATCTATTTTATATATCGAGGCATATTGAACGCGCATTTGTAGTAAAACTAATCGCCTTACTTTTACTATTGTTGATTTTGATTTTATTTCGCTTAACCCATGTTAGAGTATCTAAGTCAGTTTGGAGAGCAGCTGCGTCCTGTTCCCCATTTATTTCCCTGTAAATTACACAGTCATCTGCAAAAAGTCGGACCTTAGAGTTTATATTATTAGGCAAATCATTAATAAAAATGAGAAACAATAATGGGGCAATAACTGATCCCTGGGACAATAACTGATCCCTGG
This sequence comes from Eucriotettix oculatus, assembly GCA_034510155.1. NCBI lineage: Eukaryota > Metazoa > Arthropoda > Insecta > Orthoptera > Tetrigidae > Eucriotettix > Eucriotettix oculatus. The sequence continues at coordinate 63,057,827 of CM067381.1, forward strand.
GGCAATAACTGATCCCTGGGGCAATAACTGATCCCTGGGACAATAACTGGTCCTGGGAAAATAACTGATCCCTGGGGCAATAACTGATCCCTGGGACAATAACTGATCCCTGGGGCAATAACTGATCCCTGGGGCAATAACTGATCCCTGGGACAACAACTGATCCCTGGGGCAATAACTGATCCCTGGGACAATAACTGATCCCTGGGACAACAACTGATCCCTGGGACAATAACTGATCCCTGGGACAATAACTGATCCCTGGGGCAATAACTGATCCCTGGGACAATAACTGATCCCTGGGACAATAACTGATCCCTGGGGCAATAACTGATCCCTGGGGCAATAACTGATCCCTGGGACAACAACTGATCCCTGGGACAATAACTGATCCCTGGGGCAATAACTGATCCCTGGGACAATAACTGATCCCTGGGACAATATCTGATCCCTGGGACAATAACTGATCCCTGGGTTTTATTATAGCATGCCGCTTAGATTTACAGAAAAACGACGCTCTTCCGCCGGAAAGTACTACGTGACCATGATCCACGATTTGTGGAATTGTTTAACCGTTTTAATTAATGAACGTAGACTTTCCCGGTGAATAATTCGGATGAAATCTTCACGGTTAACCAACCGGGTCAGGTATTTAAAAGAACACAAAGTTTCTGCGGCCATCTTCAGGCTGTAATATGCTTCGATAAGATCTGATGCACAGTGTTCTTTTGATGAACGCCATATCTCTGTAAACAGTTGACAAGCTTCGTCTTCCTTCGCAATATAAGTCTCCACAAATACAGCCAATCTACATTTTACTACCCATTTATTTACTTTCGGCGCCAACAGAAGGTGTCTTAACTGCTTGCCCGTGAGCTATCACTTGTTTATCTTCCGCGAGTTAAATTTGTTTCGCTATAGGTTTGTGTTCCGACAGTTTGCCACGTGAAATACGATGGACCTCGCCGGAGTGGCGGGGAGACACTTTGCGAGAGAAAACGATTATGAATTGATGGGGGGGATGGCAGGCATGAAAAGAACAAAAGCAGAAAGCAGTAGCAACACGTGGTGCCACACAGAAGAGCCAAGCCAGAGCCAGACCAGCGACTGGCGCCAGACAGACACTCATTAGAGGTGGCGCCGGGTCTGCACTGGAATGCCACGCCGTCCTCCATTGGACACCAGTAATTCGCTACACACACACACACACTGACAGACTTGGATGGACGGGAACTACAACTCAACTGAGGGCCACCGAGAGAGAAAGTTTATTCAACTGCTGCGAAACACGCTACATAGTGCCGCTGCGAGAAGCTACTGCCGTCACAAGAGATTCTTAATTTTATCAACTCCGGTTCTATTCAACTAAGCATTAGTACTTAATTAAAATATCCAAACAATTTCCACAATAAGCAATAACACTATGTAAATAATAAAAAAAACAGAAAAAATTCTTCGAGACAAAAGAATATTTATACCAGTTCAACACTGCCAATAATGTAGACTTGCAAAAACATTTATTTTTAAAATGAAATACAGTGAACGTACAGTTGCTAGAGTATGTTCCAGTAGCGATGTACAAATCGATTCTTTTTGTTGAGTCGTTCAATGTCGATTCACTCAATGCTACGAGTCGATTCTTTTAAACGAATCTTCAGCTCTCCGAATCCGTCTCAGTTCTATTCCCAACGTTGAACTTCAATAATTTCGGTAAATAAGGGTGCGGGGGATGGGGAGATAAATTTTAAAAAAATGTAATAATTACAAAGTAGTTTATTTGTGGAAAATAATATGAAACTTGTTTTAAATGATTGATATATTCTGACGAATACTGTATGAATAGTTTTACCTAACGAATAATGTGTTAATAATTAAGAAATAATTACCATACTGCCAGATAAAATATTACCAGTTTTTTGTTTCTTAATTCTTGTATAGTGCCGCTCAAAAAATTTTCAATTCCGAACCTGAGTCGACTCTTACTCCAACCCGACGACTCGAGCCGACTCAGGCATGACTCGACGCCTCAACCAACTCCATGAATCGAATTCTTTCTACTGAGTAGTTTTAGTGAACGGTGATTTTTTTAAAAATAATAACAGGCTCTCCGAATCGAGTCTTGGTTATTTTGCCTTCTTCTACGTGTGAGAACTGTGACAATATTTTTAAATTCCGGTTCAATATTTGACAATATTCCTTCTCTCTTAAACTTTTATATTTTATTACTTAAATTACATAAAACTGCATGATATATTATCCGGCACTTCTAAATATTAAAAACATAGTCGTGTAATTGGATTTAAGAACACTCATCCCTTAAGGCAGAATATCTAAATATACAGATATATAATTGCACTTGGATCAAATATATCTGAAATCATGGCCGCAAATGCCCAATTTACTAAACTGGAGTTCAACACATTGTGTCGTACAATTTAAATTTAAGATTATTCGTCAAGATGTTTTTATATCACCAGTGTTATATATATAAGTACAAAATTTAATTAAACAATACGAAAATTGTATGTTAATAAATTAGACTAGTATGAGGAATTATGTAATAAAATAGCTGGTAATCTGATTTGGTTTGTAATTTTTATACTTGGCTTATTATCTACACAAGCCAACTGTGTCCAAGTATGCCAATATTTATTGAAAACTAATTCTTTTGGGATATTTAAAATATATTAGGACGAATTGAATATAAATTCAATTCGGGCCTTTAAAAATCTAACCCTTATTTCTCAGAATATTTAAGTGATAGTTATTTAACAGTTTTCATTAATTAACAATTCTACATTCATATGCATCTATTTGATTGCATTTATATTATTTTTCATAATTAACATAAATGTTCCCGAAAGTTATAATTAAACGTCAAAAATATTATTTCACCAGTGTTAGAGGCAGAGCACGTACTGTAAACTCCACAGTTTTTGCATGCAGTGCAAATATATTTTTGCAACCAACAATTTTATCCCATTGACACCCGACTCATCTTAACATTATTTTCAGTAACTTACCTCTTCTATTTCTGAAACAACGATTGAAATAGTTGCAACATTTGCAAACATTGACTTCGAAAAGATTATTTTAAAGAATGACTCTAGTTATGTGGATAAAAATTATGTATATTGTGATATCCTTTTCAGGGGATAAGACATTAATTTATCAGTTGAACAAATTTTAATCAATTTGAAAATTTTACATTTATCAATTTAAAGTGATTACATGAGCCAATATCTCAGGGGATTTTGGGTCTCTCGAGAAGTGGAGTATGCAGTTACTGAAAATAGAAAAAAAATCATTTAAATATTATTCAATCAGCACAATGAGCAAGTTTCACAGCTTTTAAGAACTTACCCACAATTACTGGGCCTACAAACATCCAACTTCACGAATGTTTCCGCGTCTCTCTGGCGTCTTGCAGGAATTTTACACCGATGAAGGTAGTATGAACCAGGTCCAACTCATCTGACCTCTGCAAACATCTGACAGATCCGTCACCCGTCCTCTCCGCAACTCATCTACTTTTTCGATCCGTCGTCCGTCCTCTCCCCAACTCATCTGCCTTTTATCTGAAACTCAATCCGTCGCCCGTCTTCTCCGCAACTCATCTGATCTCTGACACCATCTGACCACATCTGACCACCGCAACTCATCTGCCCTCTGACCTCTGCAAACATCTGATCACATCTGACCTCTGCAAACATCTGACAGATCCATCGTGCGTCCTCTCCGCAACTCATCTGCCCTCTCACATCGAGCCACTCATCGGCTCCCCTTTTAAATTCTCACACGGGATCGGTTTTCTTACACAATTCAGGGGTTCCCCGCCATCGGTTCTCCACAAAATTCCGGAGTCCCCCGCCAGCGGTTTATTTCATAAACTTCCGGGGTTCCCCGCCATAGGTCTTTTACAAAATTCCGGGGTCCCCCGCCAGCGGTTTATTTCATAAACTTCCGGGGTTCCCCGCCATTTTTTTTACACACGCCCCGAGGGAGTTTCCCGCGGGGGATCCCCATCGGGGGTTCACCCGCTTTCAGCCATCTTCACATTGTTGTTGGCCTCGCTTGTCGCGCACAAAACTTAAAACGTAATAACCTCTTGTTGTAGGCCGAACTGTGCCTCATAACGCCACAATATCACCAAAATCCGCGTTTTTTCATTATAATATATATATATATTTCGTTTCATTTGTCGTTCTTGATCGTGACCTTCTAAAAACGAAGGACTCTTCGCATAAATGATACTTTTTGCGGCAGAATGCTCCAGGTTTGAAAATTTCATTGAATTCTTCGATGTTACATCCGTGTATGTTGGCATTTACGTCCCTCTTAATTGGACGGTTCTGGTTTGTAGAGCACAGGGACTGAGAGAGGTAGCAGGGTGTCTAATCGAGAGCTACAAAGTCCCGCCGTTTCCAATCACGGGTCTCCATTATTTGCCGATAGTGTGATTGCTTCCAGCTCACTTGCAGATTGGCCCAGACCCAGAGCCAGGCCCAGGTGCTGCGGACGGAATTGAGCCGTGAAATATTCATGCCGTGACCCCCGGGTCTGCACAGAACATACAGATAGACATAGAGGGAAAGAGGAAGGGGGAGGAACGGGAAGCCCAGCGCAGATTTCTTACTCGTTAATCATTTAACAGGGGGGCCGCCGACTCGGCTCGTCCGTGTAATTTACCGGCAGTCGAGAAGAATGCGAAAATAACCACTGCCGCCACTGAGATATGTATGCCACAACAGTAAAGTAGCGTTCTGGTTTCATTATTTATTACGTCATCGTTCCAAATCACCCTCTGAACGTTATATTACAAATTCCCCGAATGCGGAACACAGCACAGTTCCCTCCTCCTCGTAAAGTATGTACAAAAATTAGGAGAAAAATCATATAGTCAATACATGCTATGATAAAGTTGTCTTGAGGATGTTAAACACGATAATTTAAGAAAGTTACATGCAGTGAAATAACTATGTTAATAAATATATATCAACATGCCTACAAAAGACAAAAACACAGTTAAAGAAATTCACTATAATTCGAGGAGTCACACAAGTTTACAATGAGGAACTCTACTGTCTTACAGTCGAGTAACTTGTTCTGTGACCTATACGAGACAGGTACGGTTCTATAGATATGGAAATATTCAAAATATATAAAAATCTGATTCGGTAGTGAACATTATGACAAGAGCAAAGGACGCAGAGAAATGTGAAATATAACCCTAAAAGTCCAAAAGAGCAGATATTTGACAGAACTGTCTAACGATATTCATAATGTTAAGAATATTGGAGACCATGGACAAGCAGAAATGATGAAATTTGGAAAAGTAAAGTATTATTTAAGATTTAATAATTTTATTGTAATGAGTAAATTAATTCGTGCCGCTGAATGAATTTATTATTTCAGAGGATCAATTTTATCTAAACGTCTATCAGCATAAAATGTCAGTAGATTACGGAAAAATCAAAAATTGTATCAGGGATGATAAACCACCGAAAGGTACCATTTGTAATTTTTAATTTTATGCTTTTGAATTATTGAAAAATCTAAAATTGTATTAGGGATGATAAACCACCGAAAGGTACCATGTGTAATTTTTGATTTTATGCTTTTGAATTATTGACGTTACTTAAAAATTAATTATTTAAAGAGAAAATATTTTGTAACTCTTTTTAAGAATGTAATAAATACAATTTAAATAATAACTATCACATTTCATCTACCTTAAATTTATATTTTGTACCTGAAAGTTGTTTTAAGTTCATAACTCTGAAGAATGTACAGTACAAGAAATTTGTGAAAGAATAGAGAAAGTTCACCCTAAAGCAGACAGGGTTGCCAATCCCTCCCAAATAATCCTTTTTGCACTAAGAGCTGAAGAGAATGAAACAAAAGTGAAGGAAATCATTACAAGTTAACAGACGATGTTTATTTATATAATGTATGGTATTTAATGATATTGAATTTTAAAGGACTAGGAGACTCAAATGAAAGGAAATTCCATATTAGACGGTGCTAGAAACAATTGAAAAGGCGAAATGCGGGACAGTTTCTTATTCAGCACAGTTAATACAAGGTTGAAAACTTTTAAGTACGTGACCGTCACTAAATATAGTAAACGTGAATTCCATTACATTAGATAGTCGAATAATTATCGTGGTTGGAAACAAGAAGGCTTGTAACTTCTGCGAAGTAGTTTATAATTTTTTTATGTCTGAATATAATTAAAGGGCTTCCAAGAAATGACACGTCATGTCAGTATTTATTTTGGCAATGATATCTCATTTTTTATTTTGTTATAATATCTTTCTGACAAATTTGGTTCATTTATTCCTTTACAATTTAACTATTTATTAAAATATACATTTTTATTTAAAATGATATGTGACCTAGATTGGTGTGTTATTTATGCTATCACATATAAATAATTGAAGAATAGAATTAAAAGTTAAGGGATTTGGTATATTTTTTTGGTTATTTCTCTTCCTTTGCACTAATTAGAGTATATTAGAAGCTTTTACTATTTTTAACTTTTCGAGTAGGATTAACTGTCAAACAATGAAATTATGTATTTTTAAATTTTATGAAAGTTTAATTAAATAATCGTTACGTACTGATACATCTACTAAATACTTCTGTACAATTCTCAAATAAACAGTTAGTTCAAATGCCAATTTTGCCTCCTCAGTACCAAAAATAGACACAGGCACATGTTTATTGGTCCACAGCCCAGTTTCCAAACGTAAATCAACCCTCCTAAATTATTCCTTCAGTAACAGTTTCACCACAGGAACATACTTGGTGGTCGATAACAGAAACTCAAACACATCTCCCTTGACTGACTACAGCTTGTTATGAATATATATACACGTACAGGAATACGTAAAAAAAATAAAAAGTGAAAGAGAAAAAAATTCCTGTGTTTGCTCCCGAGTTCCTGTAAACAAACACTGCCCTGTTACCGGCTTTTCTGCTTCTGTTGAGAGCTGTTCAAGTGTAAACACACTTTGTTGCCTCACTATGCTATAAATAAAAAAACGTATGAATGTATACACAAACATAATTAGCCCGGACACAACTCAGTTTCTAAATCAAGCTGATTTTAATTCAGCAAATATTAAACGAAGCTTCCCGCCTGTTTTTGCTAAGACATTTGTATTAATTATCAAAGTTTAATTTTGAAGGTTTTTGTAAAGATATTCGTCAGAAAAAATTGATATTCTATATTTATTTTATTGCTCCATTAAAGCATTTAATTGTTATTTTCCTTAAATAATTTTACCTGAAATTTATTTGCTGCTATAAAATGTCAAGGGGGAAGCAGTGTTTATAATTTTAAGTGATCAATAAATATATAAATTTTACCCGTTTAATTGGCATAATTCTGCAAATAATCATTCAACACTATATTCTTAAAAATTCGTGGAAGCCTATTTTAAAGCTAAATAAATTTAATCGTTCACTTTTAATTTATCTGCGGACCGCATTCCGCCCAGTTTTCTTTAAAGGGAGAGGATATGTATGAAATTACACCCCCAGAGATATTACGGTCTGCCTCTCTCCCTTTCTGCCTCTCTTAAATCTTCCTCAGTCCGACAAACCACATCAATAATTTAACCGCTCTCCCCCTTTCTGTAAGTCTTAATGCAGTCTGACCAGATTGCTAGAAACGGGGGAGACTTCCTCTGCCAAACCCCAAATAAAAATTTTATCGGGACCGACACAGCCTTCCAGCCTGTCTCTAATTATGACCCTAATAAAGCCATAACGCCCTGCCTGCTAAAGCTGCCCTTCCTCGCGTCTGTATAAACTTAACGAATGGCGGTGTATGTCTGGCGACGACTGGGCAAACTGTACGTTATCTAAAATTCTATAAATATTATGTTTGGTCGTACAAATAACAGTTTTTCCGGAGTGGCCTTACCCGTCTACGATCTCAATTTATGATATGAGTGGAGAAGGGAGGGATGGAGGCAATAAAACTGACAATAAAACCTGTGACATCCAAACTTGAAATGAAATCGTTCGTTCTCTCTCACTATTTTTTACGTTGGAGTGCAGCTATGGCAATAGATTGGAAAGAGAAATTTATATTTATTTCGAATACAGAGTGTCCAAGAGAATTTTTTTTACGTGATACATTTGATCAGAAATTTAGGAACAGATTATATCATTGAATTTTTCAGTTACAAGTTGTATCCTTTAACCGGCATCATAAACCATAGTAAATAATTTGAGCTGTTATCTGTCTTAAATTACTATAATTATTACTGAAGTATGCATGGCAAGACACACATTAATGGGCAGTTAATATTCAAAATTAGAGTTCAATATTATTCTAACTTTTGAATTGTCTCAAAAATAATAAGATAATTAATTTTATTAGATGATTTGTTATGGATCGAAATAAATTAATCCATTTACTGTTATTTAATTTATGGGCTCGATTCAGGCCTCTCTTCTTTAATTGGAGAAGGTATGGATTACGTAGCAACCCTAAAGATATTACGGTCAATAATTATACTAATATTATTTACATTTAAATATATGCATTTTAAAATGCTCACCTTCTTAAAATATATGCTATAAAGTATTAGTAATTCTTTTTACACCTCTCAAAATAAGATATTGTTCGAAGTTGCATTAAACTCATTTAAATATATAGTGTTTTTCAATATCAGCGGGAAACATCGGAATATTTTATCTACTGAATGATGTATCTATGAACTCTACATATTTATAAGATGCCGATTGAAAATAATAAATAATAGGATAATTAATTTTATTATATTATTTGTTATGGATCTAAATAAATTGATCCATTCACTGTTATTTAATTTATGGACTGGATTCAGGCCTCTCTTCTTTAATTGGACAAGGTATGTATTACGTAGCAACCCTAAAGATATTACGGTCAATAATTGTACTATTATTATTTATATTTAATTATATTCATTTTAAAATGCTAAACTTCTTAAAATATATGCTATAAAGTATTAGTAATTCTTTTTACACCTCTCAAAATAAGATATTGTTCGTAGTTGCATCAAACTCATTTAAATATATAGTGTTTTTCATCGGAATGTTTTCATATACCGAATGGTGTATCTATGAACTCTACATATTTATAAGATGCCGATTGAAAATAATTTTAAATAAAATGTAGTGTGCATTCATTTTACAGTGACCCTAATATTTCAAGTAGTTTATTTCGTATATTTATGCTAACATGGTACTAAACTGAAGACCGGAAATGAAATGAAAATTTCAGACTTCTTAAGGTTTGGTTTAAACGATTTATGTTGTCGGATGACACTTGTATGTAATAAATAGCATGATAAATATTAAGAAATTTTAATAACGTAACAGCTAAATATTTGAATGTAATTCACAAGGTTTTCTCCGGCTTCTCACCGGGTGAAAATTATAAAATTTTATTAATTATATATTCTTGGAAAATTTGGTTCGTTTCATGAATCTTACTGTTACTTTAAGTGTTGCGGTATTAATTATATTTTCCATCTCTGACTTGGTTGTTTAGACAAACGCAGACCCCAAAACTAATATCCTGCCCTTGTTTCCTAAATTCTTCCTTCTTCAAATTCCACTCCATCGATCCGCCATGGAGTGGTTCTTTGATAGTTTCGAACCTATAAGTCAATGTAGTTTTGAACAGTTGAAGTATTCAAGTTTACATTTATGTTGTCGGATGGAAGTAAAGTAGCATTTGAGAAATCTAGCGAATTTTGAAAAGTGTCCAAATGAACAAGTCTGAGCTGCAGGACTGAATGAACAAATCTATGATTTTTGTGGATCTATCCTAAGAAATACAATGACCTAGAGTAGTAACCGACTCATGCACTTAAATTGTGGGTTAAGATGTCAGCCGTAATAGCATCACATTGCAAGTCATTTTTATAATTATTTAAAGTTTCAAGTCGCTTCCACGTCTAGGTCATTAGCGACAACACAAAAAAATGCCTTTCTTTAAACTAATAACATTTACAATTACAAAATTTTGAACAAATCTTCATCCACGAGGAATTCCAGAAGAATTGCAAGTCTTGGTATGAGCGAAATTCATGACACCCGGTAAGGAATGACGAATGATAAACTCGATCCTTACCGACTGCGACAAGTACGTGCACTTTCGTAGAGATTTTGACGGTGGTGAGTTATTTTTAAATATTTACAATTCAATGAAGTCATATAATAGACCTATTCATAATAATTAGTCGTAAAATTTAAAATTTAAGAAAAAATTTAATTCTTTTACCGAAACATCTTAGGATTGAGGAATGAGAATTAAGTAATATAAAAATGATGCATTCACGACTTGGCCCATACAATATTGTAGGAAGTCATAGATCTTATTATTGTCTATTATACTTTTATTGGAAAAGACAACGTCGTTATTGTGGCTAAATGAAAGGAAACGCATTTCACCTGAGGTCACGACCCCCCGTTCTTTACCTTAACAAGATTGTTTCTAAGATATGTCCCCCGTGAGTGTATTTCGCAGTCTTGAAGACGTTGGTTGCATGTTCAACCTCCTGCGCGGGTCGAGGAGACGTTACGACGAGTTACTTATGCAGAACAGGAGGAGTGGGTTTCTGGCATTCCTTCCTTCCTTCCTTCCTCACCTGGATTACCATAGCGTACAGTGGATTACCATAATAAGCCACGTCTCTTCCACTTTAATTTAATCACGGGGGTGGAGAGTGCTTAACGTAATGTGTGCCTTCCTACAAAATTGTATTCTGTGTGCCCGAGCAAAACTTATGTTGACGAAACGTTGGCGTTACGTCAAGGTTTGTGGAAAGAGAAAAAGAGGAGGACATAGAAGAAGGGTTTCCAGGAAAGCAGAGATACGAAGAATATTTCCGTAGCAAAAAAATAAACGTTTTATTAAAATTAATATTTTTAACGTGCACGTCGAGAGATAAAGCATAAAATTCACAATTACAAAATAACATTAATTGTTTGCCGCCTACGTGGCTATATTTAGAATTCTTCTCGCAAAACTCCAGCGCCCGGTAATAACTCAATTTGCAGATTTATTTTCTCTTATTTTTAATCATCTCACGTTTTATTAATAAGAGAAGAATTTTTAGCAGGGAATTTGGAACAGTGAAGGTAACGGAAAGAAGTGCACTTATACATATAAAAAATATACCACCATTTATTAACTGGTAAAAATTAGTGATAACGTTTATAAAATTGTATAATCCAACAATAGACTGAAAAAATAAGATTTTTTTCTTGAAAAAAAATGAACTTTACTTAATTGAATTAAACGAGTTTAAGTAACTATTTTGAGGAAGTTTAAGAAATAATATTACTGCTATTGTGAAAAAATAATCTCCTTCTCTATTACTGCCATCTTGCGTTAAATAATTCAGTTCAATTTCTTTTGTGATGTAGTAACGGAACAAACTGTAGTTATAAGTCTTCGGCAACACCGCGATTTTACGCACGCGAAAAAGCTCAAACGTTTTTATGAGGTCAAAGAGGTGGGAGAAATCATAACAAATCGGTCGTACACGTTATTGGATGGAGTGTGGGACAAAAAGATTTTATATACGTGGACCTTTATGTTTTTGGCAAATTTAATTTTTTCTGCATACCTCAATTTTTAAAATTCTTAATAAATTTAAGTTCCAAACGTGAGGACGAAACGGTGTTTGAATTGAATACAAATTTGTTGCACCTGTGAATTGGTTAATTATAATTTTAATTCTTTTGAAAAATCAAACACTACTTGACACATCTGTTTTTTTAATTATTGAGGACGTATTTTTGACATCAACCCAAATTTGTGAGGACATCAGGAAGAGTTAATTGTGATTTAGTGAACTAGGATTTTAATCCTTATGCTCCCATCACTTCTTGATAATGTATCCATTTACGAATAATAGTTATTTCAATGTTAATAATTTTTGAACCAATAAATACCACCATAAGTTTACACTTTTCCAGTGAACATATATTGGAATAAAAGAAACCACAAAACACATTTTGATACATCAATTTGGCCAGTAAAATTAGAATGCTTCAAATTACTATTGGGTACAGAATATGTAATGTAACATATATTGAAATTTTCGTATTGTTTCGCATCTAATCAATTTTATTTAAATAGTAAATTGTCATACAAGATCAAAAAATTATATTTATTTTAATTGCATACGAAACTGGCTCATTGAAATTTTTAGTTTTGTTCTTTTCTTAAGCTTATTGTATGTCAAAAAGCAGTGGGTTTTCAATATAAATGTAGAAAACTAAATTGTAAAAATATTTCCAGATTGAAAATGTATAGAACTACAACTATTACATAAAAATGGAAAGTAAAGAATGGTATTTCCTTGTACTTACTGTTTTTTATTATAAAAAATACATGTGTATCATTAAAAATTTTTCACTACATAATAAAAAATTTATTCGTTTTTGCACGTTTTTTTTGTAAAGGGTTGAACATTTTTGCAGAATGGAAAGAATCACTGGAAAAGGGAAAAAGATTTAATTGAATGATTTATAACCGAAATAATTCCAAGCTGAGAATTTACTAATCACGGGTTGCGTTTTAAACGCAGCGAATTAAGAAAACACAACCAGCTGTTGGATGAAAGTAGGATAATTTTCGAATATAAAAAGATGAAGATTGGATTAATTAAAGTGAAATATTTTTCATATGAAGCTCGTCATAATTTTTAAAGGACGATAAAATAAATAGGTTGCATTCTTATTTTAATCGTTTATATCACTTGACAGATACAAAAGCGCACTGCCGGTTCTTCCCTGTGAAAAAAAATACAGTAGCTTTTCCTACTCTCATTTAACAATTTATGAAAGTCTTTTGCTACTCTCTGATAATAGTATGTGAATATATAATAGGAAGTTATAAGTAGCTAGCAACACAGAAACCAAGGCGTAGAGACACAGAGAGAAGGAGACCATTGTTGAGATTAGTTCTCATTGTTGTTGGAGAGGTGAATATTTCAGACGTGCGCTTGGTACAAGTCAGGCCTCCAGGCCTACCAACGACTCAGACAAAACATTTCGGGGTCTCGTAATAACGCTGCGCTCAGCGGCAACGAAATAACCACTTCCACCTAAAGAGGGCCGCAAATCGAATCGACCTTTAAGCAAATATTAAAATGGGCCTTTATTCCTTTTTACAGGACATTTAAGTACTTTCATAAAAGCAGGACTATTTACTAATAATTGTATGGAATTGTTCATTTACCACTCTAAATAACGATTTTTAAACAAATTAAAGGTTTTAAACAAAATTTAAACATTAATCTAATCGGACTCAATACAATAAAATGTCTGCCCATTTTTACAGGCGATTCAAAAATTCTGATCAACTACGACGTTTTGTCCTCAGATAAGGGACTTCATAGGGTAAAACAATATTCTTCTGGCCGTTGACTACAAACAAATAGGTACAAAAATTAGAACTTTAAATTGAGTTAAAAATATTAATTTAAAAAAATTGTCCTTAAATAAGAAAATAGGAGGCATTACTTATTACTACCCATCCTTGTAATTTTCTAAAATTTATTATAAACGGGAATTTTGAAAAAACGAATATTTTTAATTTAATAATGTCAAAGTTCTTAAATAAGTTAGACCGATAAGACTGGGGCTGATAGATAAAAACACAACAGAATCTCTTTCTTTCTAAATTTTAACGAAATTAGTATGTAGGCTGATGGAACATCAAATAGAATGCGAGTTAGGTGAGGATCAGTTCGGTTTTTGTAAGAATGTAGAGACAATGGAAGCAATATAGACTTTGCGTCTAGATTTAGAAGACAGAATCAGAAAAAACCGGTCTACTTTCATATTTAATACTTGTCATATTATTCAGATATCCCAATGTTTCCATGAAATATTTGATAAATAAATATTAGAATATTATCACAAATTGATTTGATAAAAATTTCTCTTTATCAAACCTTTAAGACAAAATGGTAAAAGTATTCAAATTATTAGTATTGTAAAATATCTATTTCCTTGATTAATTGTCAATTCATGAATTCATAGAGGTTTAGAAATGCGATTCTGAAACTTTATTGGGCACAGTTTCTCTTAAAGAGATAAGTAATGCACTCCGGGGACAAATAATTGTATTACATGTGTAAAAATACAGAGTTGATGTTATTGGTAGCGGGTGTTGCTGTAGGGAAAGAATATTGCAAGTGTAAATGTAGCACAGCAGAATGCAGCATATTCCAACACGGACTACCTTATTTACATTCTCTTGGATTTTGGTTGGTGCCTTCACCACTCTATTGACTTGGGGTTTGCCAATATTGTACCCCATCTTCTTCCATCTGTGGCGAATTTCAAATCAACCGAACGAAGCCCGGCAGCAGCAGCAGCAGCGGCATCCACTTATCTCCCTTGTCAGGCTGTAATAGTTTCTTACTCCTTCTTGTCTGCTGCCTTGACTTAGTTTTCTTTCACAATTGCATTCGCAAATTAAGGCGGACATTCTTTGCCTGGTACATTAAGACATCAAAAGGTTAAAGTTCAAAATTGTAAATAAAGTAGCAGAAACGTCGTCCTAAGCACAAAAACTGTCTGTAATGTAGCCTGCAGCATCAGTTTATAATATTCATAATTTCATAACGTCTAATTAAAAATTACTCATCAAAATACGTCCTGAATCAGACTTAGTAAAGTTATTAAAGGCGATCCTTAAGACGGTTTATAGCAAACAAAGCGACGTAATGAGATTGTAGAGTAGAAAATTTGTAGTATGTTAGTAATTAGTGATTTAGATTTATTGTTGTTTCCATTAATCCTCGATTGAGGAATTAGGATACGTCATACATTAAAAATTAAAAATGAACAAAATAAAGTAAATAATTAAAGACAAATAAACTTAAAATAAATTAGTAAAAGAAAGTGTATATAGACAAAAGTCAATATAAACACAACACGGACACCCACTGGGAAACACAAACAAGCACACACTGAGGAACACGCAATGGAGTTTTAACTACTTGGACCAGGAAACTGTCCTTTCCTCTTTCGTAGCTCCAGGCAAATACATGAAACAAACAAACAAAAGAGCAGAAAAAATTGAATAGAAATTTTAAGATATGTGGTGTGCTATTTTATAAGGCAGCTCATTCAACACTTTTTGCAGGAACCTTGATTTAAATACTAGAAGGACGATTAAGAAAATCCTGTAACGAGTAAAACGCGCCATTTAAAAGAATAGTTTTACTCTGCTTCACGAAGCTTTTGTAGGTACTATTTTTAACCTCTGGCGGAAGACTGTTGTATAAAATTATCCCGGTATTGTTAATACTTTTCTGGTGTAGAGCAAGGCGATGCTTGTCCGACCTTAGAACTGAACGATTTCTAGTCGCGTATTCATGAGATTCATGAGTGTCAAATTAAATACTGTAAAATACCGATGAAATATCGGTAAAACGTATTTGTTTGTTGCTCAAAATTATGAACAATCGTGTTATGTATTAAGGTTCTGATACTTATTTTAAGAAATGTAAGAGTTATTAATTCATCAGAATACTTGAATGCGGACTTTTATTAAAGTTAATTGCGATTGTTTTTCTACTCAATTAAAGAGTAATTTCTTGGTTAAGGTTGAATTATGATATTGTAAGCAGGTTTTGAGCTGATAGTCACACGTGAGGAGGAAGTGGGCGGGTTGTGGGATACAGACACTAAGTGGCGCCCCTAGGCACGCCATGAATAGTGATGAACTAAGTAGTTCCGACTCCCACGGCGCAGATCGTCATGAGATAGAGTAGCTCAATCTCCATCCCACTAGGCAGGGCTCATCATCCCCCATTATCCATAGATTCATACTTTTAAGTTTCATTTACAAATTATCATTTTAAATATTGTAGTAGAGTAAGAAACCCAGCTTAAATTAGAGAGAAAGGTTCAGCCGAGCTTTTTAAATAGCTGGTAAAAGGAAGGGTAGAGAGATTGCTGCGGAAGTTAGTGCAAAGCGTTTCTGAAATAGGGCGTAGTAATTAACTTGTTAGCTTGTCTCACCCTGATATATACACAAAGTCTTCGACCGAACCGCGGTCGTAAATATCTCTTCCAGCACAACGGAGCCAGACAGGCAGACAGAGGGTAATTGTCGGGTGTTGTCCAAATTAGAGGACAACCAGAGGCGATCGGGATTCATGCGCAATTTGTCGTCGCTTCCACCAAACAATGCCCTGCTTCCACCTCACACCCAGAAGGGTTTATCAGAGGTGTGCTGTGTGTGTGTCTGTGTGCGTCAGTGATGGGTGAGAATCGACGACGAACTCTGACCTTTCCACGGGTCGCTCACCGCAGCCATTACATTCCAATTTCCCCATTGGTCATGCTTAGACATGCTTACTGAAGAACTCGTAAAAGGAAACTCGTAAATTCAAAAAGTCGAAATATATTTTTTACTACGTAAGCAACAAATCAGAAATTAGCAGCCATTTAATTTACAGTAGTTAATCTATACCAATAAATAAAATAGAAATGTCTGTCTGTCCGTATGTTTGTCTCGAATAGGCTCCGAAACAGCTCAACGGTTTTCAATGAAAATTTGAGGGTTATAAAACAGGAGACTTCATTTAAATATTCGTGTATATTAAATTTCAATACATTTCAGAAGATATTAATATAATACGAATATAAATAAAAATATTAATTCTACGGGAAGATTACTTGTAATTGCCGCGCGAAAGCCGGCGTGTAAACCAACTGCGAGTTACAAGTCCTATTACGCGTTCCTATATCATTCTGGCTGGCAAAAAATGACCTTATTGGAATCCTCGATACGATGTATACATAAATTGTTAAATTGGTTTTATTTCTCGCATCTGGTAAATTTTAAAACTTAGTAATTGCTTATATGAAAATAAAAAGGAAACGATCGAGTTTGGTGTTGAAACCGGTGTAATGCGAGTTGTTGTGTTAGATTATGAACTTTAATATGCGATATAAGTAAAACTTTAACCATTAAGTGGGGGAATTTTTTTTTCCTTTTAGAATACTGAAAATATATTTATTCCTACTATTGTACAGGGGGTATTTTGGGCTCTCTCCAGGTACTCGGTAATGGGTAACATTTCAGAAATTAATCTCACATACTATTTCACTTCAAAATCTAATATTGTTACTTTATTCCAGTACAATTTTGTCTGCCACAAGTTTAAAATTATTAATACGCTATTTCAGGTGCGTTTTCATGTCCTTCATTCATGGATGTGTTGTTGAAGCTATATAAAAATTTAGTGTCTACAGGAAATTTTTATATATTACAGTATGCTTACCTTAATTATTAATAAAATTTTAGTAGTATTTTAAAGTCAATTATGAAGAAATATTTGTTATATATCATGCCAATGTTGTTAAATTTGAATAATTCAAAGTTCCCGGGTTCTAATCCTGGCAAGGGCTTGGACGTTTGTGTCGTCATGACCACGGAGACTGGGATGTAAAATAAATACATTGACCACATATCACTCAAAAATTAGGAAAGTGTCATGCATGATGCAGTCGACCAGGTGGACTAAAGCCCTGAAAAGATTTCAGAGCCGAGGAGGGGAAAAAAGGAAGAATTTTCCGACTGTCCATGTCAATAGATCTAAATAAGCAAAGCAGACGGCCAGATATCCGTGATACAAAATTGAAAGAGCAAGGAAGGCCAGAACTTCAGATTTGCTCAAAGTTGAAAGCAAGGGGTAGTAAATGTGTGTTGGTGTGTAGAAGGAGGATAACTGGGTTTTTCTCAATCGCCGGTCCAGAGTCTTCTGCCGTCAAAAAAAAGGCCAAATCCACTGCCGACCTGCAAATGTGAGAGTGAAAGAAGGAAAAACTACTACACAGAACTCACGGAATTACTGAGAGGATGAGACAGGTTCGTCACGAACGTGAAATCTCTTCTCCACGATGTTACCCCAATAATTAACCCTGAGAAACCCTTTGAAATTTAAACAATTGTCCGCCTTAATTAATTTGTATAATGGTAATAGTGCGGAGGACTCACTAAATGATTTTTTTAATATAAATGAAATTATTTTTTTAAATAAAGCGCACACATTTTGTTAATTAGTTTTAAATAATAGCCCCTTCCCCCTATTATTACTTAAAAATGTTAGCCGAAAAAGAATAAGCATTTACAGTAATTAAGGAACTTATGCATAAAACATGTCAAGTGAATATTTATTTATATTCAATAAAATATGTTTTAAGAAAACGAATTTTAAAAGAACGAAGAAGTATCAGGTATTACATTCAATTTTACAGACAATGAAAGTCGACGTAATTGACTGCCGTAATAGAAAATAATCCACTTTATTGGGAAAAAAAACCAACTCTTTTCGGAGAAACCTTTCCATTGCGCACCCACATACACTTAATTTTCCTAAAGGGCCGGGATTTATCCAGTAATCTCAACTCCCTTAATTGCGTCATTCGGAGTCACGCGGTTTTTAACGGGGAATTAACGCCTGACTTATCGCAAAAGTTGGTTTCGGAGGAAAAGCAGGCGTTCTCCTGCAGGTTAATGGGACAACCTGTTACCTTCAGTAATATGAGAGAAAACTGGAAAGTAATATACTATTTCTGCTCTTAATCTTTACTGTAATTTAAGTCTGACATTCAAAAACACTCGTTTAAGGGATTAAAAACTTATACTTTGGAAGCAAAAATTCAGAGAGAGGGCCTTCCAAAATTCTGAACACTCTGGGTGATTTATTCCCTTTTGGGGGCTACATTCGTTGTTTTAATTAACACGGAAAGTTTTTCTGGGCGTCATTTATCACGCTAAAAGTTGCACAAGTTGGAGAACGATCATTTAATAATGTTATTCAAACGTTTTAGGAGTTTCCAGAACGAGAATGTCCTCGCAGCCTGTTTGCAAAAATAGCTCCGATATGAATTGTAATGATAATTACAATATGTTCAAGAACAATGTTTTGTTGTTAAAAGTAGTTTCATGTGTTAAAACATATGAAAAGCGGATCAGGAGGCATCAACATTTAAAAATAATAAATGATCATTTATCTAATCTATTGTAACTTTGTGTCCATATCCTTTCAACCGTTGTTCCACTATTAAATCCGTGACTTTACTCTGCACCCTAATTTTTCTGCTTATCTTTTCTGTTCTGTATATTTATATTTTCCAAATTCGACTATAATTTTTCTTACCAAGCCATTTCACCTTCTAAGAGTTTCAAATTTTCTAATTTATATAATTTTGTTATTTCTCATTTAAATTCCAACTCGCCAAACACAAATTAAATTAAGTAAATTGTATAATCGTTTAATATATTAGAGACATTTTTTCGATTTTTACCATGATACTATGTTTAATTTACTACGTCTTAAACATAACTATTTTTAAAAGTTTAATTTTAATTGAAAAGTGCGACATTCCCTTATACTCTTATTCTCTGTTCTATTAATACTAATTATTATCGTTTCCGACACTCTTAATGAATCCAAGTTTCAGAATCGATTCTCTGAGATTCAGTCTCTTTTGAAAATATGGTAGGGCCTTCCAGGGTTTCGTTAAGACGTCGTCGTCGTCGTATCCAGAAGGACTTACAAATCCCCGTCCCTCCCGAGGGAACCTTCAAGAAGGGAACTTCCGCTAACACTCCCAGAAGACTCAAACTTTGAAGCGGAGATTTCAGGTGGAAATCAAGCTAGACACTCTCTCTGTATATCTCTGTGCGAGTCATATTTCTTGCTGAAATTTCCGAGGTGGCGAAGAAGTTGGAAATATTTACAGACGTCCACAAATAGCCATGCCGAAAGACTTCGAAACAAATGGGGAAATAATCTACATGGAAGGGAAACTAACTCTCTGTATCAGGAATATGAATAGAAAAAAGTATAAAAAGTCGGTATTAAGAATATATTAATTACACAAATACGTAACCAAATTTCGATCTAAATTAAGCGATAAATATTGAAATAATTATTTTATCACATTTTTATGGCAGAAGAAATATATTGTAAATGAGGGAGAGGATATTAATATGACTTTGATATTGGAAGTTAAATATATTCTAATTTATTAAATTTTAAACACAATAAATTTTTTAATTATGGGTAGTGCGTCAGATTTATTAAGTTCAAAATTTAATTATTTAATACATGGGATTTTAATAAAGCATCTCAGGGTATTTAATGGTATGGGGTGATCAGTGTAGCATGATCAGTTGTTGAACGAACCTGAGTTGTTTCAATACGCGTCTCGCTGTATTTCCGTTGTTGAGGAAATTATAACGGCCGGTAGACAAAGCTACCGATGGTCGGTGTGCCAAAGTAACGGAAACTCTCGCTTTTTCCTCTTTTTTCCAGCTGCCTGGATGATCAAGCATGGTCTCCGCTGCCACCTCACCACCAATTGCTCTCGCCAGTAACTTTCGTGCTGCAACTTCCTTCTCCACCACCTTCAAAACTCTCTCACCACATCTCCTTCAATAACTTTTTACCATCATTTGCCAAAATTGTCCAATTTCATAAAATTGTCTCGGCAGCTCTTTAAAAGCCTATGTCCCCAATTATCCGGACCACATATCACTAAGGTGGGAGGGAAATGGATATCCTCCAATCAATACCCTTGTTTCATTGGGGAACACCACCACCCGGTCACCAAATTCCCGCGAAAATTAAGACATTCCGAAAACGGCGACGATTTCTTGTGTGCCGAGCTTTATAGGTCAGGTAATCTAGGTCGCATGTCCTCTTTGTTGTTTTTTTCGAGCACGAGACGACGCGCGGACAAAATAACCCCCTTCTTCCTGACAAGCGACTTTGTCATTCCGGAATATTTGGTATTTAAGTTCCCGTAAATTATAATAAAAATTTGGACGCGGGTTCTACTGCGCTACAATATATGACAAAGAGTGTACTTAACAAAAAGTTTTAAAAAGTGAAACATACTTATATTACAGTAGGAAGTTAAAAATATAATAATAAAATAGTCAAACAATGACAAAGATCAGGTGCCAAAAATTCATAACATTTAATACTTCAATGTTAAAAAATTAACATACATTAAGGTTCGAGACCTATATATCATTTCAATTGTAATAGAGACGAATTGCTTCAGTTGAAGCTCAGATTAAGTCCATGAAACTAAATTTAGTAGAATTGGAAAAATGTCAACCAGACCAGGGAATTGAACCTGGGACCTCCCGCTTATCAAGTGGTTGCTCTAACCGAGTTAATCCCTCTCAGCATCCAGATCCACTACGTTTAAACTGGCTCTCTATATCACGAATCACTTCATAGAAATATGAATAAGTCAGCTTATCTAAATACATATAGGTCCAAGGTTCAATTGAAGCAGTTCTTCCCTCCTTGAATCAAAATCCTTGCACCTTTTATCATTTTACACGATTTCCTTTCTTCACCGCTTTCCTAGGTAAGGCTATGAGATATGTGATTAGTAATAATAATTTGTTAAGAGGTGGAGAGAAGGAGAGAATTTCTAAGTGATTAGAATTGAGGTTACAGGACAAATGAATTTCTAGTTGATCGAACCCCGTGATTACGGACCACGAGAATAAGTTCAAAGTACGCTGACAAACCGCGTCACCATCTTCATGTCCAACAAAGAAAAGCCTGCAGGGTATTGGAAAAGTATGGAGACAATATGCACATCAAAGCCATCCAAGTGTTCTGGGGCCACAGTTGTCTACAATTAAAAACATTTATGACCACTTTTATTAGCTCGCAGTTCCGTATAAAGAGGTACAGATGGAGTCATTTTAAGTTTAGATAACCCATGGCTTCATTTTTTATTATGACAGAAATCCATTAGAATTTATTTAATGTCAGCCTGTTACATTATACAATTTATTGCTGAAAAGAAATAATTAATTAGGATTTTACTAATATTATAGCTTCCGGTGTAAAGATAAAGTAAAAAATCCTCCCTCTCCCCCTAAAATATATAATTAATTACATCAGTGCAGACCGTCGCGTTTCTAATGAGAATAATATCAAGGCAAATGTCATTTCCTTTGTTATTAAGTCTGAAGAATGAACTCTTCCAAATTGATTTCCATTATAAATCTTTTCTGGTCTACCTATTTTTATCTGTGTGTTTAAGCACTTCCAGTGTGTGTGCTTCACCAGCTGGCTTGGTCATCGATTTTCCCCTTTCCCTCGGCTTTGACCTGTTGGCCCGCTTTTCTTGTGAATGTTTACGTGCCCATATTCACCACCATCACCAAAGGGAGGTAAAGGGGAGGTAGAATGGGGTGATTAATGTGTGCACAGCAAGAACCCCCTCTCGGAATCCAAGCCTGGGCAACTTTATGAGGCCTCGTTATGCTGGACGACTTGGAGGAAATTACCAGCAAAAGGGACGGTAATCGTTATTAGCTACGGTCATGATATTGGACCATTAAAGGCTACAGTGCTGATGGAGGTGGCTCATGGAAAGAAAAATATTTTTATACTTTTCAAATACATCACTTTGCTCAATTTCACATTGCGTGACACTGAAACTTTTCCCCTCAGTAACTTAAATTCGACAATTTCACTCCTAATCTATTACCGACAATTAATTATAGATATCAATCACGTAGCATGTTTGTCGTCATCTTATTCCGTTTTGTCCAAGCCCCATTGATAACCATTAACTTATTTACCGAAATACCAATTAATATCGTGTGGTTGAATATTTGTTCATAATTTTAGAAATGTCAGATACAATTATTCATTTTATCATTCTTAACCACAGTATGATTATACTCTTAACTGTTAAGTTGAAGAATGAAGTTCATACAAAAACTATTTAGAGAAAGACACGCCTTTTTATAAATTAGGCAGAATAAATTATTATCAGATGTTTTTTTGTAGAAGCTAATTGCTACCAAACGTTTCGGACATATGAAAAGGCATAATTCAAAAGTATTCTTAAAATTTAAAAACAATTCATACTATCTCTACGTATTGCCAAATAAACACGATTCAAACTGAACTAAGAAAAGTGAAAATATATATTTATAAGTACGTTTTATAAAATATGAAATATCGAATACTATTAAGTTTATAAACAGCAATTTTTATTGAGGTGTATAAAGGCGCGTCAACATATATTGTTCTTGATAAAATTAATAATTAAAATAAATATGTAACTGAAACGTGGTATTTAGCTTATGGAGAACATATTTTAGTGTAGACGAAAAACCTTCATCCGTACGTTCTAAAATTTTTGTCACTTCCGTGATAAATCATGTATAGCTTGTTGCTACACGTTATGAAAATAATTTTAATATTTTAATTTATATTATTAATTTACTCGTATGTCACTGCGGCTACACGAGGACATCAGAACTGAAGATACAAGACTAGATACAAGTTAAATGTCGTTTGAGACGTAATGGCATTTAATTTCCGTGATGAGTTGTCACATAATTTTTAGTAGTAAACGCTTGGTCAAAGTATTTGATAACGATTTAACATTTGGTGATGGCTTCATCAATAATGCTCAACATGTACAGTATTTGAATATTACATTTTCCTCAAACAACTTTCCTATTGTTAGTGTAGATGCATCCTTTCAATTCACCAAATAATTAAAAACTCCCTCAATTACATTACGCCATCTTTCGACTAGGGACTCAATACCAACATGGTAAAAATATGGACCAGCACGTTTGAGCCACTGTTTGGCAACGTTCACTATGAAGGCATTTTCAATTCTTGTTCCAAAGGAGATTCCTTCAGTTTACGAAGGAGATGGTAATCACACGGAGCCAGGTTATGACTGTAAGACGGGTGATTAACAGTTGTCCATCTAAAAGTGCTGATTTCGTCCGTAGTTTTGGGAATTATTAATATTAAAAATAAAAATTGAAATGTTAATAAAAAAGGAAGCAATTTTATTAAATAAAATTTAAAAATTGAAACCAACAAAATTAATTAAAATAAAAAGACTTAAAAGAAAACAATCATTGGATTTAATTTTGGGCCGGCTGCTTGATAAACTCACCGGAAAGCAATAGTTTCTTCTAGGGATCATGGGGTATAAAAACAAAACTTTTCATTACTGTGCAAACACTTGGTTCTCCCACTGCAGATTGGGGAGACATTTCTTCCACTGTAATGCGTTTGCCATCCAAAACCGCTTAAATAACTGTCTGCTCATTGTCAGAAGATAGCTCACTGCGGGTAATATTCCAAATATTGACGTGCCCTCTTTCACCATGTAATCTGTTTGCACATCGATTAAATGTTCTGTGATCGACAGCACCATCTCCATAAATCGTTTAAAAACCTCTTGCGGACGTTTCCCACTATTTCGTTCTCACAGGAGAGTACGTTGACTTTGACAAATGCCATCTTGAAGATCTGCTATGACACCAAAAAAAAAACGGGAACAGGTTTGTGGTGTTTGGTCTTTGTTTACACCGCAAAAATATTATTATAACAAGGAATTGTTAAATAATAAAAAGAGTATATTTAATTTGAATATATTCCATTTAATTATGATGATATTACATTATAAAATTTCCAAAAGAAATATAACTCAAATTAAGTTTTAGTAAAATATAAATTTACGAATAAAATGTGTTATCAAATTGGCTCAGTCGGTGAAGCAAAAAGAATCTATGCAGCTTCTAAACGGCTGCTCCCGGGAACGCGGGTGACGAACGATATAATTGAAATTTAAACAATCGCGAATCAACGAGAATGGTTTTATTGGAAAGGCCGGGTAAAAATGCCGTTACCAGATGTTCTGCGTGGTGACGTCGTTCTTGGTTTGCCGTTGCCGGAGGTTCCTTTGCTGGATCACGTCTTCTAGATCCTCTAGCGCCTCTTCTTCAGATTAAATCTCCATCAAATGTTATCTTTTTGTTTTCCGTACTCCCATCAAATGAATCTTCTTTCTCGGAAACATGCAGAATTTAACTTTTACGCATGTTGTTTCCTTGTGCGCTGCTCTCTCACCCCGTCTTTCTCAGGACAGCTCCCGGGACCAACTGTCCAAATACAATGCACTCCAGGCAATAAATAATGTTGTAAACGGCGACGTTTCCCGCCTACTCGGCCTTGACCAAACCACCCTCGCTTTTTCGTCCTGCTGTACGCGAATACCAAAAACTAAATTATTTTTGCTTTACCGCTTCAATGTAGGGGTCATGATTCACCACAGGTTGAAATAAAGTTGAATAAAAGCTGGGAAATTTCATTTATGAACTCCATAAGTTGCAAAGATGTAGAATGAAAAATAAATTTACATAAAAATAGTATGCACACTTTAGGAGTGACTTTATCAACTTCGTTATATATAACTCAAACTTATTGTATCAACAAATGATTGAATGAGAAAGTTTGATGGGCCAATAGCGATGGACGGTCACTCGGTAGAAATAGGATAGGTGGTAACCTACGCATGATACATGAATGTTCAACAGGAATGGATGACTGTTGAGGTCATCACAAAATATTGAACCTTTTGTTCCGAAAATTTTTACAATAACTTAGAAATGATTTAGACTTTCAAAATCAACTCTTCTCAAATTTTAACTTACGATAATGACCCTGACAAAACGATTATTTTTATAAAATCTTACCTCTTATTTAAATGTATAACATTCTATGGTAGCAGCAACAGTATAGTTTAAAGTTTGATCAATGCCAAACTTTTGGAGTTTGTCCTAGCTTTCACGTCCAATAGATCCCCTTTAAGCCTTCCTGGTATACCCTCGGCAACGTTGTTTTTGTTTCCCTTTTCTTGAAGGTCGATGAACGTTTTCTTGTGTTACAGCCTCAAAATAACCCTCTGCGTCTGAGGAATTCATCTCAGACTAAACGAGGATTGCACTAGGTCAGGATTAACTAATTTCTGTGCAAGTTACGTATTGTTTATTATACTCCCGAAAGGAAAATAATGTGCCACATAAGAATGTGTTGCATTAAAATATTATTGTTTTTGATAAACTATATAGTAACTGTACAGGAATCGTAATGAGCCCTCATTAGTTTGTTTAATTTTTTTTAAAAGTTTGTTTATATTTCCTGTTTTAAATAAGTTTAAGCATGAATCGGGGCAGAAGTAATGATAATATTATTTATAGTAGTGTGACGTATGGTTTCGTTAAGGTTTAAGGACAAAGAGATGAGTTTAGAATAATTATAGTTACTGAAATGCTACTATGCGTATTTTACTAGCAGATATCCAATTATACTCCCGTTGGCTTGGCTACGCCCTTTGCAGATTTTTACTGATATTATTAGACTTATAAATATATAACGAAATGATAATTTATCTATTGAAGTTTTGAATAACATTATTCCCAATTTTCCATTAAAATTGAAATTTTTATTCTTTGATCCTGAAATTAATATTTATTTTTAAAAGAACATTTATAGTAAATATTACGTGGAGTAGAGTCAGCAGCTTTTAAACCAGTTAAATTAGTTGTTAAACGCTAAAAGTGAAAAAAAATCTTAGAAAAGTAAATCTTAAAAGAGAAAAAAATTCTTTCCATTGAATGTTTCTCTGTATCTCAATTAAGGTAGCAATTTTTATTGCTACGTTAGACGGTATTTAATAAACACAAATAATTATTAATTACGTAGTTTTGCTGTTTACAATTCTACTGAACACTGAAATCAATTGCAAAACGAATACAGCGTTTATACGGGTTGGTACATAATATTAAAACATTTTGAAGTGACGAAATAACGTGATTTTACCAGATAGAGATGGAAATATTAGTTTAGTTTTATGATCACGTTATAGAGCTGTTATGGAATGATTCAACGTTTGCAGAAAAAAATCATTCGATTGAAAAAACAACTTCAATTAACGGAAAATCAATTACATCGAGTTTGTTGACAGAATTCTAGTTTAAAGTGTTCCTCGATAAATAACTTAAAGCGTTTGAAACTTTCCAATTTAATGAACGATAATGATCCTGCGAAAACGATTCAATGCAGTGAATAATTATTTTTGTTACCAAATGGACTTGTGGTAAATGTAGAACCTGCAAATCATCGCGTTACAATATGTTTGTAATTAATTACAGCTCATTAAATTGTAAACTAAAACGAAATCAAGAGCTTCATATGTTTGCGACATAAAGGCAGGCTACAGAACGCGACTTATATCGGTTTATAAGATAGTGTTCTTTCCCACTTGAGAATCGGTGTTTAGTTTTGTCTGAATTTACTGTATCTTTTCACCACGTAAAACGTTAACCGAAGATGTTTTTCCTTCTGGTTAAGTAAACTCGCCAGCCAATTTAATAATGCTTCATAAAATCCCGCTACCCTTTTCTTCCCTTCTATCGCTGAAAATAGTCGTGGAGCCACACTTAGAGCCTTGTTTCCACTTAATAAAGGGCGAAATGTCGTGTAACTGTAGTTAATTAAAAATTCCACTAGGCATAAACGAGGTATTCTGATAATTTTAGCGGAAATAACACAATATAAAGTGCACGATCTTTAGCTGCTAGGTGAGTTTTAATTAACGTTTCTATTTATGAGTGCTCCATCCTTCTAAAAGGAGGAAGGTTGAGGTTAATGAAGTATTTATGCAGTGTGATTTAATGACATTTTTTTAATGACAATTTCAACTGTTAATTTCTTTACCTCGTAGGTTTCAAATATTCACTCAAGCGTATTTTTCTCAGTTTGTAATGTGACATGGCGTTAAAAGTCAGCATTTTTTAATTGAAATAGTAGTTTTTTGCGCGTTTATTTTCTAATGTAATTAATGAGAGAAACGTCCTTGGTGGTTTACACGGACGTGAAATAAGCCAATGTTGATTATTAATCCGTATTTGGATGGACAATGTCACATTGATGTTAAAAATTTGAACGGTTTCCATTGTTTCAAACGGTTTAACTCCTACAAATTTTTGGCAATAAACAATGTTGTAATTTTTGTTTATTTTATTATTAAAAATTTTGAAACGGTCACGAGAGAACGATGCAGAGGTTATAAATAATTTTATTGTATACTTAACACCAGAGAACATGAAGCGCATGTTCAGAATTATTTTTTATCTTAGCACATGAAGAGAGTAAAAATCTGACCCTAAGTAAATTTATATATGTTTTTGCAATTTAGTTTTTACGTTAATGAGTCGAACCAATGTTAGTTTCTATCTGATTTGTTCAAATTTAAAACATAGTGTCGTGCATTTAATAATTAACATTGAAGAATGTATTGTATTTTTAGTTGTATTATTTGCTAATTACAATTGTTTGCGTTACATATTGTGACGAAAGAGCCGTTTAACGAATGGTTTTCATGACGTCATCTGATGACGTCATCCTATCCCTACTGCCAGTCGTGAGCCTGAAAAATCGGCACATTTACAGCCAGCCACCTGCGAGGTCTTATAGCACAATAATTGGTTAATGTCACGTTGACCTTGTACAATTGTTCACTTTGGGAGTCAAAAGATGAGTGTTTTTCTCCGATCTGTCTCGTATCGGACGTTCGTCGAACTGCAATATTAGCTAATCAGATTCGTTTGGGTTTGGAAAAAGATGGCGGCGACACGTTGGGTTATAGGACGTCGCAAAAAGGCGACGAATGGAAATTATTTTGAAATTCCTATGAGTGTAAGTGGAGAGATTCCCGCCGTCGTCACCACTGGTATGTGGCCGACTTCGACGCTTCTCATTTGCTGGCCGCGCGGAATCTTTGAGTCACATTAAAAATCGGGACACTGGTGAGATCCACCTATTGTTAAAATAATTTTCCCATGCATTGTCGGACCCAGTGTTTCAATAAAGTGTTCTCTGCTTCTTGGCCGAAAATCCCCTAAGAAAAGGAGTTCATTTGTAACCGGAAAGTGAAATGTGTTAATAAACTTTAATTTTTCTTTAACTGGAAATTGGATTTGTTTATTTAATTAATCCCACCGTTTTGACTAAATATTGAATTAATATAAAAACTTATATTTTTAAAGCGTTTTAACATGAAAAGTTACGATGAACAATGCAGGCCAGCTTGCGAGTTGCAATTGTTGAGGAACTGACGCAACCCGGGCCAACAATGAGGTCTGGCGAGACGTAGAGTCGTCATTGGGTGATTGGAGAAGCAGGTTGTGTCGGCGGGACGATGAGAGAATGACAACGCCCTGCAGCTGATTGAAATTAAAACTATTAAAATCAATTTTCGGTGTTTTTCATGAAAAATACCTGGCGCCCCAAAGGAATTAAGAAATCCTCGAATACGGAGGAACGACGGATGGGCTACAATATATATAATTATTTATTCGTGTGTTTATTTGTAAGAATGAGTTTGAATCCTGATCAGATTTATATCCAAAAACCAGTGTCCATATAATTCACTGTGGTTGACGTTAGCTAATTTGGGTTCTTGCAAAATGTGAGGATAAATGTTGGTATCACTTAAGGGGCCTTAAATCTCCGTTGGCGCCCTGCCTGTCTTGTTTAATACTGTGAGAGGATGTCATGGGTTAAGCGATTGTGTGTGGTCCGTATCCAGAGGCTGACGTCAGGCAAACAAGACGCACTGACAATGTAGTTATACCAGAAGACGACGACACAACCAGTAGCAGCAGTCTTTTCACGACCGAAAACCATCTGGGAGAAAAATATCCAGCGCTAACAGAAGGTAGGATAGTGTGCTTGTGTATTACATTGTGACGATTTTCATTACTGGTCAAAATGAATTGGAGTTGACAAACTCAAGTCAAACGATTGTAGTGCATATTTAAAAGTAGAAAGGTGTAGCAGAATGTAATAAAAAGAAAGTACTTATATACGTATCACAGAAGAAGTGCTTTGCTAAACAAGAAAAATATAGCCTCATAGAACTGAAAATTAACAATTCATACCTCGGTAGAAACCTGACTCGCGCATATATACAAACATGCATATGGGGTTGAAACTGGAGTCTGACGTTGCTGTATGTAAACACATGCATATTTGCGGAGACAGAGGGTTGGTGGTTCCATTTCGCTTTG
This sequence comes from Eucriotettix oculatus, assembly GCA_034510155.1. NCBI lineage: Eukaryota > Metazoa > Arthropoda > Insecta > Orthoptera > Tetrigidae > Eucriotettix > Eucriotettix oculatus. Next base: position 63,087,801 of record CM067381.1, read on the forward strand.
TCTTAAGACGCGATATTCTCCAGCATCTCGTTGGTGGTATTAGAATCATGATAATTACACAGTACCTACTGATTTTTTCCTAAAATCTTTTGATACAGTACCATGAGGTTAAAAACGGGGAGAATCCAGTGTTATCTGTCGTAATGTAGACGGAAACAGTGGATATATTAAAAGTTTTGTATCATTGTTGGCGAGGAAAAAAGTTCCAGGAGTCAAGGCTACCCGGAATTCCATTAAATGTTCCCATCATTCTGAAATTTTTTTGTTATTAAGCATTCTAGTGATATGTATATTAATATAGATAATGTTGAGAATGTAGCAGCTACATGAGGTGATCAAAAAAACTGGCGTAAAGGAAAAAAACGGTTAGTATAAAGATAAATTTAAACAAAAGACCTGTGTCCTCATATAACTCGCTATTTTATAACAAACTATTGGTAAAACTAGATAGATTTTTCATGAAAAATACGTCACTTGAAAACTGGCAATATACGTTCAAAATTTGATTGCAATTCTTTTCACCTTCACAGATCCGATTGAAAATGCCAACTTCGACGGTGCGGAATAAATTTCTCCAACATGACGCAAAAAACGGCTGCATAGATTATCATGAAAACAATATCACTTATAGAACATGATAAAGGCAATATACCTGCAAAATTTGATTGCGATTCCTTTTAAATTCATAGAGATTTATCAGTTTGAAAGTGCCAAATTTGACGTTTCGGGAAATATTTTGCCAATATCATGCAGATTTTCATAAAAATTGTACCACTTATAGACCCTGTAAAGGGCAATATTCATGCAAAATTTAATGGCGATTCCTTTACACCTTCATAGAGATATATCCGTTTGAAATTCCAAAAATCACGTTTTGGCATAAATTTCTCCAATATCATGCAATAATCGGTTTGATAGATTTTCAGGAAAATTGTACTACTTATTGTCTCCAATAATAAGTGCATCATACGTGAAAAATTTGATTGCGATTCCTTTACTCCGTTTAAAATTCCAAAATTGACGTTTCGGCATAAATTTTGCCAATATCATGCAAAATACGGCTGGATAAATTTGTTTTCTTATCTAAGCATAACCGTTTACGATTTCATTTTAATCTGCTAATTTCTACTGAGTCGTGTGAAGGAAACGTTATTTGCCTTTTTTCACCTGTTTGGTCAAATTTATTTGACTGATTGAACTTGTTTGCGATGGGATAGTTTTTCCAATTTTCTACGTAGAATTCCTAACTATACCAATAATTTGAATTAAATGTTCGGATCTAATTTCAAATTTATTCAGGACATACCACCAAACAGTTATCTCATTTTTGGTCTATATTTTCAATCTGATCCTTCTTCCTCTCCCCAAAATTTATATTCCATGTTACCTACAAGTTTTGAGTACGGCTCCTTAGAGGTAAATAAGATAATATTTGTTAGTGCCTTGTGTTGAGGCCTTCCTAAGGTCGTGATATTAACTGGTTGTAAAAGTATAAAATATTTTAATTTTTGTTAATTCATGTTCCTTTTGTATTAATATTGTCGGTTGGTTTTATTTGAAGGGATAAAACAGTTGGAACAGAAGAATTACCTAATGAACTACGACACACTTTTCTACAGGCGTCAGCACTAAATAATCATATTTTCAGGCTAGGTGGCATAATGTTACAATAAATAGTTTTCCTAGATGGGATATTATATCATTCTTTTCAGAGGCTTCATGGTTGACGTCCACGACGACAAGGACGATGGTGAAAAGTACCTTTCTCACCCATACCACCTTCCAGAAGCAGCGTAGTAACAGTAAAGAATTACGAGCGGTAATCAAATGCAACGGCGCGGAAGCAAAAGATATTGGTAAAACTGGCGAGCTTGTCTTTCGTCGTAGGCAAGAAAAGTTTCCATTGAAAAGACTAGAATGGTGGAGCCAAATTCTCGTCTTACTCGGAGCGCTACTCATTCCTTATAACGGCTCGGAAGGTAACGACTTTTCCCCAGGTTGTAGTGTCAATCTCTCTGACTCACCAAGATTTTTCCACTCTCGCGAGCCATGTTTACCACCCACAACCTTCATTATCATTTTCTAGGTAGCATTCTGCAAAATGGATATTACCTTACCTCATTAGAACGCAAGACACGAACCACGAACGTATTTATTTCCAATCTTCATACAATAAATGTATTGAATCGTGTTCTGGTACAAAATATTGTCAAAGAACTTCTGGTACATGTTTCCCAGACGATAGTACATCACTATCCCGTTTGATGCTTTCCAGAAAAAATTATCCCTTCCGGTGTTATCCGCAATGCTGCAGTGGTCTTACGTACACTGCTTGTTTCTGGTTCGTAACTGAGGTATGTAACGATTATTTTTGAAAGTGTCCAGCACACTAATTAATAACATGTATTTTAAAAAAATCACGTGTATTAAGAATAGTATTAATATTAAGTTTAATTCATAAAAACCCACGGTTTGGAAAAAATGACCAATTGTGATATTAACCTGTCGCAAACGTCAATCGAGATGGTGACCATTCGGGGAAACGTCAATTGGAATAACGACCTGTCGCGTAAACGTTTAATCGTGATAATGTTCTATCGGGAAAAACTTAATCGGTATAGTGTCGTTGTGAAAACGGACAAAGGGCAAGTGTCTGTCGGGAAAATGAACGGTTGCCATTTAATCTTGTTAATGTCTTTTTGTTACTATTAATTGACCTTACTCTTCGTCTCGTAATTCGTCCATACCATTTCCATTTCAGTTTTGTATATATTCCACTTTTCCTTTTTTTCTCTCCACTTTTATTTATTATGAAGTTTTCATATCATGGCATGTTGAAGACTTATTTTCGTCAATTTAATTTTATGTAACATCTTGAAATTAAGCGCACTTAAATCATGGCCATCCTCAATGACATTAGTTATTATTTGAGACGATTGCTTACCTTTAGAATATATACCTTTGAATCCCACCTTATTTCACTATATTACGGGAAGGCATAATATTCTTACGTATCCCATCACATATCTCCGTATGATTCCAATATTTGACGGCATTATACACGTCAATTTAATAATTAAATTCGTGTTTTTATTACGATATCAAATGTCTAGATTGCAATGTTTGATAAATTTAATATTAGTAAAGAAATAGTCTTTACCATCTGGAAGAATTAAAAAATTAATTCTTAGTCTTTCTTATAGATCGTTATTACTTTCACGATTCCATCCATTGCTAACATCCCTACATTTATTATTTTCGTTCCTACTTCCTTCTTTACTGAATTATATATCTATTCCCGTTAATCTCACTGGCTATCTACCTTGAATCCGATCGACATCTTTCTGTTTTTGAGTAACAGGTTACATGAAGGTGATCCTGAGGTTGGTAACTCCCCTTTATTAGCATAGGAAGGTACAGAAAGTTAGCCCAAGGTTGAATAGGGCCCCAGGGCTATAGTGTAAGGATCCTACATGATGTTTCACCTAAAGGTGATACAGGGAAAACCCTAGAAGACCTGCATCAGGTAGGTCGGGCATTTGGTTCTACTCCCACGCCCTTCATACGACGGGACACTGGATTGTTGTGGGAAAACAACAAACCCGTCTCCATGCCTCGATCAGTATTGAGGGGCAGCTGGCTGTCTGGTCCAATGGGATAAGCGAACAACTTACAGTGCTCCGAAGGTCTGCGACCCCCATATATGAACCCTTCAAACCGCTCAAGGGCCTGGGGGATGGGGAGGAAAACCTTGAAGGAGGAACTCAGCCCTAACAGACTTTCCAGAACTCCTCTGAATCCTCTTATCTCCCCCTTCCTTACATTGGCCTCTAATAATATATATTTTTATGGAAAATTTTGTAGTATTTCAACTAAGAAATTATCAATGACAATCATTTCTTTCAAAATACTAAAGGTACATGAAACATTATTGTTTATTACCTTTTATCTGTTCTAGTTCATTTAAAAAAATTATTTTATAATCTACTAATAAAACTATTTTAAAGACAAAGTAACAGACACTACTTATAATTAAAGAAAAAATTATCTTAATTAATTTTAATGGCATTATTTTCAATACCTGTCGTCTTCAGGCTAGTATGCGGTGAAAGTAATAGGATTAATAATTACTTTATTTATAAAAATGTATTTTGATTCTTCATTAAATGCACTAAAAATTAATGTTGCATAATAATTGCTTTTTTCACTTTCAGTCCTTTCATTTTGCTCGGGACCCTAATTGGTTTGATGTCTCCTTTATTTATTACTCAATTTAATTGCAATTTTTTAAGTAGTTACCGCTGTCGGATTGAACAGTTCACGATTTGATTACTTTTTTCGTTGTATTTTCCATTCTTGTCCAGAATGTTTTATTCGTTTCATTACTCCCACACGAATTAAGATTTGTTTCTGTATTATTAATGTATGTTTTTTGCTTGTTTCTTAATAATTCAAGTATCGCTCATCGTTATTCTGAGTCAACCACTTATAGTTCTTGATGGTATTTTCTTCTCTCATTAAAACGTCTAATGTTATTATCTAAACAATTTTTGACACCGTTAAATGTTCAATGGGATCTGTGAAGCATCTACATTTTCCAGTTTTATAAAATGCCCCGAATCCCTTATAACTTGGAGCTTCACCTTTTGCTAATTGTACGACAATTTGCAGCTCATTTTGAGAAGGGATGGAATACGGCATGGGATATTATGGCACAAACAGTTAGGTGGATGGTACTAAACTTTCACGAGGGGCTTCAAACGCTAAACATTACAATTCCGCCTGCGTTTTATGGTATATTCTTGGTCCATAAACCGCAAAAACAGACCAGCAATTCTGCTAATGAATGACTCAATCCCTACCAAAACACACTAATAACGCTTCATTCTCCTCAAAAATATAAGAATTCCGGAACTGGAGGAATAAAGGACTACGATATGAACTACGGGTATTTGGATATTTATATTATTATTATTATCGCTCTATGTTGTTGGTAATTCATTTCTATTAACGGAAGCAGAAATGTCTCGTTTCAAAAGAAACAATAATAATTCAAGTGCATTATTTGTGAAATCAAGATTACAGGTAAATAAGAAAGAAAACGTATCCTTTTAAATATGCAACCAAGAAAGTAGATTTTTAATTCTTTATGGAGAACAACAAGATAAAAATTGATTTTAGGACTGCAAAGAGAGAACAAATAATAATTATTGGAGTATAGCAAATTTAAATGTTAATAAATAATAGATACTAAGTTTTGTCCACGTAAATGTTATGTCCTAAATTATTCTCTATTATTGATTTATTTTTAACTCTCTTTCACGTGTTGGATTAATTATGTACCTTTCAATTTATTCCTGACTCATATGGATTTAAATAATTATCTCTTTCACTTAACACGTGAAAATAACTACAAGCAGATTTTGCTATTCTTAGTAGATTAAAACGTAGTCAATTAATAGGTATTATTAGGTGAAAAAGTAATGTGGTTTCACTTAATTTTGTTTGTTAATAGCCTCGTCTTTATCTAATTAGTATAAATTTAACACAGACGTTTTATACTTTTCAGTTCTTCATAGTAGGCACTTTCAAAAATTGAAGAGAAAAATTGATCCAGAAAAAAATCTATGTATCTTCACAAAATGAGACTACTTCTCAATATAATCCGCACGAATATTAAATACACTTGTTCCTAAGACGAATTAATTCAAAGATGCAAAGAAGTTTTCATCATCTTTGACTCCTCGATGTAGCGGGACTTTTTTCTACGTAATTCATTCTTGAATGAAACAAATAATAAATAATCGGAGACCAATCTAGTTTGTAGAGATAATGAGCCCATTTTCCCGTGGTTTCTTGGGTCAGCTTAGCGCACCTTCCTTTGAACTTGTTTTGCTTTATTTCAGCTTGTCACTGATAACGACATGAACTGTGCCAAGAGTTCCTGCAACTTTTGCTGATATTTTCAACAGTGATGCGTCGGTTTTTACGAATAATGTCGTCAATGCGGGTTTCACGGATGGAGTAGACACTTGAACTGGCCAGCCAGGACATTGCGAGTCATTCACTGATATTCGACTGTTTATGAACTGTTCCATACACCTCCACGATTCATGTAACTTTCACCACAATTTAAAATCATTCCAGAAAATATTTTAGCCGACTATTTAACCTTTGGAGCCCAACCTTATGCTATGAAAGTACCAAACACATTCTTAAAACGTTTTTTCCAAGATAAATTCGTCTTTATTTATTAAATGTCCCTCGTAGTGTTATTAATAGATATTTTTTAATATTATTATTCCTAGAACCGCTGAGCGACAATCTTCTGGAATTTTAATATAGAATAAACCGTTATATTTATCAGCTACTAATTTTTTTAATTAATGAAATTTGTAAAAGTTTTCCGCGTGCCAATATGTTTGGAAATCAAGATTTTACTGTTTCGACTTTAATTTTATTAAGTGAAATTGCATATTTTCATTTCATTTTCGTTTTTATCATCTCATATTTCATTTATGTATAATACGCACAATTTTGAACACACGCTATTCCATAGGTAATTTTTTTAATCCTGACTCTTGTGTCATAGATGGTTATCAGTTTCCTATTTACAATCACTAAAATATCGGTAACTTTAAATTGGGTCTTAAATGTTATATTTAAATGACAACCTGCATCTAATTTGCAATTCTATTTGTTGTCTCTCTGCCCAATTCCAGAATACATATTTTTGAAATATATTTTATAACTCTCGGTCTGAGTGTCGTTTTCTGTTACCTTTGCTGTCGTATAATTTCAGTTTTATGGTTATTGAGTATAAATATCGATGATTGCTTGCCGTAAAACAATTTTTTCGAGGTTAACTCCGGAGGAACCTGGGATTTTTTTTAGCTTTATACAAAGTTGAAATAAAATGATTCTTCCTAGGTTCTTTTATTCATACATCTTGTAAGTCTCAGTATCCCTCACTCTCTAATGGAACCACTCCAAAACACACGTGCAAAAATGCATTTAGTATATAAATTGTTAAAAATCATCATTATTTTACAACTAGTTATTATCGAACGGATTGAACAGATTACATTAAAATAGAAATATAATAACTACAATTTTTTTCTTTAAAGCGTGTCTTGTCTAAATCACAACTATGCAGCAAGGTATAAAAACAGAAATGAAGGGAAAAAAAGGGGGAAGGACGCTAACGTGAATAACTGAGCTTTATGATGCGGAATAAAACTCGGACGAGAGTAGTGGGAAGATAGGTTTTGGGGTGGGTTGAATTTTGAGGGATGGAAATGGTTCCCTCTTTTCTTCCACATAGCGCTGTGGAATACATATTGCATGACTTACAGCCTACATCTTAAAGCTAGACGTAAGGAGCAATAAATTTGAATGAGAAATAAAAAATATATATACACACATGCATATATACGTCTCCCCGACACGACTGAATCCTAATGGAATATTATTACAAGAAATATGGTTTCCGGTAGAAAATGGAGGGACTATTAAACGAGGTTATTAAGGGAAAAGAGGGAGGCTCTGAGAAGACCTTGCCACGAAATCTTCCGTGAGCGTTTCTTCGGATGGAGTCCTTGTTTCTGAACCAATAAATTTGTTCGTATCTTGATCGTATACAATCCATAAATTCAAAATAATATAATTTTCCAGATTTTGAGTCAATATTTAATCAAACAAAATTACCACGTTAGAAGGTGGGTTTACATTAAAGATATTGCTGTTGCAGCATTTTTTCCCATGATTATTTTCGTCTCGTTCATGTACAAAGCTGTCAAAAATACTTTACAGAACTATAATTCAGATTAAAAATTAGAATATTTAACAATTAATTAGTCTTTAAAACAACCCGATTTATTTTCAGTCCAATTCACATATCCTCCTCAGTAGCTTTCGACTATATTGTCATTTTCAACTAAAAACAGATACATATTAGCTTAAATTTACATTAAATAAACAGTAAAATAACATAAGATTCACAATTTTCTTTACCTCTTATCTAATTTAAAGCAGCATTATAATTGTATTTACAACTTTGTAGCAATCTTGCTATGTCATACTTGAGACACTCCACATATATTAAAATTCGGCCCAAAGGGTCTTATTCTATTAAAGGTATTATTTGCTCGTCTTTCAACTGATATTGATATGAACCAGTCCTTTTAAATTAATTTGATTGACTACAGAAGAATTAAAATATTTATTTTTCAAAAAATTGATTTATTGAGCGCCGGCTGATTACGGCTATGTTTTTATTTTGTATTTTAAATATATAAGCAGTATTATAAAATGGGTCCTTTGTTAAACTATTAAATTCGTAATGTCGTATCGGAATCTAAAATGGCCTCCGGATCAACTGCCCGGTAAGCAGGTTCGATGTCCGGTACGGTCGACATTTTTCCATTCCGATCTTCTAAATTTAGTTTCATGGTTGAGTTTCAAATGAAGCCATTCTTCTGTCTGTTAATTACTTCATGATTATCGATTGTTAGAAACAAAGGAGATTTTTACAACAAAAATGAATAGTTGTTGTGTATATAAATTAAATTAATTAGTACACACAGTTAAACATAGACGAAAAATAAATTTATTCATTACGGAATTAAACGTGACGCTTAATTAGTAAGTAATTCAAGTCCACCAATTTTAATGTGGTACAACTTGGTAAATACGCCAATTACCTAATTAGTATTGTTCACCTCTAATAATAACTGAGTCTTAACATTATTGAAGCGGCGAATAACCACCTATAAAACAAATAAATCTGTTTTCAGTCGTATCGGAGGAAACGCACAGAAATTTATTGCATCAGTAGGCCACATATTAATAGAATTTATGTAAAACAACGTCAGGATTGAGTCAAAAATCCTATAAAGTAAAGTATACTACTTTTGTTCTTCAGCAATATTAACTGAGAGAATGAAAAGTTCTGAATCAGTTACGTTAAGCACAGAAATGATAATTATAAATACTTAGATAACTTAAAATGAATGAATGGATTATATAAGCGAAATTAATAAATTTAATGCCTAGAAAATTCTTCAATTAGAACTCTTAGATTGTCCAATAAATTTCTCCTTGGTCGTTTATTAATTTCTCCTTTCCATACTCACATTTTACAGTTGGTTTTATTTTGTAACTTTCCAGCCCCTTTTGTCGATTTCTTATATTTACTCCCGTGTATCCCGTCCGTAGAGCGTAACCAGTGCTTCCCAATTTCAGACTTCTTCCACGTCTTCACCTTTAAGATTTTTATTATTTGCTCACGTTGGTAGGTATACGAGCCTGTTATTCTGTCTGTGCATCCCAGGTAAAAGGTATAAAAATACTTTTCTGTGCCAATCTGTATTGATGGGTAAACACCGCCTTTTTCGTTCTGCCTACAAAATATGACAGTCGCCGAATTCTACGAATTAATATACCTGGGAGAAGATTTTATAATGAGAAGTAACTAGAGTTGAGAGTCTTTGTAGGGGATGAGAGGATCACTGGTTGGAAAAAAGTTGTAATTTTATGATTGAAATTTTAATATTGTTCACGTTCAACTTTATTTCTAATAAACATTTATTGATACAGGGAATGAATTTTAGTACTGATAAATCGTATGAATCGAAAGCGAAAAAGAGTGCATTAGTTGATACATTTAAAGAGATTATAATTAACGTTTTAATGGCATTCGGATTATCTGGAAGGTTTAGTAAAGTTATTCAGCTAATTAGACGATTAAGTAAGTATAAGTTAACGCATTGAAAATTAAACTTACAAATGAAATTCATGTCGAGTCAATATACTTCAGACTTTCCACGTTAGTCTGGATTTAGAAAGAACGAGGCTGGCACTGAACACATAATCATTGAGGAAATAATCAGCGAAAACATGAATAATGAATTAACATACATACATGGCTGACGAAATAACGGATAATAAGTACCTAAAACCATCGTCGAAGCGCAAATTGAACTTGGGTCAATTCATTACCTTTAGCGGAACGGTATATAATCTAAATATTAACTGCCTGAGTTATAGTCAGTAGTGAAAGGATATTAAATTGGTCACTCCAATTTAATAAAATTACTTACTAATACTAAAGAGGGTTGTTAAATATATATAAAATGAGTGAAACTCAAACGGACCGGTTAACCCAAGTTACATCCAACTATGAGGAAACAAATCCTAACACATTTTCCCAGAACGATTGAAATCAATAATATTTAGGTTTAATGCGAACGGACTAACAAATAACACATTTCATGCAATTTCACACACTCAACACAACTTGACAATCTATAACACTTAAATACGACAGCAAAAATGTAAATGAAACTTCCTCTGTTAAATTCTTAGGTCTCTTAGTAAATAATAAATTAAATTGGACTGATCAGATTAATCAATTACTTAAGAAACTCAGCTCAGCTACATGTGATGCTATAAGAGCAATGTCCACCTTCAGTGATTTAAAAACAAGAAAATTAGTATACTTTGCATATTTTCATTCTATTTTATCATATGGTATTATATTTTGGGGCAACTCAGCAGACATAGATAAGATTTTTATTAGTCAAAAACGTGTTGTTATAGCAATATGTCAGGCAGGTTTCCTCACGAACTTCTTGCAGAACTCTGTTCAAAAAGTTAGGCATTTTCACTTTAACGTGCCAATACATTTATTCATTGATGTTATTTGTAATCACAAATAGGCACTTATTTTTGAATAATACTGATATTCATCCCTTTAATATAAGGAACAAAAATAATATGTATAAAAAATGTAAAACATTGTCAATTGCACAGAAAGGTGTGCATTATTCAGGGATATCCATCTTCAACACGTGACTGCAGTCAGCACAGAATTAAACAGTTGTCCGATAATCAAGGTAAATTTAACACTGAATTACCCTCATTTTTGCTTAGCCACTCCTTCTATTCAATAAAGGAATTTATAGAAGAATCGGAGAAGAGTAATTAATTAATTAGTTTATAATACAAAGATGTGTTATAAGTATATTTATCTTTTATACAATAAAATAATGTAATAAATGTACACCCTGACTCATTCCACATCCTTGAAGCTTAGCTTCTTTACAGGATCTACGGAATATGATAATAATAATTATTATTATTTCATGTTGTTATGTCTTAACCGTTTTTAACGTCGAAGTAGTGTGTAGAGGGAAAAATAAGCCGACTTCCTGTGATGTAGGAGGTCCCGGGTTCTAATCCTGGTAATGGGCTGGGTTAAGACTGCTAGATAATAGATACGCTGACCACGTGTCACTCCTCCAAATTCATAATGTGTCACATAAGATGACAGTCCGCATTCGACCAGATAGGCCAAGGTTCTCAATGGGCTGCAGAGCCAAGAAAGAAGAAGAGGGAAGCATATGTTGGCCAAAGTTATTATAGCATGTCGGTATATTTGATGACGAAGAAAATAGAGCCCGGGTCGTAAACAACTAATTTCCGCAATTATTATATTTAATTATTTGGTCGTCTCGAGGACGACTTCTTTCTAAAGAATATATTATATGCAATCAGAGACTCTTCTTTATAAACCTAGAAGAAAGGGGCTGCATGGAGTTTTGTTTTAAACAAAAGACGGATCTTATCTCACCCCTCTATTTTTAATCAAAATTTTCCTTATTAGTGAGTATATTTTAAAGGACAATATTTAATTAACCTCTTCGCCAAATAAGTGGTGTAAAAAATATACGATTTGTAATACATTCTCTGTTTTCGCAGTCATCTCCGCTCTGCTTTACATGAAGTCGTTTTTTCGCCATAGTGAAAGAGAGCATCTGTTATATTCCTCCGGCTGTTTTTAGGAGAGGCACCCAATAGACAGACACGCTTAGGTCTATAAAAAAATGTGAGAGAGGGGCGAGCAAAGACGGTTGGCGGCGAGTAGTGGGTGGATAGGAGAAGGAGATGGGGAAATGGTGGTATAAAATAAAAACCAAAATACGAGATCTTGTAGAAACGGAGGGTGGCAACGATAGTAAAATTTATGGCGCATAAAATCAGAGGACTCTGCGGCATTCATTCCATCACTTTCCTCCACCGGAAGAGGTGAACGTCTTGTGCTTTCTCTTTACGGCATCCTACGAAAATATCTTCTACTTCCCAGAAAGTGTAAAAAAAATAAATAACCTTCTCTGGATACAAGATTCTCCCAGTTCTTTTCCGTTTTCCTTTCAGAGTCCTTCTGTTCCATGTTTCCAATACAAGTAATCAAGAAATTTAGCACATGTAAATTAAACTGCAGTAAATCAGATGAATATCGTAATTTGGTTCAATATTGTAACCGAATTTTGTACTAAAATGTTCACATACAGTTTATGTTAATATATTATTCTTTTAAAAAAAGTCTCGTTCAATAGCGTAATTAATTAGTGACTGAGCTATTAGATTCATTTCAAAGTAATAAATTATAAAAAAGTATGATGGTTTCATGGATTATCAGCAATAAGTAATAAATATGGTTATAAATTTCTGACATGCTAATTTATGTCCACCTTCAGTGATTTAAAAACAAGAAAATTAGTATACTTTGCATATTTTCATTCTATTTTATCATATGGTATTATATTTTGGGGCAACTCAGTAGGCATAGATAAGATATTTATTAGTCAAAAACGTGTTGTTATAGCAATATGTCAGGCAGGTTTCCTCACGAATTTCTTGCAGAACTCTGTTCAAAAAGTTAGGCATTTTCACTTTAACGTGCCAATACATTTATTCATTGATGTTATTTGTAATCACAAATAGGCACTTATTTTTTAATAATACTGATATTCATCCCTTCAATACAAGGAACAAAAATAATCTGTATAAAAAATGTAAAACATTGTCAATTGCACAGAAAGGTGTGCATTATCCATCTTCAACACGTGACTGCAGTCAGCACAGAATTAAACAGTTGTCCGATAATCAAGGTAAATTTAAGACTGAATTACTCTCATTTTTACTTAGCCACTCCTTCTATTCAATAAAAGAATTTATAGAAGAATCGGAGAAGAGTAATTAATTAATTAGTTTATAATACAAAGATGTGTTATAAGTATATTTATCTTTTATACAATAAAATAATGTAATAAATGTACACCCTGACCCATTCCACATCCTTGAAGCTTAGCTTCTTTACAGGATCTACGGAATATGATTATTATTATTATTATTATTATCGTAATTTGGTTCAATATTGTAACCAAATTGGTTCAATATTGTAACCAAATTTTGTACTAAAATGTTCACAAGCAGTTTATGTTAATATATTATTCTTTTAAAAAAATGTCTCGTGCAATAGCGTAATGTGACAGAGGAGTGTTGAATTTACAATTAGTGACTGAGCTATTAGATTCATTTCAAAGTAATAAATTATGAAAAAGTATGATGGTTTCATGGAATATCAGCAATAAGTAATAAATATGGTTATAAATTTCTGGCATACTAATTTATTTCGTCATCGACCAGAAACATTCTCTCTGAACAATTCCTGATCTCAGAACGTAATTCCTTGAGTAACTTATTGAAATTACCAACCTTCTGTGGACAGATAGCGTGCCTTTGGCTACTTCACCATCAGATGTCAGGTCATGAAGTCAAAGGCGCTTTGTTTGCTGCGGCATCACAGGTTATTCATGGTTTGATCGCCATGTGACGTTACGTTGACGACGATCTCACTGATGCAGATGTGTATGGGCCACGATTCCAACTTTACTCATATAATCATTCGTCTAGTAATTACTTATTATTATTAACGTTTTTATAAGTTCGTTCTGACTGAAATAATTGTTCCTCTTTTTTGTGGCTTTCGTAAAGGGCAATTCTTATAATTCCTTACGAGTTGAATGGACTTGTAGATATGAAGTTTGCTCACTTTACGATTATTATGTTTTTTAAATATTGGCTTACATTTCATTCTAAAAATAAACCTTCAGATAATCCGGTAATCTGGTCATGATCTTGGCAGTAACACTGCCCCATACCTCAAAAAAAATTATTTAAGCACGAATATGTTACGAAATTCAATACTCTATTCAATAAGCTTAATAAAAATATATCTTTAGAGAAATCCGTTGACAATTTCTTAAAAACACGGTCATTATTGTTCTTATTGCAAACAGCATCTGTGTGAACTTAGCAAGACATCTTGATCCACACGATTTTCGAGCTGATCTGATCAAGTTGGTATTAACTTGGACATTGTGTGTAAAGCTTGTGAGATTCCACTTTATCTTTATCGAAGATATTGTGGTGAATGCACTTTTAGGATCGTGATTTTATCCGATTAGTATTTTAGTGAATATAAACAGCGTCTTCAAACTTGAGATGAGTTAAATACCTTCACCCATTGCTTGCGTCATCAAGCTCTTACAAAATCAACCCACGCTAAATTCCAATCGTAACAATTCCTATTAGAAGAATCTTGTAGTTCTTTATGTAATTCATTAAAATATAGTATTCCTTTAGGCGCCAAGTTTACACGTAATAGTTTAATCCACAATATATGATCGCGAAGAATATATATGGCACTACTTTGAGCTCAATTGGTGGAGTACAACTAATATCTCAGTAAATTTTATCGTTACACAAAGGAATAATGTCAACTTGTGAATGGCTTATTTATTCAAATCCAAATTGCTGACTTGACTTTATAAATTATTATAAACAAAAAGGGGAATATTGATTCGAAGAACCTCTTTGAACATCGAAATCCATTTATTTATTAAAACACCCAGCGGTTCATAAAACCAGCTCACGTGAACATTTAGATTAGAACTGATTAATAAGCCAATTTTAAACAAATATTCAACCTCCATTTAATCCATCTCCACCAACATCTCTTCGTCGGTACTACAACACATTACTCTCTGGCTTCCAAAGATAACCTTCTCCACTTCTTATTTTCCAACTACAAACATGTGCTCGTTTGCAATAATAATCCACAGGAATAATAATGAAGGAAATTAGTACAGCATAATATATTAGGTTTTGAAACAATTCCCATATCTTTATTTCCATTCAAATTTTTGTAACTGTATTAATATTTATATTGTTGTTAACTAGCAATAACTCGACTTCTTTATTCCATTTAATATTATTTGTGTCTCAAAAAGTTATAAGGTTTAAGAAATAAAAGAAGAAAGACAAATTTCCTTTATAATTTTTACAACTTCGTATAGTATTAAAAATTTTGTTTTAGAAATTGGGAATACTTTCTGCAAGTTTTTGTAGGATAAGACCAAGCAGGAACAAAAACATATTTAAGTATAGTTTATTTCCCATCACAGAGACTGATGCATGTCACATAAAGAAACAATGGTTTGTGGATAAAATCATTTACTTAAGAAAGTCATGGCTGGTGCAATGTGTCACGCTGTCTGTGGTGTGGAGTGTTTTAATAAAAGGCGCCGTTCTGGCTGAGTTTAGAAGCATGTTTCAGAAACTGAATAAGGCCGAAGCAATTTCTGGACGAATCGATGCCTTTGGTTGGGAGTTGTTATTAGAGGGCGCAGCTGTGCACAACTGCGATCGCCTTTTCATCCCCCTTCCTCTTCCTCCCCTTTGTCGATCTGATCCCAATTCCTCGTCCGCAGAAAAACACCCCCAATAAACACTTATGATAAATGTGTCCTGAGCTCTTATTAAAGCGTTACGAAGTTTCTCGCCAATCCCCTTCCCTCATGATCGCGTAAAATATATATCTTGAGAACGTCTACCAATTCCACTTAATACCGATTTACAGAGACGCGTAAATCACTTCAAAACTGGATTCCCGAACTACACTTTACTACTTATATATATCAACTCGGCGTGAGACGACGTTTACCATTGTTTAAAAGTGAAATAACAACGTCTGTGAGTGATGAACGATCTTTTTCGTGAAGTGGGGAAGCTTATTAAATTTCTTGATCTAAGGCTGTGGGGGCGTACGCATTGGCCTCTCTTAAAATAAAACATTAACTGAACGTTAATATAATCAATATCGGGACTTCAACAAAGCAAATTTATTTTCCTAGCGTATTTGTCACTATTATTAATCGTATACTAGCAAGTGCACGTAATTTAAATACAGTGATTTTCTTTATTTTATTTTATACAAATATAAATATATATATTTTGTTCTATTAAAAATCGTTCTATACATATTTTTAATGGACTTTACTAGCTCTTTTTATTTTGCCCTAAAAAACGAAACAACAGGTACAGAATTTTGATAAAGTTGAATTCATTGAATATATAAAAAGTACGGTATCATTTATGTGTCTATTTTATTTTTATTATCTAAGCTACCGGGTAAATCTTTTAACTCACAATTCGTTTTGAACAGGTCCCACTTTCACACGATTGGGAACCTTTACGAGACAAACTTCCAGACAGACTGAGACTTCAATTATATTTATTGGTATAGATTATATTTATTTTATTTTAAAAATGAGTAATTAATAAATATTAAAATTTAACTGACGCGAAAAATAAAACCAATTTACGTATGCATCGTATCGACGATCCAAAGAAGTTTATTATTTCTCAGGGAATTATTTCTCTGCCAACGATAGATTAATTACGGCTTGAAATGTTTATAACTTTATGAAAATATATAGTATTATAGATCAAGAGTAAAGGCAACCCGCATCCACTTTTGGAGAACTCAATTCGCGTATTGGCCATGAAACCTATCCCGTTGGATATTTTTCACTTTATATATATATATAAAGATCCTACTATCCAAGGGTAAATATACTAAGCCAAAAACCTTCGCGGGATTTACTCAACAACTTCCCTAAATTTCATGGGCGATCTGATGAATGGTGTAGTAAGGCATAAATGACAAACAGACATGTATATATAACATAAAATCTCTTTAACAACCTAATTAATGTGACTTGATACTATTACCCCACTGAAGTGAGATAACAACCATAGTAAAATATAATAGAGTTTATAATATAGCCTTTCCACTTTCCATTAATAGATCCATAGTGAATTTCTTCTCTTATTTTATTAAGCACCTTAGCTTTAAGGTTTCTCGACCTTCATCGCCTGGAGTTGGGTTTCTTAAACGTTTGAAACAGACATATATATATAACATTTACTTTGCCGAATATTAGAATTTTTCCTCATTTCCCCAGTAATTTTGATAATATTTTCCTAAGTTAATATTTTTTTTAAAATAAAGACCCAATTAGTTATTTTAAATAGCCAGGAATTGTAATTTTAAATCCCACCTCCTCAAAAATTATGCTCTTGAATAGTTATATAAATAGTATAGATTGTTCATAAATAAAATAATTTACGTAGATACGCTGGTCAATGCTGTAAAATGTAAAGGATTGAGCAGGAAGCAGTGATTTGAAACTCTCTCCATTGATTAATTGTAATGAAAACGGGTCTATGAAGTGTATATTTTGTTTTAAAAAACTTTCTCGTTGTATTTTTTATGCATATGCGAATGTATTACTTATGAACAGATGAGAGTTTAAAAGGAGAGAAACTAGAAAACATCGCTACATTTCAATGTATTGCAGCATGTGTGGCGAATCAGAGAGAAGACAAATGCGTTGTTACGGGCAACGGGTCGTTGTTTACCGAGCGAGTTATGCTGGGCATTTTGAGTATTAATATTTTATTGTGCTCTTAGAATCCCACAAGAGGAGACCACGACGTGCACTTAAGGAGGGCAACTAGACAAACAATGTCTAACGCAGATCAGACGACAGCAAGGGCTGTATGCCTTTTAAACTGAAAAATCAACTTTCCAATTAAATTTCAAATTTAAGGAATCCCTATTGATTACACATTTTTTTGGAGATTTACGAATAAAAATGAAGTCTGGGGAAAACAACTATGGCAGACTAAAACGTTAGCGTCTCAGTCTCGTAGGGTTTGAATCCTACAAAAGGCGTGGATGTTAGTATCAGTTTCCATAACATGAAACTACTATAAAAAAAGGAATTCCTTGATTCGTTGTAACATAAGTAGTTAGTGTCTAAAACTAAAATTACTAAAACCAGAATGGAATGAACATAGTTCAAATCAACAAAATTGATTAATGAATTAGGAAGAATTTCTTTTCGGTCCCACTATATTTGAAATAAAGTGATTACTTCAAATTTTTCTGATGTTACCTGTTGCTTCCCGACGTTCAAGACACAAATATGTTATTTAAAACTTTATGGTCGCAAATAACTTCCTGAGGTTATATACTGAGGAAGAAATAATGGATTAAAAATCTTAATATTTCAAAATAATTGTTAGGGCTACATTAAAAAATTAAACTTTTAGAAAGACAATTATAAGTTTTTCTAGCTAGGGAAGTAAACATAGGTTTTTTTTAATTGACTTGGTGATCCAAAATATTTTAAGGCTCTTGGCATTGTAAAAGTAGCATTACTATTTCACTTATTTTGCAATTAGTCTTTGACTTTTGCAACTCTTTGTCGTTATGCTGTATATTTACTTAGAAGACAGGAGGAGCCTGACCTTCAATTGAAGCTCAGACAAGGGCCACAATTTTTAAATTACTATTAAGAATCGCATTATTAATGATTATATGAAATATGTCTTCTTCAGAATAATAACGCTAGATACCATCTTACAGGGATGATATAAACTAGTGGGATGTATAGAGATGTTGCGTTGCTAATTATGTAGCGCTCAAGGAAATTGATTAAACCACGACAGACAGACAGCCGGCTCCTTCCCTATAATTTGTGTGAAATATGGAACGCCCATTTATGTGTTGAACTTGGGGAAGCAACAAGTTACATCGGACATAATTGCTTCATTAAGACTTCCTGTTACTGTGGTGGTGAGCGGATTTAGCCTCCTGAGGAATGTAATCCACTCTCTCCACTCTGTGTAGGAACAGATTCGGAGCGATTCGTCAAAGTGATGGAGGTTTAGTATAAAGCGAGGCTTCCGCGGCGACTGCCGTTCACAGCGCTGTAAATTGATTTTCCAGCTGTATAGTGAACAATCTTACACACTATTCGTGTTTCTTTCGTACAATAATGCAGTCAGTTGGGCAATATAATCATGTTTTCACTACTCAGCAATTGCTAAATGAAGTAACGATTGATCTCTCAAAGAGGCATTAACGTGTTACATAAAGAAGAATGGGAGAGAACTCAGTTTCAAAAAGAAAATTTGAAATAATAGACGGTGTTGTTTATTGCACAATATTGTAGTACCAAGGTGCATAAATATAATATTAGTTTTATTATTATTATTTTAAAAATTTTTATCGTACAGATTATCAGTTAGGACGATAACGATACAGTATATACAATATTAAAAAAGGTATATAATTAACATGATAACGTGAAGATAGGTTAATCCATTTAATTAACCTACTTTAGAAGAATTGGTTAGGTTTATTTATTTTTGCGAGTACCTGAGGGGCATACGACGTAGGTGGGTGAGGATTGGCAGGCAGTGAACTGATTTTTGGAGGATTAATGAGGATGTGGTCTGCGGACATGATGGTAGAGTGGGTTAGGGTGTGTCTGAATGATCAGGGGGAAGGATGAGGTCAATTGGAAGTTTTCTTTTGAGGCTAGGGGAGCGTGGAGGTATGTGGAGGAGGATTGTTGTGAAATTGCTGGATCGTGGGGTTTGGGTGGTTGAGTGCGCTTTTGATTAGGTTTTCGTCTTAAATTATTTGTTTGCGAAAATTGGGTATTTCCAAAATATTACGCAGATAGCTGTAATCAAGAAATATATTAAAAATCAGCGTAATGGCTTTAAAGTATAATTGTAATTTATTTAAGAACTTATTACATTCGTGTGTGAACTATGCTGCCCGTAGCAGGAAAATCTATTTGCATTGCGGGAAAAAACGGTCGATACTTAGTACTCAAGCCCACTTTCCCTAATATATATTTTCCTTCTGTCGCGAATGAAATTGCAGTGGCCACCATTATATTCGAAGATAATTTGTGCTGGGGAGGAAAAATTACGCGCATCCCTTCTCTACTTCTCGATCCCCTTCACATCCTCCAGTTATAAGTGATATTAAGTACCGTATCCCAGAGAGGACGTTATAGGGACTGGAGGCATTCCAAATGTGGCAATAATTTTGCACTGTGTTTATTACGTCGAGACAGGGTGGGTGGTAGTTACGATCGTCCAAATGGTCGACGTTGATACTTATTTCCACCACAGTCCTCCTATCAAAAATGTTTAATTATAAAGTCTTCTAACCACGCCCTTAATATTTTTAAAAAAATAGTGTAGCAAAGTTATTCTCATGAAAGGATTCCAGAGGAAACCCTAGAAAACCTGCAGTCACGTAGGACGGGGTGTTAAGAAATTGCCGAGAGGAGTCTGCTTTGGGATTGCAGCATTCCCCTCTCCGTGCCTCGACAATTTTGGGTGACGAACATAAAACGAAAACAACGGAAATTGCAGTTGAATATTTTATGTTGGTCGTCACAGATTTAATACCGATATGAACAAAGTCAAAGAATGTTTGATACGAAAATGGTTTTAAATTGTGCAGATAATTGCCATTTTTTTCATTTTTGTGAACACCAGACAAAAATTTTAAATGAAACATTTTGAGAATTAAAATAGGTATTACACGGTAAACATAAGGGAAATATCGTATATAATTCCTTATCACGTCCAAACAAAATTGAAACAGTTTTGTTACATGAGCGATTATGGGATTAATATAGTACGCTAATTAGACTAAAATACCACCGTATATTACAATGGAGTAAAGGACACGTAGATTACTCTACTTTTTTAAGTCATTTGTCTTCTTAGGTTAAAATAAATACAGGATAAATATCAATCGTATTTGTTATTTCATATTTATTCTTTGTTGATAAATAAATTAATTAGTCATACCATTTACCTTGATGTAAGAATTTCCATCGTTTAAAATAAGAGACGCAGTAAACAAGCAAATGGTCGACGTGGTTTTATGCCGTGTAATTGCTGGTTAGGGTGGTTTGCTACCGTCGGAGAGAAATCATTTGTGAAAGTGAAGGTACATAGGATGTAAGCTTATACTACAAAGTAGGAGTTTTACAGAAGGCCCTCTCCTTCGACAGCAGCAGACTCTGATTACTACAGCGCCAAGGTAATTAAATGTCACGAGCAGAGGCGGTGAAAGTCACTAACATGCAGTTCTGTGAAAATCTGAAAATTTAAGGCAGAGGATTGCTTTATAAAAATCAAAACACGTGCTGTGGTATAGGAGGAACGAGAACTCGTTTGTACATTACAGCATATAATTTTCATAAATTGAACTATAACTTGTGTCTGCAGAGAGCTTCGTCCATATGCTAAATGTGGTAAATAAATTCAATAAATATCAAGATACAGATCTTGATATTTATTGAATTTATTTACCATTATTCCTTAAATTGGAATATAATTTACAAAGAAAAGTAGTTAAAATGAAATTAATGGACTAATATTTCATTATAAAAAGATTAATACACAAAATTATAAATTCACCATGAAAATTTGTTAGAGTATATGCTGACATTCAGGCCAAAAATGACCAGAAAATAAGTTAATACTGGAAGAAGTCCTAATGAAACGTTGTATTTGACTTACAAATTTGTAATTTGCTTATTAAACGTTTCATTCGGATAGTAAATGTAATTGTCTGTCATATTCAAATTTCCAATACATAACTGAGCTACAAATGAGAAATAATTAATAAAAATTGAAAAACCAACTGACATGCCGAGAAATGCCTTTCAAATCATACTCTAAATTTATTTACATAACATCAACTTTCGATGTACCTAATGATGATTTAAATTAAGGACGAAACATTAAGTAGAAATTCTTTGGTAAGTTTTCTGGCTGTGACGCGTATAAATTTCCATTGTATATTTTATTTTATTCATACAAATTAATTTACAATATTAATAATTCTGTATGAAGTTTCCATAGAAAATAGTTCATGGTGGGTAAACCCGGTAAACAAACAGTCAACAGGCGCCTGAGGAGTCTCAGTCCTTTGCCTGGAAGAAATTTCCGAGTCAGCAAAAAAAAAGAAAAAAGGTCAGCCAGGGACAGCAAGCTGGTTGACACAAAAGATGGCTAGGGGTGGTCGCTCCCAAATTTTGAATATTTGGAGAGGAAGGTAGAGACGCAGGCCCCTTGAAGGACGTGGGGAAGATATAAAAAGCGGAGAGACCAATGAGGTTTTTAAGAGAGGTGAGTTTGAGGCGGAGAGGACCTCGAAAATATTTTTTCGGAAAAGAGAGTTGGAGGTGAGAGAGGAGATAGCGAAACGGAAGATCTGACTGACTGGCTTCAAGAAGTCAGAGAGAAGAGATGAGGAAACAAAAGTGGAGACACGTTTCCTGAACCACGTCAGAGGCCTGCAGTTTCACATGCCAACCGGAAGCTGCCTTTGCGTTGAATCTAGGATTGCCAGTCAACCAGGAAACTAGGGGAGGACGAATGCAAATTTAAAAACAAAAGGCAATAATCTCTCGTTCCGCTATGCGTATAAACACAGCCTTGTGTAAAGTAGATTAAATTTACTGAAGTCTTTTGTTATGGCATTTCTTTGTCTAGGTCTGAGCTGGGAAAAATAAAATTCATTACACTTAATTAATTTCTAAATTTTTAATTTGTTGAATCTTTTACGTTTGTTAATAATAAAACTGTTTTAAATGACAAAGCTGAAATTTATTGGCGCCCAAACATGTAAATATATAGTCTAAATTCTTTAATATGTTATAAAAATTTAAAAGTAAAACCACGTCACATGACTTTTACTTGTTAATTTATCTTATATTCTAACTTCTAAACATTTATGTTGTAAATCTCAATAATTTGCTATGTAAAAGAAATTAAAGTACTGCGTCATATTAAAGATGAAAAGAATAATCAAATTTTAAGTGTTATTTAATATTTCAACAGATTTATTTAAGTTATTATATACATACTCTAGCGGGAAGTAAATAGTTTTTTTATTTACTATGTTATGAAGAAAGGTTTAGTCATGGGTATTCCCACTCATTATTGCACAACTGCCGTCACGATGGAACGATTTAAACATTCTGAACGCATGTCGCAGAAACATGCATGAATGCATGACGTTTTTAGCGCTGATGTAAATCTCACGTCATCACATCCGCGATATCTTCGCCACTAATGTCTGAAAGTAAAGACAGAAACATTACAATGAATTTCTGCTGACTTTTTATATGAAATTCGGCTCATGCAAGAATCAAATTTGTTGGAACTGCAATTAATTATGACATCACCTAGTGATATGTATACCGTAAATTATATGAAGAAATGTATTTAATGGCGTGATTGTGAATGACATGTAAGAAAAGTTTAGACGTCGTGAGGGTAAAACTTTTTACGACAATTGTTTCTCAAACCGACAAAAATGTATTCATAGTAAAAATTATACAAGACCAGAAAATATTAAAGGAAGAGTAGCTTGAAGTCATCCTAATAGGTTTTCCAAAATAACGTTTCAATGAATTCAACGAAATAAGTTTTAATTATAAATATTGACTTTGTGCTCCTAAATGTGTTCAACATATTTTATAAAAGACTGAAACATTTTCCTATTGTTAAAAATTATGTTTTTATACTTTGTCTAAAATCATTAACGGTCAGTTTTACTAATTATCCTTTGTATAACGCGTTAGTAAAGTTTAGTCAATTTGCTCTTTTTCTCTATCATTGTTTCAATCATTACAAACATTTCCATCGCACAGTTATTTCCTTTACTGTAATCCTGTAGACATGGTGATGATAATTATTTCTTTACATTATCACTTTTTGATGAAAAAAAGAGAAACAAAATAATTTTAAAAATATATTTCGGTCTTCCAGTTACCCAAGTAATGTACCAGATTTTGGCTAGGACACCTTCCCGTCACCATTGTACAACTACCGTTACCACTAATTAACACTTGACACAGTGTCTCGACTTCGCGACAGTCTCGTGTTGGGATTCGTAGCAGGCGGAAGTCAAGCTAGGGTACCTATGCATCCTGTTAAATATATATATATATTTGTCTAATGCCTCAATTTTGGTTTCATTCATTGGACTGTTCGAAGGAATAGTCAACTTTCTTGATCATGATTTATTTAAAAAATATTTATAAATTTTATAAACGTGTGATACGACGTTCCAATAAGATAATTAGCATTAAAAATTTCTGTTCAGCTACTTTCTGTATACTTAATTCTCTTGTTACCTGAATTTTGCTAAGGTACTATAAATTATTATTAATTTTTGATTCACTGATACATTTCAGATTTTATAGAAATTCTTGCAACTGAACTTTTGTTTAGTTAGACTTATATTTCGTCATTAGTGTTTGAAAGATAAAATAGTATACATCTATAAATAAATATACGATTGCACATGTATTAAATTTAGATCATTATACTATCCCGATTTTATGGATATTAATTCCTTTAATGATAATTTATGTAGAATGGCACAAAAGTCAGTCGTGTACAGTTTTAGTTCTTTAAACAGTCTGAGTAACGGAAAAAAGATTAGTATACTTGTTTCTACAAGAAAACTGTTGCGTTATGTATACATATAAACATTGATTTATTCCTGTTGAGCGACGAAGAGATCAAATTTGGTGATAATTTATCATAATTTTGAGATAAAACATTCTTTCCCAGTTTCTAACAGATTATAATTTGTCGTAAATGTGCTGGATCTCGACTAAAATAATTACGAAAAGATTAGAAGTCATTGGAAACAATACGAGACTATTGAAAGACGAAAAATAAACCTAATCAAGGACTGTAAAGTAACGGAGGAAACAACTTGTATAGCTATTAAACTAAGTACCACTCGTCGCTTTTATTAATTTGAGCATGTTGCAACACAACAAAAAATTTCTGTCTACTTGCAGAAAAAAATTTTACCACGTCCCGCAAACGCGAAAGCTTCTACCCAAGTTCCCCCCCCCCCCACACTCTTAAAATTCAATGTCCATGGCTCTTCCGTTCTCCTCTCTTTTTAATTTTAAAAGCCCTACACCATTCGTTCCTATTAATTCCCCGTCCCACGTTCCCAGAGTCAGTGTCTGTATTTGTTGTCCCTAACGTAATCACGCGAGTGGTCTGGTTTGCGGGACGAATGGACGAATGAACGGACGAACGAACGAGTGAGTGGATGCGACGCCGACGCCAACGCCGACGTCGACGCCTCGTACAACACAGTAGCCACGGCTGATATAGCGCCTCTCGCCTTGATTACAAATAAACACTCGCTGCCAGAGCGTCGAAAATTGCGTGATGCTTTGCTTGCTCGCTTGCTTGCAATTCGCGATAATATAAAGTAAACACTGTCTCCGAATTAAATGTTTTAACGAGGTTCCGCTCACTGTTTTTTGTTCCAGACAGAAGTAGAGAGAGTGAGAGTGAGAGAGAGAGAGAAAGCGCGAACCACACCGCTACAGCAATCTACTGGACCAAACTCAGCGACATCATCATGTCTGCAACGCTGGGATGAGTGTCTGCTTCGCACACGCGATCTGGTGGTGAGTTGATTATTTTTTCGTCACGTACAACAAATTTAACGAGTTAAAATTTTGAAAATATTCGAATCAAAATGAGTCGGAAAATTGGATCCACAGATTTGCTCTCGAGCCCTTCTTGCGGAGAAACTGTATATTCGAAACGTTTCGGTCGCAAATCATTCTCTTAAGCTCAGTTCTCACAATTATTTATAAACTCCCTTATAACGATGTTTATTTTAATTATTATAAATTTATATATACAACTTTGAATGCGCGGAAATAGCACTTTTTATGTTGTCCGAAATAATAGGTACGTACAGAATTTATATAAAGTTAAATTCATTGAATGTATAAAATGTACGCTATCATTTATTTATGATCGCTTCAGGAGTAGCCTCATAACTCGCAGTAGGTTTCAGACAAGTCCCGCTTAGACACGTTTCGGAGCCAATTCCAGACAGACAGAAACTTCAAGTATATATATTTTATATTGGCATTTAATAATTGCTAAATATTAAAATTTACCCTACGTGACGAATACCAATTTAAGTATACATCGTATCGATAATCCAAAGAAATTTATTATTACTCCCTGCCAACAATAGGTTAATTACGGCACGAATCCTTCTGCAACAATAGATGGAATGAAAAAACTCGCCCTATCGATCTCTCCCATGCTGCCATAAGTACGCTTATAATAACACAGTAAGTCCGATGAATAGTGTAGGAACGCCTAATAGAACTTAAACTCGCGTGTCAATTCAGTGGGTTAATTATATATCGTCTGAAGTCTGCACGATATCGAAATGATACATACACGAAAATTTAAGTTACAATTCCTGTTTCAATCCTTCAAATTCGTTATATCGTTTCGGAGCATAAACGGATCAAGAATATTGGCAACACTCGTCCATTTTTTGTAGACTTCGATGCGCGAATTTCAAGAAACCATCCCATAGAATTAAGATTCATATCATATTAATATCTTCTCTAATATATATCTAAATAAAATATGCACGAATATTTAAGTAAAATCTCCTGTATGTAAGCCCACAAATTTTCATTGAATTCCGTTTAACCGTTTCGGAGCCTATTCGAGACAAACATACAGACATACACTTCAATTTTATTTAATGATATAACTGTTACTTAGGTAATTCTTTTCTATTTCGTCAAGATTAATCTTCCATTACATGCGACACAAGAAAATTGAGGAAAGACGCATTGAAACTGAGAAAGATCCGTAACGTTTAGAAACTCATATTGAATTTAAAGGGAAGACGCTTTTCCATTTTACTGACTTTAAAATCGTACAATCTTCTTACATCTAGAAACGTTCCTACAGAGTTATTAATTATGTTGTTTACCCAACCTATTTTCCTTCGGTCCGCCATAGTGACGTCATAGAATTTATTATAGCTAATCATAAGGCACTAAAATAACATTGAGCAAACCTACCGATTGCACTGACAAATGGTTTCATGTTAACAAATTTTGGGTCTGTTTCTTTCTTGACGAACAGATATTAATTCACCTCTAAATCCAGTAAAATTATTTTTATTCGTGTTATTTCAAATTAAATACATTTCGTTTTTATAGTACATTTACTAATGAACTTTGAGAGGCCATAACGTTATTTCGAGATGCGAGCGTCACATAAAGTAATTTTTCCTAAAAGAGCAATAAATAATATCTCCTATCGATGATTAAAAGTCTGATCTTCGTGCTGATTTCTTTACACTGTTGACCAAAAATCCACATCTAGCTGCCAACGGATTCTCCAGTAACCATTAATAACACAACCAGTTTTCACATTATTTGACCGAATATATTACGCTTTCTTACTGCTGACTTTTAAATCTAAGTTATTGTGGTAGCCAGTTGCGTCATTTTAATACACGTCCTTCAAAGAAACTCTCCTACTAATTTTGAAATAAATATTTTCTGCCTGCGTCTCTTACTTCTTCATGATTACACGTAATTTCAAATGATGACTTATTCTGATGCTTATTATGCAATGATTGTAAATAATTTTGAATGTATCAACTTTAAAAAATAATTAAGAAAAATTTTGCTAGAAATAATAAGTATTGTAAGTGAATAAGCAATTATTTAACGTAGTGCAGCATATGTTCTGGTAGAAGTTTGTTAAAGTTTGTAAAGTTGGCGTTAAGGAAACAACGGTTTAAGGGGGGGAGCAGATGGTTTTTAGGAACTAATTACATCCTCTGAAAGGTCTGATAGGTGCTGCTGTGCATAATAAGGCTTTTAGCGTTTAGCACAGCACCAGATGGTAGAAAACATAGTTTGAGGTATGTATATTTGAACTACAGTTCGCTGAACTTCGCAGATGTCGTCGGTATTGCTAGATACGAGAAAATTTCGTCAATGGGGTGGAGAAATTGAGTTTTCAAAGTATTGAAAGGAAAATTTAGAGGATATACCAGTTGAGTTGCAGCTGTCCGAGTAGATTTTTTAGTTCGCAGAAAAACTTTCATGTAACTTTATATAGACGCCGAAAATAACGGGTGTGTGATCCTGCTTCCATAGCGCATACGATTCTTGCACCAAATACCATTGACTGTGCTCCACGTCATTTAAACCACTACCACTGCATGTCAAATGTCAGCTATAAGTTACGTCGATCTGAAATCGGTGTAATTACATGGGCCTTTATACACCTCTGGTTTTAAACAACTTTAAATAGCACATGTTAATATTAGTCATGAAATATGTTAAGTATTATTATTTTATAAATTGAAATTTTATAACTACATTCAAAATGAAATAACCCAACCACCTTTACAGACATACTACTACTTTAATAATTAAGCAATCACTTCAAGAATATTTATACAATTTATTAACTTGCACCATACAACGTTGTTGACTTATTAGCACTCGTTGTTTAAGGATTCAAAAGGCAGGTGTTAAAGATTTTAACAATTTCTTTACTGGCGATTCCCCAGCACACAATCAATACAGTAACTACACTTTAAATGAATTATCGTGCTTACGTTGTGGATTAAGTCTAAATGATCATCATTGATCAATTACTTCCGTGCTTAATTACGGATCCAGTAACACGACAACCGAAATAACAACAGAAGCACGTGTTTAACTGAAACACCATTGTGAACTGGCGTTCAAGGGAAAATCAACAACAGGTTTCAAAGTCCCAAAGGCAATGACAGTGGGAAAGCGGATTCGGCAGCGTGGAGCACACATCACACGCACAGAGTTAAGTTTAAACTGTAGCCTTGAAATGTTAACAAGACCGATTCAGTGTGCTCTATGTACTTTAAGACTTGGACTATTCGATCTCAATACAGGTCCACTGATACATAATAATTGATTGACTATCAACAGTCTGTCAGACGCTCTCCGTTACACTGTGTCATCAATGTTGATATTGGTGAAAGAAAATACTTTCCACAGTCTAAGATTTATTTATGAAATAATAATGTTTCGCTTCCTAAACATTTTAAAATGCATCAGAAGTCGGTCTGGAATTTTATGATACCTCAGACAGAACAAGGTCATTTTCTTATCTCAATATTTCTTCAGACTCAGCGTCCGTTGACAGTCCCGAGGATTAGAACTCTAAACTCTTTCCAACTACAAACAGCAAGCATTTTCAATTATATTATCCGTCGGCTCCAAAGACCCACTCGTTACTCCTTTTTTAAGTAATTATAAATCATAATATTTGCATTTTAATATAAAAAAGCAAATTACTGTATTTAAATCAATATACAAGAATTGTTAATTCACAGTGGAAAACAATGATCAGATAACACTTAAATGACATTTATTTACTAAATACCTAATATAATACGTCTTCTGTAAATGTAATGATATATATTTGCCAAAGTCTTACGTCGTTTCATGTCCTACATGAATAACAGAACGGCAGTATACTGAAATAAAGCGACAAGTTCTTACACATTCAAGTGGTTATATTACACCTTTTAAGGATATGTATATATGAATTTAATCTACCCGGTGGTGGGTACTTGACATTACTACACGTACAGATGGACAATATTTAATTTATAAAAGTGTGTATAAAGAATAATATTGATTGAAGATCATTTCTGCAAAAATATATGATAAAGAAACCGTGAAATCAAAATGCCTGTGTTCACTTTATATTTTTTCTAGTGCTCGCTTTTGTGTTTGAAAACTTGCGACGCGTAACTGAAGCTATTCCAGTATCTCATTGAAAATTAGCATGGCATGTTATTTTATCTGTATTAATGACCGTCTCCTGCATTAATATTCTTTAAGCACATAGCAGCTTGGGCAGAGTCTCGCGCCAGTTAGAAATAAAGTCACAAAATGGGAATTTATAGAAATATTATACTAATGGAACGTTTATCCAGCAATGGTGGCAGATTTGTTGGTAGGATGCTAGGGACAGATTGTACACGCACGGTCCGGTCAGAGTAAATCTTCCGCGTGTGTTCCAGGCGAGGGGAAGCTCAGTTTCACAGGAAACTGTTAAAGTTTCCGGCGGTATTATGGTAAATATGCTGGACGCTGGTACGGTGGTACGGTCAGTATTGATTTACGTCAGCGACACAAGCGCTGCGCCGCGTTGCGTGGGTGCAGGTAAACCCTCACAATTTAACTAAAAAAAAGCGTCGTTTCTAGTGGAACCTGAGAATCTTGTCTCCTTGATGAACATCAAAAGATAAGACACTTCATTAAACGGGTAAACGGATTAATGACGTAAAGCTTTATTATTAACATTTCTATATTATTAATTTTTGGAGAAACTGCAAAGTGTTTATTTCGTCGTCTTTTGGTTATATGCTTGAACTTTCTGATTTGTCAGATGATTGCAATGCAAGAGTTCATCGTCACTGGCACGTTGTTGACTTGACGTCACTCAGAACTGAGCAGTGGAACCTCATGGCGCGGGTGTCAAGCTCGAAATGGATCGCTGTACACAATTCACCCGAGGGACGGAGATGAAGACAGAGGGAGAGGAGAGGGAGAGAGGTCTGGAGCGGAGCCAAGCACTTCTAATTGCTGGTGCGCATTCTTGGAATACATTCCGCGCCCCATAGCGCCACCATCACCTTCAGGGCCAACGATTTATTATCGCCAACCCCAAAACGACAAAGGCATTCCGTCGTCGTCTACGTCGCTGAGACGAGTCGAGACGAGATTGCCGCGTAAAAGATCTGTCCTCCCCCCCTCTCTCTCTCTGACACACACACATGGCTGCAGATATTTCTAGTCCGTTCCTGTCTGTCTCTTGCGTCTGTGTAGATCAACGTATCTCACAAGACATCAGAAAACACACTCCTGGGAGGATTGATGAGGAAAAGAAAGAGACGTGACTGCTACACCATCCTACATAGTCACGCAAAGTCAGACATCGGAAGAATACCAACAAGGATTTCCCTCCAATGGTTTACAACAAGTGGTTCATTTCAGATTTCTCACATACGTTTGGCATTATAAGAAGATATATGCCTACTTCTTAGAAGAATAGTACGGACACCTGTGGGAGTTTTCTCTTCCAGGTGTTTCTCCTCATATTGACTGCGGGGCTCACCTGACTCCGTTGGGAATACCTCGTGTTCCCTCTGTTTTTTTCCAAGGTTATCACATGCCGAAGCACCTTCATCTATTTTAGGAGGTGTATGGACTGGGGTTGAAGACCTTGTCCACTAATCACACTGCATCAGCCGGGTAGTGCCTCCTAAACCTGGTGGAGACGTGGAGAAAGGAACGCAGCGACTCAGCAGCAAACTCATCTCCCGTCATTCGGAACGGCCTACCTGATGCAGGTTTTCTAGGGTTTTCCCTGCATCTCTTAAGGTGAAACACTGGCTAGGATCCTTAAACTATATCCCTGGGACCCTAGTCAACCCTTGACTACCTTGCTCCACGTCCCACCATTTTCATTGCCCTCCATACGTTATTAAAGGGGAGTTACCCGTTTCAGAAACACCCTCATGTAGCCTATTACCAAAAAAGAGAATATTACGAGTTACAAGAAAAGTTGCGATATGGAACTGTGAGTAAAACTACCCGGGGATTTCATAAGTAATATGTGTAGGATGTATCAAAACGAATTTTTAAGACAAAGTAGGCGATACCGTTGTAATTTAGACCAAGTGAGGATTGAAAAAGTGTCAGACTGTCTCTTAAAAGATAAAATGCTTCCCGATAAAAGTTTTGAGAAAAACAAACGTACAAAGTTGGGAACGACGACGGATATATAACCAGTTAATTATTCCAGACTTACGTGATGTGGATTTTGGTGATAGTAAGTAATTGAATTAATCCGGAAAAGATCAATCTTAGAAGGCCACAAGGTACGCGAAGTGATTCTGAACTGGACTTGAGAGTGAAAACATTCTTTACAGTATTTAATGTAGTCCAAAAATTACGTATTTGTTGAATATATTTTAGAGTTTTTATTTTACACCTAAGGGACGAATTTTCTCTAATTGAAAAATGTGCTCTGCCTTTCCGCAATATGCCCTTTCTACACTTAGTTAAACACTAATTAATAAAATAAGCACAGCTTTATGGTATGAATTAGATTTCTATTTAGATAATGTACAACGCATAGTGCTTTAGGTGAAAATCGATATTTCAGAAATTTTTTCTGATCCCTGCTGAATTTCTCGGGCAGTGCTAATTTGTATTAAACTTTTGTATGGCAGCAGTGTTTCATTCGTATTATTGAAAAAATTCATTGCTACAAACGAGAAAATTAAAAAAAAACAAGTCGATACCATCTATTTTATTATCCATGATAAAGTAATTTAAATTATAACTTATTTCATAAATTATTCTTAGATAATGCACCTCTTACTATATTCACATGAAATGTAGTTAAAAAGAAACATTTATAATTTAGGATAATCAATAGTCTTACGTCAGTTGAAGAAAACCATGCAGATGGAGAAAGTAAATGTTTGTACGGATAGAATTTAACATTAATAATTTTCAACAATAACAATAATAATGACCTCTAGCATAAGTACTTTTTACAAAATTAAATTTTCAAAGAAAGGTACTAAGAACACGTGAATATTTTATTTAAATTAACTACGCGAACTAACATGAAATCGAAAAATTGAATTAAAACTTACATTTCGCAGGTGTCCCAATTATGATTTGGAGGGGAAACAATAATTTTTAGTCATACAACACAACATCAGAAACGTATAATCAGTCTCAATAATTAGTTTTCAAATACATTACCAATTCTTTATAGGTTTTCTTTAATTTTGAAACCAAGGAGATTTTGGCCGACGATATAATTAAAAATTTTAAAAATACATGCACATACATTCAGGTTGTTGCAACAAATACACGGAGAAAAAATCGGTAACGTTGAAGGTAGCAGCCAATATAATTTTTTAAAAAGGAATAAAATTATAATTTTGCTTTGTAGATGATTATACCTTAAAGCTCTTTAGTTTCATGATTAAAAATTTTATTAAAAATTTCATTAATAATCCTGTGGAGGTATAATAATAATAATACCAAATTCAAAACCAGTCATATTAAATTCATAATTCTTGAATTAATATTGTAATGTTAAAGACTGATGTTATTTGAAGAAAAGTAATTCAAACAGAAAAACTTAAAACGGCTGACTGCCATTTTCAACAGTATCCAGCACTTAACGACTTGGACTAATTATGTTGGGGTTTATTGTGTATATATATATATATATATATATATATATATATAGAGAGAGAGAGAGAGAGAGAGAGAGAGAGAGAGAGAGTGAGTGAGAGAGAGAATTTCGGAATAAAACAACATTCAGTGTATGTTTATCTAAATTTTCAATTGTAAATATAAATTTATTGAATATAAAATTATTTTTTATTACTAAAATTAAAGAAAATATTTTCTGAGTGAATTTAATATTATTTATGTTAAATTTACCGACATTATTTAACTGTACAAAGTAATTAATTTTTTTTTCAATTTACCTAGTGTAGAAGAATATATAAACGGAATTTAAGTTAAAATTAAACAAAATATTAGTCAAAAACAGACAAAATGGAGTGTTAAATAACATCCAACTTTTATATAATATTTACTGTTTTTCCTAGGTATTTAGATGTGGCTAGTTCTAGTTTTTCGAATAGAAGATGAAACAACCAAGGTGAACAATATTAGTTTATGAGAGGTCATAAATGCAGATCTAATATCAACGCCTGAAGATAGAAAGAAAGTTTAGAGAAACGTCTGGGGATATTTATTTGTATCACTTATTTTTTTGGCTACTTAATTAATACGTAGTTAATTACTGAAAAGTAGTGGGAAGTGCAGTTAAAAAGTCACCCGGTAGTGGAGATAATTACTAAAAGGTAACCACGGATAGACTTTGATCAGGTTTCGAATATTTTAAACTGGTAGTTTTGTCTCATTAAAAATGCATTTATCATCATTTTGTATGCTATTTTTAATATCAATTCTTCCCCTATTGTCCTCGTCTAATTAGAAGAATTTATTTACATCTTAAAAGACGATGTTTGAAATTTTATTAATATGTATGTCAAGTTTCAATATGACTTTCATTTAACTCCCATTACATGTAATATATTCTACAAAAGGAAACCCTTTACACTAATTCCCAATGATAATGTTTCACAAAAGAATATAAATATATTTTGTATTTATTGCATTATATAACTTTCGTCTTGTTTTCATTAATTCCAAGTTACAGAAATTCAACCGTCTCTCATCCCCTTTCCTGCGTCCTCTAACTAACACATAAGTAAAATATTTGACTGCGTTTATGTCCGAATATTCATGAATATTTGATCCAGAGTACTGAAAGCCAACGGCTCTATTTTCCCCGACGCCGACCACGATGATTGTTTTCAATTCGTAAGCACCGTTTGCAAAACTACGCAGCACTGCGGCTGTGGAGTCATGAATGTTACATTGGATCCCAAACATGAGCCCATTGAATTACAAACTCGTTGTCCATTTATTCCAATTTTACGATTTGATCAAACTCTCTGACATCCTCCACTCCTCAGTAATTATGATATCATCAACAACACGTTTGTGCTATCAGGGTCAGTAACGCCAATGTTGATGAAACGCGCGTATAACAATTACGAAGCGTAATGGTAACATTCACGTTTATCGATAGGTTTGTTTTGTTTTAGTTTGTTTTATTTATTACCGTAATTGCTGTTATTTCACGTATAATATCAGTCGATAATCTCGTGATAGTTCATTGGCTTGAACTCATGACGACATATAATATACATATGTAATATATATATATGTTTGTGTATGTGTATGGAGTGTGTGTGTTAGTATATATATATTGTCACAAAAGCACCACTTGTGGCGACAAAATATAGCGATTCCGGGGAACTTCGTCTTTCCTCAGCTAAACTTTGCCATCGATTAAATTGAGTTTTTATTTCTTGAGCACCGGGTACTTTAGTTGAATAAAAGTAAACAAAAAATAACTAAAACAAAAATAAACTTCATTAACGAGCGCTGATAATTAGTTTTCCGTAGAGCGCGGTTAAGTTCTACTATTTTAGCAATACTTTCTCCCCGCCAATTCCTTCTCCACGTACACTTTCGTCTTTGATTTAATTAAAGTTCTGTCTACTCAGTGCTGTTGTGGTCGCAATTGTTTTTAATATCCTGTTCTTCCTTCATCTTTGAACGTGTCTTTTGACGGACTCAAAATTTGTTATCATTACGGTTTGGTGTCTCATTGCCGTTTTTTAGGCAATTTGTTCGAGACCAGAATATTGCTCGAGCCCTCTGGTGACACATAATAATAGGTACCTTATGTCAAAAGCTACTTCCGCGCCACCGATAGCAACGCATATATAATGTTTCTTAAGTACCTATTTTAATTCAAAAAATAACAGGACATAATTTTCCAAATAATACACCTCACAATACTTTCATAGTAGTTTGAAGGTGATCAGTAAAAAATTGTGAGAGTGTTGAGCCTGATCCGTGAAGTGTGATTGGGGAATTATTTAGCTTTATGAAAACTGGGAGAGATCTAAAGGTTAAAGTTTATGCAGAGTTAACTAAATGAAAATGTTAGTATTAAATTTGAAGGAAAAACATACTGCGACCTAGTGCAAAGTTTCCGTTATGATGCAGACATTTTATTTACTCCGAGATTATTTCCCTCCACGTAAACTCCAGCTTTTATGCGTGACTAAATCTTTCCATTTCACATTCACATATAAATATCAAAGACAGCTTAATATCTGATATCGAATTATTTAAGTCTAAGCATATAGTGATATCACCGTGGCAGTTGTTCCATTATCAGGCTTTCAAGAATGTAATAATTTTACTGTTCAAAAACTTCAATATGTCTCCAAAGAACTTACAGTATACCTTTTAAACAATAAATTTCTATCAGTTTTTTAAAATAAATTACTGTATTGTGTTACATAGATAAATATTTAAATTTATTGATTACAAAAAAGTTTATATTATTATGTAAACGCTGTTTCATGATCATCTGCTTGCTTACGGAAATAATCATCCAGAATTCTAGCGTCATGTAGAAATTTCTCGTCGTTTTTACCGAGTTTCTGCGGATGAAATTTTAGTTCCTTGTTGTGCAGATAAAAACAGAACAGGCACAATATTTTTCCATTAACGCGACGCCTTATATCACCTTTCCGCTTACTTGACCTTTATAATAAAAAAAGAGGAATTTACAGCAAAGTAAATAACGGTATTAGCAAAAAAGAAGCAACGGCGACTTTTACGTAATTCATACGCGACCGACCATTATCACGGAACAGAGTCCAAGGGACGAAGCAAAATTAAAACCTTCCCAGGCGAAGTACTTCCCCGGCGTTATTTATAGCAGTTTATTCCACGATAACTGCACAATAGGAACACTCATATGAGGATGGGAGACAGAGAGAGAGGAGAGGATAAGATAACAAAAAAATTTAAAAACAACACAACTACTGCAGCTACAGAGAAAAGTAATTCAATTTCCAGCAATGTTTCACTCGTCCCAGCATTCACCGTGGTACACATAAAAAATGTAGAGCGAGATAGAAAGTAGAAGGAGAGTAATGGACGAAAAGAGGATATACCGTTAATTGCTTCTTCTCCTGTCGGATTTTATATAGGTCGCGAAATATTTGTCGGACAAATTAGCGTTCAACACACAAAAAACAATAGATAGAACTGCATTAGAACTCTGAAAGAAAAAAGTAACATTTTTTATGGGAACCTCTGCTTAGCTTACTGATAAAATCTTTTATTCATCGGACTTCATGCGCTTCTCTATCGTGACATTTTGTATTCTAAATTTGCGTATGTAAATCAGAAACATAGATTATAGAATTTAAAAGCGTAGTTATTGTGTTTAGCTGTTTTTCTTTCCTAAATCGTTCCTAAAATTACATAGTTTACTAATCCTATAACTAAGTGAGATGGCGAATCATTGGCTCACCTAAATTTAAGGACCAGTTACATTTCAAATTTTCGAGGCCAAACGAATATTTGAATTATTTAGTCATCTAAAACACGGCTACAATGGCCTTCAGGTTTAGTTAGGCCAGAGATTCTCTCTTATCCCCTTGATCTCCTCGTCAATTATTTTGACAATGTCACATCTTTTCTCTCACATTGATATACACAGTCTATATGACATTCATTTTAATGAGCTTGTGATTAGCTTTTAATCAAGGAAATTTACTATCTAATTCTATTGCAAGCTTGAAGCTAAGTAAGAGCCAGGTGGAGAATCAAATACCTTCTTTTCCGCCGGCTTTGAAAAACCCTTACGTGGTTTATAGTTTTCTTTTACATGGGTCCGGAATCTCTTGACTTGATCTCATGGAAGTGTATCTACAAACGGTAATTGGGTACTGAAGAAAAGGGGGTTGCGACGGAATAAAATGAGACGATGGAATGACGCGCCATCACGTGCAAACATTAACCAACCTGATTAGTGCAGAATTAACATCCCAAATAACGCGTCCTGTTTCTAGCACAGATGTTACATCAAGTGTTGCGGTAATCCTCCCAACTTCCTGGTAAGCGTGAAATCCGGATTTACGTGGGTTGAGATGCGATTTTGTTACCGAAACGACCACAATTCGTCCTCGTGTTGTCGTGTTAACTATTATTAATGTTGGCCCAGTCTAGCTCTGTACGTGGCGAATTGATACTTAACTCGTCCTCCTTGCTCCTCCAACGACTGATGCGTAAATTAAAAGAATTAGTTGTGATCTTTCCATCCCAAATGACTTAACTGGTAACCTACCAGATTCTTATGTTAAATACATATGTTATGTGCGCCAGCAATTTAATTATATCGTGGGTAAATTGCAACCCTGATTATAATTTTCCACGCATCTGGATTATTCTGTTGTTTTACATAACTATCTAAATTAATTGTAATTACATTTATTATATCTTTAATGAGAAATTGAACTATTATCTGTGAACTGTAATACACTTATTAACCATTTAATATTACTATATTTATTTTATGGGAACAATTAACGTCTGTGAATAAGACCTGTTTAAGAGAAATAAACACTGTATTTTGCAATCTTTTTAACATAAATTACACGTTTCGACCATTCATTAAGTGAGGCAATTGACCGATAGCGACACATCATACATTGAAGGCCAGAGAGATTCCCCTTACACTCCTCTTTGATAATCAATGATTATAAATATTTATTCTTCTTATTTTACAATAAATATAATAAACTTTTCCTCCGAAACTTTAAAGTGCGTATCTGAAATGGTACTGAATTTTCTAAATTAATTAATATAGCGAATAATTTTTGAATAGGAAACAAACTTACTTGATGTATTTTTTAGCGTATAAGTTACTACGTCAAAATGTAGCCTACAGTTGTTTTCCTCTGCTGAAATTTCTGCCTCACTCAGACTGCCCGAGTTGTTCGCCCACTCTCACTCCCCATCCAACTCAATCTCGCTTTCACTCTGTCTCTGTCTCTTGATAGTCTGACGTCAAACTTTGAGCTGGACGCCAGTCCTACAACGATTTACTTGTCGCAAGATATTGTCTCGGGGCAGTCTACCAGCTGCCTGAGATAAGCGATCTAACTATGAGAGCATATCTTAGGGCTTTTAATCTTCTTCTGACTGTCCCGTCCGGCCGTGGGTCATGATTGCGGAGGGATTGAGCAGTTAAGTGAGGCAATTGACCGATAGCGACACCTCTGTCCGCTGATTTGCGGCGCCGTGTCGCCTGCCAGAGGCAATTTGTCACAACGCCGCCGCCACAGGGTTCCCCCTTTCATATGCCTCTCTATCTAGCCACGCTCCCACGATAAATCACCTCAACCCTATGACAAATCGCTAGAAAAAAATACGCCTCTATTTAAACCATTTAGCCAGTCTCTTACTACTCTCATTACTTTCAACAATAATTATTTTGTAACATGAATAATTACATCCGACGACCACTTTAATACGATTGATGTACAACTCATTTTACGTATGTCTTGTTATGTGTAGTTATAGATGACACTATTGAGATTAAATTAGAGACATAATTAACCACTAAATTAAAGAAGCAATAAAAATTATTTAACGATCAACTACCATACATTACAGATGGTACAAAATTATTATTTGTAAACAAGAGAAAATACTATGTAAAATTCGTCTATTAGCCCTTTATTACATTTATTCGTATTCGTTATGTGAAAATAAACTATGTTAAAAAACACATTCAATCATTTAAACGGTTAAAGGAAGCATATTAAATTCTTTCTAATGTTCCAGATCTATAGATCAAAATTCGTGAGTTTGAGAATTTCCTCTTTGACGACGCCACAGTCCTTGTAGAACCCTGACCTCCTTTATGACCTTCCCTCATAGGCTTCCTTCAATTTATTATTCCCATTGCTTTAAGGCCTTTCCCCATATCGTCAAGCAACCTTTTCCTTGGTCTCCCTCGTCTCCTTCTCCTAACAAGATTTCTCAAAAAACACTTTCTTTACACTCTTGTTCTCTGTACACGACCAGCCCATCTTATTCTTCCCTGCTTGATTCTAATTAAAATATTCTTTTGTCGAAAAAGTGTCCGCAGATCTGCCCTTTTCCTTGACCTCCAGCGCTTCTTTGTCTGTCACCGCTCCAATTTGCCTCATTTTAATCGTCAACCTTCCTCCTACGTTATCATCAACCAATCCTTACATCTATAAATTACTATAAGTCTTAATAAATGTCTTTTATTTAAATTTTTGTATTGGAGAAATTGTAAAATCCATAGGTACTAGGAGTTCTACATAATATAATATAAAAAGACAAGAAAGCCAATTTAATGGCGTGTTAAAATAAGTATTATTTACGTTTCTACCTGAATGTATGACTTTATCAAATAATACTACCCTAAGAGCTGAAGACGAAAACAATCAACAATAACTTCCGTTTTCCTGGCGGGTGCCCTACCACTCAGTTAATTCTAGTTGACGTCCAAGGCATTTATACTTCCTTTGACTTGAATCAACAATAACTTTAAATCTGTTAAGAACATACACGTATTTAAGAAAATGAACTCAAACATCAAAAACGTATTATTTACGAAAAGATACGCGTAAATGTATTACTTTTAATTAGGATACTGAATTTCATAACTACGACTAACTTTTGTATTATCTTTGGCGCGTATCCTCTTTGTTATTCGCTTACTGTCTTACATTTTTACGGAACAATTGTTTTTATAAAGGACTACAATTAACGTGCATTATTTTAATTAATCAAAACATGTCTTTGTTTGTATTAATGTTCGATCTCATTTTAACACTTATTACCATACAAAAAGTTCTATGGTTCTATGGTAATAAAATTGGTTTCTTCCTTTAAAAAGCTATATTTTCATATCTAAATTTTATACGTATATTCAATTATTTCGTTTTGGTGTAGTTGCAAACTATTGAGAACACTCATCTGTAAGTACATATAATGGAAAGTCCTCAGTTATTTTGTGTTATTGGTAAGCGGAGGATCCAGGTTCGATGCCCTGTCCATTATAAATCTTTCTGTTCTGATATTCTAAATATTATTATTAAGTACTCGTTTAAAAACTATATGAATAAGAAAGATAAATATAAATGCTAATTCCCTCCTGATTTTTATTTACAGTTTTGTTACTATTTCATAGCTTTGAGCTGAGGCTTGTTGAAACCATTTCAATAATTTTCTATATTCAAGTAAAATGCCGTGCAGTAACTTAGTTTAATATTAACTTAATTCTCTTAACGGCTATACTGAGGAAAAAATACTTATCTTTCCTGACTGCAATTTAATATTAAATTAATTAGTAATTGTTTCATAACTTAACTTTCCTCATCGACATCGTATGGAGTATTAGATATTTTTTATCTCACTATGGACGTTTGTCATTTAATTCTTACTGTCTCCCAGCTTAGGCTAAATATGTCTGTAAAATTTATTTTCTTCGAAGAGATTGCTTCTTCTTCTTCCTTGGCCATTCAGGGCCTTGCCCTACAGGATTGACAGCGGACTGTCATCTTACATGACACATTCTGAATTTATAGTGGTACGTTGTCAGCGTATCGATTTCCAGTCGTCATGACCGTGACTCAAATAGCAAAGCCAGGATTCGAACCCGGGACCTCAGTGTTGTGAGTCAACGATTCTAGCTACTAGACCACAGGAAGTCGGCTTACTTTTGATAATAATATTATTTGAACGATGGATTCATTTGATCATTGTTTGAGTTTACCCAATGTTAGTAACATATTTCTGAATTTTACACTCTGAATATTAATATTTGAGGAAGAACGCATATACAGGCTTTCGTGTCTACGCATGATTATGTTTTCATGCCACCATTACACTTTACCCTTGCATTTCTTTTTCCCCGTCTGCCTGTCAGTTACTAAAACCCTCTGACAGTGACACGAAGGGAGTGTCTTTCTTTCGTGACCTTCAGGAGGAATACGTGACAAATTTAAAGAACACGCGACACTACAGGAAACCTAATTAATGTGAAAGCAACTGTTAAATAACGAGACTATTCACCAGAGAGACAGACACACATAAACACGGAAGAGGGGGACACAAGGATAACGCCGTCGACAACACAAAGACAAAAGTACAATTAATACCACTCGTAAAAGAGAGTTGTAAACAACTAATGTGGTATATCCCACGGACTTGGGATATTAACCGTAATTAAGAGGTTCACTGTTGACTTTGGATGACTTTACAGCAAAACCTCGTCAAACAGGGGAATAATCGTTAAAAATTTAGCTCAGTGAGGATATCGAGTGTAGCTAATAGATTTTTCAGAAACCTAAGGACAATAATGACGGCACTTTTTGAGTATGTTAGAATTTTACTCATACTGCGTTGCAACATTTGAATACAATCAAATAAAAAAAGAAGTACATACAAACTTGTAAAAAAATAATTCTCTTCCTCACAACAATTTGAGTATGAAAACTTATACACTTTTAAAAAGTTAGAGGGCAATGTAATCTAATTTACTTTGATGAGTGGCAAAATTTTATTAATTCCTTTTTAATTTCAATGTATATTGGCTGACTTCAGCTATCTATTTCCGAGAGTTTTGGGGGCAGATAATTGTGAATTACAACCAAGAAGTGAATTTACGAAAAGAGTTTTGTTAATCTGTAAACTTGATTAATTTACTTCAAAATTGAAAGTTTTAAGTAAATTTACAAGCTTATATTTGGCCGAACTCAGGAATTTTAAAGATATAAAATACAAAAATTGTGTTTGCTCCAACCTGTTGACTGGTTCATTATTGGGCCAATCCAAGCAAAGTGGTCCAGAGGAGGTTGCCGGAATATCTCAGAAAATTGTAGATTCCCTCATGGTTTGGCACTTCAAAACTAACTTTGTTTCATTTATATTGTGTCCGGTTAAAAAATGGCGGCTGCTTTTGTTGTAGCTTGCACACCGTTGAAGGTATCTACGAATTTCTAAATTATCCGTGTCCTTTTCAAATAAACTGCATTGGATTCAGTACATTCAGGCCTCCATGTTAAACTCATATTTACTAATCTAATATCATTTTTCATTTACTCTGTGTACCACGAAGTTGTCGATTCCAAATGAAGAAAATTCCATTTTCGTAGGCTGAATTTCCCCAGGAAGAAACAGTTTGCGTACATCACTAATTTCCATGCTTTTGCACATAATGGTGAAGTTTCTCTGTATAGATTACCAATGGTAACTGACAAATTACACCTCTTTGAATAAATTTTAAATTTCCAATTTTTAATGTTTGAGACGCTATAGCTTTGTTGGGCAAATAGATAAAAATCTGAAACTCGTTCACATAATAGGTATTTATCTACTATGTAAATTTGATTTTTGAGATTTAACTCGAAGATAGTATAAAAAATTGTTAAATATATCAAGAAATGCTCGATGTTCACTTGTGAGATAAGTGGGTATATCAATATAATACTTCATATATTTAGACATTTTAAACTAAGAAATCTATTTTGAGAACAACATCTTTTGTGTTGTATATTCTTCCATTATTTTCTAATATAAATTTCAAATGTCCTTCTGCTTTGTCTTATACAAGACCCTATTTCTAATACTGCGATGTCACTCTTTGCTGAAAAACTTTCGTCCTGGTTTGGATATTTCTGCTGTCCAGGTGTAACGTTCCTGGTTTCCTAATTTTTCCATGAGAAGTCAGATTGATGTATTGATATCTACGAATTTACTTAATTCACACATTTTAATCAAAATTAGACTTAAGCCTAAAAAAACGAAGTATGGTTTTTCCTTTCTTGTTGGTTTGCGGTTTGAGCTAAAGTTTTCGAGTTCTGAAACAACTTTGATGATTGTCCGTGTCCGAAGATAAGTGTCCTCGGGCCATTGCACCCCTTGACATTAGGGAAACATCCGGAGGGTGTGCAATGCCAACCAGTCGGCCCTTTGATCGTAATCAACTAATGCACATTCCACACCCCCATCCCTTGCATTACGTGACAGACTGCCGGGGACTTTGGGGTGGTAGGGGGTGTAATTAACATCGTAATGTGCCAACCTTGGGACAAATGCATTCCTGAGAGAGTGATAGAGCAATCTGTCGGAAACAGGTAGCAAGCACTTTAGTTGCTCATTTTAATTGTTACCTCTAGTAAGGGTACTGTTTTTGCCCTTCATCAATCTTGTTACTCTGCTTCACAAGCGTTGTCACGATTATCACCACATGAGATGAATGTCATTGAAATAAGTAGTATTGTACCTTTACAGACTGTATTATATGTTCATGGTAGATTACATTTGCGCCATCAGGGTCCGATCCTCCCGAAAGAGTCCGAAAAGATCGGGGTGCATTAAGAGTGAATAATACCCCCTAGTAAGCATTAAAACAGGAAAATAAATACACCGAAGGGTCATTCCACGTCAAATCAACCCAAAAAAATACGATTCGACACCCATGGTCTCAAGTTTTAATGAAACTTGGCATGTTTGTTCCTTTCATGCATATAAGAAATGATATGAAATATTTCTGCTCTATCACAAATGGTTTTTGTTTTACAGCCTGCTAAAGTTTTTGAAGTCGCGTGTTTTTTTTCGATCGGTGGATGAAATGAAATTTGTTCTCGCATAGAAAATATATTATATCTTCCTTGTTTACCAACCGATGTTGATGAAATTTTTAATGGGAATACTTCAATAAGAAAGGAAGCCAGAAAAAAATATTGCATCTATAAACTATCCGGAAGTGGTCTGAAAAAAATTCTGAAGTGGTGAAATGAAGCGGAATATCATCGTGAGGCAAAAGGATAACGACAAAAGTTTTTTATAATTATTATTTTTAAAGATATACACTACCACATAAAAAAATAAAATTGATGGTTTTTTCACTCCTTCATTCATTTTTTTTTCACTTCAAAAATAGGAAATGGGTCGTTCCATGT
Organism: Eucriotettix oculatus; assembly: GCA_034510155.1. Classification (NCBI taxonomy): domain Eukaryota; kingdom Metazoa; phylum Arthropoda; class Insecta; order Orthoptera; family Tetrigidae; genus Eucriotettix; species Eucriotettix oculatus. The sequence goes on from CM067381.1 coordinate 63,132,244, forward strand.
CATGTGGCTTAGTTTTCAGAACCGATCCCCGAGCAACCAATTCCGATTTTGATGAAATTTTTACAGTTTGTACTATGGGGCCTTAGATGAACATCTGAAAAATTTCAGTTCGAAATATGCATTTCGGACTGAAATACGAACTAAATTAAGTCTCAAATAAGAAAATAATATTCATTAATTTTTAAGACGAGTATCAACATAAAACGAAAATAAAAAAAAGAGTGGTTTTAAGTGTTCCATTGAAAATATTTATTGCTCTTTGTATAATAATTAGCAGGCTATTCATTCGCATTAGCCCGCTGCAGCTAATTCGAGAGTAATATCTTTGTCAACACGCGAGAGCGTCTCATTTTTGAAAATTCACCTTTCTACGCCCCCTACTGTATGACGTCATATCCACTGCGATAACTCAGCATCTTAATATAGTCAAAAATTTACTGATACATAAAATAAGCAAATTCATGCAGGGAAAAAAACGCAGAAACAGAAAATTACATTTATAATGAGAAATTTTGGGTGCGCGACTCTTCATATAACGCACCTCATTGAGCAGACCTGTACCTTATACAAACATTTTTCATTTTATTAACTAATTAAAATTAAAAGTATAATTAGTTAAATTAATTGAAGTATTACATCACGCTTGATAAACGTATTCTATTTGGTCTGATTGTTTTGAAATAATGTGTTTACCCTGTTATGTTTCATCAATTAGGATTATATAGCGTAAATTAACATTTTATTTAAATAATAATACTTTTAATTATTTTTCGAGATTGTCGGAGAAATTCAGAAAAATCCGTCTCGGGGGGCTAGATTCGCAATTCTGAATCATTTGCGACACACAAAACGTTTTGCATTTCTATTGATATAGATTTCAGTAGATTGAGAAGTATCCAATTAAATATTTTGTTATTTCCAGTGTTACATTTAATCAGAAGGAAAATCTGCAGGCTCTAAGGCACACCAACGAATTGATTTCCAAGAATCTATCGTATTATTAAATTCATATAATTAGTTTCCCGATAGTTTCTCAGCCGAAAATTAAACGATTCACTAAATTTCTCACAATTTTTTTTATTTAAAATAAAACAATTATCAACTAATTCTCCTGATTTAAATTATTTAAAATTCAACTGACATCGTACAATGTTATTTTACATTTATGATATTTAAAAAAATTTACATTATTTTATGAATTTTGATTTTCTGTCTTAACAGAAAATTTTTATTATAACTTTAACAGTAATTTTTCAGAATTAATTAATTTTTAATAAATTCTAGTGGAAAATTTAGTATGTTTAATTGTCATTGATATAGCAGGGGTGGAATCATTTTAGTAATTTTAATATAAAATAAAGAAGTCAGTCGTCTATAAGTAATTAAAAAATATGATTATATTATAAGTCAAAGAAACTAACATTGTATACATATACGTAAAATTGCATTCAATATTGCCTTGCCTATGCTTAATCGGACCTGTAGATCGATAGTTAGAATTTATTGTACGATGAGAATAATTTGTTCCAGGGTCTTAGTTCTGAGTGTCAGGGTTTCGAAGCCCGGCTTTTCCTTTCTTCCTGAGTTTAGGGTGGAGCTGGGTCTATCGACGTGGGTGCGCCCTGGTGAGGGCTTTGCAAATCCTCGCAGCGTGACGTCACGGGATCCATACTGCCTCCGCTACTTGCCCTTCCTCTTCATGCCCTCCCATCATCAGCAGGAATCTTACTTATGACTACAGCCGTCATTAACGCCATTTGATATGATCCCTTTCGCTTTCTCACTTTGTCGTCTTACCGACGAGAAGCTCTCGCAGAAACGAACCAAGGATGTCAAAGACCCGCTAAGGAAAGATTTCGTTTACTACAGGAGCAGACACTCACACGGAAAGCTTTTATAGAGATGAGACGGAGGAACGAACAACGGAAGCGACAGACAGCCCAAACAGAAACTTTGACCTACACAGCAAAGAAGCTGAACACTCGAGGGGGGAAGGAAAGGAAGAGAACTGATGCGTCAGACTAGAAAAATGATGATTAATTAATAATACTCATAATTCTTTGAATCATTTCAAATAATTCTTATTTTTTTATTAGTAGTATTCGATTCATTTCACTCATTTGTTACTGCTCAACTAGACGAAAAAATTTATTTCCTTATTTTAATTTTGTTCGAAAAATAATGACTTAGTGAATAAATTTCTTTAACTTATCAAGTAATTCATTATAACCATCCCTGGAAGTAGTCCGTGTCACCAAATTACTCACAATCTAAATAGTGTACCTAATTTAAAAATTTACCTGAAGACGTCCTATACTGCTGGATGAAACGTTGTAGTTACATTAATTAAATTCACTTGTTGACTTATTTGACCTTATTCAATGACCTTTTATTCAATTATTTTTAAACTTAATGTCAGAAAAATGATGTTTGAATTTATTATTATTAAAAACAAAAAACACACTATTGGTAAGAACAAACCTATGTACCGTACTAAATGTATACTTCCAACCAGATCATAAAGCAGAGGAAATCATAGAGGAAATAACCCACGCCCTAAACAAGACAAACGGAAAAGATGCCGTTATTATAATGGGAGATCTAAACTGCAGAATAGACACACCTACACAGAAAACAAAGACCGTAATAGAGCACATAGAAAAAGGACTAACTCTGATAAATAAGAAAAAAGATAAAACCTACCTAGGACCAAACGGAAGTAGCACAATAGACCTCGTATTCACAAATTGGAACAAGACACACCAGGAGATAATAAGAGATAACCCAGCAAGAAAGCACATACCGTTATGCACCTATATATGGTTAAAAGGCAAACACCGAAAAGAAACTCACATAAAATAAGCTATAAAGCTGACAAGAGAAATAGACAAGGACAAACTAAACTTACTAGAGACAAATAGAGCGATTTCAAAAATAAGAGAAGGAAAATTAGATGAAGGATTCAAGGAAATCGAGGAACAAATAAAACAGTCAATAGTAAGAAATGAACGAAAACAAAAATTTGCTTGTAACTCTGTTAACATTTAACATTTTTGGGAAATTAACGAAATTTATGAATACTATACTTTTATCCATCATAAGTTTACGCTTAAATATCAATATAGTTTAATGCATACCAAGCATTTAAATCTTTTACAAATTAGTAGAAAGTCAATATTACAAGCATAAATTTTTATGGATTCAAAAAAAATGTAACGTAATTCCCAATCATTTAAATAATAATAATATTTGTGTCCCTAACATCAAAGTTTTCAACCAAAAATTTGAAATTTGTCAACCAAAGTGTATAGTAGTAGTGTAGTATATTATATTTGCTAAGCCACCATTATTTGTTTACCATTTATTTACTGAAACTGTCTCGAGTATCTCCATTACTAAAACTATTAGTGATGTTAATTTCCAAGAAGCCATCGGTTGCCTTTCCCGGAGTTTATTTGAAGACTGGGTAAGGTCGTCGAAACGTCGTGATTTAATTACTGCCGTACTCTATAATTTCTTCATTAAAATTCAATTTCAGTCAAATATTGTTTTAATGAAATACACATTGCCGCGTTTGAATATTCAAGTTTTATGATCAGAAGACACACACACTTTTGCCATGCCATTAACGGGCAGAAAAAAAACCTTTTTTTATGTGAATGAACCTTCACTTGCTGCCTGATTTATTCATAGTCAGGTGCTACCTATTTTTCTGCTCGTTTCCAAGGATTTTTAAAAATCTGTTTCCTCCGGCGCTTGATAGATGTGAAAGCACGACTCTGTACACATTAATTTTGTAAACAGTTTCCCTGAGCCTTTTTTTTAAAGAACAAAATAAAGTCAGTCCTTCCTCCCAGAGTACTTCAATTTAAACGAGCCGATAAACCCTTTGTTGAGATAAATTGAAGAAAAGAACAACAAAGTTTAACAGTGTGCTCTGGAATTACTATTGATCGATGCATTAATGGAGGCACGGAAAGTATTGCGTTTCATTACTCGAATTTCTTTAACAGTAATTCTCTACGAGTTTCAAATGAAAAGTAAATTGAGTTTTATATTTGAAATGCGCGATTTTTTTAATCAAATTTAAACTCCAACCGCCCACGCAGCAAAATCTACTCAAATTTCAAACACGTAATGCTTCAAATTTAGCTTTTATCCCTGGAAGATTATTCTAATTCATTGCTATTTGTCTGAAATTACAAAAAATTATTACTTTCCTGAAATAGAATATTATACTTTCTATATTAAAATAAATTAGATACTTAAAATATAAAAAATTAATCATACACAGTTTAGAGATATTTTCAGGTAAGAGTATGCAAAATCAAATTTATTTTGACAAATAACAATTTTGTTTAAGAATCAAATTTTTCATAATTTTTCGAGATATTTATCCGGGCTTTTGCCGTCTATATTCTAATTTTTTATCGTCTATTAACTTATACATTTCTATATATAATTTCAAATTATTTAAAATTGAAATAAATCTATTTGCTTGTAACAAAACGTTATTCAGCAAAACGTTGTCAATTTTTACTCAAAGAAGTAGTCAATCTCCAGACAAAATGAAGAGATAAAATAAATTCACTTGTAATTCCTGCTACGTTGGACAAACAAACAGTTCGCTTAATATCAAAGAATATCTCTCCAATATCAAAAGTCCCATTAACAAATATTCTGTTGTCTCTAAACATATCAATTAATTTTTTTTATTTAGAGTTGTGTTAACTGCTGATGGTATTTAGCGACTTTCCACCATTTTGCCAGGATTAGAACCCGATACCTCTCTTTAAAAATTGTGACAGCCTTTTGGAATCGCTGGATGACGTCATCACGCTCAATTTTAACTTTCTCACCTTCTGTATTCTACCAATTGATAAATAAATAACATAACTAAATATAAATTAAATTATTATGAAAAATTTAGTACCTATAAAAATTACTTCTTGACTAAGTTTAAATTATTGGAAGAATTAAAAATAACACGAGTGGCATGATTATTCAAGAAGTCAATTTGTTTATATTCCAGTAATTTTGGTGAACCACAGCCACCGCATGTAGTGATCCGCAGTACTCCAATACAATAGTTTGATAAATACGCCAAAATATTTATTGGGCTAATTTTTTTATTTGACTATTGCTAAATAATTATTTTATGAGTGGTTCTAAGACCATGAAAACTACTGGGAACGCCTAATAGAGAATTAGAATTTGGAGATGTCACTAAAAATCGTAAAATGTAATGATTTTGGTTTCACAAAAGTATGAGGAAAACTTGGAAATTGTGCCACGGATGTTCTCTATTTTTTCTAATCTTAGGAAAATATTGTCATTCAAAGTAATCTCTCACAGATTTTCTTCACACACACACACACACGTAGACGTCTATTGCTTTTGGCTTTCATTCCAACTTTAGTCTAAAGTTCCTAAATTATAATCCAAACTTTATAGCGGTTGTAACTTCTTCGTATTATTCTTTTGCATAAGAAAACGAGAGAGAAGGAATAGAAGAAGTCATCCCTCCGTCGACGTCTTCGTCGTTCGGAAAGTTTTTTTTTCCCTGCCTCCTTCCTTCCTCAGTGACGGCAATAGGGTGTCGAGGTGAAGAACTTTCCCAAGTTTAATAGCTCGTCGTCCGCCTCTGCTGTCGTTTCCTTGTGAAGGGAGGAGGTGGCTCGGTCCTGGTTTGTGTTAAGGAGGTGAGGTGATGCATCCATCCTCCTCCTTCGACAATAAAGACCACCCTAAATATTCATTTAACTGTTCAAACTTGACGAAGAGAAAGCTTTGAAGACGCAGGCAGAATGACTTTATTTCTTTCCCTTCCTTCAGAAAATGAATCGTGTGTGTCAGTCTCTACCTATTTGATTATACATTTAAATAACGCGAATATCTATCTATATAAAAGTTTATTACAATAAACTTAACTAATAATTAAATAGACTGATATTGTAGTTCCAACATTCCACGTACTATGGAAGTGCACATAGTGAAATGAAAATATAAAATTGTAATAAATACATCTTTATCTCTATTGTAAATTGTAATTATTTAACAAATTATTTGTGTTCAAAAAAATAAAAATTTTATTTTTATTTTAAGAAAATGATTTCTTTAGTGGGCCCTGCGCACTATTTACAATGATATATATTTGTTAAAGGGAATGATTGTGTAAATTTCAAACTATTCCTCAGGGTTAATTATTTGGGTAACAACGTGCAGCAAAGATTTACGTTCGTGACGAACCTGTTTCATCTTCTCAGTAATTCCGGAACTTGAGCATAGTAAATCTTCCTTCGTCCTCCTTTCTATTCAGTACCCAACAAAGTAAAACCGTGTTAACAGAAACTTTCTTCATTTCCATTTAAATTATTATATACATTGCGAAACAAATATTTAAATTAAACCCCTGAAATGTTATCAAAAATATTCTTTAAAAAATTCATTTTTACAAAACATATTGTTAATATTTTTGGTTGGAAAAAACTTCTCTGTAGACTTCTTTATAGTTTTACTTACTGTCCCATTAACAATTAAAGTAATTAAGGACTTCCATGCAATCACCTTGCACTCACAGAAATTTAAGAAGAGTAGCTAATTGACTAGAGTTTTAGTTTCAAGAGAATATGAACCAATTATATATTTTCTAATAGCTTGAAATGTCGGGGGCGTGAACAGATTTTCTGAGTCTTTCTGAGTGGGTTAGTTCACCCTCTCTGATCTGGTTAGCACCTTGGTGGTGCATCTTTCAAGAGTTAATTTTATTTGTCAATCATTTAGTACATAGTTATATTACATTAATTAGTGAGTGTGCTTTCTGTTTCATGCTATTTTCTAATAGAAATTCGTTAAACTTGTTATCTATTTGACTCTTAAGACTGATGGTCGGAAGAAATTTTAAAAAGGGTTTCTCTGGTACAATTGTTCATGAAAATTAGAAGCTAACACTTAACGTGTAAATCTAGTGCATCCACATTTAAAACACAAAATAATGCGCTTTTTTAATTAAGTGGTTATTTAATTTTATATTTCATAGCATATTTGCCTTGAAAATAGAAGAAATGGTGTTGGTAATGAAGAGAAATATCCTCTGCAGCTATTTAGACTACATGTGTTGATAAGTTAAGGGGTCTTTTACACTTTTCCAGACCAAATTCAGGTACACATATAGATTTACGTATGGACGATTTCCAGAAGAATCGGTTATCTCCGTTTGATAGATATGATGGATACATATAATGATATTTTATCCTGCGACTGTACACTGGCACATACATGTACAGTGCCAATAGTAATCTTTTCGTCACATGTTATCGTACGATAATTAACGCCACCTGTGTGTCAAATTAATATTACTGCCGTTGTTTTTGGAATTTCTGTTTCGTGTTAGCGGATATTCTCGCATTAAAAATTCCCTCGAAATCAATTATTATGATTTGTGGTGATGCAATAATAACCAGGCCACAAACGACCTGAATGGTTTAATGCGACTGTGTTCAATTCCGATTTTAATTAGCGTCTGTAACAGATTTTCCCATTACTTTGCAATACGCTATTGGACGGTCACCGGCATGATCCTGTGCTTTTTGCTGTTTTTTTTTTAAAAAAAACGATACTGCTCGTTTGTGTGGCTGGCACGTATTGGTCCATCTAATATAATGTAACGTTTTTGCCTCCAGCTTTCGCACATTGTAGTCTTCGTTTTCTTTATCGAGCATCCCTGCTTGATCTTCAAAATGGCGAGGAAGGAAAATTTTTCAAGCTCTCTCCTCTAATATAAAATTAATTTCCTTCATTGTGAAGTTAGTATTGAAGAACTTGAATGATTATTGTATATTTGTAAGTACTAAAAGGCCGACACACAAGCAAGCCCAATGAGTGTTAACATAAATAAATACAAACTGAAGGAGGTCTTTAAAATGACGTCACCCAATGTCCCTGAGTTACATTCCACCTCTGATGAAGTTTCGCCTACTGAATAACATTACCTCTCTTAACGGTACAAGATACAAATTACTACAATATTTAATTGGCATTTAAAAATATTAACATAAGCTTCCACTTCAAAAACGACATTCAAAATATAAGTTCACAAAATAAATCTGAATAACTTTTATAGATCAAGGTAGTGCTTGAGACTCAAACGCGTGGTTTCTTAAATTTCTAGAGTAATTAAGTACAATCGCACAGGCCTGCATTTAAGCTTCAGAGACTGAAGCTGCTTATAAAGAATTACGGCTACCTTTCCTATTAATCCAAATTTACTTTATACCTGAATTTGCTAGTTCACATGAACACCGTATTATAAATTTCATATGCAAACCAATAGACATTAATTTGTCCTGTTATAACCTCATTTGTCTACTGGGTGTTCATTATTATATATTCATTCTACTGTTTTCAATTTGTTAGTGTGTGTACTGTATTTTTCGCATGCCGCTCAACAATTAATTCGGCCACAATATACGTATTTTATCATACTTGTTCCCTGTATCCCGTAAATTAGTTTAACTTAATGATACAGTATGATGCATTTGAAGTTTTCCGTTATTGCAAGTAATTGTTTATTTCTAATTATAATACTTAACAGTAAATTCTCATAGGTATTATATTATATTCCAGGTGAAAGCTGGCATGATGCGTGGAAGATATCTCTTCTTAGCTCTGTTGCTTCTTCCTCCTCTTCTTCTAGCGAACGCCATAGACAAAGGTAAGAGTCCTAATTGCAATTTTCCGTCATATATATATGTGAGACTATCTGACGAGCGGAAGCGATTAGTCTTAATTGGATAAGACTAACTAAGATAAAATTATATTGGTGAAGTGTTCAAGTAACACATTGATCCTTTCATGTGCCTTTTCTTTAAGGGAATATTATTCGCAAAAGCGGAAACGTGAAGACTAGTTCAAAGGAACGGCTAAATGAGGATGGGGAAAAACTTATGAAATGAACACTATTTTAAATGTTTTAAAATAAATTATTTACTTGGAATGCATAAGTTTAATTAATATAATTATAAATGTTTTTCCAAGTTCAGATGTATTATTATATAAATAAATCGTCCTCAAGTCAGTAATAATTAATAACTATATTTACAAAATTTTACTTCGCAACGTTTCGTCCTTAAGGCTGCATCGTCTGTTGTAACCCAAATGAGCATAAAAATATGTGTTAAGAAAGGCATCTATTCTTGAAATTTTGTATTAACAAAGCGAAAATTTTTCGAATTTATTGAAATTAAACCATAATTAGTAAATAAATTTAATGCATCGTGTTCTTTGGAAGTTTAAATGTTGTTGTAATGGGTAATAAAAACTCCTTGACGGTCACTGTTTTGGAAGTTATTATATTTTAAAAGAGGCAGCTTTCGGCAGTTATACAGCTATATTTATCCTTTTTAAAAATTGAATTATAAACAATATATTGATTGATATATTATTAGGATGATATAATAACTTTCAAAACAGTGACCGTAAAGAAGTTTTTACTACCCATTACATCAAGTAAATTTAATATAAACTCAATTATCATACATTATATTTAAGTTATTAGTTTCATTTCTTTCACATTTAATCTTGGGCTAGTTGATAAAATATGCTTTTTTTCGCCCATTATCGACAAAAATGAGATTTTTTTCATGAATGATTGTTATATTTCGCCAAACAAATTAATAATTTATTTTCTAAAACATAATTTTGAATTTTAGTCAGTTGTTAATTACAATTTTTCTAAGATCTGGTCGATTTAGTTATTGGTTATATGAACCTGACGTACTTCAAATTTATCATTTATTCCATTGGATATCGGATGCGTCATTACATTAAAGTGCATTTTGTTGTATAAATAATTAATATACTTAGTTTTAGTCTGGACTAACTTTATTTAACTGTAAGAAGGATGTCAACCAGCTGCCTCCAAAACTGGTCGAGACACGGAAAAGGGAATTCTGCATCCCCACAGCAAACTTCTCTCTCGTTATTCAGAATGGCGTGAGACATGTATCATACTTAAAATACTTTCGCGGGAGAAATTACTTCAAATATTACTTGAACGTTCAAGAAACTCCTGTGCCGAATAAACACCTTTTTTTCTGACGCTGATTTGCAAAACTATCATATTTTTGTTGTAATTTTCTTCTATAAGTCTCGAATTCAGACCCTTAGCTCTGAAAAATCAAAATTATCTGATTACTCGATATCTTCAACCGTTTCAACTAATTAAGCAACTTAATATTTTACCGACACTTTATACAGCATAGTCAAATTTATACAGCCTGTCCTTCATTGTGTTGATTTCCTCTATTTACTCCACCATTTTATAAATATTTATCATTTTCTTTTGCGACATAATCAATATTTTGTATACATCGTGACTCCATACAGTTTTATTCAGCAGAAATTGTCAGCCCTGATTCTCGCCAACGTTGATTACTCTTTCACTACATCAGTGGCACATAATCCTTCACACGACTGTGTAGTATAATTATTATCAGCTTGTTATATATTTAATTTATAGATGAACATGTATGTGGGTATTTACCTCTAAAGTTACTGGAAATTCCTTTGGATACTCTTGCGTTCATACTCGGGAAGGCGTCTCTTCACATTGGGAAATAGTTGCACAATCTCCAAGACTTGTTGAGTCGGTAACAATTGTTCCTCCAGGGAACCCATTCAGCAAGATCCTCGTCGGCATCGCTGGATAATGAAGTATTATGACGCAGGCTTAGGAGGCGAATGCCTGGAGAGGCTCAAGCAGAAACACTGACTGCCAATATCAGGCTCTTCACAAAGGAGACGCCCAAGCTCTCTGGAGACGAAGACGATTAAATGTAGAATCCGCCACCTCATACGACAACAATAACTACAATCCTAAAGAAGAAATACACCAACACTGTACCGAAAAATATAATCATTAAGTGATTGGTTTAAATTAACTCATATTCTGCTAATACTTAGTAATTAGGTATTCAAGTTCCACCCAAGATTTAATCCTAATAATTAATCAAATAATTAAAACAACCACTTAAAACAGTCTCACAATATATTTCATTTAAACACGTTAAAAGCTTTTGACATTTGTCATAATCATTCTGTAAAATTCAATGAAGCAACTTATATAGCTATTACATAGATTATTCTCATGTCAATAATTAAGTTTAGTATAAAATTATGTTACACGCCTTATTTAAAAGACTGAATAATGGTAGTGGCGGGCAGTAGTCAGATGGTAAAAACACTGAATTAAAATTTATCTTGCCTAGCCAAAATAGGCAAAATAATTAATGATATGAGAATAATCCATGTAATCGCTGTATAAGTTGTTTAATTGAATTTTACAGAATGATTATGACAAATGTCAAAAGCTTTCAACGTGTTTAAATAAAATAAATTCTGAGGCTGTTTTAAGTGGTTTTTTTCATTATTTAATAATATATACACAGTCTAATATTAAGTAAAAATAATTAATGCAATTAATAACATTATTAATAGAAAATCAATTGACGTCTGATATTCAACGAATTAGATTAAATAAATTAACTTCGAGTTAACATTATTATTTATTCTTTGCACATTTAGTCCTTCGACCTTGAAGTAACCCAGTCTAATGGCATGTAGTATTTTGTACGTAACTGATGTGTTTGTTGAGGATTAAATGTAGTAACGTTTGTCTCTCTCTCTGCCCTTATTTTATGAACGCCAGAACGGTTCCAGTTTGATGAGAACGGTAGTTCCTGAATATAATAGTAAAAATAACGAGAAGCAATGAACTAAGAATAATAAAGTAAGGTCTACATGTGGGTTACAGAACGTCAGAAAATTACAACACACTATAATCAAATAATAGTAAAAATGTGAAGAAACTAAGTATATAAAATAGTTTAAAAATTCAGTAACAATCTGGTGAAGTTATTTGTTCATCTATATTAATAATAACATTTACAAGGTAATAAAATATCCTTTAACCATGCAACAATCGAAATAGTTTTTTTTCCTATCCTGATAGAGAAATTGTTAATATCTGATAAACCCACCAGCTAGAGACTCGAAAATCGATGAGTTGTTACAGACTATTAAGAATAATTATAGTATTATTTTCCGGACACTTATATAGACTATCAATAATATATGAACAATGTTGCCAAGTAAGATTTTTAATTGAGAAACTGCGAAAAATAGCCTTAAATATTAGGTTGTTCTGTCTAAGGAATATGCAGTCTGGCGGGGCGCTCAGTTTTGGTGGCGAGGAGAGGATAATTGAGACTCGAACAAATTCAGTCACATACCTATGTTCTTTTTATTCCATTGTGGTTAATCGTGTAAATGATAAATAATTACAACAAACTCCAGATATGGACAGACGAGCTGATCACACAGAACAACTATTAGATTATTTTAGTAAAATAAATAAGTATTAACCGCTAACCTCCTGTGGTGTAGTAATTAGCGTTTCTGCTTTCACACAGGTCTTGAGTTCGAGTCCACGGATGAGCATGGATGTTGTGTTTTTTGTGCTTTCACGCTTTGAAACTAGAGGAAACGAGTTAGCTACCAAATAATGATGTAAAAAATATTAACGTATATATGATTTGACTTCGTAAACAATGAACATAAATTTCACATCTCCGCCTAAACGTAACCTCATACATCTAATTTGCTTATTTTTTAAATTGAACAGTTTGTAAATTTGGTATTTAATAAAACAAAATTCCTCCGATCAGCAGGTTTGTTGATGTTGACGCTCTTAAATTATTTTTCTTCTGACGTCTTTTCTTATTTGAACGCGTGAAGGCTTAAGCCAAAATATTTTTGTGTTACATAACAATCCATCATCTTTCATATGAGTACATTTTACCTTAAAGTGACGTGTTTCCTATGTTTCCTTTTGTTCTTCAGCATTTTTGTAGAAGTTAAGAGATTTAAAATTTTTATTAACGTCAAATTTTGATCTTTCGATATAACAGAGATAAGTGTAGAGCCTCTTGAAACACCGTGAAATAAAACTAATATGGACAGAGAAATTTTATAAAATATTGGTCCTTGGATAAATTCCCATTAGGAGACGAGATTCGTTAGTAGCGCAAATTGTTCATTATTTCGCAAAAATGTAAAGAGTGATTCTATGTACAGATATATAAATTATGTATCGAATCGTGTAAATTGCTTGAAATTTAATATTTACGTACATAATTTTCTGTGGTTCATCACGAATAATTCAGATATTAAAATAACAAGACTCATTGGAATGAGTAGGTAGTAATGCAAATATTAATTGGATACAATTTTAATTACTGAAGGCTTCCACGAGTACGAATACCAGTGTCAGTACAGGCTTTACTTCATACATATGGATGTATGTGAGGCGTCAAATTAATTACCGCTGAGTGTGTTTATGTCCTTCAAACGAAAAAGGTCGGTCATCAGATAAAGTCTTTACTACAGAAAGATTCGTATTTCCTCGGAGTACTATTAAGAGATGTGAATTATGCTTGGACGATACTTGGTGTTCTATATGCAGCCAAAATAGAGCGTCGTGTTTCCCTCTAGTGTTATGAGCATTGCATAAATTAATCTCCAGTGACCAATTGAATACGTTTATGTCTTCGTCTGTGTACCTCGGGAGACAACTTAGCAATACTTGCAGAAGCTTTCCTCTGGGATATTAAAATATGTACACTGCACACTCTAAACAAATCCAAAATTTATTTTGAGGCCGTGTAACTAAATATTCCCCTCATTATCTACTACTTAACATACTTGATGTTAAACACAACTAAGGCAATTGAAATGACCGAAAATAGCCCAATATTGTTAATTTTAAAACCAACGATTTAATATCATTATTATTACTATTTTACTGATATAGTCTGAATGATATAACTTTCGTTATACATTTAAAATAACCAATTTTTAATATAACTAGAAAATAAATTACAATAAAAGGGTCAAAACACAAAAATAAAAATTTAACCTTTTCAGTTATTTCGATAAGTAAAATTAAATATGTATATTCAAATATGATTTCCTAACAAAGAAATACATTTTATATAACGTTTTTACTTACATAATATTCAATTAAAAGCCTTAACAGAAAATTTTATACTACATTTGGAGCCGAAATTAGGGGAAAATGCCAAATAAACATAAAAAATTGCATTGTTGCAACAGCGATTTCTAGCCCACAAAAATTACACTTCCAAGTTTCATAAATTCTTGAAAGTCGTGCATTTGATTTTGAAATAAATTTAATGTTTCTAACTGATTACTTTATTGCATGTTACTTATTCAAATCCAGTCAGATTAAGCTCACTGGTTTGTTCATAAACTAGTTATACCCGAGCGGAAATAGCTTTCTCAATTTATCTCATAAAAAAATTCACGACAAGCCAACTCGCAGTTGGTTTTCAACACGTCCCGCTTTCACACGTTTACAACAATAGATGGAGTGAGAATGATCACCCTCCCTCTCTCTCTCATCCAAAATTACGTTTATTATATCACAGTAAGGGGGATGAATGGTATAGGAACTCCGATTAAGACACTTGACTCGCAGGATAAATAGATCAAAATAAACCCGCATTCACTTTGGAGATTTTAACACACTTACGAAGGAAACCTTCACGTATATATATATATATATATATATATATATATATATCATTATCGAGATGAAATATGCACGAAAAATTAAGCTAAATTACCTTAACAGAAAACACATTGAAATCCGTTGAGCCATTTAGGAGCCTATTTGAGCAAACATACGGTCAGACAGATAGACAGACACTTCAGTTTTATTTATTGATATAGATTTCAAAAATCGTCGTTATTTATTCTTTGAAGTTTATAAATGTTTTGTACAGTTGATGGGAAATTCTTATTTGTTTTTGTATTTAACCAATTTTGTCGGTACTATTTTTTACTTCTTTAAGCCATACAATCCATTTTAAATACTATATCATCAGCGTTCCCTGTAATTTTCGTTTCATTCTTTTATTATCAGTGTTCTGGGTCACATCGTTTAGAACTTTATTTAACTCACTTGGAGTTCCTAGAAGTTTTAACCGATTCTATTGACTCGTTAAAGGCTCTTAAAAATTATCTGTAATTAAAGTTAATTATTTAAATTACGTATCAAAATTGTACTTTAATGATCATTTCTATGTTTTATATGTACCCGCTTGACATGTAATCTAATATCTTACTAAAATAGACAAATAATTTTTAAATCAGACCATTGTTAGAAGATAACAGGAACATAAATTTTATTCCAGACGACCTCAGACAGGTTTGTACTCTGTCGTTAGATTTGTGTCAATAAAATTATTAGAAAAACAAATATAAAAAATATATAAAATATTTATGTAAAACGTGCCTGTAGGTTTTGAATCGTTCTCAATAATATTAAAACTCCGTTAGTAAATATTTATTAATTTCGTTAAATTAGAAAAACAGGAGTTTTCAGCCAGTAATTTTGTAATATCTCTACAAAATTACATTTTTTAAATAATTTTAATCACAAAAACGTGTATATATGTCAACATTCAATAATTTTTACAATGCCCTCGAATAAATTAATTTTAATTATACATTAAATTTTAACTTATCAAAAAGAAAGATTTGTGTTTACTATGTTATATATGCCTTCAAAAAATTTTATCAGTAGAGATTCTTATAAAATAATTATTTATTATCATTATATCAAAATTATTGTCCGAGTGGTTCTATCTTAATTAATAAATAAACATTTATTTCAGAATTTGGAATATAGTAAATAAATATACTTTAGAATCAGTCACATGAAATTTATAACCCTAGACTAGTATTTATATAAAATTTTAAACTATTATAATGGTGCCATATCTGACTATAACACGACTGGTGGATCTGGATGATCCCTTGATTTCGTCATCTTTGGTTGTTAGTGGCAGCTCATGCTGCTTTGTTTTCGTTAAAGATGGTACTAAATATTCCTATTTTCAGTCAGTTGACTAAATCCTTACATCTCTATCTATAGTTAAAAGAAACATTCATTTGCCAGCCACATTCATAAATCTGTCTCCTCTTTGTATAACACTATTACTATAATTGCTTGTTGTTCCGTATTTATTAATTGATAAATATTTCCATACTTGTTCATTAACTGTAATTCAAGGATTTACAGTAAGAAATTGAAAATTTCTTTCTTCTGATAACGTCGACTCATCATTTCTATGTTTTACATGTATACGCTTGACATAAAATCAAATATCTTAATAAATTCATTTAAAAATTGATCTTCTAGATTACTATTTGCTAAATTTCCTGTTTTATTTTTTCTTGATCTCAAATATCATAATATTATAAATCTATATTTAATCCTCTATTTTCGTTATTCTCTATTTTTTCTTCCTCAAATAAGGCTAAATAAAACCAATTATTTATAGATGACTTAACTCTCTTCTGCCTTCCTTTCATACTGACTCATATTCCTTCTTTTTTAATGGAAACTTAATCGAGTGACCCTTCATCATCGCGCTACTGTTCCCGTGCGTGTCAATCAACTCCGCGGAGGGCCATACTTAATGAACACGAAATTGCTAATTGATGGACCAATCTACGAGGCGTCCTCCCTCGTCCACATCGAAAATTGTAGTATTGGGTCGACCGCAAAACGTCATTTTCCGAGATTGATTTTGGCCAGTCAGTTCCCTCCTCTACTAAAAATTAAATTTCCCTCTGGAATGTGTGTTCTATGCGTGACTGTGAAAAACCACGTGCTGGATAACTGAAATCGCCACTCACTTGGGAACGTCGCTCACGATCCTCGGGCTGAATAAATAACTATCATAATTGCTTGAAGGAATTGAGATAAAAATCGCAGTCGTAATGAAAAGAAACAAATTAGCGGTGGCTGACGTTGATTGTGGAATGAAGAAGAGGGCGCTGCGGGAGTTTTCTCGCAGACGCTTCAGCCCAGAGTGACTGCGGGGCTCACCTGATCATGTCGGGAATGCCTCGCACTCTCTCTGGGTACTTTTTATCAAAGTTCTCATATGCCGAGACACCTTCACCTATTTTAGGAGGTGTATGTAGTCTGGTCGTAGAGCTTGGGCATACGGTAGAAGCTATTCGCTGATCCCATTGGATCAGTCGGCCAACTGCCTCCTAAAACTCTTCCTCTACTCTGCTTAGGAATTCCTCGTTAGTGATTATATCCACAAATTTGATTTTCATAATTCTCCAAAAGCACAAAAAATCAAAGGCTTCTATTCGTTTCCTTTCTGCAACTCCTACCGTCTACGTTTCGCACCCATATAACGCCACACATCATACGAACATTTTTAGCAATGATTTCCCAATATTCACACTTATATTGCCCCTCAGTAAATTCTTCTTTTTGCGATAGCCTTCCTTGCCTGTTCTATCCTATTCTTTATGCCTACTACGTTTCTTTCAAAATTCCCTTCCCCATATAACCCTTTGTTATTCCACTGTTTGCCATACTACATTCAATTAACTTTATTTCCCCTCTATTAATCCTCATATTGAACTCTTTCTCCAGGGTCACGTTCATGCCATTTATTAAGGTTTTCAAGCCTTCTTTGACTTCCCTAATACTACAATATTGTCGGCAAAGCGTAGGGTTTTCACTTCTTCTCTTTGCAGTATGATTCCTTTACCATTTTCCGTTTTAACGTTGCATATCGCCTGTTCTATAAGTTAAACAGCATGGGCGACGGATTGCATCCATGTCTTAATTCTTTCCTGATTTCTGCTTTCGTTTCTTGAACTTCAATTCCGTAGAGGTAACGGATAAGCCTTCTTTCTAGATATTTTATTACTATCCTTTTCAAAGTCTATAACAGTGTGTTCCAGTTTACATTATCAAAGGCATTTTCTAAATCTACAAATGCCATGAACGTAGACCAGTTTTCTCTTATCATGTCTTATCCCTATGAAACTCCGACCTTAAAATTTTGCCTCACCTCTTTGGATCAAGAAAATGTTGGATGTGAAGATAGGTGAGAATACATGTACAATAATCTGATGGAAACAGCTAAAAGTTAAAGACGAGAAACTTAAAGAATGTTTTGCAAATAACTAGTTAAATAAAAATAACGACCTAATTAGTATACTATGAAACGTATACATTGTAAACATATCATTATGTCAAATGATATCCTAACGTTATGAATGTTGCATAATGTTTTCAGTCCCGTATGAAGGAATGTTACTCAACCAGTTGAATTTAAATCTCTGTCAAAGAAATACTGAAGTTAATTACGCATAATAGGAAGCAGCAAACCTAACTAATATGAAGAAGAAATGTAGAACCAGGAAGTAATATAGCTGAGACACATTTTAGATATTCTTTACTTGCGGCGTCAACGTAAACGAAGAAGAGGAAAGGTGGCTTTGAACTGCTTAACCTCTTCCAACTCTCTCACCCACTTTCTGTGTCTTTATAACTCTGTCTCTCTCTCTCGCTCACTCTCATTGCAGATTTTGAGACCGTCTTCTGTGCATAACGTAACGTTTGTTGAACCATACCCCCCTCCCCTTCCACCACCACCACCATTCTCTTCAGTTCTCAGAGTTCATTACGGAGCTCGTATTTCGTGGGATACAGAGCCACATAAAAGAGGACCCCTCTCTCCCTCTCTCCCGCTCTCCTCATAGCTATTCACTGTGCTCTGGGAAACCAGAAGAGGGTTTGTGGAAAGGGGTGCAAGAAGGCATAGTGCAAGGTGATAATAGTAAAGCGAGTCTCTCGCAAAACTCTTACATTGAACCGCTTCCCCGCTCCATAGAAACAGGAATATCAATCTGCTCTCTGGAAATTTATATAAATTATAAAACCTCAATTATAATAATCCTGAAACCTCTGAACTATATTAATGTAAATTAACCACAGATTAATGATTATCTGATTTTATATATCGAGACGTAATTTATCAATCAGTATTTTTCATTTACCATAAATAGATAATAATAAACAAACAGGCTTGAATACGAGAGCTTCTATATTTTTAGTCATTCAGACAACTGTGGTGCGGGTTCTATATATTGGTAGGATGGGGGAGAATGAATTTAAGTTAATTAATACGGGATAAAAAAATTATAATATTTAAATTTTAACAAATGCAGATTTATTAAATTAGATATTTAAAGGGGATCCTCGCTCACTACGTCGGGAGCATGAGTGAATCTTTAACTAAGGGAAAGCTAAACGCTCAGTGGGTATAAATCGAATATGGGGGGAAAAGCGAACACTTTATATACAAACGACCAGAGGCAGGAAACAATAAGGTGGGTGAGTACATCACCACGGTGTTGTGACGATCCCCGACGTCCTTGCTGGCTGATGGCTGCTGGGCGTCGTCTCCCAAGCTTCAAAGATGGACGGATGGTTAGATCAGATTTTACGTCCAGTGAAACTGACGTAACTATTTAAATTTTTCGATGTTGTCTTCTAAATTTCATCCAAAAAATGTTCTGTAAACTGATGTGTTAAATTAAAATTTCGATTAACTGCTCTCTAAACTGCTGTCCTTGTCTCCTAATGCACCCTGGTTTTGTTCTTCTCGCCCCGCCCAAAATCTCTCCTGGTGGGCGTGGTGCACTTTCTACTTCCTCCATATGGAGGGTAGGATTCTGGAGATTGTCATTTCGGCAAGTGTCCTTCATAATCTTGGGCACTGCATAACAAATTGTTGTTATGAAGTCACTTGCCTCTATTGTTCCGGCTTTCGGGGAATCGGGGTACAGAGCAGGTAGCAAGCAGGTCCAGGCGTCAGGTCAATTTTTACTTCTCCCACGGCCAACAGATGGATTGCTGGCATATAACATCTGTTGCCCATGTTTTCCGCAGGACATATCATCCAATAATATTTACCGAATCTTAATGTTTCCGTTTTCTGGCCAAGAAGATGACTGTAATTCGTCAATTACTTAACCTATCGCGTTCATTCATGCTCCCGACTTCGTCCTGCTTACACCTAAATACTTATGTACAAGAAATAAAAAAATACAATTTAATTAAAATTATGTGTTACAGGCAATTGCGTACCACACAACCAATAATTTCCAAAAGAAATTATTTTTCTACAAAATTGCCACTGTGGCGAATAAATTTTTGTAGACGCTGTGGCTGTTTTTTCAATGGACGTGTCGCCGCCATGTCCTTCACTATAAGTTGAACCTCATCTTTCACCTCTTCGTCGGCTCAGAACCTCTATCGAGATAACACCACTTAGGGAAGTTCGGACTGATTGGATGATTACGTTCCAGCCAAAATTTTACATTAGATGGATGTTTCGTGGCGCCGTTTGGGCGGGCGATGTTGTGAGAATGCTTACGTATTTGCTTAATTTCCGATTCTTAATTGACCTTATAAAATTTTCAGTGTTTCACTGTACCTCCCAGCGTTTATTTTTGTTGCAGAAAGCTGAAAGTCAACCAACGGTAATTTTTCCCGATCCCAGTTGCCATAATTTTATAGGCAGATTGTGTTTGTTTGAATTTGCGTGGTTGTGGCTGTTGTTTTATATCAGGGGTAAAGTGGAATGCACTGGTTTCGTGTCACCGTGACAATCGAGTTCATGAATGCCATGGAAGCGAGCTTGTATTGGAAAATTGCCACAGCGTCCTCGAAAATGTATCGAAAGCATTTGCAAATGTGTATAAAAAAATAAAGTATTTACTAACCACTTTATAATTAAAAATATTGGTATATAGGTATATGGGTTTTCTCTCGTAATTAATTGTATTAACTGATTTTCATCTTTCTTTACTTTATTATATAGTACATACGTGGGCTGCATTTCCTGGTATTAATTTTTTTAAGCAACGGAAAATATGTAAATTGTACACTAATTCCTTATTCGGACGTGATTTAAGAGGCGTCTAGGCCATTCGAGTTTTCCTGGTGATGGGAAAACCCCGACCTATGTCTCCTTGGGATCAGCTTCAAATAAACCGGGATGCAATCGGTACCACAACCAATTCAAGAAGCCTAGTCGTATATTAAATAACGCACTACCTTAAGATATTATTAATAAAAAAATCAGGTGCGTTAAAATATGGACATTTAAGGAGTTGAAAATTCTTCAAGTACCGTAAAAGAGACCAAACAAACACCATAAATAGATGATTTAGAAAATACTTCTCGTATCATAAGTGAGCTATAAAAAATCCCGATACCATAATGGAGTGAAAATTACAAACGGTACTTTAACGGAGTAAGAAATACTTTCGACGCCTTAAATAACTGAAGAAAAATGACAGGCTTGTTTTTTTGAAACGATTATAATGTCACCTACTGTAATAATGATTTTACTAATTCATAAGACATCCCAGTGAATCGCTCGCAATGTATCGTAACTTTTTTTGGAAATGTTTAAGGAGAGTTTTCACCTCAGATGAGGGGAAGGAGGGGGATTTTCGTCAGTATCCGATGAATGGTGTACGAACGCGTCTTAGACAAACAACTCACAATACTTTTCATTTCTAAAAATCTATTAACTTCCGTAAGAATAAAAACTTCTGAATAAACTCTATTAATATTCAATTTTGAAGTTTTTGGATCTTTATCACATTCATTCAGAAATCAGATTAGCATGAAAACTTAATCATCACGAATTAGATTTATTAAAATATTCCGTTTTTGTTGTTGTTGATGCAACCGCACATGCTACCATATCTTACGCAAGCCTTTTCATTTTGTCATAACTAGCACAACCCACATCCTCTCTAATCTACTTACCGTATTCTGTCCTTGTCCTCCCTTTTCTGTTCTTACCTTACCCAATCACCTTAAATGCTAATTTTACAAGACCCTCGGGTCATAAAACGTGACCTATTAATCCATCCCTTTTCTTAGTCAACGTCCTTCATATGATTATTTACAATCCGCTAATAATTAAATACTATATTTTATTTGTAGTGCAAAATTTTGAATACTTATAAGAAACGGCGAATACAAATTATAATGATTGCAGTTCGATAATGACAAATAATAAAAAGTTTTTAAACGGAATTAATTATATTTTGCAAGTGGCTCTTCACAAGGCTTTATTCCAAAGGTCCATAATCAACAACAGCCCAGTACTGCTTTTTTGTACATATATTTTTTAATGATTCATTAGCGCAGCTTATTGCACGCTGGCCATTTTAATCAAATGTCTCTATTTAAAATTAGCGGATTGGAATAATAATAGCATAGCGGCCAGAGGTTTTTCAATTAAAATCGAGTTTATCTATACCAATAATAAAATTGAAGAGTGTCTGTCTGTCCGTATGTTTGCCTCGAATAGGCTCCGAAACGGCTCAACGGATTTCAATGAAAATATGAGGGTTTAAAAACATTAAATTTAATAATGTAATATTAATTCTACGAAACGGTTTCTTAGTAAACGAGGGTTTGAATCTCCTATAGTAAATGTGGGTTGCCTATACGCTTGATTTTTTTTATGGCCCAAAACGGCATAACGGATTTCAATGAAAATTATAGGAGATGAAACAAGAATTTTCGGGTATGTTTCATTTCGATATCTTGCAGGGTTCTGAATATATTAATGTAAATATTTATAAACCCATTGAACTGTCGCGTGAAAGGCGGCGTCAAAACCAACTGCGAGCTAAATGTCACATTAGGGGTTCCTATACCAGTCATTCCACTAACCTCGTTATTATAAGCGTAATTTTGGCAGCAAGAGAGAGAGGGGGGGTAAGGGCGAACATTCTGACTCCATCTACTGTTGTAAACGTGTGAAAGCGGGACCTGTTCAAACCCAACTGCGAGTTATAAACTTTGCCGTGAAGCGATCATAAATAAATGATACCATACTATATTTATTAGGGCAAGATGAAATGAAGTATTTCCGCGCGAACGAAGTCGCTGGTATGGCTGGTTTATAAATAAAATTCTGTAACCACTTATTTAATAATATAGAGAACATTTACTAATTTTTCTATAATAAGATTTCATAATTACTTACTTAAATGTATATTATGTCACTTTAATGGTTCCATAGTTACAAAACTAAAACCTTAAATCTGAAATTATTATTGACACTGCAGGATCTTCGACTAGATTTCGTTAAAATATTTAAACAATTTTCTGTGAATTTATAAAGCAGTATTTGTTTTAAACTCGTTTAAAAATAAAAGGTTCTCATATTTTCACTATAATTTTACACCATTAACTATTAAAGTTTTAAGAAAATGTTATATGGCTTTAATCAACTAGTTATTTGGATTATATCATATTTAAAATAAATTTTTTGAGGCCAATCATATATTATTAAACCTAAGTAACAAAATTAAAAATTATGTAGACTATATTTAGGCATATTTTTCAAACACTGTAAAGTGCTGCTAAAAGTATTTGATTCCTTTAATACAAATGAATGGATTGTTCACTTTCACAAAAGGATTCCGAGTGAGGAGGAGAGAAATTCAGCAGACTATTACTTACACCTAAGTAATCAAAGGAAAAGAAACATAATTCAAGGATTCCTTCGTTTCTCGGCCACAGGCGGGCGCAGTAACAGCGTGTAGCTTTGTTTAGCCATCAACCTGGCATTAACCTTTCAGGCACACCTGTTCCTACCCCTTCTCTTCTCTCTAGCAGTGCTAATTTCCTGTCATAACTCTTCGCAGTTTAGTTAAAGCAACAGGAGGGCGGAGTGTGGTCATAAATCCTTCAGCGAACGAAATTGCGGATTGTGTACCAATTTTCCACCTCACAAACCCAAATATCACTACCATCAAACCATCAGCAGCACGTAATTCTGATTGAACATGTCCAAGCCACCCAAAAAGCAACCAGGCATCTTCGTCTGAAGTACGCAGATGAAGAAATTGCTTAACATTCCCCATTTTCAAACCCAAGTTTTTAATTACTCAAAAAGCTTCATAATATGTACCGTCGTATCTGAGGATGCAATAATACAGCTACTTTCTGGATGGATTTTTTATGGATGTTTCTTTCAAGGTCATCTAGGAGAGTCCTGGCTAGATTATGTGCATGTTCATGGCGTCTCGTATCGAAGCTACTTGGACGAACTCAATAGTGACAGCTCTAATCTTTGAGGAGTCTCAAACAATTCTATCTGAATGAGGTCTTGAAGTCAGCCAAACAGAAACAGCAAAGTGCAGCCTTTATTCCATTGTAGGCCTACAGCCATCACTGGGATGATGCTGAAATAATTTCATATCATCAAATTGAAATAAAGAAACAGCCTATGGAAGGAGCATCATAATTTGCAAGTGTCAATGATCTGTGGACATCAAGATAACCAAGGGACGAAATACTTATGTTTAACAATTCATTTCATAAAATATAAACATTTAGTTATTGTATTTTGTACTTAATCTACCATCAATACCACTTAAAACAACGAATTAAAATTTTTATAATTTTTTTAAAATAAACTAAAAATTTACTCGTTCTGCCCATTCCCCGGGACAGAACGTGCACGAATTTTTAATTTACAATAAAATTTTATTTAATTTAAGTAAAATCTTAACGTTTTGTGTTTTCCATATTTATTTATTTTGCATATGGTTGATCGCATTATCAATTCTTCCTTTTACAATGACTTTTTTAGCATGTACACAGTCTTTGCTAGCACTTTCCCTTTCTTCCGTTCCTTTTCTACATCAGTCAGTTATTTTTGGGTACAACATCCTGTAACTCGTTCTTATAAAGTGAGTCTGTTCTACCTTCCGCATCCCCTTTTTTAATTCCCCTTCTCTGTATTTAAAAGGGGAGTTGTGTTTCCGGCTACTCCCATCATTGTAGCCTGTTAACCAAAAAAAATGGAATGGCGCTGCGGGAGTTTTTCAGCTTCAGCCCGAGTGACTGCGGGGCTCACCTGATCATGTCGGGAATGCCTCGCACTCTCTCTGGGTATTTTTTATCAAAGTTCTCATATGCCGAGACACCTTCACCTATTTTAGGAGGTATATGTACTGGGGTCAAAGACCTATCTGATTCAGGTTTTCTACGGTTTTCCCTGCATCTTCTTAGGTGACACGCCGGGTAGTTTCCTTAAACTATAGCCCGGGGGCCATACGAATTGAATGTCTCTCTCTCTCCACTGTATATATTTTCCACTCACCTCAAGTTGTAATCCCGGAGTCCCCTATATTTCAGTCATTAAATGGACTTTATGGCTCGTATTTTTTGTGGACATAAGAGTGTGGTATATAAGCATAAATTAAGCTATTGTTCACGTAGCATTGAAGAATGAAACAACGATAATTGCAAAAAATATATTTTTAATTTATTTATTTTCTTGATCAGCAGGTAATTACAATCACAGAAGAGGTAAAATAAGCTAACAGTCAAAGACTATCTCTCTCTTTCATAAAAGGTATTACGTGACCAACATTCTTGTTTTAAGACGTATAAAAATATAAATGATTCCTACGTTTAGTTCATGTAGCAAATAAACAGTTCATTACAGTATGCTAAGCATGAAATTATTTTTTGTTCATTAAACTTAATTGATTCTCATTTCGCATGTGCACAGTTGAATAACTTTAGTGATAAACACTCAAATTTTGCCCTTTATAAGCGCGCCGTTTCAGAGGTTTTGGAAAAATCATAATACAGCCACCGAAATCAACGCAACGCAACGCCCCAGAGGAAAATCACTTCTAAATAGCGGACAGGATCACAATTGAAAACGACAAACATGTAGTGGGAGTTGGTGGGTTTGCAGAGCTTCGTGTTTACTGTTTTCTCCCTATTATAGCTGTGGAAGGGTAATTTTACGGGCCGATGCCCCACAGTTACATTGCTTC
Source organism: Eucriotettix oculatus (assembly GCA_034510155.1). Classification (NCBI taxonomy): domain Eukaryota; kingdom Metazoa; phylum Arthropoda; class Insecta; order Orthoptera; family Tetrigidae; genus Eucriotettix; species Eucriotettix oculatus. The sequence goes on from CM067381.1 coordinate 63,158,041, forward strand.
GGAAACGGGATCTCTGGAGTGTGAGAGTACACTATCACCCAAAACGACCATGCTCAAAGGGGAACATTCTCATGTTTCTTTAAAGGTTAAATAACCGATTTCTTAAATTGTCCTATGGAATTCATATAAAATTATTTATTTATTTAAAAATAATTAATATCGTTTCCAAATGTTGACCGACGCGATCTTGACTGCTCCAGTATACCAGAAAATGCTGAAAATATATCAAAGCTCAAATAAATATTCCTAAAGTTAATAAACTGGCCCAAAAATAAATTTTTAACGAGTTGAATCAATCCAGATCATACATATCATAATAAGCAATTGCATTTATTGAAGACAAATCCAGTCAAATATTATTAACATTCATTTCTAATTTATCATTTCGTTAGCAATAATAATAGAACCAATACGGAAAGTCTTAGTATAAGTTAAAATAACTTCAGAAAATATATTATTTGTTGATAAGAAATAGCGTATGTAAAGTTAAAAATTAAAAGATAAAATAGAAAAACGTAGTTAAATTCCAGTCTTTTTTAAATTTAATAGTTTTATAGGTACGTTTCGGCTCTGTCGGTTTTTTTCTGAATATAAAAACCCACCAAGAAAAACTATTGAAATCGTTACGGTTCATTTGAATCACAAAGAAAAGTGTACTTCAGTTTTTCTTTATATCGAGCAAAATTCTATGCATTAAGTTAGCATCAGGTTTTGGCACTTGTTATTAAACTGGCAGGTGACATGTTGATATTGGTTAAACCGAATTTTTTTCTTCGTTATATTTGAGGTTGGCTCAAAAAGTGTTCCACAAATATCATTAAAAATTATATTTTCCTATTTTTACGGCGCGTAAATACATCCCGTCTCCATTTTTCCATATAATCCTATGCTCCTTTACACCAGCTTGGAGCTAATGTTTATTCAGCGGTATGCGGTGTCACTGATTGGAAGCGTTCACTAGAGTCACCATCTTCCAACGTCCCTCCACGAAGAAATGGTACCAAGGTCAGGACTGTAAGGCGGATATGTCAATGCTGCGTTGATCTCGTCCGTAGTTTCTGACGGACGTGTGGCCGTGCATTGCCATGAAACAGTAAACCTACTCGTCTCCCGATGTGGTCAAACACGGCTCAGTCGACTTTCTAGTTACCTCAGAGTTGCCACAGAAGCGTCATAATTAATGTTTTCTCTATGTGACATGATGTCTACAAAACAAGAGTTCAACAGAATCGATAAACAACGTAGCCATACATGTTCCAGTGGTTGGTTCACTTTGGATTTTTTTTGTGGACGAGTTTACATGATGATCGTCTTCGGTTCAAAATGGTGGAGCCAAGTTTCATCGTCTGTCGAAATTTTTGCATCTCCACCATTCCCGTGCAGTTCCAAAAGTTCTCTGCAGACTGCTTCTCGTGTTTCTTTGTGAGCCTCGGTCAACAAACTTGGAACTCACCTTGGACAAACATACTTCAATCCTAACTCTTTCAGTATTCCAGTAACACTTGCCTCTCCTATTCTAACTTGGATTGACAATTCTTTCACGCCTTTGTAAGCCGAAACCCTGTCGTTAATTCTCTGCACTTTGTTAGGAAATCGTGTTGTGTGGGATCTAACGCTGCGAGGTGAATCCCGATAATTGGCGTGCGCTTTTTCATGACGTAAACTGTTTGACCACTAACTAATAGATGCTATGATCGACAGCAGCATCTTCATACACAGTTCTCAACCCCTAGTGTTACATTACCACTGTCTCGGTCTCACAGCAGAGGAATTAGACAACAGATCGTTGCTTTTAAATAATATGATAGCGTCGCTCACGGGGACGCGTTGAAATTAATTTGAAGAACTCCATAAATAATAAAGATATTAATGTAAAATGAAATTAAGAAAATGCCATTACTTTCGGAGTGATCTTCATAATTTCCTTGAAATCATCCCGACCCAAAATACACTTGGTAGACAGAAATTTTGAATATATCTATTTCTAATCCCCTAATGTTACAAATATGCTAATAAAACATAGATTATAGTCTTTATGGAATTAAAATATTTTATTTATCAATATCTGCGATCCAAGACTATACCTCAAAAATATTGAATTATATTTGTTAGCCGTGCTTATCATGCATAAGAACCTTCATTCCTTCTGAAGATATTTATTCCTTTGTCGTTCTTGTTAAGTAAATAACAATTAGGACATTTTTTAAGTCAAAGCTATTTTATATTTATAAGTTTCATCCATTAATGTCTTATACGAGCTTCCCATACAAAATTCCAAATTTATCTGGTCTTTTTTCCCGAAAATGAAAATGGTTTAACCACAACGTATTTGTTTAGAATTCTTTGTCACGAATAACTGATACCATATTGTTCTATAGGTTGTCGGAGTGCTGAAGATAAAATATCTCTTTAATGTATTTCGTTTTTCCATTAATCATCATTTAATGGAAATCATTTATTATCTTGTAACCTGACGGAGCTTGAGCACACCTTTAAAAGAAATTTATCTGCTCTCAGAGTATTAGATTGAATTTATGCCTCGTTTTTGTCTTGCCTCAAGTAAACCAGCCAAACTATATCTATAAATTTTCCTCGTACCTTCAAACAGAATTCTGTTTAGTCCAAATAGGCGTGTACAATATGTCGATAACATGTAATGTCTACTTACCAAAAAATGTGAAAAGACAAACATTAGGCCTGTTGCATCGTTTCTCGTAAATAAACGTAGTTGCTAAAACATATTTAAAGTTTCATTCCTTTCTGTATTCAAAAGGTTTCCAACCATTTCCCTTAAAAATAATTCCTCGCGTTTCTTTTATGTCCCTAACGCCACGTAATTTTATTATGTTCACACAAAAGTAGAACAAATTTTGTTCAGATTCACGAAGACTTCATATCTGGTTAACATCAGACGAAAAAAAAGGGGGAAGAGGAAAAAGCGAGTCATCCTTCTGCGTTCTAATATTACGTTATAAGCTCCTAGAGAAAATTGGATTACGTGTTTAACACAAGACAGAAAAGAAACGGTGTATTTAATTAAATCTAGTAGGCTCACTCAGTTGAGAAACAGAACGAGGTAAAAAAAATTGAGAAATTTTTTTCCACGTCTAAAATATCATTCCTTAATTATTCTTCACATAATCAAATTCAATCGTGATGCGTCGTATGCGTGGGAAAAAAGACCTTCACTAAATATGGGAATCAGCAGTCAACAATCACCAACTGTTGCTGCTGTATTCCAGGCTCATATAGTAATTATGTTGTTTAAAACTTGTCCTTGACGTGTAATTTTAATCAAGGGCCTTATTCCCAACGTTCATGACGTATTTTTGCATTTTACTGAATAATTTTCCGACTTATAAACAAATATTCACTTCCTATTACGCAATGAATCTTTTATGAGTAAATTTTCTTTTATAAATTTTCATTTTCAACGCAATTTGTCCAGAAAATAATTAAGAAATTATTTATTTCCTTTGCATCAATTTATATATAAAACAAATAAGTTAACGAATAAGTAATAAAAATATTAATTCTATTTACATGTTCAATTCAGTACGTTACGAGTAGTTACTGCAAAAAAAATCACGGAAATCGTACTAAGAATCTTATGATTTAAGTGCAAAATTCCTGAATGTTGAATGTGCTGCAGGTACCATATCCCATTAGAGAAAGATTTTCGTAATATAAAATTATAAATTCATCTACCTGAAATAATATACTAAACATTGTTCTACATTATTTATTAGAAATGATTCTATAAATAATACACCTCAAATCATTCTGAGCTCCTTATAGAATAGTCACATCAAGGCACTATAAGAAACAATAAAGGCAGCTGCAAGTAGTTTACAGCATGTTTGAGGTCATAAACCTGAAGTAGTGAGAACAATTACATTAGAACGATAATAAATTTGTATTTATTAAAGTCATTTGTAATCTAAACAATTTTTGATAAAATTTAAGTTATATAATCGCAAAATTCCAGCAGATAATGATTGAAGAATGAATGTATTGAATGCATTAAATAGTTAAAATACAAATTAAGGTTGTAAATCAAAATATGAGTGATTGGAATGTTTTCCATTTTCAATCCATACCAAAATTATTATAAAAAAAGATCCTGTTTGCGAAGCAATAGAAATAATGTTTGTTTAAATTCTTATTTTTTATTAAAAAGTTTTATATGATTTTTTCTTTGTATTGGCAACACTGTCTAACTCATACTCCGTCATAAAATACCTTTTTATTTAATAATTTCCTGACAATATTCCTTGAAATAGTTATGTTGACGCACTTGAACACAAGTATTATTAAATTAATTCTGTGAACATTGTAGCAATACAATACGGTTTTGGGACATAAATATTGTTGCGCAAATTTGTTTGATTTTAACAAAGTCGAAACCATAGAAATTCCGATCTGTTATTATTTACCGTCTCAAATTAGGCGATGACATAGTCCTGATTCGCGTCAGTTTGGTTTTGATTCACTCCAGTTTATTCTGTTTAATGATATTAGTAAAACGTATATATGTTTCTAAAATGAAAAGTACATACGTTATTGAGCATCGTTACTCTCAAGGAGTTGACGTCTAATAAAGCGACAAAAAAGTAATAAATAAATGATGTTGAAAGAGATCCGAAAACAAAAAAAAATCCCATTAATGTTAGGATAATGAGCCAGAAAGAATAGAATGTGAAAGAGAAAAGAATAAGCTGAATCAGCAAAGTAGATGGTAAAATGTCACAGCTGGCTATTGCATGAAAATCTAACATCAAATTTCTAAAAATCAACAACCATTTTCAATATTTAATGGGGCCGTCTAATTTATGATTGCACTAATAGCAATGTCTTATTTTGGAAAAAGATAATCTCATAAATTTAACAGCGTTGCTTCTACAATTGTCAGACGGACGTCGGTTTCATAAAATTCAAAAAATAATGTTTAGAAATTTATTAAACACCTACACTTGTAATTTTAAAATATAAATATTTATATTGTATATTTTTATGAAGGTTAAAAAGTATGTTGCCAATTCCGCTTCCAGGATTGTAAGAATAAAGACCTTCTTCAAAACTAATGTCATACAGTGTTTCATAAAAGGAATCTCACATCAAAGTCTTTGTGTTTTTGTGCTCAAGCGTTGCAAAATTTAAGTTCCTCAAATACTGTCCTCATCATTTAGATAAGGAAAAAGCACACCTGGCCTCGTGCTAGCTTTTATAGGAGGCTGCTTTTCTGAAACGATAGGGGCTGCAGTAGATGGAGGAAGGGAGAGGAACGACCAAATAAAAGTTTTTTTACGAGTCAACTCTGTGTCCTTCCCCAATCTCCCCTTTTCGGTGTACGAAGGAGGTGGAGTACATTTTTAATAAACAAACATCATATGCGGGATTGTTTTTAATTTGAAATGTTTGTAAAAGGGGAGTAATATATATGCTACAAAGGCCTGACATAGACAAATAAAGATAGGAAGGTGTGCATATTATTCCAAGAAAGGTAAATAAAAGCTGGCTTATTATAACCAGCTCATAATGTTTCATATGAGTATCCTGAAAAACATCACGAAGGGAAGGCTTTCTGTTTGCGTTGTTCTGATACAATCAACGCAATACATTTTCTCTCTTAATCATGGTACATAATCACGAATATTGATTTTTAATGGGCTGATAGAAGCTTCATATTAGTGTCTTCTTTGTCTTATTAACAATGAAAGCATGTTACAGTTGTAAACACCAGGAGGTGAAGGAATGTTGAAACTATACCTTCTTGAAACGTTCGTTTTGGAAATAATATCGGTTAAGACTTGAATTTCCGCAGCGATCTATAGAGAAAGGGAATCAGGACCCGGTCTTATATTTAACTCTTCTTTAGCCTTACATCCTGTCATTCGAACCATCAATTATATGGTCCGGTACGTTTTACTGCCAGTCTCTTAAGGCACTATGATAACTTGGATGTCAATAACACAGTCTCTTAATTTCGTACTTTTAACATCTAGAGTGCCACTAAATCTGATTCTAAATGTTTACACCTCCTTTTTCAACTTTTACGTTACAAAGGAAATTAGTAGTGTCTGTTGAGACACCCGTCAAAGTAACAACTTCCTTCCACAGACAGCGGTCGGCACAGACCGCACCACCATTGCGGCATGTGAGGGGGATACAGAATTTCGTATCACAAGGTGCATTCATTTTTATACGAATTTCGTGAAATTCTTTCATAATGAAAGATGTGCAATTTTTAATTTTATTCAAAATGCTATACACGAAGTTTTATTTTTTACTATTAATGAACGAATGCTAGTTTTAAAAATTAAAAAGGAATAGCTAGCAGGAAAAAAGTGAAGGAATTAAGGAGTGAGGTAAGACAGCCATCATCATGAATGTGACATAATATTTAAAAGTGGAAAATTAATTGAAAGTAGCCGAAAATTGTGAAGAAAAAATTGAAAAGACAATCATTAGTACAGTAAATGTGTTTGATAGTTTTCATTCATCTAAACATGAAGTTACACTATAATGCTATAAAACAATTTAGAGTAATTAAAAATCTATCACTTATAATCAATACTTTACGAAATTACTTCTTCTAATACAACACTAGTATTGTCACAGACATGTTTCGTGTCGTATTTCTAAACTTCTGTTACATTACAGTTTTATTGAAAATCATAAACAAAATCAAAATTCCTCAAAAATATCAAAATATAATAATATTCATAGCAAATCGGTGGCAAATGCACATAAAAATATAGCTTTCTGTTGTTCGTGGCCAGGAAATGAAAACGTTGGGTTTAACAACGTTTGTTTGTCATGAAGGGAATAAACTGCCCAATACTCAACTGTTCTTGTTTTAAATTGAATTAAAATTCCCTTTAATTTTTTATAATAAATTGCATGATCTATTTTAGTTTATTACAGTGTTTTTTAAAATTTAGAGTGGATCTAAAAGTTTCTGTGGTGGTGTGATGAAACAACGTGAGAACGAGACAAGTTAAAAAAGATAGTGATTCAGTTAGGTGTATCAGATATGCAAAATAAATTCAATAATTCACGTATAACTTCATTTTAAATTTATAATGCATTTTTGAAAGTAGGCGACACCTGCACAGGACTTACAATGTTTTTTTACACAGCTTTCTCGGACATTGTCCTGTTCCACCATTCTGTAACCTACTGGGTTTCAAGTAAAAACATGAAACTATTTCTTCTGACACTGTTAAAAATTGCTTGAATATAGTGAAGCACATGAAAAAATTAATAATAATATTTTTAAAAATATATGTAACAAGGGATCCAAAAATATGTATTTTAAAGTAGGAACTTTCTTATAATTAGAGTTGCTATTCATTTTGTATAGAACGCTTGCACGAAACCCCAAAACGATCTGGTATAGAGGATATGTTCACCAAAGTATTGAACGTTGTAAATAGTCCACAGACGCTCAAGTTCTTGGAGAACTCTCGTCGGAGAAGGAGACAGAGGGAGCGAGACAGGCGTGGGGTGGAAAACAATGCAGCCAGGACAAGTACAGAAAAATCTTTTTCCCGAAGAATATTAGAAAAGTTCCTCGCTCGCTGAGCCAGAAGGGAGGTTGAGGGTATTTGTATTCAACTATAGGAGAATTGACGCTCATAAAGTTTTGGGGGTTACACATGAAACTCTATCGGTTTCTCCATTCAAACAACGGGACATCTGTGTCCTCGTCTCGTCCCTCCAAGCCTCAGATGTTCAGATCTCTAACATTTAATTTAGGTGCTCCACCTTTTCTTTCAATATGTGTCGACCGTAAATCCTTCAGCACATGGGTAACGATGAATTGATAGTTAAAGAATAAGGCATATAATAAGGCGTATAATAACGTGTATATTATCAAAACTCTTATGCACTTTAAAAGGTCATTTCCTATGGACCTACAACCCATATAATTATACGATGCGCTGAACTTGTGCTGAATTTTTCCCTTTACAAAAACCGTAACATTTTTTACTCACATTTTAACAATAATGGTCTTTCATATTAATAGCACACATAATTTTGAGTATTAGTTAAATATCGTAAAATATATTCATCCATTAATAAGATTGTGTCTCTAATATAATCAGAATCAATTTTATTAAACAAGTTTATTCAATTCCCTATAAAAACAATTAATTATTTTTATAAATGTAAACTTATTTTAAGTTATCATTACTAAAATTAAAAATTAACTTCAAGCAGTTCCAATGTTCCACCTCTCAATTTGTTCCAATATTTCTCTTCCGTGATCTTAGGGGACTTTTATTTATTTTTCTCAATTTTATAGCGCGTTTCCCTTGTAACAGTTTACGAAAAATATGCCAAATGATGTGTTAGAAATAGTGGCTTCGATTCTAAAGATCTATTATCGGGCACCTCGATCCTTTAATCTATAAAATTTTATCAGTAAATAACCGAAATATTTCTGATCCCGACAGACTTACCATACGGCTTATTTGTTTTTAAAGAATTATTTTGAGGATTTCTCAGTAACCTTTCCTTCTTAGTAAACAGAACGCATAAATATTAAATAGACGCAAAGCCAGTACCGAAAATCCTTCCGCGTAGCAAAATGTTTCTCGGAACAATGAGAAATGGAAATTTTTGTGTACCGTTCTTTGTCCCTTACGTAATTATTATTGTTTTCCGAAAGCCTCTGGAGCAAGAACTTTTCAGCCTCCAGTTTTTGTGCGTGTGTTGAGAGCCTGCATATATTTTTTTTGTAGAGCAACATGCGTGCGTTGTGCATATTTGATTTTTTTTCGACACATAGAGGCGAGGGTGTGTGGATACGACATACTCACACAGCGAGGCACCTAAAAATGTCCGATAATTACAGAGAGCGAGGGACTGGCTCGGTTTATGTTCGTGCGATGTTGTTATTATTTGTTTAATGTTTCCCGCGTCACACGAACGCGTAAGAGGGTCCAAATAATAAACGAAAAATACTTTTTTTTTTAAATATATACCTCAGATCACAAAAGCTGTTCAAAGCACAAAGGAGGATACTCTGGTTTCGATCAAGTGTGTCGCGTTAGAAACCTTACTAGTTGTTTCGTATTTCGAATATCTCATTTTTATAATTTCATAAAATTTTGAAAATATATATTATTAACTGTAAATCGTAGCACTAAAATAGATATTCACGGAAACAAATCTATTTGAAAATAAACATTATAAGACACAGAACCTGTAGAGTGCTTTCAACTGAAAGTTTCTTAACTTTGTTAACCATATTTTTCTATTTCCTTTCCGAGTACAGTAAGAAAATGTCGAGGAATTTGTTTAGCGTTACACTTCTAATAAAATCAGTGTTACCAATTTCATTGGTCTTGCGTGTTATAAAACACTAAAATTACATATTAAATTATGATACAAAACAGACCATTCCAAATATTTATAATATACTTTGCATTTAATTATGGTTAAAATTCATAATAGTTTAACAATAAATAAAAATTTATTAAAAAGAAAATTAAAACGAATATGACCCCTTTTTTGTAAAATTTACATATCTATAGCTACTATTGCGAAAATTATTAAATATTATTTATACCAAATTTTGATATTTTAAAGCTGATCTAAGGTATTATGTCAATTAATAATCAGTCATATTAAATCTTATATTTCTTTAATAATAATAACTCATAGTTTATGCTACTTCACAATTTGTGGGCGAAAGATGATGTTGCGAAAATTATCAAAATTAATAAATACAAAATTTTAATGAACTTTTAAATTTTTCTACTGATTTAAAACCCAAAGGGATTAATTTTAATGGTTTTAGAATAAATATTAAATTTTATTATTTATATTAACTTATAATAAATTTATATTTAGACCATAGGGTTTAAGTAATAAAGTTCAGAATATAAAGTAGAACAGAGATAGGTTTCTGTCTATTCACTACGCAATAAAATCCTAGTAACAAAAATATAATTGATATTTAATATAGTTTTTTCTGGAACCTTATGTTAATATTTAAGTTATCTTAAAAATAGACGTCACCCAATTTCCATCAATTAAGATTAATATATCCACCAATAGAAAAGAAATCTCACTTGTTAGTTCTGAATTTTGATCGTTTTTACGAACACATATTTTGTAAGTCATAACAATTCAATCTATGATGAAGTTTGAGGTGCCAACGTTTTGAGTACCAATAAAAATATGTAAATCGTTGTAAAAGCGTATGAAATGCTTTTGTAGTTATGTATGATTCTCAATGCTGTGATATTTTGACCAACATTTTTCGTTTTCTTAACTTAACGTTTCCAAACTTTGAAAAAATCCACTCGACAGATAACAGGATGTGGCTGTGTGGAAATAATACCATAATAAACAACAAAGTCTTCTTGTTTCAGGATGACATTTGCAGAGTTAAGGTCGCGTTCGGTTACAAAGGTACACTTGCATAAAATCTGATTTAACTAATAAATTAGGGTCCCGTCAGGTATTATAAAACGTGGCTAAATTTTAGACTGTTATTAGCTATTATCACACTTTATTACATAGATAGAACGGTGGAGGAGTAGTTACCGAAGCTTTTCAAAGCTATAAAGATATCGGTCTATGTTCGGACTTCTTTCTGGAATCATGGCTACGTTCCTGCGATGTAGATACTCTGTTTATAATTTATAAAACTTACTCTTGAAAACCATTCTAGCATCTTTGATTCCGTTCAGGTTTGGACTATTTAGTAAAAGAACATCATGTACCGAATTTACTTTACTTCGATCGCTGAAGAAGGGACTACGATGGATATTTTGCTAACTCCAACTCCCTTTCCGTTTTATCAGTTCCTATCCTTGGCTAATATCTCAAATTTCAACATCAATCTTATTTTGGTTTTCTCAAGTTTTAACAGAGAATAACATTTCAGCCCGAACGAGTTTCAGTAAATTCATAATACGGCGTATTGGATAGCAGGTCGTAAGTCTTGAAACTATGATAATACTATCTGTTGTTGTTTATATTTCACTAAAACAACATTTTCAATACTAATATTTACTACATTGCTTCTTCATACCTTCAGCATAAGACGATGTAGCAACAGCCATAAAAAAGTGATTTCTTATTCATCCCAAGTGAGTTAACTATTTTTTCTGATTTGTGGGCAGGGAATGTTACTTCTAGTTACAACTCTGTTTTACTCCGAGAAATTTACATGAACGCACCGTCGTAAGGAGCGTCAGTTTATTGTCAATTGTTCGTACTGCTTATTTGTTAAAGGTATCGCTGCAATTTGAATTCTTAATAATGTGTAAAGGTCATCAAATATTATATAGTTTCGTACTATGGCATTTTATTTAAGCTTTAATAATCTGAAATGAGTTTCAGTTTCGCAAGGTTTTCAGCATAAAATTTGAGACACATTAAATTTTAGTCATGTTTATGTCATGCGATACTTTGCTATAAAGCGTACCGTAAGATTCAGGAACAATCAAGTTCTAAATAACATTCTAAACAAAATCACTGCATCCTGCGATATTCGACTCCTTGATAATCGTGAATTTCTGAGAATCGAGAGTTTCCCTCGTAACTCGACAATGTATGCCCAAGTTTTGGGAGAAATTCTGTCTCACTCTCTCTCTCGTTTCCTATGCTGTGTAAAATAGATGCGTAGGCCGTGCGTTTGTATCGGAACTGCGGTTTAGAGTTGGAGATGTGAGGTTTATTGTGCTCGCTAGCCACCTGTTAGCCAAACTGTGCCACAAATCAGGCCTTCCCGATGCCAGACGCATTCCTCAGGCCGAGAAGTACGATCATTCTGTGGTGTGGTCTCTCCATCTCTCGCTTTCCCTCCCTCGGCCTCCTCCGGAATAACAATGCGGATAAACATAAAACAGAAGATTTATAGGAGCAGACGATGAATAAAATAGTGCGGCTGCTTAACAATACACCAAAAACCCAATACTGATCCGTATGTCAACCATACAATATATTTTAATTTTCCTCACACTATTAATTATTTAGTTATTTTGTATAGTTTATTAAACGCACATTTCTTCATCTGTCTCCATTTTCATCCTCAATTACTATGCAGCGGAAGAAATGCGATGCGACCATCTCAAATGTATATTTTCTACTACATATTTTAACTTTTTATTTATTACTATTAGGGTTTTATTAACTATAAGTTTTATTATAAAAAATTTAAAGTTTTCTATCATTGCTGAGACAAACGGAATTGAGGAGTCATATTTAGATGAAGCTAGAGTAACAGAAGGGTAGAGAGAATAGAAAAAAAATAGTGACGCTGTTAACAAAACCAGCAACGCAAGGCTCACGTTTTTATTTACTACCTGCTATGCCCGCAACTTCGTTCACGCGGAAGTAGCTCTTTTTAATTTTCCCTAAAAACGAAACAACAGGTACAGAATTTTGGTAACGTTGAATTCAATAAATATATAAAAAGTACAGTATCATTTATTTATGATCACTTCAGGGGAAACCTTATAACAGGTCTCGTTTCACACATTTCTGAGTCAATTCGGCACAAGTTTCCAGACATACAGAAACTTCAATTAAGAATTTATTTTATTTGCTTTTAAATATCAGAAATTACTTTATATTAAAATTTGCCTTACCCGACAAATAAAACCAATTTTACATGTAAATCGTATCGACGATCCAAAGAAGTATATTATTTCTCAGGGACAATAGGACAATTACGGAGCGGATCCTGCTGCAACAATAAATGTGAGAATGCTCGCCGTCCCGATCTCTCTCTTGCTGCCAAAATTACGCTTATGATAACACAGTAAGTCCGACGAATAGAATAGAAACGCCTCATAGGACTTATAACTCACAGCTGGCTTTCACGCAAGCTTTCGTGTGGCAATTCAATGGATTTATAAATATTTACATTAATATCTTCTGAATTCTGTCAGATATCGAAATGAAACATATACGAAATCGTAAGTTAAAATTCCTATTTCATTTAAATACGTTAATCCGTTACGGAACATAAACAGATTAAGACCCCGCATCTGCCTTTTAGAGATTTGGATGCGCGTATGCTAAGAAACCTTCCCCGTAGAATGTTTTATATTTATATTATATTAATATCTTCTGCAATATATCGAAATGATACACGCACAAATATGAAAGTAAAATTTCCTGTTTCTTCAACGTTAAAATTTTTATTGAAATCCATTTATCCGTTTCGGAACCTTTTCAAGACAAACTTACAGACAGATAGATTAATTTTATTTGTTTGTATAGATTATTGTTAAAAATGGAACCATTTGAAAGTTAAGAAACTCATTCAATTCCTGGTATTAATTAATTCTTTTCCGATGGAGGACCGTAATCTCTCCCTGTCCATATTTTGTTATTCTCACACACGGTAAACTAAATATGAACCTAAAAATCAATACAAACTCCAACAGTTAAATTATTTACGTTACAGCATAAGAATATTAAATATCTTAACACAAGTTTTTAGCTCTTGTAATGAAGTTTCAAATTTAAATGATGAATCGTTTCATGGTTTGTCACTGAAATATGAATTAATATGTTTATAATACGTTTATTACTACAAGTACGGAATCTTTCGAATTGTTTTCATTTTAAAATCAATTTAGAAAAGAATTGCGGAACCTCATATAATCTTTTAAAAAATTATTGTTTTTGATCTCTGTGTAGAATACTGTCATTCCTTCAAACATTTCGCTACCTGACAATTTTCCATAAACACATCTATATCTGAATATTTCAAAAAAATAGTCATACTAAAATCTACAACAAGGATTATGCAATAACAAAAATGTTACTTGAACACTAAAACTTTTTCAGTCATATATCATTAATACACTTAAAATAGATAGATAGTTACATGAAGGTAGTTAGATAATTGTAGTTGCATAAAAGTAGGTAGATGAAGGTAGTTAAATGGACGTAGTTATTTTAAGGTATTTATATGGAATTTTAACAGTTAGAACTGAATTTAAATACAGCTTTTACGCTGTTAATACTTTTTAGAGTGTGAAATTGGTGATTATGATTTATAAACCTAAACTTCTGAATCTGTATCGTAGTACTAAAATAATATAAACATAACCATATAATAATAAATATAGTATGTCACGTACTTCCTTGTCAATTTGTTTCCACCGATTATTTAAAAATTAATTTATAAAAACTGAAATGCATTTTTGGTAATGAAATGCGGTTTAAAATTTTGTACTGAATAAACTACATTCAAGTGATTTACGGGAATTCTTAACCATTAACAAGGTTGTCTAAATTACGCAGAAGATCCGCAGAGATAATTGTGGGGAGATATGCATTGCAACTCAAAGAGACATTATTTAAAACGTCCTTGGCAGGCGAAGTGCGAATTAATTTTTTATTTGCGAATCGGAGCTTTGAAGCGAAGGTTTTCCATGCATCCCTTTCGTTGTTGTCGTCGTCGTCGTCGTTATATGTCCTATGAATAATTGTTCAGCCTTAGCTCTTGCCAATTTGTAGAGTTCACCTCTATCTCCCACTCTCTTTTCCGTGCAGTTCTCTTCCCTGGGAGACTTGTCTTTGTTAACGCCTATCCTCCACAACACCGTCGTCGCTACTAACAAAGGTGCTGCGTGCTCGCATCTTTTAATGACGAGTGAGGAACAAACTCACAGGCAGAAACCTTGCAGGTAAACAAGGGAACGAGAAATATTTTCCCTGTATCGTAGTCTTCTCTCTTCTGGGCGTGCCATAAAACAAGTTAATACGCACGAATTGCCTCAAAGTAATACTTTTTTTTTCACTTACCAAAAAATGTCCTTTGTACATAAATATATTGTACTTTGTACTAATAAGCGAACATGTTTATCCACTACTGAAAATTTCACAGTTCGATAAGTAGATTTTGTACCATAAAAATAACTTTAAAAATAAATAAAAATGACTAAAAAGTAAAATATATACGTTTTTCTCGAATATATGATTAAATTTATAAAAGTGAATAATGCATACACCGCGAAGAAGTGCGAAAACCAAAACAGTCAGAACAAGAAAACATATTACCTGAGCAAAATTTAAAGTATAAAAAAATATAAATTAATAGGCAGTGTATCTTGAGGTAATTAAGATGTTCGCCGAGTATGATAAAACGATTATTCAATTCGTCACAATTTTACACACGGAATATCTCGGATCATTCAGAAGAATACTTGCACATTTTGATAAATTTGATGCCTGAGTTATTTAATTTTTGAACAAGAGTGATAAATATATTAATCCAGAGTAATTTTCACTGTGAATTGAAGAAATGGATCTTTGTTCCCAGTTATGAGCGAACGATAGAAAAAAATGGCATGACATTCTCAGGCAGGCCAATACTCGAGCAGGGCTGTAGATCCAATGATGAATTAATGAACGTATTAATCATGAAAAATAAATTATAACACAAAATTTTACAAATTTTTAAAGGTCTTCCGAGGTTGCTCTACAAATGAGAGATTGATAAATTATACTTCAAAATTTATTGACTGTCGTAGTATAAAATTGTGGTTACAATTAGATGCTTCTCAGTTGTGTAACTTGATACTATTTTTGTCCTAAGTACACTTTGAAAAACGATTTTTTCATGTTTGACACGTTATCACTATTTCTCCACAGGAAAAAAACGCTGAAAAAAGTAAAAATATGTAACGAAACGTTGTGTCATTTCGATTGTATTAAAAATTATGTCTAAAATTTTATTTAGTTTTTACATAAATCACAGGTAAAATCAAACCTTTATGGCTGTAACAATTAACGTTTCCAGTAGGTTTCTATAGACAATGTGAACCAACAAACCTAGTTTAAAAATGTCACCCGTACCATACTTAATTAGTGCGTGATTAATATATGTTATTTAGTCACGAAACGTACGTCCAAATGTTTTTTTTATTTATTTTATCGAACCCGTAACATGTAATTTCATAGGATTCCTTAAAGAGCTTTCTGAGGCTTGGACATATTAATCCATTGTTTTCTTTTAATTAATCGACACGGTTCTGGTATCCGGTGATTTATGTGTTGAGATAAAATGAGGGTCCACCTGTTTTAAGCTTGACTGTAATATATATACGTATCTTCTTTGCTGCACAATTTACCTCATCGTCGCCCCCGAGTCACGCAAGTGCGACAGGTAGCGCTGTTCCCCTGTAATTTTAGCTCTGCCGCGGAACGCCGAATCTTCCTGCCTCTTTTATTTATCCACGGGGCTTTCCCCACTTAATTCCGACGAACGGCGCTGGTTGTTTTACTAGCCGTGTTTTGTCTGCTCCGGAACAATGAGGGATGGGGGATGAGGCGGGTGGGTTGTTGTGTTTGTTGTATGTGAACGCTACGGCAACTGGCCCCGGTTATTTAGTGCACACAATTAGAAGGCGCTGCTTCCTACGGCTGGAGATAGCGAGCGTTACCCCCGCCAAGTTAAGTGATTTCTCCCAGGGAGGAGGTGGTGTGGGAGAGCCACGCCACGCAACTGCACGCTTAAACCATTTTCAGCCCTTTAAACGCTTTTGTGGGGGAGAAGATTGGGGGTGGGAGAGGAAAGAGACCTCCGTCATGGAGTAATGGATTTCCGGTTCTGGCCGCGAGCTTGGTTTCCGCCCGCTCGCACGAAGAAGGGTGTGTGTGGGGCCAATAACGCGGTTGGATGTAGCTATTTCGTTTAAAGGGCGAAAGGAACCTGCATGGAGGAGGAGGAGGCAATTTATATCCGTTTAGAACTACCTTTACATCGGTGTAGGTGATCTGGACTCCTATTTTTACTTGGCTCTTCATCAGAATTATTTAAGGAGGAGGCCACGTATTTAAAATTAATTAACAAATAAGTAGAATATTGCCACATCTCAAGACCTGCAGTGATGGCAGAGGACTGCAGACACGTAGACTCGGGTTTGAGTCCCAGCCGACGCAACCATTTTTATTTGTTTAATTTATTTACATTGTTTGCCTTTAGTTTCTAGTATTTTCTGTTTCTAGAATATTCCATGTATGTATAAATAGGACTGGATTCCAAATCGGAGTCAGTCTTAAGCAGTACGAGATTTATACAGTACTTCGCCGTTGATTAAACGCCTAAAACCTCTACGTGTGTGTGTTATTGAATCTCACGATCCCTAAGAAACGTGACAATATTCTCTGGGTTGATAATCGTACCTTGATTGTCATATCTTAATTACTTTACATACCATCATGTTTAAACTCAATGCTTTCCGGATCTAAAACAAACACATTTATGATGATAACTATGAAAATGGTTTTATCTTCCAACCTTTTTCTATATAGATAAGAAAATGTGCAAGAAAATAACCTAATAAATTGTAATCTAAGAACCGTTGAAGTGTTGTTCCTGGCTAAAAATTGAGTAAAAACAAAATAAAACTGACGTTAAAATTTAAAATATTAGCCAAGAACAGGAATTGATCAGACTGAACAGATTGATCCGACTCATGAAAATATCCATTGTCGTCTCTTGATTGTCATATCTTAATTACTTTACATACCATCATGTTTAAACTCAATGCTTTGCGGATCTAAAACAAACACATTTATGATGATAACTATGAAAATGGTTTTATCCATTGTCGTCTCTTCTTCAGCGGACGCGGTAAGGAGAATTCAGGAAAGATAATAACAAATACTCGGTACTGTGTTTCTTTTACGAAGCTTAGTCCAAACCGGAACGGAATCAAAGACGCTGGAATGGTTATGAAGAGTAAGTTTAATAAATTAGAAACAGAGTACTAAGCTGAAGAGTGCCCAGTAGCGTATCCATATTTCCATAACGAAGTCTGAATTTGGACTCACTAAAGCTTTGAAAAACTTTTCTGGCTACCCCTAGCCATTCTGTCAATGTAATTAAGTGGGAAAATAACTAATCACAACCTAAAATTTAGTCATGTGTGGGCCACTACTTGACTAGTTAAATCCTATTTTATGCAAGTGTATCGTTGTAAGTGAACGCGACCTTAATTCTGCAAATGCCATTCTGAAATTGCGTTACTTCACATTCCTGCTATCTGTCTACCGACGTTTAACCAATTTATAAGTTAAAACCTATATATTACCAGGGAACCTAAATTTTGAATTCGGTCTCGGTACCATAATTTATTAAAGACGATTACTTTTCTCGGTTTTTCTAAATTGGTGAAAGCTATAAACTAAAAATATATTAAATGTAACTGAATCAAAAAATATGTTTCCATTAACTGGAAACGCATTTCTTTCATTAAAATGAAATTGCTAACTTTGTTTATAACTCATGCAGAACCCATTACTTTTAATAAGTAATTTAGCCCATAAATTTGCTTTAATTGAACTCAATAAAATTAATCTTCAAATAATAACAGACGTAATAAATATATTTCGTTTTATACTTACTTATAGGCAATATCTTCAAACTTTTGCCGCTGATATTTACATACATATATACTTATAACTCAATATATTTTGCTTCATTTAACATTATTTGGTATTATTTCCCCGTTAAATGCGGTTATTCTCATTCTAATATTATGCTGACCCAACCTGTACACGTTGAGTCGTACATTTGCATTGTGGGCAACCCCGTGATGTACGAATACTAAATTCTTGGCTTCATGGAAGAAAGAAGCACGACTTTCAACAAAAGTTCATCAAACAATCAGAATTTTCTGTGGAATATTCAAAGTTAAAATTTACTTAGGATATTCCGAACACTTGTGTCAATGAGCGCCGCAATGTTATTTCGTTTCCCCAAAACAATTCTTCTCAGATGAGCATAATCTTTTTCTTACCTTATTTAGTAGCTACATGCTATTATTTTTAGTCTTCATGAACTTAATTTTGTACTAACGTCTAAATTACTCATAACAACATGCGATAAAGTGATATATAATCAGACGTTTACTATTAGGTATTGATTGCATTATTTGAAAATTTTGTGCCAAACGAGTTAACAGTTTCTTTGTGTTTAAAGTTAAAGTAAAATATGCTTAGAATATCATAAAAAATTCACTAATTATCTAAAATATAAGGAAAATATGTTTCATTTAATTATTTAAATATACCATATTAGAGCAAAATAGATGCTATATTTTCTCGCATCTTTTTTCTATTAGTAATTTTGTTTCCTTACACCGTTTTAATTCAATTATATTTTATATAAGTACAGTTGATTCTAACGGTAAACTTTAAAAGTCCGTGCTGCTGCGACAATTACAAACAAAAAACCTTTGAAACAAATACAATTAAAAATTACACCACTACAATTTTAATAGATAATTTTATCATTCCGTATTGATTGTACATAATTTAATGCTGTTTCTACACACGTAACATAATTATAAATCGTGACTGTTAGATATATAATTTTTTTAAGTTAAAACAAAAATTTAATCCCTCTACATTGTACTCAGAACGAAATTGAAGTTGCTTTCAAATAAATCGTATCTTCTGTTTATTTATCTATGTTCTTTAATATATTCATTTATACTGCTTTTTACTGAAAACGACGCGACTAAAATATTTCTCAAGGATTTTTTCTGTTGTTTACTTCACTACTTAGTTGCGTAGGCTTTCTAGACCCCTTGAAATGTCCTGGTTACTAAACGAACCGTCGCAGAGCTTCAAACAGTTTAAACATTGTTTGGCTGTCTAACCGTAAAATTAATTTCACCGTGAACTCCCGTACTTTCTATCTTTAGTTCGATCGATTTTGGAAAGAGGAAGGGGCTAAAACAAAAAGACCATTAAGAGAGGTTCTCTTCCCCTCCCCTCCCCGCCACCTCCTCGTCCTGCCCATTCCAACAGAACTGCATTAGCGTAGCACTGCCAAGCGGAATGACAAATTAGAAACACACAGGCCTCGGAGGAACGGAGTGGAATGTAATGGGTTATTGGGTCATGACCTTATAGATCCATCTCGCATTGCACACACAGAGATATCAATGCTGCTGCTTGATGTAAAGGCAATCAAAGCTAAATTATTTTCCCAGAGTGAACATTACATTATTTAAATTCTGTAATAATAATATATATTAAATAGAGTATTTGTGCTAATAATCATCTCATCTATTTGAGATTAATTCTTGTTGAAGTTCTTTCATCATTTAATAGTAATATTACGTATGTTATAAAGAAGATATTTCTGATTCTATTATTTTAATATCAGGTTTATAGTTCTATCAACAAGGTTATTTATTAGTTTTGTGGTGAATCATGACCTCTACATTGAAGCGGTAAAGAAAAAATAATTTAGTTTTTGGTATTCGCGTACAGCAGGACGAAAAGCGAGGATGGTTTTGGTCAAGGCCGAGTAGGCGGGAAACGTCGCCGTTTACAACATTATTTATTGCCTGGAGTGTATTGTATTTGGACAGTTGGTCCCGGGAGCTGTCCTGAGAAAGGCGGGGTGAGAGAGCAGTGGCTGAAGAAGCAACATGCGTAAAAGTTAAATTCGGCATGTTTCCGAGAAAGAAGATTCATTTGATGGGAGTGCGGAAAACAAAAAGATAACATTTGATGGAGATTTAATCTGAAGAAGAGGCGCTAGAGGATCTAGAAGACGTGATCCAGCAAAGGAACCTCCGGCCACCGCAAACCAAGAACGACGTCACCACGCAGAACATCTGGTAACGGCATTTCTACCCGGTTTTTCCAATAAAACCATTCTCGTTGATTCGCGATTGTTTTTGTTTCAATTATATCGTTAGTCTCCCGCGTTCCCGGGAGCAGCCGTTTAGAAGCTGCATAGATTCTTTTTGCTTTACCGACTGAGCCAATTTGATAATACATTTTACTCGTAAATTAATATTTTTACTAAAACTTAATTTGAGTTATATTTCTTTTGGAAATTTTATATTGTAATACTACGATTTAGATTTTTATTATCATCATAATTAAATGCAATATATTATAATTAAATATACTCTTTTTATTATTTAACAATTCCTTGTTATAATAATATATTTTCGGTGTAAACAAAGAGTAAACACCACAGTTTGGATGACTTGTTAGGCAGAAATAAAGAACGATAAGAAGAAATTTAATTACTTAAATAATTGAGTTCATCTTATAAACTTATAAAAAGATTTTTTCTATCCAACTTGTGGTATGCTCTACTCAGCATTATCCGCATTCGTCCACAGATGTCCTATTCTGTGATAACCAGTATACAGTATCCCGATTGAAGTTGTTTGACCGTTTGGATAGTTTTTCCGCCTCACATATTTCTAGTGTTTTATTTGAACATTACATTTGTTATAATACCACGTTCTATAAGTTGGATAGGCTTATATATGTTTGCTATGGTTGTTATGATGCAGACGGACCGCCAGATCTCGCCAAATTCTCATGTAATTATGCTGAGTGTATATAGTCCGTTTTTTATTGTTCCTGAATGTCGAGATTACGCATTTTTCATGAAGAATACCTAATCTTGAAACATCGTTCCATGTATTACGTAAAATAATTAAACAAATGCAATGAATTATTGATCATTACGCGTTATCCATCTTTCAATTTCAGTAAAAATTAAGTAAAAAACGAAAATTACTTTAACTAAATATATGAAACAATGTTATTAAGTTGAATAACATGTAGTCGTAGTAGAAGATATATTGTAACACTAATTTTTAATATAAATGTGCAGTGTTTTGAAGAATCGATACGCAGACCACGTGTCACTCAAAATTCAGAATTTGTCATTCAATATGACAGTCCTTAGTCAACCCGGTAGGCCAAGGCCCTCAATGGGTTATGGAGCCAAGTAAGAAGAGTCTGCGTACTTTCTAGTTCAGTACATAGTTGCACAACAGAATTGAATGGTGTTAAATCAGAAGCATGCTATTAAAATTCTAATTACACCAGCTGCTTCGGTTTTCAGATTCCGAAAACAGCGAACATCAGATACAAAAACTGAATATTTGTTTCTTAAAAGTGGCTGATTCCAATCTCCGGAATACCCATTACAATACTAGTTGTCTTTTTAATAAATTTTGGAATTTCGAGAGGTTCTTTCATACTAAATTTATTCTATTATTTTACATTTACTTATTTAATATTAATTTTATATTAGTTTTTCAAAAGTCTGATTTTACAAAAATATTCACGTATTTTATTGCACACATTTGTTATTAAATAAAAATGAATTCAAGGAAACCTTACGTTTTATTGTCATCCCGTTTTGGTCATATAATAATTACTCTATATTTATGTTTCATTAATTTATGTCCATTTAGCATATAAAATAATTTCAACTTTTCTGTGTACGTCATCCAGTGGGGATTCGATGATGGCGAAAGGAAAACAAAGGCGTTAAATATACTCATATTTTAATTTTACTTCGCACATATAATATCGGTTGTTTAGTTGTGTTAGTCATTCTGTAAAATTCTTGATCAAATGGAGTTGATTCTGTCATAGGTAACTTGTCCTCAGGTTCCAAATCTGTGGCGCATTGATAACATTAACAATAATTAAATTATGGTATTTCAGGGAGCGAAGGGAAATTTTTAATTTAATTTCTTGACGATAATTCCTTTCGTGATTTAGTCGAGACAGGAGCTGCTTTGAATGATGATATTGAATGTCCACCCTTGTGTGTGTTTACGGTGATGATAAGCGTGCCCGTGGCAGGCAGGAGTTTGTTACCTTCTCCTCCCTTCCCGTCGAAGGTAGTAAGTCTCTTGCCGGCCAGCTCAGCCCTGATAAGAGCATGAAAGGCCGAAGCGTTATCGGGGAAGTCGGAGCCACTGTCCCCGAAAGCCCATTGATCAACCCTCTCAAAAGGGGGCGTCCAGGGCCCTTCAAATTCCATAATCGCCAACGCGTCCTATTCAAAACGGTTATGCATGCTAGGGATGTAGTTTATCACCTCTACTGGTCAACTAAAATATTGAGGAAGAAATACGGGGAATCGAAGAAACATTCCTAACTAAGATAACAGTACAAGGCTGACGAATACTTGATGGACTCACCGTTTGTCAAAAAATACAACTAATGAAATGAAAAAAAAATGCCCAAAAAAGAATGAGAAGAATATACTTCTTGGAAAACCCACCAGAAGTGATCATTTCTGAAGGGCAACTGTCATCAGTAATCTCCGTGTGATGTCAATCACAATATTCACGATAATCAAGGTAAATTTAAGACTGAATTACGCTTATTTTTGCTTAGCCACTCCTTCTATTCAATAAAGGAATTTATAGAAGAATCGGAGAAGAGTAATTTATAATAGTTTATAATACAAAAATTTGTTATAAGTATATTTTTCTTTTATACAATAAAATAATGTAATAAATGTACACCCTGACCCATTCCACATCCTTGAAGCTTAGCTTCTTTACAGGATCTACGGAATATGATTATTATTATTACCAAGTAATTGGGACTACGAGTTATAATTTTGTATTATAAATATTTATTAACTTTTTGATATTGTAATTTCAATGTTTTAAATGATTATTTTCATATTCGTAACAAAAGAAAGTTTAAAAAAAGATTACAGATTCCCCCTTTCATGTTGCAGATGGAAGTGAATAACCATTGTAGTTCAACACAACTGTAATGTACTGTTTTATAAATAAAGTTAAAAAAATAAATTAAATTGGAGAGTGGCCGAATCTTATTCTAGAAAGGATTTCTTCTAGATGCCGTCACGGGCAGGTGGATGGTGAGGAAGTTGTTAACTGTTTTAAGGGTTGAGCTTCATTTTAGGAGCAACCAATTTAGATTTCAGAGATGTGTTGGTTTCGATGGGGCCTGTTTTCATATATCCAAGAATTTGTCGCCGTAATTAGTAAACGAAAATGGTGGAAGATGTGTGGCGGCTGTTACTTACTGGTCGAAGTAGATGATTTCATTTATTCCCTGGTGTGCCAGAGTCCAATACAAAAAAAAGATCATCTTCCCTGTAGACTTTCAGTGATTATCCGGGTTAGTTCTTCGGGGTTGACTTCGTTGGCAATGGTTTTAGAAGCGGGGAGAGAGTCTAAGAGGATTAGGTGGTTCATTTTGGAGGACGAAGAGCAGTGGTCTATAGATTTACCAATGACCGCACTACCGGTAAAAAATTACCAACTTCTTAAAAAACAATTACTTGTTATTAAGAAGCATTATAATTACTTTGTTGTAGCTCAAATTTCACCTTTGCAGTCCTTAAGTGGTTTGGTCGTTCATGACTATGCAGTTAATGGGATCTTAAATAAAGTTAATTAATAAATAATAAATTAAAGGCAGAGAGAAGGAAGAAAAGAGAGATGCTTTACTCAAATGGCCGTAGTGTGGAATAACAGAATAAACGAAAATACAAAAGTAATTAGGGATCATTTTTACGTCTGTAACACTGTGCAGATCTATCTTTCTTTTTCTCACTCGTTATAAGAAACTTTGTGCCTACTGATGTAGTGCATATGATTTTTTAAAAAAGGAATAGTATTGTTTTTGTCTGAAAAAAAAGAAACAAAACAAAAAAACTGGAAATATAATTCACTGTAGTCTATTTTTAGAGATTTCGCAGCACTGATCACTTCACTACACTACACTAAACTTATTTTGAGTCAAAATTTTCTTTCTGTTAGAGGAAGTTCCCCACACTCCTGCAGGCAGATTGTTCCAGTCATTAATTGTCCTATTTAGGAATGAGTATTTTCCAACGTCTGTTTTTTGGTTCCTTGCTTGTAATTTAAACAGGTAATCACCCCATCCCGTTCCGAGTCGATTCTTTCATTCTATCTCGGATTCCCTGTCAAGGTTTTTGACCTGCAAAAGCTCTGTAGAAAATGTGTAGCCTAGCTCTTTCGCTTCTTGCCTGTAGCGTATCCCACCCTAGTCGCTTTACCTTTTCGTTCCCATGCCCAGGTACGAATTTTGCGGCCCTCCTTTGCACCCTTTCTAAGGATTCTATTTGACCTATCCTGTACGGATTAGCGTCACGACAGCTAATTGAGTATCATTTTTGCATGCAGCTCACTCTTGAAGTTCCACCATTCGTAAGGTTAACATGAACACTAACACTTGGTTTTTATTCCTAAAAAACAAGACAAATATCAAAATTAAGTATTCATAACTAAAAAATTGGAATTCCCATTATTTTATGTATGAAAATATCGGATGGTGCAAAGAACCCGCTTTTCGTGGTGAAAATCAAAGACGAACGTAGTAAGATAAACAGCGGTAAGCAGTTGTGTACAGGCAGGAAAGGAAGAACAAGGACGAAGAAACGTGGATCAGAATTGTCTCAGAATTCAGATGTTTGACTGTAAAATATGAATATTCTTTGTGGAGCCTCTTCCGTGTCTGAGTTGTTTACGAGATATTCACGTGCCATGGTCAATCCCATAATTCGACTGTCACGCAACGAGTATCTTAATCACGGTGTCGTACAACCTGATTACACCTCGTATTTAAAGCTTAGATTCATGACAAAGCCCACTGTCTAGAGAGATAGGTATCCGCCGTCCGGGTTAACAAGGTCTCTGTGTACGCACAATTACGTAGACGAGGACGACGTCGTTGTGTCTGTTCTAATATTGATGGTCGGAGACCTCCCTCAGGCAATCGTGGTAGAAGAGAGGCTTCCTCCATCCCGAGGGCGACGTGCTGTGTATTACCAACTTGCACGAATATGTAACAACGCAAATTGCTGCCTAAAAGCAGCAGATGCTCCTCGTCGTAGTCATCGTCATGGCGGTCGTGGTTCAATTCTGACGTAACTAATTAACTACGACGAGTCGAAGTATCAAATGCCTCACCCTCTGTCTGTTCATGGTTGGCTTTGCTTAAGCAAATCAGCCAATGCAGCGAGCTAACTACTTAAGCTCCCGCCACAATCATAGACTTCATCCACATCCGAAGAGGACGTAAAAGGAATACGGCTGCAGGATTAATCAAGGGAGCACATAAAGATTTACAACCACTCTCCGCCGTCAGAGGATTGTCTTCGTTAACTACATTTTCCAGCTCAGCACAACTGAATATTATAGAAATTCGTTGAGTAATCTTTAAATTTCTTCAATGAATATTTTATCGTTCATTAATATTCCATTTTGATGGTCCTTTAAAGAGTAATTGATAATAATTTCGACCAAAGCAATTTTAAGTAAAATTGATACTCTATTCAGTTATTCATTTATATTACCTCGCTATAGTATTTAACTCGACGGTAATCTTTTGATCAACACGTCATTAAACCATAAGATAGGTCGAAACACTTTTGAAAATTTACTTTTCCACGCCCCCTATCATTGAAATGAACACTGAAAATAAAATTTTTTTATAGTGTGAATAAAACCACAGAAAAGTTGTTAATGTATTTATTCTCAGAACGTTTCGGCCATAGCCATTATCAACTGTAATTATAATATATATACAAGATTATTTATAACATGAAGGATATATTTTTACAATTGGCAACACCACATTATTCCATTTTCACATCTATTTACCTGGATTTTCCTCTTAGCGTCTTCTTTGCTTATACTATCATACAACCATTACGCTTGTGGTTGTCTTCCGAACTGAACCACGTGTCATCATCCGAACTTTTACCGGTACCTACTACATTAGTCAGCGCAGCTACTACGCTAGTCAACTTTCTATTATAATAATTTATTAAATCTATTTAATAGTTGCATACAATTGCTGTAATGTGTCCCCACATTACCTATTTCACTCCTTTTGTTTATCACTTGATTTATGTTTTCATATATATATATATATATATATATATATATATATATTCCTTCTATCAAACCACTCTTATATTTAGATTTTTCTTTGGGTAGGATTTCGAAATCTTCCCACTCAGCTACGTACCCTAGTTCTTTCAGATGTTCTGATAATGCTGTATTAGTTTTTGAGCCTAATTTGGCATTACTCTTATGGTGGTATATTCTTTTTTGCATAATCATGCCAGTCATACCTATATAACTTAGATTACAATTTTTACAATTAATCTTATATATACAGTCACTTATGTCTAATTTATTTATCTTGTCCTTCATATTGTCTAAATTGTTATTTATAGGTTTCATTGCTAATTTCACCTCATTGAATTTTTTACTCGGGTAATATGAAATGACGCCAAATGAACTTCGTAATACAATCTGTACACCTTTCACATTTGCACATCTCATTCGTTCAATGTCGAATTAATCGATAAATAACACACTCAGTACGCACGCAATTACTCTACACGGAATATATAGGAAGTCGAAATGTCAAAACAATGCCAAGCTACGACGCAGTGAACTTATGCTTTTATTGATGCGTAATTCCAAATTTTCAGCCTGAACGTTCGTATTATCTGTAAAATTTATGTTTTTTTATTGGATAAATCGAAAAAATATATAAAATTTAAATTTTGGTCAAAAATTGAAAAAATCAAGCTGAATTATAATACATATAGTTTCTGTCTTCGAGTTTCATTGTAATTCATAAGTTTTAACATAATAAAAACGATACACTTTATGTACATAATATAACGCTTGTCAACAGAAACCGGTATTAGAATAATATTACGTTGACCAAGATATTATCGTATATTTCAATACTGTAAAATAAGCATCCGGGCAACGTGGATTATTATGTATTACCTCGTAATTTCCACTTCCTATTACAACAGTTTCATTGCTTAATAGTGATTGTATAAAGAACGACATTTTATTCAGTCGATTTGCTACAACTAAGTAATCCTTTATAATTTCATCAACTGATTTATTAGTGTTCTCAAGCATGTACAGATTACCTTTGCTTCCCATTTTTATTTCAGCACCATTACTTACTACATAAGAAGCATTAGCTGGAATATCTGAAATAGTTATATTAAACCTTTCTTCAAATTTACTATCAAGCGCACCTTCTGATTTATTAACAGTGGGTAGAAAACTAAAGGTAGCACTCTAGAGCCAGATTTAAATCCGATTGAGAAGTTCTGATCAAGCACTCCATAAGAAAGGCTCTACAAACCTTTTGGCCCAATATTAATTCGGCTATTGATTTTGTCTTTCAGTGCTCGGGCAGATAGTAATGAATATATATATAGCATCCTCTATTTTATTGGAAATTTACGTTTGCTGTACTCAATAATTTTATGTTCATATTGCCCATTAATTATATTGACTTATATATTTTCTTTTATGTATTGTAATGTAACGTACTTTTATTTCATTCCACGTAAAAGAAGGATGGTAATAAAGCTCTTTTTTGTGCTCCAGGGTTGCCACATCGACACGCTGAATGGCAACAGCTGTGGTATTCCAACTTCGAGGAGTTCCAGAGACTCACGGAACCAACCTTCGACAACAACACTGTGAGCAACGTGACGGTCCAGCTCGGAGCCAGCGCCTTTCTCCACTGCAGGGTCAGGAACCTGGGCGAAAGGACGGTCAGTACTTACACGAATAATAATAATAAAATATTTCTAATAACATTATAAGAAGCATAACTTGTATTTGGAATGGAAAACTTTAGTTGTTACAGGCAGAAAAATGACGAAGAATTTTCTTTTTTAACGAGGAAAATTGGGACTGCTTGACACACACTGACAGAGGTCCGCATCTGTCAGAAATGTGGGGTTTGCACCTAATAAAGCCCAAAACCCTTTCCGGTCTACTTAAAATTCCGTCCCGGAACCGCGTAAGCATTACTTCGGGGCGGTGTCGTTTCTAGGCCTTGGTTTTTCTTCCTGTTTTCTTATTATTGTAGAGTGTCTTCTTCGCCCTTCTTTGCCCTCAGAATATTTTCTATATATTCAAGTTTGACTATGTTTTGTTTTGTAAGTTGTCCGACTGCTCTTTCTATCATCTCTCTTTCTGCCATCCATCCTTCGCACACAAAGAAATTGTGCTTGGCGTCATCGTCACTGTTGAAATAAGTGGATATTGGAGAGTTCACTTTCCCTATTCTGTGAAGGTATTTCCTATAGTATCAATGGCCGCTCAAGAATTGGGTCAAATAAAAATTGGCATCGCCGTGTCGTCGGAGCTCAGAGAGTTTGTCGCTCTAACAAGTTCTTCTTCCGCGAAAAGCGGCGTGTCATCTTTGACGTCTGCTGCGCTGATATCTTCTCTTACTGGATGTGAAGGGAAAAGTGTGTCAAAAAATTCCACTCATCTTATTTGCGTCCAATGTACAGCTTTGGAGTTCTCTTAGTTTTTTGGTTACGAAGAATGGCATGTATTGCAGAAGTTGTTCTGTAGCCCCAGAGGTAGAACTATCTCTGCTTTTATGAACTCAATGATGACCAGAGCAAAATATTCTCATCGAAAGTTATTCTAGAGTTATTCCTTGGGAATGAACTGACGTTGAGCGTGTTACCAAAAATCCGGATTTTAAACTGTTAACAATTTAACTTTTGTTATATTTATTTGCATAAACACACAATATTGTATCGGTTTTCTCTTAGAGTAAACAAGTTTCATGTTTCCCTCATTTTCCTTGCTCCAATTTCGCCCGGAACTTAGTTTACAACCATAAGTCTATGTGACGTTTAGATTGATTAATTAAATATATATTGAAATAAGCTATTAGAAGTTTATGGGTTTTATTTTAAATCCAATGAGAATTGAACAGTTCCAAATTTTATACATAGTGTAGCAATTGGAAGAAAACACAAAATAAAGGTAAGAAGCTACAAACTGACCAAACGCCTTTTCTACTAAAAAAAACCTTTTTCAAGAAAACAATGGAAGAAAATTCCACTGATGAGGACAGTGACACAGGCTGCTTTTACTTCAAGGAAGATTTTCTAGATCTAAAGAAAATGGAGGATGGATAAGACTGCGTACTGGATGTGATGAGAACGATTGACAACTTCACGTATGAATTTTCTACATGACTTAATGTTGTTTCCGAGTGGATAAAATGTGAAATAATTAGACTGAAATAACTAGTCGTTGATTTCTCAATTTACATCATTACGAATAATTTATACTTATCATTTGTTGACATTTTTCTTCCAAAAATTTATTGCAACACGTTTCTTTCTCATTTGTATTATTGTTCTCCTAATGTTAATCAAGGGTGAAATAAAAACAATAAGTCTACCTATTTTTTAACGTAAATAGTCTATTTGGAAAAAAACTGGTCACTTTACCCCATTCGGTAGGGAAAATTAGTCACTATGTAAGTATTCAGAAAAACGTTTATATATCCTATAAAAATTACTTTTACCTTAGCTATAAATAATTGTCGTGATACCTTACAGTATGTAGATTCAATATGTATATGCCAGAAGCTTCTGTTAACAACTATGGTTTCATGAAAATTCAATTTCCCATAGAGTGGCTATTTTACCCACCCTTCCCCTACAGCTTTGTTTTTCTATATAAGTAATATCTTATGAATATTTATGAACAGTAATACAATCTCAATAATAACTACAGGAATTCCACTTCTCTTTTTATATTTACATATACAATTTTGCCTTTATATCGGAACAAAGGAAACCATTGGAACTAATTGGTTAATGAACTCGGCCGATGGAAGGATTATAAATGCAGAACACTTAGATTCCTAGCAAAATTTAAGATTATAATATAATTACTCGGTGGAAACATTACATTTTCAAACAAATCGAAATGTATTTCGTCGATAGTTTAATTAAGTAAATGTTGTAGGTCTTTCCTTTACAATTCAAAAAATGCTTCACAGGAAAATAATGTAAAATATATATGAGAGACATAAATGATTTAATAGACTTATGTTTATACCTGTAACCCAATTTTCATTACAGTCGTCAATTTATATAAAAATACTTATGAATAAATAGCTCCTAAAATATTCAATTTTTTTCATCTATTGGAACAATAAAAATCTGCCATAATAAATTTCACAACATCTTGGTCAATTTTATTACAATAATGTAATATTTAAAAGATGATTTAATTAAATAAATTCAGATGGTTTTTTAGTTCGTATAACTTATAATTTGTTTGTATTACAGTTCTGATGAATTAAATGTGTGAATGTGTAAAAATATAATATACAGACGATATAGTAAACAATACGGTTGTACAAAATTATTTCATTAACACGTGATTAATAATTATCTCTACTATTATGTTTTAACTGTGTGTGTGTATGAAAAATAATAAAGCCTCACACTGGATTAACTCCGCGATATCTAGTTTCAATGGCATCAACAAAAACAACCCCTGTACCTTTTGCATTTCCATATTCGTCCAGCATGCTGACCCTTCGCCACCCTCGCGGCTTGTAACGAAGTTCCAGCACAACGCTGCATTCCAACCCACCCTTCATACACGAGCATTGCCGAAACATAGGGAGAGAGGAAAAGGGGTTATAGGTGGGGGGTGCGAAAGTTAAAAAAATTCGCGTCCGAGGCATAACGCGAGGCTCCAAAAAAAAGGAGGTAGTAAAAATGAAAGTCCGCTGTTGCAGCACGTAGAAATTGTTGTGTCGGTGGGGTGAGAAGGGAGAGGGAGGAGGAGAGGGACGTGGGCTTGTGCCAGGGGTGGTGAAGAAGAGTGGAGGAGAAAAATCTGACAGAGAGGGAGACAGGGGAAAGGGGGGGGGGAGGCTGACAGGTTGCCTTAAACCGTGATTCATGGCTGTGCATCGTCTTCGATATAAATGTGCTTCTGTTGGGAAGAAGACAAAGGGAAGCTCAGCCGCCTGGAGACAGTATAGCTGCTGCTGTTCGAAGGACAGAGAAAGAAAAGAGAGGCAAATAGCAAAAGAAAGAGGGAAGAAGTCAGCCCAGGGCATCAGAAATGGGGCTTACAATCGTCGCTCTTCCTTCTTGTCCCCCAAAAGCAACAGTGAACTCGACCGATGGAAGAAATATAAATGCGGAACTCTTAGACTCGCACAGAATAATAATAACAACTCTTAGCGAAATTTAAGACATTAAAATTTCGCCCTTTTGTATCAATCGAAGTTAATATACGCTTAATATTATCATCGAGTATGAAACCATATAGAAGATGAAATATACCACACGACGATAGTACATTGTATTATATAAAAAAAGATGAGTATTTTTAATGCGGTTAGAACTGTTTTATAAATAGTTTAACATAAAATACACAAATATATATTATGACTACGTAAATCCTAGACCCGACATTTATAATAGTTTTGATAAGATGTAACAAAGCCGGTTTTACAATTCATTTAAATGTACTACTATAAAAACGATTTATTTGAGAGTTTTAGTGTTCAATTCTTATCCGTTCCCTGGTTACATATCATAATAAATAAATTATTTATATTGGAAATCAAAGAGTAATAAATTTCAATTAAATTTTTTTATTTATTAACACATACCTCTTATTTGTGTATGATACAAATTATACTAATAAATACTAATAATTGTCACGTATTTTGCCTAGGGGATTATGACGGACCCTATTCACTACTTACGTATCGGACTTCTGTTTTTAATCTCAAATTGATTTTATTTATCATTTTAATGTAAAATATACATCACTTTGTTTGGTTCAATTTCTGCTTATCAATTTTTAGCCCAATATATCAGCTATTTTTGGATCAAAGATTATGATTTTGAGGTTATTTATTGGCATGACTCATAAGATCATCCACATTATCCACTGGGACAAATAAACAAAATATACAGATACATGCACAAGTTTGTGAAGTTATGAAGGCTGACGAAGCTGACAGTCATGACTGAGTCAAGGAAAGCCACAGAATATGTGAAAGAAAACATAAGTCAGTTATTAATCCACCTCAATATAAAATACCAGAAAAAGGTATGACCTTAGTGATTTTAAAAACGTAGAAGTCCGGTGTTTATAATTATATATTATAAAAGTAAAAAGTTCATACTATGTATAATTTAAGGAGTTATCTAAAATAATCCGATTTACTTGGTAGAAGGTATGGCTCACTAAAACGTTCAATATGTGGCATGTGTTTCAGATTCAATCAAGTTTCGAAACTTTTTGTGAGACCATCAGTAGTTTCGTTAATGTGTAAATTATGTTCGTAATGTCTAGAGTCACAACCTCAGAGAATAGAGGCTCTATCATGGATTTTTGTGCCGTCATGGTCACGAAAAGTGGGAGAATCGATACGCTGATTACGTTTAACTAAAAATTCGGAATGTGTCATGTAAGATAATAGTCGTCAGTCGAGCAGATAGGGTAAAACCATCAATGGCCTGTACAAAAATAATAGTGGTGATTTTTAATAAATGTAGAAAGTAACCTAACACATCAATTCCAAAAGTATTTCAGAAACTGAAGAATGCTTGAGTAAATTATGTGGTTTCATTATATATTTAAAATTAAATCTTTTTTTGAAGAATGGTAAGTCTTTTTTAAATTTAGACGTAAATGACTGCGAAGTTTGAGGATTATTATCATAACTGCCTGGAACATTTAGTAAAATCCACTTTATTACCATAAATCTATCACACGTATCAGTGTTTTTTTACGAAAATATGGAAAGTAAAATGAGAAAAATTGATATACAAGTGGAGACTCAGTTTAACGTTTGGCGTCTAGTATTACTCCTCCTCTACCTGCCTTTTACTTTCTTCCACCCTTCTTCCCAAAACATGTGAACAATTACCAACTTCAGAGCCATAGAATGTCGTGCAAGATAACGAAAACTTTACGGTGCATGCTTCATTTCCCTCTGCCTTCAGACTACTATAATTTGCTAATTAACACCGCCAACACCTTTTCCATCCTTATTTTCTCGCCTGTTTATTTTTACACTTGTCCTTTCTGACTCATTTGTAAACACGCACACAACCTTTTGTAAACGCAGCCAGCTCTATTAAAAAGTACCGTGGGTGTTTTCTTTCTTGTTTGTCTTTGTGACAAAGTTTGTCCCAGTTTACTAGAGCAGGCGGTTATATTTTAGCGTGTCTCAGAGTTATCTTCCACGTTTTGTCTACATGTCCTAGTTAGAATATTAGGTAAAAGTAGTATTTGTGGATGCACAACGCGAGATAACGGAACAAACATATTTTCACTTTAAAATAATCTTTTAAAATGCGAGTACCTTATTAATCATAGAATAGGAATACATTTATTAAAAACACGGATTAAATAGATACTTATACTATTGCAATGCCATAATTATCAAAGTACTGGTGAAGTAATTTGTAAGAGACCTATATAACTTTTAAGATCAGTGTGTAATTATAACTTTTGGCAGGTAACCCAAAAACGTAAAGAATGAACACTAGATGGCACAAAAAATTGGATACAAAAATGACCTGACACCTATTTATTTTTCCGGTTATCATTTAACTGCTAAGTTTTGATGAGTGTATGGTCAAATGTGTCAATTACAGATACTAAGAGGGCCATTTCAGAATTAAGCGGAATTGGAGCCAAGGAAAGGTCCGTCTGAGTGTTCAATGAAAAACATAATTCTTAAATACCAACAGGGAATAAAGAGAAATTTGATAAATTAATTAAGACAATATTATTGCACCAATTAACTACGATTTGTGGTGCCAGTGTAGGAGAGTAATGTCATTTACATTAAAAATTAATTATTAATAAATTAATTTAATCTAATTAACTTGCTTTTCCTTTTTATAAAATTTCATTCATCTTCAACAATTTTTGGTTACTAAAATTAAATTAAAAAATAATTAATTCGTTTTAAAAAGGGGCCGAATACTTCAAAAGTCATCGGAGAGCAATAAATCTTCTCTACCAAAAATTGGTATAGAATTTTGACCAACTCTCGGATAACTGCGGACGTGAATCTTTGTACATTACCGTTCTTCTTGTGGATCATTTGAAGCTCAATATGTTGGTGCATCTCTTAGATCATCGGTCAGCTGCAGTAACCGGAAATAGGTACTCGTTTTTGTCTCGTACGCTGACAATACGCCATTTGTAAGTGAAGGGAATCTTCAAAATCATTGACGATTTATAAGTAAGGATGGCTCCAATTTCAAAACTAGAAGTCTACTGCACCTTGTACAAAACTAGCAATACTGCAGAATCGATGCTCATTAACGACTGATTGAGAGAATCTAATAAGAAGGAATGAATGACCGAATGAATGATTGTGTTCTTCCTCTCCGAAGTTCAGTATTTAACCTCTTTCTGCCGGTTTGAAAGTGTGTCCTTCCCAGCAAAGTGGGAGTAGTGCTTTTTAAATTTTTGGTGATCTTTTCAATCCATGCCCTTAGGCGTCGATGCAGGTCAACTGTCGAAGATTTGACCCTTCCGGCAATGGTATCCCAGAATCTTCGGGCGTGAAAAGGATGGCTAGCAGGGCTTATTGTTTAATTGCTTCTGCACGTCCAGTGTTGAGACTCTGGCAGTTTGACTCAGACACTTTCCATATGCCCCAATATCATTTGTTCACTGGTCCTTTCCTGTGCTACAAGAGATATCTCTTTAGTGAGAACGTGTGTTTTGCTATTGATTTACACTTATTCAGAAGTGTCAAACTCAAGCAGCTAGTCAGCTTTTCTCACGTTTGATAGGCCTCCGAATGCTGCCCTTCCCATCTTCCCTTCCAAAATATTTGAGCCAATTGTAGTAATGTACAAGGTTCCCGTTTCATCTCTGGCTATATATTTCATTTTAATTGGATGTTATAATTAACCAATCGTGTCATTGCTGTCGTTGGGTTGGTAAGTAACCTAGCCCGCTACATGATATATATATATATATAATTAAATAAAAACACAATCAGTATGATAATCAGGATAATTGTCTTTGTTTCAATTCTGTCGGCAAACGCATACCACATGTAAGTTTCGTCAAGTTAGTAACTTAAAATAGGTTCACACTATTTAATACCTTAACAAAAAGTTTTCTATAAAATCTAAAATGATTAGTTGCAAATGTAAAGCCTGGTATGTTACAGAACACATTTGAATTACCTGCTAGCGAGCTACGAATCTCTGTTGTATAAACTCACTCATGTCATGACTGAATTCCAACTGTGAGTACGTTTCCATGGCAACGACAAGTACGCTAAAATAGGAAAATACCGCTGCAGCAGTACTAATAATAATGTGGGGTAACTTGGGAAATGATTTATCCCTAAATCCGCTTTGATCATATCTTTTAGGATGACACGTTAGCGAATTGAATTCCTTTGAGAAATAAGGAGAGGAAAGATCATGAATATTGCGTGATGATCAAAGAAGTTCGCCTCAATATTTCCGGAGTTATATAAAAATTTGAAATGTGAACATGGAAAAGAAATTTCTTTCAATAAGGTTCGAAAGTTGATGTGTATACATATATTCTTATCAATGAGTATTAAAAAATTGAATTAATGACCAAACCTTAAAGGGAATCAATTTAAAAATACTGTACCGTATATTTGAATTATTGTTATCGGTGCCTGTTCACTGGTAATCCCACAGTGATTCATATCATAATCCACAATGACGTAACAAAAAATTAAATAACATAAAAGTAAAAATGAGGTATAACACAGATTTTTTTATAATACTTATTTTCTTTTCTTTAATGATCTAAGTTTAAATTATTGTTTGCGTTCAAATAAAGAGTGGCTATTATTTAAATATTGAAAAATGGCCTGTATAGCCATATTCATAATTTTTAATGTTTCTTTGAACGTTTTCAAATTTTTCTGTTTGCTGTCCTGACATTTGAATAGTTTAAACATAAGTATCGACCAATAAAATTGTATTATTAGGTGTATTTATAAATATTTTGAGTTATTTCTAATTATATTGACATTTGGGTTTGTCGTTACTAGTTTGAACTATGCATAATTGAAAGTAATATTTCACTTAAGTTCCTGCTTTTTTAAATAACTACAATTTAATTAAATATAAATTTTAATGAAAATCTACAGTTCTTATTGTAAATGTCCATTGATACAGACTTGGACCTTGGCTTCCTGTCAGGATTAATGTTAAAATTATTTCACAACCGGAAGAAATTTATATGTAATTGTTGAAGTAATTGAATAAACTTCTATTTTGTCTGACAATTGGTCCTTTTAATTATTATAAATACTTCGGTAACAAATTCTAGAAAAGTCGGCCTAGGTTCATAAACATAGAGACAGCAACCTTCATACTAACCTACTTTGGACTGAAATATTATTATATAAGCTAACCTTCTAGTATTTCCATATATTTAAATCTGCAATTTATTTTATTAAGTTTCCCCTCTTTACCTTCCTTTATATTTTAAAAATTTTACTAATAAACCAGAAGCCTTAATATATTTATTTCCATAAAACTATTCTCGGTAATTATCTACTTGATCCCGTTTTCTGGACGTACCGATTTACAAGTTTTTACAGTATAAAAAATTTCGAGTAGGAATAAAAATATAACTCTTGTTGACGTGTTGACTATTATTATCGTCCTTTATAGTCTCTTACTTACCTTTTACCAGTGACTTTTGCCCGCTTTGAAGATCATTATTTGAATAATGGCCAATATAAATATACTGTAACACAGTATAGGGACGCCTAATTTGACTTTTAACTCGCAGTTGGTTTTCACGCCGCCTTTCGCGCGGCAATTTAATGGGCTTATAAATATTTACATTAATATCATCTGAACGCTGCAAGATATCAAAATCAAACATACCTGAAACTCTAAGTTACATTTCTGTTTTAATCCCTGAAATTTTCATTGAAGTCTGTTAAGCTGCTTCGGAGCCTATTCGAGACAAACATACAGACAGACAGTTCAATTTTATTTATTGGTACAGATTGATACATTTGCTTTAAGGTCTCATCCAAAAATTATACATATATATGTTAACTGCTCAAAACATCGTATATAAAAATTGAACTTAATGTTTAATAATATACTAAAATAAGTCAATCCAAAGAATAATTTAATAAAACACTACGTAGTACAAGTAAATTTGTCTATTAATAACAAAGATGAAGTCTTAAATAAAGGAGTTATAAAAATGATACACTACTAGTGCAAAATTGTATATATGATAAAGTGAAGAAAAGGAAGAGAATTTATAAAGTATAAGGTAAATAAGTAGAGCTGTATTAAATAGTGTTGTATGAAGAAATTGAGAAGAACAGCAAAACGGAGAACTACTTAACCCGTTTTATGATTGATAGTATGAATTACATGTCAAGCGAAGGTAATGAAGTGACACACATTAGTTTGATGAATGATGCTGGAAGAGATTGTGAGTATTAAGGAAGATTCCAGGCCACTTGTCAGGTGCAGGCAGGTCACACAGACCATTTTCACTTTCACAGCACGCTCCGTGGTGGTAGGAAGGTGGGTAGCTGCCACCACCACATCATCAGAGGAAGAGGGAGAGAGAATGGAGGAGAGGGAGGCTGCGGCCGAGGAAATTAAATTCCACCAAGGACCCAGGACGATGCAGGAAAGGGTTTTCGTCTCCCATACTGCTAAGTGCTCATGTCAAGAGCTGCCGCTGTCATTCATATTCCGGACACCAAACTGGTTCATAATACTCTAACAGTCACGGGTGCCATAAGAAAATATTACCTTAGGATAGAGAAAGTGTAACCTCAGATATTAAGTAGCCAAATTAACCGTTAAAAGAAAATTAACGTTACATTCCGGTCTTCCAAATATTTAATTTAGATCATCTTAAGGTGGGTGATGAAGACTTGGGGGACAAAATTTTAAGGTCGGAGTTTTCTAGGCCATTGACAGATCGGAGCAATTTAAAGTGCCAGGAATTGATAACATTCCAACGGAGACGATAAGATCAGCAAAAGAAAGCTGAAATCAAGAAGTATGCAGTCTGTCGCCCTGTTTAACGTATATATAGAACACACACAATGTAATTGCCTTTTCCGGTATTCGAACCCGGGACATCTGTGACGGATAACACTATACCACAGGATCCTCGAGATCCGAAATGGGACTTAAGAATTTATTTATTCTTGCATATAGATCAGTGCTCTGTAGATTTAACTCGGATTCTATCAGAGATTATATTTTCGAATTATATAGCGGATTCTGCGTTCCTCCGTATTCGAGGATTTCTTAATTCCTTTAGGGCGCAAGGTATTTTTCACAAAAAGTACCAAAAGATGATTTTAATTGCTTTAATTCCAATCAGAGCATAAAAAAAATTATATCTGCAGGGCGTGGTCATTTTCTCGTCGTCCCGCCGACACAACCTGCTTCTCCAATCACTCCATGACGACTCCCTAAAGTCTCGCCAGACTACATTGTTGGCCCGGGCTGCGTCGTTCCTCAACAATTGCAACTCGCAAGCTGGTTTGCATTGTTAAGTGTAACTTTTCATGGTACAATATATATATAATGCAATTATTCATTACGCTATTATAAAATGAAATTCAATTGAAATTTATTTGCTATAAAAGTCACATTTTTAAATTTATCATTTATTATTCCGCATTACATAATGATTTTTATTGCATTCGAAAAATAAATAAAACATAAATTAATTTATTTATTATGTAAATTTGTAATTTCATTAAAACTGTTTATAAATAAATTTATATTTTCATTTTATTAGAATGTGAGACCGTAAATTTTTATGATTGGAATATAGGTGTCTATTTTAATTTTTTGGACAAAAATTATAATTTTTTAGTAACTAATCTTAACGTATTCGTACTCATTATAGATGCAACGGGTTATAATTGTTTCTCCGAGAAAATAAATTCATGGCATTATTTGTCTCTCCAGCAAATAATCCGAATCAGTCTCAATGAGGTTATTTTTACGATCATCAGTTTTTAATTTTACGATAGTTTAGGTAATAACTCATATTTGTTTGGCATTTAATCCTCTGTTGAAACGTTTTTGATTGATTCTGTTTCCTTAACCTTACACGGGTTTCGTATTCGTATTGAAGACACCTGAACACCCTCACGTTTCAACGGAATTCATTTCCTTGTCTGCAGATTTCCTGGGTCCGTCGACGTGACTGGCACATCCTGACATCCGGGATGTTCACGTACACCAACGACGAGCGCTTCCAGGTTCTGCACGCCGAAGGATCCGACGACTGGACCCTGCAGATCAAATACGTGCAGAAGCGGGACAACGGGACCTACGAGTGTCAAGTAAGTGGAGGACATTACATAAAACACCAGCTATATCTAAATACTTTCAATTATACATATTTTATTTTCGTTTAGTGCATGACCAATACTTACTTTGAAATTCCTCGATATTTCACAGAGCGTGGGAGCACTTAAACATTTTTGGAATATTTATTACAGTCCGTTAAATATACAAACAATTATCATAGGCAAGTATTTACACTGTAATGAAATAGTTATTTAATTGATATTTATTATTTCCATAATCATTATGAGTTGTTTTAAATATTTGCATAATATGTATTTCTTGTCCTCCGAAATGGATTGACCGACTTTTATAATTTTTTTTGTTGTTAATCTAGATGGTTCTTAGCTACAGTAGGACGAGGTAGACGTGCAGTTGTCGAGATCCAGAATTTTTTTAATTTTCTTACCAAAATTTATATTTTCGGATTTCTCTTTTAAATAACATATAATCCCAAATTTTCAACCCTGCGGATTCAATAACTGTGTCATTTTATTTAAGCATCAATGCGTGTGCAAGTTCATTGCGTTGTAGCTTAGCATTGTTTTGGACATTTCTCTTTCAGATTGATGAGTTCTTAAATATTTTTACATTTTGTTTCTTCTAAATTCAACTTTTGAGAAATTACCTGAGTAAGTCCCAAAAATTATCTGTAATTTGTCATAAATTTATTCGATTTAAATCCGGTATAAACTACGCCTATTCTTCATGTTACGCAAATCAGAAACTAGAGTCTTACATTAAATGTAAACAATAATGTGTAATTTATAATGACCTATTCCGGATTTGGAAAAAAAGCTTACAGTATGTCAAATAGTCTTCATTAACCTCGGTTAGTCTCTAATATTTACTAATAATACGTTTTGAAGACTAATATTTCTCTTTATTAGTACTTCATTTCAGCATTTGATGGAATTATTTTAGCAAAACAGGAAAATATATCAGAAAGACCGAACGGAAATTCGAACTCCCTTTATTATACATTTAGCATTTTAAAATTGTTTTTATTATTATTATATCCTACAATCTCACAGTTTAGATTATGAAACCAATACAGAATTTACTGAAAATCAATATTTAAATTTTAGTTTTAAATTTATATTAATATTTGGAGTAAAAGATTAATTGTTGTTAAACCTATTATTAAAACGTTACAAATGAGCCGCCAATACTTCACTTTTCCACTGTTACAAGCAAAAACTCAAACTGGATCCTTGCCATGATCTTGTTATGACACTTTAAGTAGTACGAAAGTCAAAATTGAGGAAAGTAAAATGTTGAAAAGTAGGAGTTATAGTAAAAATAATACTAAAATTTCAACAGTATTCTAGAAGCTAATACTACGCCTACAGTTCTTTTCAAAAGGGAGCGTATTTTACCTTGAAAATCTTCTTTGCAGTGTCGAATCAAATTTCTGCAATGTTCTATGGTTTAATTGGTGAAAAATATAAAACGTCCTTGTAAGGAATATAAAACGAAACAGAGAAAATTAAGTGATTCCAAATTATAGGAGCTGCAAAAACGAAAGCCCGCACAAACCAGGTGACAGACTCAAAAGCAAAGACCGTAAATATTGGGGAAAGAGCTCTCTCACTGTATATAAATTATATTTAAACAGCACATGTTTTTGATGTAGCAACTAAAAAAAGAATTATTCATGGTAACCACTTATCCCGTTCTAAATCCGCGTTTGTACAACGTTATCACGGCTAACTGTGTCAGGGTAAAATGCTAAAGTAAATAAATACCGACCACAATTAAGCTTAACTCAGTGATGTTTATGTTTATTTTATTTTTAATTCGAGAGTGAGTGTGGGGTTCTGCAAGAGGGGAGGGGGTTTGGTCGTGTTAATTACACGAAGCATA
Source organism: Eucriotettix oculatus (assembly GCA_034510155.1). NCBI lineage: Eukaryota > Metazoa > Arthropoda > Insecta > Orthoptera > Tetrigidae > Eucriotettix > Eucriotettix oculatus. The sequence goes on from CM067381.1 coordinate 63,199,907, forward strand.
AAGTGATTTTTCCCCTACAACATGCAATGTGTTTATGTGTATGTATAAAAATATTTTTTAGCGGTTGAGCGTATGTTTGTGTGTGTGTGTGAGTCTGGTTTTTATGTTCGTTGTACAGCAATAAAGGCTTTAAACAGTCAACACTTGTTCCCTGAAAACGGCAGGAGCCTGCTACAAAATTAACTTCCAGCCATGTTTCTCCTCCGCTCTTCATATTCCTAGAATCCTCTCGCATCAAATTTCCTGTCACGAACGCCAAGCTCAGTTTTTTTTATTTTGTTTGTGCCTTTCATCTAGTGTGCTGTACCAATGTATGAGGTACAGGCTGGCCTTCTTAGTTCATCTTGAAGGAGATGCCACAAGTGTTGTACCCAAGGTTTTGAATAAACTTGCTAAGAATTTTTTGTTCAACATTATACTTTAGTGTGTAACATTACGAACTATAATAAAAGATGTTATTTTCAATCACTTTTACAGCAGTTATAAATCAATAAATAAACCAGCTGCCTTATCAGAAAACGTTTACTAAAAGATGACAGCTAATTTTTCATTTCCTTTCTTGGAATCTCCTCAGGCACACAAGTATAAAGTAAAAACTATGCATGAATTCTACAAGTATAAAAATCTAATGTCTAATGACAAATCAATTTTATATAAACTTGTATTAATTTTTTTACTATACAATTACGTGAATATAATTACAATCTGTTTCTTGAAATATTGCGTGACTTCAATCTATACCATTAATTAAATTGATGTTTCTGTCTGTGTGGAAGTTTGTCTCGAATGGTCTCCAAAACGACTCAATGGATTTCAATTCAATATTTGAAGGTTTGGAACAGGATTTTTAATTTATAAATACATTGACCTGCCGCGCGAAAGCCGGCGTGAAAACAAACTGCGAGATATAAGGCTAATTATGAGCTTCTATACCGTTCATCGGACTTACTGTGTTATTATAAGCGTAACTTTGGCAGCAAGAGAGAGGGAGAGGGAGGGAAAATATTCTCACTCCATCTATTGTTGCAGCAAGATTCGCACCGTAATTAAACTATCGTTGGCAGAGTCCCTGTTAAAAATCTAATTTGTCCAAGTTCAGCGCGATCGAAGTCACGGGCATAGCTAGAAAATAATATAGTGTTGGGTAGAAATTTCTATACAATGCAGCCGAGATGATTGTTTAAGAAAAAATGTTATTTAGTGTAACGTTTAGGCTTTACTGTCAGTTAATATCAATAGCGAAAATAACTCAACGATAAATTAAATTATATAAATAATGTAAATGTATTTCTTTGGAAAGTATCACTCTCGTAAAAAAAATAATTCGGAAACGTTACCTTTCGAGATAGAAAATATAAAATTTAATTTTGCATTTTAAAAGGCAAATGATTAAGTTAAGAATTATTCAGCCAAAACCATAAAACATTTGGGTTTTCATATGTTGTAGACTTCAAAAAATTGTCAGGAATAAAATAATAATTTTTAAATTTACCGAGACTGCAGAAAAATAATACAAAATATTTATTGACAAATCATGAAATTAAAAGTTAAGAGTACATGAATATTACCTGGAAACATTAAAACTCTAAAAACATATTCTAACATGTTAATGAATTAAAAATTGAAGTGACGTATCGTGTCTGTTTATTCAAAGTGCAAATATAAAAATGCTCAAAGTCTGCTTATGTAAATATTTTAAGAGAGCATGATTCATATACATGATACTTGTAACAGAATTATTTGAAAATTCGTTTAAGCATTACTTACAAACAGTACATAATTAAAAGTTTGTAGGTAAAATACGTCTGTTTACCCACACATTGCAGCTAAGTGACTGCTAATTTCATAATGCTGATGACCGTATTTATTATATTTAAAATTAACACTGGAAATTTTTACATTGATAATAGTAATTTACACTGCCAAGGAATCATAAATTCTATATTATTAGTAACAATTTTCCACATTAAAATTTATTTTGCATCAAATTCTGCTCATTTTTCGAATATTAATTGTTGTTGTTTAAATAAATTTATTGTAACAAGAGAAAGATGTTCTGAAAGATTTTAGTTGCTTTTGTGTTTCTTAATTTGGCTTGTAAAATGTTTCTACTTGCACATTGTTCCAATTTCATTTATTTCATATTTATTAAAATATAGTCCTACTTTGTTTCGTTGGTTTATTATTGATTATTAAATGAATTTAGGTGAATGTAACTATTAAAATTCTCGTTTTCTTTAAGATTATTTTTAAATATCGAAGGAACAATATGTTCGCAACAGTTTAGACTTAAATTCAGACGAATCCCAGCAGGGAGGCTATTCAGTAAAATGACTATTGACTTCGTGAATTTACTATCATGACGCACAGATGGTTTCGCTCACAAATTATACATTTTTACAATAAAACATATTTATCAAAAAAAAAGGATTAGCTTAAACTTGTGATTAAATGGGCAATATTTATATTTAATTTTGTTTTTTACTTTTTAACTTAAAGGTGATCAATTGAATTTAACTGGTATTTAGTCAAACGTGGTTAACTAATGAAATTAAGACAGTATTTGTTATTGTCAATATTCGTGAGAGAGGTTTCTCGAGGAAAGGGTTTGTTGGAAGCAGGGAGCAGAACCCATCAATTTGGGTTGCCCGAGCCAATGCCTCTGGATGCTAAGGAGAAATGGCGGCGACTTCTCCAGTTAATTCGATTTGGTCGGCGGCGCCGTAGCCTTTCGAGGGAAACTTTATTAGATAAACGGAGATGGACGAATCGGCGATAAAGAGAGAGAGAGAGTGAGAGAGGGAACTTCGTAATGAACGAGACGATGTCTTTGTGGTACCGACGATGGAGTAACGCATTTAGTAGGAGAGAGGGCGGAGTGTGGCGGTGAAAAGCAGAAATTGTAATACCACGGAGTCAACGGCGCGGCGTGTCCTCAATAATGGACGCCTGCTGACTCATCGATCGTGTTTACACACAAAATACTGACCAACCACACGTATATTCTCGCTTCTACATGATTTCACCCTATACTGGCGAGTGAGGCCAATGGTAAAATATTATGGTCAAATCATCCTAACTGTCGGACAAATTCCAAACAAAACATATAGTGATTCTTTACGAATACAGTTCTAACATGTCTGATCGTCGGCACGATCGAAGATAAATAAAGTCAAACGGCTGAATATAATCAATTAATTTCTAAAATTTTATTGAAATTGTACGATCAATACTAAATAATTTTCCGACTTTCAAGCCAAGAGTAGGGGTTCATAGGCGAGGTGACAACAGTTTTTAGCTATTATCTACCGATTACTGAATTCTCCCTGAATTAATAACACTAGTCGACGAATATTATGTGCTTTACATTTATGAATTACAACTGATGACTGACAAATAATAAAATATTAAGTGCTGTGAATTTTATATTATGTACCATGCGCTGAATACAACCATGTATCCCATTGTGGAATATTCCCTGCAGTTAAACGTAGGGTGAATTAAATGACAAAAGCAATTACGTTAAATAAAAACACTATTTCTGTGTCATTGATGTTCACAACGTAATGTGCTGATAATGGACTAGGAGTGCAGTAAAAGGAAGCTGTAAATCATTTGTTGTATTTGGATTAATACGAGGACAGTCCCAGGAGTATCAGACCTGACCTTTTTTGTTTATAGTCGCATCAATTGCAAGGTTATTAGCGACTGCGCGCGGTTAGCGGAACTTATATCCACGTTGGGGTATCATAATATGGTTTCTCTTACAACACAAAAGGAAGATATGACTTGTGGGAAATGTAAATGATCTAAAGCAACTAACCTTATCAAGCTTAGGTTTTAAAACGCTACATTGTCTGGTGTTTGTCTAACAGCCATAAATAACGAATTGTTTTAGTGAGTTCATAAATCCTTATCTGATATAATACGTTCTTTTGGATGGTATCAGTCCAACCAAAATCGAAGTCAAGCTAGATTCTACCCCTTCTTTCTTTACAAGAATAAAATATTGGGTGGGTCGAATAAAATTGTGACGAAAATCCATAAAGTACTATTCGATGATTGTCGACTGAAAGAGCACGAGTTAGCGGATAAGATAGTTATTTACTAAATTGTTGCATAACCTAAAATGGATTTATGCTTTGGATATTAAATAACTGTGCGCGTGATGGTTCTCGAGTTTTTTTTAAAATGGAAAACAAAAACGGAGTTTGGCGACGCTTCGCTGCAATCAAGGTGTTTTATAAGCATAGATTAAACATGGACCCATAGCTTCAAACTCGAGGCGAAGGAGTAATCAAAAGAATGGATTGAAATTGGAAAAACAGTGTAACGAATTCTCGATTTCATCGCCTTGGTGGATGGACGCATTCCTTTAGACGCTTGCAATACAGGTGAACAGTAGCGCAGAAATGCTGACGAATACTGACATCAGCGGTCCTACTTATTAGGGCCATGACATCCACCGCGAAGCTTTAAAAGCCTCTCACTTCACGAGTTCAAGCGAAGTCGATCACGTACAGCTTGGCCGAAGGCTCCGGTTTGCTTCCCTGTCAGATTTTACCCTAACAGTCTTCTATTCCTTTCCCACTTCTTATAGCGTGTAAAGCACATATGTGTTTTATCTGGTAAAAATCCCAACCTTCCAATTCCTACCTGATCAGACTCAGGTGAACCTACCCGCACACTGCCGAAGTATCCTGGATTTTCTTGTATCAGTACAACCATTCGAAATAATCCTCACATCTCAATTCCTTTACACGATCCGAACCAGCATCGATTAAAGAGTCAAGACCAGATTCTGCAACTTCGATGAATTGCAAAGGATCCCTACTTTTCTTGTTTACTGCTCCCTGAGGTCCTGCAATCTCGGGCGAAAACGTGATAATAGATCCAAAGAAAGCAAAGAGTTCCATCTATTGATCAACGTCATTAATTATAGTCTTAAAGGGAAACAACAACAGTGAGCATTACGTAAACTTATTTCCGGGCTTCAGTGATGAAATCAAGAAACGAAGACCACATTTGTGAAAATATTAAATGTTATTTCATGCATCAATTCACACATCCATTATCACGAAGGCCAAAATCATTTAGCTCAAGTTGGCTTTGCTTTCATATCCACGCTATTCACCATATTTTGCTCCGTCGTCGTTTGATTACCACACTTGTAAAATGGCTGTAAAATATTAGCCTGCAATAAAGAAGTGGAGTCTTATGATGGGAGCAGCTCAATGACTCTCACTTCTCACAGGATATCGAAGCTGTTGAACATTGTTGGAAAAAGTGTATCAAGCTAAAACGAGAGTCCTTTGAAATGGAACGATTGTTTTCCTAAGACGTTCCACTTAATTTATTACTAAAATTAATCTGGTTTTATTCAGTTTAAATAGTCCAGGTTTGTACAACGACAAAAGGTTGTACCAATATAATTTCTGGGGTCCTACAAGGTATGTTCCACTAATTTTCTCACTTCATTATCCTTCTAAACTTTTTAGATCTGTTATCATTACTCTGCTCGGTTTGGCACTTGTGAGTTAATTCTCAGCGAAAATGAGAACTATTTTGATAGTTGGAACGTTAATATGAATTGTTCCTCTAATCGTTGGCAATAGTGAATAAGATTACTACACTGAGAGATCAATCTTGCTTAACTCACGTAAAAACTTGGCGCATAATATTTTCACAGCTCTAGATTCGGATACAATAAAAGAAAATACTGGTAGGATTTGCAGAGTACTCTTGCAGTACTGCTAAATTGTTAAAATACAATGATAAATTTTAGGAATATTATCTAGGTGTCTTTTGATTTTCCAGACAAGGAAATAACAAAAATTGGCGATAGGCGTACAAGATAGTTTACGTTTTGCATCATACAATATATTAGTTACTCTCATTGAAAGCAACCACACAAATTATGACTAAAAGTCCGTAAATATTGATTGTCTCAACGAATTAACTTCATGATCTTCCTGTTGTTAGTGCCTATAGTTCTGTTTAGATTATTTAAAGCATTGGATGTTAAGTGCAATTTAATCGTTTGCCGCTACTGTTAGATATTATAAATTGAAGGATTGGCTTCCGTTGAAACGTCATTATGATTGGTCGTTAGCTGTACCAAGTACTCATTATTTATTTTAGCTCTGGAGTTACTACCAAATGTACTAATACGTATATTCTCATCAGAACGTCATTAAATTTCGTCCGAAACAATGGGAAGATGGAGGCGGAAAGAATTGGGCAAATTGGATGAATTATTCATGTGACGTTCGAATGCAAATTTAGGAGGCTTGTTACACAGTTCATTAATTACGCATCTAATTTTAACACTGCTTTGATGACGATTACCAGGGCGACTTTACAGTGGTCGTTCGGACTAAGTCACTTCATAGCCTACGACATAAACTTAACAGTTCTATGTACGCCTGAATGAAAGAAACCACAGCTCGAGATCGTAAACTTTTTTCCCTCAATTTTTATGGGGTGTAACAATTTCCTTCGATAACTTTCCCTCGTAAATCACTGGAGTGACGGCGTAATTACGAATCAATGCACACGAATACAGTTGCTTTGAAAAAGCAAAATACCTAGGTAATTTTGTATCTACTGTTATATTTTCCTACTTTCACTTTGAAAATGACGATTATTTTTCTCTAATGTCCACAGTTTTATATAAATCACAATACTTCATTCAGATGATAATTTCAACAATTATCTAGGGTTATAGGATTGTACAGTTTCCATTAGTCTCAATATTAATGGTTTTAACCGTAATTATAAATTGAAAACTACTCTATTACAGTGCCACGTAATCTTGAGAATGTGACTAAGGAATATAAAAGATACAAATAAAACTGGAGACTGTAAAAACGGTTTTCTTAATAGTACCTAAAATATTATTTTAGATTTTAATTATCTGTTACAGAAATTTAATGAAAGTTATTTCGTATTGAATACAATTAAAATAACCCCAGTGTCTTAAAACGTGGTCTATTAATCTATCCCTTCTCTTGGTCAACGTCTTCCATATTATTCGCTCTTCCCCTATTATGTTTAGAACTTTCTGGATAATGATTCTATTCATCCATCTGATTTCCAGCCTTCTCCTACAGCACCACATTTCAATGGCATAAAAAGTATGTTTCGATCTTAATTATGTAGCAACACATGATAAATATTAATAGTATTCTGTTTTCTGGCTATTCAAAAGTATAGAGTTCCCTTATAAATATAATTTTCACGACAATTATATTAACCTTACCAATATTCCCTATTTCAAACATAATATTTGTGCTACTTTTCGCTGTACTTATTAATAAAGTCTTCTAATCCGACACATTTGTTATTATGACTCGAGTGTAATGAATGAAGCCTTTAGTAAACTTTCACTTCAGTAACGCTCACTTTCAGAAATATGATGCTTCGATCCCAGTTTCCTGTGGGACAATTCCTCAACTCCAGCTGCTCCGGGACACTGACAGATTAGGTTGTGTCCGAAGGGGCCGTAGTTACCCACCTAGCCACAGGGAGTGACTTGCACCCCTTCCCCTTCCTTCCCTTAATTGCATCGCATTAATTCGCGTCGCCGTGGACCCAGCAAGCCTCATGCACGCACAGCACTAAATGAAAACGCGCGTGGCCCGGCGGCGCTAATTATCGTTGTCACGTTTTATTATAACAAGATTTTAGCCCCACTCTTTTCGTCGTCGCCGCACTGCGCCAAGCCGAACGTTGCCGAAAGTTACCGAGCGAAGGCCAATTGGAACATTACGCGGACGAAATTCCTAAATCGCTCTGTCGGCGCGAATAAATCAAAGCAACTCTGAAGTTCGTCGTCCACAAACGAATCCACGCGATTGCTTGAGGTTAAAAAGGCACATCGGCATCGACTCGACATCACCATCACCATGAACACATTTACTCCTACCATTCTAACTGGAATAAAATTAAATTAATTTGACGATTAAAGTGAATTAATCCTTATTTCAAATTGAAAATATAAATTGAGGTAATTTTTGTTCAGTTTCCTCTCTAGCTAAATTACAAGATGTAACAATCCAGAATTTAAATTTCCAAACAGTTCAACTGTTTTCTCCATACCATAAACGTCATCATTTTAACCATTATGAAGGTAGCAGCTACCTTTAATTTCTTAATTATTTCACCAGCACATTCACAAAAATAATTCCATTGTACTATTTTCACGCTGCTGTTTCTTCCTATGCCTTCTTTAACATTTCGATTGAATACATTTAACGCGTTAATTTCAATCATTTTTTAATTGAATAGATGAGAAATGTAATTATTTAATAATTTTTATTTATTCAACGGCCCAGCGTTTCAAAATATATTTTCTTCGCACAGCGGTCCAATAGGAAAATATATTATTCGGACAATATGGACGTTCCGTTCCGTCGGTTCAAGCCTGAAAATAATACAAATACGTACTCAAATTTGGTACTATTAAATAAATAAAAATAAAGATATAGCAATGAAAAGCCTTTTTTTAATTATAAACATGATAGTGAATTTTTCACTAATTATATTTTATTAAAACTCTTTGTCCATCAATGTTTTCTCTCCTTCTATCTTAAGCCCGTGTAATCGCATGTTTTCAAGACCATTTTTCAGCAATTTATATTACTTATAATCTACAATTATATGCATCCATTATTGAAAATGTGCTGAGCTTATAAAATATATTCAATGTAAATGAAATTTTTAATTTTTATTCAAGCCAACAATTACAATAGACGTTCAAAAAAATGTTTAGCGACAATTGTTATTAGAATTGAAGTTTTTGTCAGTGGCTTCAAAATAAATGTCATAATTAAGCGAAAACTGATATTTATACGATACCTAATTGTAGCTATTTTAAAATTTTTATTTCTTTGTCTGAAAGTTTGTTTTGCATAGGCTTCGAAACTGCTCAATGGATTTCAATGAAAATTTTAGAAATTAAAACCGGAATCTGAGTTTAAATATTCGTCTATATTTCATTTTGATATTTTTCAGGTTTCAGAAGATATGAATAAAAATATTTTTAAAATGCGTAATACTTAATCTAGAAGGTATCTTTCAGCGTCAAAGCGTCCTGGGATATAAAATTGTCAGTAACGGGTCAAAGGATACTAAGCGGCCAGTTTTGGCGCTGCTGTCGCATGAATTTCTTTGGTTTGGGGTTTGATTTCTTGTCTACGCCGTTCTCAGTTTTTGATTTAAATTACTGATCCAAAAGGCTATTAATGAGTTTTAATTAATACTTTTATTGAGAAAAATCTAGTTAAATTACAATTGCTACACTTAAAATAATTTTCCTATTTACTTTGTATTCCTTATAATCTCCGACATTGTCTTATCTGACATTTTATGCGATAATGTTCATTGTTAGAAACTTTGTCAGATTAACTGTGCACAACTATAAGTCAGGACTAATATAATATTATTTTTTAGCATTAGTTTTTACAAGACGTTTCGTTCCTAAAGATTTTCTGCAAAATATTTGTCTAAATTTTTATCTTCCTAAATTACCTGATTCCTTAAAATTTTCCAAATGAGATTACAAATGTAAGCTTCACGCACAAACTAAGAAATGTCTAGGGTGAACAAGCGTTATGCAAGTAACACTCTCATTGCCGAAGCTCACAACATTTCTGTCTCGTGATTGGCCAATTGTTTTTATTTCGAACTTTTTAAAATATACCTTTCACCGACAACCGTTAAATACTATCATAACAGGCGAAAGTACAATTTTGTCCAAATAGAAAATAATTTATGCGTAATACAACTGCATAATTACATAATATAAAACTGTAATGTGTTAATTTAATTCATTGTGAAGCTCGTTCAATATTAGAATATTCATTGTGATATGTAATTGTATGCGCAATGCTTATTATTCTTGCGTTATTGGCATTTATTAATTTTAATGTAATTATAATTACAACATATTGACCTATAGTCATGTCGTCCTTATAACTAAACTATATTTTCATTTTTTTGGGCCCATCCTCATTACCATTATCATATTACCAAAATAATAGTTTTAGAGAAATTCTGTACTTGCGAAGTCCACCTCCACTTACGTTAGCTTCCTTTACGTATTGTTTAACGTCCCATTAATAATTATAGTCATTAGGGACTTCCATACGATCCCAATTCAATCAGTCTTATTCATGAAAGACAATAGTTGTAGAATATGAACCTTTATATATTTTATAATAGCTTGTTATGAGCCCGGAACGTGAGCGGATATTTTATGGCTATTTCCGAGTGGGAGAGTTACCCCTCTCTGATCTGGCGAGAAAATATTTATTTTATTGAACAACATTTCGAATTATTTATATAGTTTTAAAACATACACATACATGTCCTCCTCCAAACAAATTAAATAAAGATAAAATAATAGTTGAACATGTATTTACATTCATTGTTTTCAACCGAGGTCAACCTGATCACAGTTTAAATAATATCAAAATACGAATAATAATATTTTAACAACACAACCAAAGATGTCTTTAATATTAGCATTCACAATATATTTATATTGGATTTGCCAGGCCACGTTACGCTCCCTTGAGAATCTCAACGCTGACAATGAAAATAATCAGAAGGCCATTTTGGAGTAAATTTGTGAAATTTATCATATCAACATTTTTTTCAATTAATCCCACATTTTTGACACAAATAAAAAATTTAAGGCAACTATCTTTATGCCAATAGAAAGTAATAAAAATAACGGGAAATTAAAGTAAAAAATTCATTGTTCTGCTTTGTTTTTAAACCTAAAGGTGTTACTTTAACATAGTTACAGAAATTTTGGATTGTTTTTATCAACATTAAACGACTCATCTTATTGATGCGACTTAAAATAATTAAATAAAAATATTGTAAAATATGAATTTGCTTTAATTTGTTTAATCCATTAATTCTTTTTGATAAACATAAAATACATCAATTTGAAAATTCTAAAATAATAAAAATGTATGTATAAGAAAATATAAATACCACAGAGGCATATAGGTAAACAATAATAAGAAGAAAAACAATAAGAAAACTTTTATTGGGAAAATAATGAAAAAAGGAAATATAAACGTAGAAATATTGAAATGAGAGGTAAAAATAATAAAACTAAAATCGTTACAAACATAAATGTGAAAATCATGGTGAAAAAATTAAAACCTGCAAATTCTGAGCGAGAATTTGATTTATTAGCGTTCAGAGTTGATTTACAATAGGCCTGAGTAGACTTTATAATTATATTACTATCATGACAGGTGGTTTAATTAGCAAAAATTCTGATTGCGCAAGATAATTGACAATTCATACATAACAATCTTCGTGCATTGGTTGGATCTATTACCGTGGTGGATCACTTTTTACTGTCAACTTATATATGATTTAATTTTCCAAAACGGGACTTATGTTTAATTGCATCGAACAGGCGATTATAGTGAATTTAAATCAATTTGAAAAAATTGTTATTGAAGGAGGGTTTTCAGCAATACTTTTTTAAAAAATTTGACCCAATATTTATTATGGTACTGCACTTTTAATTGAAAAATGACATGGTGTTAATTATTTAAATTGTTTAAAAAATTATTTGCGTTTTAACACATAATGACTTTAATTTTAATAATGCGCAGAACCCAATAATTAATAGTTTTGGTATATAAATAAACATATTAAAGAGAATAACTATTTAAATATCAAGGAGGATTAGTTACTGGGGTAACAACGTGTAGCAGAGATTGTATGTTCATGAGGAACCTTTTTCATTTCCTCTGCTATTCCGTTCCTGGATTTAAGTACTAGCCGAGTCTGGATCTTCCTTGTAGTGAATTTCCTTCCTCCAAGTCTAGTTTTGAACTTGCCCAGGGTTGTCGAAAAAGGCAATTGATCTGATACTGCTGAGTGTTTTGGGAAAAAAATTTCCTCCTTCTTTACTCCCGAATCTAACATTCATTGTTCCTTCTCCCATATCTTACTTCACCCTCCTTTCAACTTCCGACTAACACTGACATACTTAATTGTTCAATTTCTTGCCCTCTTTTTCTTTCAGCTTCCAAGCCACATAAACTATTTAATTGTTCAGTCCTCCTCTCTCTTACTACCTCTGCTTCTTGTTCCCTTCCACTTCCGAGAAACTACCTCTCTATTTCCTCGATCCTCCAACGTCTTGAACAACTCTGCTCATTTTCCATCTTCTCACCTCTTCTCTTCCCCTTCTCTAAAGGAAAGCGCCACCCGACGTAACGTATGTTCACCAATTTTAATTCGTCCTCAGTCAAGCGCTGGAACCTTTGGCTGGTAACAGGTGAGATTTCGCGGGGCTATTTTTTGTGCTTAGAAAACAACCCTAATCCCTCGGACAAGCTGGCAGATACGACTCCTACGCGACACCTTGGCGCCTGTGATTCCCCTCTCTTTCTTGCGTCTCTAAAAATTATTACTGAATTACGAACGTGGAAAACCAAAAATGTAATTTAAAATTAGGGAGGAGTCTTATTGCGCGACACACTCTTTCAGCATTCTCTTAAAAGGAAATATTTTGTTCACGTAATAGAGATAATAAATTGGATAGCCCGAATTTTAAGTTTAAAAATTTTAAAATATCAGAAATAAACCGTGCAGGAATGTTTCTATAAGCAAAAAAAATTAATAACAGTTTGGTTAACTAGTTAAAATCACTCTTTTGATTGAAAACGGCTAATTTCAGCCCAATATTGCAAATGAATGGGGGAAGAAAATCAACCTGCAAGACTGCTAAATGGCGTCACTCTAGGATCCCAATACATGAAACAAAAATTTAAATAAACTCTTCTCTCTTATGAACCATTTATAGACATGCTATTGTTGTTATTACACACATTTGTCATAAGCTACGAGGAGCTAGTTAGCATGAAGAATAACCACTCTGCGAGCACAGGGAATGTTTAATGAGATGCACGGTACGGTGGGTTTATTGATGCAAGAGAGGTAATTTTGTGCTGCGGATGAACATTACAAGCTCAATAGTTCATACTTGCCCTCACCTGAAACAGCGCGCAGTCCGCGACACACGACTGTCGGAACTGAACAGGGGCAAATCTTGTCCGTAGTTAATCACAGGGTGTAATGTCGGGAGCCATGTGAGTGCTGTCCACTTAGTTGCAGCTGTTAATTGGAGAGCAGCCGTTGGCACCTGTTACCGGTCGGGGCTGCCAATTAGGAGAGAGGAAGGGCATCGGGTTCCCTTTTGCGGAATGAGATATTTCCGACAAATTAGTACACCAACCCATAGCCCGACTCTCCACCTCAACACGTATATATACTGATGCTTTATGTCTCCCATATAATATTCGGACTTTTATGCTACTGCCCGCCTCTGACCTTTAGCCAAAACGATTGTAATTTTGTGACTCAGAGCGCGGATCTGGCTCTAATCATCACAAAAAGTCATCGAACCAACGTTAATCTACGCAATGATTAATTTAATAGTCCTAGATATATAAAAATTATTCAAGTTATCTGTAATATGTTAGAAAGAACTTACAGTACTCAGAATTAATTACATTACTGGTTAACTATAGAGTTAAGATGAATTAAAGCCGGGGCAGACAGCATTGTTGTATTACTTGAAAGGATAAGTCAGAGTTTCTGTAACAATTGTGATGCACGGTTAACGATTCTCGTGCATTTTCTAAAATATCTATTATAAACGGTCAATTTTTTCTTAACTGGCTTCAGAGCGTAAAAGAAACTATTGACCAGTTTTTTCCTTGGACTAACATATAAATAATTAATAATATTAAACAATTCATAAAAACTCTTTCTCTCTCACAGACACAATACCTCTTTTAAAAAAAATTAATAAAACACCATGAATATTTCACCTCATATCCTGCTGATACATGTGATTATATGAAGAAAATTGTAAAATCTTTTTATATTGTATTGATTTTTAGAACTTAAAATTGATTAAAAAATAAAAAACATTTGTCATTGCGTCATTATACATGTCTCACCTATAGGTGTCTAAACTACTGGTCCGATTTTAAGCAAATTTGGCGCACGTGTTCCTCAAGGCCCGTAGCTGCCAGTGTTCTTTAAATTATTGTAATATAATGAAGTTATATATGTAAAAAGTTGCAAACCGTTTTGTCAAAGGTTTCTTGTGGCATGCGCGCATCGAGGTCTCCTAAGTGGGTTGCCTGTATTCTTGGTCTATAATACTATATATTTTTTAAACTATAAAATGTCGCGTCATAGCTAATGTATTGTTGGCAGAGAGCGAACTCCCTGAAAAATAATAAACTTCTTTGGGTCGCCGATACGATGTATATGTAAATTAGTTTTACTCTTAGATAAATTTTAAAATATAGTAATTGTTCGTTTGTTAAAGTAAATAAAATATTACGCATTTGATATTATCACTCATCACAGATAAGAATGTTGTATTATGCAAACTTTAATAACAACAATACTGTATATATGTAAACAGAGTGTAAATGTCAAAAAGCCTCCGTTTTCTCCACTATTTGAAGCTTTTTTTTCGGTAATTTTCCAGTTTTTGAACATCAATGTAGTTAGAAAACTGTTGATTTTCGAAGCATTTTGTAGTGTAACAGTAATAAAGTTATATTTAATTACATTCCTCCTTTATTATTTACGTGAACCCAAGCAAATCCGGATGCTTAAGCCAGTTTCAGACTATTTTTAAAAGTTTGCCTTAATTATATTTTCACATTAAATCATACTCATTGAAAAACAAAGGATAAAATTTCCCTTCACATTTAAAATAATCATTAGCAATTATTTACACTAGAAATATTATAATAAAGTAGAAAAAATATTAGCCATGACTTGATATAATTCTAAAACATACATATTATATCACAGTCAAGCACTAAAATACGATAGAAAAGCTTGTCATTCAGTTTTTCATAGTAAAACGTTTATCATGAAGAAGCAATTAACTTATGGCTGATAATAATAAATAAAAGATATTACAAAGTAGACAGATAATTCCAGATGTAACTTTAATTGGTTCAATATTATATTTGTGCATCTACTTTTAAACAATATATATTTAGCACTTTAAAAAAAATAACTGAATAAATTTGTTTCATTTTCCTGAATTGTGACGAAACCTTTGTTTTTAATAATATATTATCTTTCTAAATCATTAACCTTTCTGGTTGTTTACTTGTAATTAAATATGACATTATTATATTTCGTTAAGTATTGAAAAATACACAATATTTTAATAAGCATATCATTAAATCATTATGACGGTAACACGACAAATAGCTTCATCAAACAGAAACTAAAGAGAATATTATTTATGAGGTAAAATTCAGTATACATCGTCCTCCTGGATTTAATCGATGATTTTAAACATATTTTAAATAAATGTATTATTTTCATAATTTATATCCCAGTAATTTTACTCCTTATAAATACTGACTGATTATCTTCCTCCGTATTTCGCTTTATTTATCAATAAGACCCCGAATACTTTCAATTTAATTCTAAACTGATTATATAACCCAAATGAAACACGAATTCAAGAGAATACTTCGTATAATGTGAAACGCGGACCGTTGTTCTGTAATGCTGAAATATAGCGTGTTTCGAAGCAACAAGTTTGAATTTCGGAGTAAGAGAAAGTTAAAAACTTTTCATACCCAGTAATAACTGTTCATTACAAGCAAAGTTTCTCCACTCGGAAATATAATCAATTATGTGGCTCGTCATTTGCATTCATAAAGAGCTTTTAATTTCGTGTATGGTTTTATGTTGGGTTGGTACATAAGTCGGTGTCGTTTCATTCATTTTCTGTACTCGACTCTACATTATGATTATACTTGAAAAAGAATTATCTGTTAACAAAATACAAGCTTCTGTTCACAAAATTAAATCTCCAAACAGAATAAAACAAAGAGGATAAACGAAATTCATTGGTGTCAATCTAATAACGAGTCGATCGGTCTTGGGCGCCGACAGAATATAAAGTTTTAAAATTGCCATCGTATTTTTATTATTTTAAATGATACTAATTATTATAAATACTAATTATTACATTCCTGTTTTAATAATAAATTATAAATAAAAGACGAAGAGTGATCAAAAGTCAGAAATGGAATAATTTATTTGAATTGAAAACGTTTCGTCCCAAACTTTTGGGACCTTTTCGTATCTGTCTACCAAATATATATTTAAATATACAAAACTGAATATAAATATAGCAACATGAAATTTTTGGTATATTTTAATTTTAAGTATCTAAAACGTACCAAGTTTATTTATATTCAACTATGTATATATAAATATAATTTTTAAGAAAGATCTGAGGAGGTTTTATTTCTAATATGTGAGATTAATTGTTATTACTAATATTTTAATTCCATGAGTATGACACAAAAAAATATCAAAAAATTATTCACGTTATTCAATTCTGAATACATTACCTGCAACAGATTTCGACGCATTTATTGTTAACGGACCACGATAAAATGTTTCCAAGTTGTACAAATTGCTGATTTCCTCTTCCCTCGCATTCCCCCTTTCAAATTCTCTTCTTATACTTTTAAACAAAAATCACCATTCAATGGATCCCCCTCATGTATCCTATCACCTTAACGAAATAAAATATCTACAATTACTAAAAGCTATTGCTGTTGACAATTCGTGTCAAATTCATCTGAATAAATATCAGTAATATAGACAAATACGTGATTAGATCGCATTGAAACATCGGGACCGTCTACCTTTTTTTCAGTGATATCCTAAATTTAAGGTTCTCCGTTAATAACCGTATTTATCTTTTCATTTTACAAAAATAATAATACTATGATCATACATTTAGACTTGTGTCAGAAATAGTTCACAGAGAATTAAATCATGTAAATTTTCCCCCAAAAAAATCGTTTTTATATGAATTTTAATTTAGGATGCTTATTTAGTACATTTTATTTTATAATTATCTAGGTCCAATTACAGATGAATAAATTAAATCTTTAGTTAGGAAGAGTGATGTTAAATCGTTTGTCCGAAAGAGTAATTCTATAATTATTATTGATTTATAACAGAAAATTTTAGCATCATCAGATTCATATTTAAAATTTATAGTTACGTGAAAGTAATTATAATTCATATATATAAATTAGCCAACGATAATGAAAAATTGATATTAAATACGGAGACTTACGTTAATATTAGTGTATAGGATAGAAAAAATTATTATGTATTTGAAGTTTAGTTTTTATTCAAAGAAGTGTAATAAATCATATCGAAGATTCCAAAACAAACTCTTGTTTGGTAACAAGCTACATGAGTGTGATCCTGAAACAGACAACTCCCCTTTAATAGCATAGGGAAGTAGCCAAGGGTTTATTAGAACCCCCGGGCTATAGTTTAAGGATCCTTCCCGGTGTTTCACCGGAAGTGATGCAAGGAAATAATCTACATCGGGTAGGTCGAGCTGTTGGGTATAATTCTCACGCACTTCCAAATGAGTTTGTTTTGGAGTCTCAGCATTCCCTTCTGCGTGTCTTCGCCAGTTTTAGGAGGCATTTGGCCGACTGATCCAATGGTATCAGTGGACAACTCTTACCGTATGCCCAACGTCTTCGACCCAAGTACATAGCCTCCTAAAATACCTTGAAAACCCTAGGGAGAGAGAGAGAGAGAGTACGAGGCTTTCCCAACCCAAGTCCTAAGAGCCCCGCAGTCAATCTGGGGAGAAACACCTGCAAGAGGAAACTCCCACAGACATCCATCTTCTCCCAAAAAAACACACATTTGACAAATTTTATTTAAAATGCATGGACCGAACCACCTGCACGTTAAATTCACGATATGTTTTTTATTCCGAATTTTTTTTGAATTTAACAATTTGTTAAGTATCCATTTTTTAATTTATCAGATAATTTATGAATCATTATTAATGTGTTTTTCATTTCAGTTTTAATTATAAATCATAATAAAAGCATCTGTTTAATATGCCCCAGGTGCGTATGTGATATTACAAACCGTGAGAAATGTAATTTTCGTGTGGTGCATATATTCTGATTTACAAAAGGTTCCTAATTTCTATACAGTGAAATTTGAGTCTACTCCGTAATAATTTCATCAAATTAAACCACATTCCGTTGCCGGTTTCTATGATATTCGGGGTAAGTACAGCGAGTCTCGATTTATGTAACACAGTTTAGAGTGTTATCTAGATTTGAATAGTTTCTCGTGCATGTCAGTTTCAACAGTAGTAGTTTTTTCCCCTTCTTATGCTAGTTGGTAGTTGTGACCTCCTCTGTACAATGTAGAGTGGCGATGTTATCGTGTACTGAGTTGCGTGAGTTTTGAAGAGCTCACATACACTAACACACGCGTGTGCAGCTCTTCAAGTGGAAAACCCTTGGGAGAGACTGCGTTCCAGAAATTGTGAGGCACGCTTGTTCGTCGAGCGGTTCTCAGAAGTCCTCGAGCTTTCCTGCCCTGTGACATTCAACGGCTTTGAAACTGATCACAGGATAGAAGCTCAGCATTTAGCCAACCCACACAGATACACAAACACACCGACACACTGTACTGGGAATTTTATTTAGGTGCACTCGCTCCTCTTCCACGTTTTCTTTTATTTGTACTGGAATAAGCTGGATCATGAGCAAACAAGCTGAATTCTTTACAACTTGAGGACTCAAATGTTACTAACTGACGAAAAGCTTGAAATTATAATCAAAAGAAGCCACAATTCATCAGCATAATATATTTGCCGTTGAGTTATAATTATTTTAGCTCGGTTTCCGCGAGGTCCGGGAATTCATTTACATTCGCCCACTACAGTATGTAACTCGACAGTAATGTCTTTGTCAGCATATGATTAAACCATCTGCAAGAGCGGAACATTTTTTGAAAATTTATCTTTTCCGCCTGATGACTCAGAATCTTAATCTACTGATACTTAAATAAGCACATATCTACAGAACAATACACACCAACCGTTAATTATATTCATAATGAGGAAATACTTAGACCATTTTAGTTTGGTCTGATTAGCTTGAAATAATGTGTGAAGATAAATATATACAACTCCAAAAATAAAAAAATTTGGTGTATGCCGCCCTGGTCTTTATACAACGTACGTCAAACATCCACCCTGTGAATTACCAAAAATGCTAAATGTTTTATAACTAATTAAATCTGTTGTTTTATTGTGGTATTCAGACCTAAGACTGGTCTGATGCAACCTACCTTGTGCAAGCCTTTTTATTTCCACGTAACTACCACATTCTCCCTAAACCGCTTAAAGTTTCCATCCTTGGCCTCCCTCTTCTATTCTTACCCCACACACTTTCATCTAATGCTAATTTTTACAAGAACCTCGTATCACAAAGCGTAGCCTATTAATCTCTCTTCCCTTGGTCGACGTCCTCCATATTGTCTTCCCATATTCTGCTTACAACTCCCTCCTTAGTGATTCTATCCACCCATCTGATTTTCAGCATTTTCCAATGGCACCACATTTCAAAGTCTTCTATTCTTTTCCTTTTTGCAGCTCCTACTGCCCACTTTTCGTACCCATATAACGCCACACTCCATACGAACATTTTTATCAATGAATTCCTAATATTCACGCTTATATTTCCCGTCTTTATATTTTTCTTTTTTGCGAAATCCTTTCTTGCTTATCTATTTAAT
Source organism: Eucriotettix oculatus (assembly GCA_034510155.1). NCBI lineage: Eukaryota > Metazoa > Arthropoda > Insecta > Orthoptera > Tetrigidae > Eucriotettix > Eucriotettix oculatus. The sequence continues at coordinate 63,219,587 of CM067381.1, forward strand.
CTATCATTGCTTAAGTAAAATGTTTGTTTATATCATGCTTAACAGATGTATTCTCTTCGGTCTGAAATAATGTGTTTATATTGACGTAGCCCGTCAAACGTGAAATAATGATAGAAAGTATCATTACTTAAATAAAATTTAAGTAATATTCAAATTGTTTTTCGCCAAAATCGTCTTCAGCAGTATCACACTCACGTAGCGGATAAACATCTCGCTTGGCTGGGTTCGTGGTGGCATAATTATATCCTCTTGTAAGTTATATGTATCTTCAAGGTATGTCCATGTATGCCCTTTCAAATATAAAATAATTTTCCGAATATCTGATGCACAGCTTGTGTTATCCCATTTCAACATCGACCCGCCCTTATTGAAAATCATATGGTGGAAACAAAATCTTAGACCAGAAAGTGACATGGAAGCTTTTTTAGCCTGAAAAGGAGAAAGTAAGGAATGTAATTGTTCAAAATATAAACAGAAATATGCACTGGGCAAAGAATTACAATACGCTAAAAATTAATGGTAATCAAATAAATGGTATAGGAAATCCTAAGTGACAAACATGAAACCGCAGAGCAGTTGTAATCACTTTTTTTTCCTCAGAAATGGAATAAGTAAGCGAGCCTAAATGTTAAAATGATCCACTGAAACATTTTTTGGATGATCAGCGCTAAGCTCAAAAAACGGCAGTCTAATGAATGGCATAGAAACGCATTAGGGAGAAACATTATAACTCGCAGTGTGTTTGAAAAGTCTCGGTATATAACCTCAAAAGTGGGCTGATAAAAACGGGTTGGCAATGTTAATTTATATTCATGTGCTTGAGAATCATCCTGTGACTTTATCGCTGCATTAATTATTTCCGTATTTAATATCCCTGTGTTCACCATCAATTGTCTATCCTGTTGTTTTCATGTTTCTTCCCTCGTACCAATAAAGTAACGGGTGAGAAAATTTACCTCCATGGTAAATGGATAATAGAGCTAAGGTTTTCCCGACCCAGAAATGACTTCTTTGTCTAGATCTAGGGTTAAATCCAGTTGACAGTGAATCTAGTACAAGAGTTAACGAAAAGGTAAAAGCATAAAGTACTATCTTACATCCTCACATATCAGTCAAAATGTTTCTCGTCTTATCAGTTAACAATAAACATCGACCTCAAGGAGTTGATACTGTATTTTCGATCAGTTGTTACTGAGTAAATACCACTCAGTATAGAAATAATAATTTACATTCAGAAGCACAGGTGTAATCAAAATTATTTGAAAGTAAGGATATTCTAATAGTAGAAATGTCGCCAAATAAATTAACAATAATGACCAAGTACTTCATTTCAAGATAAGATGGAATGGACATAAATCACAGTGTAATGAGGTAATTAAGGAAGTATTTAACTGGGATCATCTGAAGATTAACGAGACTGGAACATTATATATATAATCACCACGAAGATTAGAGAAATTCCATAAATAAATGTCAAATAATTTTCGTCATAAAAGAAGTCACCTGTAAAGGTAAGGTCTAAAGGAATGGCAGGGAACTAAATCTACCAAGGACGAGAAAATCGGCTGTACGTGAGCATCTGTGGAATGAAGACAGTCTATCTTGGGCTATTGACTAAACTAAACTGGCTCAATTCACCCTTCCCCTGCAGCTTGAGGTCAGAGCGGGCTGCGGGTTGCTAGTTCGATTACCCTTCACACTGTCAGGGGTTGGACATGGGGGTGGAAGGGGTTTGAGGGATTCATGGCGACCCCAGGCCTGCGGTTAACCGCAACACACAATATCGTGGCGTTAATTCGCAAGAATAACTGCTTCCAAACACTGATTCCCGCTCTATAACACAACACGTAAATAAACACATACATACAGTAGATTAGATCCACAGGTTAATGAAATATATGATAAAGATTTTAACTTATTCACAAATTAAAATTCAATTTCACCTTATAAAACGACAGATGGAAAATAAATTTATAAACGTAAAACCTCATAGTACGCTCAAAACGAATCTGAAAATTTCGTTTCATCATTTTAATATTACAAATACTTATTAAAAGTGCTAAATAATTGCAAAGTAGCAATTGTAAAAATTTAACCAAGATTATTAATATTTAATTTAATAACAAAGGAAATGCTTTCAAACGAACTCTGTCTTGAGGTCATAAACCTGTATTTAATGATGAGGATGGACGAATCTCAACCGGATCCTGAATCGAACCCCTTATTGGCTCTATCCTGAGAGCTATCCGAGTCGTTTGGTACGGGTTTTCCCCCTTCATTGTATACAATTTTTAACTAAATAACGACTTCAGAGTAATTTTAGTATTAAGTGTAGACTGATCAAAGGGGCCATTAATTAATTCAAGAACACAAGAAATACTTCCAAACAAAGCTCAGTCTGGGAGGCCATGAAACTAGAAATGAACTGAACATTTAATTTAATAAACTCTCATTCACAGGGTTATGTGGTCGCTATTACAGCGGCCGGGGTCCAATAAAGTTTACAATGTTTGCATTCGTACTTTACCGTACTTAACCAAGCTGGAAATTTTGCTGGCAAACTTCCTAGAATTCTAGAGACGAAAGCAGGCATTTGGACTTGTACCATGATCGTCCAACACTCTAACAAATAGTATAAAAAAATTCACTGCTATTCGGTAATCTCAATTTTTCTTTTCAAAAATAATTATTACATCCCATAACTAAACCGATTGTCAATTATCTTCTGATACATCGTAAATCTAACTTCTCTTCGTGAAATGACGTAAAGGAACAGTGAATTAAAAAATATACTGATTTATTCTTAATCCAAAATAAATATTGTTCATAGTTGCGACCATTAATTTTAAATCAAATTAAATCTAACGTGTACAGAGAGTTTTGTGATTAAAAAGGGCGGAGGGGGATTTATATATTTATTAAGATTAATTAATTATATTTGTTAAGGTTCACAATTGAGCTACAATTGTGATTATAAGAGTTTAATTTAATGTTCAAAATGATAAATTAATGTAGAGTTAAAAGAGAAAGAAAAATATTTAATTAATGGTTTTGAATTTAATAACCAGAAAATTAAGATTTGATATGCAAACAATAAGAAACTTAAATAAAATGATATAGAAATGGAGACACTAGAACACGAATATTTTTATAGAGAAAGTCATTAAAACCATGTCACCTGTTGGGTGAACCAACTAGAAGTAAAGTTTCTGGCATTGTGAACTTCAGATATTTTATGTCAACAAGACAGAAACCTACATATGTTTTTTTATGGTGGCGGTTTGAAGATGCTTGGAGGCGTTTCTCGTTAACACCGCCGGAAAGATCTGGCTGCATGGATAACGCCTTGGGCCAAAATTAATGGAAACATTTACCAAAATTTTACATCTCCTCGGAACAGCACTCGCCAGTGGCCCGAAATTTAATCAAGCTGTCTGCCCCAAACTTCTGTCCATTTCACCTTGTATGTCCCCAGAAATTTTCTTCTCCCTTTTCCAATATTCAATCATCTTCGATTTCAAATAGCTTACATTGGTTGATATTTCCAAAATTTCAGCCAATAGGAAAATTTTAGACACTGCACACAATTTTAAAAATGACACGAATAATTTGAACAATATTTACGATACTCTTTCGGTATAGTAGTTGAACTTTTTAAAATTCTTCTCCATTGTAACTAGCGAAAGCACTCATTGTTACTACATCATTTAGGCCGTTACCGTCGCTGGAGATGATCCATGCGCGACACTAAACTCTTCACATGTAAATATTTGAATACATTTAATAATATTTTCGGCGGAGGGAGTCAAGAAGTAAATGACATGAATTGCCAAATTTGTAAGATTTGGACCATGTATATATATATATATATATATATATATATAATGCAATATAGGACCCATATTTAATTTCTTGTAATATTATGTTTGAAGTATGCCTGAGGAATTCTCAAAAGGGAGACAAAACGTCGTATTTATTTAAATAGTAATAAATTTAATGAACGTAGACTTTCGTGGTGAATAATTCGGATAAAATCTTCAAGGTTAAATCACTCAACGTTTCCGCGGACATTCTCTGACGCCTTCATCAGGCTATATACAAGATACGAAGATTTTATTCTGAGCAATAAATTTATATGCTAACTTATTGGCCGTCTTAATATTCAATGTTATTTTTAAGTTAAATCAACGGATAAAGTGACTTATTATATACGGAGGTTATGCACTAAGACTGATATGGAATATAATTATTTTTAATTAACTTTTTAAAATTCCAGTACAAATTAAAGTTCTGTTTTTAAATTATAAAATTATTTCGCATCTACGTAACGTATGCTACACATATTCAAGTTAATCCCGAGGGAAAGCGGTTAAAAATTCGCAATAAGATAGGGAAGGAAATTTACGTTTTATATTTTTAAAAGAGATTAAACGAAAGAGTTTTTTTAAACATTAGAGCATCAACTTGAAATCGGATTACGTCCACTATCAGACAAAATCATCCATGTAAGCTTTAGCTGGTTCAATTAAAAAGGGGAAAATTAATTACAGGAAAGGTGAAAAACATGTCATTATAAAATTAATTTTTTGTAATTAGCAGAGTTGATTTTTAACATTTGTTTCTCTTGATAAGAGTTTATTTCTGTAAATAAATTCTACCCTCCGGAGATTTGCAAATAAGCCGAAGGAAGCGTGACCCAAATCATTTAATCAAGATTCATAGTTCAATATTACATTTATTCAATTAAGGACTAATTAAAGTGGATTTGTATTTAAATTGAAGATTTCTTCCCCTATGTCTGCAACGAGAAAAAAATAATTAAATTATAATGTTGGGAAATTTAATGCAGTTGTCTGTTTCTTCTTTTCACAATTAACTCACTTGCAGCATTCAACGTTCTTAATTATTATTTCTACAACTATTAGTACCTCTTCTCCTTGGGATTTTAACTCATATCTGTACCTGTAACACCCTACTATATCATTTTCTTTTTTTAAAAGTAGTCTGTTGTCGTAATTTATCCACTTCTTGAAACACAATGAATAATTTGTTTTTCTCACATTATTTTCTCTGCAGACCAATTCAAAGCTTTTATTACCAATTTCCCCTACTCCTTACTTACTTTCTTGACTCATATTCTGAATAATCTTCACTGTCCTGTTCAACCTTTGATGTACACATCCCTCTCAATTTCGATAATGTTCTCGACTTTTCCTTTCTAAGTTTACAGTACCTTAAAAGAAATACACTAATTAATAAAGTCATTCACCTTTCTACACGTTCATATGTTTTTATTTTTGTTGAATATAGTTTGTTTTTATTCCCCAATATCCAAAGTAAATGATAATAGTAAGCATTCCGGTTTGTTTGCTACTGTGCGCGGACGTTGCCTTTTATTTGTGTTTTATCTGCAGTTTATTTAATCTATATGAAGAAAATAAATAATTTGTCCTTTTCTTATATTCTATTGATTTTAGGTTACGTTTTCATAATTATGAACTTCTATAATTCATTTTTGCAGCATTATCCTACTCGTCAAACTTTTCCAACTTATAAAATATATTTTGTTTCAAGCTTTTTTGAAAATCGAGTGAATTATAGCCTTCTGTTTGATATATTAAATATTTATGAAACTGGGCTGTTATTATTTGAAAAAGATTTATATTTAAATAATAAAAAATAGTTTGCAAACCGTATATAAAATATGTCGACATTTATTTCTCTGTTAAAAACTCATAATTAATTAAACAAAGGAGCTTTCAACGATTAATAATTTCCACACCAACCGCCTTGTTTTAACAGTTGAAATAATTTATTTGTAAGACTTAAAAAATGAAGAATAATTTACTTGTTCTATTTCCCTACATTCAACAAAGGTCATATGAGCACAGCTTAGCAGTTTCCTCGTGGTTACTTCCGGAAAGAGGCAAAGAAGAGGAAGACACAAGGAAAAGGAGGAAAGATACGAAATTGAGGGAAGGTAGGAAGGAAAGGGCTGTCCATCTGGTTACTTGCTATCTGGGAAAAGCCACTTCTGTCGGCAAACGAAATTACCTTGACATCAAAGCATGGGGAAGACCAGCCAAGCAAGCACATAGCAGAAAAGACGCTCGGTCCAACATCATTCCTATTTGGTGAGGAAGAGGCTGTTGTGGGACAGATAGGGACGTTCACAAACAAGACACTTCTAGAGGAAAGTAAAGGAAAAAATCCAGCGTAGGTAGGCAAGTCCAGTGATAATGGGATTAACTCTAAGTTGAGGAATTTAACATTAACAAAATCATTCACCAAACCACGATCATAACATTATTGTATACACATTTCTGAGTTTCAAAATCAAAAATATGAAACAATTATAATTTCTTAAATATAATACATGATTGAAAGGATGCACTTCAATCGCAAATTTAACAAAGGCCATCATGAATATTTTAGATAAGAATTAACGACTCCTAAAAGAGACAATTATAATAATTTTGAACTGAAATTCAACTATTTAGCAGACGTTTCGATCAACACTTGTGGCCTTTGTCAATATTTATAACAGAATTAAGTAATAATAACAATGACTGTTACGCATTAAAAAAATTAATCAGTAACTAAATTAATATAAAATATTAACAATTCAGCACGAAATTCCAGAATGAGTAAAATAAATTCATTTTTAACTCAGAAAATAATATGTAATTATATTACATATTTAGCTCCAATATAGGTTAGCGGTTAGAATAAAAACAAAATATTTTTAACCTGAGCACAAAACAGCGCACTACTAAAGAAATTATATCACCCGTAAAATCTTAATCGAAGCTTTGACTGCGCAGTAAAGGCATCAATTAACATTTCGTGATTCATGAATATTTTTTACTTCCTTAAGGAATCTGGATTATTTTTGAACATCTGTAAGGGAAATTATGACATTAGTTCTTCAATGTACTTCGTGCACTTTCAACTTTCTCCCCTTTAGAAGGATAATTTCGACAGGGAATATTTTTCACCCTCTTAGTAATTCGAGGCTTTTAGAAAATCTTAAAGTGCCTTTGTTATTTTATTTACTGGGAGAAATATTGCCTGGGTTAATGTTCCTTCAGTCATCATCCTGGGTAATCTGAAGCTAACTTCCAAACGGTATAGGTCGGAATTGTCCATCAAGAATTGATGCCAATTAATTCACAAATAAATTATTATCTAATTTATTTATTTTCAGGACTAATATAAATAAATACCGGGGAAACGCCGAGTACCTATAATCAAGAAACTGTTATATTGTTCCTTATAGCTATATCTTCTATCTGCAACAGGACAGACGGAGGACCAATTGAGCCTTTAGTGTCAGATTCTTCGTCTTGGAGATAACTACCCACTGTTCCCTATCTGTATGTATTTTTTCCTCTGCTAATTTCCGAAGCACTGGTGGACGTCCGCTGCGATTTTGCTCCACCAACCGCTTCGATCGCTTTCCCCCCCTGCCCTGTCTCTCCACCTCCTCGCCACCCTTATCCCCATAGCATTTCGTGTCGTTAGAATGTAGCGGAGCGTGTCTGTAAACTGTTTTCTATTACACGCGCTGCCAACTGGGCGATAACCGAACTCTCTCTCTCTCTCTCTCAGCCTAATGGTTGCTAATGTTCTGCTTCTTTCAAACCTCGTCCACGAGTTTCAATATTTCTCCCTTTCGATAATCCTCAATCCATAGCCAAGGGATAGAGAGCAGATTTCGTCGAATATTATACCAAACTGCGTTTAGTAAGCAACATGCATTTACCCTCATTAAGGGGAAAAGCAGCTCCAAACCTGAAGTAATGGAGTGAAGAAAATAATGTAATAGAATACAATAAATACAATATTATGAAAACTTTCATTCGTAATAAAATTACTTTATATATTTAGTGGTTATATTACATTACAAAATTACATATTATGAAAATTTATTTAATAATTAATATTTTATAATAATGTTTGATCGTTTTAAGTACATTTATTTAACTGCTTAGAGAGAAATTCTAGAATTAATAAAATCAATTCATTTTTAATTCAGCAAACAATGTTTATTCATATTACATATTCACCTCTAATATCGACCAGCGGTTAAAATACAAACAAAATATTTTAAAACTGTCTCGCGAAACTGCTGACTACTATGAAAAATTATATCAGTGATAGAAATCTTAATCGGGCCTCTGATTGCGCATCAAAGCATCAAATACACTTTTTTTGTATTTCTCTGTAACATGACAAAAACAATCTGATTTTTTATATATATAAGTTGGAATTTTTAATCGGGGTTGTCACTACAATATTACTAAATAATCAATTATCATGATTCTGTAAAAAAATATTTACTAAAGCTTCTATTTTACAGTTAAAGCATGCATGACTTAATAATTTTTTTAAAGTGATTTGTGTGAAATCCGTAGTGCAACTAGACCACAACATAACCAAAATAGAATTTTATATCGTCTACGTGTCTAGCGACAAATTCCACAGCTAAGTTACGCGCCTACTTGGCGCCATATAACAGATACTGAAAGTTAGCTTCTTCTAATGGCTTCAATAATATAAAACACATTAGTTTTAAATAAATATTATTTTCCATTTTTTAACTATCGCGCTACATTTATGAAACATCAAAGTGTTGTAAAATACTCATTTATGGAGATTATTTTCTCAAATAAATGTTTTCTTCATAATAATAGGACTTTAATTTACACAATCTTATTTCAAAAATACGTTTTTCAAATCATAATACTTAATTTTATAGTCCAAATTTATAATTTCATATTATTTTAACATATCTTATGGAAAACTAATTTACTGAGGCTGTTTATGGATGTGAGAGTTTCGAGATATAGAAGAAAATTAGTTTAAATTGAATTTGAATTCGCAGAATAGTCTGTATGTAATATTATTATTTTCCATTTTTAACTATCGCGCTACATTTATGAAACAACAAAGTATTGTAAAATACTCATTTTTTGAGGTTATTTTCTCAAATAAATGTTTTCTTAATAATAATAGTACTTTTATTTACACACTCTTATTTCAAAAATACGTTTTTCAAATCATAATACTTAATTTTGTAGTCAAAATTTATAATTTCATATTATTTTAACATGTCTTATGGAAAACTAATTTACTGAGGCTGTTTATGGATGTGGGTGTTTCGAGATATAGAAGAAAATTAGTTTAAATTGAATTAGAATTCGCAGAATAGTCTGTATGTGAACTTCCTTGTGTTAGTACGATTTCGAGAATGTACTACGATTTCACGTGGCACAGCCTTCTAGCTCAACTGTAAGTTCCTATAATGCATGTATGCAAACTTATTCCATGAAATTTTTGTTTAAAGACTGATGAGGGAAAAAAATTATTATCATAATAAATTAATTATTTTCATCAGTCACTTCAATAAACCAAAAGTATATTTCAATTTTGATTTCCAAACTTTATTCTGAAGAAGCTTTCTGAATTGCAATATTCATCTACAAAATAAATTACCATCTATCTCTTCCTTCGGTACGCAACATGTTTTTCTGCCAGATTCTTCCTTGTTGAAGTTGCTACCAGGCTTCCGCCTTATTTTTATCAATTTCGTAAATTTAAAACACGTGGATGGGTAACAATTGAGGGACAATCAATATTGGATATGAAGCATTAAGCACTCAAAAATAAAATAGTTTCTCATCTTTGTCTCATAATAAAGAGTCACGCTACTTAAATAACTACACGCCCAAGCTCCGGGGATTCCTCTTGTGTACACATTTGATTATCCCACCTGCTTATGCTTCCCTCGAGCGCTCCGGTCCCCACGAAACAACAAAAAAGAAAAACTCCACTCCACCACGGTGTAGACAGGTTTTACCTCCCCAATCCGTAAACACCTTAGAGCTACTACATTAATCTCTGTCACACTAATCTCATATTAGTTGGGCGAAAGTTTGGTATGACGTTCCCCACAGCTAAGAGTAATAAACATGATCGAGCAGCAAGCACAAGAAAAAGGAAACTTACCATCACACGCCTGTTCCTTAATCCACGTCGCTTTCGCTAATAAGTTTTGAAACTATCACACTATCATCTTCCCTGTATTATTAATCTAATTTACATTGAAAACATCGTTTTATGATTAATTGTTGCCAGATTATTTAAACAGGTTTCTCTGTATTAACGCCGGAAACAATATTACCGCTGTGAATAAATCAAGCGTACTGAATTACTGTTGATTAAGATACTATTTCAGTGTTTTTTTTTGGATAACATCAGGGTGATCCTGAAACAGGCAACTCCCCTTTAATAGCATAGGAAGGGAATTGAAAAGGGGGGATGCGGAAGGTAGAGCAAGGTAGCCAAGGGTTAACTAGGGCCCCCGGGCTATGGTTTAATGATCCTACCCGGTGTTTCACCTAAAGAGATGCAGGGAAAACCCTAGAAAACCTGCATCAGGTAGGTCGGGCATTGGGTACTATTCTCACGCCCTTCCGAATGACGGGAGACGAGTCTGCTGTGGGGACGCAGCATTCCCTTCTCCGTGTCTCCACCAGTTTCAGGAGGCAGTTGGCCGACTGATCCAATGGGATCAGCGGACAGCTCTTGCCATATGCCCAAGGTCTTTTACCCCGGTACATATACCTCCTAAAATAGGTGAAGGTGTCTCGGCATATGAGAACTTTGATAAAAAATACCCAGAGAGAGTGCGAGGCATTCCCGACATGATCAGCAGTCACTCTGGGCTGAAGCGCCTGCGAGAAAACTCCCGCAGCGCCCTGGATGATTCAGTGTTTAGAATATGAAATTATTTATATTGCTTTATTACATAAAATGCCTTATTATATTACAGCTATCCTACGTAATTATTTAGACTTAATGGAATTCTTACTTTTCGCTGAAAACGCCTTTGTTGCATTTTCTCAACTGCTTCTCTAATCTTCGTATCATATTTCTTCAAAACTAGTTTAAGTCAATTATTTTCTTCATTCTACCTTAAATCCAAAATATATGAAAAGAATCGCTTCTGTTTAATTATATTTGCCTGCGAAACCTTTACCTTCGTGAGTTATAACGTGGCATATCCCATTCACAGTAGAGAAAGGAGAAGAGTATTATCTTTTGAAAAGGAACCTCCCCTTTAAGCGTGCCTGCGCAAAAGCTGTTGGAAGTGGTGAAAGCATATTCTGATGAACGGGATATAAATACTGAAGCAACGTCCTTTTACCATGCTTATCGTTTACTGACAAGCTACAACATATCCTGAACTTAAAACAATATATTGCCTAGCGCTAATATGTACAGAATTGTGTCATATATATTATTTAATGAGGATTGTTTCGTTAAGTCCTAGCGCTATGCATCCGGTGACTCTGGACATTGCGTATCTGGTTGCTCCACCATGTGGAGGAATGTTCACAGGTCCAAAGTGTGAGAACCGCGCGGTATTAGCAGAAACTAACTCTCAGTGGCGAGTCTTAAAGTGAAAAGGCAGCCATCTTTGAATAACTGTCTTTTCTACGGATAGTTTGTGAATGTGGTCCACCTTCACCATCCTCTAGCCCAGCTAGTTAGTCCACGGCAACCATTGCTCGCATGATCACCTTCCCTCAAGGGTTCCTAGCAATTACCTAATTGCTAGTCTTCCTTTCCTCTCAATTATCTGTATCATTTTGTAGACTGCCCTAGGCACAATAAACTAGTCTTCTTTTCTTTGTCCATTTCATAGAAACATCCACCAATTCGTGACTGTCATCAAGGTGACAGCAATCCTACTCTACCCAACAATTCCATTCATCTATTCACATCTCTTCCTTTTTCCAGGCATCACAAATACGGGGAAACTATCACCCCTCTCGAATTGTGATTGCTCATTCCATCGTCCCTCTTCGTCGATACAAAAATTGCTACTTCACTACCAACTTGCCTCAACAAAATCCGAGGTAAACTAAGCTATGTACTGACCGCATTACAATATCGTGGAAGTTGTCTACTGCGCATCGTGTCGACACACGACTAGCTAAATCTCCAAAGCTATACCTGATTTACTTTGTAAAGTATTTAAAAATTGCATTAATCTAAGATAATTTCCTGGTGCAGCACTGAAGGTTTTGTTTCTGAGAACTAGGTCACACACCTTGATGAATAACATACAATTTCTCATATCAACTTTTCAAAAAATGATTGGAGGACAATTTTTGGTCTGTATTCTTTGACCAAATGCTGAGGTAAAACACCTTCTCATGTTAGCCGTGATCGATCTAATAACTTAACGAAAAACAGTGCTGCAATATTTAAAATTTAGAGATTGATCACAACAGGTGTTTTCGATGATTGCATCCATAATTAATAAATATTCGATCAATATTGTTTATATGGGAGCATTTATTGTATATGTAGGAATCCATAAAGTAGAGAATATTTTTCCGGTCGACTCTCTGGTGGTCGTTTCATTGCCCTAGTAAAGTTATCTAAAGTGTCTGTTGCCTTTCAGAGGAAGGAAGAGCCATTTCCAAGTCGGATAGGATAGGAATGTGCTTCAGCATTCGGGGTCAGTAAGCTGGAAGTCGATACGGGTCACTGAACTGCATTCCATCCCAACCCCGACCATTATTCTATTAAACGGTCTCCACGCTCGTTGCATCCGAATCAGGAAAGTTATTAGCATCGCTACAAACATAGATCACTTTATTGAGAAATTATATTTAGGGAATTTAAAAAACTTTACAAGTGTACCAAAAAAAAAATTGGATGACGAATCATGGTATTGTAATGTTAGATCTGTTTTTAAATTACTTTTAAGATATTTTCCATCGACATTTTGAATTCATGAGTCTATTGAGTAATGTTATGGTGGGTCACAAAAATTCCCAAACTGAAGTTTCATGGATTCTTTTTGAACCGTTAGAATATCAGGTGTTGATTTGTTCGATCTCTTTAACTCAGTTCTTTGGTATTACTTGAAGTAATATCTCAGTTGCTCTTTTCAACCGTTCAGCTATAAGTTCCTCCTTCGCCATAAAAACTCGGTCAAAGTTTTTTAAGATGTTTTTCGGATTAAGGATTGAAGTTTCTTTTATAGCACGTCGTTAGCTCACTTCCATAATAAGCTCGTTCTGAGAGTCGTTAATACGCCTTGTCTACGCCACTCATTTATGATATTTTCCCTAACAGTGATTAAAATGAAGATCACCTTTCAGTTCACCATATATATCAGTTATTGATTGAATATTCCATTTTAAATACTATCCAATTTCGTAGCATTATTTTGAGAACTTCGTTTTCATTTTTTTCTAACATATTACTTAATATTATATTTTATCAACCTAGATTCTGGAAAATAATTTTCAAAAATTCAATAATAATATACTAATATTATTGTTCGTTTATAAATAGCACATATTGTTTTTTTCATATTTTGATTCATTTTACCAGTATTTTTAATAAGTGATATATTATATTTTTATTCAGAAATTATGTTTCATTATTGGTTTATCACCTGTGTTCTACCCTGAAAAATTAAATTAAATAAAAAAATTTACCACAGTAATTCAAACCAATTGACAGTCACAATACTTTTATTTTTCAGTTTTTCATTTATAAATTTTGATAATTTATATAAGGGCCCATCGATACCATCTTAGGGCGAAACGGAATTCCATCAATATGACATTTTACTAAACCTTTAATTCTATGATCTAAGAAACTGTTACATCTTATGTCATTACGTCCCTTTTTATCCATAAACTTATACTTGATCAATTTATCTAAATAACAATCAACTTTCTTATGAACACCCTTTTCAAGAGAACATCCCTAAACTGCTTAGCGTTTTCCATCCTCGGCTTCCCTCTTCTGTTCTGACCGCTTAGCCTATTAATCAATCCCTTCTCTTTGTCAAAATCATCCATATTGTTCTCTCTTCTCTTAATCTGCTTAGAACTTCTTGGCCAGTTACTCGATCCACCCATCTGATTTTCAACATTCTTCCATAGCACCACATTTTTTCCTTTCTGCAACTCCTACCGTTTTAGATTCAATCTAAGAAAATATATGAAGTGTCTTTCCTAAACAAAACAAAATATTATTAATGCAAGGTTCAATTTAAATGTTTAATCCTTGGTGAAATGGTAATCAATATATTTTTCTTGTGTTTTTCTTTAATGGGAATAAAACCTTCAAAGTTCAATAGTTTATTAAGATTATGCGAAATATGCACATAGGAATATTTAACTATGTACCAACCACAAGGATTGTACCAGTTTGTAGATAATCAAAAAATTACAAAACGAAGGAATGGAAACGCATTTTCTCTTAAGAATAGTCAACCTGGGAACAAAAACTCTCCAGATTTAGAAAAGTAATCACTTTTAAACCAATTTGTCGCAACGTCCAAAGACTAATCGATGGGTAGTGCTCAAAATCTTTTTGTTTACCAGAAAGCATGTTTACTGCAATTAATTAAGGGAAAATGAGGCAAATAATTATAATAAGGTCATAGAAATTTGTTCTGTGCAACTTAATTAGACACGAATTGTTTCAAGGTGTTTTAATAGATTACCTAGGAAAATATTAAACAGAATTTTTAAATTTATTCAGTTATTAATAAAATAAACCTATGGGTCTCAATGTGATTTTCTGGTAATTTGTAAATAAAAACACAAGTGCATAATTTATCGCAAACTAAGATCATTGAATGTTACTGGCTCTGATGTGTCATATATTAAAAAACACGCATGACTTTGTTAAAAAAATAAACGTCGCAAGTCACTGTTGAGACATAAACGGTATTAAACGACCTTTATAAATAAATAGTTAATAAATTGAATTTACCTCAGAAAATATTAAGACTGTTAATTAGAGATGGTTTTTTGGGAGTAAACTTTAGTTGCTTTAAGCAGCCGGTTTTATATTTTTGTTCGTCTCCGCAGCCTGCGCGGGAGGTTTGGAAAGAACGCGGGGGCGAGAGCGTTTTTTGTATTCAGACGAGGTTTCCCTTTTGAGCGTTACCTGTGTGGTTTTATTTAGAGGGCACCGCATGTGATGCATGGATAATGGCGGCTGCAGCTACGCTACAATGAGGGACATCTGCAGGACACCGAGGCTTAATATTGATGAGCTCGTCCATATTTCAAGGCACACACACAGGACATCACTTACTCTCTCCCTCTCTCTCTCCCCTCTCTCTCCACGACCACAGGACAAGGCAATAACAAAACTACCTTGTTGCGGGAGAACATACAGCTTCAGAGGGGATTATAATAGCTATTCTGTCAATCCATTTACGATAAAACAGGGCAAACTATATTATGATCCATTAGTAATTACAATAAGGATGTGAGTATATTTCAGTTTACAGCTATTTCAATGTATTGTTTTATCCAGTTTCTAACCGACATATTTAATCATCCAACATTTTCCATCAAAATTAATTTTTATTCAGTAATCATTATTAGAAAGGCATTGGCGAATTAAAGCGAGCCAAGGCAATCCCACGACGGATTCTGCGTTCCCTATACCGAACGTCAGTGTAATTCTTTATTAAAAACGAAATGGCTTGCTGCGCCCAAGGAGCATTATTTCCTGGCCGTTAATGTAGTTATTTTCCATGCGTAAACACCACTATATCTTTTTTAACACCAGTGAGGTTAAACTAAACTCGTTATCACCATTTAAAAAAGAAGAATATTTAAAATAAACATATTTTCAAAGATTTAGCATAAATTACTTCAATTATTCTGTTCTCAATGATAAACGACAGCAATTTTAGTCACTTTACATTCCCATGATTATTTTTTTCTCTTTCTGTCGCTACTCAAAGCGTTTCTGTATTCTACAAACTTTTAAAGAGATATTTTATGATGATAGGCGCTGCGGGAGTTTTCTCGCAGGCACTTCAGCCCAGAGTGACTGCGGGGCTCACCTGGTCATGTCGGGAATGCCTCGCACTCTCTCTGGGTATTTTTTATCAAAGTTCTCATATGCCGAGACACCTTCACCTATTTTAGGAGGTATTTGTACTGGGGTCAAAGACCTTGGGCATATGGCAAGAGTTGTCCGCTAATCCCATTGGATCAGTCGGCCAACTGCCTCCTGAAGCTGGTGGAGACACGGAGAAGGGAATGCTGCGACCCCACAGCAAACTCGTCTCCCGTCATTCGGAAGGGCGTGAGAATAGTACCCAATGCCCGACCTACCTGATGCAGGTTTTCTAGGGTTTTCCCTGCATCTCTTTAGGTGAAACACCGGGTAGGATCCTTAAACCATAGCCCGGGGGCCCTAGTTAACCCTTGGCTACCTTGCTCTACCTTACGCATTCCCCCTTTTCAATTCCCTTCCTATGCTATTAAAGGGGAGTTGCCTGTTTCAGGATCACCCTCATGTAGCCTGTTACCCAAAAAAAAGAGAGATATTTTGTTGGTTTTTGATCAAAGCGCCGAGCGGTTATAAAAATGTTGACAGAATTAAACTAAAAGTCATAAAACAAAATTAAACTCGTAACTAAGTCATCAAGACCACAGTCAGTTAAATGTGACAAACGTTAGTTGGTGTTTGAGTTCCAAGTAATTATTTTAGCTGGACTTTATTTATGTAGAGATCATGACGCAAATTCTCGCAGGCGTTTCCTTTCATGTACCCTGTTATCAAAAAAAATTAGGGTATCTGAGGAATCTTTCCACAAGGAAAGAATATGGCCTTACATTCAGGGATTGGTACGGCTGTGACCTGTGGGAGTTTTCTCTCACAGGCATTTCTTCCCCAGATTGAGTGTAATGCCTGATTTGGAAGGGCGTGAGAATAGTACCCAATGCCCGACCTACCTGATGCAGGTTTCTAGGGCTTTCCCTGCATCTCTTTAGGTGAAACACCGGGTAGGATCCTTAAACCATAGCCCGGGGGTCCAGTTAACCCTTGGCTACCTTGCTCTACCTTCCGCATCCCCCCTTTTCAATTCCCTTCCTATGCTATTAAAGGGGAGTTGCCTGTTTCAGGATCACCCTCATGAAGCCTGTTACCCCCAAAAAAAGTGGATCGTAAACACCTACTGACTTCCTCCTTCGAAGATTATTTCCCAACTACCCAATTTCTGTCTTTCTGCATTTAGCATATGCTAATCCCCCAAACTGAGAAATTCACATGCCCGGCTCGCTAATGTCCCACCTAGCTGAAGTCTTGTTGCATTTTATTTCCGTCGGACTTGGTTGTTATTTCCACCTGATTGACGCCAATATGTAATTTCTCAACCACTGATAAGGTGGCGATTGCCATTTTATTTTGGTCAGTACAGTAAATTACAAAGAACAAATAAAAAAATTTTCTTGAGAAATTTCTGGATGTTTTATTGTATTTTATGTAGGCGATATAATATTCCTTACTTTAGTTGTGTTTTTTTAAGTTTTATTCTAAAATGAACAGGCACTCTTGATGTGTCTACTCATTTATAATCTGTATTTTGTTCTTTTTCCAGGTATCAACCGGTACGGGTATCATGTCTCACTTCGTAAACCTCCACATCGTAATACCTGAGGCTTTCATCTTGGGTAACGGAGACCATCACGTCGAGGTTGGGAGTGGAATAAGCCTCGTCTGCATTATTGAAAAGGTCAGCAATGATAAACTATGGTAACCGCACAGAATGTGTAAATAATCTATTAAAATCAAGTGTATTAAAATCATTTATTAAGAGATTTAATAAAATTATAATTGTGTTTGGCAATGGCTCGCTTAATAAGGCAAAATACCCTCAACTTTACTTGAAATTATTATGTGAACCACTGTTGGGAAATAAACTGAACAATTATTCACACGGCCCCAAACAAAGCCTTGAATGGAACTAAACGGAAAGAAGGCAGAGAACAGAATTATCAAAGTATTATTTTTGAAATAGAACAACGCAGAACCTGTCATAGAGCAAAATATCCACGACGTCATTCATCACCAATTGAGATGTATTTTCAAAGGATCATAAATTTTAAATTTAATGGCAATTATATGTGATTCAGAAGGGCTCAGAGGTCTAATGCCGTAGTGAAGTGGTTAAAGTTAATTAATTATTCGCATTCATAATTTTTCCCCGTTGAAGATATAGCACACACAAAGAACCTTTATAAATTAAATTGCACCAGTCCCTATTTTGTGACGTTATTCAACAGTTATCCCGTTTAATGAAATTAGCTTGCTTAATATTTTAATTAAAATGAAGTCTCGTGTGTTTCCCCCCCTTCCCGCTCCCCATTTCTATCGCTTTTTCATCGCGGCACTGATCACATCGATTAGCGTTATTAGTTGCCTAATTGATTGACGCGGTTCGAATCGCTCCTTATGAATTGGGTGGAAGAAATCGATACGACCTTATGTAAAAGACTAACGATGTGTTTTTCTTTTCTGGAGACTCGGCGGAAGCTAACATAAAGGAAAATATTCAGGAATTCCATCGAGGAGCGAATACAAAGGGACAAACACGTGTCAGACAGGTTCTTTCCCGGGGATGAGTACAATAGATACCGTAGAAACCGAATTAAGTCTCGCTATTGTACGGTTTAGCGCACTGCACAAAGTAGTGATTGTTTGAAGAAGATTATACTGAAACAAATTTTCAGGTTGAGTTCATCAAGTGACAGCTAGAAATTCTAATAAATGTTTAAAGAACATAAGTTTTCTTAATCGAATTAGAGACTAAACAACATTAAGCCAAATAATTACGTTTAACTTAAAACATCCTTGACGTTGTGTCCTGTTTCTTTAACTTAGTATTACTACCGTAATAATTACAATGTCTGAAAGTTTTAATATTTACTTTCTATCTCGCGTCTTTCCTTGTTTTCTTTTATATTTTCCCATAACGTTTAATTCAAAATCAGTAGAAAAATATTGTCATTTTAAAAGACTGAGACCAATGATTTCAAAGATTATGTTATTTCTGTTATTATTTGCAAATAACCTCTTAAGTTGCATATTAATTTAGAGAATAATGACATAAAACCTTTATTTCACAAATATATTTATAATTTTTTTTGATATTTTAAGGTATATAAAAACAGTTAACAACTACTTGTGTATAATCAATATTTTGCACACTAATTTTGTTAGACTGAACCTTCTCCTACATAGTGATCCGTCAGGATAACGTCGGGCGCACATCTAAACTTCTCGCACTTCTCATTGTTTATCTCCACGCACCAGATACTAACTCACCAATAGAGGGCGAATATTCATTAAGATAGCCTTGGTATTGACTATACTGACTCGCTCAATAATTAATACTGCTACGATTTTTCTTTTTCAAATTTATATCGTTTTCAGTTCGCCAATAATGCTTCTTACCCTCTGAGCGGAACACATCAATGCTCTGGATAAAATTCAGAAACGGGCTGGGGTTTTGTGTGGGGCTGAAACTAAATGGGAACCACTCGGTGATAGGAGGAAAAGGACTGACTTAGGGCCCTGTACAAAGCTTACACGGACGAACCGGCCTGGTCAGAAATAAGGGAGCGGCTGACTATACCAAATTTCTTCTCTAAAAATAACCATAATTACAAAATAAAGGAAAGGGACCAGAAAACGGATGTGGGGAAATATTCCTTCGTTAACAGAGCGATAAGGGACTGGAATGCTTTGCCTGCAAGGGTACTGGAGGCTTTCCCTAAGAATATAAATATTTTCAAAAATAATTTACAAACCGTGAAAAGTTAGGAACTTATTTTGTAAAAAAAAGGAAGGAAAATATTTTAAAATTGTAATTTTAAATTTTTATTTTTCTGTAATTTATCTTTGTACTGAATTTATTAAATATGTTCTAATTTTATTATACTGCCACCGGGCAAATGCCAACCTGTAGTGATGTGAAATACAATACAATAGAAATGACAATTGCTCCTGTGATGATTAATTCTTTAAACTCAATTTTGGACTCCTGAGCTGTTGTGCAATTATAATTATAAATTTTATTTGTCTTCAATTGATAAGTTAATAGTTTGGAATAGCCTCAATTCTTTTGTTAATTTAATGTAATCCAGACAAGACTCGTATAAATTAACTAAGCTTAGATACATAAGCCCCAGAAAGAAAGAAATTGCAATCCTGTTCTTAATAGATCAATTTTGACAATAGCAATGACAACAAATAGATATAAATTCCAAACTCACCATTAGTTTGCTAATAAATATCAATAGCTTTAACTGTAGAGTATAGGCCCCTAAAAGAAAAAGAAACTCGATTGAATTTGAAAACCTATTTTGGGAATGTAGTGAAATACTGATGAAATATTTAGCAGTTGACAGGACTATAACAAATTCTTCTAACGTCTAGAACTATAAATTAAGTTATCTAGATTCAATCCAGATACGACTATTTAACTTTTAGATGTGAAAAATGAGGCTGTGAAAGAAATGGATAGATGGTAGCCACCTCTTGATCTGAACCGACTGATACGCTTGATACACGATTATCGATCGATTGTCGCCACATTTCCACGTATATTGTGCTTGCAGAGCCCGACACCTCCGCAGTACGTTTTCTGGTACCACAACGAGCGCATGATCAACTATGACACGTCGAGGGGCGGCATCACCGTAGACACGGAACCGGGTCCGAAGACTCAAAGCCGCCTCACCATCAAGAACGCCAGCGACTCCGACTCTGGCAACTACACCTGCAGCGCCTCCAACACGGAGCCTGCCTCCATCATCGTATTTGTCTCTGATGGTGAGTACCACATAACTGATAACCCACATCAAAATAAATCAGGTCATGTCATCCATTTTTCTATCTCCAACTTCTTTCCTCAAAAGCCCATTCTTAACATTTCACGATCTCCGTTTCTACGTTTGACTTATAATCAAATTATTTTCTTCAATTCAATATTAACACATCCCCATGCTAATCGTATCAAACAACAAAACCAAATAACTACTTTTGTACACCAAGAATTAATCCGTTTCTTCCTCCCACTCGTAAAAATCCTAAATTACTGAAATATATGTTTCTTAATGTTTGATTTCTAAGTAATCCCAAATTATCAACCTCCTTTCTTTGTAATTTCTCCAACAAAATATTCCACGAACAATAATTCATAGTCATACTAAACTTATTCTCATAGTCTACGCAAATTAAAAAAATTCAAAAGCTGAGTGATACTTTTGAAAATTGCTGTCGGTAAGTAGATAAATACTTCAAAATCTAAAACATGATTGGGCTTTGTTCTCAAGTTTCAATTAATCTTATACAATTCGTCAGTCATGCAGCTGGTTAATTATTCAATCCTGAATTTTTAAAGAATGATCCTTGATCGCCCTTTAAGAAATAAATCTTTTACCACAAATATAAAAAATAAAATAACTAACTTTTGAATTTCTTAACAATGAATTTCATGTCTCAGCTAAGAATATTATTTTTTAATTGACTGTGAAGTAGGATTAAATGCATTCTCATTTTTCAAGAGCATCATAGGACTTTATCGTGTTGACTGCAGAGAATTACATACTTTTTTGTCTTTCTTTCTTCGAGTCACGCCAAGTTTTATCGTTTTCTGAAGATAGGGGTTGCACTGGCGCGCTGGTTCCAGGAAATTCCTTGGTTGTGCTCAATGGCCTGAGCCTGACTACTCATTTTTCCTTCCTTGGGTCAGGCCTACGTCACATTCGCAAGATGTGCGAATGTCTCTTTTCCCTGATCACTGAACAACAAACTGTATTTCTCCGAGAAAAATGAGCCTGATTTGTCTTTTTGCCTCCTAGGCTGGCAGTCTCGTGACATTGATCCGATGATAGTCATTATGTCAGCTATTTCTCCAATTATGTTCTCATATTTCCTACAATTATTGCAAAAAATTCAATGTAAGGGATCCCGGGCGACTCAGTTTTGGGTTATTGCCAGGAAACTTGACGGACTGACTCCTAATCTCCACACCAAATTCACGTTGTCTCGGTATATGGTTTTGCTTATGACGGTAGTTGCAATTTCCGTTTTAAATTCTTTTTGTGACATAATTTTTAAATCGTGCTAATTTATGTTAAAATAGCTTTACGAGTCACAAATTAAAAGTTACAAAATATATTTTCCTAATCATATACCAGCGCAGAATTTCAACATCCTTAAAATATCTACAGTATATTTTGACATTGATGTATTCCATGCTCCATAGGATACTATAAAAACAATGTTTAAGAGAAATTACTGTGCCGTTATCTTGTTTCTTTAGAAAATTACTGTTAATATTTTCTCAACTTTTCTTCGACCTTGATTACTAAATTTTTGTCCTCTCTTCATCAATTCGAGTAAATGTGTTCTGTATATTTTAGGTACTTAAGTGATACAAAAATCAGATCTTGAGGAATTTTATATATCTTTAACATTCATTACGTCGGTTAATAGTTTATCAAATACTTTTTAAATTTAGTATTTATTTATGTAATATTCTAGGTAAGTTAGTTTTAAGATTATTTCCCACGGTGTGTTAGCAGTGCACCTATTTTTGTTTGTCTTCCTTTTGCTTCCCCTGTTGTCTCAGGTGACAAGATGGCGGCGATCCAGAGGAAGACTTCTTCCGGTTCCGGTGTGGACGCTATGCTGTGGTTCGTGGTGCTGCCTCTGCTGGTCATGGTGACGAGATAAGGAGTACCGTTGTCAGCGGAAATCCCCCCGCGCACAACAGAGCCGGCTCCCGAAACTTTCGTTTGCCAAGGAAACGTGTCATAAGGGGAAAAGCACCACCACGAGTGTACCACAGAGAGAAACTAACTCTGTCGCTTTGTCCTACCAAGTCCCAAATACCTTCTCTCCTCAAAATCCCCCACCACGTTCCACCCCTTTCAGACCATCCATCTTTCTCACGCTCTAACCCCCTAAAGCCACTACTCCGTCAAGTCCGAAATATATTGTACCAATATTATCATTAAAATGTGAGTAGTTTGTGATTTCCCCCAAAAAATATTATTCATAATATTACCATAAATATATATTAAACAATGTACTTTCCGAGCAGGAAACGGTCAGACTAGCTATTATTCTACTAGCTACATGGTGATTTCTATTTTAAAAAGTTTTAGTGCTCGTAATAGAAAGTGAAAATGGGTTAAGAAACTAAATCCGGTGAAAAGCATATATTTTACGTTTTATATTTCAGAATTTTTCTTTGAAGCAAAAAATGAAGTGCGTGTGTGTTTGTATGTTTGTGGAGTGGTTGTTTTACGAGTAAACAAGAAACTGGACACAAAGACTGGAATATGTGAGGCCTCCAAACGACCATAACATTTCACTACAAGAAAGTGGTGACTATGGTGAGCGAAACTGAAAAAGATACGAGATAGACTGAAAGCATCTCCATGATTAAAATGATTATAAAGTTAAATTATGTTACAAACAATGGACGAAACTATCGCAAATTTGTACGTACATTTAAGCAAAATTATAATGTATATTAAGAAGAGAACATTGCAAAATTAATACCAGTGTGTAAATTCAATATTATATTGTCTTCACAATTTAAAATTACGTTAACTCATTAAAGTAATTTTAATATCTCAAAATATTGCGCACACGTAGTTTTATTTTCAAAAAATGCCTAAACATGTCTGGTTATATGTAGTCGATGTAAATAGTTGTTTTTCTATTTTATTCTCAGCTAAAACCTAATATGATTACGGTACGATTTAGTGCAATACGAAATATAACGACTATAATTGAACATTGCAGTTTCCCAAATTAAGTATAAAAGATCAAAAAATATGGACCATAATGCGGCTTAAAAAGCCTTAAGAGACATAGAAGAATATTTTAAGACAAATATTAAGTATAACTGATATTAAAACTTATCAATGTTACAAATGAGTTCTTATTTTATTACAACTGATATACCCTAAAATATACAATAGTAGTTTCTGTCCTCTAAATACATAAAGTGTTATTGAAAGAAATGGAAGTGAAGTAATGGTCTTCCATTAATGTAAAAATTATTAGTTCAAATTCTTTCTAGTTATTTAAAAATGATTATGTAACGGATCCGTATATGTATGACAAACTAAAATGTGTTTGAAAAGGAAAAAGTTTACAAGAGCCAGTTATGCTTAACATTCAGCATCATTAAGCGAGAAAGAAACATAAACATATATATATATAGCAACAAAAATGACACAATAAATATAAATAATTAACTAAAATATTAAATTCAAGTATGGGCTTCTATTCTAATTTTTTAATTTATGAAGGTGGAATACAATGTGTCTCAAAAATTATATTTTTAACTAAATCGTAAGAAATTTAACTTTTAGTCTTCTCACAATATCAGAAAGTAGTATTCGTGAAATATTAAACTGAAATAAAGTACGATAGTATATTATATTAATTTAAAGATTAAAGGAATTCAAACAAAATTTTAATTGCAAAGTATTAATTTTTTATCAATTAAACATTGAAACATATATTTATGTTGTTGATCCGTAGATAATTTTAAGAATTAAATAATTTTTTCGGTGTATCCTGCCGGTATTTAAGGGTATAACATTAATATTAATAATTAATTATAAGAAATAAATAAATTTTTTAAAAAGAAAAACAATTTAATTCAATTAAATAAATCTTTACAATGGTTAATTATTAAAATTTAAATAATTAATAAATAATCTATTAAAAACGGAGAGCAATAATTCTTCTCTAGGAATTTATTCTGCATAAAACAAAAGTTATCACCGAATTTGACGAACACTCAGGTAGCCAGGGTGAGAAATGTGAATCTTTGTACATCACTGTTCTGCTGGAAATCGATAGGCTCAGAATGCTGGTTCAGCTCGTGGATCTTCGGTCAGCAGCAGTCGCCGGAAACAGATTCTCGTCATTGTTGTCTGGAACGTTGGTAGTCTACCATTTTTAGGTGAAGGAAATCCTTCAAAGTATTACCGAATCAGCAAGGATGACCTCAATCTCAAGACTAACACTTCTAAAATTACTAGCAATGCTGCATTTTCGACATCAGACTGATAAGAAGAAATATGTCCGAATAAATGAATGATTAACCAAAAGAATGTATTAAAATGCCTGAATGAATTCTTCCACTCCGCAGTTCAGTAGTTCATAAACTTTTCTCCTCCTATGTCTGTCTGATGGAGGTTTAAGGTGTGTCCTTGCAGCAAAGTGAGAGTAATCCTCTTTGCACTTTTTTTTTGGTAAGCTTGTCAATCGAAGCCCTTACGCATCGATGCAGGTCAACTGCCCAGGCTTCGTCCCTTCTGGATAAAAGTATCCCAGAATCTTCAGATGTGGAAAGGGTAGCTAGTAGGCCCTATTGCCTATGCACGTTAAATGTTAAGACTCCGGCAATTTGTTCCGCTCGTAATTTCCTGGTTTTTGTGTTCGTGGAGTGAGATAGCAATTTGCTATTTATTTATACTCATTCAAAAGTGTCACATAGCCTTTGCCACGTTCTGTAGACCTCCAGAGATTTTCCTGTCAATCTTTTCTTCCAAAATATTTGAACCAATGGTACTAATGTACAGGATATCCGTTTCTTGTCTGGTTACATATTTCATCATTTCTCTGCCGTTAGTTTGGTAAGTAACTTAGACCCCTTATACGGTTAAAAGGATATTTACAAATAAATACATAGTATTGAATAAAAATAACAATAAACATTATTATCTGGATAAATGCTTTTGTTTTAGTTGTGGATGCAAACGCACACCACAAAAGGCATCATGGCTATTTATGTTTAAATATGAACGATTATGCAATCGAGCCCGCTTCCATTTATTCTGATTGAAATTCAAATTAAGTTATGAAATCTTGCGTTCGTGATTCTATGAAATAATCCCGTATGCTCACAGTATTAAAAGTTTTGTGTTCCACATTCTGCCAGATAAGTCCTGTTCAAAGTAGTTGATAATGATATAGTCTTAAGACGATAGTAATACAGCGAAGAGGACACAATTTCTAGGCGAAATTCTGACAAACTAAGGTAAGAGAAGTAGAAGTTTCTGCTGCGGATGTTCTTTGCCAAATTGGATCAATATGGAAGATTATAATATCCGAGTGAACAACTTAAGACACAGACAAATGTAATGATAGAAAGATACTTCAGTAACTATGAAATATAACATAGTAGAATCTCTGGACGGAAATCTAAAGAGGGTGTTCTTGAACTCGTATAAATGCTGGAAGGAGTTTGAGGGAAAAGAACTGAATTAAAAAGTAGCTTTCTTCTCTTTTCCGTAATAAAAAAATGATTAAATATTAAATTCATTACAAATATTTATTTAAATCGCTTTGGTCCAACATCAGCCAATTACTGAATACATTACTCTTGAGTTTCCACTACGGTGGAAGTATTATTAGGCCACTTACCTTCATTAATTGTTACCTATGTAAGACTACGCAAATCTCGATGGGTAATCCGAATGTTCTTATCTCAATACGATTATTTTATTTACTTTTACGTTACAAATAGTTGGGTTTCTTCTACCTTCTAAGGCGTGTCCTATTTTCCTCGTTCCATTTATAAATTTTCCAATACGCAAAAGACATGCTGAAATATATAAAGACAAATAGATTTGTATATTACTCGTTACCCTCTGGACTTTGCGTATTTATTGACAAAATCACTCTATTTTCTTTCCTAAAATCAGCTATTTCATTTTTCAATAACAAAACACTATATATTTATATTTGTTTTAATAAATTCCCTGTTTGATATATTTACTAACTAATTGTCAGTAATCATAAGTGAATGAAAATTCGGTGCACAGTTCATAACGCCAATTCTAAAATTTGGCAGAATGATTCGCCCACTATATATGATAATAAAGCTATTGTTCTTGAATTTAAAAATATTTTAGCATATTGCATATAACTCATTATTCCAGAGACAAGTTACTTTTAATTTCATCGAATAATATTAATACCCAATATTTTATTTACTTATTGTTGGAGAGATCGAATTTTAAGACTGACCGCTATAGTGAAGAACCGTTCCGTAAAGCGGACAAATTTGTTGTCAAAGCAGTTAAAGGTCTGGTTTGTGATTCCTACTATTTAGTCTAAATATGGCAAATGGCAGCTTTGTTACATTGATAAAACCTGAAAATGATGTCACATTTCATTGAAATCGGTTCAGTACTTTCTTCCTTGAAGAGCAATAAATTTATGATTTTGAAATTACCGATGTTTTCTCTCAAGATGTCTAACAAGGATGAAAATTTTAATCCATTTTCTTGTAAAGTGTAAACGAATTCATCAAGCCAGATAATAATTCAAAAGACGCTGTTTTGTGTAACTTTGATACACGAAACTAATAAATCTGATAATAGGTCAGTCATCAAACTAATTTACAGTAATAAGTACTATTTTTGAATATATATCGTGACATACATCCGCCGAAGCTCAGCTTACCAATTCATCTTCCTTTTCATTGCTCTGTGTTTAATTATAATTTTTTGTTGCCATATAATTTCAATTTATAAGTATCACTCAACGCGTATTAGACATTTAACACTTCTTGTGTGCGGCTTTCCCAAACAATACAGTTCATTAACCGATTTCAGTTATAAAACACATTCACAGTCCTACACCACAATTCGTTGACGAAATTTTAAATATCTCGCAGTCTTGATGAAAAACAGGAGTATGAGTAATGCCATTTAAAGGAAAACAACCAGGAAAAGAGGCGGACGATGGTCGGGGTCGGGTCAGCAGGCAATGGTGCCACCCGACTTTACCCTCCCGCTTCCTTTCTCCCAGCACTTTTTAAAAAATCCTACAAAATATTGCAGCGTTGCTAAATCTTTCAACCGCTACAAGAAAAACTGTTTGCCCACTCTTCTGCGTTGTGCTATCCAAGAGTCAAATTAATTTAAAAAAGCCTAAGAGACACAGAGGATAAAAACTTTGCGGATGGATTTGGAAGTGTACGCACTGGAATTTTCTAATTTTTCAGGCCATTTAAAGCAACAATTTGAAAACTATAAGTTGTCAAAGTCGAGCTATATGAAAGAAAGACAAAAACCTTGACTTTTATCAGTTTCTTCGCCAAAACGCGGGTATAAAGTGCTTTAAAAATGTTATTTACATACCATAAAATATAATTAAATTCTGTAAAAAAGGAGACCTTTCACAATAACATAGGTCAATCCGAATAGGCACAGTGAGGCTTCAAACTCAGGGCTTTATTATCTTGACGACGACAGTAAATCGCCGTCGAAAAGGCTTGAACACAATGGACAGGTAGAAATAAATTTAATAATGCAAAAACGTGCCAGTGAAAGTTTTCTGCAATTGTTACTTTCGTTAAGTTTTAGAAGTAAGCAAAATTGGGGTTTAATTCAAACAATTTAAAGAAAAGCCAAACCGGATACTATGACTATTGTGGTATTCATTACTCATGCATCATAACCTGCTTTTCAACACAGAATAATGTTAAGCATTGAAATCGGTAGGTTAATAAACAATCTTTATGATTTGTTTAATGTCGTATGTTTCTATTGTTACCCTGAATATGCCCTACAGGCTTCTCAGAATTGATGTGCTTTATGTTTTTTTTATTGTATGGTTCCTTGAATTGAAGAAAATTTAATAGTCGCAGGATCAGTATATTTTCTGGGCATTGGCCTACCGGGTCAACTGCGGACTGTCATCTTACATGACGCATACCTGATCAGCGTAACGCTTCTCCAGCAGCCAGTCAATCCCAGTCTCCGTGAGAATGACTGCACAAACTCCAAAGCCTTCCGGGAATCAAGCTCGGGACCTCTGTTGTGAGGCATCGACGCTCGCCACTAGGCAACTTAAGAGCGGCAAAATATTTGACACTTCTGAACGTAAATAGGCCTATAATATACACCTCTTGCATCTAGACGACTGTTACCATTCTATTTGCATAAAATGTTCTCTGTTTGCTAACCATTTGGTGATATATAATTAAAACGGTTAATGATTAAAAAAACAATAAATTTTTTATGAAATCTCCTGTAACATCCGGAGTATATTTGTACTATATTTTATTTCTCACTAAAATTTTATGTCTCAGTGCCTAAGTACAACGTGTGTGTGCAGTTCAGTAAAAACAAAAAATGTTAATCGTCAGTCATGTAACAATGAAACCAAGTGTGAGGGAACGTTATTGATAGGAGATCGAGAAGGAGTTGAATGAAGCCCTTAAAATAAATTGAAACGTTTTGTCTAAAATTATGCGGATATGAGGGACAATCAGTAAGTAAACAAACAAATTGATCTAAAAAAAACTTTTGAAGTAAGTGTTTTTCGTGAATTTAAGCTGACATCACTGCGATGAGAACACCTTACGGATAAAACTCCTTTTGTTTGTTTGTTTGTTAAACGCTTGAAGTTTACAAATTTGTTCAACAACGTTCAATTTTTCTTACTGAAGATGAAAAACCGGATAAAATCTTTTACAATATAGTGAAACTTATATTAACCGCGGAAATTTTTATATCTGGGTTGAACTGTTCAAAAGCAACGAACTCAGTTGATATTTCAGCTCCTTCGCTTCAAACACCCATTGACGATTAGATTTGATGTTGAATATGTTGCAAACAAATATGCAGCAAGTTAATAACGTCATCAACACTAACCTGACCCAAGAATCCATTGAAAAAAATGAGTTGGGAGTTTCTGGCTGATCCTCTTATTTTCATCTCTTTACTCCAGTCAATTAAGTATAACGTGGAAGAGTTAAGGTAACAGTACAACGAAGCAAGACTCAAAATGTGTGCTGTTCAGACTTGGAAGAACGTTCTGAAGCTAGGGGTCGCCATTTTGAACCGGTGTCCAAAAGAAGATCAGCAATATCGAGGAAGTCAAATAATTTTTGGGAAACTGGCTCAAAAAATTACTTTTTAACATCAGGTATATGAAAACTAGTACAGTGCATTAATATTTTAGAGGAATATGTTGAGAAGTAGTATGTGTGTCCTTCGTTGTATAAATATTTAAAACATGGGCCGCCAATTTTTAATTTTTTAAAAATAAATGTAAAATTTTCCGACTTTGACGCTGAAAATAAGAGGTACAACATTGGGCTCAAAAAGACGCAATAGAGGAGAAAATTAATAACCCATATCTAATGAGGACAGAACGGTATATATCTTAAAATGAAAATTTTATAAAATATTAATTACATAATCATTAACATTAAGTGGACTAAAAAACAGAATGCCTCAATAATTATGGAAGTTCTATTTGATGTATGATGTATCAAGTTTTTTTATACGATAAAACATGTTGAGGAAGTGTATCATACAGTTTCTATGGCTGAAAACTTGGAAAATGTATATTTTTTGTCAAGTTATAAAAGACGTCGAACTATATTAGCGCCGTACTTGTTGAGCTTCAAATAAGTTTGTGAGTGTGTGTAATGTATAATGTATTCCAACATGTAGTTACCGGCACCGAAGTCTAGCAGAGCAGATGTTGCCGGAGTTGAGATAAGACACGCTTCCCTGTAGTAAAGTTGTGTCTATAAACACGAGACGTGTTCTCGCATGCATACACCACAAGGTAAATTAACTTTCGAAATCAGGCCATCTCTTACATACATCCCCCAGCGATCAGAAAGGAGTACAAAAAAGGGGGGAAAAAATATCTTCGAGGTGGAGAACGCAAATCAATTTAATATGAACAAATGCGTCAAAGCGACAGATTTCGACGCACACATCCAGCGTTATCGTGAAGCTCAATATACCTGCGGGACTCAGTATTCAACTTTCACCATTAACAGCTCGTGCTCAATTTTACATTGCGTTACTGGTTTTTTTTATAAACGCAGTCATTGATAAACATAACAAGATATCATTAAAATGTAGTATAAATATATTAATAAAGAAACCAGACCTCATATTATAAAAAAATTATATATTTTTATAGAATAGAACTTCATTTACTTTAATCAGAAAATACGATACCAATCGATTCTCCCTGAATTATGGGCGTAATTACTGATACAGCGAGTAGTAAAATGAATGCGTGATAAAATTATTGTGTGGTTTAAAGTATTCATGCTCATTGCCAATTTTATTAAAACAACAATGCATTATTTGAATCACTAGTGGCATGCAATTTCTATATGAAAGTATCGGAATTGCAAAATTTTTTCGAATATTTATACACACAAAATAGAAAAATTTATTGAGCACCGTTACAGTTAATATTTTCTGCCGGACAAGAGAATTTCCTCTTTACAGGGTTCTGTATAGAAATATATAAAATTTAAGTGTCTATCTGTCCTTATATTTGTTTCAAATAAGCTCGAAACGGGTCAACGGGTTTCAATGAAAAATTGAGTGTTTAAAACTGGTAATTTAATTTAACTATTCGTGCATATTTAATCTCGATAATGCAATATAAATATTCATATAAAAAAGGCAATAATCTAAAAATGTCGACCGGACCATGGAAAATTGTATCTTTTGTATATATAGTTAAGTGTATATGTCCTATAATTTATCATTTCATAACTACTAATTTGGAAAAAGGACAATGGGTATCTATTGACTGACGCAACAGCTGTTGAAATTTCATAACCGCACTTTTTATTCGTTTCAACAAGTAATATTTTGTATTTCATCAACAAAAAAATTATTAGTAACTTCCGCCCTTAAACAATCTTCAAGTTCCAGGCAACATTATAAAATAAATTTTGAAGTCAGGGCCAAAAATCTAGATTTACAATATTTCTTGTTATTTATCTCAAATTGAAACCTCTTTCTGAAAATTATATTTTGAAAATTATATGTTGAAGATGGATTAAGGCCAAAAGTTACTACTATTTTCTTCATAAATACAAAATTTAACAATTAAGCTTGTTAAAAATTTAGGGTTTCAAAATTTAAGTGGTAAATTAATTAAATATAAGTCTTCATAATATAAGATGGGGTTTTCTGTTTTCGAGTGACCGTGTAGCAATTTGATAATTTCGTTTGCCAATAAATTTTGGCCCTTTATTTCCCAATCTTGTCACACTTCTTCTTTATGTTTAGTTTAGTGCTTTATTATTCAATAAATGGTTAATTATTTCAGTAAACACATAATATTTTCCACAATTACCGCATGTGCTTGTGATTGTAATATATAGATCGTGTATTAACCTCCTCTATCTATGTTAGACATGTTGCAGAGTTACAAAATTAATCTCTAACTACGAAAAATATTCGTTTTTCAGCTTTGAATATGGTTGTATGTTGTTATTAAAATAATTTTCGTGAACTTATGTATACCTCACTCCACTGTCGTAATTCATCCGAGTCTCTTGGGCCTGGGGAATTTCTGCAAGGGACATACAGACGCACGCACAATTCGTGGAGCTTGAAGGCAGAGCAATTAAATTGACGAAGCAGCGAGGCAGGTCCGTAATTACAGGCTGAGACACGCCTCTGCTCCGCTCTGTATTTGTGTGTCCTTAGTCAGCCACTGCCGTCCCACTGCAAAGCCTCAACGCAAACATTAGCTATAGCGAGCGGTCCATACTACGAAATTCAGGTACGCAAACCTAAGCACAAACCTCTCTTGCTCTGTGTCAGGTTTGCTCTGCTGTGAAGGAACTGGAAGAAAAAGTTACTTCAATACCCTTTAATATGAGAAAAGGTCAAACACACTTGGGGGACAGTGTTAAGCTGTTCTGTAATAAGGCGCCGAACGCTTGCATCCGCACTACAACGGGAATGGGGTTGATTTCTAATACATAAAAGTTTTTATATAGATGAAATCACCATAAGGAACAAGTAAAAACAACGTTTTTAAAACTATTGTGCTGGAATTGAAATAAGTAATCTCCTCTAGAAACATTCTGTTGGAAAGAATTCACAACGAACTACGACCTATTGCATCTTTTATAATTTTGCCGACAAAATTAAAAACCGAGCCAGTGCTCACCATCGAAAATACTCCAAATATCTAAAAGTATTGGTTTTCTTTAATTACAAAGAAAATGCCTACCCACGGGAAAGCCTAAGTTCGGTGACAAAATAATGTTTATTGGCTAGACCACGTGAGGAAAATGAGATGCTACAATGTCAAATAAAATGCGAGGAAAACGTCTCACGGGGCTGTTCATTCAACTTGTAACATGTTTTGGAGTGTGATATTGCTTTTGGCGATGTTAGTAATAAGAAAAGGGAGGCATGGGCAAAAGAAAATCTTCCATAGCTCTTTCGGAGGCAGAGAGAGAAATAATAAAAATGCTGTGGGCCAATCGAGGAAGCAGAGGAAGCAGTCTTCTTTTACCCTGCATATGTCGATCACCTGTATATTAAGACGTGTTTTTTGTATATATTTAAAAAAAATTAAATAATTTAAAGTATATATTTAAATAGGTGGGCACCAATAAATATGAATAGTGACATTTAAAACATTTTTATTATTAACAAATATAAAAGATTTAACGTTTTATAATAGTTAGAAATTAATTAATTTTAATGAATTTTATTTGCCTAGCTGAGCCCTAACCAAAGAAATAACATAGCAAGAGACTTTAGTAAATTTAATCTACTTTACTCAGGGCTGTATGACGTATTTATATGCATAGCAGAGCAAGATACTATTGCCTTTTGTTTATTACTTTTGCATTCATCCTCCCCTAGTTTCCTGGTTGACCGCCAATTCTGGATTCAACGCAAAGGCAGCTTCTGGGTCGGCATGTGAAGTACGCAGGCCTCTGATGTGTTCCCTGGTTTCCAGTTTTGTTTCCTTATGACGCTTAACGAAGTAGTTGCTTTAACTATTTCTGTATTATTTCTTGCATGCGGTATGACATATATCAGGGTTTATAACTGACTAATAACAAAGACAAACAGAAATAAGGTTTCAATCCAGAATAAAATATGCCGAAAGG
The DNA here is from genome assembly GCA_034510155.1 of Eucriotettix oculatus. NCBI lineage: Eukaryota > Metazoa > Arthropoda > Insecta > Orthoptera > Tetrigidae > Eucriotettix > Eucriotettix oculatus. The sequence goes on from CM067381.1 coordinate 63,253,398, forward strand.
AAATTAGTATTATATTTGAAATGCAAGACGTGTCTTGTAAAACAAATTAAGACTATGAGAGTAAATTTTTGTATAAAGTAATGATTTTTGCAATAGTAATTAAATCTCCAAACATGTGACTGCGTCCTAACTTTGAAGCTAGAGTATAAATAAGTACGGGCTGAGGGTTTAATGATTATATACTCATAACTCGTCCAATAATATAATCTAAAATCCCTTTTTCGTTATAGTCAGTTAAAATTATTATGCATATAATCAAAAGTATCAAATGAGTAATGCACTGAACGCAAATATTTATTAAATAAAATATTTACTTGCCTCTCTTTCTTATTTTAAACAGTAACAACTTTCTTCTTTCATACAAATCTGAGTCAAAGAAGCAATACGAACCAAAAATTTGTATCATTCAGGTAGGGGCGCTTTACTTTTGTGATGAGGAGTGTGTACCGCAATTGTCTTAGAAGAGTACTAAAAACCGAATTGTAAGCTAAATGAAGCCTCCGGTACAATCATAAATAAAATAAAATGTTAATTAATCATTTTGGGTATATACGGAAGGAGAGATGACATGCTACTTATTACGAAGCAATACTGAAATACAATACTGTATGTGGCCACCTCTGAGGTCTTGTGGTCTAGTGGCTAGCGTCACAGTCTCGCATAACAGAAGTCCCACCTTCGATTCCTGGGAAAGGCGTGGGTGTTTGAGAGTGCTTCCAAGTACCTTGGCTGAGAATAGTAAAATCAGATACCTAAAGTAGTTGTTGGTGCGACTATAAAAACAAAATTAAGAAAAATACTGCAGTTTCTAATTACACTATTCTTGAATTTCAATATACATATAAGTCGCGTGTATAGTAAATTATAAACGAATAAAATATGAATGCATAAATTATTTATCTACAATTTACAAATAAATAAACTTATGTCATTATGAACATCATTATACATTATCATACAAAACACCCTCTACCTAAGGGAAGCGATTATGACGTAAGAAGAAGATGAATCCGGCCTCATCTGTATGATTGTCAATATCAAACGCAGAGAAATTCAAAGGGCAGAGTTTATCATATTTGAATAGCATTACTGAATTAAACATTAACTACCTTTCCTTTGTAATACATACTCATAAAGTATTTTCTCTCTAAATTTCCGCATGCTCTATATTGAATAAATCATACAGACAGGAGTGGATTCTTCCTATTGTTTCAGATCATCCAATTTCCCAATAACAACTCGGAATAAAAAAAATGCATTTATATTGCCTTCTCTGCTTTCATTAAAGCCAAGTAAAACTAGAATTCTCTTAATCCAGTTACGATACTAGGAATGATTACAGTTCATTTATTTTATCCAGTATATTTTACGTATGATTTATTACAGTGTTTATTTTTTCATTGCCGTTCAGTCTCTTAATTTTCACATCCGTCTAGATGAATTCATAAATATTTGAAAGGAGAGCAATCGCATGTTCCGGCATCATATCGTATTATGAATAAATAATTTTTAATTAATTTCAAGCAATATCTGTAACATAAAATATTATCCAAACCTGCATTAATAATTTAGAGAACGTTGCAATTGAAGTTACCTATCATTTGTAATTTTTGTACAAATTAAGTACAGTGAATAAAAATTTCTTCTTTGAATATAATTTATCACAGTAATATTATATCACAGTATATTATACTTGTTATACTCATATTGACCAACTTGTGAGTTTTGGCGTCCTCCATCTGTCAATTCATAATTTTTGCAGTATTTAGACGGAAGGTAATCGACAAAACTTCCCACTTCTAACTCTTTAATGGTATATTTCGTAACGTAGATGCATTTAGCTGCATAAAAGTTACATATTAGGTTTAAATGTGTTTGTATGAAGTCTCAGTGAAAAACCTTAGACTGAAGCGCGCGTGGTGGAACGAGTGGGGCGGAACGGAATACTACTGTAAAAGGCTAAATGTATTGTGTTCCTCAAGAAAACATTGATAATCTGACAGACTCGCCTTAAAATAATACAAGACGCTGTACCCAAAATGAGTATGTAAAAAAGAAAAGGATCTGGAAAAATGCTAGTAAAGACTGTGCAGTTGCAATAAAATCTCTTTGTGAAAGAAAAATTGATAAACCATCAACCGTACGCAAAATAAGTACAAGAAATAAATCTCAAAATGTGTTAATATTTTTCTTAATTTAAATTTATTTAATAAATTTTAATTACAAAACATCGTCACTTTCTGACCCAGTGCGTGGGGCAGACGGGAAATTTTAAAAATTCATATAAATCGAAATTCATTGTTTTTAAGTTATTTTGAGATTTTATTAAGTAAACAAAACCAATGTTTTATACTTAATAGAGTGATTTTCTTTTTTCCCATAATTTTACAAAAATTGTTGAACAATAAGAGCCCCCTACTTTCCTACGAAACTAAAATATTACCAAAATAGGGAAATAATTTTTCCAAAATCATACTGTAACGGTCAATCACATCTGCGCGGCGCTTTGGAGGTGCGGATTCAAAAGAAAAAAGGCAGCAATTGAGCCAGGGGCAATAAAATTCAGTCTTTACGTCGCGCCTTGGGTGTTCCCCAATTTTGGTGAGAATTGGCGGCATCGGGTGGTGTATTTCCCCAATTAGAACCATAAATGTTATTGGTGGATATCCATCCCTGCCGTCTTGGTGATATAAACTAAAGACGTGGGGAGGAAATTTAAAAAAGGCGTGCAGAGAGATTTTAGTGATATATTAGACATATTTTTGGATGAGAGATTTTGGACAGATGTTTCGAGAGTGGCGAGACACATTTTTGGAGAGTGGTGAAACGGAGACAGAGTCTGAGAGAGATTACCAGAGAGATTTGGTAGTCCAAGAGAAGGACAACAGGAACTTGTTCTGAACCAGGAACAAATAGCAGCGACGACTCTGAAGAGGATATTCCTACGAGGAAAGAGCTGGAATATTCATTAAACTGACACGGTAACTTACACCTTTAACCCTTTTTGCTGATTTCATGTACTCCCAGGTCCGAGTAGATTTTATGTATAACATTTTTTTCTATGAGCAGACCCATAATATATAATGAGTGTAGAGTTAGATAATTGTTAGTTTTAATAATTTAATTTGTATCATTTTTTTGTATAAATATAGTTGTAGTTTTATTGAGATAGAACTGCCGGCATAAAGATCAAATTATAAAAATTATAATTATTAATGTAAATTTGTTGTTGATCAAGTAAATTGTTTTCCTTTTTTTAATTTATAAGTTATTGTTTAATATATTGAATATAAAAAATAATTGATTCCCCTATATTCATTACAATACAAGTGCGTTTGATTAAGCAGAATTTTTGACTTTATAATAGTGTAATATTCGAATTTAGAAAAATGTTGCTCAATTAAATCATTTCTGATTACGGCATGGTTTCTTGAGGTTTTAACATAATTATATATTATATCAGTTCACATTATCAAAGGCTTTTTCTAAGTCTACAAATACCATTAATTTTTTTCTCATTCTGTGTTCTAAAATTAGACATGTTGGTATCGTTTATGAATTTATTTGAGTGTATTCACAGATAAAATCCTATTAGAATAATTTTTTCTCATGTGGTATGTTGATTGTCATCCATCATTAGTCTAATTATATATAAATTAAGTTCTTTTTAGGATTTACAGATTCGCTGTCTGTGCACTACCACAAATGTAACGTATTTTTCAAGGAACTGACCTCTAGTGGATTGCTCTGCGGTATTTTTCCTAGAACCAGACTGAGCAGATCGATGTCCTGACTGTCCACACGACACGGCTGAGCCCTGAAGCCCGTCTCTGTCTAATGAAGGTGCCGCCACGGTGTTTACCTTAGCCTTTATTCCGGCCGGGGAAATGTAGACGGAAGAAAATTAAACCTGGTGAATGTATTTAATTCTGTCCGGATGCCGGAAGGAGTGGCGGAGGGAAATGTTTTCTACAATTTTCAAGCGGAGATTTCTAGGCCTCAGAAAAGTTACGGTATGCTTGTCGGATCAGGCACCTCGTCCAGTTCCGAGTTAAAGACTGATCCTCTATCTAATCCACTGTCCGAAAATGTTACGCGACTGTTAAATATTGGCACTCGTCAAAAAATTAATTCCAGAAAATATCTCAAATCTAGAAGTACAATAAAAATAATTAATAAAGCAATAAATTATATGTTTTATAAATTGGTTTTATTGTTGTTTTTTATTTATAAATTAATTATAATATTCATCAAGGCTTGTAAGGTTATTTATATTGTTTTGGTAACTTATATATAATTAAATTTAAGGAATGTTAACAGTTTCAATATAAATTTTAACTAAACGATACTGCTCCTTTTTATAAATAAATTCATTTATCCGAGAGCTCCAATATTTCTTGGATTAATATTTGCGTTTACTTATGGTGGAATAAACAAACAACAGCTGCAGTCTTCTGGCGGTATCGTTGACATAAATTTTTTAAACTTCGCATTTCCAGACCTATTGGCCAAGGAAACATTGCTTTATTTTGATTCACCACACAGGTGAATGTCAGTATAAAATGATTAACGCTCTACCGTCTTAATTTTTAGATCATTTTATTCAAGTGTCTTATTGTTTGTATATCGAATTAATTTTGTCACTAAATTCGAAGTCATTAATCATGTTCTTTTCTCTTTGAACATTACATAAATTTATCATTTTGAGCAATAAGTTAAACTCTGATTATCACAATTGTAGTCCAACTGTGTAGCTTAATTAATTATTCATAATAAAGTTATTAAATCGCCCTCACTCCCTTCCTTTTTATTACAATAATGATCGACTTACGATCAGAACATATTACGACTACTAATTTTTTGATTAATCGATTGCAATTTCTAAAGTGAAATAGAATATCTGATCCACTATTTGAAAAATAATGTTACTGTAATACTAAAAAATTATCAGAAGTTATCCTCAAATTTCGGCAGAAATCACGTGAAGGAAAATAGTGCCTCTAGTCATACATTTTGTACCTGCATTGCATACATGGCACGTTTCTTCTTCATAGTACGATGATGATGATTTACTTTATTTGATTTAGAGAAGTTACTTTGCAGTTAAAAGAATTCCCGACAAAATGGCGTAAATATGTTAATTTCTTGTGTTCTTTACCCTTATCCATTATAAATTTAATATGCTCTTATACAAACAAATAATGCGTATTAAAGTTTGATCACAACAAAATTTCTTGGTCGTTTCCTTCTCCCACAGCATCTTCTCTCAGTCTTTGCCCCATAAAGATTTTGCATGGGGTATACGCAATAAAATGCGCCTTTTTTTAGAAATATGTGTTAAATGTGAACGCTCTAGTATTCATTTCAGTACAGTTACCGTCCGCTTTGTTAGTCAGCAGAAGCAAGGCGGTTGTAGCTTTCTCCCTTCTACTCTCGGGATATCTCTAAGCCGATTATTGTGCGGTCGTGCTCACAAGAAGATTGTCTGGCTCGCAGTGCAGAGAAGGCAAGAAAGCGCACAAATAAACGTCCAAGGATTCACAGGCAGACAGACAGACGACAACGACCAATTTTAGTTTCCCATCAAATACAAAAAAGCAATTGTCCGAAGGTTCCGAAATAGCCTCCTGCAATTTAAGTCTTCAAGGGGATGAGAAATGCGGTAGTTGCTCGGAATAAGAAGGACGAGAAACTTGTAAAACTTAAGCCAAAAAACTCAAAAACCCAAGAAAATATGTTTTTCGTCAGAAAGCCGTTGCGAGTTCTAAAGATTATTTGCGTAGCGTCCGTACCAGGAAATGTATTTTATGATTAATTATGTGGGCACGCACTGGGCTTTCAAATTTTATGGGAATTTGAGTTTTAGAATTATACAAGTTATGTGTTGTCTGAATGGCATCGATTACTTAGATATTGAAGCAAAGTTTTCGTGTTGTAAATACAAAATTTATTAAAATAATAGGCAATAAAAGCAGCATTAAATTTATGAGATAAATTAGGGGATAGGTGCATATATATATATAACACTAAATTTTCAAAATTATCATACAAACATGCATTCTTGAATCTGAAAAATTTATGTGTCGCCCTTCCGAACACAACCTTTATAGAGACCGGGGCGTAATAAATATTTCATATTTACTTTACTTCATAAAAAAAATATTTAGAATTCTTACACCGAGTGGGAAGACATAGGAAGCAAGGTGATGTATCAGCTGAGTCATTCCTTTGCTCAGAACACACGTGTATGGACTAAGTCTTGACAGTGCGTTCCCCACCCTTCCCAAATAAGGGCATTATTATAAATAATAACTTCTCCCTCCACTTCAAATATTAAAACTCCTCCTTCGTTCATGTATAGCATACAAGCGTTCCCTACGAATACTGAATATAAAATGATTGTTTTTGCCCATCCCTCCAGTGCCCTTAAATTCCATTGGTAAAACCTGATATAAAACGCCAAAATTTTACAAAATTACTTAAGTTCAGTAAAACCTACTGACGCCGAATCTATTCCACTCTGTGTTCTGGTTTTTCCTGTATTTATCTTAGAAAATGCTGTGGTTTCAAGAATAAACCTCTTCTTTATTTCTTCTTGAACTAACGCCTTTATCATTTAATCCACCACCCTCAGCGATGTTATTATATAGTGCACAACCTATCTCGTTCTCCAAATCCTCCTGAATTTAATTACATCTTTATATTTAGTGTAATACTTAAATATTTTTAACGATCGAAAGATTTTAAGTTGGAAATATTTCTGGTGGTAGCTAAAATTCAATTATGTTTCATGGGGATATATTTACTGAACATCCAAACTTTACTTAATATTGTTACATGTTGTTCTCAAAAATATTTTGGCGAATGCCATGAACGTATAATGACTAGTAAATTGTAAAAAATCATGCTGTGATTATTATTATTTATCATCCAAATTCTTTTTATGAAACCGGCCATTTCTAGGATTGACAATAAAAACTTTATACAGCATTTACTAAAATTAAATTTCCTACAAACTGACATTTATTCTCGGATCGTATTTAAGGGTCTTCTCATGGCAGCAGTTTTAGAAACAAAAATACCTACTCATAATTGAAATGTATAAAATGTAAACGGTAAAAATGTTAATATACGTCCTATACGTGTAATGAAATTATTATTTTTTGTACAGTGTTTCGAACGCATCTATATCCAGTCAATATAATTTTCGCACAGATATTACCCTATAAATTTATGTGAACATGTCGTTTGCCATCCACTTAAAAGAAAATAACAATATACTCATATACGATATGCGTTATTCGCATGAAGCATATATTAAACTTTTCCCCTTGCATCATTGGTTGAACATAAATATGACCCAAAGCAACCATACTCTTAAAACTTATTATTCGTCTGAATAAAAAGTATCAAAGACGCGTCCATAATCAACAGTAATCCTATGCCATCAAATGCAAGTAAGATTTATTTATTACGTTATTCTTGTTAATTTTTTTGACGCTAAGTGATGTTTTTAACGTTCCACATCTTTTCAGTCATAGACCAGGTAAATAGCACGAAATGTTTTGTGGTGCATTTTTATAGTGTACAGTGTTTTCTAGGGGGATTGATTTTTACTTTAAATTATGACCAATTTATTGAAAACAAAATAAATTTATTAATAGGAATTACAATAAATACAAAATTTAGGGTCCATTCAAAATTACCAAAGCTAGCTCAAATTGCATTTAAAAAGGCTCAATCTAATAAAGGGCCATTTTGTGGGCTTTTCAGTCAGCAGGAAATCAAACATACCCAGACTATTTCAGTCTGTGGAGTGGTCTTGAATTGATCCAGAGTAGATTGCTTGATCTTGATCATGGCAGCATATAAGAAGAGAAAACGAGCAAGGTGTTCATTTTCTGACCAGGTAGTTTAAAGGAGTCGGTTGGAATCTACATCTGCGGCGAGTTCCAGGCAAAGCAAAAGGCGGTAATTACTGTAGCTGTAACCTTTCTACCAATTTACAAAATTATTGGCCAAATAATATTATCCTCAGTGTTGAAGTACTTCTACTCATTATAATTCAGCTCTGGATAACCATGGGTTAATTGTTGACGTAAGGCGGCAGGTCGTCCCTGGAGAAATCTCCCTCGGCCGTGGGCCTCGTGGGGCCAGGGTGAACTACGATCTTGCTCCGCGGCGAATTCTTCGCAGACGACGCGACGGCCATTGGCAGCGAGCAGTGCCACAATGCGGAACGTGGAAGAGAGAGGCGATACATAATTTATTATTGAGCGTAAGGAATGGGGTCAGTGCGCGGAGCGGGCCAGCCATTCTGCGCGATTTATCGCCACTTAGGGCCGCTGCACTTAGAGACCGTCGTGAATAATGCAGCTCAGACTTGTCCTACCTGGCTGCCTGGCTGCCTGGCCGAGGAATGGCAATGCTCTAATCGGCCTCAATCCACGATTCTCGGTAAATAATGCAAAAGTCACAACATAAAACACTGCTAAATTTTTTGAGATTATAGTAATAACCTTAATAACGACAGTGTGTACAGGGATGAAATTAATTTACAATAACATGTCACACATGCACCCTTCAAACTGGGGGATATTTGAATTTAAGTTTTTTTTGCGAGGGCAGGTGAAAATCTTCTAAAGACACTATCTCAGGGTCCGCACTGGATAGTAGTGTGGGATTCTACCCACTAAAAACACCTCCCTTTCCAACGATGACTGTGTGTATCTTCCTGTGGGACCGTCGTTAGACATTACTTCACAGGAAGCAGTCGTAGCGTCAAGCTCTCTCTGTCTCCTTTAAACATTATTATTTCTCTCTTTTTCGTAATTTCTTAATCTTTGAATTACTGTAGAGGCATATGCGCTTACTTTATTCCAGGTATTAGGTGAAAGCAGCATTTTGGGTACCAAATTATCTGGTGTTATTGAAGTTCCAATATCGCTTTCTAATGCTCGTCTCCCATATGAAAATCTCGAGCAACTGAAAAACACGTGTTCTGGTGTCTCATTAACTCCACATTCAGGGCATGCAGGTGAATTATCTATGGCAAACCTGTAGAAGTATGCCCTGAAGCAGCCGTGACCGGTCAAGAGTTGAGTAAGATAATAATTCACTTCTCCGTGTTTCCGATCAATCCAGTCTTTAATTGATCTTATTAACCTATGGGTCCATCGGCCTTTATTGGACTCATCCCAACGGCGTTGCCATTCTTCATATGTTTTGAGCCTCTCAACTGTTTGTTTGTAGTCTGCGGCACTCGTCGGCCAGAATGTCTACCGGAGGCATGAATTTAAGTGGATGTTAGAAAATGTCTATAACATGTTAAGTTAAAAGCTAATTAAATTCGGTTTGTCAAAATTGAATTATGGTAGGCTGTAACTAGAGCAAAGTTTCGGGAGGGTCCTTCAGACGTTTTATTTATTCAAGAATTCTAAAGTTTATATGTCTAGCCACTTGAAAGCCATATAGTTGCTGACGATAAACGACTAAATTTCTCTGTGTCATACGTAAAATTACAAGCCCGGCAACTCTTGCGCGAATCGACAAACGTACAGCGGACCTTGGTGATTTTTCCTCGAGGGAGGCTAAATTTTCGTTCCAACTGCGCCATGCTTGGAGGGACAGCGGCGCCATCTGCACACACACCACGTGCTTGATCGAGTTATTGCTTCCTTCCTACCCACAACAATTTCAAATTAAGGCGAGCGGTCAGTGAGGTTGCCAAGCTGTTACAGCATGCGACCAGACCCACTAATGAGTCATTTTGAAGATGTTATTTCTTTATAAAGCATAGGATATACAAAATTAAAGATATCGAGCGTATACCGTGGATAAGTCTAATTGAATCAGAGAAACAATTTTTATTTTAGTTACATTATCCGACTGTTTGGAATTTTTCGACCTCTTTGCTTGTGCGACACGCACCTTTCAGACTCAGTTCACCAGCTGGCGTCTTAAACTTAACATTGCGTGCGAACTAATGCTAATAAAGTTTCTATTAAATTTGTCCTGATTTATAGGTTGATCCACTATTTATTAATAATCATATAAAACAAATATACATGACGTAACAAAACCGCACGGACAAACTGATAAGGATAATAAGCCACGCAGAGGGGACATCTTTTGCGTTCGCCCTATTGGGTTGGAATTGAATACAAAATAATGTTCATCAATACCATTTTATTGTAAAGTACATGGTCCATTAAGTCGTACGTCACCTTTAAAACACCAACCTGCAACAAAAACCAAGTAAACCTACAAGTAGTACTACTTTGATTGAGGCAGAGATGAGCAACGTACGGGTTGTTTGCGGTGTGTGGCGCGTTCATAACATTCTGAAAAATCATTAAAGACGTGTTATGGAGTATATTTTCCTTCACAAAAATATATATTGCACTCAAACTTTGAATAAATTACAAAACTAAATTTTTAAATGACTGTAACTTGAAAAAGGTATCCAAGATCCAATTCTATATTATATAAAGTAACTACAATATTATATGTAAAAGCACAAAAGAAAGTTAGAGACTCACAATATGTGCATTCTGGGAATAATTAACAAACAAAGAGTCTGTGCAAGGAACAAATGCCCAAGAAAATTTAATCAAAATCGTTAAAAAAACAGAATTGTTCCCTAAATTGTAATCTATTATTGTTTATTAATATGTATATTAAATTTTTCAACTGAAAACAAATATAAAATTAAATTGAATAAAATTGTTAGTTTAAAGATAAAATATGTGTTAGTAATTGTAATTTTAATATTTTATAAGTCGCTAATGACTATATTGTTGATGCGACTAAAAATAAAATAAGAAAAATATTTTTAAAAAATTGAATTTTTTTTAGATTCACTTGATAACAGACTAGAAGAAAAATAATTAAGTAGAGACAATTTGATTTGATTTTAGGGCAATAATATATTGAGTACAATGCAGTTTATTTAAAAATGATACGACAGCCCAGTGCTGAGAAGTTAGAGAGCTAATACGGGAAAAAAAGCATGCAACTAAAATGTCTACAATTTTTTAAACGGAAACGATGAAAATTTAAAAAAAATAGTTTTGAGCAAAAAAACTATGAGGGAATGCACAAAATGTATTTTTTTCCTGAGATAAACAAGCAAACTATTTTCTATAGCACTTGGCATGGATTGACCCTATTGTTAATTTTAGCAGCATCTTCTGTTAGTTGTTGGTTAATAACAAAAGTCTTATATTTCATTATTGTTAGACAAACTAAAAATACATAATAACTACAGAAGAGCAATAGTCGTAAATAAATTCCTTATTTGTCCAACGATTTCACAATTTTTGTTCAACCTGTATTGTTTTTGAATCTATACTTGAATTTATGAGGGGAAGCTGAAGTATGTAATGTCTGGAGATCGTGCAAAATTCATTACTTCTCCTTTATGAATACGTGTATGTGAGCCTGACATATGTGAATAATATAAATTCATGTCAGCAGCAGCAGCAGCGAGTTGCACGGAACACCATGACTTCCGTTAATTTCTTTCCACACCAACGATCGCAACTGCGATCCAAATTATTCAGTGAGAACACGTTTCGTTCATTAGTTTCTGGACAGAAGCGTATTCCAGACAATGCTTCTATTACAGACTCGCTTTCCATTTCGACATTGTATTGGAATCAATAAGCAATAACGTCTGTCTGTGTCCATTGAATGTTGTTTCGTTTAGAGAGGAGACGAAGCGGCAGCTCAAACGCAGGGAGATAGACAGAAAGCGAGAGAGAGAGATACAGGACTAGTAGTAGAGAGAGGGAGACAGAACGGTTCCTGTTTGAAGTCCAAAGTCAAAGTGTATTGTCGCGTTACAGGGGAACCGTTGAATTATTTATGACTGAACGGGAGATGGGGGATTGAAGGGTAGGGACAGAGAGAAAACCTTTCACAGATGGCGAGAGCAGGAGAGTGAAATAGGCAGAGAGAAATAGAGAGACAGGTGTGGCTGAGATAGATACACATACATAAAACATGTTACACTGGCAATGACTAGATCACTCTGGATCCAACGTACGACCTACCTTCTTCCTTTCACTCCCTACATCCACCAGAGGCAGAGATAAAGAGGGGTGAATACAGCAGACGCTACAAAAGCAGCGTGTCTGAAGCTATATTAAAACTCAAAAGTATTTATCTGGGATCGAGCTTATAAACTTCGTACATGGCAGTGAAATCCAACGAGGCAGTCGAGCGGTGCTAATTTCCTCATAATACTGTTTCAAATGGATATCTTATAAATTTCATTCAAGCGGTAACACTCTTCATATCAATAATTCTGTATACATAAAAGGGAATTTATTATTCATTTTATGTTAAATACAGAAAGTTGATTTCAATTATTGAACTTCATTTTCTTAATAATATCAATTTTAACTTAAAACAAATTTTACGAATATCAGAAGATTCACGCTTTAAAGTACAAAATTTCTGAAAGATTATCAACAGTATAATCTACGAATTAATAGCTCTCTAGAGTTGATCATTTTTATACAGTTTATGATGAATTTATTATTCATTTTATGTTAAATACAGAAAGTTGATTTCAATTATTTAACTTCATTTTCTTAATAATATCAATTTTAACTTAAAAAAAATTACTCGTGGAAATACAAATTTTACAAATATCAGAAGATTCACGCTTTAAAGTACAAAATTTCTGAAAGATTATCAACAGTATAATCTACGAATTAATAGCTCTCTAGAGTTGATCATTTTTATACAGTATATGATGACTGTACGATATACCATTTTAAAATATATTGATTGCACTTTGGGCTAGATAAGCTTTGTGTTTCTTAGAGGTTCTCTATTATTAAGTTAAAAATACTAGTAGAGAACAGGCGCAAAGATATGGATTAAATCCGCAGAAAGTAAATTGCTTACGATAAAATTGGATTAATATTTGGAAACTAGCTGAATGAACGTTGTTGAGGTAGTCAATCTACAGCCTGGTTCAATGCAATTCTGTAAATATAAAAACATTCTTCAGTGTCTCAGTATATATGGCCCGGGCGTCTAATCTACTGATCCCAATTTAACCAAATTTGACACGTCTTCCTCGGGGCCCAAAGCTGCCCATAATTTTTAAATTTTTTGAATATACAGAAGTTATACATGTGAAAAACGTGAAAATGTCAACAAGACTCCGTTTTTACACTTTTTAAAAACGTTCTTTGGTAGTTTTCCGCCTCGAGAAAAGTCTGTACTCAACTAAAAGAAACGACTAAGGAGTTCATCTCTTTGTCTCTCACCAAGAACTATCAGTAGATGTGTTTATTTCCAAGTTGGATCAACATCTTCCACCCCCCACAAACACATACACACTTAACCTACAAAACAATAAACACTAACATAAGTTAATTATAAAACAGGATTTTAGAAAAATTCTGAGGACATATATCTTTTTGTTATTGTGGTATTCAGTCCTACGACTGGTCTGATTCAACCCTCCTGCGCAAGCTTTTTAATTACTACATAACTGCCACGTTCCCGTTGCCTTCCTCTAATAGGCCACTTTTTGAGACATGGGGGTCTTTTAAAATTACTATTAATCCATCCCTTCTCTAGGTCAAAGTCTTCAAAATTGTTCTCTCTTCCCCTATTATGCTTAGAACTTCCTTGTTCTATTTGATTTTCAGCATTCTTCTGTAGAACCACATTTCTAAAGCTTCTATTCTCTTCTGCCACACTCCATACGAACATTTTTAGTAATTTTTAATATTAATAGTATTTAATATTAACCGTAAGAAAATTCCTCTTTTTTTGCGAAAGTCTTTCTTGCCCTTATGTCTATTAAACTTCTAACATCCACAGCTATTATGCTTCCCAAGTAGCAGAGTTCCTTAACTTCCTTCAAAATTTACCTTCCCAATGTAACACCCACTATTTTCCATACTACTCTCCATCGCCTTGGTTTTCCCTCTATTAAAGTCATATTGTACTCTTCCTCCAGGACTATTTTCATGCCATTTATTATGGTTTCCAAGTCTTCTTCTAACCCCCATAATACCACATCAACAGCTAACCTTTTCTATATTATTTTTAACTTTCGTCATCGCCTGTTCTATACATAAGTCAAAGATAACGGGCTACGGACTGCATCCTTGTCCTGCTTCTTTCTTGGCTTCTGCTTTCTTTTCTTGCCCTTAAATTCTAATTACAGAGGACACAAAGTCTATTGGAAATTAGGTTTACTGCAATTTTGGTCCAATAACCGTTTCTACTCAGACCACCGGAAATGGGTCAAAATGACACTTGTCTGACGATTTTTCACCATTTACACATCCTAGAATGAAAATAGATTTGATATAACAACAAAAATAGGTTCCTACTTCATTATTTACGTGAACCCGAGCAACGCCAGGTACTTCAGCTAATGATAATCTATCGTGTGGTATTCGTTTTATCTCCTCGTTAATATTACAGATCACATCTAGCATGATTTTCCTGTCATATATTATTCTTGGTGTTCCTTTTGGATTACGACTAACCAGATATTTATCTAGTACTAAATTAACAAACCCTTCGTGCCTCGAAACTTGGCCAAATAGGCTATACCTTCTTTTAGACATTGACGTTCTCTCCTCAACTATTTTATTCAAAACTTACGGGTATGCCACTCGATCTTACCATCTGACTTTCAGTAAAATTCTAGACCTAAGGAGATATGCCTATTGTTTTATATAACTCCATATTGTCACAGTTATTTAGTCCTCTTTTCAATGTTTTACTATTGATGCTGATTCTTTTGGACCATCATTTAATGAGATTGCCATGAGCGGTTTTAATTTCTGAATTAATTGCGTGACGACAATGTCCGTACGACGAGAGAACGCGGTCAAAGAAAGATAAATAATGGAGGTATTCCTGGAAAGGTAATTATATCAGCATTTATCAGCGTTTGCTTTTCCACGTTATCACATGTTTGCTCGTTCGAGGTAAAATGACAAGAGGGAGGAGCATGCTCCTAAAGAGCAGATATGCCACGCCAGGCTCTTTGAAACGATCTATTTGTCTTCAGCGAGTGTGTTCGGTAAACACCTATAATTAGCACTTGTGGGAACCAGGACCGTGTAATTAACCGTGCCAAGAGGGAGTTCACTGGTGTTGCAACCCTAAGCGTAGTAAAACAGAAAGATCCGTCGGCAAGAAAGACGGCAAAATGTGAGCAACTCTACAAACACTAAGCTGCGAACGTTATTCATTATTTGCGAAATGTGAAATTGCTGACGATAATGAATGCAAAGTTTAACTGTTTTGAAGTTTCGTTAAAATTTGCTGTGATCATCTGTACCCTCTCGTTTAGCTGAAGTTATACTTCAGGTCGTTTAAGTTAACGTTCTAATCCTGCAATTTAATGACTGTTTTGGTACCCTATAATATTTAACTTATTAGGTCCCTTCAGCAAGCGACCTTTACAAGTACGTGTGCCTTAAGATTATAAATTAATACATTTCCGAAAAGTAAAGTTTAGAGCTCTCCGCGGAACTGAATTTATCTATAAATATTTATGAGTCCAAGAAATGTCATCAACTTTTAGAAAAGGCGTTCTAGAGTTTCGCAAAACATTGTTTATCCTTTGAATATGAACTTTCTTTATTTCCGTACCAAAACTCCTAGGTAGATATAATTTTAAACACTGAAGCGTTGATTGGTTGATACGTCAAAATTTAGACTTTAACGATCACTTCTTATTTTTCGTAAGTCTAGCAATAACTAATCAGATTCTCATTAAAACTTTATTAATTTTACAAATAAAATAATTATATTATCTGACTTAATATTATAATTAAAACATAAAAACTGACCAAAAGTCAGAAATTGAATAATTTGAATGCGTTTCGTCCCCCAATTTTACTTTTGAGGAGGGTCCAAAAGTTGTAAGACAAAACGAATTACAATTACATAATTTTCTTTCTGGCTTTTGGCCACTATTTGAACTTTATAAATTTTTAATACGTGTTAATACAGAAAATTTGAAGTAATGTTCCATATAAGAGTATTTCAGTATAAGCAATTAGATCTGTGGCGATAAATCTAAGGTACTTTTTCTTGACGAGGAAAAAAACACAATGAAAAGTATAATAAAAAGAGAAAACTTTCCACTTCATTCATCACAGGGAAAAGTTTCGTCAATTTGGTAAAACATACCTACAATTAAAAATTGGTAAAGATAATTATATTAATAATGTGAAATGAAATCCTGTTATATCCCAATAAATTAAATATTTTCGATTATAGTTAACAGAAGAAGTCCACAAAGTTGGATGTATTAATGAAATACTAATTTTTTTTCTGACTTATTTGGCCGTATTTTTTATTTATTTATTATTAAACTTAATGTTAGATAAATGATGTTTGAACGAGCTTAATAATTCTTATAAGGCATAATAAAACATGGTATAGTTATTGTGATACAAATTATATAGTAAAATAGCGCACTAATAATTTTAAACTTACAGATTACCCAACGTACCACATACTATGATATGTAAATATGTACTCCAGGTATAAGTCAGTTCTTCGATATAAATTGTTGCCTTCGAATATTACAAGCTAATAGTTATCAGGTCAGTTGAAGTAACTGTCATAATTTTTATTTTCACATTTTGGTCGTTGCTACCTATAATTTTATGTTTAACTTAATAAAATTTAATTGAAACTTATTTTCATGTTTGTCCTGATGCAGGCAGAACACAGGTAAGAAGGAAAGGGTACGGAAGTTAAATAAAGGTCATGTTTGCCTTGTTAAATAGTTTTTTTAAATTTTAATATACACGAACACTATTACTTATTTTAAAGAATTTAAGTCGAAACACGTTAAATATTGATATTCATATTGAATTTTTGACGATATTTCACTTAATTATTCGAATAACTTATATTTTCATTTTCAAGAAGACGATTAATAAAGCTTCTTGTGTTATTTATTTCAAATAAAAGCGTTTATGTACTGAAATAAATATATCCTAAATTGTCTGTTAATTTTGCAATGTACTTTCCTTTTTTATGACAATAATAATTTTGCTTCATTGTGTATCATTTCGAAAATTATATAATTTACCGCTATGGTAACTGAATATAACACAGGACTGCCTCCTAGTTTACTTGTCATCCTTAGATTTCTGATGATATTAATTACAGAAATTTTGGGTTTTAAAACACTTCTTCACAAATAAACGGTGCGTAAATGTTGAAAACTTTACATTTAATTAAGAATACAGAATAATATATTCAAATAATAATATAAAATATATTTTAAAATTCTGAACCATTAAATCTGCATAAGCGACGCACACACAGAGGTGATAAATGCAAGGTTGTAGAGGAATTTTTAACAGGCAGATAGCTATTCGTTTGAGGCTGGCCGTTTAATCCGGCAGCAGGAGAGAGGGAAGGAAGCTTTGTGCGCGGCCGCTAACGAGGCCCTCCCAACCCCCAGGCATGGCCAGACCTCTGATTTCGACAGAGGGCAACTTGACAGACCCTTCTCACCCCTTTCCTCTCATCGTACCTGCCCAGAGTCCAGGCTTTCAACTTGGTCGAAGAGAGGGATAGAGAGAGAGAGAGTTTGCTGTAAAGTTATAGCGACCCAGGGGCTAAACTGTGCGGACACCACCGTTGTGGGTGGATAGGGGACGAACAGACTTGTATACAGCTACATTTCTGACAAGTCAACACAGAATCCAAACCCATCCTCCCTTTCATCCTCAGGCTAAACTTAGACGTAGTGATACAGTAAACTGCTTAAATGAGCCGGCTGACTTTCTATTCCAGTTCAACATAAGGAAAACAGGGCGGAATCAGAAAATTGGATTTACCAAATACACGCATTTTGTGGCATTATAAAGTTACACTAACTAGGAAGCAAAAGATCAATACTCTACGCGTCACCAATAATGCGAGAATTCAGCAGGGAGCAACAATCATACAGGTATGGAACTACTTTGTTTTAAAGCACACGTGTAATGTTAAAGTGAGCTCTCTAAAGCATGCACGATCTTTTAAAGACGGTTGACGGCTTTACTATTTTATAAGCGAACTGTTGTTTCAGATCAATTTTGTAATCAATTGAAAGTTCTTCAAAAACTACTGAAGAAAATTCACACCATTCTCGTTATGGGTGTAACGTGGCTTTTACATATAAATATATTTAAATGGATGGGCGTGAATTTACTCAACTTT
Source organism: Eucriotettix oculatus (assembly GCA_034510155.1). Taxonomy (NCBI): domain Eukaryota; kingdom Metazoa; phylum Arthropoda; class Insecta; order Orthoptera; family Tetrigidae; genus Eucriotettix; species Eucriotettix oculatus. The sequence continues at coordinate 63,271,617 of CM067381.1, forward strand.
GATATGTAAAACAGTTGTAATATTAACAAATGTAAAAGATTCAACAATTTACAAATATTTAGAAATTAATTCCAATGAATTTCATTTGCCCATCTGAGCCATAACCAAATAAATAACATAGCAAGACGCTATACTAAATTTAATCTGCTTTATTCGTGGCTGTATGACGTGTTTATATGCATAAGAGAGAGTATTGCTTTTTGTTTCCTCCTTTGCATTCATCCTCCCCTTGGCTCCTGGTTGACCGCCAATCCTCGATTCAACGCAAAGTAGCTTCCGGGTCGGCACGTGAAGCCGGAAGGCCTCTGATATGTTTCAGGAAACGTGCCTCCAATTTCGTTTCGTAGTGACACTTGGAGCCTGATCGCCTTTCCTCTCTGAGTCATTGAAGTCCGTCTTTCCGTTTCAGTAGCTTCTCTCTGACTACCTCTCACCTCCGACTCTCTCCTCATCCTTTTCCGACTCACTTTTACCACTGTCTTTTTCAAGGTCTTCCCACCTCAAACTCACCTCTCTTACAACTTCATTGGTCCAATCACGTTTCTCTCCACGGTTTCTCACCAATGGGGTGTGCGTCCTTTTTAGGAGAAGCCATCCGCTACCCCGCGTCAACGGCATTGTTGTCCTTGGATGAACTGGATTTTTACCAAGTCACCAAAGATGGTCGGAACAAAGCGCTCGTCTAGCAGATGCCAAGATTTGTAGCTTTGTTTTGCTTCCCGGATTTAGCCCAAGACAGGTGTCTTGCGAACATCCCAGGATCTATTCTCTATGGCAACTTCGTACAGAATGCTAAATATTATAAATTAAATTAGGAGATGTTTTGGCCTGCCATCGTCAAAGATTGAAGGTTCCTATGGAAAGTTACGGAATTGGTGGAAACTCAATGTTTGATATATTGCTATTTTTATCAAATAGAAGAAGGGGGAGGAAGGTCAACAAAGAAATGCATACTCTTACAAGCCATTGAAATGTGAATTAGAAATCAGCCTCTGTTAATCTAAAGACACTTGCGAGAGTTGATGCAGATTTTTTCTTTGTTAATATCAAGTATTTAGTTTATATACTACGTACCTTCTTTTACACTTCTTTCTTGTATCAAGTTATACAAAAAGATAGATATAAAAAAATAACACACATATTCGGAAACTGCGTTAAATAAAAATATAGATGGATAAGCATTCCTGAGAAATTGTCATGTGAAAAACTCTCTAAAACTATTTCTGTAAATATTAACACTATAACTCGTTCTCGTCGAATTCAATGTATTCTTTAATAATAATGATAGGGAGTCATCTGTTTAACTCATCAGACAAAGTTATTTTCCTTACGGAAAACGTCTATAAACGCTTCTAATTATTTTTCTCTTTCGTTCATTCGTAGCTTATCGACTAGAGTCTTCTTTCACAAATCGCCAGAAGGAAGCAAATCCTTCTGACAGACGCTAAAGAAATGAGAAACATTTCCACCCAATTTTGTTAACAGGATATTTCGTTGCTTTGTTTTCAGTTGAAGGGGAAGATAGCAGTAAGGATTCTGCAAAGTGGTGGTGGTTGGCGTTTTCTGGCTGAGTAGGGGGATGGGAGGAGGAATAATACAAAACAGATCTTGAGCTTGCTACTGCTGCAGAAATTCCTCACTCCCTGCCTTTAAGACGCCCATTGTCTACCAACCAAGCCAACGGCTTCTGCTGCAGAAAAGAGATTATCCTGCTTGAGAAGAGGAGCGGAAATGCGAGCCAAAACCAAGACTGTTGGTAGGCTACAACGAATGAAATCTTTGTCCGTTCTCAGCAAGAAGAAGAGTACGGCAAAGAAGGTGCTAAAATCCGTGACTTTCCGGCCGTTTTTTCGTCCACCGAAAGCAGCCGCAACATCGCCTCCCCGTTCTTCTCCAAGCAAAAGAATAAGGGAAAATCCCTTGTCTAGAGGGAGGAAGTAAAAAAAGAAGTTTTGTAGAGGGGAAAATCTGTGTACGAAAAGGGAGGAAGTCGGTGAATCAGAGAGAATTTCCCGGTTTTAAATTCCGCTTTTTTCCCTCCAAGTTCCCAGAAGAGAAAGAAGAAAAGTTCTTGCCTAGAACTGACGGTAGCCAATATGAACAACAGCTATTAACATATGTGAATGATACACAATAATTAGGTATCTGGATGGACTACAAATATATAATTTTAAAATCAAGTATCTATTTATTCGAAAAGAATTATTTTTTCTATGTTTGAGAAAAGAGTGCTGATTGCAGTATACAACTATTTAGATTTTAAAATTAGAAAGAAATTACTTTAAGATGTTAAAATGTCTGTTGAAGAGTAAATGAACATAATAAATAGAAATGTGTAGTTTGACGCATATTTTATGGTGATTTATGAAAAAGAAATCGAGTTGACTTGATTCACCTATTCAATTAAAGCATTGAAAAGTACAGTAAAGGTTGATGAAACAATCGCAATGCATAAACAAAATTAAATCTGTATGGTTAGGACACGATGGAAGAATTATTATTGTATTCCATGCATTAAGTATTTCCAGTGACTACTTGCTTATTTTGAGAAATATTAAAGCATTCATTATTTTCTGTGATTATAACTCCAATGCATAATGATGGAAACAGATGAGGAGAAGAGTAAGAAAATGGAAGGAGGGAAATGGTAGTAATTGATAATGAGAAAAGAGGCTGTAGCGTTCTTTTATAAATTCAATTCTTCCGTTTTGAGCGTTGACGAAACCGTTTTTAAATGCTTGCAGAAGAACTTTCAATCCACTTTACTTACACTCCTTTAAAATAAATAAAGAAATTATGTCCCTGCATTTCTTGAATTTAATTTTTCACAATTTTAATCATTCACGGATTTATGTGTCAGTTAAGATTCTGGCAAGTATACATCAAATTTGAAAGTTATGATTCTACAAAAGGAAAGGCAAAATGGTAAAAGAATTTGAAAAGCGTACTTGAATAATTTTAATTTTTCATTCGAAACACAACGGAGATTTTTGGACACAGGTAAAGAGTGCGTGTCGAATTCAGGAGAACAGAAATTAGAAGCGGACACGTGGTAAAATAGCTTGAGCGTTGCGTGAAACTGTCGCCTTGAGAAGTATTTAAAAATCTGAGGCAAACGGTAAGGGTCAACGGGACTCTCCGGAAAGTCATAACGAGCAACCAGCACATTTTCCTAGTAGACTGGGAGAGCTTAGGAGTAGATCTTTACTCTACTCGTCAACACCGGATTAACCCAACGTAGTAAACATTTTTAATGTCTTATAAAAGCTTAACGATAAAATATTGTTTCATTAATTTTTAGAAATTATTCGGTGTGAATTGAAATAAATCCCCGCGGAAGCTAAATTAGTGTCTCATTAATTATTTTACTACATCATCTCCACTATTATTAAATACAATTATAATTTTTGTGTTTAGTTCTCTATAAAGTAACTGTATTTGGTACAAGACTGAAAATGCATTGTTACTGTAATTATTTTGCTCGTTCTGTAATAACTATATATTGCATCAATATTTTTTCCAAAATTTTAGAAATTTATTCTTATTTTTGTTTTACATAATTTCTACATTTATTTCAAATATTTTGAAAGACGGTTCATCCATAACCTCTACAGAGGCAGTCAGCAGTAATAAAGATTCAAGATCAAGGATAGGAAGCAGAAATCAATACAGGAGTTAGAAAATGATGCAGACTGTCACCCATGGTGTTAAACTTATATGTAGAACAGACGACGAAGAAAGTTAAAATGTAATATGGAAAATTAATCAAAACCCTACGGCTTTCCGAAGATGGTGTAGTATTAGGGTAGTCTTAAGACGAATTGGATAGCAATAAATGGCAGGAACAATATGAGGATTAATAGAAGTAAAAGCATTATATTGGAGGATACTATGGGAAACAGTGGAATAACAAACGGCGTTCGATTGGGAAGGGATATTTTAAAGGAAGTTAGGGTATTCTACTACTTGGGCAGCATAACTAGGGATGGTAGGAGTATAGTAGACAAAAAAGCAGGATTGTAAAAGGCAAGAAAGGCTTTCGTAAAAAAGTGGAATTTATTTACGTGTAATATAAACGTGAATATAAAGAAATCATTGCTAAAAATGATCTGTTGAGTGTGACGTTATATAGGTACGAAACGTAGACGGTAGGAGTTGCAGAAAGGAAAAGAATAGAAGCCTTTGAAATGTGGTGCTATGGAGAATGCTGAAAATTAGACGGGTAGACAAAATCACTAACGAGGAAGTTCTAAGCAGAATAGGGGAAGAGTGGACGTTGACCAGGAGAAGCGATAGATTAATATCCCACTTTTTAGGACACGAGGGGATTGTAAAATTAGCATTAGAGGGAAGTGTATGGGGTAAGAATAGAAGAGGAAGGGAAAGCTGGAATACGCTAACAAGATTAGGGAGAATGTGTGCTATGTTAGTTATCAAAACACTTGAGCAAGATATGTTAACATGCAGGGTTGCATCAGACAGGTTTTAAGATTGAATACCACAACAACAACAACGATGTATTGTAGAATTTTCACCTTTAGGAGGTTCAATTAAACCGACCGTTTACTTGACAAATGAATTTGTTACTATAAAACATCTTTTAATTTTTCTTCTTTTCCCTCTCTTTTTATTATATCTTTTGATATATTCAATAATACGATATTCTTGAAATTGAATTGAACTCAACAAAATATTAACTTCCAGTTGAGACAAATAGACCTCAGATAATTTCTTCTATAGCCAATACTTTTTACATCGGGATTTAAAACGTCACTCTTCTCAGTTACTGGAATACTAAATTGATTCCAAATAATTTTCTTTGTCACTTTCAAGTGTTAATGTTATTCCTAAAATATTATTACCTCTCTCATATTTTTATTGAATTCAGAATTTTATTATGAATAAAAAATTCTGTTCAGATTGCACAAAGTACACAAAAATTCACCGAGAGAACTCCAAAGTCGTAGAAATCTCTACGAGAATAATTATATTTGATTGGAATGATTTATATATATATAGGTGTTACGACATCATCCCATTTCCTTTTTCGGATCCATGACACTGAGCAGAGTTGTGCAGAGGGAATCAAGCCACCGTGCATAATCCCTCCTCATATTCCCAGTAGTTTCTCCCACATTTCCCCCTCTTGGATAATGGAAAATCTGCATAGCACCCCTATTAAGTTTTCACCGTGGTGCCCACGCTACCGTAAATTTCAATTCCTTCTGAAACCCCGCCCCGCCCCCTTACTCGGCCTTATTTCTTTCTAGCCCTCGGGCACACCACACTCCGTACTTTTCGTGCGCATATTGGTTTTATAACCTTCCCTCTCTTTCTCTCTCTCGGTTCGCCTACCCCTATCCCACCCTACCGCAGCCTCTATCAATCAAATTCTTTCTGCAAACGACCTCTTAAAGCATATTTTTCCCATCCTCCCCGTTCGAATACAAATAAAGTATTTTATTTGTGGAAGCGACGTGCATGGTTCACCACGAATCAAGTGTTGACCAGACTCCAAATGAGCATTTTTATTAGAAACTAGCTGGAAACCCGGCGTTGTCCGGTATTATCCCGGTACATTATTTAATTCTTTGTCAGCACATGATTAAACCGGAATCGAAAACGTCACAATATGAACCTTAAATATACTCCCAGTATCTCGAGAGAATCAAAAATACTCCCGGTCCAATAAAAAATTGGCTAAAAATATTTTCAGTACTCTAACGGAATAAAAATTCTTCCTCATATAAGGGATGAAGTTTTACTTAAATCGCATTACACTGGTTTCGACATCAAACTCGATAGTTTCCTTGTTATTTTCATATGACTTATTTTTACCCCACCTCCCTCACATGCTGGAAGGGGTTGAATTATACACAAATATTAACACTGTAAAAGTTATTGGCATCAAGAATTTTTTTAGATTCTAATATGAGCCTTATTACATAATAAAAATTCCGTTAATTCATGTCTTATCTCCAAAGTGTATGGTTATGGGTCACGAGGAACATGAAGACCAAATTTTATATAAATAGTTCTATCCTTTAAATGTATTACGCAGAAGTATGTTCTACCACGTCCCATTCCCTTGTTAGGGGATGATGGTGAACGTCAAGGTAATAAGTTTCATTTCATTTCGGATAACACCCACATAAATACTGTGCTGTTAACACACATATCTATTTATTATTCCATGGGTGTTTTGTTTTAGTATCCGTCAGTCTATATACGCGCTGCAGTTGCGATTTAGAGCATGCGCGATCACTTTCTCCATTCATTACTAAGCTATGCGCAAATGTGAAGAATCGCAACTTTGTATTTTCCCTCTTTAGAACGTTTCTAAATGTTAATTACAATTAAACGACTCGGGAATCAGTACAGCGGTTCGTTTCTTCAATGAACGAAAAGTTCCGCTGCAAACATTCATCGGAAATTGTGTGAAGTGAATGGTGAAACAAATAATGTGTGACCGAATCGTGCCAAAGTGAATTAGACAATGTAAAATAATTCAACGATGATATGAAACAGGACTTGACTTTCATCACAGGTGGCATATTTCTTTAACTAAGGCATACAAAAAATTGATTCGCGTTACTGCTAGTAACCATAGTGAAAAAGTAGGGTAAGGTGAAAGAGGAGGATTGTTAATGAAGTATTTGCAGAATAATGTTGTGTTATTTTTTAAATAAATATCGGTACACACTTTATAAACAGTCCTGGTGTATATAAATTCCATTCGTGCGTTCTTCTTTTCTGCAGCAGCAGTTTCTCAGAGCTTGTAACTCTAATACTCATTTATTCTCCCTTTATACTAAGCGTCCACAAAATATTTTATGCAGTACTCTTATGAATGATTGGTCATCTCAAACTGTTTTAAATTTTAGACTATTATAAAAAGACTTTCCTAAAGAAACCACAATATATTTATTAGCTGACGAATTTCTATTTTCAGTTGTGGACTTTTCAAAGGTTATTCTTATTTCGCTTCTTCCCATTATACTTAAGTGTATGTGTGCTTTGACAATTGTACCCGGAAATTAATTCTTTTTCATTCTCTATTATGTACCGTGGACGGAAAAATTAAGCAAATTCATCAAATAGTAATAATTTTCATACTATAACGAATCTGCACGTAGGTAAACCGACGATTAATAATATCGTATACATTTCGAAAAGATAGAATTTTCATATAAATCTTTTACACATTTACATCTATACCAATAAATAAAATTGAAGTGCCTGTCAGTCTGATTGTATGTCTGTATGTTTGTATCGAATAGGTTCCGAAACGACTCAATGGATTTCAATAAAAATTTAAGGGTTTAAAAACAAGAGATTTAACTTAAGTATTCTTGTATCTTTCATATCAATATATTGAAAAATATATTATTAATATTAATCCTATGGGAAGGTCTAAGTCTCCAAAAAATAACTGAGGGTTGCCTATAAACTTGATCTATTTATGCTCCGAAACGGCATAACGGATTTCAATGATAATTGTCCTTTTTTGTAATTTTATTCAAGTTAACATATTTTGTTTGATGACAAACTTTTCATTCTTCATTTGTCCGTTGCTTCACATTTGTAAAATATGGTAACATGATTTTTCAATTTTGAAACTCTCTTCCTTTTTTGGGGTACGTGTGTATATGTTTATGTGAAAGTTTTAAAACTACTTCAATTTGCAACTTACCATAAATTATAAAAGAATTTCATTAAAATTATAGCTTTTAATGTGATACATTTTCGGAAAATATGAGACATACTATAATTTATTTTCAGCTGACAGTATTTTAAATGTTAAAAGAGCAGGAGCGTGATTTAATTTCGGTTAGTTTATCCAGTTAGCATGGGGAAAAATTCAGATATAATGCATGAATGCATACATGTATTTACATTTTCATGATATATGAACAGACTAGGAATCTAGTTAGTGCTAATATTGTGGAGCGTGAAATCATTTGAAAGTTGGCTAACTTCGTTAAATCGCCAATAATATGGGAGATAATGGGACATGATTGCTAAAAGCAATGAGTTTCTCTGTTTATATGTAGAGGAAAAAAGTTAAATATTGGGGTTCTCTGCACAAAACCGAACGTACTCAACGGAATTATGAACCAACCCAACAGTATGCAATTTACAAACCAATCTTCGTTATAGCACAGAACATATTAACCGTGGCCGTTAAAATTAAATGACTTACTAAAATAAAATAATTAGAGGAATATAAAAGACCAACATTTTAACCTTTTATTAAAAAAATTGCAATCATAAATTGTGTTAGAACTATGATTTATAATTAAACTTTATTTTATTTCGCTAAATTCTATTAACCCGATAAAAATTCACCTAGAAAACCGCATTGGTTGTTCAAAAGTAAACTTACTTGCTAAACCAGATACACATTTGTTATTCTAGTGAAATTGATTTACAAATGTATGCGCAGAAAGGGTATAAATTTATAAGATATACGGTTGTCCTTTCTCCAGAAAGCTAAGAGGATTTTCAGGAATTATTCCAAATCTGCAACAAACCTCTTGGTGAGAGATTTAAGGCTTTCACGTTAAGCATAGCCAAAAGCAAACGTCGTGTGTAATTCTATCATCATCTAAAGCGCCACGAAACACAACTACAGTGAAAAACAAATCTACTACAAGTGCTTCAAATAAAATTGTGGAAAATTTAGACATTTTTTAATTTAATTGTAAGTTTAAAAATCAAATTGGCATGGAACACATCGTTAATGAAGCACCAAATATTTTTAAATTACTTCAGAGTATATTTAAATCTGTGTTCAAGAATTATTAATTACCTATTTAATTAGTTTTCAAGAAAAATTAGACGTGTTAAGTGTTTAGAAATTTAATACCAAGGAAACTCTGCCGAAGTTAAAAATATCTGTTTAGGGAAACAAGTATCTTAAATATTAAGACGTTTAATTCTGTAAATTTCTTCATACAATAGAAGACATTTCTTTCTTGAATCTTATACTATTTTTCGCCGGTTAATGTTGACTGTTAATTTGTTATTATTTTAATGGATTCTATTCAGGTGAACTGAAAGTGTCTTCCCTTGTTTGTACAAGTTTGGTTTTGTTTCTTGTGTTAAAATTGTGCACATCCGAATTTGGTTTTACTTTATGTCTTAATACCATTTTAAATTTACGTATTGGCATTTAATAGCAAGACTAGTCAATTTTTAAAAACGCCCTATGCACGAGGACTTAGAGAAACGTGAGAAATTTTCGTTTCGCTTTTCCTCGACTTAATAATAATCGCTGAGGATCATAGGGATATATATTCGAAAAAATTAAGTGGCCTAAGTTCCGTTTACCTGAATCATGATTTAAATATTTATATCATTTTATTATGCGTTTCGTATTAATCAAGCTCTGGTCTAAGTTGGAAAGGAAAATAATTGAAATTAGATTCTTGTAGCCAATTAAAAATGTTTTATGGCACTGAATCCGGAATACTTGATAATTTCGTAATATGTGTGAATTTAGCAATTTCCTCTATCCAAGCAGAACGTGATTTAATTAAATACAGAAATTACCATTTATGCCTACGGACACCATTGAGGGGTTGATTCTATTTGCGCTTACTTTAACGCTTCGTCGCCTACCCGGGTGTGTTCCCTTCTCTCCCTTCAAACTCTTCGTCAATCTGAGGCTAATGTAGCGAGGATGTCGTCGCTGATTAGGACAACATCCTACTCCCCTCTTTTCTATTCCTGAGGATAACACTTCTTGCTGACGAAGCTCTGGCAAATCCTGTGCGTCACCCAAAATATATCGCTTCGTCGAGCCTACTGTCCCTTCTGCAACGCCTCAGTGAATCCTTAACACAATCTTGTTCCGATACGGTCCGAGCTTTAGGGAATTATTTTATGCAGTTACATCATAAAGCAGCTAACGTAAAAAAAATGAATACAATGGTGGAATTTAAGAGCTGTAACCAGACGAATCGAATAATCTGCTGCATTTATTTATTAATATAATGACATTATTTCTTTCGTCAGGAAGAAAATTTTGACCTACAAAATTTCGATACACCCTATTTTAATGTGCATTTTTTATTCAAAAATTCACATTCCTCTTTATTATAAAAAATTCACAGTTATTATTTTCTTTATTAGGCAAGTCAATTTCAAACACAAAATAGTTAGTTATTATTTTTATAATGGAACTAAAAATTATACAATTTAATTTCCTTAAAATAACACAAGATATTTAATTTTAATAACACTTCAACAGTAATCATATCTGAGACCCATACAGTGTTCATTTTCATGAAAACAAAAAGTTGTTGTCACCATAGAAGAGAGGAAAATATATCAGATCGATTTCAGCTGCTTCGGTCCTCTGACATACAAAAAGGAACATAAAATTGTCGTTAATTACAAAAATTTAATAAACCCTGTCAACGATGGCGCGCAGAAACTGCAATCAAGAACCACAAAACACAAGCTCAACACAGTCTGGCAGTATGTAATTATGAACGCCGAACAGTGTTGGAAGATAACTTGTAATTCCGATTTCCAAACAGCAATTCCAACTCCAATTTACGTGATGGTAAGGCAACAACAAAGCCGAACTGAATGAAATACAAATAAATGAACGACTCTTTCAGATAACTCCCGTCTCATATTTCTCCGAACGACAATTAATCAATTAGAATATATGCTCCAAAAAAGAAAAGCTATGCATATTTTTCCGCTATGTGAAAAGATAAACCTAAGATAAAAGTTATTCAGGAATTATATATATAATGTTGTAAAGAATTAAAATTTTGACGAAGCTATTAAGTTAAAATTTTATGCTCCCTTCTCTTGGTAAAATTCCTCCAAATTGTTCTTTCTTCCCCTGCTTAGAACTTCCGGATAGTTACTCCATCCACCCATCTATTTTCAGTATTCTTCTGTATCACCACATTTAAAATATTTCTATTCTTTTCCTTTCTGCAACTTCTATCGTCCACGTTTCGCACAATATATCACGATACAACAGTGAATATTTTAAAGAAAGCGAAGTGGTCGTAAGGAAACAAGCTCCACGAGAATCACAGAGACATTTCCGAGGCAATTTAAGATAAGAAAAAAATTATTAATATAACCTTTCTACGAAAAAAGTATTTATATCATTCCACTATACCAATTTTTGCTATTTTATCTTCACATCCTCAATACTCCTGAGTATAAGCGCCCATGTAAATTTTGTTTGTTCCCTTATACTCGTATTCCCAAAATTTGTGTATTTTTTTGTATTTTCATTTCATCATATATTAAAAACAGAAAAAAATATGTATGAAGCAATTATTCATTCTTCCTTGCCTCTGCAACCCATTCAGACCTTGGCCTACCGGGACGACTGCGGACTATCTTACATGGCACATTACGATTCTCCAGCAGTCTTAATCCCAGTCTCCGTGACCATAACGACACAATCATCCAATTCTATGCCAGGATTCAAACTGAGGACCTCTGTGTTGTAAGTCTGTGACGCATGTGTTGGAAATTATTTTTTACTAAATGCAATATACTTTCTACAAAATTTTATTTATACAATGCCACAAAATTATTAAATTTTTTTGCTGGTTATTTCTTGGGATATACATAAATTAAATACATTAATGCCCAAAGGCTGTTCAAAATAATTGATAAAAATCGCAAGCAGTGGCTGGAACGGATACAAAAGAAATTAAAAATTAACATATTATAATTACAGGAAAGTTAGAGCAGTCTCTCACTATGTAAAATTTAAGAGTTTAAACCATTTGCAATAATAATGAAGCAAACACGAATATGAATTTTAGTGTAAGAAAATACTAAGCGCACTGTAAAACTGCTCCTTGAAAATGGAACCAGAAAATATCTCTTTCAGAAGCCGAAAATGTAGGAAGAACTGTCATTTAATAGAAATGTAAAATAAATTGACCACCTACTTTGAAAAAATTATGAAATTCTTGCACAGTGTCAACATTATTATTGACGACCATGTCATAAAATATTGTGTTATTAAATTTTATAAATTTTCCTCTATTTTACAATATTAATTTTGTAGTTTATAATAGTAAACTGTAATTATCGTTGATTTCCTAGAATTTATTTCTAAAACCCCATTTCTAAATTTGCTGTTGTATTTTTTTAAGGTTGAATATTCTGACACAGGTGGAAAACTTCCAGGTATAAGAATTTTCTAACATACGCACACTGAAAAGAGAGAGAGAGAGGCGTAGCCCTTGGCTCTCACTTAATTAACACCACCCCCAGCCACTCCTCCTCCGCCACCACCCGCTGCCCCCTTGCCGCTCCATCCAACCCTCTTTCATCATTACAGCATTTATCTTCTTCCCCGGGAATTACAGTCTAATGAGGTTGATTTACTTAATTAATTGCAACCCTTCTCCTCACAAATATCTATTATTCATTTTGAGAAAGAGAGGGCGGGAGAAGCGAACGCAAGTGTTCTGCATTTGGGCACTTCAGAGAGAACTTTATTGGAGGATGGTGGTTACTAGATGAGGAGTCGGTTGGATCATAACATATTATGTCTGTCACACGCACGCACACACACGCGCGTTCCTTTTCATCCAGTAGACTGAATAAACCCAAGCTTTTCGACGGTGGAGGAGAAGTACGAAACGAAGTAGCAGTTGCGCTGGATCATTTGAATAATGTAACCCCAGTCGTCAAGAGATTAGGGACTCTGCTTCTCTCACCTGAGAGATGGTGGTGTGAGGTACATGCTGGAACAAACTCTTCGAATTTCCAGTCTTCTTATCTTGTCGGAGCTTACAACTCGGTTAAAACCAAGTCGGGTTTTAAAAGATAGGAAAAAATTAGGAGTATAACTTCAAGGAACACGACATGAACAGTGCTCGTTTAATAATGTTATTTTCATTACTTAATCTCAATATTATTAAGTTTCGCGAGGCATAAACAAAAAAATTGCTTGCTGTAGCTGTTAAATAATAAAACTTATTAAGATAATATTCCAATATCAAACAAAATAGGGTTTTCCTCCTAATTATGAAGAGTCAATAAAAGACGAACGGGATCACGGCCACTCCCAAACAAATATTTTGGCAATTAGATAAACAATATTCTTGACCTATAAGTAACAAAAATTAAAGTAAGAACATTTATCTGATTTGTTGAATAATTTTTATTGTCTATAAAATATATCAAACCTCATTCACTTACATTTTCTTCAGGGTAATGACAAAATGTTGGCTTTCATTATATTTAAAAATTTCTAAACATATTTGCCTGGTAAATTTAGTAAATTTAGTTCTAAGACAATTGGACCTATTTATTACTATCCAACTCTGCTAACAACAACTGTCTAATATTTTACTTATTATAACCTTATTATCTGTTATTTCCATTATCCTCCCGTTTACTTACCAACCTTTGGTAAGTCCCACTACGTTCAAACTCCTTTCCCATATAAAAATTTCATATTCACTTTATTTTCATTGAAAAAATATTTTCCCCATATACTAATTCATTTCCATTTCTTTCTGTTTGTAATTGTTTTAAAATTTGAAATAAGAATCTTCCAAGTCTCTTTAAGTTCCAAATAAAATAAATAAATGTGTAATTCTTACCAAAGGTGTCTAATATGGTTTTTGTAATATTTAACTTGGAAAACTACGTTATAAATGCTACTTAATAAACTCCATAAGTGGCATTACACTTCAAGAAAATACCAGAAAATAATGTATAAAAATGTTGGATGCTACCATGTCTGTGTTATGGCCAGTTTATCATTGGCAGATTGTGACGCGAGACTTAAAAATAGTCTTACTCATTCATATACATTTTGTAGATATTGGGGGAACGTATGAAAACAAGATGCCTTTGGAAAAGGCTACATAGTGAATATAAATTGGAACATTTTCTTCACAGTCTTTTACAAAGGAATACGGAAAATTATGCCAGATTCAAACTCTCAGGCGGAAAAGTCTTCTAACAGACGCATCACTTCCAACAATCAAGTAAGAGATAATTTTCACTCAGTCTTTTTCCATCTGGCGATAAATGTAATACAAATTGCTGAATGAAATCAAGGGGCGATGAGAAGTCGGTGGAATGAGAAAAGGGGTTTAGTAAAAAGGGTTGCAGAGGAACAACTTTACCCAAAGTACTTAATATTCTTGCGTGATGAGGAACAATAACTTGAGGCGAAATTGGTAGACTTGAAATTGGATGAAGAAATTTAATACAAACACTGCTTCGCTTACTTTGTGGGAAGTTTCCCTACTTTAGAAAAATACGCTCCTGCACGCTGGGAACTTCACCCCCTTTGCCGACCAACCAATCCACCCCCGCCGCATCATATTACCGAAAACTATGCTACCACAGGATTCTCTCCATTCCTCTTACGTGTTTTTACCTCTTTTCCTCTTCCTGTTCGTCCGTCTCTAAGCCTCCGAAGACTACGCGAGTCCCATACAAATATTACAAAGTTCGTTTTATAGGTTTATATTGATTCCACAAAATATAGAGTAATATTCCATGAAAATACAAAATACCATGAACATTTTGTTCGAACTTTATGAAAAGTTTCTATTTGTATACTTTTAAGGATAGTCGTATCGCTAATTAATAACAGTAGACGTTGACGACTAAATAATAGGCGAATGTAGCAGAATAATCTTAATGTCAATTTGAGTCCTAAGCTAGGCCATGATATAAATTGAATAAGTAGCCTGAAATAAAACAGTTCTAGGGTTGACAGGGTAGTTCAGATGGTTTTAGAACCACTGCTCGAGCTGTGGTCCTACGTTCCTTTACGATTCTTTCCATTTATTCCAACTTACTTCATTAATTAAATTACATTAAGCATACAAAATGACTTTAAATTCTGGTTCTTATAATCTACATAAAGTTAAAAATTCGAATAGAGCCAAAATATTAAGTACTTCAGGTCCCAAGCAACTGTTTGGTCCCGACGTGGAGATGGTCTCCTTTCTCAAGAAGGGAAACAAAACAAAGCAACTCCGAACGAAAAGAGACACTTGGCAGGGGACATCGACCTCCTTTCATGATTGTAATAAAAACGAAACCCAAACTAATACTAAGTGAACTAAAAACAGTATACGGCAACTGCCCGTAACTGAAGTAAAATAAAGTGTTGCAACAAACCGGCCAGTCTCCTCAACTTAAGTACGGGACTTCGAAGTGCCCACACGGGGTTCGGTAGTCAAACACTTAAATACTAATCTGAGATAAAGCAGAGCTCACATGAGATGCAAATATCCGGAAAATAACTCAAATAAACACAATGACCTTTCGCCTTGTAAATTAATTACTCATTACAGGTTTAATACCGTGGGGATACCCCTCTAATCGACCTGGATTGGAAAATTGGCAGCGTACCTCTTTACAGCTTCTATGTGACTCCGTCTTCTTCAGTATCTGTAAAGTCCAGGACTAGTCTTCAGTTCCAACCATCCCCTCTATGGTCTAGAGCCGAATGAATCTGCACGGCCTCACTGCTGTGTCCCACACCTCGATATATCGATGTTTTGCACTCGCTTTATCTATACACGAAACCACATTGGCCGCAGCAACCATATGGTAAATAAAATATTGTTTGTTTCCCACTCTGGCCATTTCTGAGAATAGCGCAGGTCAGTTCTGTACGTGACCTGACAGCATCCCTTTCGCTGCCGTCTTCGAGGCGCCACTCAACCTTCCAATTCTTTGCTAATTTTTACATTACAACTTCATAAAATAAATATCGCGCTACATGGCAAAAATAAGGAAAAATTGTAAAATTCAACTTTTGAGAATGAGTTAGAGTATGTTGGACTCAAAGTGAATATATTAAGAAATAAAGGAACAGAAAAAAGAGAATTAAGTTAGCACAAAAAATCGTTTTACGAAAGGAAATATTGATAAACCGATCAACCGTACACTAAAAAAGTATAATATATAAAACATAACGGGTGTTAGACTTTTCTATAATTAAATTAAATTTTATTTCATTAATTGTATATACAAAACATGCTATCCCGACTTACCCAGGGGCTGGGGCAGAACGAGAAATTTGTAAGTTCCCTTTTAAGAATTCATCAAAAATCTAAATTCGTTGTTTTAAGTTACATTCATATTATATTAAATAAGTAATATAATAAACTAATTTTTTATACATTAATGACGTTCTTTTACATTTTCTTCAGACTGAAGAACATGTCTCAGTTTCATTTTCTTATGTTAGCGCAATGTCTCCGACTATCTCAATACTTTTATCAGAATATTACATTAGCTATTAATTCCATCTCTACGTTGAGAAAATAAAAAATATGAAAAGTGTTATGTATATTTTAATAGAATTAAATGTAAAAATTTATGAGACTAAAATGAGTAACTTAGACACCAAAAGGAAATTTTAATGTGTAAATTAGAAAAATATAGCACAATATGAAAACATGACGCAAATATTACAAAATTTAATACAACATAACAAAATTAAATCGTGATTTAATTTTGTTCTATGAACAATACAATTCTAAAGTCGAAAAAACAGAGTTGGAAATTGGTTGATTGTAGATTACTTAATATAATATTAATAATAAATAGCCAGTCAGTAGTAAATAAAACTGTTTCTTTGTAATTCCATTTTTAATGCTCAGTATATATTACGATGTAAAATATGAATAATTAAAACATTTACAAAATCCTTATTGAAATTTTTATTCATGTAACTGTTTCCTTATAGGATCGTCAAATACGTTTTATTTCCACTAAGTATAATATTATTAATGCACAAGACGTTAAAAATACTATTATGATACAAATCAATTAATTGGAATGATTCGGTTCAGTCACAACAAAAATACTACATTTCTGAGAAGCTGGAAGGAAACCGTACAGCAGTACTTCAACGAAATATGTATTTAACGTGAAGAAAGAAAAATCTACGTAAGCCTCTTTTCTGACATATGGAGAAAAGACGACGGCGATGTAGATATTGAAATTCGCAGTATAAGAAAGAACGAGGAGCGTTCTATATTGTGGCGATAAGGCAGTAGTCCTCTTGTCCTGAAAGAAAGTTGAGGAGTATCTTTGCTGAGCAGACCAGTAGTTTATTATGAAATCGTTTCCTGAGGTATACTAAGACAAAATATATTAGGAATCACAAAATATCTTGTTATATATACTTATAATTCATAGACCTAGAACAATTCTAAAATTTAATTGTTTAATTATCTTCATGATCCATTTGTTACTCAACTCTTAATAGTATTCTCTGTATTAAATAATCTGTTGATTTAGTACATAATCATAATTATGAATGAGTCTCACATCGCAAAAGAAATCTCCCTTGAATTCTGTGTATAATAAAACACTCAGGTTTATTTTCACAAACACTTAAAAATATTCAAACATCCTTGGGTTGTTCACTGAGTCTAAAACGGTCAAACTTAGTATATGTTCTTCTTCTTCAATTTTATGATAACAAATAATGCAAATGCATTACGCAAGTACAGAAATTTTGACTTAATTATCAGAATGTAGCTCGTTTACATATTATAAGTAATAATATAGGAAGCGAAAAGGAATAAATTTAATTTAATATTATTATGTCATATATTCTTAGCGATTGGAAACATTATCCAATTTATTTAAATTCCAAACCCAAATTAGTTTCACTTCATTCCATTAGATTAATAATATTGTATTACCAAAGGGTGTTGGACTCAGAAGAGATATTTTGAAGTATGTTTAGGAATTCTTCTACTTGAAGAGCATAATAACTAAGGATATTAGAAGTACATTAGACATAGAGTGTGGAGCATTATGATTGCAAAACGTGGACGGTTGCAGAAAGGAAATGAATAGAATCTTTTTAAATGTGGTGCTGTAAATCGTATTGAAGGTTATGCAGGACTTTAACAAAAAGAAGGGATTGATTAATAGGCCTCGTTCTGAGACATGAGGGTCTTGTAAAATTAGAGGGAATTGTGTGGGTGAGAACAGAAGAGGGAGGCTAAGGATGGAATACGTAAAGCAGATTAGGGAGCAATGTATAAAGGCTGACGCAGGATAGGTTAGCATTAGACCAGTCTTAGGACTGATTACCACAACAACATGTATGATAACTGAAGTGAGTGCATAAACGTACAGGGATCAATCCTATTATTTTACATCTGTGACGTTTCGTTACTCCACAATTTGAGAACAGAAAACTGAGAAATAATTCGATAAGTGTTCATCCCATCTCACCACTGCCATCAGGAAAATCCATATATATTTATTATTTTATATTTAATTTCTGAGTCTACATGGGAACTCTTATTTATACAAGACAACGACGCAAAGCAGCGTCACTGAATCGTGGCTGTAGCGCAAGCAATTCGTGATATTTCAAGTATTTTTCACAATCAATCATCCGTCGTTGTGAACTTAGTTTAGAGGTAAATTGAGGTCATTTGAAACAATTTGTCTAATATACCCAAAACTACTTTTTCATTTCATTTCTCAATATTCTTACACTGAAATGCGCATTGATGAAGCGTCCCTGAAAAATATTTACACTGGCCCTTTTTATTCCACCTTTAAATTCAACACTTACTTTTGTTTTACTATGCGTAATGAGACAAATGATATTACTAATCAAATAATATCTTATAGTGTGTTCTTACAAATATAATAACTACATATAGGACTATATTTTAAAATTACTTACGTTTGAAGTATAGAAAATATAGATATATTACATTTTAAGGACAAAACTCCTGATAAATTAAATAAACATGAATTTAATTTTTATTTAATTCTATTTACATGTAAAAAATTACATTAGGCATGCTTATATTAAAAAAGCTTTGAATTTGCAGGAGTAAGCGAGACCACATCTCATGGGACAAAAATTCTCTCCTTCTTCGAAATGTAACCGAAAATTTAGTAATGTTATTACATATTAAATCTGTAACCCATACCACGTCCATACTTACTATCGTCAGTCTTTGAACCATTAATCATTTAAAATTAATTACGATTGCAACCATTGCCTGATTTCGTACATTTTACTCCGGTGCAATACAATTCATAACTTAAATTGCAGTCAGTCCACAGTTCATAGTCATGCATCCTATCTGCGTCATTGAGGTATATTTAGGGTTATCGTTGCGTTACAGGTTTCAAAGGGAATACGCTCATGCCACGTTGATTTGGCTTGTTGCTCCAAACCTTCCACACATCCATCGCCCGTGCGTCAATTCCATTAATGTAATGAATGGATCCACTGTATGACGAATGGCATAATTATTGACTATTATCTTAGTGTCTCGGCCTTCATACAGGAAAATATTGTTGCTTAGATTCAAACAAAATATTCTTACCTCCTTTTCATTAAACAGAAGTTTTTAACTGCCAGTGGATACAATTCAGGATGAAAAAAATTGTATTTTGAGTTTTATTTTTCGTCAATATTATTGTTAAATGATAATCCTCAAAATTAAAAAAAAATGAATTAATATATTTGAAACTGGTGACGTCATAAATGCGATGACGAAACGTAATTGTAAAGGAATAAAACTTCTTTCTTGTCTGTAAATTGGTTGCTTTAATTTATCTATATATAAATTAATGAATTGAAAAATGAATTAGGTTCCTATTATTGCCCCGAATTCGAACCAAATTTGTGAATGGAAAGAATAACTGTGCCATTCTCAGTAACGTAACAACTTTCTTTCTTATTGTAACTCAAAAATTTCCTTTAAAGGGTAATAAATTAATTTCTTCAGTAAAATAATTGATGCCATTTTTCTACTAGCTTTGTTGCAATTAAGCCGCACTAGTATTTTTAGTAGTTTCCACTGTTTTTCTACATTTAGTCTTCTCTAGAATATATTTAATAATTTTTTGGATACATCAAAAAATAAATTTATCAGATTTAAATTTATTATTCAATTCATTAGTCCTTGGTCGAAGAAATATGATAGTCAAATATAATATCATATGAAATTTTACAATCAAAATTTAAAGAACTAAAATAAAAAAATAACAATATTAATCTTCAATTTTCCATCGACGGAAGAGGCAGCAAAAAATCTTGCGTAAATTCCCGTCGAAAATGAAAAAGAAAATAAGTCGGCACTTAAATTATAGTATATTGCAGTTGTAAAATAATAGGAGAATTTGATAGGACAACAGTTAATTGTTTTAGTCCTTCCTATCTACTTTTATCATACAATTTAAATGACATGAAATGTAATTTTATCCCACAAAAACATTTTGCTCGAATTGTGATATATTTTGCAGTTGAGTGATGGTTGAAAGATTGAATGCTTCTAAATAAGCATCTTGACAATTTTTGATGCCTACTCACTTGTGTCTGAATTTTCAGGGATGGCTATGTTAAATTTTCTAAGTACTTTTCCACTTCCTGTGTTACAGGTTTTTGATCATTACTAACAAGTAATTATATCATAGTGACCCATCTGAAAACACTGAATTTCCTGTGGAATATAATAGATATTTTTTAGAGAATTTCTTAAGAGTTGTATAAATAATCTCTAATTTGTCGTTTATTTTACGTGGAAGAACTAAGTAATATTTTTTTTCATAACAATTGAATTTCCCATCTACCAACAAATTCAGGTCATCGAAAGAGAAGAAAGAGTAGATTCCCTGACATTCGTTGCTAACATCCTAACTGAAACCTGTAAAGGATAATTTTACTACCCGTAATTAAATAGTGGTCGTCGGAACAACAGAGGTTTCTTCACAAACTTAAAAGGAAGGTAACATATTATTGAAATTAAGTATGTGCAAATTCCATCCAGAAAAAAACCTTCAAAAGCTCATTACAATTTTGTTGAAGTGGTCAAATAAGTCACGCCTTTATTAATTTCTGGCGACAAAAACCAAATGACCATGAGTGTCATATAAAACTATTCACTTTTGAGACAGTTATGGTATGAATTAGAGCCAAAGCTCTGTCACAATGCTTGTTATTTAGCTTCACACTTCCATCGTCCGTGCGTGTGAAGCATAATAGAGGGATGCATCGCTGTACACCAGTGGCCTGCCTTCCCCTTCATCCAATTATCACGATACGTGCAACCAAATAGTAATTAGCGCTCGTGGCATTAGTACGTGTAATTTTGAATTATCTTAGAACTGGAGTCGTTACTTGAGAAGAGAATCAGACTAACGTCGTTCACTTACAATGAGTAAGAAATGCATTAGTAAGGACAAAATAATTTATATATATATATATAATACTTTATATATAGAAAGAGAGCAACGAATTTTATAATAATTGAAAACGCATTAGAAACTAATTCTATTTCTATTTTTAATTGAACAATATAAAATTCGTAAAATAGTACCTTATTCAACTTTTTGGTTGATTGCACATAATGAAAGTTAATAAGAGTGTTTCTGAAATCATCGATAGTAGTTCACCGTTTATTCAAAGCTATGATAACTTTTTCCAATATGAGTCATTAGTAATCCAACATTGTAAAATTATGGCTTCTATTATCACAAAATAAACTGTAATTTTATTTAACACATATTTAAAGTGTTTAACATAGTAGCGTGAAAACAAATAAATTTTTAAGTTACCGATCATAGTAAGCAAGAATAGAATTTCTTCAATTTCCTTACTATAATAATAAATAAGCAAAATTTTCTCAATTTTTTTCATTATTATTTTTTTGCAAAAACCATTTTCCAGGACGAGAATTTTTCATAATTAGTATTTGAAAATACTGTTTAATGTACAAGTAATTATTACGAAGAGTATTATAATAATCTTCCTAGAAATAATTTGGTAAGTAACCGCAATACAGAACCTCTGTAGAGAATGATTATTTGTAGTAAATTATAATGTTACAAATAATAAAATAATTTATGACCTATCAAAACTTAATTTTTACAAAATTCAATTAATAACAACGTTTCGGAATATTTTCATGCCTTTTTGAAGGTTTTCCTCCAATACAGGAAATATTTATAACAACTTAAAAAACCAAGAAAGATAAAGTTAAACAAAACATAAAAATTTAGACTGAAACTAAATCAGCTAGCTTTATCTTTCTTGGATTTTAATTGATGCAAATATTTCACTAAAGGAAACTGAAGAAGGCATGAAAATATACCGAAAGTTTATTGCTAATTAAATTTAGAAAAATAAAGCCGGTACGTCATAAATAGTTATACTATATATATAAATACACATATATAACAAACGTTAAATTTATACTTCAAATATTGTTGTAAACATTTATTTATCATATTCTATCGAAATCTCCAATTAATATTTATTTTTAATTCAACTTCGATTATCGAGAATGCAGTTTAATAATATCTATACCAATAAATAAAATTGAAGTGTCTGATTGTCTGTCTCGGATAGGCTCCAAAAACAGCTCAAAGGATGTCAGTAAAAATTAAAGGGTTCAAAAACAGGAGATTTAATTCGTGCATATTTCATTTCAGTGTATTTCAGAAGATATTAATATACTATAATATAATATACTATAAATATTAACTATACGGGAAGGTTTCTTTGCATGCGTGCTTTCGAATATCCAAAAAGTGAATGCGGGTGCCTATACTCTTGATCTATTTATGCTCCGAAACGGCTGAACGGATTTCAATGAAAATTTCAGGGATTGAAACAAGAATTTTAAGTTAAATTTTCGTGTATGTCTTATTTCAATATATTGCAGAGTTCATGTAAATATTTATAAATCCAATTAATTGCCACACGAAAGGCCCCGTGAAAACCAACTGCGAGTTATGTCTTTATGACTTTCCTATACCATTCATCCAACTTACTGTGTTATTATAAGCGTAATATTGGTAGCATAAGAGAAGGGGGATAGCGAGCATTCTCACTTCATCTATTGTTGTAGCAGGATTCACGCCTTAATTAGCCTATTGTTGGTAGAGAGATAACGCCCTGAGAAATAATAAACGTCTTTGTATCCTCGATACGTTGTATGCGTTATTTGGTTATTTGTCACGTCAGGCAAAATTTTAAATAATAATTGCTCATTTCTAAAAGACAATAAAATATATATAACTTATCCCAATAAATATAATTGAAGTTTCTGTCTGTCTGTCTCTCTGAAATTTTGTATCGAATTGGCTCAGAAATGTGTGAAAGAGGAACCTGCTCAAAACCAACTGCGATGTATAAGATTTGCCCTGAAGCGAATATATATAAATTATGCTGTACTTTTTATATATTCAATGAATTCAACTTTATCAAAATACTATGACTGTTGTTTTGTTTTAGGGCGAAATAAAAAGAGCTATTTCCGCCTTAAAGAAATCGTGGGCATAGCTAGTAGTTAATATATGTTGTGTTAATAACGATAAATGTCTCTTCTTTGTTTATTTTTACGGAAACCGGCAGTTTTTACGGAATTTCGTCGAATTATTAAGTTATGCGACTCAAAAAGCATGAGTTGCATATTCTTCTTCAACGTGCTGCCATAGAATTTTAGATTACTACTGTCGTTCGTTTTCTCAGTGTGTGGTGTCTCTTCTCCTTTTTTTTGTAAATATATACTTTTTTTCGCAGCTTTATGAGGCCGGCTGTCATGTACATAGACACCGTCGCGTGCAACCTGACGACGCGTGTCTCTTGGTTTACATGACAAGAAACACGCCTGTCTCCCTCGGGGGTTTTGGGGTAGACAGAGAGAGAGAGAAAGAAAGAAATATCTCCGCGCAAAGGAATACTAAAATAACGCCAGCGACACAGGCACGTACAGTGGCCTAGTTCACGTAGTCCTGCTGCATCGGAAAGTATCTTGGCCATATTTCGAATGCACCAATGTTCCCGGTGTCCGGCCGTTGCCATTACGACTGCCGTATCATAGCTCTTTCATTTAGAATCACTAGTACTACTAATGTAAAAAAGGTAACGTATTCCTATTCACAGATTTCATTTAACATACTCGTATAATTATTACATTATTAGCTGTAGCCTCTCTGAGTTACACAAAAAATTGTAATGTTATCAAATTCATATTTTTCCAGTACACATACTATAATTTTTATTTTGAAACATTTCTGCTCCATTCCTTGATACACCCTTTAAATAACATCTCCTTGATTACTATTAATCCCGTAAAGCTCAACCATTTGGATTTTATTGCACATAAACCTCAATTTTTATTTTGATAAATTCTACAAGGTTGACCAATCGGGTCATAC
The DNA here is from genome assembly GCA_034510155.1 of Eucriotettix oculatus. Classification (NCBI taxonomy): domain Eukaryota; kingdom Metazoa; phylum Arthropoda; class Insecta; order Orthoptera; family Tetrigidae; genus Eucriotettix; species Eucriotettix oculatus. The sequence continues at coordinate 63,295,812 of CM067381.1, forward strand.
CTGTAAATATATTCAACCTTGAAACATTTATCATAATTTTACAGTGGAAAAGTCTAAGATCATTATTGTCAGTTTATGTATTTCTGAGGATTTTCAAAAATTTAATTTCAGACTCACACAAAATTCATTTCGCATCCTGAAGCCGTCTAAGTTCCGTCTAGAATAGAATATATAAGAATCATAAAGATTAATGTCCCATACATATTTTTCAGGATCAGCAATGCCACTCAAGACGGCTACTATTTTCTGATTTTGGGATTAGCGATGAGATTGCATTAATAATATTATGTGCAAACTACAAAGTATGAAGGCAATTCACTAAGCTGATTGGTTATAGTTAAAATAATATTTATACGTAATATTAATGAATCAGAATTATGTAAAACCTTCTAAAGCGCCATATTTTAATTAGATTTGGGTTAACATAAAATGCCTGTTCATTCTTTTTTTCGTCGACACTTTTATAAAATCTCGGCACTCTCAAAATTACAAAAAAAAATATCAATATACTATAACATGCCAAAAATATAGACAGTGACTTCAGAAGCTTCAAAAAGGTAATTAATATTGTGCGAAATTTATTAATGGAGGAAACAGAATTGAAATTTATATATTAACTTAAAATACTGTAATAATCCGTTAATAATAGAACAGATTTTCTAATTTGGGATCTTCTTCAAACTTTACTTTCGAACAACAATAAGGCGACCAGAAGGAAGTAGATAGAAGGTTACTCCAAAGGAGGATTTCCGCTGCTCTAGACAAGCACAATCAGAACATGACTTTCTGAAAAAACATATATATAAATATAAGCAAATGTCAATTCATTGATATTGTTTACAAACTTAACAAATATTGTCTGTTGCTAATGACCATGATGGTAGATACGATTTGTAAATAGACTTTTTTAATAAAAAGCTCATCTACACATTGTGACTCCATCTCTATAAAAACAACGATATAAAGAAAACTTACGATGCTATCTACAAAATCTTATTCCCAATCCAGCATTCTTACTTATCCCAGTCAATAGCAAAATCTAGACGGAATCATGTAAATTCATCTGATTTTCTAAGTTTCACACTTCGAAGACCATTTTTTATACATTATTCGAAAATTGTTTCCTCAATTTTTTATTTAATATCTATATCCTTAAATGCAACGAACCTCTTTGTATGTATAATTGGTACGCAGCACGTTCTATACTTTAAATTGCCTAAACTTTCTGTTTTCATTTCTTCCAGTTAGGGAATTAAAGTCGTGATATCCAATGTTTCATTTTTTTATAGTTATTTACCACGTCTCAGAGTTTAATTTAATTTGACATTTTGAAAAGAAAATCTCAATGAAACCAGTCCCGTAGCTTATATTCAGTTTTATGGGTGTTCCAACAACTTCATTATTTTTGCCTTTTTACAAGCAACTTCTTAATGACTTTAATGGTAGGGACAGCTAATTTATGGGGCTATAATGTATTCATGGGTGTACGTAGTCACAGCTCATTACGTACCTTGACGCAGCGGTCGGACAATTTGTGTACCTCATAAGCGATTACCTCACGAATAGCATCAAGTCAAAGTAATTGAAGTAATAATTTGATGGCAGTATACACCGTTTTATAATCCCCTGCTGATGAAGAAAATATTTTACGTTTCTTACCAAAACTTATGACTATTAAACTATGTTTTCCCAATCATTACGTAATAATCTGGCGCGCTCCTATTCCACCATCATAATTTTCTGATGATATTTTACTGTCGTACTTCATTTTCCGACCACAGTTCTTACTCATTTCGTGTATATTCACAATATGTAACACTACAGTCAAAGCTTATTATAATGTCCGTTTTAAAATTATAATAATATATATTTAACGACAACGACATACTGATAAATATTGTTTATAACTCAAAAAATATAACAAAAAGATTTTATTTATAAATAATATTTTGGAACTTATTTGTACTATCTTAAGACTGTGGTCTGACTAATTAAAGCTAAATAAAATATTATTGTCTGTAAAAGGACACATACCAATACGTTTAATAAGTGTAGAAACATAAAAAGTAATATTATTTAGAAGGTTGAAGAAATTTTAGTAAGATCATGTCAAAACTTTCAGCCTGAAGAGGGTACTGAAACATAACATTGTACCATAAAAAATAATATTCTTAATTAATACTTATTAAAATACAAAAGATTAATGGGTCGTTAAATATATTTTATCAAGTGTCACATCTTTCTTTCAACGATTATAATTAAATTATCCCATTTATGTATTGTATTGCAGATATAATTTTTCCAGCGTTCCTGTTTCAAATTTTCACAATTGAAAAATATATAATAGTTATATTGATATTACCTCATTGAAAGTAAATGATTTAATCAATACAGGTGGAAGTTAATTTTAATTTAATGCATCATGACGTTGCGTTTCTTTCATTATAAACTTTTCAATTTCAGGGAGTTATCTAATTAAATTTTATTTTCTATTTTAACAACTATACACTTTTCTCGTTTAAATTAAATCTCTCATTTATATGCACACTTCTAAGTATATTTTTGCTTCTTTCCTCTTTGTTTTAAAACCATATTTTGTAAGTTGATTGTTTTGCTTTTCCAATTTCCCATTAAAGGAATATTAGTATATATATAGAAAAAACTTGAACTACTGACGCACTTGCAATAAATAAATTCATATATTCTCTTCATTGGATGCTATTGGTGCTATTCTATTCTCTATAACTCAGTATAATTATTTCTTTTTCAAACAAAGCCTATGTCCAAAAATTTCTTAGTCTACGGAAAAGCAGTAAAAATCCAGAAAAGTTATAATTTTATGTTACTCGTCCTTTTGTTTTCCATCGTACATTATAATACGATTATGTTAGGATCTATTCAAAATCCTGATTTAAAACAGAGATTCTTCTGGCAACTCCATGTTTCTATTTTCTATTGAAATAAACCAGAACCTAACTTAATGAAACAGCCTCTAGGCATCTGTCTCTCCCGACATTCTCAGATCCTTCTTATCCTTTCGCCTCTCCCTTTTAGTCCCAACACTTTGTCTGTCTTATTCTGCCCTCGAAAGCTCGTAAGAAATTAATATTCTCCATTATTGGCTCGCGTCTTTTCTCGTTTCCTCTGCTCCTCGCTCCTTCCCCCAACCCTCGCCATTTTATAATGAAGGTTTTAATTTTGAAGAGGTCTGCAAACACAATGAATGAAATATACTCGATATTTTTACTCCCTCCTCTACGTTCTTTTCCCTTGTAATTTTCATTGTGTAGCCTAATGACGAGTAACTGCCCTAACAAATTACTTTAGATTGTAAGACGAGCTTTAAAAAGAGGGAGGAAAAATGGAAACAGAAAATTTCTATTGTTAGAGCTCATAATGTGAATATCTCGCAAAGGAATTTTAAATGAGCGTTATCATCTATACACAATACTAATATTGATGTTGAAGAAAATATACTTACATGTTTCTGAGTATGAAATACTGAAATGAATAAGGGAGGATAAATTATTTATTATTTTAAAATGAATAATTATTACAAAAGTGTGAATAATATTAAATTTAACATAATTTTTTAATTTTCATAGTCGGCTTTTATTTACAATTAACACCATATATTTACAATATGTATATAATATTTTTATTTAAATATCTTATAAACTAAATGAGTATCATCTAAACGGACCTTCTCATGGAGCAGAGTCAAACACAAAATCCTACGCGGAATCGGCAGTACAAGGAAATCGGTAAAAGGTTACAGAGTAGTTACTCCTTTCTTTTCGGCTCAGACCTGAAACTTCCCACTGGATTCGTTTTGGTCGCTCTTTCTCGTTGCTATCACTTTGGTGCGCCGGCCCGGAGTACGCCTTCCTCCCATTGTTCAAATGTCGGTGTCCAGGAAAATCTGTAGTTCCTAACTGTCCACTGTAAATGTTCACTCTTACAGCTCCCTCTAATCGTTCAATATTAATATATATAACATACAATCTTAATGTCCAAAAATTAATGTTCAGTCATATCTCCACTCTTAAAGTCCTGATCATAATCTTCCTTAAAGTCCGATCTCAATGTACCGAAATCCATTTTTGTTTTTAATACTTTCTCCCCACTTCATTATTTAATTTCCGTCGGTGGTGGGTCCCAATCCTGTCCTATAAGAATTATTTCCTCTCTGGGAGGAGCCACGTTTATTGGGGAAAAACCATCTCGCTACGATACCGCCAAATCTCAAAGACTCGTGAAAAACCCAAGGTGCTCCAACTTCTGGTAGTGTCTGAAACCTTCAACATTCCTCACGCCGCTTGTCTTTGATTCCGTACCACCAAATTCCGCATGTTCTACTATTACAATACGTCCTTTGCGTACTCATTCTCTACATGTATAACTTATCCTTAACTAAATTTAGCTTACTATATTTTATATACTATAATTTATGATAGAATTGGAATTTTTAATAAACACTATTTTTATAGTAAATATAAATTAATGTACTAAATACATGCAGAGGGAGACTCAATGACATTCGTAGGTATGAAGAAATATTTTTAAAAAATGTATTTATAAAATATTTTTAGTATGATCATTATTTAATGGATTGTTAAACATTTTAAGAGATTAAAATAATTTAGATTAAGAACAGAAATCCAAAAATGACTAGAGTAGTAGGTTGCGTCACGGTACCAATTTTTTCCTTGGCTCATTCGACTTACAGCAATCATTGTTCTTAATTATATTCCTTCAGTGTCTGAAAAGTTTAATTCCAGATATGGATTCGCGAATATAAAAATGTATTTATGTAAATATCACGTTAATGAATTTAAAAAATATTTTACAGAAAAAAATGACTTGCAAGTCGAAAGCTTCTGTAGCACTTACACTAAATAAGTGAAAAGTATATTTGACGACTGAACTTAGGTTTTTGAAATAAAGTAACCTGTAATAGCAGTTGAATTTAATTCCTTGGATAAATGAGCTTATGAATCTGAATTATAGTATCTGAACGTAAAAATAGTAATCGAGCCGAAAATCGAATACGTGACCATATCTTGGTACGGATTGCTCTATAACACTGAACTGTCCGAGTCCAATATCCTCTAGCTGGAAAATTTCTCCAACCTTTGTTACGATGTGATTCTGTAAATTGTAGATGTGCCATGTCCTGTAGGGGAATCGACTAGGATAGCTCAATCGTATTCCAAGAAGATGTGGCTGGTTCCAGTTTGATCGAGATTTTCCATCCTAATACTTGAAATAATTCATTTAATTAGAATTGTGTTTGAGTGAAGATCCGCGAAAAAAGAAAATTAATGTTTTAGTGAGAAAACTTGAGTGTCAATAAATAAATTATGCTGAGTACTGCTCAGCCAAAGTCTATAATTGGAATAATATTAACAGCGCCGCAAACGACCTACATAATATGGAAAAAATTCGCATTGATATAGGGGTTACGAAAATGAGGAGATGGCCTTCGTCCTTAAAATTATCTGCCATAACCTTTGGATTTAGATGACAGAAAGGCAATTGAAAGTTGAGTAACATTAATTAACTTAAATATTGGTGTCTGGTTAGACAAGGTAGAATATCGATCACGGAGAAGAAAAGCGGAGAATAAATTAGATGTTAATGTCGTTAGTTTCTGCTTTTTTTGGGGTGGTTTCCCGTTGAAGCCGGTGCTACAACTGAGATATGTTCAAAAGAAGTAAAAGAACAAGTTTATTATTTTATCGGCAAAGGATCATTTACTTGCTTTCTCCCTGACCATTCCCTTTTTGCTGTAGCACTCACCGAAATCATATGAATTCCCAGTAACTTATTTTCCGCTTCCGGCACTTCTCAGAATGAATATTCTATCAGAATTTAATGGTTATAAAACAATACTGAAATTACACCATTTAGGTATTCATGGCTCAGTAAGCCATTAATTCAAACTTTGAAACAGTGGAGGAGACTTAACTGAATACTGTTTTGTTACGTTCTGTTACACGACGAGGTTGTTACAGGAAGGAGTGAAACGGAGCAGCAACAATATAGTCTTGTAATGGGGGATTCCAAGAAAAACACTTTGCCGGTTCGTATTATTAAGGATTTCCTAGTTCTATGTTTGCAGCAGAGGTTTACCTGATACCTCTCTTTTGCGGAGAGCCCCACCCCCTTCACTATCCTCATTACGCAACGATTTCCTCTCACTTTGCACTCAGTTAGTGAGAGGCAGTCCTGAGGGAGTCCGTCCCTTATAAATCACGGCTCATGTTTAATACAACACGCCTCGCTCCAAGGCAACTGAAACCAGATCTCTTATTTCTTTCCCTTTCCCTCCATCTCCTTGCGTCCCTGAAACGGACTATTACTGCCTCTCAAATTGCTCTTCCTTTTTCCGATTACCACTCCTTTCTTTAAAGGAGTTCTTCACTGCTTCCCTAGAAGCTGAGAATCCAGACCCCTGAAAATCATCCCTTCCGTGTGTCTAAACATATATGGAACCAAGATAGGGAATGCTGTTCCAGTAAAGTAATGGCAAAGACTGACGAATAATATTCGTCATCTCTTAATAAACAAATATAAGATTTTTTTTGATACATATGATTATAAGGTCGATAAAAATTTAACTTTAAACATAAAAAATGTGCTTCTCGCTCATATTTTCATATATTTTATATAGATATCAGGAAGCCTATATAAACAGGTTCGTCAAACTAGCAGACAACCTCATGTTTCAATGTATCATAATGACTTTTTTAAGTGGTTTCAATTTATTATTATTTATTAATATTTTTAATTTTTTACACAACAATGTGATCATTATGGTGTAAAAACTACATTTCTTGATTTTAAACTTCTCACACATCTATCAAAGTCTGTGTATATCTATATAACATGTAATAAAAACTGTACTATCTTCGGATAAAAGTTTTCGCAATAAAAAAAACATAGTGCAACAATTTTTGTTGTCAAAACCTCTCAACAAATCAAATTATTTTACCACGCCTACCAGCTGCTATAGCGTGCGACTTAAGTAATTACGTTTGTTTTTTTAGAAGAACTGGAGAAACGCCAGACACACTTTCCTTGCCCTTGGACGCTGTAGGGCAGAACGTCAACGCGAAATCGGTGATTTATTTGACAGAGAGGACCCGGAGTTGACCAGGGGTTCCAAGCGACAAGTGGCAGGACAGTTGGCTGTTAGGACGACTGAGGGTGTCAGACTTGGGTCTCTCAAGAGATGGCTGCTCAGACCAAGTCTGTCCTTTTCTCCTTTCCTCCACTCGTTTCACTTCTGCTCGGTCCACGTCCGTCCTCTGCTCCACTCGCCTGCCTTCTGGGCTCGGACCACGTCCTTCCTCTCTTCCACTCGTCTGCCTTCTGGGGCGAGCCACCCATCGAATTCCCTTTTAAATCTTCCGACGGGAATTCCCCTATTTCACAAAATTTCGGGGTTCCCCACCCTCATTTTTTACACTCGTTCGGCGGGGTTTTCCTGCGTGGTTTCACCATCGTCATTTTTTATACACGCTCGGTGGAACTCTCCCGCGGGGAACCACCATCTTTCAGCCGACTAGCCATTGTTGTTGGCCGAACTGCGCCTCATAACGCCACAACATCACAAAATCCGCCTTTTTATCACAATATATCTATTTAAAACCGTTCATTATATTAGTTGTAGAAAGGAGGTGTTACACTGCCCTCTTGTCCTAAGAACCCGGTAATACCAAACATTTTTCAAAGTATTAAAATTCTAATTGATTTTGTAAAATCTTATTTCTTCCTCATCATAAAACATAATTTAAGTAACAGTCTCTACTATTACTATTAATTTCACAACTTTACTTTAAACTATTTCTCTCTTGAACTATAAACGTTAAAACAGGCGTAGGATTGTATGACAATTTTTTCATTCGCCAACCTCACTTGACAGTCTCTACCTTTTCTCAACTTGACATACCACATAAAATATTCGGAACTGAACTTAAAATAGGCCTTCAATTTTTTCTCCGTATGTAGATGAGATTAATGTCTAAAATTTGAACTAAAGAGAAATTTTCTTTGTAAAATAAAATCTTTTCTCAGTCGGTTCGAAATAAGAATTTGGGGGAATTTCGCAACTGTTTCAGTCAGCAGCTAAAGAATTATAATATATAATAAGTGTTAGTATTAGATAGATGAAAAAGAAATGAATATCATCACAAATTGATTGTAACCTTCGTAGTTTCGTACGTGACCAGCGGACAAGATTTACGCGGTCCTCGTGTGAGTGACGTGTATGTCGACGCCGGCGTATGCAATATGAAAGAGGGCCGAGGCGCCGGGGGAGAAATATTCCACGTGTTTTACAGCCTCGGCGTCGCTTCTCCGTAAACAATGGAGACAACCACCACAAGACGCCACAACGGCTTTGTTGACCTCCTCCAACACTTCTCAACCAAAATATACGGAATAATGGCCACATATTCACTTGTAATACACACAAAATTGTGACAAATTTTGGAACTATAAATGAAGACTCTTTTAAATCATGGCACATATGTGATATTAACGCAGAAAATAGGTTTATCGCTGGTTAAAGTGGAAAACATGTTAATTAATATATATATGAGTACCATAGATTAAAGGAAAGACAGATAGATTGAAAAGGGGCAGGTTTCAAATAAATCGTGAGGAGATTCCGTTATGGAATTTATTTCTAGGAACAGTCGTTGAGGTAGTCGTGTCGTCGAAAATTATATATATATTATACATTTGTAACCACCAAGGTCCGCGGATGGTACCGCCAGGAGTTTGATGATTACAGATCTGGAGTAATGTAATTGCCGTTGTTCTGACCGCAGGAATTAGAGCGATCTCAGAGAAGACCACCAAAGTGAGCCAGCTGGTCTGTGAGAGAGTGCTTCTGGATGTTAAGACAAGTGGGAGGGTTGTTCGTCTTCCTGCAGGCGAACCACAGACAAAGCTGTGATTCATGGACTTGGTCGGCGGCCGAGACTGCTAATGGCTGCCCAAAACACTAATCGGACTTAAATTAGGAAATGTAAAATAAACAACAATATTAACTCAGGTATAACGCCGCAATATATATAAAAATGGACTCGGGAGATCACAGACACGTAAAGAAAATAATTTCGATAAATTAAATACACAATGTGAATCTCCACTTCTCTAACAATTATGCGATACAATTGATTAGCACATCAACTTATAATAATGTATAAAAACAAAACTTTGCGCTAAATAATAAAAACATTTAATAGGAGCAGAGATTAAATACGTATTATTCTCTGGTTATACTTCAATTAGATGAATATAATATAAAAGTATTGTTCATAAGTTTAATATTATAAAGGGACCAAATAAGAGAAAATAAAAATGAAGCAGCACATGCTTCACCTACTTAACCATAGATTTCCTTACATACCAAGATTCTATGAATCAAAACATACATTAATATAGCTGTAGTCGTGTAATATTACAATGCACAGTTATCCGCTGCCCTAAATTGCACTGGGAGAAGATCGGAGAGCACTTTAACACGAAACTGTATTACGACAACTTGGTAGTGTGCAAATTATTTTGGAAACATAGTCGCAATGAAACAAATTATGCTCTATCCTGAATATGTTGTGTCAAAAACATAATCTGTAATAGTTACGGGAGGATAACTACTGGGCGTGGTAAAAATACCTTGCTACACTGCTTAAAATGTTAGTAATAATGTAATAAATGTTTTTAAAACTGGTTGCACCGTTCCTCCAGCTTCCTTTCAATGGTTGTTCTCCCTTGATGACAATAACCCATCCCGTGCACCTATTCCCATTCTCTATTGCGCGCCTGATATGTCATGCTGTTTCTCGCGACCTATACTTCAGTTTATATCTTTATTTACATTATCACTTGTTATTTATGGACAAACTGCTGTCAACGTAAAAAAAATTGAAAATTAATCACCACCTACCTATTTTCTATATATCGACCCACCAATCTGTCTGTCTGTGTTTCTCTAATACAGATTTGAATGGAGGTCAAACATTGTTGTCCGTCAATGGTGGTTTAACCACTATCATCATCGTCCGTTGTTGGAGTGATTTATTCCCTGTTTGCACTGAACGTAACAAGGCCACGGTCTGTGGAATCGGAAATGATGGAGGGAGGAGTTATGTGCTGTGTCATACAAATGGCGGACAGATATATAAGGTAGATAGAGATTGAGGGAGTCGGCGTTGCTAATAGCAGCGTGAGGAGTGGATCATAGTCAGGTGGGGAAAATGTGGGCAGAGGGAGGAGGATTTTGCTTGGAGAACAAGTTGTAAGCCCTTGTCAGGTAAGAGGATTGGCAGAGTAGCAACACCCGATAAATAATTAGAACTGGGGAATCAGCTTACATGTGTGGCATTTGGAGCTTTTATAGAGATACGCTAACACGTCTACAAAACAGATGGCAAGGGAACGGATAAATGTATTACAGTCTCTAACATACGTGTTACAACATTTGTCCAATATTTTTCAAATATATATTCTTTATTTTCCTTACAGGTATTTCTGTATGATCTTTCATTTAAAATACACCCGGAAAATTATCAGTTTAAACAGCCTACGGCATTTTCCATTGAATTTTCTCATAAAAGAGACTACTGAAAAACAGACACGGGTATTTCTGGAATTAATTTACGCGGGTTCTCTTCAGAAGGTTTTTCGGTCTCTTCGTTCATGTGTAAATATGCTACTGCAAAACTAGAAAATTCCATAAATATATGATAAATGATAGAAAAATATTAAATATTATTTACAAAATTGTTTAAACTATACACACATGAAAAGGCTGGTTATTATATTTATTATATATATTATATTATTATATTTATGTACAGAAAATGAAACAATTAATAAAAGTAATAATTTAACGTCCGTTGTAAATTAATAAAAAAATTCTTGACCTTTCTACAGACAAATTTATTTATCCAATCAAACGATAAACGACGTTTCTGTGTATATTCACACCTTCTTCAGGTTTTTCTTTCTGTAGAAAACATATTTACATACATTTATTTTCCCAAACAAATTTAAATTCAAATATTGGTGTGCAACATAAATAAAGTTGAATGAATTTTGACAAGACCAAAATTACCAAGTTATTATAATATCCAAACATATTGAGTTAAAAGCACTATAGTTTAACAAGGAATTGTTTGAGAATCTTTTTAAATTAGTTGATGATTATGGCTTATGCCGCCGCAAGCTCCGTCAAAATTGAATAAAAATATTAAATCAAATTTAATATATAGTTTTAGTTCATTAAATTGTGTGACTGATTGAAACCTATCATCTAAACAGTTTATTTGTTGAGGTTATCCGTCATGTGGAAGACAAATCTTTACCGCAGCGATGGCGTTCATTTTCTCAGTACCCTCCTAAATACGCCAGAAGGAGATAATGTACCTGAATAAGATGAAAACACTTGAAATTAAAATGCTCATTGTGTGCTGGAGTAGTTCCGTTATTTATTGTAAATAAGGCCGTTCTGATATTTTTACAGTTTAAAATAATATGAGAAAATGGAATTTATTAAGCAACTGTACTAATAAGAATGTTTTCAATATTTTAAATAGCGTAGGGTAAGTTATTAAATATATTCAATATTATTGTTCAAAATAGGTCTGAAGCGGGAATCTGGCCGACCGATATATAAACATTATATGAGAAAAATATTAAATATAGAGCAAAATTAATAATATGGGAAAGGAAAGGGTTTTATATCATTTCTCGGAAGAAATGAAAATAAATGTATCCATCTGAAAAAGGAAGTACTTTATAGGACTTTGGAACGGATTTAAATATTATTCTTCAAAAGAACTTGGAATAGCCAATAAAGTGAAATAATTAGTCATTTTTAGATGAACACAGACCAACTTAAAGTAACTACTAACGCTAAATTTAAGAAAATCAGAGTCTGTAAGACCTTTTCACGATATACTTTATATCAAACAGTAACTTTTCCAAGAGACACGAATTGTTATATATGATTTCTATTCGTTTCATAAATCGTGAGACCTTTTCGGGGGCCGAATTAAACCTCGTCGGATAGGCACTGGAGATTTAATCACAGCTTTCTTGCAGTAATAGGTGATATATTTTTTCCAGTTTTCAGCTGCATGGAGACAAATGACGTTACGCTTAGCGTTGTCTTCCGTCCAGCAGAGAAAATGTGTTTATAATGCACGTCATCCTGAAACATTCTGCCGACCTCAATGAGGTGAGGTTTCGCCTCCATTGTTTACCGTCATCAATCACAACTTCACGTTACTGGGTATTTGTGTGAGGAAGCTTGCAGAAGCTACGTACGACAAGAACGAAGGCAACCCATCGGATTAAATGGATTGGCTGATTAATCATGACGATCACACACGGTCCCAGCAGCTCCGTTGCCGAAAATATTTACTCTTCCCTCAAAGATAAAATTACGCGAAATAAATAAACATATTACATCATCTTCAACATTTAAGCATCAAATATGTTCCCTTAAAAATCTCTTTTCCCATTTTTATATACAAACACATCCCTTAACATATTTTATGTATCTTATTTCATTATATAAACATCATTTTTCGTATACCCTCACATTTTCATGTCTTAAATTTATAAAACGTCGTATATGAATTACTACTATCGCGGAAAAGAAATATTAATGCTCTGGAAAGGTAGAGACGATTGTTTAGCGTTAAATGAAGAAACTACTGAAGAAGATAGCAAAGAAATTAAAAATTAATTCAGAAAAAACGGAATGTTTCATTTCCAAAAATTCATATATAACCAGTAACATTATTTTTTAGACAAGCAGCGATTATTCTCAAAATAGTAGTAATGTTGTTGTTGTAATCAGGCCTAAGCAACCCTCCATGCTAACCTATCTTGCGCAAGCCCTTTCATTCCTACATAGCTACCACATCCCACATCCTGTCTAATCTGCTTATCGTGTTACATCAATTACCTTCCTATTCTTTCTTCTGTTACAAGACACTGGTGTCTCAAAACATGGCTTATTAATCTATCCCTTCTCCCACTCAAAGTTCTCCATATTCTGCATAGAACTTCCTGGTTATTTACCCAATAAGACTTACGATTTTCAGCATTCACCTGTAGCACCATATTTCGAAATCTTTTATTCTATTCTCTAAGGAATAAGACCGAACAAATAAATAAGAATAATTAAAACACTGGATGCGTGGTTCTGTAATTCCACCATATGACCCGTAGCTTAAAAATTATTTTATCGCTGTCAGGGGAACAAAATTCCTTTGAAACCGATTATAAGTTTGCAAAACGTTCATAAAACAAGACTACGGTTTCTGGATGGTGCAAAAATACTGTGGAAAGGTGGACGAGATGAGCAAACCTGAAGAAAAAGATAGCAATCCCGCGCTACAATTCACAAAAATTGAATTTAATAGTTTCTCAGTAAGTTACGTGGCAAACTTAAAGATTTTCGTCGAAATAATTATCGAGACCGTGTTTTTATATTTTCACCATTAATTCGACTACAATAAAATACGGAAAATTTTCAATGTAAATTACTTTCAAAATTATTTTTGAAATGTTTTGATGCACTTGTGAATTAAATTACAAATTATTAGGTTAATAAATAAGTTGGCGGAATTTATGCCTTGAAATTTAAATCAATTCTTTGCAAGTCAATAACATTACTTAAGTTCCTACGTATGCATTGAAGTGCTTTCCCATTTTTCCCTTGCCCTTGTTATCCTCTTAACATCACTCCTTTTAATTTACTAACGATAATATTGTGTACACAATAAAAAAATGAAGTACATGTCCAAATTATAATCACATTTGAGACGTGAAGGATCTAATAGAAATAAATTCTTCATTCATTTTATTAGTTTCTCACATCACAATTTCACGCATTTCTTAGCTATTTTTCGAATTTTATTATTCAAATATCAGTTTCATATTTCAAGTTATTTCTTTAGTATTGCGTCAAACTTCTTAATCGTGAATTAATTTTCGGCCTTATTATAAGTTGCGTAGTATAGACATTTTAAATTTTTGTATCATTAGATGTTACCTCTTTTGATACGATATTTCTTTTCAGAAATGTATGGTTAGTGTATGTGCTTCATCATCTTTGCGAATTACATCATCCTCGGCTTTTTTTTTCTTTATTGCCCTACGATGTAGGATAGAAAGAGATAGGGTGAGAGAAACAGAGAGTTAGCGGTAGTACATCATGTTTTACGACTTTTGAGATGGAAACTACGCTCGTTAAGAAATTTATATACCTCCTGAGGTGTCAAAAATGTGGGTTAATTACAAAGAACCTACTTTTCCACCCATCATCGACTAAGGGCTATGCACTTTGGACAACAGGGTTATAAAATAAAATATCTAAAGAATTATTGTCCATTCTGCTGTAATGTATATCAAGAGCTTCTCTACATTTCGCCAACACCTATATCTATTATCGTAGTAATTTATACTAAATACTATAAGTTTCATAAAATAAGTTTTTTTATGTTATAAATGATAAAATCAATTTCATTATTTCATTTCACCTACTATTCGTGTGATAATCCAAATATTTTTGTTTGCAAAAAAAATACTACATCTCTTTATTACTTTAATCGTAAACGATAATTAAATTGTATTTTCAATGTGTTAATTTCAGTAAATATTCAAATGCTGACTATTTTTATCTTAAATATATACTACCAGAAAAAATATCCAAAACATTATTTTTATTAAATTTAATATTTGACACCTGTACTTATGCTTCCAACGATATGGCTTCAAAATAATAAAGTCTCTACATACATTAGTGTAGTCTACGAAAAATAATTATGCACTTTATCATAAATAAAACTGCAACGTCAAAGTTCACTTCAACTCAAATTTAACAAACGTCGACCAGATAAATTAGTTTAGAGATGTTTTACTTTTTACATGAATTAAAATATCATGTAACAAATGTTTGTAACACAAAACCTCTAGTTCCATTTATTTAATTATGCAAACATATTTAATCGTATATTTCACACTTAATTATTCAATTGTGTAAGCATATATTGTCATAGTTCTCGGACTGTAATAGAAATGAACATCCGTCGTTCTTGTTGTCTCTTATTTTGTTATTACAAGCACAACCACTCGCAACTTTTCTCCTGGTTTCCTTCCGTTTGCATCTTGCCCTGGAGAGTCGTACAGCGTAAATATTATGACTTAATACGATCTCGCAAGAGCTTTCAGCTTACTCGGAAAAGCTAGGATGTATGTCTCGTGGGATTAAAGTATCATTTCCGTGAAGTCCACTTTAAATTTCAGATGGTGTACCAGCGCTTTAAGCTGCAATTCCTGTTTCCACGTTATACACGTTTGCGTTAGTGTTTTGTCATTAATTTAATTAATATTCATAAATTTCTATTCGCCCAAAAACGAAGCACAACTCACATATTGTTAATTTTTCTAAGACTTCGCTTGGACCAAACATGGCTGACGTCCATATATATATAAACAAATATAGAATCTATTCGATTCTAAAATACCAATGTCCGCGGATATAGTCCTTTTTAATTTGTCATGAAACGAAAGTTTGGTCTCATTTATTTATTATCGCTTCACTGCAAACCTTACAACTCGCAGATGGTTTTTAACAGGTCCCGCTTTCCCAAGTTTGCAACAATATACTCGTCCTCCCACTCTCTTTTTAATGCTGCCCAAAATTACGCTTATAATAGCACAGTAAGTGGAATGGTATGTCAAAGCTTAGAAGGACATTTAACTTGCAGTTGGTTTTCACATCGCCTTTCACGCGACAAATCTATGGATGTATAAATATTTACATTAATATCTTCTGAACTTTGAAAGATACCTAAATGAAAAATGAACGAAAATATAATTTAAAATTCCTGTTTCAAACCCTGAAATTTTTATTAAACTCCGTTAAGCCGCTTGGGAGCACATAAAGGCAACCCTCATTCACTTTCTGGACATATCGACGTGCGGAAACGAAGAAACCTTCCCGTAAAATTTATATTTATTAATTAATACTATTATCGAAATGAAATATACACGAAAATTTAAGTTAATTTCATGTTTTTAGACCGTTAAATTTTCATTGAAATCCGACGAGCCGTTTCGGAGTCTATTTAAGACAAACACACGAACAGACAAGTGGACAGGCACTTCAGTTTTATTAATTGGTATAGATGTGCGTTTTAAATTAAGTATAGGTACGTATTGAGAGTATACAATGATTATTCTAATAATAAAACATAAAACAAAACATAAACTGGCAGTGAGTACAACAAATTTCAATGAAGTAAATGTATTGTACCAGTATTAATGAAAAATAATATAGTAAAATGTCAACTGCTCCACATTTATACGTTTAACAACGCGTGGGTCGCGATGCGTTTCAGAGAACTTCCTTATTGTGATATGGAAGATAAAAATAAATATTTTATATCTAATAGCTTATTTTCTAATAAACAAAGTATTCAACTTTGATTAAAATATAAAGAATATGAACTATATTTTGTTTGATTCCAAATTTAATAATATTTATTCGAGAAACCGATTCTTAATAAATGATCCAAATGATTTTTCATAAATTTATTGTCGGTAACGAAATATATGCCGGTCTCCTGTGGTGTAATCGCATCACAGAGGACTCGGGTTTGAGTCTTGTTAGGGAAATGGATCTCCGTGTTCGTCATTTTCAATGGAAAACGAGGTGAAGACTGAGGAATAATCAAGACACCGATCACGTACCACTTGATATTCGGAATGTGGTATACACGATCACAGCCCGCAGTCGTCTCGGTAGGTCAAAGCCCTCAAGACCAAGAAAATAATAATAATAAACAAGGAAACATATTAAATAAATTACTTTTAATATGCATTAAGTTTAGACTACGCTTATAAATTAGGGTGGAAATACTTTTTCTTTAAATAATTTTTATGCTATGTTATTCACATTATTTTACCTCCAAGATACGTACTTGGCGTATAAAAGTTGATGTAATATATTTTTCACCATCGTAAGTATTTGAGAAGCAACTAAATATTTCTCTAAATATATAAAGCCTTTATAGCCATTTCCATCGATTGTATAAATTTACTTTCTTCTTGGTTCCAGGAACAACAAGTTTATGATATTGTTCCTTTCCGTCCTTTTCGGTAAGTAAATATTGAAACATGAGAGAGAAATAACTTCGGGAGTCGATGTGTAGTGAAGCAAACTCTCTGCCTAAAGGTATAAGAAAGTAGAGATATTGTAGTCAAGATATAAGAACAAAAACAGAGTTTCTACTAAACAAACACAGAAATATTCTTGATGAGACTGTAATACAATCGTATGTCAAAGATCGTCTTGTAAGCTTTAAATATTATATTTTACTTCCTCGTTCTGTATCCATCTCTTTATTGAGGCTGAAATAAAACTTGCTGTTGCGTTTCCATACATCTGGCAGGCAGACCAAATGTGCGGAAACTGAGTAAACAAAATTTACTCACCCCATACCAAAACTTTTCTTGCGTTGAATACAAGCAACGACGGGAAATAAGTTGCTACAGAAAAAAAGTTCATTGGATGAGGAGCCACGAAACAGTCTGAAAGATTGAAGGTTATTTCACTTTCCCCTGCTTTTATGCATTCAAGTTGTTATACTTCAATAAATCGCGTACTGTAAACAATAACTATTAATTTTAGGAACGACAGAATTATTATAAATATTTTTGTCATATCGAAACAAATAAAATGGAAGAAGATAAATATAATATTATCAAAAAATAAAAGTCACGAGTTTAAAGAGATTTTCTAAAATTAAAGTAGAGTGTATAAGTATTACATGAAGATGATACATAAATTGGCAATGGAAACTGTAGAAAAGAAATTTATATTTGATGTTACTTTTATTAATATAGTAACTGCAGAAAAATAAACAATGAAAGTTTTATAAAATATACTTTTAGAATGCTCTCACGAAAAATAATAATTGTTCTGAGGCATGAATATTTTTCTACAAATGGAATATTTTTATGAACCTAATAAAACAATTCAAGTTATGAAACAACTTAAAATTTAATGAGTCTAATCTATGACCTGAGACTCTTTACTGTGTCCAGTGAATTGAATAAAAATTTTATCTCTGCAATTTGGTCGACAATTTATTCGATTTAATTTCATAACATTTTTATAATAAACAGACACAATTTTCTGCTTCTTTAATAAATTACTAATCGTAGCTAATTCTGGAGCAATACAAAAAATTCAAAACTGAATAAAATGTTATTTATTTATAAGGTTGGTAAAAATTAATAAAAATAGTTGAAATTTTAATAAAAAAGGAAAATAAGTTTATACGATTACACATTAACACTTGTTGGTTAAAAACGAATTAAATAAAAATTAATACAATAAAATACGGACGTCCACAATAGCCCTGTGGATGAAGATAATCTTCCAGATAATTTGCCAAATACTCAGAAATACTGTAGACTCGATACAATTAACGTAGCAAAAACATTTAAAAATCTCCTTTTAATTTTGTCACCAAAAATCTCCTCAGTTCCGTCTTTTATTAATTGTGATCCTCCTTCGTCCGCCTGGCTCCTTCACTGGCTCACTGCTTTGTGGTGATCTTGTTTATCAAACCCATGTCAGATGTCCAGGATGTGAAAGTATCCCGGAATCTTTGGGCGTGAAAAGGGTGGCTTGTGGGACTTTCTACGTCCTGTCCCTTCCTACTTATTGTAGCAAGGGATGCGTACGTGCCTAATTGCTCTTGATTTACAAGTGTCAGTCTTCCTTTCCTAAACATTTCAGCCAATGGCAGTATTGATATTGGTTTCCTGTCTCTCGTCTGGCTATATGTATCATCTCAACGGATGCTGAAATTAACCAATCACGTTCATTATTGCTCTGCCGTTGGCTTGGTAAGCAACCCTGCCCGGTTCTTCTTCTTTACATCTTTCTCTAACAGCGTTAGAAGAGAGACTTTCTCTATTCAAAGGCTGTTAAATTTAATTTATTATTAATGACAACCAAAATGTTTGATTACCTTTAATTGTTTACAAACAATTGTTACGATTCCGTATTGTCTCATATAATAATTAGAAATATGCCTTTTCAATGGCTTTTCCATTAATAAAATTGTTACACATTGACATTTTCATTCATCAGTTTAATACAGTCCCCATTCTATTATTTTTAAATGTCAGTTGGATCCCCTTTGTTAATTGTTATATTTCAATAGTAAATTTAATTAGGACCCGAAATAAAAGATGTTCCAATCAACAATAAATTTATTAATAAATTAAAAGCTAATTATTGTTTGAATTATTGGTAAACGACATGTATTTTGCTAATTTACTTCCCCTAACGTAAACTTCAACATGCAGTTCAGTTTTCAATACATTAAGACTGGAGATTTATAATATATCCAGTTTTTGATAAATGTGTAATTATGAGGCTCCATCGGATAATTTCATTTTTGATTGACGCACGTTGAGGAACATCCACTGTGAGTGCAAAGTTACGGTAATTCTTGTTTAGTTACACGCAAAGCAAAGCCGAAGGAAGCGAGTAATGAATACTGGAGTGTAATTTCTAAAAGCTTTATTAACTAGATTACCCCAAGTGAAGTGCCCCACGCCAGCTTCTATTGAAGAAAGTAAATCCACCCTCCGCCTCCTCCTTTTCCACCCCGAAAGTTTTGTGCGGAACTAGAAGCAGAAGGGTTGTTTAATATAACCGCCATGCAATAGATAATGGCTCCCATAATCGTGCTATAGTTAGAGCTGAATGGGGCGAACTAACTAAGAAGTAACTTGAGTTCTGGTGGAAGGAAACGGTATCAGACAATTCATTTATGAAATGAGAAATTATTTCTCATGGTTATAAGTAGACTAATTATAACCTAGATTTAATGTGTTGATATTCGGTTAAAAATATAATATAAACCAGCACTAATAGATACAATTAAATTAATGGTTGCGTCTACGTAATGCAATATTAACTAAATAAAATTTATTTAATTCAAGATAGTATGGATACGCAGTTTATAGACTGTCATAGTACTGTAGAGAAAATCGTAATAATAAATTAGTTGTATACCTACATTATACAATTTAAACATACAGTACTGGTTGAGGAAAGGCGTAAATATAAAAACGCGAGAAATGGAAACAGTAAAGAGAGGGAAAACCACTGTAATGGAACGTAGTTTCAGAAACAGTGTAATAATAAAGGGTGTTAGATTGAGATGGGATATTTTGACGCAAGTTAAGGAATTCTGCTACTTGGGAAGCGTAATAAATAGGGATGGTAGAAGTATAGTAGACATAAAGAGTAGGATAGAACAGGCAAGGAAGGCTTTCGTCTTTTTCTTCTACTATACTTCTACCATATATTTCATTAATTTATATTATTTAAACCAAACATACGGCCAACATTTATTTAACAAAATAATACAATAATTATATTACAACTGTTTTATTAAGTTTGCATATACAATTCCTTAGTTTCCAACCTCACATTTCTTATTCACAACTCTATCAACTTTTTTGTATGTATAAGCTTTATAACATCCTTCTTGTTCCAATCAACTTCATATATAGAATCACTTAAATGTTTAGAAAGTGTGGTGGTAGATTTTGCGCCTATTTTTAAATTAGCCTTATGATAATTTCTTTTAAATAAATTCCTTCCAGAGTGGCCAATATATATATATATATATTGTCACAATTTTTACATTTTACTTTGTACACAATATTCTTCATATCAGTTTTAGCAATAACATCTTTCAATTCATTCACAAGACTCCCAATTTTTTTTACAGTGTTTAAAATTAATCTCTTTTCATAAAATCCATAATCAAGTATTAATTTTCTGAATTTATTAGTAATCCTTTTAATATAGCGTCAAACTCTCTCTGTCTCCTTTAAACATTATTATTTCTCTCTCTTTCGTAATTTCTTAATCTTTGAATTAATATATATATATATATATATATGTGTGTGTGTGTTGTTAGCATAGGTGGCCAGACAATTGTGTGCGTGACGTCGGTTTCTGACGTAAGTGAACGCTTCGATTGGAGGTTGAGGTCAGGTGACCGTTTTTCTGCAAGATGACGTAAGGCAGGAAGGAACGGGATAATGTAGTGGTAGCAAGATGTGTTTTGTGGTACGCGCAGTGTCGCTACCACGTGTTTAAATACGACTAGCAAGTGAGCCACGAATAAGTGGTGCTATGCCTAGAGTAGAATCGCGATTAGTAGTTTCTGGTGTAATTGATTTAAAGACGAGTGATATAAAAGTTGATTGGAGTGACCGCGCCTTGTTTTAGATCATTTAGTTCATGTCTCTGATTTCAATTAAACTATTGTGCTGAACTTTTGGTATTATTTCTGGCAAAAATACCTTGTGCCCTATATTAATCCTTGTCCGAGGAGTAAATCCGATACCGACGTAGAGCTGAGCGGCTGGCGGTAACGACGTTTTCATTACAATTTAAACATTTGTGTGTGTGTGTTAATTAGAAAATTACTCAGTTCAAATTATTTGTTTAATTTTTGTTACTAATAAATTCATGATGATAAATTTTGTTACATACGAATATGACAGCCAAAGTCATGAATACTTATCCCTATTTACCGGAAATTATATTATGCTTCGGTAACGCAATGTTCCTTGCTACTTTAAGCTGTATTCCACGAAAGGTGTGGGTTCTGTGTCCAGGTGTGAGAGCTGGCTTCCTTTCTAGAGCTCTTGAGTCACGGTGGGGTGACTTCTCTCGCCTCGACGACAAGGGTAAAGTTGAAAGGAAGGGGAGAGAAAGAGAGAGACACACTCAAACCAAAGAGAGAGAACCAGTCTTCTATATTCTTCAGATCATGACTTGACTTCAACCATATAGCAGGCCAAAAATTATTTATTATTAAACATTATATTTCACTGATAATAATATAGTGATTGTGAATTAAAATCTCTCTAAACAGAAACGTCCAGATCTTCCGATTAAAGTTACGTAGTAACGTAGTATGAAACAGAATAACACGATTGAATATTAATAGTTGCAAATATTTAGAAGAAGGTCAAATATGAGAGTAAATTGCACGTGATGAAGACCAAATAATAAATGTATTACTTTCTCATCTTTATTAGAGCTAAAGTCCTATTCATGACTTTGGCTGTCATATTCTGATCTTTCAGATTGTCCTGTGATCAACTTGGCGATTTTTCTTAAGTACTGACTGCAGTTTTCATGACCATGAACGTCCACACACTGTCGGGTTTGAAACCCGAGTCCTCTGAGACGCTAACCACTAGAACAGCCAATCGACAACAATTATGATAACATTCTATAATGTAAAAAAAATGTACATCAAATTTAGTCATTCTGGTCATATTTTTGTCGAAACAAATCTGGGATTTCCCAATTTTTAGGATGTGGAACAGCGTTCTGAGTGCTGCTGTTATCGCTTCCTTCAATAGTGAAGAGTTTAAAGTCAGTGACTTGGCTTGTGTAAGCTGCAGGAGCAAGTATTTATCCTGTGATAGACGCTCTGCGGCTTAATCTACAGACGCACAAATCCCCATTAACAAACTTTCTTGATTTCATGTTTAAATGAGGCCAGAAACTGATCAACAATTGGTAAAACATAATCAACT
This sequence comes from Eucriotettix oculatus, assembly GCA_034510155.1. Classification (NCBI taxonomy): domain Eukaryota; kingdom Metazoa; phylum Arthropoda; class Insecta; order Orthoptera; family Tetrigidae; genus Eucriotettix; species Eucriotettix oculatus. The sequence goes on from CM067381.1 coordinate 63,318,498, forward strand.
GTAATTTAATAAAAAATAATTGCACGTTTCGGTCCTGATCAGGACCCTCTTCAGGTTGAGGTCCAATTTACCTGATTTCACACTCATATCAGGTAGTGTTATTGAATATTACACTGCATCGATTCTCTTGACTTTAACTATAATTATACATACCACTTTGGTTGTTAACATGTCTTCGTCTTGATTTGAAAATTGTAAAAGTTCATTGACGATTGGCGCAATCAAGTATCTGTCCGTTGTATGTTTGTTAGTTAATAGGTGAGAATGTTCAAATAAAGTGGAAAATTGATGCAGAAGGCTGATTCAGAGATGGATGTTTATTTTTCTAAGAATGAAAATTAATCATTTGTTTACTAAACAATTATTACGACGTGGAATACGAATATATGAACATAGAGGAAAAGAGTCTCTTTGAACAGCAAATGTTATGGGCAGGAGGAGAAATAATAATGTATTTTCGTTCTCGCGAATCACTTGAGTGCGTCGATATCTTAAATGACGTCATTACCGAGTGCAAGAGGCGAGTTGAAAGCAGAAAGAACTTTAAGGGGGAGGAAAGTGAATGGGATACCCCGAGACAAAGTGTTACGTAGCTGTCGCCTCGACGATCCTCACGCCTCAAGAAATAGATCGGCTGTTTCTGAAGAGAAAACATGTAGAATGAAAATAAGGGCGAGGTGGAGGAGAAAGACGAAGGCGTGCATTGTAGTCACTAACGAGGAAATAGCTCGCTTTACCTAAGAAGACTGACATTCCACCATTATAAAAAGTTTATTTTCTTTCGTCATCTACGGTACAAGTTATGCAAAAAAAGTCAGGAATGTCAAAACATTTCAATGGGTTCAATGAAAGTCACACAAATAGCCCGTATTTTCTATTTTGTTACGTGGGAATGTCATTTAAAATGTCAATAAGATTATGTGGTCTAGAAACTCATAACGGTAAACATTTATCACATTTTGTCTTCAAAATAATTAGGATAAATCAATGTCTGATTTTTCTTCATTTATATTGTAAAGAGAAAGTAAAATTCAAATTTAAACACATTTTTAGCGGGTGTACATTTATCTTTTGCTTATTAAAAAGTTAGTCTTAATAGAATATTTCTATTAATTCATAGGAAGTCAATAATTGTAAATTAATCAAATGGAGTCTCTTCAACATCGACGACACCGAACATTGTATAGATTAATAGTATGTAATATAAGAACAGTAACAGAACTATTATTGTTACTTCATCAGATCCGGGGCCATGGCCTTCCACATTTCCCTTTTCCATCCCTTCCTATGCAATAATAAAGGAGAGGCACTAAAGCTACCCTGACTTTCTAAAATAAATCATGCATTACCTTTAATTGATACATATTAAGTCAAGTATAAATTATTATATTCAATACTGAAAACTGAAGCATTTCTCTTCTGTAATTTTTCAAGTAAAAGGCAGTAATTTATTTTCTGTTATTATTAATTCCGAAAAAAAATCGTTATGTGGTACGTGTTTTGTAATTTTTTATATTTTTTTATAGTTTTATAAATTATGGAAAATTTTTGAACACTTTTATTCGAGACTAGTGAATGTTGTTCTAGAAACTCTTGTGAGGACGTTTGTATCATAGGAGTATCAAAATATTTCTACGGCCATGTTAGTGATCATAAAGTATGGAAAAATAAATTGATATTACGCTGCGTTTCTTCATTTCTCTTACATATATATCCACTTTTGTGACTAGATTTTATGGCTTTTAACATTTTGTTCTCATCCAAAGGCAGCAAAAATATTTTAATGACGCCAACTGCAGACGAACAAACATTTCCCCTATTTTCCCTCTAGCGTTGCCGACAGATTATGGTAATAACGACAATAATTATCACTATCATTATTACGGCTCGCAGTACAATTGCGTCAAAGTGGCGTGTAATTTTCGCCTCCCCTCTGGTATCTCTGCTCATCGACATGGATAATATTTTATCATTGTGGCGTTTTATTATTTAGCGCAGAATGGAGACTCACTCATATTCACACAGCTGGTGCACAATTCAGTCAGATACCAGTGCTTTACCCACTATTAATGTTCATAATTCCAATTTCGTTGAAATCTGTTCGGTAGCAGAAGTAATAATGACTGTGATGATAATTATATGAAGAGTCGATTTTAAATGACGGTTTATAAACGACGTGATGTCGTTTAATGCAATCTGTTCTGATACAATTTCAGCAGCAGCTACAACCACGAAGGGGGACAACAGCAAACCACAAACTGTGGAATGCCTCTTGATCATATAGGGTAATACATTGTAAATGTAATAGTAGCTGATAGAAATGCATTTCTATGATTTATGTAGCTAATAAAACTAAATTGGTGAAATTACTTAAGAAACTCGTAAAATAAAATTTTTAAATCGATAGTTGAACCGTGGATGCAGATCCTTGTCTCGGCGCGTGAACCATTGAGGAAATGGATTTTGGTAACTGCCATCATCGTCCAAAGTCCATCCATCGATGATTGTTGCCTAGTGATTCCGAATCATCACTCGCAGAAAAATGTTCTAGGCAGTTCGTCATTCTCGGCGACTACTTTCCAGATCACCTACAAGTTCCTCTTCACACGTTGATGCAAGAAATGAAACTATTTCCTCCAGATACATAGGCTAACACAATGCCCTCAAAATTCCATTAATAAAAATAATCACGAGGAAGTCGAAATTTTTAACAGTCCACTCCAAGATGTTTGGTCATCACACACTCTACGTGCCTGGAAGCAATTTCCGTAGCTTAGTTACTCGACAATTCGTTACCTCCAATCACCCACTAAAACTAGTCAAGCACTCATCTCTAGCTAGTACCTTTATAAAAAAATATGATATATTATCAAGATTTGGGGTCTTATATCAACTGCATTATAGGTACAGAGGACAATAAATAAGTGAAGTAGTCCATTAGAATAAATATATGTAATAAAATGTAATATACGTATCACTAATACTCTAAACTTTCTTTAAGTGATAACGATTTATTATTGTTTTAAAGCATATAATTAGTAAAATATAAAAGCTAAAATATTTATTCAAATATAAACTATTTGTGATATGGGTGAACGAACACTAACAAAATATAAGCCACAGAAGTTAAAAGATTTTGAATTATATAGCAACTAATTTCTTGTAAATAAAGTTAGCATTTACTCTAACCTTTTATTTCATTATTTCTTGTCTTTACTGAATTATTTTCGGTTTTAAGTATTAATTTAATTCTCTTTAAAACCTTTAGGTTGTGCGATCCTTTGAAAATAGTTATAAACCGTGGGATGACATATAATTAATGCACCGCATGAGTACTGAAATTCTGAAATATTCCATACCTCATTATTCTGGCACGTAAAGGTAAACGAGTAAGATTTATGTAAATTATAATATACAGTTATTTACAAAGAAAAAGGAAATGTATTGCTTATAATTACAATCAAACATTTAAATTTCATTTTTAAGGTTTATGAAGAATGCGTTTTGAGGAGATGAGTTCCGACTTTTGGTATGTTAAACACGCACCTCGAGCCAGGTTTTATTGGATTCTCAGAGAAATGCTCGTATGCTTCACGCATGACTACTATACAGAATTTCGCTCTAAGCTTCTATATTATTATTTCCAACGACAGTAATTTTGCATAATTAGCATTATTTAAGATTTTTACTATGAGTATTTAGGAGAACTGAAAAGCAAGCATAAGTAATACCGTATCTGTATAATATATTTTTGCTATAAATAGAATTTTTGTTGTCAAATTAACACACATGATGCTGAGCTTTATGATTATTTCATTTTAATTACCTAATAATTTTAGGTTTGATTCTAATAGTTATTTTACTTAATATTTCTGAAAATTAATTATCAACACCATGACATGAAAATTATATTTTTAGATTCATTTCAATTATTTCAGACAGTATTAAATGAATATGCGGGGGTTTACAATAGTCTCAGGTAAGAAATATTATAAATCCAGATGGAAATAAATTATTTTACATTTATATTTTGATATTATACAATTTATTAATTTATATAGTTCTTTTATAAAGCCTATTTTTTGTTAGGATTGACAACACAGTCTTTGTACAGTATTTAGAAATAATTAATTATTACAAACAAACTTTTAGAAACCTGAGATCTATTCTCGGTCTGCATTTAAGGACTTTCTCATAGATGCAGATTTATAAACAAAACCCTACTCGGGATTGGCAGTACTGGGAAATCTGAAGAAAGGTTACAAAACTAATTATCGTTTACTGCTTTGCCTGGGACTCGCCACTCGTCCTCAGACGTCGTACCGGTCCCAACCGACTCCTTTAAACTTTCTTCTTGTAAAAGAAACACTTTGCTCATTTAATCTTTTTAAATGATGTCACTATCAAGAGAAAGCATTCCACCCTGGATTAGCCAATTCAAGACCACTGGATTGATTGAATTAGTAATTCTACATCCTGCTCCTAGCTACCTCACACTCCCCCTGTATCATAACATGCCAATCTATCCTTCTATCATCATAATCATACAGTCCATTTCCAATTGCCAAATTCTTAGGAATACAGCTTCTTAAAGCCTCAAAATCAAATTGCGTCAGTTTTTAATCACTTTTCTCATTTAATTAATATATTTCCTTTCGGTAGAATGGACAAAAACCTCTATCGTTTGGAAGGAGCCTATTACCCCACTTACCACCGATGTTTGGGGAAAACACCATGTATCGTCACAGCCAGGTGTCACGAAATTTCAAAAATTTTCAAAACGCATACCGGCGCCAATTTGCTCTTAACGATGAAAAATTATCGTGACGAAATAGCATACATATATATTCCATTATGTTTCAACCTATACCGCTATTTGGTCGCATTGATTCACAATTATGTAGTTACTAATTAACCATTTATTTTGGCGTCTACCGAAATTAAGTTTAGTGTAATTATAACTCATACGGGGTAGTGTATAAAATATAATTATGAATAATAGATAAGAATTGTGAATTATACAATTTATAATGATCTCGTCTCATGATTAATATAATTAAAAACCTAACTCTTAACATCCCCAAGTAAGCCTGTGAAGTTAAAAAAGTAGTCTATGGGTTTCTTCGGTACAGTGTGATATATATTTTTACAGAGAATTTTAAAAAGGTGAGCTTTGAATAAACATAGCGGGGGTAAAAATATAGTTAGTGGAATAACTCTGAATGAGATATTATCGTGACGTGTTCGTAGGTCGTATTAGCAAGTACAAAGCACAACAGTTTTTATCTCCCTTCATTTGACTTGCAGCAACTGACTTGTTTTCGTTCTCTGTGTAGGATATTTTTTTGCCCACATTTTCTCATGCATACCACAGCAACTAACAGTTAGAGGGAGAAACAAACCCTACGTATTTTACATAAATATTACCCCTATTACTTACGTTTGGTGGAAGAGGTACTCATTTGTATTCAATTCATTCAGACCACGTTGTGTAAACAGCCTAACGAGAATGTTTTTGGGAAGTCGATTTCTCTTTCCTAGAAGTCTTTGTTTTGTTTTCCAGGTTTTAAGTAAGGTTCGTAATGCCATGTTGATTGATTGTATAAATCTTAATATTAATGCTCACGTTATCATTATTAGTAACAATCTACGAAATATGAGTGTGAAAATTGTTGAGCCAACCATCAATATTTTGATGAAATAGTGGGCACTTTTGATGAAATATATCTACTAAAAACCAACTAAGGATATAATTTTTCAATTAAATCAATATTCTTCACTGATATGTGTATTATTATTAAAAATTCAAAAGGGGTAAAAGGAAACTTATCATTTATAATACGCTGAAGTTCTTGAATCGCCTATTAGATGGAACGTCGTTACCCCAGTAATTATACCCCTTGATATTTAAATAGTAATTCTCCTTAATTTGTATAGTAATAGTGCCCAGGACCCGGTTAGAGATCGTTTTAATGTAAGTATAAAATTATATTTTAAAGCGCAAAATAATATTGTCTAGTTAATTTTAAATAATTACGACTACATAAATCAGATTGGGGAATTATTAAAACTGGGGTCCCACAGGGATCAGTATTAGGGCCATTATTATTCCTAATACCATAGATTCAACTTCTAAAGCTATCCTCTTTGCAGATGATACTAGTGTAATAGTAAAAAGTAACAAAGACACACTAGAAGAGGCAAGTAACAATAATTTAACTAACCTGCTAACATGGTTTAATGCGAACGGACTAACAAATAACTGTGACAAAACACATTTCATGCAATTTCACACACTCAACACAACTTTACAATCTATAACACTTAAATATGACAGCAAAAATGTAAATGAAACTTCCTCTGTTAAATTCTTAGGTCTCTTAGTAAATAATAAATTAAATTGGACTGATCAGATTAATCAATTACTTAAGAAACTCAGCTCAGCTACATGTGATGCAATGTCCACCTTCAGTCATCTAAAAACAAGAAAATTAGTATACTTTGCATATTTTCATTCTGTTTTATCATATGGTATTATATTTTGGGGCAACTCAGTAGGCATAGATAAGATTTTTATTAGTCAAAAACGTGTTATTAGAGCAATATGTGAGGCAGGTTTCCTCACGAACTTCTTGCAGAACTCTGTTCAAAAAGTTAGGCATTTTCACTTTAACGTGCCAATACATTTATTCATTGATGTTATTTGTAATCACAAATAGGCACTTATTTTTTAATAATACTGATATTCATCCCTTCAATACAAGGAACAAAAATAATCTGTATAAAAAATGTAAAACATTGTCAATTGCACAGAAAGGTGTGCATTATTCAGGGATATCCATCTTCAACACGTGACTGCAGTCAGCACAGAATTAAACAGTTGTCCGATAATCAAGGTAAATTTAACACTGAATTACGCTCATTTTTGCTTAGCCACTCCTTCTATTCAATAAAGGAATTTATAGAAGAATCGGAGAAGAGTAATTAATTAATTAGTTTATAATACAAAAATTTGTTATAAGTATATTTATCTTTTATACAATAAAATAATGTAATAAATGTACACCCTGACCCATTCCACATCCTTGAAGCTTAGCTTCTTTACAGGATCTACGGAATATGATTATTATTAATTATTATTATAGTTTTTCTCCGCATAGCCGTGGTGTTAAATTAAGACGCAACGTGCGTTTATATTTTTCAGCGTTTATTTCGTAAATTGTCCATTGTTTCCTTATAGTTTCGTTTATCCTCATAAATCTTGAAAATTTGTACGAATTTAATGTACATGTGTTTCCTTTTTAATTAATAGAGTGTTTGTTCCGATTAATCACTACTCTCAAGGACAAGCACTCCTTGCCCTAAAAGTTGTTCCCTTCCACACAGGGGGAGATATCCTTAATAATTTCCCTCCTCCGGAACAGCAGCACCTGAGTGCGTAGAGTCGTGTGTTTCCTTCCCGCATTAAAACAAGCTAGGCGCCTCCATTAAGTCCCGGATTTAGCGTGCACCTGTTGTTCTCCGTGGCTCAGCACTGGATTAGCCAGACTTCTTGCACCGCGGCCTGCGTATGCTAATACCATCACAACCAGCAGCAGCAGCAGCATCATCATCGTGCTGCAGCCTACGCACGGGACGTCTACCTCAGCCGTGTTATTACTATGTACAAGGTAATTCTCTTGTAACTCTTGTATCAGGACGTTTCATTGTTGTTTCACTGAAGCATATAAATTTCGATAAAAAAAAGACTGTAAGAATTTTTAACTTCATTACATCCGCTGCAACTTAGATACCTGAATCATAATACTTTATACTGTCCCTAACCAAGTGTTGGTATCAGAAACCAATCTTCTATAATGTTATGAACTATATAATTTTAGAAACGAAATTTTATTTGTCAAATGAAACTTTTTTATTTTAATAGCAAGAGTACAAAGATGTAAAAAAAGTTAAAAGTATGAAATTATCTTCCGTCTCCCAATAAAAAATCCATTTCTAAGGTTGATTAAGGTACCATAAATTAAAAAACATTATGATTATAAAAAAATACGTCTAAATTATAACAAAAATTTCAGTAAGTGTGAATTTTATGTTTCATTTTTAGTTGAGAATGACCATACGGTCGAAAGCTCCGGTAATTGTAAATTAGAATATGGACTGAATATGAAAATTTGGGTTTTAAATAAAGAATCTGTGAGATTATTATTTCATATTGACATTCATCTGTTTTAAAACTTTCCATGTGCTCAATTACATTTCGTCACACATTTATTCCACCACATGCCGTATTCATTTGAGGTTTAATGTGGAATGTAATGGAATAAAGATGTGGACTAATTAGTTAATTAATTATATGATTACAATAACATTTTATTTATCAGCACAACGTTTCTATAAATATTTGTACCATCTTCAGACTGTGGTCCGACTGAAATATTTGACTTGTAGCTGCGAACGTTTTCTCTGTCTGTCTGTCTGTGAATATAACTCTGAAGGTTTCTACGGTTACTAAATATCGAACTCATTGATTTTCGTCCTTTTACCCATTACCTATCTTGCATGTCCGTCTGTTTGTCCTTTATGAATGTATGTCTGTCTGTTTGTAGTTCATACATTACTACAGCATTCATCGAATCGCCATGGGACTTTGGGAAGTTGTTGAGTACACTCTCGAAAAGGGTTTTATATATATTATAAAAAACTGAAGAACATTGAACTGTAAAGGTTTCTTAGCCCATACGCGCATTGAGATCTCCAAAAAAATAATGCGGTTTACCTATACCCTTGACCTATAATACTACAGGGGTTGAACAAAATATAATAATATCTGCATTTACACAATATTTATTGATTTGTAAGGAGTTTGCTTTGAGAACATCTGCAATTTGTCGCGGAATAGATTTGTAGAGTGTCTGAATAGTTTTCCACGGAATGTCCTCCCATTCTTGTAGTAAAACATCTGCCAAATTCCGTAACAATGTTGGATGTGGAAATCTGCCTTCACTCTATGCTCTAAAACTCTCCAATGGTGTTGAGGTCTGTCTATTGTGCAATGCATATTTGATGACATTCTGATTCTCTACAAACCACGCCTGAACGTTTTTGTCTGTATGTATTGGTGCAACATCATACTGGATTATGTCAGTGTCTGGCATAAATATGCTAATCATAGTATGCACTTCATTGTATTCCAATAAATATAATTGAAGTTTCTGTCTTTGGAATTTTGTCTCAAATAGGCTGCGAAACGTGTGAGAGCGTAGTTATAAGGCTTTCCCTGAAACTTAGATATTAAAAAATATATATTTATAATAATATAATATATAATAAACATTAAATGAGTTGTATCAGCTTCTTTGTCATTTTTATTTTATTTAAGTAATGAAGTATTCTACGTTTCGTTTATCATTTGCTTTTTATATATTCAATGAATTCAATTTTATCAAATTTCAGTACCTGTTGTTTCGTTTTTATAGCTCGTAATACATAAATACCAAATCTAAAAATTAATCATTATAAATTTGTAATCCTAGAATAATAAACGATAATGAAGCTATATTTGTTCTCCTTTCCTGCTACATGTAATTCGCAAATCCATCTCCAAGAGATTTTGTTGCACAGAAATAAGTTTGTTTTCATCAATATTTGCATAGAAACATTACATTGTGCGTTTTTTTACGGGTTTCATTTTTGTGAAAGAGTTTAAAATGCCAACGTAGGTTAGAGACTGGTAACAGTGTTGCAGTGATAATAGGCCGATTAGGAAACACATTATGTTATCTTGTAGTTTTTCACAAATACATAACTTATTATTTTACTGTTTACATCATTTGTGAAGCCCAATTCAGCCTATCATTGGTTAATTATTATTAAAGAAATAGATTCTGGTTTATTTTGTTCCATTCAGATTTACGAAAAGAATCCCCTTCTGGCCAGACAACGAGATTCTTCCATATTCTTCCAACCAACTCCTTTTATCCCCTGGTTGAAATAAATAAGGAAACGCAACTTCTTTAATTACAGCAGCGATTAACACCCTCCTCCCCTAACCCTACTTTAACACCCACACAACGCGGAAATGGGAGGGCGAGGGGGAAAAAAAGTTCAGAAAATCCTTTTCAGACCAATGGGAGAAGAGCAGCAGTAGTGAGGATTCTACGGCATTATGTAAATGAACGCCAATTACATTGAAAGACCTTTAACCTGATACGTGGAAGCAAGGCGAACTTGAGAGAGGATTAATTATTACCGCAGACAATGCATTTATCCAGGGAAACCCGTTACAGAGTTTAATAAATGGTCGACTGCAGGGTTAGAGAGGAGAACCAACCACGACCGCACCTTTTTTATCGCAGAAAGGAGGAATTTCGCTCTAAATTCCGAAGACAGATAGTCTCTGTTTCCTGTGAGAGGAATACTTTTTTAATCTCAAATCTTTAACAACGATGGTCTGATTTTTTCACGAGGGGTTTCTGATTTCCAATTTTCTCCGTTCCCTGTTGGAATTTAATAGAATGAAATGTATTTATTACTTTTTGAGGCGATGGCTATTGACTTATTATTTTATCCTTGGTCTAAATCGAAAGCTTATGAATTGTTTGACTTTAAATTCTCAGATAACTGTTAACTCGGTTCACGGAAAGTGATGTAATTTTAGAAATATTGGCTTGTTGCCGAAACTGCGTTAGGTATTTTGTCGTAATTCTATAGGTGGAAAGTAATAATTTTGAATATTATTTTTATAATGCTAAAACTGGTCACTTTACAAGCAATTATTACAATATCTTTTAAACGGGAACATTTGCGAATAGATGAAAAGTAATAAAAAGTATTTTTGTCTATCATTCTCTCAGAGACAAATTTACAATTCAAATAAAGTAAACAGTCTCATATTTTGAATAAAAGTTCAATTATATTGATGTTACTTAAGAATCTGAAAGTAAGGTTGATCTTTCCACAGAATAATACATTTGACTGATCAGGGTATAAGATATTAAACTAATATCACAGGATGAGGAAGAATATTTTCTATATATGCTAGCAAATGGAAGTCAAATTAATAGTATCAGCGAGTGGACGGTCCTCCACAAGTTTTAAATTCTTAAGATTTTACATTTAGGATCAAGACGAAAGTAATAATTTAAAGTATGTTCCTGTTTTGAGGAATACGTGAATGTACGACTATCTAGGTAGAACACCGCTTATAATAACAAATTACTTGTAAAACATTAAAAGTACGCGAGAAAAGTCTGAAGGCCTGCGAAATATTTTGTGTGTGTGAGTAGTATCATTAGTCACGCAAGCGTAACTCCCTTCTTCGGACATAATACAATGTGTGTCAATCTCTGAAATCAATGACTGGCGGCAATTTGGTAAATTCCAACACAATGGGTGCTATTTTAAATTGCAGCTGATTGGCTATTGAAAAAGGGAGGCGGAAAATTCGGGGCCATACGAGGAGAAATGAACACAACTTTGGTGTATAAATTGCGGGCCGCTGGTGAGAACAGAGCTGAGCTCTTGAGCTCTGAGGAGATGTAAAAATTTGATAGAAGTTTCGTTAATTTTCTGGCCAAGACGTCATCCATGCAGCCATCCCGAAATAGTCAACGTGAAACGCCTCGAAGGATTTTCAATCCGAAGCAGGCCGTCACCAAAGCCCACAGGGAAAATAGTTGCAGTCTTCTGCCGGTAACGTTGACATAAAATTCCTTAAGTTCACACTGCCCATTCCTATTTGCAAAAGGAATCTTTGCTTCATTTTGGTTCACCCCACAAGTGACCTGATATTAAGGAGTTTCAGTGAAAATGATTAATGCTCTATCGTCTTCATTTGTAAATTATTTTATTGTGGTTTGTATATCGAATCTTATGGTATTAAATTCAAAATCATTAACTTTTAACTCTACATAAATTTATCCTTTTACAAATATGTTAAACGCTGATTATCACAAATTTTGGCCAACCGTGGAACTTAATAAATAAATTAATAGCAATTTAAACCACATTTTTATTGATTACATACTCTATAAATAATTTCGTTTTAAGCTATATATTTAATCATAGTAATAAATGTTCAATATATTTTCTACATTTATACCACAAAGGTTTGAAATATTAGTTATTATTTTTATATGTATTATATATTATTTAATGATATTTGTAAAATAAATCTAATAACTGGAAAGTTTTGGACCAATCTGACGAGACGTAAATATAAACTAATAAGAAATCCTTGTGGTAGGTGAAATGTTTTAATAATTTTGATTTTATACATAAAAGTAACATGATTCGTAAGCAAGTAAGAAGTGTGAAATTTTAATGCGCGTTTAAATGTAGACAAAAGCTTCGGAAAGTGTATTGAATCTGGTTTTATATATGGACGTAAGTGGCAAGAAATATAAAAGCGTTTGCAGACTAGTTCTGGAGGGATCAGTTCCTCGGCTTAACGGCCGTGTCTTGTCGTGTCTCGTGTTGTTGAAGCCCTTTTCTTTAAGGGCCTCTACGCCCATCGCCATTCGGGCCTACAAATCCAGTTTGAAAGTTCTCCAGCGCCCCAGGGACCCGTTGGAGTTTCCTTGTTAGCCGTCACCACGCATCTGCTCTTGTTTTCTCCCTCAACTCCTCCCACCTTCCCCACTCCTTCCAGTCTGCCAACTCCCTCCCCCACCGTCACTATCTGGCTCCCACTCTATTTCGATTATTGGTCCGACATTATCTTCAATGGAACGCTTTTCATTTGTCCCTACTACCACTGCCCGTCTACTGCACCTTTTGTTTTTCCTTTTTTATCTGCGCCGATGTTCTCTCAGCTTGTTTGAGCCAACTGCCTCGTCTCGTTCGCCCTTATAGAGAGAGCGACCTCTACCAGGCGGTACAAATTGCCTTCATGTTTTATGTATAGCCCCAGTGTATTAAGATAAGGATGAAATGCTTTACTCAACGTGTAACTTTAAACTCTGAACATAAAAAATGTGTGGAGAAGAAAGGAAGTTTTTTATCAAAAACACTGTAGCCTTTCGAGTGGATCACGAGCTTATTTCCTTTAATATGCGATTAAAATCAATTTGAATTAATTATTACAGTGAAACTACATTGATTCTAAATTAATCAATTCCGTATTAACTTCGAAATACAGCAGTGTATTCCAGATTATTTAAAATTACTTATAATTATCATTTATTTTCTATATATATACCAATATTTACAGTAATAACTACTGGTATTTGCCCGTGGTCCACTTAAAAACCAACAAGCACTTTTTTCACGTCCATGGTTTCTCAAACTTCATTTTTATATGACTGTCTACTTTTAATATTTATACAGTTTCAAAATCACCCAGTTTCATCTTCCAATTTTCCCATTATTTATAATATAATTTTGAATACCAAATAAACCAACTGGAAAACGAGAATCACAATATACATTCCACCTATATTCCTTGATTTTTCCTTTCCCAACACAACAGACGAAAATGTTTCTATTATTCAAACGGTACGCAACACTAAACTAGTATAATAGGAAATAAATAAGTTATGTCAACTTGTAGTATGCGTAGGGCGGAGTTGTATTTAATATAAAACTTGCTTAAGGTAAATTTGCAGTGTAAAAATAATTCTCCAAATATTGACGCAAAGAAATATATTGTGATCAGTTGTTGATATTGTGTACTCATACGTAAAAGTGAAATGAGGTTAAGTATACAGTATGGAGAAATTATTCTGGCACTTTGCTTATATTCCATCACTAAGAATGTAATTAATATTTTTAAACATCCTAGTAGGCATTCTTCCAACGGCTATAACAACAGTACTCCTCCTCAAACTTCCCCCTACTTCTACCGCGACCGTCACACGCCATGCTATTTATGGCGACCTATAAACATGCATAAACCAACAGAAACTGAATTATAATACAAGTTTCAAAGAATGATAAATTCAATGACATTTCCGTTCAATCAACTCTCCAGCCTAGACCATATTTTCAAGAATTATTCTAGTTCCATGATTACAGAAAACACTTAATGTGATTTTTAACATTACTTAAGCTAACGTTGATTACGTTTTTCATAAAACAAGGTTTTATTGACTCATACATACAAAATCCAAGGCAAACACATGAATAATACATAGACGTATCTAAATGAAATGCTCACATTATTATTATTATGACCTTCTTTCATGGTCTGTCTTTACGCCCATATCAATTGTTTTGTTATATGCTCCAACACAATAAATTAAAATTACAAGTGTGGGCAAAATGAGGAGAATCTCAGTAAATTCGGTGATAAGGACAGCTACTCGTCAGTGATCTTGAAATTCTGTTTTCTGGTCCTGTGTTCAAATGTTTTCTCATCTACTTAACTAAGTTTATTCCATATTAATATCCAAGCTAGTAAACTTGACTACGTAACAATAAAACAATCTTTCACTATTTCTATACTTTACGACCTTTATTTATCCAATCCTGTTTTAGTGTTTGGAGAACTTCTGTATTAGTGACTATTAATTATTATCAGCACTTTTGTTATTGCTTTTGAATTTTTATTTAAGGGTCACGTTATTCAAAATACCATCGACCGTATATCAGCTTGCATTTGTTCTAAACTCATAACCAACCAAATGACAGAAAATACGAAATTTTATCGAATAATGTGTGTGTTTTTGTTTGACTCGTCCGCTTCTAAGCTACGCGTTAATTAGTAAGAACTTTAAATCTAAACTGACGATACTAATACTCTTATTATGCCCATAGTGTCAAAGTTCTAGCAGCGGCATTTTCCCTCTCTCTCTTTTCCCAGAGCTAATTCCCCACCCAAAAGGGGAGACATTTGCATGTTTAGGGTTACGCGATTCCGATAAGCGAGGGGATTTCCCCGAGGCGTGAAGTACGATAGAAGAGGAGAAGAGATACTGAAGGGTAACGATAAATGAGCCGACAATGTTCGTGGTTCATGGAACCCTCTTTGTCTCTCTGGTCGCGCTCTCTCTTTAAATTAGTTTCTCATGAGTAAACAATAACTGTGTTGTGGCTTCAGTAAAGTTTTCCCGAAGGTACAAGGGCCCCGTAAAAAGAAGTCTTAAAGAGAACGACATAGCATTTAGGAAGCAGCAAACTGGGAAACCATAAGGTCAGGGACATCAACACCATAAGCCGTCACCTCCAAAGTCTGCATTTATGTAACAAAAAATCTCGCAATCAGAATTTATCAAACCATACGAAAATTCTGTAATATGTGTCATAATTTCAGCAACATTGTTCTCGTGCTTAGAGATGAAATAAATTATTATTTCCTTCACTGTAAATACTATCTTCTATATAATAAAAAAGATTCTTCCTTTGAAGGTTTCTAATTCTTAATACTAATTTAATAAAATTTTGACCATCTTTACGCGTGTTCTTAACTACTCGCAAACATACGCTGTTGGGTAAGACATAACTACCACTCCTAATGGCGGGGGTGAAACGGGTGTAAATTTAAAATCATGCAAAATGTTTTGGTAGGTATTAGTAAAAAATAAATATTTTCTGAAGTCAATAAGATTGATGCCGTTCCTTCCCTTGTTGCTTTTGTATAATTTCAACCCCATTCAGCATTGGAGGGAAAACAACTGAGATTAGTGTCTATGCCGGTTAAATTTCAGTTCCGACCCTAAGTGGAGATGGAAAGACGCGAAAAAGTTCCGTATACTATCTTCAACGGGTGGTGAAATTTTGACCACGCGTTAACGTGTTTTCTTTCCAACCAGGGCTAGAAAGCGTGAAAATTTAAAACATGAATAAATGTCTGGTATTTGCTTTGAATGAATATTTTTCTGCTTTAATGAGATTGCCAGTGTTCCTCAGAATATGTTTGCGTAAAATTCATTCGAGGGTAACACCCTTACAGGTGGGTGGAGTGCTGTTTCTCAAAAAGAATAATCAACATTGAAATAAGACGGAAGCAACAGAGTTTCGTGTCTATTCCGGGTTTTTGTTATCTCTATATTTATTCACAATCAACTTAATTTGTAATTCAGATTCATAGAGTATAATTCAGATCCATAGAGAAGGGATAGATTAATAGATCACGTTTTAAGGCACGAGGGTCTTGTGAAATAAGTATTAGAGGGGTGAGAACAGATGAGGGAGGGCAATGATGGGATACGTTAACCAGATTAGGGAGGATGTGGGTTGTGCTAGTTGTAAGGAAATGCCAATGCTTGCTCATGATAGTTTAGCATGGATGGTTGCATCAGACCAGTCTTAGGACTCAATACCACAACAACACAGTAGGGGGTTGAAATACAACTTAGTTTTAATTTTAATAATGTAATCATTAATTTTTTTATGATTTTAAGTAAGTTAAAAAAATGGAAACAGAAACTGTCCTTACATAAAAATAAATAAAGATTTACCATTAAAACGTAAATAACAAATGTCTTTCATGGTCAAAAATCTGTTAGTTGGCTTATTTGATTACAGTAACCGCCAAACTGCATTACCAATTTACATTAGGTTCCAATATATTAATTTTTTCAAGGTACTGTAAAGTTTGCGGAACAGAAAAGAGTGAAAATTTACAGGAATATCAATTATTTACTACGGGAAACACCCATTGTATTTCTAATTAATAATACTTGCTTCAGGAGTTTCTGATATTTCTTAACGTAGTTTCAATTTCGTACAGCTAGTAAAACTATGAACCCAACTTCCCATACAAATTCTGCTCACCATTGAAATCTTTACTGAAAACAACATTCATCGTCATGTTAAAAATTTACAATTTACAACTAATTATTACAACACGTGTTTAATTATTACAATTAATACTTTAGAAATATTAAAAATAAAAAACTGTTATAATAATATAATATGCGTCCCGAGATGATCCATAAAATATAGATCACCAAAATTTCAGCATAATATGAAAGACATAGATATTGCATTAAATTATACTCTTTTGAATTTAAACTTGAAAAATATGGTTTAGAAATTTTTTCTAGTCATGAAACATGAAATTGAAAAAGAATATAAAGTAATATGAGGGAATGTACTTGTTATCGTCGTTCTTTTCCTGTAATTTTCCTTCGTTACTTGAAAATCGTAGCTGTATTTGTATTTTCTTTCATCTCTATTAAACTGTAATAATGAAATAAACAAGTCTATAGCTAAGCTGATCATTTTGTTGCAAGATTGAAAGATATCTCTACATTTCTAAGCAAGACAATAGTAAGTTTCTCAATGTTTTTGTTTTATCATTGGCAATTTTTACCTGAACGTGACTGTCCTGTCAAGTTTACGAAGTGACGTGGGGAAGCCAGTTTTTAGCCACTGTTTAGGGGTGAGTTTTATTAATATTTTGCACCACGCAAGGGGATTATGCTCTGCGTGCAGGGACCCTGAGGAGAGACAAACAGAGACGGGGAGACTGAAAAAAATACAACACGTCACACATCCAAAGTGTCAGGAAAACAAAAATATAACTGAGGGGAGAGGTAAGTAGTTAGAAACCAACAGTCAACTTTTAAATTTCACGTGATACATTTTAAAATACGGTTTTTTTCCTGTCTATACCTCGGGGAAACAGTGATAGCTCTTGGCAGTTTGACAGCTGCTCTATGTTTTGTTTAGTGTCAGTTCCCCTTCTGAAACCTGCCAACGAAAGCCACATCGAAATATTTTTTACACAATAGCGTCTTCTTAATAGCTTTGAAAAGTAGATTTCTGTTGCTTGTTAATATTTAACGTGAACTACGAAAATAGATACTAGGTGTTACAGAAAATATTAATATCCTTCTTACGACGAAATTATCAGAATCAAATTCCAATTAAGAATATTGTTACGTTTTTATTTTCATGATACACTGTAAAAAATTATTATTTACTTCATCCAGTTCTCACTTTGTTCACTACGAGCTTACCTAGATCCCGTTTTTATTATGATTGTATGAGGGATCACAGTTGGGAATAAAATACTATTCATAACAAATTATTTTAGCAGATTATTTTAAGGTTTATTCATTATTTGAAAGGTAGGGTTTAAAGCTAAAATCTTGCAAAGCATAACAAGAAACACGGGAAACAACTTATGTAGAATTATGTTGGTGATGACAGGAACATAAGTTGAGATCAAACCAAGTAAGCATAAAGCGGAGAAGTAACCTGTGTTTCAAATAACAAGAGAAAAATCTTCATATTATAACAATAAAATTTAATATTTTGCAGGAATGAAGTGGTGAAATAATGAAATGGAAAACGTTCAACATTTTCTACAGAGGCAAATACCTAGATGTAAAGGAAAATTGTATTTTCCTTTCCTCGAAATATCAAGTCAAAAGCTGGTAACCCTGCTTTCATCAGATGATGTAAAAAAATATTTTATCGAATTAAATTAATTTACTTATGAACATAATATCTTAGACGTTTAATTCGGTAACTAAATTGGAAACAGAAAATAAAATACTGGAAAAAACATTGCTATTACTGTTTATAAAATGAACGAGTATTTCAAACGATATTCATCTAAATTAACTGCAATTTCTTCCATTCAAAATATAGGGTTTAAGGAAGTATAAATTCTTCAATGGAAGCTCAAGTAAGAGAGTATAGCTAATTTAGAAGAAAGACAAGAATGGAAAAATGTAAACCGGACAAGGAAAACGGGAGGTCCTGGGGTTCAAGTCCCTAGTCCTGTCGACATAGTGGGATCTGTTCAAAACCAACTGCGACTTATAAGATTTGCCGTGAAGCGATCATAAGCTTAATCACTGGACTCGACGGACGTGTTCATACAGTATTGATAGATTGGCATTAGTTCGTATTCAATTATCGTTTCTTTCGAAACAGCAAAACTTAGTTTGTTTTTATGTGTGTTTAGAGGTTTATCGTCGTGTTATTTAATGTTCGCGATAATAAAATGCCATCGGTGAGGCGTCAATATTTCGGTTGGCGTCCGTGTAACGCAAGTCGAGTTCATAATCTTCGTGACAATGAGACTGAAGAAGAGTGTAGGCAGCGTTTGGAGGCAAACAGAATGTAAATTTCTCAAGAGAGATCTATGACGGCTGCGGAAGAACCTATAACGTCGGGTTGCGGCGAGACGACAAAACAGACGGTCGAACGTAAGAATTACCTTTGAACGTTCGACGTATAGCTTCCGAACGACTCTTCTAGGGGGAGGGGTGGAATTTTTATATGAAATAAAAGCTCATATTTGAGACGAAAAAGAATTCTTGAGGTCAATTACTTTTATAGTGTTTTCTCCGACAATACTGGTGTATAAGTTCAACTCAATGCAGCATTTGAGGGGTGGGAGTGAAAATGTCTCATATGAAAATAACAAGAAAACTATCAACGGCGTAAAAGGGGTCGCTGTGTTACATTATGACCTTGAATATGCAATTTAAGTAAAAATTCATCCTTAATACGAGGTCTTTCCCAGTGAATTGCATGTATAAATTCATCCCTTTACTAGGGAAAAAATTTTATTCTGTCAGAGTACTGAAATTATTTTTAGTCCTGTTACTGTACCGAAAGCATTTTTGAATTTCGAAATACTGGGAGTATATTTGAGGTTCGTATTTTGACGTTTTTGATGCCGGTTTAGTCATGTCTTTCCCAAGAAATAATGTACCGGGATAAAATAAATAAATATTTGTCTTGATAAATTCTAAAACAAAGCGATTCATTAGTTGTTTCTTTCTTAAGTACATTGTCGCTATTCTGTTTCAATAGATATTAAGGAATATATTTCTGTATGATAATTTTTTTTAATTGGTTACACCTGCAATGGTGTGGTGTCTCGTACGCAATAGAATACCAGAAGAAAACTTTATGAATGGAAAATATAGATAAATAGTACTATACTGATGCAGACAGAGATATCACCTTAATGATCCAGTATATTTTGATATGTTCCCCCTGTGGACCAGGCAGTCAAGCACAAACGTCTGTAAGGCAGGCAGCAGAATATAATGAAGTATTATGACGCGCCTTCCGGGATTAGAGCTGCTTATTGGAGTCTTTGTGTCAGCTGTCTGCAAACTCCGACTCCGAACAGTCAGATAAACTGGCTTCACAGCCACTTCGTTATTAATGGTGCTCTGGGGAAGGTGAATCCGTCAGAGACGTGAGACAGAGAGAAAGTGAAGTGAGAGTGTGAGGCGTGCTGGTGATTTGGACAGGTACAAGAGATAGAGAAAAGAGAGCCATACCAGAAAGGAAAGGAATAAAAAGGCAGAAAAGGTATGACTATTGTTGTAACTTACAGTACAGTCATTCATTGATTGAATCAGTCGAGTCCCTGGTCCAGTCGACATTTTTTTCCGTTCTTGTCTTTCTACTAGTTTATTTATTTTCATTACAAAACTTTCTTTAAGTCATAATAATCTACAAATAAAATACAATTTTGTTTTTTATTAATTTTAATAAAAAAACAAAATTGTATTTATATATGTATATATATATATATGTGTGTGTGTGTCATTTAAACCAAAACAAAATCCTTCAAGATATTATCTCCAGTGAAAGGTAAGACCCTGCTTAACGACCTTCGATTATCATTGAAAAATATTTTTTAAAATTATTAATCACATTACTTTATAATCTTATATGACAACTATAAATAATTTATGGAAGTAGTTTGTAGTAGTTCGTAAATAATATTGTATAATATAAATCTATAAATGATGATGTTTCAATTCATTTTGTCTTTAAATTAAGATAATATTTGTAATAAAATATAATTTTGGTTTTCACTAAAATTAAAACTGATTTAAGTCGAACATTATTTTATGTACAAATAATATTATTGTATTATGAATTCCTTTAATATACCCGAATGTGGTTTGTAGCTTGATGTGTACCGTGTGTAAAATATAATTGTTATTGGAGATGGTTAGGCAGAGAAGTGTGCATAAATGTGCGTCATAAATAAAATATATTGACCTACCTGTCAATTTGCAAGTTCATGTCGATTATATATTGAATTTTTTTAAATGCAAAAAAAAAGAAAATTAATTTCCCCGCAAATCTATCAGTGGAATAATTGCAGTAAAAGTTTCGTATTATTACTTCTCATAGAATTATATCATCAGTCAGTAGCTAAATATTATAAAACACCAATGCTTAAATATTTTGACGGTCTTACTTAAGGGGACGTCGGGGCGGAACGGGCCACTTATTGTTTAAAATCTTTGTAAATATAAAACATCGCTTCATGAAGGTATAAAACATTAGTATATTCTACTATTTACTTAATCTAATATCATTCTAAGACCGGTTTTATGCAACTCCCCATGCTAATCTATTTTGCGCAACCCATTTCATTTCCGTATAACTACCACATCCTACATCCTCTCTATTCACCTTAGCGTATTCCATCCTTGTTCTTACCCCATAAATTACCCTCTAACGCTAATTTTACAACACCCTCACGTCTCAAAACGTGGCCTATTAATCTATCTCTTCTCTTGGTCAAAGTCCTCCAATTCCCCTATTCTGCTTAGAACTTCTTGGTTAATTACCTTATCCACCTACCTGATTTTCATAATCCTTCTATAGCACCACATTTCAAATGCCTCTATTTTTTCCTATCTGCAACCCCTATTGCCGACGTTTTGCGACCATAATACACAACCCTCCATACGAACATTTTTTAAATATTCATACGTATATTAGCAATAACCTTTCTTGCCTGTCTCTTTATGTCTACTTTACTTCTACCATCCATATCCAGTCATAAAAAAACAGAGTATCCCTTTCTACCCCGCTATCCCGTTCCGCCCCGAGTTCCTATATTACTAAAGAAAGAATACGTAAAAAATTAATTATAGTAAAATAGAAAATATAATTCAATTTTAATTGAAATATTTATGAATGTAAAATTTTTTATGTCATAAAAATTTAAACATTTACCAACTCAATGTTATATCTGAATCGGTGGAAGAATATTGAGAAATATTAACAATTATTACCACAGTAAGGAAGATGTATGATTTCGTGAGCCATTTTTCATTTCAAGAATTTTAATTAGGTTGTATATTCAAGAAAGGGAAACTAATCATCTGAAAATCACGAAAATAGACATCGGAAAAATACATAGAGCTGTTGTTACTGATGAGTTTTGAAAATGTTATGTACAGAAATAATTATGAATTAACAAAATTTAAAATTGAGTCGTAAAAATGACATTTTAGGAGAAATTTTACGGAGTACTACGAGTAAACAATGGGGGGGTGGGAGGACAAAACGTCGGTGTGTAGAAAATTTAAGTATATCGGTATGAGAAAATTTCAGTGCCGTACATCCCGTTGCTTTTCTAGTTTGGATGCTATGCACCTGCTGTGAGGTAGAGAATGGGATGGGGTGGTTGGCTAGGGATGCGTTTTGTCGACAACAAATGAAGTCATCTTGCCGCAGGTGGGGAGCATTCCTGGTAAAGAATGGGCTGGCTGTCAGGACACTGTGAAGCTAATATTTCACAACTGCAGACGCTAGACTCATCTTCCGCACTCATAAGCTTAAATATCCTTCATGATTGAGTGCTAAATCTTTCGGAGATGAATCCTCCAAAGAGAAGATCGAGCGAGTTGTAGATTGTTTAATTAGTTCTGTCTTGCAAGAGGGAACAAATCTCACAGCCATAATATTTTTTGTAAAGCTAGCGCTTTACTATTTATGAACGCAACTAAATAGTTTCTCAAAATAAGATACCTTATTTAATTAAAACAATAAACAATTTTTTTAGAAAACATTTTCTAGCTCCGTATATAAAAATCTTGCACAGTTACAGACACTTATTATCTTATATTCTAACATTATTATCAGAATAATCATTACAAATGTTTTTAATAAATAATTAATAATGAAATCAGGTAAACACCATTTGAGGCAATTAACGCATGATGTATTACAGTAGCGAATCCTAGTATCTTGGGGAAGGGAAACACTTTTGTCAAATTAATATTTGATTAGGATAATGTGACGCGTATAAATTTTTCGTCATATATTTTATTTAAATAAATTAATTAAAGAACAAGCATTCTGTTCAAAATGTGCATAAAGAACACATCCTGAGATATTCGGCAAATACAGTCATAAACTTGAAGCCTGACAGGCAATTGAGAAGTCTCAGTCTTTTGTCTGAAAGGATTATCCGATTCGGTAAAAAAACTGATCATCCGAGGTCAGCAAGGTGATAGACCCAAAAAATGGCTAGGGTTGGACCCTCCCAAAATTTAAATTTTTGGAGAGGAATGGTATGGACGCTAACCCCATTCGAAGACCTGGGGAAGATAGAGAAAGCTCCTCACAATTAAAATCAAAGTATGTTCAAGAAATATATCCTCCTAACATTATAAATTTTTTTTCTTGAAAAATTTTCTGTTGTTTTTTTAATTAAACTTTTGTGTGTTTTAATCTAGGAGCTTAATTTAAAATAAAATTTGTGTAATAAATTGACATCCTGTTGAGTTCACTTCCCCAATTAGCCTGTTTCCTGTAAACATATGTACCGGCCGCATTTCGTCTAGATAAAACCGAGAATTAGCCAGCTGATGTCTACATAAATAATATTGTAATTTTTCGTCTCATAATTTGCCGCCTGAAAACTGTATAAATAATAATAATATTTAAGAATAATACACATTCATCATAACAATATGTTTCTTTTCATCCATTCATATTTTTTGTTAGAGTAGTACATGACTTCCTATGAAAAATTGTTCCATAGCCTCTTTTGGCTCTAATCGTTCAGTGGCAGAATTTTTTTCATTCAATATTCATCATTTTGTTACAGTACAATAAAAAATTTCGGGTCTTCCTATTCTATTCTCAACTGTCTAGACTTAAAAACGTACAATGTTAATAACTTGTAGACTTCCTAATTGAGAAAACTGAATAGAGAATTTCAATCTCCGTTGATTGTTATATGAGATATTGTTCACAAAATCTGTCTACTAATTGACAGGAATCCAAGAGAAATGCTCCTCCTACACCATACAAAATTAAAAATACAAGGACCTCTCCGCTAGACAGTAGGAAATAAGGCACAGGACACTAGAGCCGTAAAAGGGTCTGTAAAGGTTAGGGCGGAGGATCTCATGGGGGAAAAGACTCCCCATCAAGCAGGCGAGATGCCAAGGGTGAGGGTTGAGAGGAATTTAGAGGACAACCTGAGGGGATGAAAGTAGGAGCGGAGAAGAATCTCTGCTCACCCAAACGCACACACACCCACGGGTGCCATCGACACGCCAAAGATACGAGGAAAAGGAGGGGGGAAAACAATAAAAGGCAGACGTGGATTGTTGGGGTGAGGGTGGATTATATTGGTCTTTACAAAAAATATCGCTGCCCACGCATTTCCAGTAAAAGTTTAATTCAAGTATTTCCTTTCAAACTTCCTAAATATTTTCACATTGGCTATTCAGTTGGGGTTAGAAGAAAAATAATCCTAAAGGAAAAAGTGATATCAGTATTCATAGTACTCATAATTTATTCCCTGAAATTGTGGTATACTTAAAAAATACATACATACTACGTTCACCGGTTAATGTAAGAGAATGAAGCTAAAATGAACACACAAGCTTGATCATCTTACCTTACAATAATAGCTCGAATATATGAAATTGGAAGAACATGATTATATATGTTCCTGTATAAAAAAGGAAAGAAGCTGAAAATGTTTCTGGATTAGGACGGTAAATAAACAAGTAAAATGTGAAATCCATTAGGCATTAAAGAAATACTGAAAACAAGTTCAAACGCGTTATCACTATTATTAGATGCAAATAATCATTTTCCTCAAAATAAAAATGTAATATTTTGTCATATATACATAATTAGTACTCAATAAATATAGACTTAACTAGTACTGCATAGTAACTGATCACCTAGAATAAGTCACATAAATTTTTCCTTTAAATAGATCATTTAAAATTGTATACAAATCGCAAACTATGGAGCGAAATAGTGAAAGATGTAAGAATAAAATTAAAATTGTTATTTATAAATGCACCTCTTCAATATTGAAACCTAATATAGTTAAAAAAATAAACATAAGTTATTAAAAATGCAAAAAAAAATACAATTAAAGGAATTTATTTATTGACATAGTAGAAATTTTTTTTGAAGTTAAGAAGTCAGATGGCTGCCATCAAATAACTGCGAATTTAATCTGACTAAAAGCAATAACAAAACCTTTACTTCTTACAGATCACGCTATCGTAGTTTAACAATTAGAAGAAATTTAGTGACATTATCAGTCGAATAAATGCTCATCAATTGGTATAAATCTGTGAGTAATGTCCCTGAACCAAATCAAATTAAAGAAACAACATACAAGTATTATTCTAAAAAATTAAACACTAAACTGAGCAAGGTAAATACGATATATTAAATTGATAATGCCGTTAAGCTTCATCTAAATGTTCGGAAATAGTAGTAAGCTAAGTTTCATGCACTGTATTTTTGCATTTTAGTCAGATGAACAAAAATTATATAGCAGGAAAGGAACGTCAAATAGAATGCGATTTAGGAGATGTCAGTTTGGTTTTAGGAAGAATGTAGGGACAAGAGAAGCAATATTGACTCTGCGTCTAATTTTAGAAGTCACAATAATAAAACTCTGGGCCCACGTTCATGGTATTTGAAGATTTAGAATAAGCCTTTGATAATTCTATTAAGGATTTTGAAGGTGGCAGGAATAAAATATCGAGTAAGAAAAGCTATCCGTATCCTCTGCAGATGGCAGTCAGTAGTAATTAGAATGAAGGGAAAGAAAAGAAAGCATAAATCAGGAAAGGAGTAAATCAAGGATGCAGTCTGTTGCCCATGCTGTTTAATTTATATATAAAACAGGCGGTGAAGAAAATTAAAAGTGAATATGGAAAAAGAATCAAAATGTAAGGAGAAACGAAAACCTATGGTTAGCCGATGATTTTGTTTTATTAGTGGAGTCACAAAAATGACACAAAATGGATCCTGGATAAAAAAATTAATGTGAGGAATAATAGAGGGAAAATTAAGGTAATGGGGTGTAGTGTGGGAAACAGTGGAATACCAAAGGGTGTTAGACTGGGAAGGGATATTTTGACGGAAGTTAAGGAATTCTGGCTACTTGGGAAGCGTAATAACTAGGGATGCTAGAATTATAGCACAGGCAAGGAAGGCTTTCGCTAAAAAGAGGAATTTACTTACGGGCAATAAAGGTATGAATATTGGGAAATCGTTATTAAAATGTTCGCATGTAGTGTGGCGTTATATGAGTGCGAAACGTGGACGGTAGGAGTTGCAGAAATAGAATAGAAACCTTTGAAGTTTGGTGCTATAGGAAAATCAGATGTGTGGATAGAATCACTAACGAGGAATTTCTAAGAAAAATAGAAGAAGAATTTTGAGGAATTTGACCAAGAGAAGCGATAGATTAATAGGCCACGTTTTGAGACTTGAGTCTTGTAAAATTATCATTAAAGAGTAGTAACAGAATAAGAAGGCCAAGGATGTCATACGCTTAGCATATTATGGTGGATATAGAATGTGGAAGCTATGTAGAAATGAAAAGACATGCGCAAGATATGTTAGCATCACAACATCAAACCAGTCAAAGGACTGATTACCACAACAACAATAGTCAGACGATATTCGATGTTGCTTGATGGCAGCCATCTTAAATTATCTGTAATGCACTTGCAGTCATAAAACATTGTTCACTAAACAAGTGTACTGTTGCCTTGTCAGATGAAGAAAGTTCATGAAAACTCTTCGCCAATAGACAAAATCATTTGTTGCAGGATAAATTAATTTAAACGCGACCTTATGGGCATTATTTTACTCGGCCGACAAACTAACAATAAAATAATTCTAAAAGTGGGATGCAATAAAGAAAAACATTAAAAACCAGAAAAATTGAAATTAGACATTGGATAGAAACGGGTGGTGAAGGAATTGCATAAAATATATGAATATTCGGATGATGGGTTCATAAATTTTGTTGAGGGCCTAGAGTGTCACATATTTTTTCTCACGAACCTGGAAATGCACTCATCACAAATTACAAAATATTGCTGTAGTATGTGTATAGTAATGTATGTGACTATAACATGACATCGGGAATGCATTAATCTTCTCTGTATGGCCTTTAACGAATTGCAGTTATGTGGATCTTTTTTTTTACTTTTTTACTTTCGCCACGTACAACAAAACACACCGGACCAGAAAAAATGAATAAACAATACAAAACAACACAGCTCAACAGAACACAAACCACATAGAGAGGAAAACAGGAAGGGTCGATGAATAAATGGATAGAAAGATATGGACGGATGAATGGAAAAGCTAGCTAGGCCAGGTTCCCGAGGGACATAAAGCTGTCCTGTTTGGTTACGTTCTTGATAAACACAGAACCAGGATAATAATTCGTCCAACACCTCTGTGTCCTGTGGCAGTATGATTTTTTTTTTAATTTTTATCTTTCCCTCGCGGTTTTTTTTAATGATAAATAACTTGTCGGTCATTTTTCAGTCACACACATCGTGTTGTCAGAACTCAAAATTGCAACGTTCTATGCTGTTTTATCGGCTTTTTCACTTCCCCTACGCCCTCTTTCTGCCCAACAATGGAGTGAATTGTACCGATATAATTTTTTTCTGTAACGTATTCTATTTGGGATTCCATTAAGCTATTCCTGTTTTTTATTGGGTATGGTTTATAGATATTGGTTGGCGGTAAATTTAATTAAGTCATTTATTTTACGAGAGCAGACAAATTTTAAGAAAAATTTCATCTACTCGCTTTCAATGACATTTTCTTAAAATTTATATTATGAATCCCACATTGTTATAAAATTATATAAGCAGATAAAACTATCGTTCAGGATAGTTTGCGAAATCTACAAAACAGGAATAATACCAGAAGATTATAGTAAAAACATAATTATACCCATAACAAATAAAACTGGGGCTGATAGATGCGAGCAGCACAGGACAAGTAATTGAATTTTTTCGGGGGTTTGGTGGGGTAGTTAACAGGCTACATGGAGGTGATCATGAAACAGGAAATTCCCCTTTAATAGCATAGGAAAGGAATTGAAAAGGGGGAATGAGGATGGCAGAGCAAGATAGCAAAGGGTTGACTAGGGCCCCAAGGATTATAGTTTAAGATGCATAGAAATCATAGAAAATCTGCATCAGGTGGGTCTTGATCACGCCATTCCGAACAACAGGAGACGAGTTTACTGTGGGGTCGCAGCATTCCTTTCTCCGTGTCTGCGCTTGTTTTAGGAGGCAGCTGGCAAATGATCCAATGGGGTCAACGGACAACTCTTACCGTATGCCCAAGGTCTTCGACTCCATTACCTATACCTTCCAAAATAGATAAAGGTGCCTCGCCATGTGAGAACTTTGAAAAACCCAGAGAGAGTACGAGGCATTCCCAGTGGAGTTAGGAGAGCCCCGAATCAATCTGGGGAGAAACGCCGGCGAGAGATAATTACTGTATATATCTAGCGTGTGTTTTAAGGTAATTTATAACGCCGGATACGAACGTATGTTTTACGTAACTTTTAAACTGCATTATACTTCTTAAAGAACACAATGAACTTAAAATCTTACGGATAGGCACGATTAGCAATCTGATAACATCTTTTTAGTCTTTTATTATATTCGGCGAGAGTCTAATTATTTTAAATGTCTTACTATTACAGGTGTGTAAAAATAAAATATAGTTAATAAATCTAATGTATCATACTACATAAATTGGGTTTTCATATCTAATTTAAATTCACAGAATATGTCGGAAGCTTTCTAGTTGAAGAAGTAAATATTACTATCGGAAATCAGTGCAAAATATTTTTATTACTAATATAATGTAAACAGTCCAATACTATTCAAGAAATATTGTATTTTTTTTTAGGAAATATTAAGTGTTTCAGATGACTTAAAGTAAAAATCGTATTTCATTGTTATTAACTAAATAGTAGTTAAATTTTTTTGCTTAAAAATTTGGCTGTATTTCAATTCTTGTTCTATCTGTTTCGATTCATAACAAATAAGTTTTGCATATTACATACAAATGATCCCTAAATTCCACTAGGTAATTCAAGGATCTAAGATTCGTAATATAAAATGAATATTGCATCCATTGCCACGTTTTAATAGTAAACTTAATGAAGCAGATAAATTATACAAAACTATTTTTTGAATAGTAATGTACTTCAGCTACATGAAAAGGTAAATAAACTGAAGTATTCATATCTGCACCACCGTTATGTCTAAAAAAGTGTGGGTGACAAACATTGTCTCCATACGTCACCACGCAGATAATTTTCTCTGGCACGAGACTATTAAGGGTGGGTTGCCACAAAATTTACACTGACATCTCTCTCTCTTTCTCTCTCACTCGCCATTCTTGCTCCACCATGACATCAAAGAAGGAAAAAAAAAGAATGTTTCCTTTCTTCTCCTTCTTTATCCTGTTTCCACCTCCATTAGGCCTCCGCAGGCTTCACACGGCATTCGTTTTCTCCTTCTATTTTGTGGAGCCGTCGGTGTCAATTACCCTCGGGGAATTCCATTGTGAGGGAACGGAAGAAAATGAGGACCAACTTTGGGAGAAAAGGGGATGTAGGTTGGTTGGTTTGTTGGCTGGTTTAGAGTGGAGTAGGAGGAGAATCTAAAACGGGGTTGAGTTAGAGCTCCTCCGTGGACCACTGTGTTTGGAGACTTAGTAAATCACAGTGAGGGAGTTTTACTCTTCTCAGAGAAGAAGTAAAGACATACAAATTATACCAGTATTTAAGAGGCATACTGAGAAAGTTAATAATTATATCAACCATACCTGTGTCCATAAAACTATTTACGAATGAAGAACACGTTTCGTTAATTAGTAAACAAGTATTATTTATCACAACTTCTCTCACATTTTTGTTATAAAACTCCAGTTACTGGTTCCAATGATAAAATGCAGACATCAGTACATTCTTCAACAATGTTCTGTACTGGTGTATTTCAAAAGGTTTTCAAGAATTCTCAAATCTCAGAGACAAGCTAAAATATAATCTTGTACAACAGCATAACGGATAAATTTAACATTGTGACGCATATTATTTATTGTTACTACTTTAAATAATGACACGTATTGCTAAGTTACAAAAAATTCGCGGGATTTAAAAGTTATATCGCAAAATTCTTTAAAAAGTAAAAGCCAACCACTGTCATAAGCAAAGCCATAAACCGAAGCTCACTGAAGCACAACGTTTAAGATGGGGTCTTCTCATCTTTCAGAATGAAGAGGCAGTTTAGGTTCACCGGTCGAAGAGCAATGAAACAGTTTTTTTCAGAGTTCAGGAAGAAAATACAGTTCTGATTTAGTGACCATAGATATTCAGATATCCTGGGAATGCGACACAGTTCTAATGCGAGACAGGTTGAAGTGATTGATGACAGTTGCTGAGTACTAAGGATATTCCTGGAACCAGCGCCGAGAGTGCCAAAGATAAAGATTTTGTGTTTCGTAGAAAAACAGTCAAAAAGTATTTAATAAAATTGATGTAAGTGTGGAGATAATAACATCATTGAGTCGACAGAAATTGAAGACATTTGAAAACAGGAGGAAGGCGTCCTAGATACGGGGCACCAATGTGCTAGAAACGAAGAGGGACGGAAGGACCGACTCCAGTAGGAAATTCCACGTCTAAGGGTAAAATAAAGGGTAACTACTCTGTAACCTTTTGCCGATTTCCTGGTACTTCCTATTCCAAGTAGGAATGGTGATGTGCTCTGCACCATTTAGACAAGCCTTAGTGTAGAACTTTCGTATCTAGTTAGCAATAAATTTAATTTGTGTAAAATTAAGATTCATCCAATTAGTGCACATTGTCATAAATAAATGTTAAATTTAATATTATTCATATTGTTATAACGATTCATTATAAAATAGTTTATCCTCCCGTATTCATTTCAGTTCTAACCGTTAGACCACTTTTGATGAAAAAGTGAATTTAAAATCTTACTAAAAATAAAAGTTATTATGAAAAGTAAAAATATATAACTGTATGGAAAAATACATATTTGTATTAGAAGATATCTAATAAATGTTTAGATAACTGCTTAAATATAGCACAAGTAAGAGAAAAAAAGAGAGAAATAAGTACAATTGTGAAAGTAGATCGGGCTGAGAGTTTTCAATTCTAATACATTAATAAAATACCGTAGTATTCACTGTACTGATTGAAATAATTTCATCTGTACTTGCGAAAATGATCACAGTGTACTCAAGTATTAATATATAAAGAGGAAATATATTGTGGAACACGTCAAGCTTCAGGTCATTTTAGCGATGAAAATGATTAATTATCTTATGTAAGTTTTATCGCGGCTTGTTCATATTGTAGTATGACTTCAAACAAAAATAAAATAAACAAACATCTTTGCTTGTGTACGAGGAAGAAAGGATATCACCTTTGGCGTAATGGTGTGTCATCTCTGGAGCTCAGGGGCTGGTATTATAACGAAATTTACGGCTGAGATTGATGAAAATACTTTGGTTGGGAAGACTATAAGTGAATATTGAATAACTATCATTTTCAGTAGATGTAAAAGCGTTTGCTTTGTAATGTGTGTCGACTGTGTTGGATCTTTCAAGATTGTTCGAAATATATTATTGAAAAGATATGTAAACTTTATTCATTTGTAGATTTACTAAATTATTTGATTTCAAGTTAAAACCTCGATTTTGAACCCTGATAGAAAAAGTAGAAATTTTGTTTTCTTTCTCATAACAAAGAACTGGACATATTTAAAGAAATTTGGGAAAGGATATTACAGTGACGGTCACAAAAATATTTTGATTTTAATTTCGGTAGTGAATGCTGATAAAACTTTAATTCACTCAATTAACAATAATAAAATTTCTCAGATTCAATTGTCAAAATTCACTGAACTTGCTTAAATATAAAACGATCAATATATTTTTTATTTAATTTAAACTTGTTCTCGATTGTTTCCTGGGAATTACATTTGTATATTATTTTGCCTCTGTGTACTAACAGTAAATTTTAAATCCAGATTACTTCAATTTAGAAGCACTCCGAAATAAAATGTGAGGGTTAGTTTATATCCATCATTAACAATAATTTTCAGTATTACTTTTTTTCGCCTCTGCATCCACTCCCTTCCTCAATTGCTCTGGCATATAGTGTGCGTGCAAATCAATTTGTGTCTCATAAACAGAAAACATTATCGAATTAACGTTTTGTTTATGTTGGAGCTCTGTGTGAGTTATTACAAGGGATATTGTCAATTCAATCGCCGGCTAAAAGAGTCGAAAATGTTATCGGCTTTCAAAGCGATTCTCTGCATGCTCGTGTGTTGCGCTCTATCTGATAGACGAGCAGTGGTTATTTTTTTTAACCTTCATAACCTTTGCTACAGAATGGAGAGGGAGAGCTGTGCAAAAATTATTTGAAACACTCGCTAATATAAAAAAATATTGTATGAGTTCAAATTTTTACTAAGAGAAATATAAATTATATTATCGTATCTCATCATAAATTCCACAAAGGTAATTCGAACAATTTTTTAAGATTCTCACTTTAAATTCTTACCCCTTGATTTCATTAATAAATAGTTTAAATTAAATAATATATGTAAGGATAATTCACCAATAGCAGTCCTATGGTGAAACGGACTAAAACAATCTGTGTGTGAGGTATTAACAAAATTATTATTTTTATTTTAAAGGCCCTTGTATGTCCTTTCAAATAAAACAAGAATTTAGTTAATATCTCATATAAACCAAAAAATAAAATAAAGAACTGGATATATTAAATGAATTATAAAATGAAGATTACAGTGAAAACACATCGTGTATTAAATACCTATTAAATTTTGTGAAAGAGATTATGTAGGACATAAAGGTAACTTGAAATAAAAAGTGGAACATCATTGTCTAAGAATAGTAAAGAAGAGAAACATGAAATATATTGTGAAAAAATTAAAATTATACACAGAGAAATAGATGCTCTGAAAAGAAGGATTCTGGAACGAACGTATATTTTAGATAATGAAATTAGATCGAGAAATGAACGGAATGAAGTTAATGGGAGGTATATTAAGACAGTAGTAAAATGAATTTATAATTTAAAAAAGGTAAAATAATTGTAAATTGATGTAAAACGTATGTAAGAAAATATAATATGATTAAGAAAAATGTCAATTATAAACTTAAGAATAGTATTGATAATTGTTTAAATGGTAATTAATATTAAAATGGTGAATATTAGCGAAGAATGAATATAAAATAAAAGATATGATATGTATACAGATATAAAAGTAGTTATGACAAAAAGTAGAATATATTTCAAAGAAAATAGTTTTAATAATTATGGACGTAAACAAAGTGAATAAGTGGATAATAACCCAGAAATATTTTCATGATCAATATTACCAAAACGAAATATGTTGCATATATAAAAACTTTAGCAATAAATATCCTAGCGGAGGTTATGGCTGTTTGATAACTTACACTTAATACTTAAATAATCATTTCAAAGAACATTGTTTATTATAATAGGCTAATAATATATCTGTATTTATTACGCTGTATGTTATTTTCCTTGACGATGTGCTTCCACTCGAATTTTTTTTAGCGTTTTAATATCCTCGTAATTAGGTACGTCCGTCATTTTGACAAGTAGTTAGTTCTGCCTGACAGACACAGAGGAATCCAGCGAAACGTCAATTTTTTCGGGGTTTCATCAATGTAAAACCACCCCAGTCAATTTTACCGTGCGCGTGGTTTTGCTTATCTCAATTTAATTAGTTACAACGCTGAAAATTATACGAATGCGAATACAGGGTATCATCATATTAGGTAGAATAAAACATATGAAAACTTTGACAGCCATTTTACCACTAATTTCTTAAAACCGTGGTTTTAAGAGTACACTATTTGTTTCTTTTTGTTCTAATTACACTTATACGCATTTTATAACCTTTTATAAACAAAAATTGTTTCGTTTATTTACTAATAGAGTACCGGTAATATGGGTCATGAGCCGACCTCCTATGGTACAGTGGCTAGCGTCGCTGCCTCACAACACAGGGGTTCCGGGTTTGAATCCTGGCATGGACTTGATGTCCATCAAGTCAACCCGGTATGCCCAGGCTCTCACTGGGCTGTAGAACCAAAGAAGAATATAGACCATGAAAATATTTCTCGTGAAAAGTTAATTTATTCATAACATCTAATTACTAATGGAGTCAATTATAATGACTGGTAAAAGCAACGGGAAATTAAAAGGACGGATAAGCCTAAGACATTACCAGGGAAAATTGCCCTATAAATATTGCTATTTGGTTAAAATGAAAAAAAAAATAGTAGAAGTTTGGCACCGAAGCTCTTGCCAGGAATCGAATCCGGGACCTTTGTGTTAGGCTCAGTAATTTGTAGTTTTGTTGCTAGAATTCGGTAGCTCAGGAGAAGATGTGTGCGAACGTTGGAACGTATAACAAGCCCTATTTGCTATGCGTCCAAAATTTTAATATATTTCCAGTAAAATTTGTCTTTGCTGGCGCCACTAGCGCTTTGCTTCACCGGTTGCAACTGATTATAATGCTCATATTTCATTTTAGTATTATCCGTAATAATGTTTCTCCTCTTTATTTACTTCTTTTATTGTATATACTTACCTCCACCCCCCAAGAAGTATACTGTCTCAGCGTTTGTATTTTGCTGGTTTCTGAGGATAAATATTTTTGTTTCATAATATTGTCTATAAAACTCTACATCAGAAACTAGGCATACCTTTTCATCCAGGATTTTACACAAGAAAGAGCCCATAAACACCACAAGAAACTGGAAAACTATACCAACCCTCTTAAACAACTACTCCTGCAATACAGAAACCACAGAATATTAAAACGATGCTGGCCAATATACCTCAAAGTTGGGGTAGCAGGGGTCTGATCACTGGAGAGGACCTCATCATCAGGAGAGACATCAAAAATAACTTATAGAACCTGTTACTCTGATTGCTACTTCAATTAATAAATTTTTAAAAGGTATTGTTTAGTTGTAGAAATATATATTGTAATATTCTTTTTAGGGTATAAAACATTACTTAATCAATAGAACAAATTATAATCAATTTTAAAATTTTTCATTTATTAATTTAAAGTGATTACATGGGCTTAATCTCAGGGGATTTTGGGTCTCTCGAGAGATGGAGTATGCAGTAACTGAAAATAAAAAACAATCATTAAATATTATTTTACCAGAGCAATGAGCACGTTTCACAGCTTTTTTTAATAACTTACCCATAATTACTGGGCCCACAAACATCCACCTCACGAATGCTTCCGCGTCTCTCCGGCGACTTGCAGGATTTTTATCGATGAAGGTAGTAGGAACCAGATCCGCAACTCATCTGCTTCCTCGAAATATCTAACGTCTCTGCCCACCTCTCACAGCATCTGCTCTCGTCCGTCCTCTCCTCAACTCGTCTGACTTCTGCTCATCTGCTCTGCCCACGTCTTTCCTCTCCTCAACTCATCTGACTTATGATCTCAAGCTACCCATCGGTTCCCCTTTTTAAATCATCCGCTCCCCGCCTCAGGTCCCTTACAAAATTCCGGGGTTCCCCGCCAGTTCATTTCACAAAATTTCGGGGTTCCCCGCCCTCATTTTTTACACACGCTCGGCGGGAGTCTCCCGCGGGGAATCACCATCTTTCAGCCGACTAGACATTGTTGTTGGCCGAACTGCGCCTCATAACGCCACAATACCACAAAATCCGCGTTTTTTATCACAATATTTTAATAAATTAATTTGCACTTAATTGTATTTCATTCTAGACTATTACATACTTATTGGCTATAATACAGTCTTTGTTTTTTAATTTAAATTTCATGTAAATTTTTATGTCTCTAATCTTATTTACAGTCGATATTGAAGACTACTTTGAAAAGTCAATAAGTTCTACTAGTCCGGAACTTTAATTTAAACCGGCCCGGGCAATACTGAATATTATTACTTAAATGTTTCAACGTCTACTTCATCTGTACACTATTCCGAAAATGTATGGGATTTTAGGTAAAGTTCCAAAATACAGACAGCATTCGGTGGATGCGTTAATTATATTCAGCATGGAGTCTAATGTGTGGTTTCCAAGTTTTATTTGAGAGACACCACACGCTAAATCACGGATGAATCCATCCATCCCGAAGCTATAACCGCTGAAGGTTACTCGTCTGTTAAACATATATTTGTTATCTCAGAGCCATGGAGGATATTGATAAAAAAAACAATAAAGGTATGAAACGTATAAAAACGTTCACTAAAGTTCTCTATTATATATTTTTATCTTAGAACTAGAGCACAGCGTAAAACCAGTAATATAAGGAAAAAATTACGTTCCATATTTATTAGTCATAGGAAGATGTTTATGAAACAAAGGTCAGGTAATAACACAGAGGAAAATTGATGACATGTAGTCAAATCCCAACGCTGGTAATAAAACTTTAGATTACGTATAAAGTTGATATATACGTCAAACATTAATGTTTTTTATAATCTTTTTTATTTTTCAATACAGTTAGATATCATGGTCTGTTATCAATTACAGTTAAATTGCATTGTGTTGGCGTTAATATAAACCAAATACGTATTACATCCAGGGAGACTAAGACGAAACTAACAATATGAATGTAGACCATGTCACAGGGGTTACAGCGGGAAAAATAATTTCATTCAGATAAATCATTTAATGCTTTTTAATAAAGAAACTTCTCCACAAATCAATTATAAGCATAAACTCTGCTGTGACAATTAGAGCTAAGTGAATAAGGATATATCATTTTAGTGCTAAAACTACTAAACCTAGAAATTTTATACATGTAATCAATAGAATAACATTTTACACATACCAGTTTCCGAACAGAAAGGTAGGGCTTGAAGGGCCGAAGAGAAAAATTTAATTGTGGCATAGATTTTCCTTCTTATCGATATTGGTCGCATGTCTTCATGCAATCATTCATTTATTCACCAATTCTTTTCTCCTTGGACTTTCTAAAACTTTTTAAAAACACGAAAATCTCGTTGAAACACATCACGTGAAATAAATAAATATGCAATCTTATACCTGAATATAATCTTACTAAAATTGAACCACCATCACTATTACAATGTACTGAAATAAATGTCCTTTTTCTCCTACTTGTAAACCAAATATCACTTCAGTTTCTATTAATCAAGCGCTTCTTTTCGTATATTAATTTTCCTCACCCCTTCTATCTTCTCTGAAATGATGATAATTATGAATATGATTGTCAAAATTTATTAAATACAAAACATCTTATAAAATCTATTTCATTACACTTTATTTAGTCCTGCTATTTATCAAACTAATATTTAAACGCAAATGGATTCCCACCTGCTGAATAATTCCTTTAACAGACTAGCGATTAAGTAGTAATAAACTTTAATGAATTTTATGTGCTTGTGGTAGGTTTCCTCCGTATGTCATGTGCTTCTGGTACTTTGTATGCGCGCTCACGTAACATTTTTAGAGTTGAGTTTGCGGTGTTCCTCCGTGTCTTATCTCTTGGTCTGTCTGGCTTTATGGAGTCCCCGCCCTCGCAACATACAATTTACTTAGACCTCCTACCGTTATTTTTCCGTTAATAAATAATAACATAAACGGAGGTGGTCTTTTATGGACTGCAGATTAGTCCTTTGGTACGAACAACTTAGAAGCTATAACTCTAATCTTGATAGTTGTAAGATATGAACATCTGGGATGGCGCTCATGGAAACGTTCACATAAAAATCTCATCTTAAGTTCTAATACCATAAAGTTCGTCGAGGGATAGACGTGCACTGAGGCGGAGAAGAACTGAATGCCATTTTGTATACTGCGATCTAAGATAGCTTTAAATAGGTTTTGTCGTTAAAGTTAGTGTGTTCCATTTCACTTAATGATTACTAACCAACTGCTTGATCATTATATTAAGAAAATGTAACAGTTCTAATTGATGTAGAAATTTATAAATAATAAATAATTAACTCATCTTAAAAACAAGTTTAATCTATTTGATACTGGGAAGAAATATAAAAAAGAATACCCTTTTCTAGAATGTTTTAAAAATATTCATAATTACAGAATTATTTTCTAACTTTTTCACAAACTGTTAGCTTAATTTAGTTTCCTTAGGATTGCTTGAATTAAACACGGTTTCAGGGGGTTGAAAATGTACAAATTTCTTCGCCATTTTTGCTAACGCGCCTTCCGCCTCTCAGCTGCCATCAGACGAATTTTTTAATATATTTTTTAAAAGTTATTGGTAAACTTTTCTTTACACTAGTTATTATGACATATGATTTGATGCAGTCGCCTGACACATGACATGGGGAAACTGCTCATTAGCAGGACCCGGCGCTTATTTGTGTTTACTTAGATAGTGATACAGTATGTATTTTAATAGAAAACAAATTGAAGAATTTTCGTTGAATATGAATATTATGAATTTACATTGATGACTATTTATATTTTAGGGCTTCACTGCATCAAAAGTCTGTTGGACGTTAGCGTTTGAGTCTTCTTAGAGGATTTGGTCGTGCAAGGTCTCTTATTAATTGGTTGCTGTGGCACATCATGGAATTGTGAAGCCTGTGATTAGTGGAATTAATGGATTGTAGAACAGTAAGGATATCGAGGTCTTGATGGATGATGCTGTTCCTTACGTACCACTGCAATAATCCTGAGTATTCTATTCTCGATTGTCTGTATTCTTTTAATTCTTGAACCCCATATTCCACAATCAAATAACCACATTGGCCGTATTATTCCCATGTAAGCAAGTCTCTTTAATTTTATTGGAAGTCTTGAGTTGCCTGATAACAAAAAGTTTCGTTTTTTCAGCCTGTGTCTTACTTTTTGAACCATTTGATATATGCGAAGCCAATGTTATTTTGAGTCGAGCACCAGGCCCAAGTATTGTACTTCTGTAGATTGGGGTATTTTTTCACCCAATAGGGTAACAGGCTAATTGGAGATGTTCCTTTTATATGTAAATTTAACAGCTGACACTGGGAAGTCCGACGAGTAAATTAAATATAATTACCTATGATTCTTCCTTGAGGAACGCCAGAAAGAATCTGTGAAGTCGTGGGTGTGGAATTGCCTCTTTTAACAGAGTGTGTTCTTTTGTGGAGGTAAGATTGAACTATTCTAAAATAAGTGTCCGGTAGATGGTCTTTTATTTTGGCTAGCACTCCTTCGTAACACACTCGAGTGATACACGAATGACAGGAAAAATTTCCAACTAAAACATATCCAAAAATACCAGACTACACGTTAACAAAAGATGTCTCTTTGAAGTTGTACGTCTGGTTTTGCCTCAGGCTAGAACTGCTTTATGTGACTAGTGAACAGCTCCCTTGTAAAAAATGTGGACTATTCAGCAAACAAAATCAATATCCCAAATTCGGGGTTGATCGACAGTTGGAGAAATCATTGGCTGAATTGTGTCCGACGAGGATGATCAGGGGCGCCCTTTTCGAATACTATTTCTCAGTTTCCTTTCCGCAAATTTCGCAATAAGGAAGCGTTCCTCACAACAATGGAAAGTGGGAAGAATGTTGCTAATGACCCCTTTTATCCCCCTTTCAATTTTGTGCACTTACTTCTCTCTCTACCTGTATAGTCAGCACAAACTTAAGAACTTTTATATTCAATAATTTCAAATCATTCTTTTTCAATCTTTAAAAACCTAGAAGTTCATTTCCATATAATAATGAACTTCATATAGTTTTGGAAACTTTTCTTTGTTGAATTTAGCATTCTTGAGACACGGCTTCATCCCTGGCAACTATGCTAAGTAATTCCGCTTTGAAAACATAAGATTCAGTTACTGTTTTAGTATTTTAATGTGTTATCATTACACTAAACAATTTTTAGGAATAACTTATGCATTGTCACTAAATTCATGTTATACAAAAATAGTTTTCTAGAATTTTTTTGGGGCTTATAACATGACGAATAATGTATATTGATTAGGTCTTTCACTGCGTTGTACAAAGAATTCCAGTGAATGTTGGGTGTCTTGGTAAGAAGATGAATCTCCTGTGGTTTTAGTGGACTCCAGCTGGTGAAGGCGACAAATGAAGAGGCCAGCTTTACATCATGAAAGTATCGGCGATGTGTCAGTGCGTGTAATCCACGTGGCTAATGCTGTGCTGAGGTGCACCTGCTGCCCTCATCCGTTCCACAACCATCATAGCTGAAAAGGAGATTCTTACTCTGCTACAGAGATTACTCGACAAACTATCACGATTGTTCTGAACCTCACTAGAAACGTGCACGTCAACGACTGATGTGTATCGATTAATGATATAAGCTTCAATAGAACACTTTCTCCTCTTGTGTCGTCCACGTCGAAAAAAAAAGCTACTTTAATAGCTCGCTGTCGATACCTACGCATCTGATTGAAATTCCTCAACAGCCGATTATCTGGTGTGGACAGATTTATTTCTTAATCAATCGGTTGATACTTTGTATCCATATATGCTTCTTAACCTTCCTTCTCGATTACTAACATTTCCTTAAAGTAGGAAACGTCCGTTTTTTCCGTTTAGAAATATTAAAATCGCAGAAAATATATCTATATAAATAAAAGGCAATGAATTTTCTTCGCCCTCGGCTTTATATACTGTGACTCAAATAACTGCACTGCTACTTTTAAGGTTTGTCCTTATGCGTTCCTATACC
This sequence comes from Eucriotettix oculatus, assembly GCA_034510155.1. Taxonomy (NCBI): domain Eukaryota; kingdom Metazoa; phylum Arthropoda; class Insecta; order Orthoptera; family Tetrigidae; genus Eucriotettix; species Eucriotettix oculatus. Next base: position 63,359,242 of record CM067381.1, read on the forward strand.
GTTCATCCAATTGCCATGAAATTTTAATTAATCACGTTGCTCAACACAGATGTTTCTAACGACCTTTCAAACCGAAAAAGGTCGCACCCTAAAGACAAATAATATGCAACGGGATAGAATATGCCTTCACGAAGCCTGTCAAACGATATGATCATATATCTGTTAAACATGAAATTATGTCTAAATTTAACTAATATTTTATTCCAATAATGATAATATTTAATTAATTAATAAATATGCAAACTATTTTATATGTTGCAGTGGAAGTGATTGTGACGCGTTGTATAAAGACCACAACAACACTTAATCAATTACTTTTCCTAGATATATACGTATTTAGACATATTAAACGAAACATGCTCAATCAGTCTCCTTCCTATCTTGTCCAAAATCTTCGAAAGACTTCTAATACAAAGAATCAAAACAGACCTGGAACTATCATCAATTATTCCGGACCACCAATTCGGCCTCCGTGATAAACATTCGACAATACAGCAGTCAAATAGAATCATAAATAGCATCAACAAAAGCCTTGAAGAAAAGAAATTATGTAACGCCGTCTTCCTAGATGTCGCCCAGGCTTTTTATCAGGTCTGGCACAAAGGACTCCTATACAAGATCAAAAAAGCCTTCCCTAATTCATACTACCACCTGCTGAGACAGAATTACTCTTACAAGTAAAATTCAACTCTAGCTACTCTAATTACCAACTAGCAGAATTGGGGTACCTCAGGGTAGTGTGTTGGGTCCTTTGCTCTTCCTGGTCTATACTTCGGATCTACTAACTATGGACAATACTTCCATTGCAACATTTGCTGATGATTCAGCCTTATTATCTGTAAATGCTGACCCGGCTGTTGCCACACAAAACCTGCAAAACCACCTGGACCAAGAAATAGAAAATAAAGAATAACGAGAGAAAATCAACACCACCCTCCGGTCTACTTCAATATTTGGTTTTACATCTAGACCAAAAAATGACCTGGAAAAAAACATGTCCAAAAAAACACAGAAAATAAATATAAAATTAAGGGAAATGTTTTGGCTAATGGAAAGAAAATCAAAATAAGCTTAAGACAAAAAAAATATTATACAAATGCATCATTAAGCCCATATGGACTTACGGCATAGAATTTGGGGATGCACCAAGTCATCAAATCATACAGTCAAAAATACTTCGCACAATCAGCTACGCACCATGGTTTGTTTCCAATACCACATTGCACAACGATCTCAAGATCCCATTCATCACTGAGGAAATCAAAAGAATAACGATACACTACCTTGAGAGAATGGAAGGACACCAAAATAGTCTAATATCCGAAATAATCTACCCTCCTGAAACACAGAGAAGATTTAGAAGATCGTGGCCCATAGATTTGATTCATAAAGACAGAAACTAGTCAAACAAAATACACCATTGAACTTCTAAGGAATCGTCATTGGACGATTACCCTACTCACGTCTTAAAGCATACTTTGATAAATTTTACTAATTGCATTGTGCTGTGACAACAATTTAAATAAACAAAAATAAAATGATTAAATTCAGCTCTCGACAGTGAGGAGAGCTAAAATCTTAAAAATTTGATGCTCTCGCTGATGGTTCAATCAAGATATTACCGTCGATTTAAACACTGTAGCGGACTAACATTAGTAAATTCTCAGGCCACGCCCAGCACCACATAATTTTAAATATTTCATAAATTTAAAACCTATGATTTACAAAACTTAAATTTAAATTGAGATCACTTTCAGGTATTGGATTATCAGTAATTTTATTTTACATATACGTTACACGACGTGATTCTAAATATTATATAGTGGACAATTACTTATTATAGCTACGAGATTTAGGGCCGATTTAGGAGTTATATTCAAATGATTTGGTCAGTGGAAAACACGCAATTTGTAAACCTATAAAGCAGTGGTTCCCAAACTTTTTCGTACTCGACGCCCTTAATAAATCAAAATTTTTCCGCGACGCCCCAAGTCACAAAAACGGGGTCTGCTGAACGCATTATCATCTGTGGTTACGTTACTTCAAAAATATTTTGAATTCAAAAAAAATGTTGAAAGGTCATAATTGAGTCAATTAATTATTAGTATACTGTATAAAAGCTGTATATGTGTGTGTGTATTTTATATCACATTGGATCAGGAATATAATTCAAGGGACTTTGAATCCCTTTACTTTGCTAAATGATGTTATTTCCCAAAAATCTCTACTCTATTTTTTAATTAATTTTATTGATAATCAATACCTTCAGTATATTACCCTTCCAGTAGCTTCTAGATATTTAATTAAAAGTAATTTAATCGTCAATGGCCGTTTAGTAAGGTCATATCAGAACGCACAGATTCACTTCGAAGAAATTTTAAAATGTGTGACTGAACTGCCAGTTTAAAAATGATCATTTTATTATTTTGGAAGGTGACAAACTGCATGTCATTCCCCTTTAATAGCATAGGAATTGATTTGAATGATTGAAGGAGGGGATGCCGTGCCGAAGGGAGAGCAAAGCTACCAATGGTTAATTATAAATCCCTATAAAACTGCAGCAGTAGGTCGCGCTCTCAGCACTTGTCCCACGCCATTCCGAATGACGGGAGATGAATTTGTTATGGGGTCGAAGCTCTCCCATCTATATGCCTCGACCACTTTAGCAGGCAGCGTATCGAGTGGCCAAATAGGACCAGCAGACAGCTCTTACAATATTCCCAAGTCTGCAATTCCGGAGCATACGTCCCTCAAAACTGATCGAGGTGTCTGATACTTAGCTCAAACCCAGAGATAAATTGTCTGCATATAATTAATAATTTCATTTCAAGGTTTCACTATCATATTTTGTGTATCAATCCCTGTGGCCAACAATTCAACGGACTTTTATTGTTTGTTAATTATATGTTTTAATCAAATAAATTACTAGTGAGTTTATTTGTATTTTATGATCCAATTGCTATTAAAACATCTTATTCCAATTCATACTAAAATGTTGCTAAATATTTTGGATCATAACTGTGCGGTACGAAGGAAAGGAAGTTAAGGTAGGAGGTAAACGAGAGAGAATGGATTTGCGTTGTGCATGGGTCGTTTCGTAAGCCATCCTTTAAGATGTGTGGGCCTCCTCTGTACTCATGCACCAACACGACCACACTGAGGTTAACACACGGTAACCATAAAACTGGATTCAGAGCACACTGCTATAATTCCTGCCTTCCTCTTTTATTGTACTTCTCTTCTTTTTTCGTATTATTTCACGTGCTCTACCGCTAAAGGTATAACTTTAGTTAAATTCTGTCGCCTCTAGCCGTTTGTTCCGCTGAAATTTTAATAGGATTAACCGGTCTGAGGGGGTTGGAAGGGGTTTTACAGTCCCTGGTCAAATGAAAGGATTTTCTTCTGTTATGTATACACCATCAGGTAATCCCGTATATAGTCTCCCTTATTCCCCTTCTCTATCCCACGAAGCTGGAGCCAACCCTGCTATTGTCATATTAGCATATTAACTCACTAAATTTGCATGAAAAACACTGATGCTTCCACCATCTCTCTCTCTCTTTTTTGGCTGTGTGTGCATGTGTGTGTATGTGCTACAACACTGGAAGCCACGGGTATTAACCAGGAATGGTGCCGTTGTTCTTGCAGATATTTGATTGATTTATGTGTGAAAGCAGACAGAATCTTAGAATTTCAGCTCAAATATTTAAACTTTACTTTTTAATACTTTTGAACCATATCCATGTTTCATAAACAGCCTTAAAAGTGTGCTTGTTAACGTTACAATACGGAAAACTTTAAAGTATTAAAACATATAAAGAGAAAATTACTTTTTCACCACCAATCAAATGTCTTAGGAATTGAAAAACTCTTTTTCATATATTTGACGTTATTGAAGAATTGAGAGTGGCACAATATTGAATTTGACAGCTCATCAAGTCTTTAATAGTGTTGGTGAAGAAAGAACATGAAGGAGGACACTGACTAAAAGACGGGATAGACTACTTTTAAGGCCGGAAGACTAATATTAGAGTAAGATTTATATCAGAAATGGAGTAGGAAAATAAGAGGAACAACAGGACTAAAATATGTTATGTGGAGATGAAAATATTAACAGGATACAGTAGCGTAGACAGATGCAACATAACAGTTACTACCACAGAGACAGCTGATGTGCAGAAGGAATTCGGTTACTACACGAAGGATTTTCAACAAATTTCATTCATAGAAAACAAAGCATAACATAGTTTGTAGCACTTACTAATTAAATATTAAAAACGAAGTCGTAAAAATCGTGAGTAGAGAGTCGAATTCCATAAATATCTATAAACGTGTGCCAATAAAGCTGTACATGAACCATCATTACGATTTGATGTATTTAAAAATATTCCGTGAAATTAATTATAACATTAGTCTCGTTTTTGGGACTTGGTCTGTCGTTTTGTGAATTTAAAATTGTTGTTTTATGATATGTTAAATTTTAAAGATTGATTGGATGTAACAACAATCTGGTAAGTTGTTGGTCTAGTCAATTTCCATCTTTCTTTGTCTATGTTTCAATTCAACTGAAACTGCAAATACCACACATCGTGAAAAACCCCAAAGAATTTGCGAATATGCGCCGAAACGTCGTTTAATTAAAAATAAAAACTGTCTGAAAAAAGAAACTGGTCGTAAATAATTTATTTAAATATTTTAATATCAGACGTTCATTGATTTAATAAATATTATTTAAACAACAACAAATTAAAGTGAAGTTATTGGGAAGCAATTACCTTAGTAAAAATAAGGTATTTTACGCAAATGCGAGATGAATACTATACATAATTTCGGTGGATACATTTGGGGAAGGATTCCCTGTAGTCCTGCCTCTCCAGCGTAGGTGGGTGGCAGTCCTGGGGGAGGGAAAGGATTTCGAGGGGGATTGGGACTGGGGAATCCCACCACTTCCGCCGGACGTTACGAGATGATGTACTGTAGGACGGAAACAGTAGCTGGGCCTACCATAAACAGTTCTCTGAAACAGTCAGCAACCAACCTGCTGCTAGAAGATTGAGTTACAATATCAAGAGAAACTAACGACGAATAGAATCTAATGCACACCAAAGTATTTACCATTGAATAATTTTAAATGATTGTTGACAAACGTAATTCTAATCAATGGTACTCATCTATACTTGGCAGTATTTGCTAAATTATTTGTGATATGTTCAATTATCGGAAATCAATTGCTACGATGCAACGCGATGAATGATGAACGCGTCAATCAGTTTGTTACATCCTGATACCATTTTATTTGTAATAAGATAGTCTGTTGATGTAAAAAGTGGCGAGTAAAGCTATCACTTCAAAAGTGTAAAATAGTTAAATTTACGTACAAGAGCAACATTTCAAACTATCCGATTACCTTATTTGGTGAAAATATACCATATGCTACCTCGGCTTGACACTCGACTCTAAATTAACATGAACCCCACACATCTCATTAGTGATTCAAAAAGTTAGGTACAGATTAAAACAACTAAAATTTTTATTAGCTGGAAACTCAACACTATCAATGAAAATAAAGAGACTCGTATATATGACAATAATACGGCCAATATGGCTATATGGCTGTGGATTATGGGGTTCTGCGGCTGCATTTCAAGTCAAAAGAATTCAAACATCCCAGAACAGAATACTAAGAATAATATCAAATGCATAAGAAACAGCATCTTACACAGAGATTTAAACATTCCTACAGTTCTCCAATCCATCAACTCCAATTATCTCAAGCTCCACACTTCTATGACAGGCCACAGCAGCAACCTATTAATAAGTGATACAGCAAACAACCTTCCTCAACCCAAGCACCATAGAAGATTAAAAAGAAAACGTCCAACAGACCCTTTGGAGCAGTGAAACCAGAACTTCAACTAATCATAAATACTACAATAATCATTTCATTAATTAAAATTTTCTATAATTTCCTGTAAACAATCATATGCTGGGGCCTGCTATTGAGCAGTTTTCCCATTCATGTGTCAAGTTATGTCAGTAAATAATATTATCATAACTAAATTGTACACTGTACAGATAAAGTTTTCTTTTAATTAAAAAAAAGATAGTCTGTGACATCTAAGTAAAACTGAACCAAATGTAAATACTTCATGAATACACTATTATCACGTTTTAAAAGACAATTTAGTGGAACTAATTCTTAGTTACCGATAAAATTATACAATATTGTCCATACAAGGCAATCCAAACCCCATTCTGAACAATGTCTAATCTGATCGATACAAATATGAAGATAATATTACAGAGTGACGCTAAGTAAGTTTGTCTGTGTCATTATCTTGTAACTCTGGGAAACGTTTTGTTCCTATCAGTTTTGCAATCAAAGAACAGCTAATGTTGCAGCAGACTTCCCCCGGGCGCACAGTATAATTATTGCTATTTCTCCCGGAATCACTAAGAATAAACGTTCATGAGTACGGTTTAGTGATTAGGAATTCACTTAGGCCGTCTTTCTTATGCGGAAACTCCAATTTTATTTTTTCCTGCTACGTCCACAGCTCGAAAGAAACTTGGGCTTCCCTTCATTGACGCCATAACAGATAGGGTAGTTCTAACGACGCAAAGATTGATACGTCTATGAATTTGGTAAAATCTATACAAATAAATAAAATTCAAGTGTCTGTCTGACTGACTAACTGTCAAAATAAAAAGAGAAATTTCCGCGCGAACGAAGTAGTGGGAATTTGTAGTTATAAAATACAATCAATAACGTTAAATACTTTTACAAGTAAATAAAAAGAATAGATTTATCATGTTATAAAGTATTAATGTCATATAAATTACTCTTAAAAATTATTCGACTTAAAATCGGCTCTATAAAGCACGAAAATGTATTTTTTAGAATAGAGAGTAAACTATTTTCCACTCCGCCATAGTCAGTGTCTGCTATTGATATTAGAATAAGTTTCCTTCCTCTGTTCTTACATTATTTCAGTATTTTCATTTTAAAAGTCAAAGGCATCTTTGTTTACTGAATTTTTTATTTCGCAAATAAATTTCTCGGGATTTGGACTTATAGCTTTTACAGAACTTGTAACTTTTAAAGCCCACGTTTTACAACAGAAAATGAAATAATCTAAAAAATATTGTAGGATAGAAAACCTGAAGAGTCCATGTTTCTACTATTATTTTAGTCCTTCATCAGTTGAAGATGTTTTCAATCTAATAGTTAATTCAGACAGATTCCAATTTTAAATATTTTGTTGCATTTATAAAGTACTTACTACTTGTAAGGTGAAAGAGGAAAACCCTGATAACGAGAAAATGCCACGATGGGTGAAGAATGAATAGAGAATTATTCGCAGTTCAGAACGTCTTTCCAAAAGCGTCATTCGCCCCTTTTGAAGAGGAGAAGGAAAAGCGAACGGGCGTTAGAGAAATAGTATCCATTTGAAGATTCTCAGAAATTTAGTTTCAAAGAACAACTTCTGTCTTTTACACGATAAATGAGGAGATAATACACACGAGTGCTGGAGTGTGTTAAAAGGATGCAGACAAAGAAAGAAACACGGAATGAGAGGGAGACGAACTGAAACGAGCCACGAGACATACGGAAACATGGCGCTGTTGAGCGTTGGTGGGGTTGGGGGGGTGGGGGGGGGGTGACAGGGAAGGTTATGATGAGTCGCAAAGAAAGGAAAAAGGCAAATGCAAAAGAAAGAAACGAGAGGGGAGCTGGGAGGGAAAGTAAGACAAATAAAAGTCTAATTAGCAGCAGAAGGGGAAGAAGAATTCTCTATTCTGTGTAAACAAATGTCTGTGCATTCACATTTATAATTAGGTGGCTTTACGAGGTTCCCTGAATTATTGAATAACATTCGTCGCCGTCTTGCGCCATGGAACTATAATTTCTCCCTTTGCTCCTGGTGATTATATCAATAATGCTTTCTTTGACTACTCAGAACAACGTAAGACATTAGTTTTGATTCTATGTATTTTATGTTACATCTGATCATCAATCACGGTTAAATTTTACAATATATGCTGCTTCTAAAGAAGTGGATATTTTCAAAAACGCCTCAAACACTTAAACAAGAATTGTATTCCGTTATTCGTATATTATAAATCCGCATCTCCTCGTTCACATCACGTATGGTTTCATAGTTATTTTCTTACATATTTCTATTCTCTTTTAATTTATTTTTATACGAATAATTTTATTATGTTCAAGCTATAGAGTATCCATTATCGAAAATTTGTTTAATTCAGTCCAATTTACTCCATCTTACGTAATTAGAAAGCCATGAAAGTATATTCGGCTGTTGAAGTAATTTACCGACGCATTAAATTCTCATCTGAGTTCAGCATCTAATTATTAAAATTCGTATGAATTTTGAAATTATCTTATAAAATTTTATTGATTTTCATAAAAACTAAAAATGACCCAAAGTAATTTTATAAATTAATAACAGTTATTTCTGTAGGGATGGTCACACACTCTAAGACTGGGAAATAGCAACCCTTTCGCTATTTAGTCTCAAAACGTCTCACATGCACTGGTCACGACCGCTTCCACTCGCAGCCGCTGTTAGAACAACACTGTACTTGTCTTTTCCCCATTGTCGTCCTCTTGACTCATTGTCAACCCAACATTATTGTCGTCGTATGACACGTTGCCACACAAACAAAACCAAATGATTACAGGTTACACGAATTATCTAAATTGCTAAATATAATATTCAATCCATTTATTTAATAATCCCTTTCTTACAACAATGTTCTCTCAAAATTTCATTAATTTATTGATATGTCAATTAATTCTTCAATTTTTTAATTATTTCAGTCTACATTAAAGTAGGATCTGTCTATGAACAACACGTTTTAAACGCTGATAAACGTGTTACATATTTTTATTTTATTCGCAAACAAGTGATTCCTTTGCTGAGTCTAGTAGTAGTTCACTAATAGTAATGAAAGAACCCTAGATAGGGCTAGTTTTTTTCTCCCGTTTGAGGCAATATACCAGACATAAAATTGAAATAATTACTCTCACGTTTTTGAAAATAAACCACTGAATCGAAATTAGGAGGAGGAAATATGGCATAATTACAAATTTCCTCTATGAATATGGAATTTATATGTAAATAATGTGGGTTCTTGCTGCTCTTGAGATTTTGAAACACCTGACGAAATCAACAACGATGGGGGATTGTTGTGCGGTTTTTATTTTATGAGTTAATTTACTAACACACTATCTAATCAAAGTTACATTTTCCGATGTTGACTACCCTTGTGTTGCTTTTTCATTCCATTATTTTTCGGGAATAAAGAAGGCAAAGGACTGGTTTAATTTCGTTCCTATATATAGTTGGTAGTCAGGATTCCTTGTAAAAAGTATGCATTAGCTAAAGCTCCAAAATTCTAAGGGGTCCTTGAGATAAACAGGAATCTGATTAAGTGTGGCCTTCAATGTTGAATTCGTCTTTTGACAAGGTTGAATATTCAGGATTTACTTCTTCTGATCAGAAGTAAATCAGTGAAGGGCGACGTAAAATATTTTATTCTTTATAAAGTTCTTCTCATGTCGCACAACGATAGTCTTCAAGTACCCTATCACAGGCCTCAAGCTTTGTTCACCTGTTAATCTTTTCCTTACCTCTCTGGCAGTTTTCACATGACCACAATTTATACATTTATTAGAACAATAATATGTAATTATTTAATCCGCTTCCAAAGTCGACTCTTGCTGTACTCTAAGAGCTGAGGATCATTTTTGATATTAACGTCGTTAAGTAAACATGTTGAGGTACAGTTTTTAATCTTGTAATACCAGAAACTGACTTGAATATAGGGGAAAAACTACGACATTTGTAGTATAGTCCTTAACTGCTATATGTATGTAAATATATTTATATTTAAGGGTACGCAATGAATGTATGAAAAGGCGTGTGTCGTGTGATGAAGGTCCTCATTAGACTGCGTTTTAAATGGAAGATTAATATCTATGTAGCATTGAGTTAAAATAAAAAGTAGATGCAGGATTATATTTAACCTGTAAAAGGATACGCAAATTAATGGCGATTTAACGTTAGAGCTTGTTTGAAACCGATGTGGATTGTGCGGTCCCCAAGAGTTTATTCTGGGCCCCGAAGGCAAAGCAGATTATAACCCGGTAATGAAGCTCCAATATTGCCACACCCTTGCCTCTGGTTGTGTTAGCTCGGTCTACAAGTGAATGGCTACCACTAATGTCCATCGATTTCACATGCATATTCTGGTCGTCCTACCTTCTCTACCTCGCCTAGTAATAGACTACTAAGCGGGTTTGGATCTACCACAAGCAAATATGTATACAAAATTCTTGCACCGGTTATTTTGGTGGCCGTTCCTCCATTTGGTTCTACCGACCTGTAATATCATCACATCAAAGCGATTACACATACAACTCCATCGATTATTTGGTTTGCAAACCCGATATCTGAAACTTCTATAAGGCTTCCCTTACAACCCATCTCTTCTCCAAACTATCGCGATTTTTATTTCATCTACTATTTTTTTTGGTTAACAGGCTACATGAGGGTGATCCTGAAACAGGCAACTCCCCTTTAATAGCATAGGAAGGGAATTGAAAAGGGGGGATGCGGAAGGTAGAGCAAGGTAGCCAAGGGTTAACTAGGGCCCCCGGGCTATGGTTTAAGGATCCTACCCGGTGTTTCACCTAAAGAGATGCAGGGAAAACCCTAGAAAACCTGCATCAGGTAGGTCGGGCATTGGGTACTATTCTCACGCCCTTCCGAATGACGGGAGACGAGTTTGCTGTGGGGACGCAGCATTCCCTTCTCCGTGTCTCCACCAGTTTCAGGAGGCAGTTGGCCGACTGATCCAATGGGATCAGCGGACAGCTCTTGCCATATGCCCAAGGTCTTTGACCCCAGTACATATACCTCCTAAAATAGGTGAAGGTGTCTCGGCATATGAGAACTTTGATAAAAAGTACCCAGAGAGAGTGCGAGGCATTCCCGACATGATCAGGTGAGCCCCGCAGTCACTCTGGGCTGAAGCGCCTGCGAGAAAACTCCCGCAGCGCCAACCTATTTCATCTACTAACTAATTGATCATATTTATCTACTTAAGGTCCTGAAATACCTGTGTGTAATGTCTCGGCCCATTGTGAATAATTTGGAACCAAAAAATATCAACAGAACATGAATGTCTTTATTCCATTAGTACTGAGCCTGTTATCATATAAAATTAAAGAAAAAAGTTCAAACTTCCTTTATAAGCATTTTCATTGAGATGTCTATTATATGGCATTGGATGCAAGTTTAGATGCCTCTTGTGATACGGAATCATATCTAGCACAAATGGACTCAAGTCTGCTTCGGCATTGAGCACAGAACTCTATAGCACAGAAGGACCTTCTCCAAATTAATTCGTATTTTAGGACGAATTAAATATAGTAAATTAAACGAGAATATTCGGAGGCAGGTGGAGTACACGTGGAAATGCCTGAATTAGAGAAGCGCTAGCCAGTCGCGAAATACCGAGCCTGCGAACTAGGTACGGGGATTGCGGATGTTTGGCCACAAGGGGACGGTAACGTTAAAATTTTTCCTCCCAAATTGCGGATCCAGCGCTCGGTGGAAATTAATTACAACTGCTAGAGACACGTCATGTGGGATGGCGTTTTTCCATGTAGATGCGGAAAGGAGAGATTAACTGGGAGGTGAAAAAGTCAGTATGTATTAGAACTTGAAAAGAAGATTAAGTAGGGAGAGGTGATAAATAATCAGTGTACATTATAAATTGAAAGGAAGGGGAAGAGGGCAGATGGAAGCAAGATGAAGTCGGGAGAGGAATGAAGTAGAAGTGTTGTTCAAAAGTTGTAAGGAAGAAGTATTTAAGAAGAGAAAAGAAGACGCTAACAATAATTTATCAAAATCAAACACAAGTTTTCACAAAGAATTAAGATATCTCAGACAAAATCTAATAGCTGAAATATAAACATAATAGCCGAGATTGAAGATGGTTTTTTTTATCATCACTCGACGATGAAAAAATTTCCTGTTTACCACCTACCGAGACCACCCTTTTGTGAGGAAGACATCACCACAACTTGCTGCCTACCAGTGTAGAAATCCACGAGGAATTCTCAGCATTCATCCCTGATACCAAGACTAGAAGGTTCCGAACGAGCGAAGAACAAAAAACAGGTTCGCTATCCGTTTTCGCCCAACTCCACCCATAGTAATTAACCCCGATAAGTCTCGTGTATAAGAATATCCTGACCTAAGCAGCTGTTATTTCAGCATTTAATTTCCCCTAAATTACATATTGTTGTTATTATAAGTATCAATTTGTGTTACATACAATCTGCTAATCAAAAGAAGGGAGCGAGTAGTTTACACACCTTGGCATGCACAAAGAGAAAATTGTTAGGAAACGAAGCAGTGAAGGTAGGAAGTGGAATAAAAGTTATTTTTAATAGGGAGAAATGTATATTTTCACTAATTCAATGTCGTTGTAATAAATCTTTCCGCCTAAAACATAACCCCTCCATAAATTAATTTTCTTCCTGTATAAGAATGCAGTGGTACAAATAAGAAATTTTAAAAGACAGGTGAGAGAATACTATGCGAGAAGTAAAGAAACGTATAAATATCCAACGATGGGAGTACGGACTTTTAGAGGGACAAATTATTTGAGAATGAATAGAGAAGACTGGAGGAAGTAAAGAAAGAAATGTATTGTTAAATGACGGTAAAGTCGTAAGTGAATAAAACTTGTATTACAGGAACCTTCACTAATCAAGATGTCTCATTTATTCATAATTACGACGACGGAAAAAGCATGAAAACGGACAAAAAAAGTTGTTATTTACAAATTCAATTGAATTGAATTTAATATTTGTCACAGCTAAGCAAATTCTCAGTTGAAATGAATTTTAATACAAATTTACAATAACATAAACAATAAAAAATGAAACAAATTGATAGTACGCTAATTATTGTTGTTATTGCCTATTGTGCTTTATTTTTTTTAAAGTCTAATTACTGAGGGAGAGATTGTTTGTGAATCCAGATTCAGCCGGAGTACAGACGAACATTATGACTTGCGTATGGAAACGTAATTAAATCCGTTGTGTTTTCCATAATGTGCATCATACATACATACGTACTCATTTACATTACATCCCTCTGCAAAATATTACGGCCTAAAGGCAAACCAAAAAAAAAAAATCAATCCATACGCGTGTCCGGTAATACAAATGGAAAGCAAAAAATGTATTTTTTAAAGCAAAACAGAACAGAGGACGGCTGTAAAACAAATAATGTCTAAGCTTATAAAGTTGCATTTATTTATCACAACGACCACATATTTATAATTTAAGTAATCTTAAATGAAAAAGTATTTCCAGGTCATTAACTATTCAGAAGTATTTTATAAGTGAAGATTCGATTGGAAATGACCGGCTCATTTGTAAAGAGGATTTCTATATACTATTTTATTTGCCAACTTTTTTCATAATTTATTTTATTATCAATCAAAATGTAGTTTAATACGGTTCTACAAGTTTACGATCTGACCTAAGAACTAGTTTTTTCTTGAGAAGGTCTTCTCCAGTGACAAGTCTCCCTTAATATTATTTCGTCCACTTCACCATTTTTTATGCCTTCTTACATTTTATACTACCAGAAGAGGGTTCGGAAATGTGCTTGTGAAGTTTTCTACTTCTACGTGTTATTAATACTTCTTTCAGATACGACATAATTGACGTATGGAACTTTCAAGTCTATATTAAGCGTATCTAAATAAAAATTAAAAAGTCAAGGGTCAAAAATGTTTATAATAAAATCTATAAAGAATCCCGAATCACAAATCTCTTTCACGGGGTAAATTTTTTTTTATTAACGCCAAGTAATTATATCAAAATAAAATACTTCCACATGTGAATTTTTCATGCTTTATTTTGAAAATATAAATAATTCAATTTTTTTAACCAATACGTGATACCGTCCAAATAATCGTGTTTCCTTTACATATTCTATTTAAATACCTGATTTATTTCTTAATCTAGTGAAATTGGGCATATCTAGATAATCCAGATTAACGAAAGCATAAGATAAATTGAAATTAATGAGTAACGGGCTTAAAACATTAAAACTAAATCGCAGTTTTCTAATTACCATCTATGCGAAGAATTTACGACAAATAGGTGACCTGAAACGTGTAATCAGCTTAAATTTAACAAATAAAAATAGAAGTGGATCTCCAATATTGCTCATTGCCTCGAATCGCCGATTTCACTAATTAGTAATCTCTCATCGTCAACAACTTGTTTCCAGGTTCAGGTTCCCTTACATGCATAAATTAAGGGATTCAGAACTATCTATCAGCTTTTACTTAACTGCCCTTATATCATTGTTATACCAAGGGCATGTATGTAATTACGTGAAGTGATTAATTCCCAAAGTCCTGACATTTCAGTCGTGCCCACTCGCACAGTACTCGAAACTTGAAAACAATGGGGTTGAAAAAAACTTCGATGGAGTAAACTAAAAATGGATAAATTACAATCCTATACATCAGAACAAAACATGTTTGTAAAACGAGTAATTTAAAAAAAACACTAAATGATTTACGAAGTTAACGTGACGGTTCGAATGGCGATAAATAAATCATCAGGTTGACACTGAAAAATTAATCATTTTAAAATTATGAACATTCGAGGAAATGTTTCAAAAAATTACAACAGTTAAACTTTTCCAATCCCTTACAGACCGATTTAAGTCGAATAAACAACAGTTTTGAAGCTGCTTTGCCCAATTATTATCACCGCTACTGTAATCAATTTAATTTAATATTCTCCCTGGATTTTGATACTAAAACTATAATAAAAGGCCAGAGTTTAAGTTTAGTGCGACCGTAATTAATGAGTTGACAGTTGATATATGTAATTATGTCTAGGTTTACAGTTGAAAACGACAGCAGACAAACAACAGGATAATAATTTCTTAATTACTCATCAAGTTACTTATTTTGAAAACTGTAATAGGATTTCAGGCGTTCTTACTAAATTTTAGTAATTTTACCGTAATAAAGGCATGGCCATGGTCCTGGAGAAAGAGTACAGCATGAGGATTAACAGTGGGAAATTCAAGATAATGGAGTGTAGTATGGGAAATAGCGGAATAACAAAGCATGGTAGATTGGTAAGCGATATTTTGAAGAAGTCAAGGAATTCTGCTAATTGAGAAGCATAATAATTACGGATGGTAGACGTATAGTAGACATGAAGAGTAGGATAGCACAGGTAAGGAAGGCTTTCGCAAAAAATGAGGTATTTATTAATATAAGTATGAATATTAGGAAATTATCACTAAAAATGTTATTATGTAATGTGGCGTTATATGGGAGCGAAACTTGGACGGTAGGAGTTGCAGAAAGGAAAAGAATAGAAGGTTTTGAAATGTGGTGCTATAGAAGAATGCTAAAAATCAGACACCTGGGTAGAATAAATAACCAGGAAGTTCTAAACATAATAAGAGAAGAGAGAACAATATGGAGGACTTTGGTCAAGAGAAGGGATAGATCAATAGGCCACGTTTTGAGACAAGATGGACGTATTTGGGGTTAGAACAGAATAGGATTGAATACGCTGAGAAAATTATTGAGTATGTGGTAATTATGTATAGTTTAAAAGGCTTGCGCAGGACAGGTTAGCGTGAAGTGTTGCATCAGACCAATGTAGGGACTAATTTCTACAGCAACAAAAAATTGTTATTATTATAACCGAAAAACTTAGTTACATCGCGTAAAACACACGGGCTACACTACATGTAAAATTAGATACTTCTGTAGTAGAAATATTTGTTTCCTCATTATCACACAGTACATTCTCCTTATAATTAGGTTAGAAATATCTACCATGCTTAACTTCGTATTTCTAAATAATTTCTTTTATACGTACTAATTTTCCATAGTTTGTTTTTATTATTCCTTATCGTAGATTCTGGTTACAGTAGCAGCTCGGTAAGCTGGAGGTCCCGTATTCGATTCCCGGGTCAGGTCGAGATTTCTTCATTCTGATCTTCTAAATTATTGAACTTTTTTTATAGGTTGAAGTATAAATGGCCAGCGAAACAATAATAAGTTTATTTTTTTAAATTGTACAGCTGCTCCGAATTTTTATGCCACTCGTTACTAGTCATAATTCTAAATTTTATGTGATGAGAAAAGTGTAACGCAATAACGTTGCACCGGACAGTAAGAAAGAAAATATATTGGAAGATTCGTAATTATACTAAGATTGGTTAGGATATTAGGTGAAGAGTACACCATCTTTCTTTAATAAATCAGAGGTGTTTAATAGTTAGTGCCCGTTATCCTTTTAATCGGTGAAAATTCAGTATAATTCAAAGCGACTTTATACGAAAGGAGTTGTGAAATCTATTGACGATCGTATTCTGGTACAATCAGGGAGTTTTTCTTACCTACAAAGGAATCGTGTGAGTTTGCCGACTAACAGAAGTTTAAGTGGTTCTTTCTTTTTCCCTAGGGAGGTTGTTCAATTTGTACGTGACTGTGAGGTAGACAGCCAAACATTCCTCGCTGTTCTCCGTGTGAGGGACTCTGGGGCGAGGAATGTTAGGTCCTTGTGGTTCTGTCCTTCCTTCCTCGCTTCCTCGCATTGTTGTGCTGGACTTTCTCCTGTGGTATGCACGCTAAGCCTGCCTGCCTTCCAGTATAACAATTTTCCTGTTACTTAAAATAAGCAAAAAATAATACCTGACTTCTCTCCGGAATCTTGGCAAGTAAATGGACACGAATTCCGCGTCTTTTAAAGATACCCATTTCCAATAAGTAGGACCGCTTTCGTTATGAAAACTACATTTCACTCCACTACTTTCAAGTGATTCAACACGGAAAATAGAAGCTGAAGCGATTTTAGTGCCTCATTAGTGAACTGGGAACGGGACTTGTAAAAACTTGGAAATTAAACAATGAAAGACATAAAAATAAGCAACAAAAGTAGGCTTAAATTCTTTTATAATAGACCCCCTTGTTCTCATTTTCATATTTTCATTAATAATTAATATTATTAATTTTTCATTAAAAAATTTACAAATAAGTTTTCAGTCGAAATTATGCCATTTTCTTACATCATGAAGAAATTAAAGTTATAAAACATTTTCAATGACAATCTCTATATTATTTCGTCTTCATTTAATACTAAAATGAAATAATTCTTTTAAATTTAACCAAGCTGACCTCTATTTTAATTAAAGTACCTCCAATTTTTCTAAATAGCTCTCACGCAGAGCTTTGGTTTTCTCTCGGTTTATATTTAGAAAAGCTAATATTGGTAAAAATTAAAATAGAGGTCATTTAGTTTAATTTTAACTTTTTATTTTATTTGAATCTATTAAATGTTGATAAATTATAATGAAAATATTTTCAAAAAACTTCAGATATCATTTGAAAAAGTTTTGATAAAAAATTAAAGGATAATTATAGCTTAATTTTGACAGATATCTCTTCGAAAAGTAATAACTTATTTCATAAATAATATTCA
This sequence comes from Eucriotettix oculatus, assembly GCA_034510155.1. Classification (NCBI taxonomy): domain Eukaryota; kingdom Metazoa; phylum Arthropoda; class Insecta; order Orthoptera; family Tetrigidae; genus Eucriotettix; species Eucriotettix oculatus. The sequence continues at coordinate 63,376,817 of CM067381.1, forward strand.
TTAATGGAGATATGAAATTATTGAGACTATAATATGAATATTAAAATTTATAGTCCCACTTATAGGTAATTTATTAATTTCTTTACATTTTCTATTCACAGTAGCCTTGGACAAAAAGCCATATGCATCTACATGAAAGACAAAATTATATTGAAAACATTTTCAAAAATTTCAGTTATCATTTGTAAAGAAAGTAATTTTATGCAAGCAACAGACTTAGAAGTGATTTTGGGTTTCCAAGAATCGGTAAATATGTAAAAGAATTTTTTTGTCTTCATGTAAAATAATTTTGTAGCAGAGCGTCGACTTTTCAATTTATTTTGCGACCTCGGCAATTGAACTTTTGACACTCTTAGTGATAGATTATAACCAAATTGAAAACAACAATAACTAAGTAACAAGTTTCGGAGCCTATAATTAAGAGAAAATACTCATAGAGCACGAACTTGTTTTATAAAAGGATTTCAAATTTTAATGTCCTGTAAACTTTCAGAAAATTTACTTTTATAGAGTCTTTATATAAATAAGTTATTCATTACGTACAGCTTTAAGTGAAGTTGACAAAAATAGCAATAAAACACCTGTTGGGTAAATGTACAAACGACAACACGTATAGTAAAGTTGCACCGTGACAAATTCAGATAAAATATGACGAAAAGGTGACAATAATCTACAGTAGCGGCGACAATGATCTGTATTCCCATAGGTTGTGCAGAACCAAAAATACATATCGTAGGAGTATTGCTAAAAAAGTTCGTATAGAGTGTAGCGGCGTTATATGGGAGCGAAACGAGGACGAATAACAAAAGAATAGAAGTCTTCGAAATGTGGTGCTATTAGGAGAATGCTGAATATCATATGGGTGGATAGAGCTACTAACGAGGAAGTTCTAAGCAGAATAAGAGAAGAGCGAACAATATGGAGGACGTTGACTAAGAGAAGGAATAGGTTAATGGGCCACGTTTAGAGAATGAGGGTCTTGTAAAATTAGCATTAGAGTGTGGGGTAATAACAGAAGAGTGAAACCAATGATGGAATATGCTAATGAGATTAGAGAGGAAGTGCGATGTAGTTATGTGGAAAAGGCTTGCGCAAGATAGGTTATCATGGAAGTTTGTTGCATCAGACAATGCTAAGGACTGAATACAACAACAACAACATTATAACAATTGTTCATATATTCATTGATACAAAGTTTGGAATTTTTATTTTATTCGCTTAATATGAAAAAGTTGGAGTTCTCAACGTGAGATGTTTAGGATAAACACATCAGTTCCTGACTGTTATAGTGGTAAATTAATTGAGTCTACGATAAAGGGAATGAACAAAATAATAAGTATACTGTATTGACTAGTATTATTTTTAAAGTGATTTACGACGTGTCATGACTTATGTCGTGGTCAATCTGTAGTAGTGCTTGTCGGTAAAGTTCGTACTTTGAGCGGGTATTTTTTTTCACGTGGTGTTGAGAGGAGAAAAGAAGCCTAGGGAAAAGGAAAAGAGAGATGGGCTGAGACGCCTTCTGCAGGACAGTAAATCGGCCATTCGACAGGAGTTTGTAGGAAGCCAGGTGGGCCAGAGGGAGGGCATCGATTTAGGAACCATTCGCGCGACATTCTTTATTACTTCGGTGTGGAGATTGGGAGACGGCCGGAAGCATCGCGAACCGCGGAGGGACCGACAGTAAATTCCAGGCCGTCGCGGATATGGACTCCTGTGGGCGAGTTATTTCCACCTCCACATCCCTGAAATACTGACCAGGAGTAGGGGAGAACGGAAGGTGAATGTGATAGAAAGCCCGAATAATCGCGAGGAAAGTCGGAAAGTTACAGCCGACCGGCAGCATCTATCAGATCATCTCATCCGTCGCACATTTTCCCCATTGGTTGTCAGCCACTTATCTGCAATCACCAGTTATCCAATAACAGTACCAGCATAATCTGAAAAGCCGGATTTTCTCAAATAGAAATTTTTCGAATGAAAACTATTAAGAAATAGTATATCTATGTTTTCATACATTGTAAATACTCTTTCTCTATCTTTCAATCAACATTGATGTCAGCAAATTTCAACGTCGGAGATTGCTGAGCCAATTATTTGTAGTTTTCGGTTGAGCGTTGTCAATTCCATATGGTTGGAACAATTATTTTTTAATTATAAAGACATTAGGTTTCGGTTTTTAGAAATCAAGTGTCGCATTCTCAGACCCTTCCCCAATAACCTCAGTATTTTTCTATATTAATAAAAGGCAAGCGACACGCTCCAGGGTTTATATACACTGTGAGTTATAAGGTTTGCCCTAAACATTCATCTACCTGCCGTAATTTTTTTTCTATATCGATGATCACCCCAAAGAAAGTACTTTAGACTTTTGAAGATTTAAGGGTCCTTCCTTTCCCTCTTTCAGGCCGTAAAGGGTTCCACAACAATCATCTTCTCTTCAAATTTGTTTTTGTCCTATATGGGTTCCTTTATCATTTATCCGATTACCATGACAATTTCGTCGATCTTTCAAATATTTATGGCACTTCTTTTCCCTTTATAAGGCCAATAAAATCCTACTCGAAAGACATACGATTTACTATGACCTCAATTAAATTGCTGTTTAGCGTAAAATAACGCTTGAATTAACTAATATTTTATGCAAGTAATTATACTTATTTAATAAGAATGCAAAAATGTTTTAAGTCGCAATGTAAATATTCAGGATTACGACTCTGGCGCTCGAGACGGAATATTTTGTAACTAAACGTCGTTTTTCGGATGCTACATTCGCATTTAAAAACAATTAAAAAGTATTATTACTTAACTAAAATGTTACTTTATGCTTAACAAATGATAATTTTCTATTATATTATAAATATATAAAATGTTTTATAAGTCGCAGAGCAGATTGATCATGTTAATGACCAGGGCTGCACAAACACAGTTTTATATTTTGTAAATATGTATGAATATGTTTGTCATAAGTTGTGAAAGGTAAAACCAATATGATATTAAAATGATAAAATGTATCATCTATACACATTACTTCACGGTAATCAGCTCGAAGAGATTGTTCAAGTATCCTCTCCTCATAAATATAATTGACTGCTTCTGTGTAATTTTTATGTATGTTCCGCATACAAATCTAAACGCATGGAGCAATTTCGACCAACCTTTGTATACGTGTTCCCTGCGATCCTAAACCAGCAAAGACTACCATTTTTTATTAATTACTATGTAAGTAAGAACAACTGCAGTATATGGTACGACGCTAATGCACACGAGGTTCACCAGGGTGGCAATGCATCCACAAAACTGTACTATTTGGCGCGGATTTTGGACCAGCGGCGTCATCGGTCCGTACTTTTTTTAAAACGACGTTTTTGAGGCCATCATCGTCAACGGCGAGCGCTACAGAATGAAAAACGATTTCACTTGGCACAAATTGAATTATATGGACGTAGACGACATGTGGTTCCAGCAGGACGACGCTACTACGTACAGCAAATGCCACGATGGACATTTTGCACGAACGATTTGAGGGTATAATTATCTCTCGCATAGGTGCGATTTAACCCCGCTAGACTTTTTTCTTGTGGGTTTTCGAGAAGTCGCAGGTCTATACCAATAAGCCTAAATCGACCGATGCTCTTAAATTCAAAATAACCCAGGCTATCGCTCAAATTTAGCTAGAATTATGCGGCGGAGTCAATGATAATTGGATCACTAGGATCCGTGCCACCGTGGACATTTCAACCATGTTATATCACAAAAATAATTTCGTCAACACCTAACTCACAGGTTGTTTTATTTTATTTCAATATCGACCAACATTATCCCCGGCCAATAGTAATGAGTAAAAAAACGTATCGACGGAAAGTTCCACCATCGTAAACCTGAGCGCGATGGAGGATCTTGACGTCCAATCAAATTGTCTTTTCATTTATTGAAACCCGAAAATTATATTAAGAGCCTATTGCATTAGATATTACCTCAATTAACCTTATGACGGAAGTAATATCGACTTGATGAGAAGATATTCTGAGAATTTCGTGAGTGGAAATTGGACAGAGGCAAGGGTTGATTAATTTCGTTGTATGTTTGTGTGTGTGTGGGAGTGTGATGATGACATGCTCTTAAGATAACATAGAATATATCGTCGCAGAGCCGTTCGTATGAATACACTAAAGGAACCGCTGCCGTCAAACACATAGAGGAAACGGGCACAAGGCTTCCAGTTAAAGGCAAGCGGAGTAATTACACAGCTGGCTAAATGGAATACATACATGTGTGCTGATATTTGAGAGAGAAACATAAGTAGAATCGGACAAGCAAAATGGTACTGCAAATTATATTAAATTAGTACGATAGTGAGTTTCCGCAAAGGCCAAAAGACATTTAGAAATTACAATATTTTTTAGGTGCTTATGAGACGGCGTAAATAAAAATAAGATAAGAATCATCCTAACAATAATAATACTTTTAAAGTTTTTGTAATTAGTCCTCTATAAAATAAATCAGAAAAACATTTTTAAACATATTTTTATTTCATTTCCACATGAATTTAAGGTTTGTAAAATTAAATAACAAGTGGGTCATTTTAATAACTATTGTTAATGTAGGCCACTTAAATATAAATAGGATTCTTGCAATGTCATTTTTTATTCGTACCGTGTTTTTTGTGCGATAATGACCTCTTTGGAGAAACGCGAACTGAGATTCCGAATTGCCCTGATAATATTGAAGCGAACGAATAAATTATTAGTAATTCTAAAGTGCTGCCGTACGTAATGCGAAGCTTAAATCTTAAATTGGCACTCAGAGATCGTATTATGTTCGATTTATTTGACAAATAATCCTGCCAAAGAGCAAATGGAAGAAATTGAACCCCGTCAAAGAGTAAGCACGGAGAGATTACTTGTTTTTTTCCGGTGATACTCGCTTCTTGTATTTTTATAAACAGGGTGTTCAGTTTATCTGAAGACATTGAAATATTTCCCCTTCGAGACGAACATTTTTCATTCACACTTTTTTTGAACCGATGTGTAGTTCTCGAGATATTTTAATGTCTTCAGATAAACTGAATACCTTTTATACTAGGGTTTTTTGGTCGTGACAGGAGGAGATCGTCGGAGGATGATATAGAAGAAAGGATAAAGGATTAAAACAGGGTTTCAGAGGATGTTTTTTGGGGTAAGAGGCTACGCGAGTGTGATCTTGAAACAGGTAACACGCCCCTTTAATATCATTGGAAGGGGTGATGTGGATGGTTGAGAAAGGTAGCCAAGGGTTGACTAGGGCCCCCAGATTATAGTATAGTCTATTAAGTTTTCTTATTTACTATGTACGTAATGCACGCGAGAGAATCGTTTATTCTTATATGCGATGAGAGTACGAAGTTGACACCAACATAATCTAGGTTGATCATTGCGCGTTGTGAATTTAAGTTAATATTTATTTTCTGTTTTCATTTCATTATAAGGAGTGAAAGATACGGCCGAACATTGCGAATATTACTGAAGGTTATAATGCGTGTCTAGTTGTAAATCTATTCATAGGCATTTCTTATTTATAATTGTTTATCTTTCATATTACTGAGAACGAGATTCTCATTGCGAGTACGGCCTGACGTCATCTGATGACGTCACCCTTCTATCCCTAACCCAAGTTCTGCGACCAAATTACCGGCATTCCTACAACCACTCACTCTCTAAGCAACAAAGAAAGTCAATATTCTAACCATACATCAGCTTAAAAAAGATGGGCAACCTCGAGAACAATTGTAACCCACGTGTACCTGAAACTAAAGAGCCCTTGTCGTTTATCAGACTCATGTTATTTGTGTGAGTTGTCATTCCGATAATCTCCTACAAATAAATGATTTCTCCTTAATGTAGAAAACCATTAATAACCATTCGCAGTTAATGCGACTCTAAAAGAAAATTAACCCCGGGGCAGTTTCATGTAATTAAAACTTTCTTATTGTATATTGGAATTTAATTTAAGTGATCTATAGATGTGAAGTATTCCTTCTTGAAAAGAAGAGAAACGGTAATATGACTAAAAAAATAACACAAAAAGTATCCATTATCTTGTCTCTTTTGGCTTGTCACGATCTTGTTTCAAAAGACATAAACAAGGAGACGTTGCCTCCTTCCCTCCTTGTACAAAAGGCGCTTCAAAGCACAAAATTCAAAGGAACGGAGAACAAGACAGATCTGTAAAAGTATACCAGGCATCAACTGATACACAGAGAAAGGAATTAAAGAGAAAAATCTTTAAATTTCCATCTAATTAGTTAACTACATAAACTTCAAGTGACCAAATTTAACTTTGTGCATGGACTGAATATTGGCAATGAATAAATTTATCTTTTAACTTTAAACATATATATATATATTAACATAAATTAAGTTAATTATATTACATAAATATAGGTTACAACATATTAGTTTCTTAATATTAAGGTTCATATTTTAAAACTAGTTTAAAATATTAGAGACTTAAGTTAATTTATAAAAAGTTTTTTAATATCACACCTAATTACAGTTTTCTCAACTTGTCTTCCTACTTGTTGTTGCAAAGAATTTAATTTCCAGTCTCCACCAGCTTCATTTCAATTGTCATCGCAGACAATAATATTAGTTTTCCTCAGAGAAATTAATAATCCATAGTTTTTTACATATGGAGTGATACTTTTCATCTCACGAAATTTTTCCTGGAAAAACTGAAAATCAGAATTTCATTACCAACAAAATCCAGAGCCCACACACAAAGGAGGGTTCTACGAAATAATCGCGAGACTCTAAATAAAGGATGTGAAGAGGTATATTTAAAAACTTGAATTAAGAGAAAAATCCTACCGCTAATCAGTGCTACATGTGAACTTGGTTCGGTGTAATTATTATAGAAAAACGCAGAAATTATATATGAATAATTTATGCAATGTATATGATCAAGACGCAAAACTCAGCACCTTAAAAACTATTCCTGAAAAAAGCTGGATATATATATATTTTTTTGTAATTTGGAAATATATCTCTACACAACCTTAGTATTATTTTGTAAAATTCCTGCAACAGGATTCGGATACATACACTTTTTATTTTTCATTCGCGCGGAAATAACTCTTTTTATTTTGCCCTAAAAACGAAAGTACGGTATCATTTATTTATCATAGCTTCTCGGCTATGGAATATAGAAAAGGAATCATACTACAAGGAGAAGATATAAAAACCTATTTTAATAGCTGCTGATGGAGTGAAAGTAAAATTACTTCATAGAATACATGAACACTTTATTTTTCGGGGTTAAAGTAATATTTGCTATTCACATAGCCATATTTAATAAATCTACTGGATTTTTTCTTTGCTACGTTTTATATTTACATTTGATAACTCCGACTCTACGCTGACCTGATTCACAAGATACTCCACAAGTCTCTGAAAAAAGGGTTAGCATAACATAAAAAATATAATAATATGTAATATAAAACAGAGAGTTCTGGATAATAAAAGAGTAGCAACATAAAAGTGTCATCACTTTTACGAGTTTTTCCTGGAGGGGTGAAAATTATTTCTTTCTCAGCGGAGAGCAAAATATATATTTCATGCGCCATGCCTTCTCAATGGCCCTCTCTTAGGTACCTTACTTGCTCACTTAAAGAAGAAGAGAATCTGTTTTCTTTCGTTATTTTTCGCTATATAAGAAGGAGGGAGAGTCAATATTTTCCGTTGGTCTTCTAACACATTGTTTCTTTGTATTATAGTGAGCCGTCGCGTTTTGTGTGAACTCCAACTATAAAGATATAAGCTTTTATTACACACTTCTATCCATCCAAACACTCTTTTCTCAAAGATTCAAAATGCAACACTAACGAAATTTTTTGGAGGTTAGATGTCAAACAAACAGCAACCTACCTTTGATTCCAGAGCATAATTTAATTTTGATCTTCTTCGTCTAATTCTATATATAACACTAAAACGTTGTAACTTGGTTTAATTGCAATCCCACAAATGCAACAAGAAGAATGGAAAAGTAAGATGGAAGCGTTATTATTGGAAGAGTGTGTTACATGTATACATTATTTGTATATCCAAAAACTTTGTAGGTGTCCAAACAACTGGTACGAATTTGGCCAAATTGGGCACACGTGTTCCTCATGACCCGAAGCTGCCCATGATATTTAAATTTGCTTAAAAATACTGAATTTATATATGTGATAAAAGTGAAAAACATATACCGTAAATGTTTTCGTGTCCCATGCACGCATCGAGATTTCACAAAGTGAATGCGTGTAGCCTATATTCTTGATCTATAATACTTAATTTTTTTTAAATCATAAATATTTCACGTCGTAATTAACCTATCGTTGGAAGAGTGTTAAATCCCTGAGAAATAATAAACTTCATTCGATAGTCGATACGATGTATACGTAAATTAGATACTAAAAATAAAATATAAAATAAATATTTTATCTGACATTAAATGAGTTGTAATAGCCTCTTTGTCAGTTTTTATTTGATTTAAATAATGGACTATACTACGTTTTTTCTTTCCTTTGCTTTTTATGTATTCAATGAATTGAACTTTATCAAAAATTATTTCCTGTTGTTTCGTTTTATAGGGCAAAATAAAAAATAAAGTGTTATGCATTTAATAGTGACATTCATCATGGATAAATTAAATAAACATTAATAACAAAAATACTGTATATATGTGAAAAAAGTGAAAATGTCAGCAAACCTCCGTTTATTTCACTGTATGAATGTTTTTTTTCATTGCTTTTCCGCCTTTAGAACAGTCAGCACTCAAGTTGAAGATACTAGTAACGGCTTATTCTCTTTGCCTCACCACGACGTGTCAGTACATAACTTTATTTCCAATGTGGACCAACCCCCGCTCATGAGCTACAACACAATAAAAATTCAATTTTGGAACCCCTCCAAATTTAGGCCTATGAAGCTCGAAAAAGGAATTTCAGAAATATTCTGGTGGATTAGAATTTCGATTCTCTACTACGTTGGTCGTCTGCCCATTAATCTCAGACCTCCGTAAATAGGTCAAAATAACTCCTCTATTTTTTTAAAAAAAATTCTACAATTTTGACGATTTTTGCCATTTACACAAGGATTCAATATAGGCTGGATTTGACAACAGACATAGATTTGTGCTGACGGGAAACATAAAATGAGTGTTTACACACCCCTCTAGCTAAAAGTGATCCCATTGGATCTATGGAACTATGAATGTAGTGTACCCTCAAGTACTGTAATAAACTTATTAATTACATTCCTGTTTTATTATAAACGTGAACCTGACTAACGGAGGGGAGTACTTCTACTTTTTTATGTACACACTGTAGAAGTAAAGGAGACTAATAAAAATACAAGTAGACTAAACGACGCCATGTTGTTAGAGTGAAAATATTTATGGTGTTCATACAAACGATCTATTATCGGATGAATAACCGTTCTTTTATTCGGAGGGGTATAAAGTATTGGAGAATACTTAAGTGAACCATGATAAAACTCGTTCTTCGAACAATGAACACATACAAAAACATCCTTGTCTATTTTCTTCTGTTAATCGCACCACCGTAATTATTTTGCACTGAGCATTTGTCGCCACCTTGCTCTTTATCTTTGTTCCCCTTCATTTCTCTCTATGGTGTGGCGGTGGCGTGCAATACGGTTGGGTTGCCTGTCTGCTGGTGTGTTCTGCAAATATTTGCCCAGGTCCAGACAGACCGCCGCAAGATGTTTGCCCTGGCTGCTGAGTAACAGACTTGCGGCTAGTTACCACCATACTACTACTTACGCTTCCTTTAAACATCGCCCTTCTCTCAGCCTCCTTCTCCTCTTCGCTTGCGACAGTGTAGATTTCCCTGGGGTAAATTCCACGCAGGAGAAAAGAAATTAAAACTCAAAATACATTTTACGCGGCTTTCCTTCCTGAGAATCAAATATTAAAAGTGTAAGATAAATCTTTTTATGGAATACAGAGGGAATAAAAGATTTAGGATTTAAAACTAAGTAATTTACTGTGGGAAGAATTATAAATCATCCAAAGAATAAAAATTTTAAATTCACAATATTTCTTTGTAATATATTTCTAAAAAAAATCACTCAGTTTTATAAATGAAAACAATATAAAATAAATGTAGAAATTGAGAAATGCGAATTAGTTATATCCCCAATGCCATTAAAGTATGGTTAAATCAGAAATAGCAATTGAAAAATTACAAAGCACTTGCCAAGGAGAGGAACTATCAATATTGGCGCCTATTAATCCACTAGTGAATTCACTGCCAGCGTTACACATTAAGTAATATTACGAAAATAAATTAATAAGCAGTGAACATCTAAAAATTTCCCTCATTTTTAATATCAAAACAGAAAACGAATATTAATCAACGCTTCATAAATTAAAAAATAATTTAACCGAGTTGAATCAGCCGTAAAGAGATACTTTCCAAAGTTTCTAATTAATTTCCTGAGAATCCATAGGGAAGCTTATTTTGAAACTGGAATTGTTTGAATTAAGAAATAATTTTCCTTAGTTAACATTTTAATTTTCTTCGAGCTACTCCGTCAATATAATTAATGAACTTGGAGAACGCTGTGTCAGGCAATACGCACAATGTGCAATGTTTGCTGAGGTATATTAAACATAGTAATAATATTAGCCAACATTTATAAATGAAGTACTTCAACTGCTGTTTTCAGAGATCGCATATATTAGGTTAGACAGAGAAACATGTTCCCTTGATAGCAGGAAATGCTAAAAAATTTTAACATAATAAAATTGAAAATCAATAATAATAATATATTGAAATTCAATGATAAATAATATTTTTCAAAGACATTAAACAAAAATTCTATATAAATTTATTGTATTCAACCAAGATTTTATCATTCCTTAATTGCTAATGATATAAAATGGTCTGAATCTTAACAGACAATTACAAGTACTTATCTGTAAAACACAACGTTACTTCTACCAATTGGTAGACTTTATCAAGTGAATAATAAGAAAAAATTGATAAGGTTACCTCAAACCCTTATATAATACTAAAGAAGTAACAGAAAATATATCACCTGAGTGATCATAGATATTACTTAAAGAGTCACAATCGTTTGAACATTAATAGAAACATTGTGAAATAATCTAATGTTGATCATTTATGAAGTAAGTCTACATTTATAGTTATTCTCAACGTAAAAAAAATTTAAATCCGACCATTTAAAGTTATGGTCATTAAAAATAATATGTTTAGTAAAGACAGATTGTGTATCTACTAGTAGTTTATAATTCGTCCTATGTTCCTTTCATCTAGTCTTCAACGCTTTCTTAGTCTGCCCCTATGTAAACTTTATTACAATCATTGCAATCAATTTTGTATACAACGAAGTATCTTCCTTAGGTAGGGGACCTTTTCTATTCTTGGCAAAACAACACAGGGAATTGATAGATTTGTGTATGACGTCAATGTTTAATTAGAGAAATAATTAGATTTTTAGATTTATTATTATTCAATCCATTAGTCCTCGGTTGAGAAAATAGGATACGTCAAATATAATATTACAAGAAATATTTTACAACTGAGAATTGAATGACAAAAAGAGGAAATTTAAATATGTTATGATGTAGACTTTTAAAGAAAGGAAAAATAATCTTTATATTTGTGATAGTTTATTTGGGAATGTTGGTTGATGACTAGCGTCACTGCCTCGTACAACAGAGACCCCGGGTTCGACTCCTTGCAAGGGCTTGCGTGTTTGTGTACGTATTTGAGTGCTGTTGGCCAATCTCCAGCACTTTATTCTTCACCCCAGAGTCTCAATTTGTTCTGTTTTAATTTTATATCCATAAACGTAATAAAAAATTGGAAAATGATTTTTGAATCCTTACAATAATAATCCTTTAATGTATCCGAATGTCAGAAGGTATAAATTATCTTTTAATTTCTTCCTTTATATTTATTTCTATAAGTACTGTATTATTTACCAACCTTGGAAACAGAAACTACAATTTTACAAGAAATTTTATTGCTAATACCCACTATTAAGAGTTAAAGATTTGAATGTAGTCTTAAGGAAGAATATATTTGACAAAATTTTGAAAATACAACCACAAAGTTTGCACTGTATAAACAAATAATTTCTGTCAGCAATTCGTCAGCGATTACTCGTATAACGCAAGTTTTACCTGGCTATTTGTTCAAGACCTTCGATATTGCCTGTGATGCGTTAACAGGACCATTACTCCTCTTGTGGCGTCGCCTGAGGGACTTAACACTTTCAGGAAGGGAGCTTGTAACCTGGATCCACGCTAATGGAGTGAACATCTCTCGAGAACCACAAACACGATAGCCAGAATCACTCATTCAACCACATCTTGAATAGAAGTCAGCATCTCTCATATAATTCCCTTAAGATTCATACCTATATGCGTTATTTTCATAATATATGCTCGTTTATACTTTTTTATTTATATAAATATACAAAAGATTCCAAAAAGTATTTTACAGCTTATGTCATCATTCTGTTGTTAATTATTTTCTACAGTTATTATCACAGGTGTTATTTGTACATAATTATAATAATTATTGTGACCTACGCTGTTCTTTTATCTAGGAGCTAATAAAAATATTAAATAATTAAAAAAATGATTTTATACGTGAAAGTTTAGTTTATAAATGCTTAGTGTTTATGTCCTTTTAAATAATCCGAAAAATACTCATTATGCATAACTAAACTACTAATTGAAGATTCTCAGCTACATACAAAACTTTTAATACCATTACCCAAAACATGTATCACAAATCTGTTAAAAAAAATTAATTACATAATTTACCTTACTGCTCCTAAAAATTTACTGTCAAGCACTTAGGAAACTGACTATTGTTTTTAAGAAACTTAATTGGTACTATTAATATTATTATTTGTGTTTTATTTGACTGAAAAAGGCAATCCTTGAAATTTCCTATTTCTATATCATATTGGGGCCACGGTCTTAAAATAAATAACTGTTTTCCTCTAAATAATTCTATGATGTCTATGTATAAGTAAATGTTATCGAAGAAAAAAATAACCTTGTTTTATCGGTTGAACTGTAAAGTGCATTTCAAAGTTGTTTCAATTCTGCTTTTCTCCTTTCCTCCTTTTCAAAGCTCCCCCTAATGGGGGAATGGTAGAAGCCAAATTGTTACACTAATTGGAAGAACTAAGAAGCAGGCAAGGGCTTGTGCTCTTTAAAGTGCTCTTATTGGTCGTACTCTCTGATATTGTTTTCTCCCCCAGCTTAAATCGACAAGTATTTCCTCAACAATACCAGAAATATTTATACAAGAAAATTTCATTTATTTCAATAATAAACTTATTTCTTAAAAATACAATAAAATGGTTAACGAAATGCATACCATTAATGATAAGATAAATTTTATATCCTCTAAATATTAATATTTTTTCATGAAAACATGTAATAAAGCAATAAGTAATAAACAATAATTCAAAACACAAAGTTGAAATTTTTGTGCGTGTAGACAGTATAAAAGTTGAATTATTTATGTAACAAGATTTCCATAACCAATTAGTACTCCAACATTTAAACGTGACCGTTATACAAATCGCTAATGACTCATCAGTTGACGTGATTATTATAAAAATAAATAAGTAAGAAAAATATTTGTTTTTATTTGTATGACACACGACGTGGTGTAGAAAAAATTTTAACTTAGCGTCGCAAAAACTCCAGGAAAGAAACTTCCAACGGCTTACCAGAAAGTATTTCTGCCACATGACTGGAAAAAAACTCCGGGTCATTAAGCCACATATTCATCTGCTTCTCTCTTCGTTCTTCCACGATCCTTCATCCGCCAATTCTCAGCCAAAAAGGTCCTTTCTGCCTCTTCTCCCAATTTTTGACTAACTATTTTACCCTCTCCCTTTTCTCCAGTAATTGGTGGAAAGTGACATCAGCACCACCAGTCAAATCTATTAAATATTTCCTGGTTGGTTGGTGAAAATTCTGCTTGGATCTGTAAAGGCAAATGACAAATTAATTCAAATCAAATAAACTGAAATGTGCGCTATATTTGTTATCATTAATTCTATAAAGAATTAATAAGGCCCGCGAATAATTACATACAAAATTTTGACAAGCTGATTAAACTAAGATCCTATGTACCATTTAATTTACAATACTTCAAACTTAATGTAAAAGAATAAAGAAGTAGAAATGAGAATAAGAATCCTAACATTTTGCTAACTATGTAATCATGAATTATCAAACTAATGCAAGAAAATTATCTACCTAGATTACTGACCAACTAATCATTAACATTTATTCAGTAATGACGAAAATGAAAAAGTTCTGGAATTAAGAAAGTAATATTAAAAGGATCTCATAATTCTTTCTTCATTTTCTTTCAAGACTGTAACATCGATTTAAAATATTGGAAAGGGTTCTAATGTTGTATTGAATAAACTCTTATGTGAAGATAAAATCTGAACAGTTAGAAAGTCTAAAGGGAAAATACTGGAAATTTTGGAAGACTACCGAGTAATATTAATTTGCCATGGGAAAAAAAGGTTAAAAATGTGAAAAATCATCAATAACTTGTACATTCTGTTGCAGATAAGAAAAGTTAGAACTGATAAAGTAGACTCAGAAATTAACATATAAGTTTCTTAGGTCTCAATATTTTTGCTGTAAATTATTAAGCATATAAAATACATTGTTTTAAAAAATGAGCCTCGTTTCAGGTTGGCTTAGTGAGTATTTGTTTCAGAAATAGTTAGAGACTTCTCCGAAGCACTTGTTGAGAGTCTTCCAACCTGTTGTTACACTGCTGAGGGAAGATCTCCCCTACCATCTGTATCCTTAGAGACGCAAAAACATCCCTTATTCACCCCCGCCACCTACCTACGTAGTCCCTCGATTAACGGGTGAGGCATAGCCACACGAATTCCGGGGAAAACGGGCAATGTGGCGACAAATTTCTCGTGGGGCATCACTTATCTTCCTCCGGAAGGTCCTGGGGGACCCACAAAAGAGGGAAGGGGGCACGGAAAATTCCCCGTGTCTAAATTAAATTGTACGTTCTCTCCTGTTGCGAAATTTCGGGGGTTGAGACGAAAGCGCTGTTGTAAACTCCACAGTTCACTGTTGTAGTAGAAATTTAATTTGAAATAAAAAAGAGTATGTGTTAGTTCTGGCTCATGGGAGGAAACAACTAAATTAATAATTTTTCTCGTTAACGTGGAAATCGGCATGTACACACAGACATAATAGAGATGCTCTGCAGGAAACCTTGAAAGTTTGATTATAAATGGAAATAGTGTTAAGAATGTGATACCAATTTAATGTGAATCGTTGATAATAAATTGTTTAAAATTACTTGTTTCCGGGGACGTGGGACTAGCTAAGCGAATGTTATGTTGCTTGTGAATCTGAGCTGTGCAGTTTTCGTTGTGACACCCACAATGAAGTCATAGTTTGTCTGCCAACATACATATATATGCATGCACTAAATGCAGAGTCTGTTAAACTTCCTGCTGTCTCGTCCAGCTGCTGAACTAGTGTACACTCACAACTAAGTTTCATGCTCGTTCTCAACGGAAATGGGAAAACAATGTAACTACCAGCTTACATGAATAATTTACCCAACTAGCGACAGTATTACAGCTTATAATTACTTTATCTTTTCATTTTAGAAACTAGAGGATCCGAAGTCGATGATATATATATATATATAACCATCTTCCATAATGATTTATGTTCAAATTTCACAAGATAACGATCAGACCAATACCAACAAAATTTCATTTAATTGTTATATAAATTCTTAAAGGGGTTTCAGTAATAAAAATAGCTTTGCCACACAAGAATAGAACCTCAAATATAAATGCCTTTTCCAAAGGCTAATCGGGAAAAAAATCACGTTACGCACGCGATGAATATATAATATGTTTGTATTCGTCAAAATATGTCGCACCTTACACTGAATGTTGGAAACAAATTTTTGATTGTAATTAAAAAAGTGAATAAGTTTTGCTTTAACTTTGGCAAAATCTGTAACAAACTTCTAATGGTGAAAATCTTCCCTTGCTGCTCTGTGGTCGACATTATAAATATTTTAAATAACTTTAATTTCCTTGTATATTTTTATATTACTACATAGATGTAAGTACTTCATAAATGAAAGTTTATTTCCTTTTCTTTAATTTTATATTAGATTTTTATTGTACGGATGAATGTTTTTTCCTAACTTTACATAACTATTGAGTCATGTTATTGAGACAAAATGGAGGGTGTAAAAAAAATTTTTTTTCACTTATCACAAGATAACGATTAAACTGATTACGTCGAAACATTTATTATGTTATATATTTTTTATAAATATCATGTCTCATTCATCAAACGTCTTCAGAAAAAGTTCCAATAGCTCTGTTTAAATATAATTTTTTAGACATATTTATAAAATTAACAAAAAAAACTCAATGTTACCCTAAATATTTAATTTATATTTGTCCTCCTAAGAGTTAGCGCTTCTCAGTCATAATAAAATATTGTGTTTTTATTTTATAGATTTGAATATATGGATAAACGATATTATTATAAATTAGTGAAAAATTTACATAATTTCTATTGTAAGAAAATAATGTGACAACTATTGCAATAATATAAGAATGATGTTTAAAAACGACAAAGTTTTAAAGTAATTTTAGCTAATATATTTTATTAATATATATACAAGAATAATAACAATAATATAAAAATTGTTTATACATATTATAGATGATTAAATTGATTGAAAGTTTTTAAGACAAATAGATAAAATATTGAGCATGGAAATGCAGTAAATTTTTAACTATAAGAATTGCTGTATTAATTTTAAAACTCAAATTTTTCAAAATAGATAGACATGCATTGATGTTACTAATTAAAATAGGAATGCAATATCAATTTGATGATATTAAAAAAGTCTTAAATTTTTAAGATTTTGCGGTTTGGCGTCTCGATTATGCCATCTTTTTGTCTTCCTTCCCTGATTCCTCTAGGAATATTTGTTTCTGCCATCTGTCTCTAATTTATGAGATTAATATTTTATGAGTGTAAGCAATTTTTCTAAGTGAAATCCACAGTTTTTAACATTGTCCTTTAATTTCTTCGGTAAAGATTTTGGTTTCTGTAATATATTTTAAAATATGAGTCACGATATGTGTTATTTTTTTGCTTCCTACAGTTATTAACATTCGAATAGTACTTAATTGAGTGTTATTTGAATCGTGAAAAATACATTAAAAAGAGAGAAGAATCGTCTTAAGTAATAGCAAACGAATAGAGGAAGAAGATATTTTAATGTGCGTTGATTATTATCAATAAAGGTTAATTTATTATATCATTAAAGGTTAATTTATTATATATTTTCTTATGTTTTGTAATGGTAGGGAAAATACATTATTCCGTCTGTTACACTTCTCTGTTCGATACGAGGGCGTAAAGAAAGGCGTGATCTATTTTAATTTTCTTCTAGAAGCGCATAAATTTTGCAAGACCCGATCCCTTCCCCCTTCTTCTCTTTTTTTTGCCTGCTTTTCTCGTAGCCATATATAGTAGCATTGTTGCTGCCTTCTAAATCTTTTCTTTCGACCCCAGCCCACCCGTTTTCTCCTCATCGTGGAAGAACACTGCTGCTTGCAAGGAAATATTACTGCACGGCGTAGAATTCGGGGCGGTAAGGATTTAGATGCTTGGGAAATCCAGGTAGACAGGTAGATGAAGATGCGAAGAAATATGAGGCAAGTATTGCGTTTACAGGAAAGAAAGGGTTCAGCTGAGAATCCCCTACCGACAACGTTAGGATGTCTGTAGAGGAAGATGGGACCGCAATCACGGAAACATTTTTCACTTGCTGAACATTGTAGACAAATAAGAACGTCTTTATTTAGAAAACAATGGATAATTTTAAGAAATTCGCGTGCAACTTACGACTGACAGATAAAAACACGATCAACTGAACAAAACCTTGTCTCATAAAAGGACAATAAATCTATATTGCAATTTACCTTTTCTGTAATGTTTATTTTTCACTGCGTTCAAATCGAAAGAGTATTACATCACTATATTTAGAAAGCAATGCCGTTATAATGTATTGATATGAGACACGGATGTTTTCGATGAAAATAATATTTCACATAATGGACGTTAAACTAATTTAAAAATTGAAATTATTTATTCGTGTCACAATAATATTTTTCCATCGTAAATTTGGCAATGTGTTTATGTAACCTTCTATACTGCATTATAACATTATAAACAATTCTCGTTCAACATCAATTCAATTTTGTATATCCATTATCATTTATCTTAAATTGAAGTTAGTCGTTTTTAACCAGCGTACAATTATGTAATTAATCGTAATTAGAGCAAGAATGCGGAAGAGGTTTTCTTTTAATCATTGGTATTACAGACGTTGCTCAGATCTTCATAATATTTCACAAGTAGAGCTGTATTATTAAAATGCTTTAAGTCATCATTTTAATACATATTCTCCATAAACTAATTGTGGTTAATCACATTATTATACGAGAATAAGAATAAATTGGTATTCTCTACTTACATTGGCATTATTATTCAAATACAGAATTAAGTAATAATCTAATTACTTAAGTCTCATTGCTCTTAGCCGAGTGTCATACATTCTTTGATAAAACGTTTTTCATTATTATTTAATTACAAAATTATTTTATTTAGTGAATAACACAATGTAATGGATTGCTCTGTTCAAGAGGTATATTAATAACACCATTCTGACTTGCATAATCTTAAACAACATTCAGCAAAGGACTAATGCCATCTCTCATCATGCGGAGTGATACAAATAACATCAAGCCCATTAGCAAATGAATTTATTAATTTCAGGAATTCATGGATTCAGATTGACTGATGGCGGGAGTATTAAGTACATACTGGCTGTTAATAGTGTGCTAATAATATTAGCATATTTTAACATTAGGTGCGAAAGTTTGTGGTCACGAAAAAATCCAATTTGGAATAAATCGCATGACATGATGATATAGTAGGTGAATTAATTAAACTCACGAGGTTGGAGCTTCATTTCCTGATATATCATCCAAATCATAAGTGAGAGAAAATCATAGGAAGGACGAAAATGAAATATAAAATTGGAGATAATGAATAAGTCACAGTATCCAAGTGATATTTAAGATCAGTACGTATCGAGTAGTAGAAAAATGTGGTAACGGACGGAGATGAGAATATAAGAGAAGAATAAATGGAATATTTTTTTATCAGGAAAGTTCAACAGAGAAATGAGGCAAAGTGATGAGAGTATTCAGACGAAAAGAGTATCAAATGGTGTGTAGATGGTGATGCTAGTACTATAGTCAATAAAAGAAAATTATAAAAACAGATACCAAAAATGATAATAGTTTTCATTTATCATGGGAAAAATATGATTATTAAATTATTATTATTGTTACTTCGCTGCTATTGGGCATTTGCACGGTGGCAGCTATATACAAAAAAAACACAAATACAATTCACTCTAAGGAACAATTTTGAAGTGTAGTTGTATATATAAAAACATAATGGCATATTTCTTGGAGCACCTTTTTTTAATCATATTAGAATACTACCGATTAGGTCGAATTCCAACGATTACAAGACGAAGCTTTAAAAATATTAACGTTAAAAATAGTCCAGACCGAAAACAATTCGGAATTTCTTCAAAAAGTTAAACCGTCATTTTCAGACACTATTTAAAAATACACTGCTCTGTCAGGTGTAGCAAAGCTCCTGATTTATAATTGACTAATTGTAATATGAAAAGTGGAAATAAAATATATTTAGTAACAATTTATTGATGTTAACAAACATTATAATATAAAACAGTGTTTTCAATCATCTACAAATATTCGAATTCCCTTAAATGCATTTTCTTCATATATAGAAACTGCAATTACAATTTGGACTTGACTACTAAATCAAAATTCCACTTGAACCTTACAAAATCTTACGATAACCAACTGTAGCTTGAAGCTAAACAAAAGTAATTAGTTTGATGACAATTTGAATACATACATCTATTTATTTAAAAAATGTTTATTATCTTTGGAATGCAAGGCGGATTCTCTGATGATTCCTCTTAAAGGAGTGCTATTATATCTCCTTGAAGTTATGAGCGAAAATACTTAGATATTGAATAGAAAAAATTTAATTAAAAATTATGAGCGAAACTGTTGTTTTCCTTTCTTAAATACATTATGAAAATATATGTTTAAATGTCACATTCTGTTGTCCGTGTAAGCAAAGTTAGAGTGTGTAATTTAATAGCTGCTTAATCAATTCAGATGAAGAACTCAGTCGTAGCCAGATTAATAATATCGATTTAATTGACAGATACATTCTAATTAATATGGCCGGGTTGTAGGCCGAAAGCTAAAAGTTTTATACAATAAAATTAAATACAATTCTAACTGTAAATTGTAATATATAAATTATATTAATAGTCAATTCGTATTATTAAATTGTTAAACAATAGCTATGATGTTTCAAATTAAAGTTATTCTAACGGTTTATAGGATATGCATACACGTAATGTAAATTTTGAAAATCTTCAGGTGTCGGATGAAAAAGATTAATAATGATTTTTTCGGGTCGATATCAAAAAGAAGCGCTTACAATCTTTCAAATCTAGCCTTAAAACCACAACCATCTTGAAAAGTATTAAACTGGCAAAGATTAAATGCACCTGAGGGAATCAAATTTACCACAAAAATAATTTTTTTAATACACGCTTCATATAAGTTACACGCACAAAAGAAAAAAAGAGTCAAAACATAAATAAGTTTTTATTATAATTCCTTTAATCTTTTTTCTAATCATCATAAAATCTGTTGAATATAAAGTTTACATTACCATATAATTGTTGTGGATATAAAATAGTAACAAATTTAGCTTAATCTTAACAAATCAGAAAAGTGATTGTTAAAAATTTATTTCCATATTCCTGTATTTCAATTCTTGCGTTTAACAATAACGCCATTTTCCATTAATAGATGCCGCTTTTCTTTGAAATTAGCAACGAGCTCTGTTGTAAATTCATGTGGTTCTCGTAAATTATATTTTTAGGACAAGGCTTGTTATTTCCTATTTTCCATCTGCCTTTCCGAAATTCATGAAACTAATTTAAGTTATGTAGGGAGATATCGGAATACTAGGAGAATTTATTCAAGTTGGCTTACTTTGTGCATGATAAATTATTTAAATAACTTTAATCATTTACCTCAAACTAATTCTCCCTTCGTTTGCTTAAATCCGTTTGTTGATTCAACAGTTTTCGTCACAACTAGATGACTATTGAATAATGAGAATGTTGTTTCAAGTCTACCTACTCATTTACTTGAAACCCTTTTGCGTCTGCTAGGAGTAATTAATGCTCTCCGCTTTAGCGATTCATCTAAAATCCCCTCTCTCAATGTTTCAAACTTCAACATTAACCTTTCCACTCTGCCGAATTCACCAGCAAACTGATTTCCCACCTTTCCTCCGTCGGAGGAGAATTTTCACCAACTTAGTTGAGACGTGAATTGCGAACAAACCTTTATATATTAATTGGGTTGGTTTCCGATAATACGTTTATGTTATCAAATACTTGCTAAACAATAAGGATTGTATTAAAATA
Organism: Eucriotettix oculatus; assembly: GCA_034510155.1. NCBI lineage: Eukaryota > Metazoa > Arthropoda > Insecta > Orthoptera > Tetrigidae > Eucriotettix > Eucriotettix oculatus. The sequence continues at coordinate 63,398,517 of CM067381.1, forward strand.
ATAATTTCATCTGCTTCACGCCGTTTTATATTGTTCTGCTTCAAAAATTAAGCGTAAATTTCTCTATAATGTTTCATTATAATGTAAGACAACATATTTCATTTTTATGTTTATTTATTGACATATATTTTAAATTGTGTTTAACAAGGTCCTTTCACTTCTGCGGAGTCTCGTTACTTAAGGATTTAAGGATAAGTTAAAGTCTCACATTATTGAAAGACAATAATGGAATTTAATTCATGAATGTTATTGGATCAGTGGCTTAGTTCACTTGCATTTTCTAAAGAAAACAGTGAAATTACTATCTCTTTCAGAATGGTATAATGGTGAACTCCGTAATTCCAGATTTCAATTACCACGTGTAATATCCTCTAGGAAACAATGGACCGCCGCTCTGAAGTCGACCTAATTATTGTCTCCCTTTGTTGCGACTTCTTCACAGATTGCCTTGTTACTTGGCTGAAATTGGAACTAAGCTATCACGCTGATCTGAAAAGCTGATACTAAAAAGATATCATTTATTGAGAGGAGTGCTGCTCCCTTAGTGATCAACATAAGGAAATTAAATTTATTGTTGTTGATAATAGTCTATAAAGGTGGTAACTTTTTTCATATGGTGTTCATGTTAAAGATTTCTGTGGTATAAACACTAAGTTCCCAATCAACAAGCGATAGAGGTGTTGGTGATACGTATAGTGTTAGAAATTGTAATAATAGTCGTAATTTTGAAAAAAGTTGCAGAAGTCAAACCATGATCAGATTTCAAGGTGGATTATCTGTCAAGAAGAAAATATTTTGTGGTTTAACAGGTGAGATATCCACACATATTAGAATGGAAAATCGAATATATTTTTCTGGCGTTGGTCACATGCTCATGCAGAAGGACTGTGAATGTCCCAAATAGAGACCTTGAATGGCGGTGTGGATGACAGAATTTCTAAGGTACTAGGGTGAGTTTGTAATGATGCGTAGGATTAATTTTTGTTTTGTTTGAATTTTGGCTGAATGGATTTTGGCACCACGATGGCCACAAACTACTCTGCGGAAAGAGCTGAACATCATACAAATGTTATGTGATAAGTGCACAAATAATAATAATTATAAGTTTATTAACAGAATTAATGTAGAAACTAAAAATCTTAAGAAGAGTCTCTATAATAATATAATCTCACATAATTTACTTAACATTATTCACCTGGAGAACAGGTATAATAAAGAATTGTATGGAGGTTACAGAAAGAACAAAATATTTAATAATAACGGTTATCAACTCCTGAAACTAGTTATCAATCATATTGGTAATGCCAAACATGCAATAAATAAATAATGAGTAGAAAAATAACTAGTTGTGCTCAATTAAGGACAACAATTATGATGAATTAATTTTGATCAAAAGTAAATTAATGTATTTAAAAATAGAAAAGCATAGTAGGTAAAAACTTATATGAAATTTGAATGAAATAAAAAAATCTTATGGAGACTGTAATAGTTACCTTCAAACCTATAATACTTATACAGTGTCTTACGAAAAGTAAAGTATTAAAAACAACACAACCTACAAGGCAAGATCGAGCATCAATTCATGAAGAAGGAGAACAGTAAAATTACGACAAACGGAGGAAGCGATTGAGGTAAAGAACAGTTGGAACGAAACTGTGGGCGTGATCAACTCACCACTGGTCTGAACAGTCCCCCCTGCTTTGATGTCAGGGTAATTTTATTTTCCCTCCGCAGCTTTTGCTGATGGCCTCCCTGCGCCTCCTGCCAAGGAATTTACTACGGCTCTCTCCTCAGATTAGAAGGAAGCCTGAAAGGAGGAGGAAAATACCAACACTCACTCACCACCAACACACAAACCAGCCCCTTTTACGTTTATGTAACAAGCTGCAAGGTTTAATCTTCAATTTGATGCTGCATGAAGTCATTTACTGTAAAAAAAATGGGGTTAAAGGAAGAGAGAGAAAGGGCAGGCGAGATACGAGAAAAAAAAACATACTGCTGTTCGCCTCTTTCTCGTTAAAAAGGGATACTTTAATAGGAAGTAAATTTTCTGGGAAGGGTAGGTGGGTTGGGAACTTTTATGTGCGCGCGTCTTTAGCGTTAGAGAAAATTTCGACTCTATCGTTACCCTTGCGACGAGCATATGGTCTTATTCTTCTTTGCCCTTCTTTAACCATATCCACTGTTTTCTTGCAGTAAACAAAATATTAGCAACCACCGCACTGTTTTCTTTTTTTACCTAGGACGGTCGATAAAATTTATCAGCATACAATATGCGACACTTTATTATAGGAAGCAATTAAGTCAATGGAGCACAATTCTAAAGAGGAATAAAGTATTGAAGAAGAAAATTCCACTAATACACCTAACTATTTTTATGTGTGGGCCAAGAGTCTATTTAAAAAATAATATAATGTAACTTTTGATTGGTATCACGTTTCTGTGTATTATTATTGATTATCTCCGAACTATACAAAAGCTCTTGGCTAGAATGCAGTTTATCTTGTTCAGATGTTCGTGTTTAACCGCTTATCAGGAACTAACTCAAATTACGGCAGTTTCTGTACACACAGATAGATAGGGCGTCGAACACCAACTCCCTATGGCAATGTAATCAATTTTCCCCACCATACCACCCCCGACTTCCTTAAAAGAGACGACTGCATTGATCTATTAACTCGGGCACATGTTAGCTTTGGATAAACGTTTTGATAATGAGAAGAATAGAGAGAACGGCAATCGATATTAACAGACCCATTTAGAAATATAATGAGAGAGATAAGAAATCTTGAATTCTCAAATCTTGGGTTTGAACTATGTCGTTCGTTTTAAAACTCACACAACGTTTCTACAGCTATATCCACCATCGTCATGAGTATTTCACTGTAAATATTACCAACTAATTTGAATAAAAATAGTTAAATAGAATAATTTTATATAGTGTTTTCTTCTTTGAAAGACACTGTACCCTAGGATCAACCACGTTGTATGCTCTCCTATTTTAATAACACAGGGTTAAGAATAGGGATAAGGAAGCTAGGTCAAGAAAACTACGACGTAAAATGTACACATTTAAATTATGAGATTGTAAGATAAAAAAGAGTTTTCGCTAATAACCAAGTTTATAGGTAAATCGAATAATGAAAGTACAGTGCAGAGTAAACAAAAACGACACAGAGCACCATGCAACAGTTCAATGTTAAATGTTATCTTATAAATATGCAATGCAAAAAACGACAGTCGCTAATGACCACCAGGCTCATGCGATTTTAAATAAATAGATTAAATAAAAAATACAAATAAAGTTATATAAAAACTTTTATGCTCTTACAGGCAGGGCCGACCGTAACGTTTATGCTATCATAAAAACTGCAAATTGCTTCAAAAATACTTTTTAAAAATTATAAACACAAATGTAAAGGAAACATGTTAACGAGAAAAAAGACACAATTGAATTATAAAAAATAACACTAATAAAAATTACGGAAAACTAGGCAACTCAATAAATAATTTTGAGGACATGTAGGTCTTAAACAATAATCTATAATTTTTAAATCAGGAAAGGTTAATTTTCCGGTAGCAACAGCTAATGATAGCGTTAGTAAAATTATTTAAATAGTGCTCAAATTTGTCCCACAATTTAAGGAAGTAATGAATTTAAATAACGTCAACTGGATCTGTTTTCTTTGTTAAAAATGAAGAAACTAGATCTATTTTTTCAGCTTGTTCCAAAACCTTACGGTGAGAGAAATCATCTACATTCAATATGGTTTCTAGATTTTTCTTTTAGCACTCTACCTTAGGCAGGTTTGTCGCTCGTAAACTTTGCCGCCGTAGGCAGTCGCACACTATTCCTATCGCTGCGGACAATGACGAGAAGACGACATCGATTCTGTCGAATGAAATAATATTGGTACTTCAAACCAGTGGGTTGAGATATACCAATTAGTGCTCATCAGGGAAAAATATAGGTCCTGTGTGAGTGAGGTTCAGTACCCTCACAGAAGAATGAGGTTATACCTCGAAAATGATTTCTTTCATGCCAAATGACATCGCCATATTTCAGGTAACCAGTAATTTTATCTCCGTCCCACACACCAACTATATATATATATATTTCTTAAGAGACTAATACAAATATAAATAATTCTTATTTCTTGAGCTTGTGAACTCCCTTTGTACGTCGATTTGATCTCCGCCGCCGTCATTAAGACGACGTAACACTAAATTACTTTCATAATGTAACTAAATATTAATTATGGGTAAAATACTGCTCGAAAATGTGAATTATCTTAGAGCTTTCTTGTTCGTGTTTTTGAGAGTTACTTTAGCAGGAATTTAAGACAGAGGGTGAGATGAAGTTAGCAGAGTTCAGACAGAAATTTTTCGTTCTTAATAATAGACTGTCGAAGTATGAGAAGTCACCACAAAAGACATTATTAGAACTTGGAAAATAAAAGTAAACTAAGATAATTAATTCCTTAAGTCAAGCACCAATTACGAGAAAATTAATTTCTGCTTATGGCATACACCTTCATGTAACAAGCCGCTTACAAATTAATTCATTGGGCACAGTTTAATGACGTGTTGTTTGGGAAAAAATGGAATTAATTTAAATAAATTAATTTCTTTTAATTTTTCCATTGTACTCCTGACACTATTTAATATTATTTAATATATTTAATTTTATTTATGTGTCCTATGTACATAACATAATCTGCAAAATACACATACACTGTTTATATCTGTGCATCGAAGCTTCCAAAAGCTCTTCCTCGCACGTCCGGATCTCTACGTGGGTAAACACTTCGAGGTAAAAGTTTCCACCTATCTTTCCTTCTTCCACGTTTCAAGCTTCCACTTCCCTTCGTAGTATCTGTTACAGAACGTGTCGTATAAGAAAGAAATGTCACGCATTATATCTCCTATGAACTGCTACAAAAATACTTCCAAATTATAAAATATATATTAATTTAACTCTTATACTCAATTTTAACTATAATAAAATAAAGGTGCAGAAAACTATTTAGTATGACTGACAGTAGAAAATTAAAATATAGTCTAGCCAAATTTACAGGATGCTTATGTTAAAGACTATTTTTAAATTTTATTTTTTGTTACTTACGGCATTTATTTAAATTTGAAGCTATTATAGGTTTTAAAATTTCTATTAAAATAGTAAACATTAAGAATAATTTTTATAAAACTGATACATTACTAACTACAATAAAAATAAATAGGGGTTAATCACAAAGACATTTACGGCTGGTTTAGATTAAAGTGTGGGAAAGAGTAATCCGATTTTATTGAAACTACGGTTAGTAATAGGACGTAGAAGCATAAAAGAAGAAGACAAAGTAATTATTGAGCAAGACAGAGTATACGATCAGATAATTGAGTATTTCTGTATCAATACTTATATTATAGATGCAGAAATAATTCTGCATCAACCACAGCCTCAGCTCACTTATTTATATTATATTCTGGGATGTAGAATAATTAAGAGAATTTAAATTCAATATGGTCTTAGAATTTATAACTGTATTAAGTTATTAAAAAACACTTATGGCAGGCTAATAATAGCATGAAACTTAATTCCCCCGCTCAAACTGTAACTGGCTCTCATTTTTATTTTAATTTTCGAATCAATTTCATACTTATAATCTGTTTAATCTTACCTTCGGACAGAAAAAATCCTTCCCTGCCTCTCGTATTCGCCGGCTTCCTAATTTCGTTGCGCTCCGTGAGTCGTGCCTGTCTGTATGCTCTCGGATTTCTCGTTATAAAACTATGGGTGAACAGCCCAGCTTCTTTTACTCTTTCCAATTTTGGCAAAGCATTTTCCTCTTCCACCTTTGAAGGACTAATTTTAATCAATTTTCCCCCGGACGAGACGAAGCAATTAAGAGAATTAGCATTCCTTTATCCCATTATTCTTGTGGGACAGTCTCTGTCTCTCTCTTCTCATCTCTGAAAGATGTCTTATCTCCAAAAAGCTCTCTCCTCTTTTCTTACCCCTTAGCAACTAATTTCTCTTTGTATCTTTCTTTTCGTCCTTCTTTCGTCTTCTCTGACCAATTTTCTTAGAACTGGTTGAGGATAAAAGAGACAGGAAAAATACAATAAAGGCTAAAAATATAATCGTTCCACTGCAACTGCCGCGATTAAATAATATCTCTCTCTCTAAGACACGAAATTGGCCTTTCTAAGATTTCTGAGGGCCTTGCTTTATCTTCTGATGATAAAAATAAAGCAAGCCGCTGGTAAGGATCCAGGGTTATGGTTAATGTAAGAAATTAAAAAGAAGTCTTGTAAAGAATACATTTGAAGGTGAAAACTTTCAAGACAAAAAAAAGCGTTAACAAGTATTCATTGTTATAGTTCATAGAATCTCTTGCTGTTAATGATGAATTCAATTTTCCAATTCCATGAATGACTAATGCATTTATTAAATAATATAGCTACTTATTAATTAGATGGGCGTAAATAGAAATATTCCGACACAACCAAAGTTCACAGAAATTATAGTCGACAATGAGGTAATACCACTATTTTACTATTAAAGTTTCCTGGGTGTTAATAATTACTGCTATCTAGTTTTCTGCGCTGAAGCGAAAAAGTAAAGTTCGTTCTCAACCGTATTAATATTACCCAAGTATTTCATCTACAATCATTGTATTTCTGTTATCAACATCAAGTGAACCAAAAAAGGTCAATACAAATCTGACAAAACTCTTATAAAATCAAAAACTGATTATTGACAACGGATCCTTGTGACATGTTAAAGTTTCACAACAGTAAGTAAACGCGAGTTTGTTACTAATATCCTCGTAGACAAATCAATTACCAATGTAAATTATAGTTCACTTGTTGAAATACATATATCAATAGAATAGTGGAGTCCAAAACAATTACATTTGTCCGTTTAGATTCCAACCTTTGTCAAGAAAATAAGAGATTGAAATTTTAATCACTTCGCTAGACTTAGTAATGTGGAAGATTATTATCTGTAACAGAATACAAATGGGCGAAATGATACGACATTAGATTACTTTCATCTATATTTCAAATATTTTCGTTCAATTTTTTAGATATGACCTTAGTTTATAGAAATTGTTGTTCCTTTAATAAACGTCATTCGCACAGTCCGAGGGAAAGACCGAAAAGAGTATATATAAGTATATCAATGTAAAATGTGTAATAATATCTCTGGTATTATCGGGAAACATCGCCTCAATTGCCTTCAGATCAGATATTACTGTGGCTAGTCTACTCGTTTTAACAATTTATGTAATTATTCAGCCATCGTAGGAGAATCTGAGGAAGCCACTCTCAAGCACAAAAACTTAATAAATAGAATTATAAAAGAAACATGTTAACTATAAAAAGACATACATGAATTAAGACAAATTTAAGGAAAAAACTCTTGTTGAAAACCAAAATTTTCATTTTTGTAGCTAACGACAAGAACTTAAAAACTAAAGCCAGCACTTCCTATTTTTAGAAATAATATAAATATTCATTTCAAGCTATAAACAAAACTAAGTGAATAATAAACAAAGTCTAAATAAGTAATTAAATTAATTTGACAAAGAATGGCCAAAAGTCAGAAATGGAATACTTTAATCTGAATACGTTTCGTCCCCCCAAATTTCGAGGTCTCTTCAGCTCTTTAATTAAAATACTACAAAATTTTCTGTTGCTGCTGCAACTTCCGGGGGCAGAAATAAACTTTCACGTGCCGTATAAATCTTTATACTGTTCAGAAAATACCATTCTTATTTGCGAAACCATAACTACTGTTTTCCTGATGCTACCATTCTATTCAAATTTGGAGATTGTAATCCTCTTTTAAATATATTTTGATACAACAGATGAGTCATTTATAACAATATTTTTCGTGCGAACGATAACGGGAGATAATATTATTTTTCATAACCATCATTGTCAAATAAACACTCTGACCAAAAAAGCTGTTTTACGTGTTGTATTCAGGACGCCGCTTTCAATTTTTGTCACAAGGATATTTTTTATAATAAATTATCAAACAAATATATTCTATTGAAATAAATCTGATAATATAATAATTTAAAAGGTCAGATAAGGAACGTCATATTACCTGTCAAAACTCTGGTTTTCCCAAGGTCATGTATACTTTAATGAATATTATTTTTGATCGTTTTCTCATTACAAATGTAGTCGAGACGAGCACAAATCTTACAGGGAATTTAAAGGTCTGGCTATTACTATTCTTTTAAGGTCCAATTTAATTATGCACTTGAACAACGAAGCGATAAATTATCTGAATTTTTACTTAAGTTGAGAGTAAGACTCCTTAAAGCTAGAAAAATTGTGTTTACTTTGAGAAATATAGCTGTGTGAATCGCTGCGATCAATCATAACGAGAATTATTCTGGTCAAAATACTGGAATTATGCGTGGTTATTTATTTAAGGGTGATGGAAAGTACTTTCTTGGTTGATGAAAGGTCGGACTTTGAAAGTACGAACGGCCCTAAGTGAATAGAGAAGGAGTTTGTTCACTCCTTGCTCGAAGAAACGAGATCAAAGGCAGGATATCAGGGCCGATATTGGATTCGGGACAGAGAGGGAGAGAGGGAAAGCTCACAGGGAAGATCGAAGAGCAGCGGCAAGTGAAAGTGTCGGGCGGTGAGGTGAGGAGGAGGGACGGAACAGGTAGACAGACAAAGAGTTTACAGTGCGTTGGGAGGTGAGCGAAGAAGGTAAGACAGGAAAGGTGGGAGGGGAAACATGTGTCAGGTGCCGTTGATATAAGAAGAGAAAGAACCGAGGAGTTAACTCGACTGGAAACCTGATTTGCAAAGGGACGAAAAGAGGGAACAATGTAAACATGGCAATTGGTTGAATAAAGGAACAGATTTCTTTTCTTTTGTATATTCATCCATATCAAAAATTTATATTATATCGAAGTATAAGACTCCGAAACAAAATAAAATTATTTTAATATTAAAAGCACTCTTATAATGTTAAAAAAATAAGTAACAATAAAGTAATTAAATTGGAAACAAAGAATATCTATTTAAAAATGTAATTAGGTTATTACTACTTACCTTTATCACCATGAAAATAATTTTAATACCAAAATTATTCTCAACTAGCTGTGGACCCGGCGTTGCCCACGTATTTATTTATATTTCTCGGTGCATTATTTAATTATTGGTCAACACACAACTAAACCGGCTTCGAAAACGTCACAACATGAACCTCAAATATACTCCCAGTATCTCGAATGAGTCCAAAATACCCCAGGTACAATGGCAGGAATAAATATATTTTCAGTATTCTAACAGAAAATAAAAATTTTCTCCCACTTAATGGTTAATTTTTTTTCTTAAATCGCATATTCATGGGCATAATGAAATACAGCGACTCGCATTACACCAAACTCAATAGTTCCCTTTTTATTTTCATATTAGCAATTACTAAATTTTTTAATTTACGTGACGCGAGAAATAAAATCAATTTATGTATACATCGTACTGACGATCCAAAGAATTTCATTTTTCTCAGCCTGCTGCAACAATAGATACATTATAAATTTGCTGTAGCAAAATACACACACAAATATATATATATAGGAACGCGTAATAGGAATTTTAACTCTCAGTTGGTTTAATTGCGTGGAAATTCCAAGAAATCTCCCCGTAGAATTAAGATTTTTATTTATATTCATATTATAATCTTCTGCAATATATTGAAATTAAATATGCACGAATATTTAAATTAAATCTTTTTTTTAATCACTCAAATTTTTCATTGAAATCCATTGAGCCGTTTCGGAGTCTATTCGAGACAAACATACGGACTTACAGACAGACACTTCTAGTTTATTTATTGGTTTAGATTAAACTTCTGACATTAAAGAACGTTTTACTAGGTCTTTAATTCTGTTGGTAGCCATCACTGATGGGCAACAGCAAGAAATAAAATTTTTAAAAGGCATCTAATGAGATAGAAAACGGTAGGAAATATCCGTCTATTGGAAAGAAGTACGTTGATACTTGTAATTAAAGTTGATATCTTAGTGCTTGGTTAGATATAGAAACGTCCGGGATTTTGAAATTTATATAACTCAATCACTTTGTATATCTTAAAAGAGGGAGATAAAAGGATAAACAAAAGCAAGTCAATGAGAATTCTTCGTATTATTATGGCAAGACGACGAAAAATATTGCAACAAACAGATAATATCATAGTGATATGATAAAAATTCTTAATCTTGTTGGATTTCATTACTAATTTGTTTAAAAAATATCCTATTACGAAATTCATTTTTCAATTAAATTGTTGTATTTGTATTTGAAAAACGTTTTATTTAAAGTCTCATGATAATTCTTAAATGTTAATTCATTGTTCTACTCTTTCGTCACGCAAATGGGATTATTCTTCCTCTCTGGATTTCTGAGTTCCATTGTGTCGACGATCTGAGCTTCATAGACACTTGTGCATGTAATTAGGAAGCAGCTTCTCTCTATTTACGACGTAATGTGTAATTAATTAGACGTCGGTATTGTCACACGGGAGATCGATAGCGCCTGTAGGACGTCTGCGTAATAGCCTCCCATTGTGAAATGCTACCAGTTCGAATCCCGGAAGACGTACGACCTACACACGACAACGTCCTGTAAAAATAAATCAATGGTGGTCATTGGGTCGTTTTTAATTACAATAATCGCTTCAAAGAACACAGAATTTAATGTCCTTGAATTCACTACTCAGTTGGCAATTTAAGTCGAAGTCTACTACTTTCGCCAAATAAAAAATATTTTTGTGTTAATCAAATATTAACAGTATGAAACACAAATTGCTTTAGTAGATTAAAATATAACTTAAGAACACTATTCACGATTGGTTCTCAAACTTACATCATCACCACTCCATAAAATTGGATCATTAGACAAACGTCAAATTAGCAAAATTAGACAGGTTTATTTCTAAAGGATTATAAATTTGATTTTTTGAACCATTATTCAGAGTTTTTGTTTAATTTAGATTTTATGAAAGCAAAATATTTTGCAAAAACAAATCTGATAATAAATTGAAAAATGAATTACATAATAGGATATCTGTTAAACACATTAATAAAACCTTAATGAAATCCAACAAGTAGAATATTTTTGATAATGTCAATGTGGCGTCCTTTATCTAATGCAATATTTATCGTCGGCATGCCATAATACTACGAAGATTTCTCATTGAATTGCTTTTGTTTACCCACTTTTTCCTCTTTTTCGATTTAAACGTAACGTTTTAATAATAAAAATTTTGATCTTAAAAATAGGCAATCTTAAATGAGAAACAATGACAAACTAAATTTAAAAATGTCAGACGCTTCTATGCAGGTTTTATCTTACCTTTATCTAACGGTGGTTTCATAAGGACTGTAAGTATAATACTAATTACTAATATTAACATAAAATTCGTCGTTCGACTGTAAATATACATCGTTGATCTTATTTTTTATCTCCGTTTGTCTTATCCTCGAATGAATACCATAAATTTTCAAGACATCAAACTTTTAATCTGTCAGCTAAACAATTTCAGAAAAATTAATTAATTATTCATCACAGGTGATATTTCTGTTCTGAGAACCATACTTTTTTCATACCCAAATATTACGTGTTTCGTCCAGGAGAACAATACGTTTGTGACATACAAAGGAAAGGATTGGCAATTTATTAGCTTGAAAGAACACGTTTTGCGCCGATTCGTATAATAGCACTGATGACGATGATGATTCACATTCAATCTTCCGTTCGTAATTGCGGAATTGCATTTAATTTTGATCCGATGTGTCATTTGTCACGGATATTGCAATTGATGAGGTATAAATTACGTATTTGTTGATACATTTGGAGAGTGAAATAAATAGATAGAGGTGATGGAAACAGAGTCGAGGTAATGAGCCAGCGATTGATGTATTTTTTTCCCTCGCACTACTACAAATAGTAAATTATGGTGATTGTAAATTGATGGATGAGTAAAAACGTTCATATTTCCACTGAAGCTTCCCGTTTCAATTGCCTGATGCTTCTCCATAAAGTACCATGATGAATTATTAACTATTTGTAATGGTAACTGCGCAAACACTGGATTAAAATATAGATCATCTAGAGAATTTGTGTTATGATAGTTATTAATGGAAGGTTTCCTTATTAATACAGAGAAACTGTGTTCAGATTATCCTCAAAGCTTTATTATTGACATAATTAGTCGCTATATTGGTTGTTGTAATCAGTCCTAAGACTGGTCTGATGTAACCCTCCAATATAACCTATCTTACTCAAGCCTTTAATTTTCTGCATAGCCTTCACATCCTACATCCTCTCTACTCTACATAGCTTATTCCATCCTTAGTCTCCCTCTTCTGTTCTTACGTTAATTTTAGCAGACCCTCACGTCTCAAAAGATGGTTTATTAATCTGTTCCTTCTCTTGGTCAAAGTCCTGCAAATTGCTATATTTAAATACGCGAATCAGGTTTATTGCTCCTATTATCATTGGGTCGGATGACAAATTTGTTTACTAACCTTCGACCATTATTTTCATACATAATAGTAAGTTTTCTTGAATGATTTTGAAAAAGTTAAAAAAACCTGAACGACAACGTGTAACAGTTGTTTCCTGGTGTGTGAACGAACTGGTGTGTCAAAGTATGGAAAAGAATAAGAATAGATGGTTGGTGATCTTTGATTTACATAAGAGGAATATCACTAAAAAGAGATTTGTATACAGATATTATGGAAAGGTGTTAACAGGTGGCGCCCAACGTGGGGCTGGAACCCACTATTCTTAGATTGTGAGTCTCATACTCTACCGTCTGATGTTTATTGATTGCGTGTTTTCAGTTTGAATATTTCTGTTTTGGTATTTATTTTATCAGGTAGTGTAAGGTTTAATTGCAAAAAAAGACAAATGGAATGGCTAATTAACTAAAAATGGAAGTAGGACATGAAATTGGATAAACCATTTCAGAAGATGAGGAATTAATTTCGTTATTTCCATCATAACGTTCTTACCCATTTGGTCGTATTTTAATATTTTCATGTACATTAATCAGTTAAAATTTCTGCCAGAGTTTTACTGGAATGTTAATTTCCATCTTCATGCACTACATTCCAATGAAATTATTTTGTTCTTTCCATCTCTGACCCATTTATATAATTTCTATTGGTCTCTGAGAAATGATAGAAAGGCGAAGAACAATTTCGTGTCTGCATGAAGTAATATATTATTAATATAATAGATCATTGTATGTATACCCAACACTGGTGTCTCAAAAAGGATATTTTGGCGTATGACAGTTGGCGCTGTCGTATATCAGGGACTAACACGACTTATACTTTGAGGCAGCACCCCCGCAAGCCAGATGAGCTCATAAACAAACCCCGGAGCTGCAGCTTGTTTGCGTGTAAAAGCCCGTAGGGTAAGTTGAAATGTATCTTACCCCGAGGTGACGTAAAGCTTTACTCCCTCCGCGTTGTTTACGAGGCTCTCATTACGGGGGCACCCTAAAACATTCCCCCTTATCGGCGCCCCCACATTACTACAATCACCGCAGATCTCAGCTCGCTTTCAATTTGGCGCTGCCCTAGTTCGTTAGTTTCCACATTAAGACGCGTGCTCTTCAATTAGCCTAAAAACAGGTGAATTCTGTATTTAGTAAATTCGAATATGAGTTGCTATCCTAGTTTAGTTCAAATTTTCATTAACGGAAACTATATTATATTTCCATTTTATTTGATTGTTAACACCTGATCCATCCATTCACTCATCTACAAAACCTATCATCTCTTTCATTACGTTGTGTAGCATGATGACACATCATTACTTGTTTCGTTAATACGAATATTATTTTTACGGAGGAAACACCGATACATTGTGCTAGATGGAAATTTTTTTGAAGCTCAGCTGACCTAATTTACTCAAGTATAAGTTCCAGAAGGGTCCAACTCGTTCGTTTTGTGCACGTTGCGGAAATTACGAACAGAAGAATGGTGCCTTATGACAAAAAAATAACTATTATTATTTTTGGAGTGATGTGAAGCTCCAACCGAAGACTGATTGCTTACTTTCAGCCAAAAAATTAATTCATAAATAATCATTTAACTCGAAATGTTAATAACCTTTATATTAATTGTGTTTTAATAGCGTGATTTTATGCTTTTATTTCGAAGACATTAAACAGCCCGCCTTGCAGCGCACTCGCTCCCGCTAATGCAGCCACTTTTCAGTGCTATTCGCGACTGTAGAACACGTTTTATATCTGAAATGGAAAATTCGCAATGTTCCGTTGCACTCCTTCTCTATCCGTAACACGTAGCACGTAAAGACAGCCGTACCGATCTGAGGCTGTCGCGTCAGACATCCGCAAAGGGAAGGCATAACCACTGAAATCAAAATCAATTCGAACCATTCAGTAATTGATTTTTTGAATTAGTTTCTTTTGTAAACAAAAATCATATTCATAAATTTAGAGGAGTATTTTTTAAATCACTGTTGGAGGTTATTATACAGAAAAAAAACTTTCATGTATAAATAATGTAACAAAATTAATTAATAATTATATTCAAAACTTAAGTAGGTGAAAGTGGAAACAAAAAAAATTTACTTTATATTGCATCGTGCCAATGGCTATTTTTTTTTCATTTGATAAAGTCATTGAAGCCAGTTCTGTGAGGAGGAATTGAAAATATAATTAACTAATGCCTACCGCCTTAATATCTAGCGTCTTTTATGCTTTTTTTTTATAGATTCGAGCATATTTCTCTGCGTGGATGTAGCTAGGGTGGAGCTCTGGCCCGGACACGACCACGATCGATGTCAGAGCGCCCTGGTGGAGCAACGGTAAGCTCGTACCGTGTGACGTCAACGTGAATCCATACGGCTCCCGGAAAACCTGCTCTACAAAACCAAGCCTCAGAGAGAGTCTCCAGGAAACAGATCATAGTTCCGAACATGAATGACAGTGGAGATTTTAAAAAAAGACGCATTTCCGATTCTGCGATTAGGCATCAAGTACGTCGTGCAATGTCATTCCTTTTACAATACGTCAGCGACACTCAATGTGCAGCTCACCAACATGTAAATGTAGTAAAATAACGCATAATTTGTGAGTATGGGTTACACCCTTTCCCCGAAATTCATTCGGACAATAAAACGATCCCTTTTCGACACAATAGAAATAACGGGTCATTTCACTAACAAAATAGTCATCCGTCCCTAATTTGAGACAGATTCCGGAAGTCTGAATTTCGGCGTGAAAAATCGTAAATGCTACTGGGTACGGAACTAATTGGAAACGTGTGATGGCATGTCCTTCAACTAAATTTTTTCCTATTGGCTGCAACTGTTTAAATGCAAGCCAATGCTAACTATTAGAAATTGCAGCCGATTGGCTGCTGGAATTAAATAGGAGGGCTTTGGGATTCCTACCGAGGTGACGTGTTAGAAAATTTTGAGGCAGAGCAGGAGAAAAATGGTGAGCCGCCAGCAAGTGATGATCTAAGAGCCGCCGGAAAGAAAGAATAAAATTTAAAGCTGCTCTTGAGACCTCAAAAGATTCATGACTTCTTGGTAGGAGTCTCCGCTATTTTTGGGCCAAGGCGTCCGCGATACAACGATATCAACTCAGATTCAGCCAGCGGTCGACATCAGAAGCCTCCAAAGCGAACCGAAGAAGACCAGAGCAAAATGCCACCAAATAATGCAGCCCAGGCTCGCCGGTATCCTTATCTTTGGTTTTATACAGTTCACATTGCCATACCTATTACCAAAAATTACGTTGCTTCATTTTCCTTTACCCCACAGGTGACCCTGAATTTTAATGAGTCTCAATATAAATTTTTTATTCCACTGTTTTTTTTATTTGTGCATCATTTAATTCAATTCTCTTGTTTAAATGTTATTGTTCTTAATTGCTGATTTATAAATCAATTTTTTTCCTTTTCTTATTCGAACCCGTCATAAATTATAATTATAAATTGTCACCCAACTCTGGGCCTTAATATTAATACTATAACGACGATTAATCGTAATTAGTAAAATTAACCTCCCCATCCCTACTCATTTCTTTAAAATTGGCTTCCACCAACGTAGATTATAAATTCATAAAATCCATTCCCCAAATCCTCACATTCTTTGCAAACATTTACGTGTATTTATTTTTTAAATTTTCTAAACTGATTACGTTAAGTTACACTTTTTTTTACATTAAATGCACCTTGTTGCGAAATGTTGTAACTTAGGAAAGACATTAGGATTATGGCAGCTCTAGGACACGTCATTTTTCCTGATACACTCTTCCGCTTCAGGTGCATTCTGGGTCTTGGCTGAAAGATTTCACTGCTTGTAGTATTCTTGATGTCAGACCAGAAGATTTCCAATATTAGAACTGTCGTTGACACTTTGTAATTTAAGATAGTACTTATGAAAATGGTAGATTCCAATAGTTGATATGAGTATGTAAATTTATTTATAACTATATATAATTTTCCAATCTACTAGAGCATTAAACAGCAATATTAACTTATATAAGTGAGAAATACTTTATTATCCATCGCAGAGCACTATTTTGTTACATAATTTAATAATAATGCCATTATTAATCAAAGTTAAAAAAACCTGGTTAAGTTAGTGCCTACATAGTAATTAATATCTGTACGCACTAATAGTTTACAAAATTAATTTAATATGATAATAATTTTCCCTATTAAATTTAATTAATTTAAAATGTAGGAAATTATTTCTAACTTACAAGTAGTTATGAAATTATAATATATTAAATCACTTTTATAAATTTTGAAATAAAAGTAACATTCCTCAGCATATACCACTATTTAAATGTGCATTTTTTTAACTTCATCTCCTACTTTACCCTTAAACTTTAAAACCATCTATTACGTCGGAAAACCTGTCGTCTTCTGGATAAATTCTGTTGTTTACAATATCTACAAAACATTTTATGGACTAAGTAAGATACCAATCACAGTCGAAAAAAATATTGATTATTTACTATCGAGGTAAAAAGTTTTAAAAGCTGACACATTTATAAAAGTAAACTTATGGAGATTATCTGGCGATCTGTTTTATTTTATTAGTCATATCGTCATACTGCGTGCCTGGAACTAAACAAAGTGATGCAATCCTATATGAATGAAAGATCTCACTCTAACTTATTGACCAAAGAGTTTGTTTCCTAATTGAGGTTTATTTGCTCTCTTTTTTGCGTGCTAAATATGGTTTATTATATCATCATTTATTGTCTTATATTACTTTTAATATTCGAAACTTATATTTGATATATATTTCTTATAATATTTGCTGTGATATATTCATTTAATATAATGTTTATCATATACCTAGTGAAATTTAAAATTTCAATATTTATACTTACTCTGCAGAACAATTTCATATAGATTGTTCTGACATTTGTCTTCGAAATAAATATGAGTAGAGGGAATTAGTTATAAAACTTTCGAGCATAAAATATATCTGTATTCTAGGTTATAAAATAGGTAAATGTTAATGTCCGACTAATACTTCAATGACATATTTAATTTATTCTCGTCTAATTACTAATGATGATTCCCCTGTGTTATTCTGGGACATAATCTCTCCGCATCTCTGAATACTGACTGATCGTTGCTTGAATATATTTTTTCTTCCCCATTACAGACAATGATAATTTTTTAAAATATTTTATTTATCCAAAATCTCTTTTATTGGCTTCCGATGCGATTTTAACAACTAAATTCTTGCGTTTTTCATTCACGCAAAAACAACGTGTCAAGTAATTAATGTCGTATCAAGCGATGTGTATGTTTGCCCGTGGCAGATTTATTTAAACACGTAACAATACGACGATTGTCAGCATAGGGAAAACGTAACAAGTATCGCAGCGGTGTTGACTTTTGAGTTTTTGAGTTCACTCGACATGGATGGTGTAGTGAGTGCTACGACGAGCAGACTTGTTTGTCCTCTGGTGCTACATCGCAGTGTCAACAACGACGACGTTGCCGGGTAAACACACATCGATAGAAGAACCTCCCCCCGATATAAGTAGCAAATTGCTCTCTGCTAAACAACCGCTTACACCATTAATTGAAAAGTTCAAGGTGTGTCGTCGCTTTTAACGCGCTCAATTTTGATACAAAATGAAATGCTTGCAGGCGGCCCGAAACGTAATTATAGAAGAGGTTTTTTAAAAATGTGTCGTCGGGCTGATTTTATTTATTCCACTTTCATCATGCTCTCTTCCATACAAAGCCCTTCATTTTCTGATCAGTCACTAGTTTTTAAATTTATTATTTAGAAAAGGCAGTATATTTTGAAAATTTAAGATTGTATTTCATCTTAATCAGATTGATTCCGGCCGACTTAATCGTATCTACTTCCTCTCCGTCGGTATATCACCCGTCAAACATTACTTTTGCACACACATTAACAAATGGAGACACAAGTGAAAACGCAGTTCATATGAAACCGCTTAAATAATTTATTCCATATGGTTGGTATCAATATAATATTGGATTACTTTCTAAGAAATGTCTCTAACGAATTTTGGTGGTTGGTCGGAAGATACTAAAACCTCAATCAAAATATTGACAATTTTAATTACAGGAATGATACAGTTGCAAAATGACATTGTATGAGTGAATAATACGCGTAGTGAGCTTAAACTAAGATATGAAAATAATTTTTTCAATTGCCTCATTTGATTATTTAAACCATTTACAGTTTCATAAATCTTTTCACCAATTAATTACGAATATACGAAAATAGTTACGGTCAATAAAGACGTATACTCCTCACGAAAAGAAAGACCCTATCCTGAAACTATCCCGCAAAATTTCCATTTATGGTACTTTGTACTAGAATAGAATAGGGTAGATTTATTGATTTGTCTATGATAGAAGGAATCGTCTCCCATAACAACCCTATTAACGTATAATACCTTTATTTCCTTGCGAGAGATTATCCTATCAATAGTAAATAAATTCTGAAAGTAAACTTAAATAGTTTTCATGAATAGGATGGGTAACACCTATCCTGTCATTTATTGTTACAGTAGAAGCTTTTAGTGTTTCTTATAACGTATATGTTCTAAAGATATCCCATCAATTTTTTTCCATTAATGTCAAACTGTTTAACACACTTGAAAGACAAATATTTCAGTTTAATAAATTCCTCCTTGAAAAATTTCGCGGTGAATCTTTGATCACTGAGAACACTAAAAATTTGGCCACATTATTTGGAAGGTAAGTTCAGCAATTTCCGGTGATTTATAAAGCATAGCTCAAAAGTAAAAAAAACAATTAACAGTAAATTAATTTATTACTGAATGCATACTTTTATACAGAGTTGTTAGAGATGGATGCTATTTGTCACCCATTTTATTTAATATATATATATATGTATAGAGAGAGAGTTATATAAATATTTTGGAGGAAAATAAAGAAGTTATCAAGGTAGGTGGAAATATGATAAGTTATATAAGGTTTTCAGATGATATGGCTTTCATGGGTAATGGCAGTAAGATTCTTCGAAAATGCTTACAAATTGATAATATAATTATTAAGGATTAATAAATGAAAATAAATTTAAAAAAAAGAATATTATGGAAGTAAATAAAAAACACTGAGACTATGAGGCAAGAGGCAGGATTGATAAAGTGAAGCAGTATAGATATTTAGATAAAGCGTTAGCTTACGATTGGAATAGTTCAACATAATATTACACATGTGAATAATTTTGTTTCGTGTAGTGCGTCCAGCGACGGTTACGATCGACGAAAAATTGTCTAATAACTTGATCCATTTAAAAATTTACCTGATGAATTCCACGAATATGGAAGAAACGTCATAATTAACTAAATATTAATTAATTTTTTACTGACAAGTTGACTGTATATTCTATTTTAAATTTATTATACTTAATTATCCGATTATTTATTTATTGCATTTTCAGTTTGATATACTTTTTAAGTTCTGCTTTTAGTTATACTCGCAAAATGAAATTCACGAAATGATCCCCCTTTTTGAGATCTGATTTTACTTATGAAAGACGTAATAGCACCCTTTTGTCACTTAGGCAGTAATTTTGGTGTATTAATCGTTATTTTTGTTCATAATTTATAACATGGTGTCTTAGTGAAAATATTTGAGTCTCTGACAGTAACATTAAATGTTTGAATTATGTGTTACTTATCTCCTATGACTATACCAGATTCAAATCATAATTTCTGTATTCGGATGGAATGGTTTTATGTATTCTAAATATTACTCTAATCAGTCTGAAGCGTATGCTGGCGTGGTTTCCTCACACTCGAGAGCAAAACAAACCCAAATATTCCAGCATCAGCTTGAGTCTCCTGAGGATTACGTTACCAGCATCCGAGCTACGACACAATTATTACCTCTCCGATGGCTGACACAGACTTTAATTAGTTTCACAGTAATTGATATTAATTAGGCACGCCGTCGTCGTCGTCGACAAAGACGATGTTCGTGCTAACAGGTACGATTTCCCTCGCCATTCCATTCCTAACCCACCTCCTCCTTAATTCCCTCCTTCCACGGTCTGATTGCAAGGAGGAAACGCGATAATGGCCCCCCTTCCAATACTGCAACGAGTTAAAAAAAATTAAAAAAGGCGATCAAGTCTCCATCAGATTCTTGAATGCATATTAATTCTATTTCCTTCCTTTCCTTTCTTTCTTTCATAAAAAGCGAAACAAAGGCGACTTTCAATCCTGTTTTCATCAATACCAGCGCGTCTCCAAAAGAATAAAAAATATTAGGATGCTGCGCGGTCGGAAACAATTTCTCTTTTAATTTCTACAAAAAAATCTTTTGAGATTTTCTTTAGATTCACAGAACAAAGAGCAACGCAGTGTGATCTACAGCCATGAACCATATTTCACAAATAAAAATAGAAAAAATTCTACTAAGAATGTATTATGTCCTACTTTTATTAATGTGATATTTGTTTGAAATTCTCGATTAATGTTTTAATGTCATCTGGAACAATTAACGGATACATCTATTATATCGTTCTACAGGCATCAGCGTAGCTTTTACTTAGTACGAAACATAGAAATTTCTATTAGAGATCTAATTCAGATCTATAACCATTATAACCACGTCAGTATATGCTTCTGACTGATTAGAGTAGGTTTTATAATAGATATAAAAGGTCCGATTGTCTCCCGATGTAGCTTACAATAGTCGTCCAGTAGAAGTAAGCATGACATAGTTTTCAAAGTTGTAACAGCACGATGTTTTAAAGGATTAAACGTCTTAACATATCATAAACACAAATAAAATCACATAATTACATGTCAAAACAGCAAGATTTTGTTTTAAAATTTTACATAATTATGTCTTAGAATCAATTGTGCCGTGGAAAATTTTTGTGTCCTCTTCCTCGCAAGCTTCGTCTTCGTAGAAAAACTTTCCGTAAAATCAAAATCGCTTTAACCAAAATTAAATCGTTTTACTATGCTTTTAACGTCGTCATGATAAGCTCTCCAAGGAGCTCCTCTTAACATATAAAACTTAAAACCCTAGACACTTCGCATTTACTGTTTTTAAGAATCTCCCACAACTTTGTAGTCTGTGTCCATCCACGCAGTTAAACATTCAATTTTTGGAAACTCTCAACAACTGCCGTCAACAATTCATGTCATTCTACCACGCTTCCGAGCGACCCTTCGCTGCCTTCTTGCCCTATGAGCTCCGAAATACTTAACCAAATATTCAATTTTACCGAGGAATTAATTTTTAAATAAATTTTGGGAATTTATATTTTATCTCATTACTGTTTATTTAAACACGATGTCACAATTCGCTAAATAGGGAAGAGAAAAGTGGGAAAAAGTTTGTGCCAATGAAAATTTGAACATCTGAAATTAGAAGTTGTTGCTGATTTGTGAATAACGGTTTTTTTAAATTACAAAAAAAAATACCAACATTTAATTATTAATAAAAGCACAAAGGAAAATATTTTCTAAAATGAAAATTCAAATTAGTCAATTAAAAAGACTTCTGACAAGGAAAAAAATTGTTATTCGGTGAAGTAACAAAAACTACAAATGATTTTAAAACGTATTCAAGCTAAGAATAAATGGTTACTGATAAAATTTGCAGAATACCTATGTAGTATGTTACGATCAATTTAAGAGAAATGTCTCCTTAAGATTCTGTGAAATACGCGATATGACCATTAAATGATCGTTGAACGTTTTGTTGATCTATAACTATTTCCCCTATTTGCCTATAGTAGTCAAGAATTTTCTCTCCCCCTCTCTCCCCCCTCTCTCTCATTATATATATATATATATATATATATATATATATATATATACTGTATATTATCTGTGTATGAGGTGGTAGTTTCCTTGCTTCAGTTGTCGTGCAGGGATTTCATACATCAAGAGCTAAAAAAAGACACTTTCACTTAGTTGCTAACTGTACCTGTGAACCAGCAAGGTGCTTCTAACCTCATGTATATTCATTGCAGCCACTAACTTCTGGTTGACTGTGGTAAGCTGCACCAGGAACTCAACTTCATCACAAGAATGTATAGTTACACTGACCTGAATTATCACAGAGTTACTATGAAATAACAAAAAACCACTCTATTATATTATAAATTTCGTTATCTCACGCAATCGTTTTTCGATCGCATGGTTGAAGTTGGGATTAATTTTTTTAACTAATATTAGAAATCTTTTCATGAGAGGATCTCTACTAATGAGAACGTTATGTTTCTTTTTGAGACCTACATCAATTTAAATACTTTTGAGAGGGATAGGGTTAATTCAGAAGAATACTATAAAAATATTTATAATCAAAATGACCTACTTATCTATTAATGCAGAATCATTCTATTCTTAAAATTTAACAGTTCTCCGTTTGGAAATCGACCATTTTCTCGGTTTGCAGAACGATATGAGCCTATCTTACGGAAAATACTGTAAAATAAACTGATTACTCATCTGCAGTCCAGACTCACATCTATTTACGTTACAGGCGATCCTTTAATAGCCGATGAAGGGAATTTGAAAGAGGGATGCAGAATGGAGAGCAAGCCCGGATTATAGTTTAAGGATGCTACCCGATCCTGGAGAAAAAGTTCAATATGAGGATTAATAGAAGTAAAAGTAAGTTAATGGAATGTAGTATGGGAAGCAGTGGAATAACAAAGGGTGTTAGATTGGGAAGAGATATTTTGAAGGAATTCCGCTACTTGGGCAGCATAATAACTAGGGATGGTAGAAGTATAGTAGACATAAAGAGTAGGATAGCACAGGTAAGGAAGGCTTTCGCAAAAAAAAGAGGAATTTACTTAGGGGTAATATAAGCGTGAATATTAGGAAATCATTGCTAAATATGTTCATATTATATGTGTTATATGGGTGCAAAATGTGGACTGTGGGAGTTGCTGAAAGGAAAATAATAGAAGCCTAAGAAATGTGATGTTATAGGAAAGTGTATGGGTCGATAAATCACTAACGAGGAAGTTCTAAACAGAATAGGGGAAGAGAGAACAATATGGAGGACGTTGACCAAGAGAAGGGATAGATTTATAGGCCAAGTTTTGAGACATTAGCATTAGAGGGAAGTTTGAGGTAAGAACAGAGGAGGGGGACAAAGATGGAATACTCTGAGTAGATTGGGAGGACGTGGGATGTGGTAGTTATACAGAAATCGAAAGACTTGCGTAATATAGGTTTAGCATTTAGTTTTGCATCAGACTAGTCTTAGAAGGGAATGAAACAACAACCCGGTATTCACCTAAAACAGATAGCAATAAAGTTGAAACATGTTTAGCAGAGTGCGAAAATATGTGTATATAGTTTAATGGATAACAGTAAGCGACATTTTCATTCGTTGTAGGCGTGAAGCATCTGCTGAGGAACATAGCAGAAACAACAGTATAAAAATGATAGTCTGTACAACGCGACCAGTTACGGATAAGAATTTTGAAATATAAAATTCAATTAAATTAGTACTATGTACAAGGTAATGAAAACTACACGATATTTTTAAAACATCTGTATAATTAAATATCTAAACATAACGAAACAAATGATACTGTACGGGAAAAACAAACTCTCTAAGTATTTTTGAACTTGGTGCTGGATAAATTATTTTGGAAAACCTCCGACAAGGGACGCCACCAACCCTAGTTCCAGAGCATTCTGTAATTTAACTTAAATGTGATCGCCCTGCCCATGTATTACCATTTGTTAAATACAAGTAGGTTAAAAAAGAACAATTTTATCGTGATGCCAAATGATATGAAGGAGAATTTTTCCATTAGTTTTTATTAAATATTTTTACATAATATTGAAAACGTCTTGATATAGATAAATTTGGATGACTATTAAACATATATCGCAAATAAAAAATGTAGTTGAGATATCAATATTTTTAAATCAACATACTTATCTAATAATTAAATAACCGAACATCTCTCAAAATCATTTTTATAAAAATGTAAATAATTTACTGCTCTAACTTTGCAACCAAAAAAAATCAGTTCAGATGGATAGTGTCTTTGAGATAGATTCGATCCGATGAAATTTTATTATTGTGTTCTATTTTGGTTTAGAAGATTGCATGTCGTCGAACGGATAGCTGTCATAAAGTACGGATAAAAAGGGAACAAGAGGGCGAAAGAGAGAGATAAATAGAGAATGGAACACAACACGAAATCGTAAAACACAGTTTATGTACTTTTATACGGCATTGAATTGAATAATTACAAAAGAATGCCTTTCCCAACAAGAGCCTGATAGCATTAAAACGTTTTATCGGCTCTTTTTGCTGCATTTATTGGAAGAAAGGACAGATCGATACAGATAACCCATATTATAGTGATTTACATTCGTGATAAATATATAGATTAAAACGTTACACATAATAAATTTCCATGGAAAAGTACTAAAATGATTTATATTTAGAAACAAATATTCACATTAATTAAATATATGATTCAATATTTATTTAGAATTATTACCTAGGTGAAAAGACTTTTATCAATGCAGCGTACTGATATCAGTGAATATATTCTTTATGTCACTTTTACGTCGAAAAAAATGAATATTTTTAATAATATGAGCAGCAATTTAATAATATATTTTTATCTAAAAATGTAAATATTTCTGAAGATAAACTTCATGAACATTATCTAATTGTTTTAGCGGCTTAAGCTGCAAAAGCATGTTGAATAAACAAACTTTTGAAAACCAGAATCAAATTTTAAAATTTTAATATTTACAGTAAATATTCTAAGATAAGAAACGCTTATTAATGGGAATTTGGTGTTCAATATTATTATACTGTCAGCCAACCGCTCAGTGTTAATTGTTAAATTATAAAATTAGTATTTTTCATTCTCGTCATCGTTCTAATAACAACCGTTAATTCATATGTCCTGTTCCGATCGGTATGGACAAGGGTGAGAAATGGTTAATTATAAAATATTTAAAATAGGCGAGACTGGTATCGAATGTATAGTTTTTGGAATCACTAAGCCTTCAGTCACAATCAGAGAGTCACAGAGTTAGACTCTTTTAAGTACTGCCAGGATGATTTGACATCGCCACGTTCAAGGATGGGCTGAACACACAAACTATTTATTGCTATTCCTTGAGCTGAAACTAGGCATATTAATTATATTTCAATTTTATAGTGGTTTAGCGCTATCGGTAGATTTAATTACTTTTACTCTCCAATATAAAATTGGTATTAATAAATACTAGGATAATAAATTTAGTATAATTAAAAATATATTAAAAACTATATATTACATAAGATAATATTAAACATTGTAAGCTAATAAGATAATGGAAAGTATTGAGATCAAGAATAAAAATAACTAAATGGGGGTTAAATTAACTATATAATAATATTTAATGAGTAAAAATAGCAATTTATTAAAGATGTTTTGATCCTTTAAAGACTTCATGATTTATTTAATAAAAAGATTAAAATGTTTCAATCGAACAGCTTCATTTTCATAGTCGCTCGCTCCGCACCGAAAGTAGGCAAAACAGCACACTAACGAGATGACTTGGTGACCGACGCAGACAAACACACATGCACGTATATACATGACATATTTGTTGAGACGTGACAAAGAGGCGTTTGTAGAGCGGTTAAGTGTCTGTCGTGTATGTATAGGCAGAGGGAGTTTGTCGCGATGTTTACCCAAGTAATTAGTCCCTCTAATCTAATAAAGGAACCATAGAGGAGAAGGGGTTAAGGGAGGTTTGTAGGTAGGTGGAAGGGCCAACTAATCCTGCTAAATGTTTCAGCACTGAATGGCTCCTGAGGTAATTGTTTCCGCCGCACCTACTCTCGTGCTTTAATTACTCGGAGCAATCGACCTAATTAATTATTCGGAATAAGACGTTTCTGTTCCTGACATCGTTATCTTTTAAGAAACGAAACATTATAGCCATTCAATAAAGGTGTTTCCTATTCTTATATTATTTGTTAAAGATTACTTACCACGAAGAAGTGCCATTCCTTGGAAATGTACCCTCTACACCAGATGAAGAGTAATATTGAAGATGACAATGATATCTGGAAACGCGTCCAGAGGCATAAACTACGTGGAAAATCTGATTAAGTAGTGGCACTACCGTCTTGGATTTTTTAATAACGATTTGCTTGATGTGGTTCTACATCTGTCTAGATCTGTTCTCCAGGATTATTTTCTTATCGTTAATGCAACATTTACATAACATGTGGTGCGTATTAATTATGACATTATTTAAATGTTATTTATTTTACGATTAAAATTGTGATGATAGTATAACAGGAGAAAAACCCAAAATCCTTTTACTTTTGCCTAAAAGAAACTCCTAGACGAAATGAATTCCCCACTACGAAAAATCATCTCTAAAACCAAATCGAAATTCCCCCATGTTTATCGAATAGAGTCACAATAGGCCTAACACTATCCGACCGCAAGAAAATTGAAACCAACCCCATAATCATCCAAACACGCTTCAATGAGTTATCCGCCGAATTCCCAATTTACACTGATTGATCAGTCAATACAAATGGAACAGGATGTGCAATCGTATCAACCAACCAAATCACTACAACATAAGTTTCATCTTCTTCTGAGAAGCCTTTGCCAACTATGGGATGATCCAAAACTCATACGCAACCAAATTTTTTAAAAAATACAGACTCAAAAAGTGTTGTAATGAGAGTAATTTTAGTTCAGTATTTGGTAAATAAGAATTAGCGGGCGAGCATGCTAGAATTCGTAGAATCTTAGAAGGCTGCATTCCATAGGTCAGACGTGATCATTCCGACCCATCACCGGATTAGTCAGTTGACCTGGGTCTGTAGGGGAAACTTTTAGTAACCCTGGAAAAGGCGGCAAAATTCCGACGATTTCCAAATTCCATTGGATGGCACGAGCACGTGACATGCCAAAAGGAGGGTGCTAGAAGTGACGTCAGGGGATAAATGGAGACAATCGTAGACGGGATGGAACCATTCGGCGCGGCCGAGTCTGCGATGATCTGAGATAGTGGAAAGATCTGCCGGAAGTTGATCTACGATCAACAGATACACTGGGTGCACCAACGGACTGCGGACATCTCCGCCGAGCAATAAAATATTATTGGACCAGGAATGGACACAAAAACGACCAAATAAACTTGCCAATATAAGAAATTAGTTTAACACGGAAAAACAAATCCTATTAGACAACAGAAGAGATCATACTATCTGTACACGTTTAAGAATAATTCACTCCAAACTAACTCATGAACACATCTTGTCCAAAAATACACCAACACTTTGCGAATTATGTAATATTCCTATAACAATCAAACATACACTCGAATGCAATTCAACAACATCCACAGAAATATAAATATAGTCAACAATAACCTAAATGTCTTACTTAACAATTCAGCATACCGCGAAACTCATTAATGACCTAAAGCTCCGTAACAAATTATGATAACCAATTAAATGTTATCTGTGTAAATATGTGATGTGCAAAAGCAGCAGTCGCTAATGACCGCAAGGTTTACGCGACTTAAAATAAATAAAATAACATAAAATCATTAACCAGCAACTAGCTGATCATCAAGCGTATCATGAGATAATTTTCTCCGAGTAAACGAGGCTCAAGAGCCACTGTCAGGTCATCTTTAAAGGAATGCGGAGAAGAAAAAATACTAGTAACGTAAACCAACAAAATGTATTATAAAACCAGTTTTTATCTCCAACTACTTCTTACGTTTTTGTATGAGGGATCGATTCATATGAAACGACAGATTTGACAATGCCAATTGTTGAAAGTTATCACAAAAATAAAAAAAACTGTTCGAAGGCTGGTTAATAGTTTTCTAATTATTAATTATTAAAGTTAAATTTACATAAATTAGTTTTTAGTTGTTTTCTTACTTATCGCGAAATGGCGTGTGTGTAGGTTGACGAGGGAAGCGAATTAGGACAGGTTACCACCCAGAAATTAAATATAGTTATTAAAAAATAATTATAAATGAAAACGCCAATTTTGGAACAAACTGTACAACTGGAATGTTTTTTAATGACTTCGATGTTTATTATTTTATTCGTAAATCTGTAGGAATATATTTTCTGGGTATCGTTTGAGTGCCCTTTATCTATTTTTAAAAATCGAAGTGTATGAAGATTGAAGTGAGACGAGTTCTCACCTGAAGATAAGGAAAGAAAAAGCAAGCAGCACTCTGAGATTACGAAAGAGACGTGGTCGATAGCACAGTAAAAGCAGTGGCCGTTAGCTGGTGGCAGATAGCCCTTTCCAATCAGCAGTAAACACACCACTAACGACACACATGCCCGTTATGAGCCAACAGACCCTTCCTTTTATGACTCATTGCGACCACACATTACTCCTCAACTTGCCCCGTTCAAGCATTCAACGCTAGCTTTTTATTGTCTCGTCCACGTTTCACTTCCTAATAGAAATTTCACTCCGTCTCATTCCTCTCTCTCTCTCACTATCTCTGTCCGCACTGCTTTTCATACGTCTCCCAGAGTTGCTATTTATCACCGTGCACTGTCCGATTCATAACACTTTGCGCAATCTGAAATTTACGATCTTCTATTTGCTGGCGAGACAAACTTCTCGATTTCTAATATCACAGGTTTTGAGAGGGGATGGAAGATAACCGAAGTAAAACTTTAGGCTTGTTTCTTATATGCTCTTTAAATAAATAATTGCTTGTGTAAAAAAATTGCTAATATTTTAAAGACGTTGACAGAAAAATATTACTACTTCAAATATATAAAATAAGCAACCAGTACATAAAGGAATCATCAGAATTTCATCAGATTTTTTCGTAGTGTTAATATTCATATACAATGCGTTCCAGACCAATAAAATGAAAACTCAGGCTAATATTTCTGCCAGCACAAGACGGTGCAGCACGAATGATTCAATGATTCATCAGCACATTCAACATCTTTATCAGCCTCATATGTTTATCAAGTGTAATTGACTGTCTTAATATATCTAGTATATAATATTATCAATATAGACAAACAAATTTATATATAACTTATCAACCACATGACGTTTCCTCTGCTTTTCAGCACACCTCATCCGTTCTTTAAAAATAATTGAAGTTGTGACGCGTATAAATGGTTATTTTATATTTTATTTAAATATATGATATGAGTAGGCAAATTATAATAGAAGTTTCTTATTTCTTGTAAACCTACGGTTTGCCGATGATATTGTAGTATTAGGGGAGTCAGACGAACACTTCGAAAACATAGTAAATGACATGAACCTGATCCTGGAGAGTAATAATTAATAGAGAGAAAACCAAGGTGATGGAGTTTAGTATGGGAAATAGATGAGTAACAATGGGTGTTAGATTTGTAAGGGATATTTTGAAAGAAGTTAAGGAATTATGATACTTGGACAGCATAATAACTATGGATAGTAGAAGTGTAGTAGACATAAAGAGTACGATAGAACAAGCAAGAAAGGCTTTCAGAAAAAAAAAGAATTTTCTTACGGTTAATATAAGTATGAATATTAGGAAATCATCACTAAAAAAATTTCGTATGGAGTGTGGCGTTATATGCGTGCAAAACGTGGACGGTAGGAGTTTCAGAAAGGAAAAGAATGTAAGCTTTTGAAATGTGTTGCTATAGAATAATGCTAAAAATTCGATGGGTTGATAGTGTAACAAACCAGGGTATCCTAAGTAGAATTAGAGAAGACAGAACGATATGAAGAACTTTGACCACGAGAAGGGAAAGGTAATAGTCCACGTGGGTTAAGAACAAAAGAGGAATGCGAAGGATGGAATACGATACACAGATTAGGGAGGCTTTGGATGTGGTAGTTATGTGCAAATGAAAAGGCTTGCGTAGAATATAGTAACATGCAGAGTTCATGAGATCAGCCCAAGAACTGGGTACTACAACAACATTTCTAGTAAATAAAATTAAAAAATGGTCAAGAGTCAGAAGTAGAAGAGTTTAAATTGAATCATAACTTTTTGTCCCCAACTTTCGGGACCACTTCAGTTCATTAATGAAAAGAAACAGGGTAACTTATAAAACATAGAAATAACTGGCTCTATTATATGGAATATCAACTGTTTACTGCCGTGAGAGTTATCTCAAGTAAACTATAAATAGGATATCACGTTATGTTCAGGTTGATAGCTTTAGTGATAGTTGCTATAATGATAGCAGCTATCTAAGAAACTATCACCGCGTAAACGAAGCTTACAGGCTGATATACTGCTTCTGGTGTTCCTCAACAACCCTCTCTTTAATAACCAAGCATTACAGCCCAACACGCACTGCACTTACTGTGCTCAGGAAAACAAAATATTTATGAAACTCAATCACTTCCTTGACATTCCCTGACTTCATTCCTTATAATATTCACGTTCCCATAAATTTTTAATTGCGAATATTAATCCGGGAATTTTTCAATACAATTTGTAACTATTTCATTTACAACAGTAAGCATTCATGGAATATGAAACATAATAAAAATTTAATATTGATTGTTTTGATAAAAAATAATTTAAAGCGAACGACTTTTGGAGTGGGTTTTGACAAATATGATTAATTATTTAATATTAAACAATATTATATTTTATTTCAGACAATATAAAACTGGCATAATTTAAAAATATTTAATTAAATTGCATCAATTTAATTAAATTAAAATGAAAACAAATAATATTACATGCAATATCTATTGAATAATATCTGTGGAAGAATGCTTAAAATCAGATGGTAACTAACCATTAAGTTCTAAGCATAATAAGGGAAGACAGAACAAGTTGTATGACTGACCAAGAGAAGGGATATATTAATCCTACACGTTTTGAGACATGAGGGTCTTTTATAATTAGCATTTGAGGGAAGTATGTGGGGTAAGAACAGAAGACGGAGGCCAAGGATGGAATACGCTAATCAGATTAGGGAAGATGTTGGATGTGGTAATTATATATAAAGAGAAAGACTTACGCAGAGTAGGTTAGCATTGAGGATTGCATCAGAACAGTCTAAGAACTGAATACAACACTAAAAAGCAACATAATATAATTAATATCATCTTACAAATTGTTGATTAAAGGTCATAATTTTATATTTGTTTTAAGCAATACTTACTTTCTTAAGACTGACAAACACTGGAGCATGGTAATCATTTATCTGTATTCGTGCTGTTCTGCAGTGAAATTGACCAATCAAATCTGAATCTTCAAGTTCCAATTACGTCGGCTGATATCAATTTATAAACCTCTTAATAATCCTCTTAACTTAAAATTTTATGTGTGTCATATATCATATATAGCGCTATTAGTACTCAAACACCCCACTCTTGAAACTGAGGCGCTTCCCGAGACTACGTTTCCTTTTCTTTATTTTTATGATTTCTACGTTTCTTATTGCGCAACGACAGCCACATGCTGCAATTATTTATCTTTACCTGATGCGAATATACCTGACGTTAAAGTTCAGCCATTCCCTATTTTTGAAAGCCAGTTAAATCGTTATAACATATGTTGTTATATTTTTATTTTGGCGACACTCCAAAATTTATTTTCCCGGGGATTTCGTTCCGCAGTCTTTCTGTTTACCTTCTCCTTTGAAGATGCTCAAGTAAATTATTACACTAATAATTGTGAATCTATGCATTACAATACACATGATACACAAATAGGTGCGTTTTGTATAACTACTAGTAAATTGGCGTCAAAACAAATATATTAAATATATTAAAATATATTAAAAGTATTGGAAATTAAAAAAATAAAATTTTTTGTGTTTAAATAATACAAAAGAAGTAGAAAAATACACCAGTTTTTTAATGTATTTTAGCTACTTCGGTTTTGTTATTTTGTATTGGAAGTATTGCATATTAGTATTGGACCGGTGGAAATTGTGGCTGTGAAATGAATTACTAACAATGAAAATTATTTAAATTAGATACGTGGTCCCCTATTTTTAGACTGCTATTAAACATTGTGCGAGGAATTACCTGATACTCAAATGTAAAAAGTGCTCATGCGTTAAAAATTCCGTTTACCCGATGGAACTAAAATTAGTTCGGAGGTGATATTAAAACAAAAACTTATTTCTTTAAGCTTTTCTCCTTGTGCCTGTTGTACAGTGGGAAAATTTCGACTTTTCTTCAGAGGATAACAGAAACACACGAGATTTATCGGTCCCCCAGAAATCTCGAAGCAGATAGATGCCTAAGATCGGTCCCAGCACGATGCAGCACACTCAGCTAAGGGTTGTAGCAGCATCGCCATGTGTCGCATCTGTTACTGAGTAAAGGAGCGGAGGGAGAGAAGTAAGGAGAAGAAGAGAGTAGCACTTTAAAGGCGGCGGTGCGGCGGCCTTTACGAGGTCGTACGCGGCGCCTTCTTGCCTTACGCATAAAGAAGCTACTCTACTCAGCGGGGGAAAACACACATAACACACAAAACACAAATGGTGCATTCACGAAGCCAGGGGCAGGCAGCTTTGGACGGCGACTCTCGACTTAATCCACTTTCCGAAGGAAGGAAGGAAGGCAGGCGGGCTGGAGGTGCTTCGTGATCAGTGTTCAACATTAGTAAGCGAAAGCTTGTAGTTTGTCAGAGCGCAGCTACCGCCAAGAATATCACACATCTCAAAGAACAGATCAAATGGAACATAAAACAGATTGTAGTCAATTAAATATGTGTGCAACGAAGGTTTGGAGACAGCCACTGTTGATTAAAATTCAGTTATATCTATCAGAAATTGTTTTCATCTTTTATTGACTGGCCATTAATCGCATTTGAAGTACCGACGATACCCAATAATTTAAGCTTTAGTCACGTGGAACCTAACGACACTATACAGTTTTTATTATAAAACAATTTATATTTTAATATTTTCATGGCTCTCCTTCCATCTATTCCTCAATATCTTTTATGCAACTCCTGAAAAGAAATTTAGTTCTACTTTCGATGGCAATATATAAAACTGATTTCAGCTGATCTTGAGCAGTGTATGGCTGGAGCCTGATAAGCGCCACGCGACTACTCGGAGTTCGAAATAATCCTAGGTTTTTATATTGTTTAAATAATAATCAGTGATTTAATGTAGCTTAACAGGAAGGGCGCCAGTGGCTTACTTTTTCGACCAAACCACAATTCAATCAGATTACGTCACGGATTCTGTCGTCTCAGGCTCTTTTTGCTATTCAATGAAATTGTGCGACTTTTGTAGGATGACGGTCAAGTGATTCAGTATAGTAACTTAAATAACGAGCACCCTTTTATTTTCACGGTTACATCCCATAGGATTCCAACGGACGCTGAATTTTGACACTGTGAATTTTTTTCTGGCGTAATAACACACTCACGTGGAGCAAGTAATAATTATATTTCAACAAACAATTCGTAATGTGTCATTTAAAATGACAGTCCGAATTCGACCCGGTAGGCTAAGGCCCTGAATGGGCTGCAAAGACTAAGAAGAAGGAAATTTTGTTAAAAAAAAAGAGGATGAATGCGGTTGAGAATGATTTTCCACGAATGCAATATAATTCAGACTAAAATGAATGCGTTATAAAACAATGTGCATACTTTTATAGGAATTAATTAATTGCAGCTTTGGAATTAAGGTAATGAAACTAAGGGCTATATAATATTTAACCAATATAAAACCAATTTAAAACATTATTAAAGAAATTAATAAATTATAGTAAAAACACACATAATTGGAATAAATGAAACCACCATTAAGTAAAACAAGAAAACGTTCTACAGGCAGAAGAGCGGAGAGTTTCTCTTAGAATTTTTTCTTATTTTACTGCTTTTCTTAAAAAAGAAATCAAAGAGTAAATCAAGGAGTAAACAGGGAAGTGCCTTCAAGAGATGTTTCTGAGTAAATCGACGCGCGTGCACATTTCGTAAAGCTGTCTTCAGTGGAAATTCACTTCTCTTTGTTTGAGGAGGCTGAGAGTTAAAGGAAGGATGGATGATGTTGATCGAACAAGCGAAAGATCCTTCCCAGTACATGCAATTGATTTCGGAGCTTCCAAAGCAACTTCAAATTTGTAATAAAATGCATTTTATCCTAGTTTGACGGTTGTACAGGCATTTTACTGAATAAACAGTATTACTCTATACATTTTAAAACCAGGAATTGGTATTTTCACATATCGAACTGTAACTTAAATTGCAAAAATATTGCTATACGCCCTTTTACAATAGTACTACATATATTTTTGTACATTTTTTTCTATATCACAATTTATTTCTTCTATGAAGCGATAACTTCTTCAGATAATTAGAACGAAAAAAGTATTTAATACCTCAAGAATATTAGTCAAAATCAGGATAGTGCCAGTTGATATTAGTGAAAAAAAATTTAGCTCACTATTCATAATTTTGCAGAAATATTCTCGTATAATAAATATATTTATATTCACAAGTCGAACTTCAAAGCACGCTGTTAGGTTTCAGAGTTGCTTTTAATCCAGATAAGCTGTAACCAAGTTTCTCAGAAGTTCTTTGATTGAGATGCAGTCCCTGCAGCAAACTACTTAAGGTTATTAAGCCGCCTCCTTTCCTGTTCCTCATATATCGCACATCGCAAATTCCTCTACCACTTTCCATCTACCGTGAAACCAAACGAGAGAAGAGCACACAGAAATCTTAAACTGACATTAATTTCTCAGACTAGTATTAGTGATACCAAATATTTTGTACTTCTTTATGGTGATTATGCTGAAATAAGCTGAATGTATCATAGGGTAGATATTTATAATTATGAAAGATAATTATGTAAGAACATTATTAGAACACTAATTTTTTAGTATAGGATGTAAAAATATTTATCAATTTTATATATAAGGAACAAATTGTATGTCTTCTGTATAGAACTTAAGAAAATCTTATTATAAGTTAAAAATTAATGAATAGTTACAGTATTTTCTAATATTAATAAAACAACCTATGTAAAATCTCTGACTCGTTCCACATCCTTGAAGCTTGTGCTTCTCTATAGGATTTATGGAATATGATTTTATACTTATACTTCGCCGGGATTCAACTCGGGACCTCTATGATGCGAGGCGATGATTCTGGCCACTGCATCATTGGTAAATATCATCCTTCCTTTTTATTATATAGACTTTTTTGTTTCATAAAGATCACATCTCTGATAATCTAGCTTTCATACCCTTTAATCAACTGCTTTCCTTCGATATTACAGATAGGTACTGACATCAAGCATGCAAAATTGAAACACTGATATTTCCTTCTATTTGACAAGTCTCTGGCTTATTTTCTCCGATTCATTTCAATGTCTTTAAATCTGAATTTTGTCCAATGCCTGAACGTTCTAATTCCTGCTGCCCCACACCCTTGCGTAGGTCGCATTTAAGTTCTGTGTCCGTACTAAGTTTCTTTACTTGCACTCTTCAAATTGAAAACTGTCGTAAAGATTGGAATGCTATCAGTACATCTGTAATATTGATTTTACATTCAAAAGAACCTTAACGCATTACAGTATAACATACTTGTTATATACTAAAAATATTCCAGTAATTATGAGGTAGCTTCATATACAGATCATGTGACACTTGCAGTAGAGAAAGACCAAAATTTTTCAACTATAAAAGCCAGAAATGGAATATTTGACTGAGATATACAATAAAGCTGAACGAGCAGAAATTGATCCATATCGTCTTCAAAAATAAACTATAAAGAGGACTACCGTCGTTGGATATAAATGGCACTAGTTTGTCCAATGAAAATAACGAATAGCTTTAGACACCAACCTTCGTTGAAATATTATGTCAAGAAAAGAAAAGCGGAATTAAGCATCAAATTTAGACAATACTATTGGCTAATTCGAATAAACTCCATGTTTTCAATGAGTAACAACCTTCTGTTTTGGAGTCAAGTGTCTAATATTCAATTAATGTCCTCCCTATACATCCATCCTTAACGTAATCGAAATTTGACGATATAAATTTTGCTAGATGTCGCTTTCCCCTCGCTTTGAAACAGTCTCCCGGAACATTGCTTGGCTTGCTGTTTGGCTGGGTCGTTAACAGCAGACACTCCATGTTCCTCTCATCTCACACGTAGTCCCCTGAGCAATGCATCATTGATGCTGTACGCGAGTGAGTGAGTGAGAGCAGACAGCCAGGGCGATGCTGATGGGTCTTTTCGGATTGAGGAAAATCCTGGGGTTCTCCAGGTGACAGCTCTACAGAGTTGGTATCGACAGCTTCCTGTCCGTGCGAATAAAGGAGAGTTGCGTCCGCCCCAGCAGTACAAACACGTGTGAAATGAGATTCGTAAAAAAAGATAGATGTGCCGAGGAGTATTCTGTGCGAGTCAGCGAATCTACAAATATACGTCGAATACTACGACAAGGGTATGTGTCTCTATTGAGATATGTCACGAAACCAGATGAACACTGCACTGCAGTGTCAATAGGCGTCACCATCAAACCCAGAGATTATACGTTTCCACTAAGATCACGTGTACTTTCATTCTGTGATGATACTGACGGAGGTTATTTTATAATGGCATCAGTGTGTTTACTATTAAAACTAGTATATAAAGACTAACCTATAATTTTCTTCTAACAAATCGTAAACTATAGCTTATCGATTGCAGTCTATCCAAAGTTGTCTTCTATATTTTTCTGTTCCATGTACACTTTACTCACACACTGTGCTCTGCTTTAATGCACTTCACATTATATAAAAATCAGCTGGCTATCGTCTTTCAGGTGTTCTGGTTCGCTGTTGAGTGTCTACAAGTTGTCCGACCACCGGATTGACATGGAGGTAAAGTCTCGCTTTATGTTTCTCAGCATAAATGTTTCATTTCTTCTATAGATTGGAATTCGGAGATCGTTATTTCGGATTTAACAAGGAGTTTTGACTAAGTTTCGTAACAATTTATTCTGCAATATTTGGAATTTTTGTGGTCCCAGCGCCATGCCTTAGAGCCCCGTTGATTTCGACACTTGATTCCAAAACAGAAGGTTGTTACTCATTGAAAACATGGAGTTTATTCCAATTAGCCAATAGTATTGTCTAAATTTGATGCTTAATTCCGCTTTGCTTTTCTTGACACAATATTTCAACGAAGGTTGGTGTCTAAAGCTATTCGTTATTTTCATTGGACAAAGTAGTGCCATTTATATCCATAGTCCTCTTTATAGTTTATTTTTGAAGACGATATGGATAAATTTATGCTCGTTCAGCTTTATTCTGCATTGTATATCTCAGTCAAATATTCCATTTCTGGCTTTTATAGTTGAAAATTTTGGTCTTTCTCTACTGCAAGTGTCACATCATCTGTATATAAAGCTACCTCATAATTACTGAAAATTTTTGAGTATATTACAAGTATGTTATACTGTAATGCGTTAAGGTTCTTTTGAATGTAAAATCAATATTACAGATGTACTGATAGCATTCCAATCTTTGCGACAGACACTACAAAAGTCGCCGTGTTTGAAAAGGAACCCCGGTTTAGCTTTTATGACACTTCGGCCAGGCCTCAGCAGGTCAATTTTGTGTCCTTCATTGAATAGGTGAAATTTCTAATGGAAACGGTATTAAGGAACAACAGTGACCATTATACATGTTTACAAAATCCTCCCGAGGGGAAAGTAGTTTTTGAAGGCCGCGCAGTGATGTAAACGCCCGGTTTCTTTTCAAGGAGAATAGTTTGGAGAGTGATCTAGATCGCAATCGTCTGTAAGTACCGCCTTGAAGGTCCATGAGCAAGCAGCCAGGAGCACAAACCTGCGTCCAGCTAATACCGAAGGAGCCACGCCAATATCGCCGATGCTCTAAATTAAACCCTCCCCTACTCTATATTTATTTTGTGTAACAATGCTCATAGTTTTCAGTCTTAATGACCGATATCTCTCTTCAAGAACGTGCTAAAATTAAAAGTAAAAATTGGGGGAAAAGTTAATTCTAATTTCAGAGATTTCTGTAATTAGTTTCTTAGACTAGTATAGTTTTAAGCTAATATGAACGAGAGTGTGAATTTAAAAGTAACAATCAACAATTTTTGTAAATTAAATATTAAAATTTAACGTGTTGTTATTATTAACTAACAAATAATCAAAGACCATGAGAGTCTCATGTTCCGCTGATGTATTCACCAGTCTGATCAAGTCGTTTAACAGCTCCCTGTTGAGATCGCGGGGATCGAGTAATATGTATTTTTAGAAGTCATTTGTCATATTTGTCAGTAACTAAATAAATTCTGCATAAGCAGTGGCACCTATGCTGTCATTCTTCAATAAATTGATCCCAGGGTGGTGATAAGCTGTTCAGTAAGCTATCTTGGTTCACTCTCGCTCTTATCTCTTTCAGAAACCCTTTGAGCTGAACGAATTGTTCAAAACTAATTATTAATACGTGACGTAGAAGTTTATATATATTATCTTTTTCCGATAAGTAAAGTTAATATGTTGTAGACGTTTACTACTCCTCTAATTATTTAGGAATATTTACCCATTTATACTACAGGTTAAGAGGAAAATGATACAGCAAACCCCAGATTACATTTCAAGAAGCTTTGCATTTATG
Organism: Eucriotettix oculatus; assembly: GCA_034510155.1. NCBI lineage: Eukaryota > Metazoa > Arthropoda > Insecta > Orthoptera > Tetrigidae > Eucriotettix > Eucriotettix oculatus. The sequence goes on from CM067381.1 coordinate 63,437,673, forward strand.
TAAATGTTTGCGGGAAGCTGAATACTATTTATATGCGGGCTATTATAAATTGACATATATTAAGGTTTTTATTATTAACCTGCCCATCATTTAGTATCACTTGACAAATAATAACAACAAATAATAATTATCGCCATGATATAAATTTTCCAGTTGCATGGAAATTGTGAAATGGCTGACAAGTACGGGTCGGGTGTAGATTGCTTGTTCACCCTCTCTCTCTCTCTCTGCAGCGAGCTTTATTTACATTTTTCGTTGCACATGAGAGCCGGGAATTGGCGACAGTTCATAACAACTGCGAAACAAAAACATAATGTTTGCTTTGCTGATGGAGCATGACCCGTTTTGTTTGCGTATCATCGATTTTTCAGCCGACGCAGTCTAACTACTACAAAAAAAAATTGCGCGTCTGGGATTGTTTTAGAACAAGTCTTTTTCGACAAAAGTACTAGGGAATGGCTGAAGCATTAGGTGATTAATGGCAGGGAAGCCCAGAGTTTTGCTTTATGTTGAAACACTATCATAACAATATTACATTATACCCATTTGTTTTCAATTATTTCTACGTCAAGTAAAACCAGCTAACATCAAATACAGGCCATACGGTGATATTAGACAGAATTTATCTGATTTCGAGACGTGATTTTCAAACTCCCTGAAACTGTTCCAGCCGTAATTTGTTTTAATTAGAAACAGCCAATTTTATCTTAAGTTTGTGGGATTTGAAACCAAAAAATCTTGTTCTATGTTAACCTGCAGTTATCTAATCTTCCATTACTAATGGTCAGTATACTGATTCTCTATAGATAATTTTTAGAAAATCAGAAAAAGAAGTCTTGTATCACGAATCAGCCGAATAACCATTATTTTCAAGACAGTGACTTAGTATTACAATACTTTTGAAGAGTATTGATCAATTCATACTTTGAATTGGTATATTCACATTATACCTACGTTATGCCTACGTTAGATCTGAACTCGATAGAAAAGGGTGGTTTTTTAATGGTCAGCATGGGTTTCGGGAAGGGTACTCGTGCGAAAGTCAAATGATAAATCTATTTCAGGAGTTAGCAGATGAAGTAGATAATGGGGGTAGAATAGATGGGGTTATCATAGACTTCGCTAAGGCATTTGATGTAGTACCTCATGATATCCTATTGGATAAATTAAATAAAACAGGTATAGATAAAAGAGTGTTACTATGGGTAGAAAAATTCTTAAGCGACAGATCGCAAAAAGTCAAAATCGGGGAACAATTTTCGGATTCAGGCGCTGTAACATCGGGAGTTCCCGAAGGCTCTGTAATCGGCCCCTTACTGTTTTTAATATTCATTAATGACTTACCGAATTACTTGAAGTCAGGGGTAAGGCTTTTCGCTGACGACTGTATCATATACAGAAAGATAACAAACGAGGAAGACACTTTATTATTACAAGAAGATCTAGATAAAGTTAATAGCTGGGCTCTGGAAAATAAAATGAAAATTAATGGAAAGAAAAGCAGCTCAATCTCGTTTACTAAACGCACGTTGTTAAATGAGACAGAATATAGAATAGGTGGGGAACTAATTCCAAGGGTAACGAGCTGCAAATATCTGGGGATATATTTCAACAACAGACTTGGGTGGGAGGAACAAGTGAATTTCACGGCCCGAAAAGCGTGGAATTCCTTACATTTCATTATGAGGAACTTAAAAAAGGGAAGTTCAAAAACAAAGGAGGTGGCATACTTATCTCTAGTTAGACCAATTTTGGAATATGGGGCACAGGCTTGTTGGGATCCTTATAGAATTAATCAAATAGAATCATTAGAGAAAGTTCAGAAAAGGGCTGCTAATTTTGTGCAAGTAGGGCCAGGTCATAGGAAGGAAAAAGTAAAACAGCTAGGTTGGGAGGTATTGTCAGAAAGGAGGGAGAAAGCAAGACTGCATTTGCTATTCAAAGCTTATACGGGGCAAAAACCATGGATTGGAATTAGCTACAAAATGCAAAAGCCCAGTTATATAGGTAGATGGGAGGATCACCAATTCAAAGTGAAATATAGAAAACAAAAAACAGATGTTGGCAAATTCTCATTCCTAAATAGGACTATCAACGACTGGAATAATTTACCTGTGGCAGGGGTGTTTGGAGGAAATCCTCTTCAAGAAAATAAATTTAGGTCAAATCTGAAAAAACGTGTGAAGTGAAGTGGATATTTTTTTAATATAAATGTGTTTCCGAATATAAAAAACTAAAGTGTAGTGAAGTGTTTCTCTTTTCTCTTTCAGGGCATCCACAGAACATGTTTATCTTTCTTTAGTTTATAATTATGTATATTTAATTATGTATCTGCCACCGGGCTTGCGCCCAATTGTAGATTATTAGCAAATACAATAAAATAATATTTTGGTTTTACCGAAATCCCTAATTCTAAGGACGATTACTGCTAATTGTATCTTACATTTTATATACTGATGTAACTGTAACAGAAAACTTTGACACATCTCTTTGTTACTCAAAGTAAAATGTAAGTAAGCAGATACAGACTTGCCGGCTTTATTTATTTTTTTCTCCTGAGAGTTTAACGTGTGCGCATTTCTGTTTGTTGTTGTGAGTGCGAATAATTCCTCGTGTGTGTGTGTAAAGCTATGTGGTGGACAGACGCAATGGACTGTGTTGTGCTTGTGGACGACGTCTTTATGGGGGTGAGGCACAATAGGTGCATTCAGCCGACATGGGGGCGACTTATAGCCCGGCCGCAGGGAGCTAATAACCCACTCGCTCCAACGACCAAGAAGAACGCACAGGTCGTCCTCTCCTTTCAAATATACCGTACCGTCCTCAGTTGTCGAAATCTACTACTTCCTCCCTCCCCTAACCACCACCAACCAAATAAAGGCTACACCGCGACGACATCAGAAAGATACTACGCTACATTAAACGCGAGCAACCTTGTATACGAACGGGTGACCTTTCCATCGCCGTTCATTTATGCGTTTTGAGTTACATATTTATCCAACCTCAAGGATTTCTCTAGTCACTAAAAGAATATTTCAAAGTTGTATACAGTTTAACATTTTAACCGTTGAAAATGCTGAACTAATCGTAATGCATAAAAATTATTATTTCCTTTCTGTACAGTGCGTATTCAAACAGACGAATATTTCAAAATATGTATCAAAGTAGGTGTGTTTTCAAAGTTTACTTATAACTCACACTTAAAAATTATTCTACTGTCACGTGTTCACTTGAGATTGTTAATCCCCAGGAAGCCTTTAACAAGAAAAGGAGGGATCCTCTGCGGCTTCTCGGTGTTGTAGAGTCTGGCCTTGAGTCTTGACATCGAAGACAGTTCGAGATGCAGAAAGGAAAGTGAGATGTCTTTTCTCGATGGGTTGTAAAGAGGCAAGAAAGTTCGGTAGTGTGAGGATAAGTACGCCTGAGTCTGATCAGTTTAATTTTACTAATTGTACTATTTTTACTAATTAAGACACTGATGTATATTTTTATAGTATGGGTATAATTTTAAAATTCCGTGAATAAAATAGTGGGTACAGTTAATATTTTAAAATTGTATTATAATCCGAGCTATTTTTATTTAAATTATTCTTGTGTATACGATGTCAAAAGTAAAACAGTCTGAAATATTTGTAGCGTTCATTTAATAAGTTCGTCCATGCAGTGTACATGACCGTGTGTGGTAGACATAGGTCGCTGAAATGTGAAAGGTTAACAGGCGGCGAATTGAATTATAATATTTCTACCCAGTAAAGATAAAATATTAATGGGCAAAGACAAAGAGAGAGAGAGAGAATAGAAAAAGACATAATATCCGCCACCACAGCCCACCCTCGTCAGCGAAGTGGATTTATTCAAACCTTGTTTAATTAACAAATCAAGCAGAACTGTAGGAAACTTCGCCATTAGCGAGCCTTTATTTGATTGGGTGGGCGACTTGGATTGCTTCTCCAGCTGTCGGCGTTGCTGATTGGTTTCCGGCCCCGTTAATTGCTTACCGTTTCCTGTTGAGCGGAATACCCGAGCGACCAGATGGGAATCTGAAATATTCATGCCAGGTACTACACCACCACAATGCATTAGAGACAGCTCTCTCTCTCTCTCTCTCTCTCTCTCGCTCGCCTTATCTACCACACCACCCACATTCTCCTCACTATTCGTTAGTCGCTTAATTAAACCAGCTGACACGTAAAGTGTTAAGACCCTCGCCAATCGTATCCCCATGCTCATCATATTCCCCTCCATTCTATCACATTCAATACTCTAAGGACACCACAATAATTACGAAATATCCAGATTGACAATTACAAATTCCCTTCCAGAAAGCGAATTCGGAAAATGAGAGAATAAGTATATTCGTGTCACGCTGTTAAATGAATAAGTTGAAGAATAATACAGAATACTAGAACCTTATTTTTCAGTTATTTTAATATAAATCAATACTTTACACCTTACACAACTTACCACATAATTACCGCAGTTATTAAAGCACTTTTCGTAACGGAAAATGAGTTGTTGTGTGCCTCGCTCCAAGAAAGATACTGCTTGTGATGAAATCCAAATCTGAAATCCTGTTTCTCATCATCATCGTTGAAATAGTTTCCATCAAAGAATTTCTTCATATGAAAAAAGATGAAAATCTCTAGGCGCCTAATCTGGACTGTGGGAAGTGTCGAATTTTTTCCAACCAAAAGAATTGACTAGATCTTGAATTTTTCCAGCGTTGTGTAGCCGGGCGTTGTCATGAATCCAAATGTTGCCACGCGAAAACATGTTCACCTCCCGTTCTTTATTTCACGACGACGATTTCGTTGTTTTACAACAATCGTATATGCTGATTTTGACATTACGGGTCTGGCCCAGAAAACCGCGCTCATCCAGCACATTTTCACGACCTTCGATCTCATTTATTTTCTCAGAATTCCACCACTCATTATTGCTTCCCATACACATAACAAAATTGCCAGTGAATGTTTGCTGCCGTGACATTCTTGCGTTTAAGAAACGAATCACTGATCTGGCTTCAAAGTCGGCGAGTTTTTCAATTGTTTCGAACATTTCGAAACTTTATAACACAGCTGCTGCATCTGTCTTACTCATGAGTGGAAGTGAGCACGGATGCTCAATATTATAACTTATCTTAAAAATAGCCCTCGGAAGCTCATGTTATAGTATACTATTAATTCAAAATCAAACTATTGTAAAAAATATACCAGTAACTATTAATAGCATAAATGAATTAAACTTTAGCATAACGCTCGTATTTCTCATCCTAGAATCTTGGATTCTATATACTATTCTGAGAACATAAATTACTATTATAAGATAATAATGGATGTATCTGTATCTTTGGATTGAGTGTTTTACTTATAAGACAATATTAACTCATTCACGTGTGAAAATGGAACGGTATAAGATAAAAAGCAAGGAGGAAGAAAATTATTATTAAATAGCTGAGCACCGGACGATGTTCGGTTTATATTAGCCTGCTCCAGTATTTAATTCGACAGTATTTAAAAGACAGCGAGAGCATCACTTTTTTTTTCAAAAATTAATCTTTTACGTCCACTACTTTATGAGACCTGAAATTCATCATAACCACTGAACGCAAGATATTAATCGATTTAAGAAATATAGTTGTACCTTAAATAACCACAGTAACGTAAAATAAGTCTGAATAATCTAAAATACTTAGAATATTCCTTTCCCTTGTTATTGAGCGACAAACACAACTCCTGTTAACTGCTAAAAGAGGTACAACTGTTTGGAATTTCCATTCACTTTTAGGGGTTGATGATGATTCACGTTTTGCGAAGCAAGCTGTTCCGCACATTTTTAAATCCAGATTCTCCTTGCATTTTACAAAAGAAGTACAACATACCGTAAAACGAGTTCGACGTAACGGCGGTAGTGATTTTTTTATTCCTTGAGAAGAACCTTATCTACGAGGCGATGAGATTGTATCGACGCAGTCAATGTGCGTTAAGCCTCGCCACTTAATGGAGGAACTTGCGACGAAGACTGAGTGGATGATGTAGTCATATCCTCGGGGGTGAAAGTCTTCCCATGAAGAATGGCAGCCCGTCTCGCCTCGATGCGTCTAATATCTCAACTCCTCCGCCACCATAACTTCTTAGGGAATCCTCGTCCTTATCACGTAAACACTACAATAGACTCCTCAGCCTCGGGAGTTAGATGTTTTCCCAGTTCCACGTCTTATGAAAAGCACGCCAACTTCATCTTCATATTAAGTCAGCAGTCATGCCATATTTTTTAAACACGAAACGAGCTAGTCGGCAAAAACCAAAAAAAACAGGGTTATATTTGCCCTTAAAAAAACCTAACGCCTCTGTCGAGTCTTTACTTAGTTAATAATGTAATCAACACTTCTACTACTTTATTAAAAAGTAATAATAAAATAAAATTATTTACAACTATCTATGCCCGCGGAAATAGAAGTTGAATTCGTTGAATATTTAAAAAGTACGCTATCATTTATTTATGATCGCTTCAGAGCAAACCTTATAACTCACAGTTGGTTTTAATTTAAGAATTCTCTCCTTCAGTCTCTCCACGAAAATAATATAATAATAAAACTAGTGTAACAAAGTTCTCATATGCCGAGACACCTTCACCTATTTTAGGAGGTATATGTACCGGGGTCAAAGACCTTGGGCATATGGCAAGAGCTGTCCGCTGATCCCATTGGATCAGTCGGCCAACTGCCTCCTGAAACTGGTGGAGACACGGAGAAGGGAATGCTGCGTCCCCACAGCAGACTCGTCTCCCGTCATTCGGAAGGGCGTGAGAATAGTACCCAATGCCCGACCTACCTGATGCAGGTTTTCTAGGGTTTTCCCTGCATCTCTTTAGGTGAAACACCGGGTAGGATCCTTAAACCATAGCCCGGGGGCCCTAGTTAACCCTTGGCTACCTTGCTCTACCTTCCGCATCCCCCCTTTTCAATTCCCTTCCTATGCTATTAAAGGGGAGTTGCCTGTTTCAGGATCACCCTCATGTAGCCTGTTACCCAAAAAAAAACAGATGATGATCTTACATGCTAAAACAAATTTAAATATACGCATATACTTTATTATTGTATTCATACATATTTATATCTATGTAAAAAAATGTACCAACAAAAGAAAAATATTGTTAAACAGACCTGTTATTGAATCTAGAAAACAGGTCAAGTAAATTATTATCAATAAAAGAAAAAAAAAGTTGGTTTCAATACAATCTTCCAAACAGACATAAACTTCAATTATATTTATTGGGATTAATTACATATATTTTATTTGCTTTTAAAAATGAACAATTACTAAATATTAAAATTTATCTGACACGACAAATAAAACCAATTTTCGTATCGACGATCCAAGAAAGTTTATTATTTCTCATGGTGTTAGCTCTCTGCCAATAACTTCCTAATCGCCAAGTATTGGCTACCAATGTCGAAATTTGACATTTATAATTGAATAAAATATATATAACAATTGTTTTAATGTATTGACAAATATAATATAATTTATTTCAATCCATAGTTTATTAATATATTAAGTGCTAACTTAGAGAATCTCTATTATTGATTTTTCCTGAATTTGATTCGCTACTCATTCTATCATAAAAACTTTTTCTGCCCATTTCAGTCGCTTTATATTATTTTATACTGAACCTCCTTTACGCTTCATTGGCCGAGACTATTTTATAATGTTTTGAATCCTTCCTGTTGCTACAGTTTCTATATAAACAATCAAATATAGATCTCCAACTACCTGTAACCACCCAATTCGAGCCGATCGGCATCGAATCCAACCCCTTTAATTGTGTTGTTTGGGAAGTAGGTTGTCTCTGTCTCCGCAGCACAGCAGTAGCAGTTGTGGTAATGGCCGTGTTAATTCCGCTGTCACTTGACGGTTTAGATTTATGGTTCCGGATTCAGAGTGGCTGCCGTCCAAATTGCCACTGCTGCCTCCTCCCTTTACCCAGGAAATCGACCCTGCTCCTCCCTCTTCTTCTTATAACGTTGCGTGAGCGCGTGTCCCCCAAGACCAGCGCCAGAGGTCAGCAATTCACGTCACTCAAACTTCAGCGGGCGACACCTCATGGACCACCGCTGCAAGACACTGATTAATGACTCCCTAACACACAGGTCCCTTCTTAATAAGGCGTAACCTCACAGTAATTACTTTGTGAAGCTACAATTAAACAGCTCAAGTCCTACGTATTCTTCTTCACACTTAATTATGTTTCTTTGATGAAAAGAATTGACCGCCCGCGTATCCGACTGTAAAAGTTAATATGAAATATTTGTAATGTGAACAAATGTCTCTCAAATCCCCAGTTTTTGAGAAAAACTCATATATATATATATTGTAATATACTTTTTTGGGTATAAAACATTAATTAATTAACAGAACAAATTATGATCAATTTTAAAATTTTTCATTTATTAATTTAAAGTGAATACACGGGCTTAATCTCAGGGGATTTTGGGTCTCTCAAGAGATGGAGTATGCAGTAGCTGAAAATAGAAAGAAAAATCATTAAATATTATTTATCCAGAGCAATGAGCAAGTTTCACAATTTTTTTTCTAGCTTACCCACAATTACTGGGCCAACAAACATCCACCTCTCGAATGTTTGTGCGTCTCAATGGCGTCTTGCAGGATTTGATCACGTCTGGACACGTCTGCTCTCGTCCGTCCTCTCCTCCTCTCATCTGACTTCTCCGTATCTGCTCGGTCCACGTCCGTCCTCTCCTCCACTCGTCTCACTTCTGGATATCTGCTCGGACCAAGTCCGTCCTTTCCTCCACTCGTCTCAATTCTCCGTACGTCCGTCCTCTCCTCCTCTCATCTGACTTCTGGTCATGAGCCACCCATCGGCTTCCCTTTTAAATCTTCCGACGGGAATTCCCCTATTTCACAAAATTTCGGGGTTCCCCGCCCTCATTTTTTACACTCGTTCGGCGGGGTTTTCCCGCGGGGGTTCACCATCGTCATTTTTTATACACGCTCGGCGGGACTCTCCCGCCATCTTTCAGCCGACTAGCCATTGTTGTTGGGTGAACTGCGCCTCATAACGCCACAACATCACAAAATCCGCCTTTTTTATCACAATACATATAAATCAAATCTAAATCAGTATTACCACTCGCAAAATTTGTATAAAACTAATGTAAAGTGCGTCATAAGAGTTTTCTAGCATCGCAAAAATTAGTCAAAACACAAAACTGGGTAAAAACATATATTATGTTGGCCTCCTCTAACTTCTATTTAGTTGGATGAGATGATATTTCTAAATGGAAAATTCCAATATTTAAAAGAACGATTGATGTTCATTTATTCGGAATGAAATGTAACACTTAAAATAAACATTAATAATGCCTATTTAATTTTTTTATCTTACCTCAAAATCGGCAGGTCGAGTTTTTTTCATGGTCATTTGTCTTCGCAGCAAACATTTCCTATTTTAAAATTAATTATTCCTAACCTCTACATATGGCAGTCAGCAGTAATTAGAATTAAAGGACAAGAAAAGAAAGCAGACATCAAGAAAGGAGTAAGACAATGGGCTCTTTAACTTATACACAGAACAAGTCGGTCAAATGTAAATATGGAAATACTTTTCTCGTATTTCTTGACGTTAATGCCTGTTATTAATTTCTAAGTTACCCTCTCAATCGCTTAAAAGTATAATTAGCGAGACGATTCCTTTACCAATCAATTTCTACGGGTGACCTCCCAAACTTCACGATCATAACTGATTAATTAACATTGTTGTGGCTGACATTGACAATTCTCAATACATAATGGACAAGGAGTCAGTTATGAATCAATTATTCCCTTTTACAATATGTTAACAAAAAATTATTATTACACAACATTTCACCCACAATCCGTGGATCTCATCAGGTATAAATAAAGTGAAACTACGATATAAACAAAGATATACATAAAATGCAGCCAAAGAGCTTATTTAAGACTAAATGATGCTGCAGATTAGTGCTGCACATTGTAGAGCAGTAGGACCTCTCCCCAAATTTACACATTTATATATTTCCAACAATTCAAACTCGGAGACAGGCAGGCAGGAGGTGGGAATCCCAAGCGCCAGGGTCTCGTCTGGAAAGCGTGTCTGCCTACAGCTACAAAAGATTAAGGTTGTTTTGCTGTAGGGACGTTCACCCTGCAAAATTTCCCAAGTACACCCTTCTCCTCGTCAGAGCAAAATTCCCGCGTTTGGCGAAAGAAGCAGTGTTGCTCGTAAGTTGAAGGGAACAGGACGCAGAGGAAGTAGGGGAGAAGAAGAAGTGAGCAATTAAATAGTCAGTGATATTGTTAGTTGAAAAAAGGAGCAGTTATAGTCATATTCTGAAAGAAGAAGGAAAGTTACTTACATAACTTATTGAAAAAAGTACAAGTTCATCAAAAGTCTACCATATGAGTAAAATTATCGGCTAAGATATGAGTTTAATTCTGTCATTCGTCATGCCGGTTAAGTTGAAGCTAACTTCCTGTAGGTCTGGTATAATTCAGGGATTCTGCATATTAGTGCAGAATCCATAATTTGAGATAAACAGTGACGCATCCGATGACGATTAAATCACGTGTTCAGCCATCATCGATATGAAACTGGGTGGTGAAATGTTACATAAAAATATTCGATGTTAGCGCAGATTAGAGTCCAATGAATCATCGGTCTCATATAAATGTTGAACTCTTGCTTCACTTCACTACAGTCTTGAATGTACCCATTTAGTCCAAGTAGTTATGCATATTCAATAAATTATCCACCTCAACACATTCAATATGTTGATTAAAGAAGAACAAGATATATGACTCCCTTCTCTACGTTTGCTTCTTCAATATTTTATACAGAATTTAGTTATCGTCTCCGAAAATTTGCGTGAACGTAGCTTGAGCCCCTCGCGTGACCACACTCATTCCTCTGCCAGAACCTCCCTCTAAAACGCCAATTCGTCACACTGTGTGTGTCAGGTGTCCGGTTTGTTGATTTGTTTCACTTATTCATGCTGCCAGTTACTCCTCTGACAGGTCCGCCATGTCGTTTGTCACACACACATACATATACACATACTCTCCATGGATGGCTGCAGTAGCATAATAGAGTCTAAATATGACAGGACGTTTCAATCCATTTCACTTCCCCCGAACCTAACATACACACGTTCAAAATATTAAGTTAATTCTTTAACGCGTCGTCGACGACAGCCCTTTCAATTAATAATTGACAGATACTTCAGTTTGTGTTGTCGAGTGCAAAATGAAATTAGGGAGATGCACTCGCGAATCTGAATTGCTAACTGTGAAAGGTTAAAAATTTCGTCAGTCAACCGTCATAAAAATCGCACGGTTCGATTCGACGAATGAAGCTTTCACACGTCAGTAATACGTTGATTTTACATAATAAAAGAATTAAATTCACTGGTTGTCAAACTATCATGCCCTAAAGTGTCTCAAAAAACTAATATTCAAAGTAGCCGGTTAAAAAATGTAACTTTTAAGAAATAAATGAACACGCCAATTCTTACTTTATTTCTGAAATTTACAGCCTGTTTAAAGTTGCTACTTCCTAAAATTTTATTATCTGAACAGACGTAAATAACCAATGAAAACTAGTAAAAGAATATATACAATACAAATTACTATAAACACAGTTTCGATTTCAGATAAGACTAAAACGTACGAGCCGCTGGAATTAGAAGAGATTTGGTAAGATGATTCGTCAATAGTGGATATAGACTCTTCATAATATATTAACGCCAGTTAAATTGAAGTTCAGTCATTCATAACCAAATAATTTAGTACAAAATTTTCATATTATTAATTAAAATTATGGTGCGTTATATTTTATATTATAATTATTTTGGTAAAAAGTCAAAATATTTATTGAATTATTAATCCATTTTTTTATTTCTTTTAATCTTTTAATTTGTTATTCGTTTCCATTAATTAGTAGGCAAATTTCTGTTGAATATTTATGCTTCGGAAGTTTATTTTGAACCAATGTGAACAGATTCTCATATTTTAAAATATATACGAACAACAAAAGTCACATCACGGATCACATTTGAAGAAAATGAGATTCTTCGTATTCCATCCTCTGTAGAATATAGAGGGTGTAACTCGGAAATAGTTCATGTCCAGGCTATTGATTAACACAGATAAACTTAGTACTTGGGAAGTGCACAGTCACGACAGAAAGACCCACCATAAAATCTGGCGCCCCGTAATCGAGGCGAGGACGTTCCAATTTACAGCTTTGAGGAATTAACTCCTCACTGTGAAAATTCAGACCGACAAGGGCTAGAAACTCCTCTCCACCGTCAAAACCCAAGTTTTGGCGACACGAAAAAGTAATCATTGGCAGAAACCGCTCACATGGCACAATTGTTAGCCCTGGAGAGGGGAAGAAATTTGTCCAACTTGGAAGTAGGCCGAGAGATTTTGGGACAGTCTCTGAACAGAATTTAGTGAGAGACAGCAACGAACGTAGTGTGGTGATTCATGACCCTTACATTCATCGGGTAAAGCAAAAATAATTTAGTTTTTGTTATTTGCGTACAGCAGGACGAAAGAAACGAGAATGGTTTGGTGAGGCCGAGTGGGCGGGAAACGTCGCCGTTTACAACATTATTTATTGCCTGGGGTGCATTGTGTTCGACACTTGGTCCCAGGAGCTGTCCTGAGAAGGTCGGAAATGGAAGAGCAGTGGCTGAACAGGCGTCAAAGTTAATTTCGGCCTGCGTAAAAGTTAATTTCGGCAAAGAAGATTCATTTGTAGTACGGAAAACAAAAAGATAACATTTGATGGAGATTTAAGCTGAAGAAGAGGGGACGTGATCAGCGAAGGAACATCCGGCAAACCAGGAACGACGTCACCAGGCCCTTGTTAACATCTGGTAACGGCATTTTTACCCGGCTTTTCCACTTAAAAACCATTCTCGTTTGATTCGCGATTTTTAAATTTCAACTATATCGTTCGTCACCCGCGTTCCCGGGAGCAGCCATTTAGAAGCTGCATAGATTCTTTTTTTGCTTTACCGACTGAGCCAATTTGATATTCGTAAATTTATATTTTTCTCACTAAAACTTAATTTGAGTTATATTTCTTTTGGAAATTTGATAATGTAATATAATTAAATGGAATATATTCAAATTAAATATACTTTTTATTATTATTTAACAATTCCTTGTTATAATAATATTTTTGTTGGTGTAAGCAAGACCAAACACCACAGTAGTATACAGACAGTAGTTGTTGATGCGACTTCGGAGAACATAGCCTCTACGAAAGCTTAGAACATAGATGGTTTGCAAGGAGTAGCAAACTGATCGTCGAGGGAAACTGATTGCAGCAGCTCGTGACGGCTGTAAGAAACGTCAACGCAAAGTTTGTAAGACATGATCCAGTCATTCCAGGGAGAGTTTCGTTTACACTCTCCGCCAGGACATAAAGTATGTATTATGAACTTGGAGCAAAATTATATAAAACCCACCTGAAAATAATACTTAATAAATCAAATAGACACTCATGTTGAATTTCAAATTTTTTTAGTAAGTTATACCTTTAATCTAATTTAAATTGGCCATTACTATTTTCTTTCATAACTAGAGTCGAACAATCTCTTTTAAATATATGTGTTTTTCGTGCTTCATTCAGGATAGAACGCCGAATTTTTGTGACGAATAATGTACAACTGCACTTAACATCCAATTTATTTCAACGGTACATAAAATAGAAAGAGAATTTCTTTTATTACGAAATAAGTTTTTAAATTTCTTAACGATCTTCTGCCCCCACCTCCTCCTCTCTCTTTCTGTCTCTCTGTCGATATCAATTGAACTGTAAGATTTTTTTTCTTCTTAGCGCATTATTACTGAAGCCTTTTACCCTTCTCCTCCCCCCCTTTTTCTTTCGACGCATTATAAATTGCAGATTATTTCTCTAGAGAGTTAAATGCACGAATTCGACATCATCATTCCCCTTGTGGGAAGGGGGACTATATCTTGGATATTGGCTCACTCAATCGTAATCCAACCCCACACCACCACACCACACCACACCCTTTCCTTTTACAACTCCAATCGAGAAGTTAATGAGCTGAGTTAGGGACGAGGTTGGGGATAACCTTCCTCCAACTGATTTAAGGTATTCTTCGGTGGGTTGTACAGCCCGTTAAACGCTCCAACTCGTTAGTACATCATTTAGAGTCGTCGGCAAATTTAGTTTCCTGAACTAATAAACAAAGCTCTCCGATTTACGTTCATCGAAGTTACTTTACTGGCGATAGTGGTTAGAGAACGTTTTAATGATCTCTGTCTAAGAGATTACTCTCAATAAATTGCTTAATAATTGGAGTGTATTACGTGAAATGTATTGAAATTTTTAATTTTATTAGAGAATATTACCTAATCTAATAAAAAATTAATGTGGATGATTACGATGATGTGGAATAACAATGTTCAAAGTTATTTTTATTATTATATATTCATCAAATATGTCTTATAACCTTACTATTGCATACTTCTCGCAAAAGGACTCTATTTTGCAATTTCATTTATTGATAAACCCAATTCTGCTTCCTTGAAGGAAGCCTCTCTTTATATTGGTGTCCAATTCTGTATGAAGTAAAGGATTCCTCATTTATTTTTAAGGTGGTTGGAACATAAAGCTTCTGTTACTCAGAAGATAACTTCTGTTGTTCTTCCTCCTCCTGAATATTTTTTTGTCCAATGCGATGCTACAATATTTACATATGTATAAAATTTTCTTTATCTAAGATGACAGATTCCGAAGATCTTCCTTCTAAACTAGATTACTCCCATAATCATCTCCGAACTTTTTCTAAAAGTGTCTTAAGTAAACTTTTTTATGGCTTACCCGATTTGTGTCTTATCTAAATGTACGTATAATATCTGGGGTGGAAAGGGAGCATCAATTTAATTAAAAGTATTGATTGTGAAAGATTAGCCATCAGCGTTTCCACACTTCCCAATTTCCATCTCCAACAAAGTTTCCTTCTTCTCTGTGTGATTACAGTCTCTCTCTCTCTCTCACTTTTCCAGAGGAACTGAAAGCTTAATGTGGACTGGAGAAATTACAAGAGTGCGATTCGGTATTACGTGGATGGAGGAATCGCTAATCTCTTGCCCTGATAGTTAATGAGCCACGAGATGATTGGAACATCCGGGTCTTTCATAAAAATTAGTTCCCTTCACAATTTTTTTTATTTTGTCGAGGCTTTGATAATTCTACCATTCCACTGACAAAACTGAAGAGATTATATTTATTCCTCATTGTATATGGCTGAATGTGGACACATAATTATCCATGTATGAATTACTATTACTGTTAGTTAATTTATTTGATATTTTTGTAGTTTTGTGAGAAATAAGTCAATTAGGGAAGAATAAACAGAGACTTTATGTGGCAGATATGTTTTTATTCATGCTCCAATGTCGGCAATTTATACTCAATAATATTATAATAAAATTTTCGAAACTTATTCATTATTTTTGATCTAGTTGGAGCTTTCGGAAATTTGCGAAAGTCATTTATTACAAACATTTACATACACTAGAGACATTTTTAATTTATACATAATCTAGAAACAACCGTTTATATTATTTTACTGTCATTTTAAAATGTCGTCCGGCCCTATGTTGTAATACATCTTTCTCTTCTCTCAATGTTAGGAATCAGTTCTAGAAATGTTTAGTTCTTAATTTCCAAATTATTAATTTTTAAGAAGCTGAAGTCATTATTTGGATACTCCTCATTATCTGATTTCACGTTGACCGATGTTTTCTAATGACTAAATTATGACAAATCATTAGCTCATTTTTTTAATGGAGGTTAAAGTAGAACAAATTGTGACTGCGTCCATGACCGGTGACGCGTCACGATAGTACATTTACGTGAATTTCAGTTGTCTCAGAGCATCGTAAGTACTGTTACTTTATTGTAGTTACAGGTGGTTGACGTGTGACACGTTAAATCACATGATAGTCACAGCGTTAACAAATATCCAGATAACATTTTAATAAAGTAAGTATATCATAGCTAATTAATAATGTGTTATACTTCGCTTACAGTCACAATATATAACTAATTAAAATTTTATTTTCATCTCATCCCACCATGAATTTGTATTTATTAAATATCTCTGTGTATAATCGGTCTTAGTGAACAATAAACTATTCCACAATTAATTATAAATAAATGACACGGTAAAACCCACACAAGGCTCGGTGCTGACAAGAAAAATTTAGTTATACCAAGAATTTTACTTATCTGCCATTATTAATACATTAATTACGATAATTATGTTAAAATTGATTCCGCATTTCTTGAATAAGATCGTTTTGGTTTAAATCTTAAATACACGTAAAATTAATAAACATATTCAATTTCCTTGAGAAACAAATTTTATTAAAAATCTTCTAATGATTGAAAATCTCATTATTTCCTAATTCTATGCTGTGAGGACGTTCTTTTCTTTTCAACAGAGAGTTCACTTAATTTGACACGAGTAACTTATCCCGTGAATAGGGTTAATTTTTCCTCTATTTTCGATTTGAACTGGTTTTAAATAGACGAACACAAGGAACGAAAACAGAACACCTCAAATTACCGTCGAAGACGAGAGTATCCTACAAGACAATGGTCCACCCGAAGGTATGTAGTTCTGTAGATGGTAAGATGTGGCTCAGAACGAGTAAATCAGTTGTGAACAAAATAGCGCCAAACGCAAACAGCATTATGCTCCGAAAAATATTTGGCTGAAACTATAAGAGAGAAAAATCAGTTTTCATTTACATATTCATTATATTCGTGAAAAGGATGAAGAAATATTTATTTCTAAAATCAAAACGAAACGTGTTCATTTTACCTCTGGTTCATATTCATCGATTTCTTCACTAGATTCTTCGACGTCGTATCCAGCGTCACCTGCACCGCCATGATGAGGTAATGGAGATAATGTGAGGGCCACCATGTGGTCACCGTAAGAATAAGGATCGTCCCCTTCAAGTGGCTCGTCCTCGTCAACTGCACAAAAACAAGAAAAATTAAATGTAACTCAGAGAAAACTAAACTGAAAAAGGTGAAGGAGAACAGAATAATCATTCTGATAATAGTGAAACCTGTAGGTTGTCTGATGCTGTACAGTTAAAAAGATGGTAAATTGGAAAGTATATTCAAATTGACGCTGTACCAAAACTGTGACACAATGGACCTGTTGTTATTCTGAAAGAGACCTATCCGTTAAGCCAGAATTTGAATTGGTACAAGTTATTAGAAATACTTTTTCTACTTCAGTTGTGATAATATACAATGATTGCAACGCGATAGTTGATATTTTATTATTTCTTAATATAAAGTTAGCAAGGATTGGAAACTTGGAATTGGCGTCAGCATGTTGGGGCCTGGTGCCGTCTCTAATCCCCGGGGATACTTTTTGGGCATGTAGGAATATGACCTGGGAATTCCGTAAACATGGCCCCGTGGGAATCGAGACCCATGAAGGCAATGAAATATTTAAAGACTACGTGGATACCTCAACCAATGGGACTTCGTAATATAAAAACTCTATTATTAACTATCGATTTCGGGGCTTTTACACACAGCGGTGAGGCTGTGTAAATTATCATTCTGCTCTTGAAAATTGATGAGGATGGATGGGAACCGACGATTGGTCCCGGACGTATATGAAGGTAGTTAACTTTCGACGCTGAAGAAGGAGGAACGCCACACTACAAAGAAGGTACGCTGTCAGGTTTCCAATCCTTCACGTATAGGGTTCTTATCCTGAGTAAGAGATCAGATTGCTTCGACGAATGTCCAAAATTTGTAAATATTTCCTTCATTAATGTTTTTCCTAGTTAAGTTGTTTTGTAAATAAAATTCCCATCATCTTTAATTACCCTTTTAATTTTATCCCACACCCCACCCTACATATTAGTATCGAATTACTCATCGGAATGTGGTGAGACAATTAATTTGATTTGTGACGCTTGATGTTACGATTATATAAATATAAATTCACGGACTTTGGAAAAAACAAGTCGTAAAATTCTTTAAAATGGAAATTCTACCACTAGAAAAGCAAAACAATAAATGCGAGGTGTCGTGAAGGTTACAAGAGTTTCGTTGTCTAGAGAATGAGGTACCGGTTAATAGAGAATAACCCAGAACCGCGTTGTCTGTGACATTTTATTTTTTTTGGATGGCAGGAAGTCAACAAAATAATTGACGAAATTGAAAGAGTCACTATGTGTTCAGCGTACAGATAGAATGGGCAGTTATTTTTTCAACGTTCAGAGAGGAAGGACGTTCATGGTTTACCGGACAGAGAGAAAGGAAATGTGGATCCAAGCTGAGGTCACTGAGAAGAACAGCTGATCATCAAGGAATTTCCTGAACCCAACGCCGACAGCAACCCTATCAAGCTTCAGGCAACGGGAAATTTTGGCATGACTCGGATAGAAAATAGCAAAAAGTATGTGGTTCTTTTCACAATAAAACGCGACGGCGACCCTGAGGAAGGTGATGACATTTTCTCCTATTTCATGTTCAATTAAAAAAAATAGATATGAAATTAAAGTTCAGTGAACCATTACTTACAGTAGTTTAGGTCTATTTGGAAATTGAAGCCGAACATATCCACAAAATTTTGAGGTGGAAACCGAAAGGTTATACATAGCTCCAAAATTTGCTGTCCGGAGACTAGAAACAGACTCGTAACCCAGTGACGAAACGTTCCATAGTAACAATAAAACGATCCGCGTAGCCTAAAATTACTGAAGTACCTACTAATTCCATTAACATAAATAACAACTGCAGACCAGAATTGCAATATATCTCAAATAAAAAAATTAATATACCACTGTGTCTGGAGAAATATCATGAAATCGAAAAATACTTTTCCGGAAATAGCTTTTTTTTAATAATTCATTGTTTCGCCCATTTAAACATCGACACATATAGCAAATATCTTAAGCTTCCGATTTCCCACATTAAATATATATATATATATATATATATATATATATATATTATAAACTATAAGATATTTATTTGTTTAAAGAGAGAATTTTTTACTCTATTAGGATACTGGGCATATTTTAGACTCTTTTATAGAACCAGGAGTATTTTTGACTCTCTCAAGACACTGGGAATATATTTAACTCATGGGATATTAGGAATATTTTTGTCCCTCATAACGTGCAGGAGAATTAAATGAACCGTATTCATAGACTCTTTTAAGGCGTTATTCTTAATTAAGTTACCAGTTGATTTCTTGGCTCAATTAAAGTTTTCATACCAGTTGTAATGAAATTCATTCCTTCAGCTGTGATACGGTAGGGTACATGAAAAGTTAAACGTTCATAAATAATGCTCTTGATGCAGGTTTAATCATGAGTTTTTGACCAAGACATTATTGTTGAATACTTTACCAGGCTAATACAATGCTACACAGCTAGTACACAGTAAATTACCAAATGTCAATTTAAGGTAAGTTAACAGTTATCAATCCCTCTTTCCTTTCCAAATGAGTTAATTAATTTCACAATGACACTTATCTTTGTGTGCTTCATAGTAACTAGAATAAAGAACCATGTAAAACAAACAAAAGTAATAATAATAAGTTTTCTTGCCAAAGACAAAATTGTCATCATGCGTCAATACAGGATGAGAAAATTGCTAGCTAATTGGGATATATATTACACATATACACGCATAAATACACATAATATATTCAAATCATCAGTCTATTAATTTCATGTTTGAAATTTAAAAACTCTTCCACCCAGTAGATTGGATGATCATATAGGAATGTTTTTAATTTTGTTAGCACTATGTTGTTTGGTAGTTTTCTAATAGGTATAGGCAGAGAATTGTCATTAAGGTACAATGCAATCCTATTAATCTATCCCTTCTCTTGGTCCATATTTTTTGCATTTCCCCTTTTCTGTTTGGAACTTCCTCAAAGGTGATTCTACCCACCCATCTAATTTTCACCATTCTCCTATAGCAGCACCACATTTCGAAGGCTTCTATTCTTTTCCTTTCTGCAATACCTATCCACATTTCACACCCATATAAGGCCACACTCCATATGAACATTTTTAGCAATCATTTCCTAAAATTCACTCTTATTATTACCTGTAAGTTAATTCCTCTTTTTCGTGAAAGCCTTCCTTACCTGTGCTATCCTACTCTTTATCCCTAGTTATTATGCTCCCCAAGTAGCAGAATTCCATACCTTCCTTCAAAATATGCATTCCCCTTTGTTATTAAAATGTTTCCCATACTACACTCCATTAACTTGGTTTTCCTCATATTGAAAGCAAATGTAAAGAGAGCAAAATTTAAAGAATTTCCTAAAAAAGTATTTGTATGAGAATGTATAATATTCAAAGATTTCTAATGTCACTAAACTATATTAAATAGTATGAGTAAATTGTGTAATGAATTCACAGAAATGAATGTTATGATATGTTAATAAATGTTAACCTTACATTTCCCTTTTTTACCCTTTATAAACATGTAAATTCAGTTCTATCTGATTAATACTTGTAAGTAGAACTAATATGTTTTTTCTCTTTAGTAAATATGTGAACATAACTAATGTCATTAATAATTGTGTAAATAAAAATATTGTGATGCCTCAATCAGCATTATGTAAATTATATATTTCATATTGTATATTATTATAATTTGCAATTGACTTTCTCCAACATTGTATCATACAATTCAATAAATAAATAAAAGTATAATCAAGAAATTCATTTTGGAAACTAATATAAAGCACAAAATAAGTTTCAATAAGAGATTTATTTATTAATGTGAGTTGTGGTTTAAAAATTAATGAGTCCACAAAAATATATTAATATAAACATTATAAGAATTTTTGAGTACGTGTTTTCTCAAAGAATCTGTTCAAAATACAATTCTTGGGTTTCAACCCTTGCTAATGTTTGATTCAACAATGACTTGATGGCAAACTCAGCCAACATCGGCATTTAACCTGAAAATTGAATACTTCAGTTTCACTTATTAAAGAAAACATGACATCTGTAAAATAAATACCTTCAATGTTTAGTTTAAAACAGAAGATTTGGCATAATAAATTTCCTGTCATTTGAATAGGCATGTCATGAAATATGCATTTATATAAAGGACCATTAAATGAATCGGTGACAGATGTCCTTTGCAATCCATTTTGCATGTAACTAATTTATGAAATATGTTTCCTTACTTAAAGATTTTCTGGTAAGTGTTCAGGCTATGTTATTAATTCCAGGAAACAGTGGAATAACAAAGGGTGTTAGGTTGGGAAGGAATATTTTGATGGAAGTTACTTAGGAAGCATAATAACTAGGGATGGTAAAATTATAGAAGACATAAGGAGTAGGATAGCACAGGCAAGGAAGGCTTTCACTAAAAAGAGGAATTTACTTCCAGGTAATATGAAAAATTATTAGGAAATCATTGCTAAAAATGTTTGTATGGAACGTGGCGTTATATGGGTGCAAAACGTGGACAGTAGGAGTTGCGGAAAGGAAAATAATAGATCATTTGAAATGTGGTGCTATAAGAGAATGCTAAAAATCAGATAAGTGGATAGAATCACTAATGAGGAAGTTCTAAACAGAAAAGGGGAAGAGCAAAAAATATGGATGACATTGGCCAAGAGAAAGGCTAGATTAATAGGCCACATTTAAAGACATGAGGGTCTTGTAAAATTAGTATTTGAGTATTAGATGTCAGGCATATGTTAAGTGTTGTCTGCTATTTTTATAGGAACAGTTGGCCAACATCCTCCTAAATTGACTTTGAAGTTAAAGCTTCAAATGCTCCTTTAATCAGAAAGTTATGGAAAAGCACCAAGAGCCAGACATACAACAGCCTCGGAACAGATGGATAGATTTAAAGAAGAAGATCCGGCAAAGTCAATGAGAATTGACCTCCTGGAATATATTAAGGTAATGAAAGTCAAAAACTGGGCGAGACTGGTTCACGACAGGAAAAGATGGAAAGCTTTGGTAGAGCACGCCAAAACATTTCATTAAAGAAACATTGTAGTGCCTTTTAAGAGAAAGAAGATGGACAAATAAAATCATAATAGACAAAGATCCATACATATGAGATGCAATATGTTTCTGCTAGCTGCTGAATGCAATAAAAAATTATAAGGCAAATCTTTTAAAAATGAACTAAGAAGGTACCTCCTAGTAAAGTCACTGCAGAGTTTAGAAAATCTTTAAATTCACCTCAAAACTAGGCTAATATTTAATAAATTAAATCATCATCATTGTAATTGCCTCATGAATTATTATACACTTATATTTTTAATATTGTAAAATTAGTTGTAAGGAAATTGACATTTTCACATATATATACACAATGTATGGATAATCCTGATAATCCTGTGCTTGAAGAATTGAATATAAAACTACCATATAATTCTATCATATCACACACAAACATTTTTACGTGGAAGAGTGATATGAAAATGTCATTTTTGGCAGAGGAGGAAGCATTTGCAATGATGCACCTGTAAGACAACATAATATTATCTGAAAGTGTATAGCGTTCTATTGTTTACAGTAGAAATATTATTTAGGGGAGAACAATTATTATTCTGAAACTACAGCCACATGATAATCATCGCTAATGTCAAACCAGGATTTAGAAATCTCATACGTGTCTTCTATGGCGCCGCATGCCTTCATGTTGCCTTATAGTTTTCATTCTTGAATCGGATTCCGGAAACTTTGTTTCATATTATCAATCACAAATTTGCACATTTCAGTCAATTTTTGAAGGTGCCCCAAGACGATTAAGGTTTACTAATTTCAGTAAATATTGAACGAATTTAGACACTAATATGGTAAAAGTATAAAAATCAGATAGGTCCCATTGGAATGTTATTAATAGTTGAGGAATTTTTACTTTACTTTTTCTCTGGCAGTTAAAAAGACAATAATTATTTATTTAATTGAAGTAATTAATTTATTCATAATGTCTCAGACCTATATATGGGCACTGCGGGAGTTTTCTCACAGGCACTTCACCCCAGAGTGACTGCGGGACTCACCTGATTATGTCAGGAATACCTCGCACTCTTTCTGTTTTGTTTTTTTTTATCAAATTTCTGACATGCCGAGACACCTTCACCTATTTTAGGAGGTATTTGCACTAGGATCAAAGACCTTGGGCAAATGGCAAGAGTTGTCCGCTGATCCCATTGGATCAGTCAGCCAACTGCCTCCTGAAACTGGTGGAGACATAGAGAAGGAAATGCTGTGACCCCACAGCAAACTTGTCTCCCATCATTAGGGAGGGTGTGAAAATAGTACCCAATGCCCGACCTACCTGATACAGGTTTTCTAGGGTTTTCCCAGCATCTCCTTAGGTGAAACACCGGGTAGGATCCTTAAACCATAGCCCGGGGGCCCTAGTTAGCCCTACCTTGCTCTACCTTACGCAAATCCCTTTTCAATTCCCCTCCTATGCTATTAAAGGGGAGTTGCCTGTTTCAGGATCACCCTAAGTGCCATTTGTTTGTTTTTACTGAGTGTTTTATTTCATTTACTGGTATTTTATTTTTAAAAGTTTTCTATTTCTGTATTAGGTACTTTTTCTAGCCTTAAAGTTACAGCCAGTCTTTGTTTTACCGAAATACATGCACAAAAATTGGAGTACTTTGTGATTTTCTTCTAACTCCTTCAGTATATATTTAAATGGTGTTGGTCTCATTCTGAAATACTGGATAAACATTTTCGGGTTGTCCCACAAAATTTGAAATAACATTTGTAACTCATCCTTATCGTATATTGTAAAAAAATAAGTGGTTAACATGCTCTGTTTTACCACTACCTACCAACAAGAACTTAATCAACGGAATTTCAAGAAAATAAACCTCATCAATTTAATCCATGTTTGCTGGGAAGCAGAAACGTACTGACTATCAGAAAACGCGCAAACACAACAATACTAAACACTATAAATTAGAAAATCATAATATTTCTGACAGGAAGGCGGTGAATTTCTCTATGCCAAAAATTCTGCGCGGTTATTTGAGAGGGGGGTTGGAGGAACAATTCGTTTAGTTATAATAAGGGAGTAACTTCTGACAATTATAATGATAGAAATAAATGTTTCTTTGTCAAAAAATCGGTGTGATAATAATGTAAATAATCCTTTATTCAATTAATAATTTTGACAAGTAAAATTATAATTTTAATAAAGCATTAAATCGATATTGTGCCTGAAAAAGTTCCAGAAGAGGACGAAAAGTCACATTTTTTCGTAATAAATAGTGTCAATTGTTTTCAAGGATGAAGGTTTTTTATATATATTTTAAATTTCTAATTTTTCTTCCATGTTTCTAAGAAAATTTAGACCGTGCGCAAACTACTAAATATAAGTCATTACAATCAATACAAATTTTGGGGAAATAACGACGCGTTAAATTTTCAATGCAGTGATAACATCGGCGTAAGGATAATTGGTTTCAATTGAACGTTATGGAAAACGTTCATCGGATATTCCTTTACTCAACAAATTGAAGGCCCGATTAACACTTAAATTTTGGTGTGCAAAATTGTCAACTAATTTCAAAATTAGATGATATCGATTGTCTTTGGTAACAGCAAACAAGTCATACAACTGTAGCTGTATTTTTTAACGAATCGATAATTAATAGTTTACATGAAAAATGAATCACCATAATTATCTCAGATTCGATGGCAAAAGTAAAAGACTTCTCATTTTCGAGAAGGTATATTATCGAACACAGAAAATGTAGTGCTTGGTATAAGTTGTTATCGGATATTCCGTTGTCCATACTGAGGAATTTATGAAAGATAATTTTTCTATATATACTAATGCCTTTATGAAAGATACTTTCATTATATATACTATGAGACATTATAAAAGATACTTTCTTTTACAGTAATAAAATAAATACCCAGTCTGTACCAAATGTCACAACACGATTGTCAATAAATTTCGATACAATATATTATAGGGTGAGATGCAGAAATGTTTTAGTGGGAGGCCAGGCTATTAATTCAAATTGTATTGCTAAAATAGCTTCAAAATTTTCATGCAAATCACCATGAATTCCGAAAATCAAAGAACTAGGAGATGTAAAATGTGAAATTACATAAGAATGTTGACACGGAATCATAATATATTCTTCAAAATTTAATAAGAAAGTGTAAAAATTACATATTGTACCGTTAAATGATCAAGATAATGTTTCAGGGTTATTATTACTTAATTCATATAGTAATGTTTCTGGAAACCATTGTTAATATTTCTTTGTCGAGGAATTTCTTTGGTCTAAAGTATCTTTGTTGTCTTTGTTAAACGCAATCGTTTGTATTTACCTGACAGTAGATTTTAATTTATCCCACTCGATTATTAAAATACTTATAAGCTGGAAAAAATGGCAATAGGAACGAATGCTGATCCGGTAAGGGAGAGATCTCTCCACGATTACAGGAAAAAGCTTCTCGAGCATAAAGAAGTAGAAAGCCGTTTAAAAGATAGTAAGTTTTAGGTTAAGAATTGGTGCTGAATCATTACAACTAATTTTAATCTTTGTAAACTTTAAACATTTGCCAGTTGCTACATTTTGTGCGTCTTTCAGTGAGAGAACAGTTAAAAGAATTGACGAAGCAGTATGACAAGTCAGAAAATGATTTAAAGGCCTTGCAGAGTGTTGGTCAGGTTAGTTTATTTTAAACCATTTTAGGATTAATGTTAAATGACGAAATGGGGATTTGGGCTGATTGATCGTTATTTAATGGAATATGTGTTCCTATTTATAAGTTGCAGTCCATACTGTCAAGGGTACTGAAAGAAAAGTTCCTCAATTTTCATATTTTTAATATCAATAAATATTGCTTAAGTCATCAAATATTTAATAAATTTCTATTAATGCTTTTTTACTTTCTGTTGCAATTTTCAGATTGTTGGAGAAGTGTTAAAACAATTAACTGAAGAAAAATGTAAGTATACTTTCATATATTTATCTTTCATTTAAAATATTTATGAAACTATTATTTTTAATTGAAATTACATTACAATCATTTATAAATTTTTTGATCCCATTAACCAGTTCTTTCATTGTTTTACAATCAACATTTATAACTATTCCTTAAGTATTTGCCCCAATTCGTGATTGGTGCATAGCTAGTGATGTCAAAATCTGTTAACATATGTTTAATGAAGGGAAACTGACGAATTACATTTGGGGAATAGTATTCCCCTTTAGCCCTATCTATTTAATATTATACACAAAATTGTATAAAAAATTTATTAATACTGACTTTGTTCATATTTAGTTATAGTGAAAGCAACTAATGGACCCCGCTATGTAGTTGGATGTCGCCGACAGCTAGATAAGGCCAAACTAAAATCTGGCACACGTGTTGCATTAGACATGACTACGCTTACAATAATGAGGTATCTTCCCAGAGAAGTAGATCCTTTGGTGTATAACATGTCCCATGAAGATCCAGGTGATGTCACTTATTCAGCTATAGGAGGGCTGAGTGAACAAATTAGGGAATTAAGAGAAGTATGTACCACATATTTTAATCTTCAATATGGATCATTGAACATAAAGTTTAACTTGGCTTGCTATCTTTAGGTGATTGAGCTTCCTCTTTTGAATCCTGAGTTGTTCCAAAGAGTAGGAATTACTCCACCTAAGGGATGTCTTTTATATGGACCCCCAGGTACTGGTAAAACTTTACTAGCTCGTGCAGTTGCCAGTCAATTGGATGCCAATTTTCTAAAGGTAACTATTGACAATTTTTTCTTAATTTCTAATTGATTGGCAAGATTGTTACTTGGGATTTTGACTTTATGAAAGTATTCATTTAGATGGCATATAAATTTTAATCTCCTTAATTTCTTTCAATGTATTATTCGTCTACTACAATTTTTTACTTTGTTTACATTTTCTGTGTATTGTTAAGTCTAAACTTTTTATTTTAGGTTGTGTCCAGTGCAATTGTTGACAAATATATTGGTGAGAGTGCTCGTCTAATTAGAGAGATGTTCAATTATGCCAGAGATCACCAACCCTGTATTATATTCATGGATGAAATAGATGCTATTGGTATGTTTGTTTCAGTTTTACTCATATAATATTTGTTTTGCATCTTCAAAATGTATTTTAAATTATTATTTATATATTTATTTGATTATTTTCATATAAATAAGTTTCCTGTACTTAGAACAACCTACAGTATAGTTAATAACATTTATTACATTCAATTGCTGATAAATTCATGCTTGCTTAATTTATTTTTGTCATTCCTTCACCAAATATTGTTCCAAAGTTTAATATACCATTGTATTCAAAAGTTTTTGAAAACCTCAATTTTGGTTTTAGGTGGAAGACGCTTTTCAGAAGGTACTTCAGCTGACAGAGAAATTCAGCGAACTCTTATGGAACTTTTGAATCAGATGGATGGGTTTGACTCTCTTGGTCAAGTATGTATCGCTTTCAAAGTATATGTTCACTTCCTTCCAGTATTATTTAATATTTCAAATACTATCAGATTAAATACAGTTTTCATTTCAAGAATATTATTTATTTGACACCTATTACACTTGAAGTTAACAGAAAATGTTTTTTAAAATGATAAGTTGGATTTTAGGTGCAGCATAAATGTTTGTGTCATGTGCATGTTTTCTACCCAAAATTCACACAGAAAATGGAATGCATGTATTACACTGTGGAATTTGAAAACCATGTTTACTATATATATTTTATAGCTACATTAGCTAGCTTTACCTTGTTTTTTGTTGCTATATTGTTACAGTTCATTGCTCCTGACTTATTATACCCATGTGGTCATTGCTTTGTTGGTCTTAGAGATTAACTTGTAATACTAACTTAAACAAAATGTGTGAATCAAGATAAAATATGTTTCTCATACAAAAAGATAAATATAATTTTTATAATCAGTGTGGTCTCATTAAATTCTCAATACTATTTATTCACTGGTCGGATGCAACCCTCCTTTCTAATTTATCTTGAGCAAGCCTTTTTATGTCCACATCCTCCCAAATCTGCTTAGCATTTTCCATCCTTTTTCTCCCTCTTCTGATCTTTAATTATCTGTAATGTTTTAAATGTTAAATGAAGGTTGTGTGTGCACCTTTTCTGAATATGGTATATATTTTAATACTTGTATTTCAAACATGTTTTCGTTATAGGTGAAAATAATAATGGCAACCAATCGACCTGATACTTTAGATCCAGCACTCCTTCGACCAGGAAGACTTGACAGAAAGATCGAAATACCTCTGCCCAATGAACAAGCTCGTCTTGAAATTTTGAAAATCCATGCTGCGCCCATAGCTAAACATGGAGAAATTGGTCAGTAGTATTGTTAACGTCAATGTTAGAATAAATAAGTATTTATTAATAATGAGTCGTTATTTTATGTGTTATATTCAAGAGAAGCAGCTTCTCTATTCTTGGAATATAAAGTTACTAAATATTTGAATAAGTTGTATCAAAGTGTATTCCAAATGGAATATTTTTGTTAAATATTCTAGTAGCACTGGTTGAGGCTCACCTTTTTCTTAGCCTGTCATTCATAATTATTATTAATACAAAGTATGTGTAAATTTTGTTTTAAACTATCTTCAAAATCTTATAATTCTAATATTTTACAATTTACAACATTAACAGATTATGAAGCTGTAGTCAAGTTGTCTGATGGCTTCAATGGAGCTGATCTTCGTAATGTTTGTACAGAAGCGGGGCTCTTTGCAATTAGAGCAGAACGCGAGTTTGTAATTCAAGAAGACTTCATGAAGGCTGTTCGTAAAGTTGCAGATAACAAAAAGCTTGAATCAAAATTAGATTATAAGCCAGTTTAAAAATCTGATTCTCTTATATTTCAATATACTTACATTATGTATTAATACTTAGCCATTTCAAATAAAATTAATGTTCCAACTAATTTGAATATATATTACTTTAATTTCCTATCCAAAATGTTTAAAGAAGTAAAATGAATATTTTTGGATCTTGCTAAATCATACTCTTATACACCTTTCAGTATTAGCAGACTTAATGTTAAGTTTCTAAAAATTATGTCTATGTCATTTTATTATTAAGTTTCTTTAAGATAGAGCCAACTTCTATTTAAAAAAAGTAGGGAAGGGGAACATGGCTTACTCGGAGATAAAATTTGTTATTAAACTTGTCTATATTTTTACATTCCTTCAAAATTTTCTAATTTGAAAATATTGCACCATACATATTTATTAAATGTAAATTGTGCTTTAAAGTGAATAAAATGTGTTGTGGTCAAAATAATGGGTATGGAATGAAAAGAGAGATAAAATTAAGTAAGGATACAGTTCTTGGGCTTCTGCCAAGGTCAAATGAAGCTTAAGCTATGTCATTTCTATGGAGTAACTCTGCCATTGTTTCCAGGTGAAAGTGAGAGCGATAGGAGAGTACACCATTGAAACAGATTACATTCATTCAGCATATTTACCTCTTTCAATAATGTGTCAAAATTTCAAGGATCAGCCCTAACCTCATGATAGAACAACAAATTGCAGTTTTATGGAGCTGTTTTCATGTTCTATGGTTATCATTTATCTCTGTATATGACATGACACCAGATTCGATTTTTTAGTATTTTAATTTGGGTAATACTTTGAATTTATTAATCATTTGTTGACTATACAACTTCTCAATTAAAACAATTTAATGTCCAGAGATGAAAGGTGCAGAATTTTGTTAATCAGGGTGATTAAGTCTTACACAGGATAGGCATTAAATGCTATTTATTATCAAATATATTACATTTATATATGACTTGTATTTATGATTCCTTAGCCTTCAGTCGTTGCTTCTTACGTTCCTGATATTCTTGAACATTGTCCAACTTCCGTTTGTAAAGTGTTGGAACTAGGTCACTAACTTTAACATCTTTAAAAAAATGCCATTTATTATTTACAAATTGTAAAAGCATTTGGCACCATTTGTCAAGTGTAGTTGTATTGGAAGATATGGTTCTTGATTTTATGTCTACAGTCATTATTTTCAAAGGTTCATTAGAAACACAGTTCAGAACACACAATGCTTCACTGGATAAAAAGTGAATATCCCATGGAACAACTTCCATTTTAACAATATTTATAACTGTACAGGTTATATTTTCTGAACTTCCATATATATTAAATACTACACAACCTTTAAAATTATAAATTCCTACTGCAAGTAAGACTGAACTGAAATCCAATTTGCACAATGCAAAGTTTGTAACTGATATACAACTTGGTTTACTTTGTAGTAGGACACTATGAGAATCAATTACATTATTTGTTACTCCGAACACTACTTCCCCAGCAATTTCTAATTCCAGATCTTTACAAAATATAGTATGATGATGATGTCCAGTTTCATAGTTCCACAAGCACAGTGTCCCATCTCCAGAACTAGAAATTAAATTAGCCCCATTGATATGTACTGGTAGCAAAGAAATTTGAGATACAAATTCCTCATGACCTAAGCAGTAAGTATGAATGTTGTAAGCATTTGGGAACAAGGATACTCTTATTTTTTCATCACGGTCACAAGTGATAATGTATTTTTCGTCCATAGTAATTAATACATCTAGTAACATAGATAGGTGGCCCATAATAAGTTGGCCACCAGCATCATGCTTCGTCACCGAGTAGACATAAACATCGCCTGATTTATCAGCAACAATCACGTCGGCTCCACTAGGGCTAAATATTATTTTACTGGAAATTCTTGAAAGCGACCTGCTAGAAACAAAACTCCACTCAGCTTTGTTCGTCTTCCATAAATGTAACAGTTTTTTATTTGCACAAGCTAACAGCTGACCACACCGAGAAACAGCACACGACAGAATGCTTTCTGATATTTCTCCATCGGAATCTTGCAAGTTGACATCAGTAGTCATGGAATGATTTAAGCCGGAAGATTCTAGATCCTCAGTATCCAGAACGTAGCATTCATCATTATTATTCTGACTTATCAGAAGCTTAGAACCCACAGCAACAATAAGATTATGATCATTTCCAATTATAGAAGGCATGTTTAGCTAACAATCAGTGATGTTTCCTGAAAATGATTATAAAAATATATTTATGCTCATTTAAATGAATCCAACAATACAGCAATTTAAAAAATTAATTACCAAATTGTAGGTTATATTATACGCTGTAGTTACCATTGCACGATTTGCCGGAAACCTAAGATTCCAAGAGAAAGATAGAAAAGCACCCTATTGTGGAATCGTATAATCTAGTTTTATATTTATATATCTTCGTAATTAACTACATATGATATTTGTGTATTATATGAATATATGATAACAATGCAATTAACATGATATAATTTGAATACGATTAAAAATGAAGCTTCATAAATGAGTGAATTTGTAGTTATTGATATGTTGTAATGGAATATATATAAGCACTCTTCTTTTCCGGAAAAATTAACTACATTCTATATGTACGCTAGTAAATGGAAATACAAAAGAATATTGTAGTCTAATATTTTAACTAATACTTTAACTGAAATGGCGGCATTTTCTTTTACAAACTGTTTCAGTGACATCTATAATTGTATTTATATCAGTTAGGATGGTGTGATTAAAAACGAGAAGTAATGGGAAACAATAAAATGTTAATTGATGCAAAATTAATAAAAAATGGGGTTCTATAGTGGTTTGTATTTATATTTATATTGGCGGAAATTTTTGATTTATAACATAAAAGGTAACATATTAGAGATATACTTATATAATCAATTGATATTTAATGTAAACAATATTTAATCAATTAAATTTTGTCATCGATCAAATCGAACTCTATTGAATTGCATCTTTCTCCGTTTCATATGATCTTTGAAGTGTCAATTTTACATTCGTGAAGACATGTTAGTGAAGTGTGTTGTGCTTGTGCCTCCAGCTACTGTTTTACCTTTTTTCTAGTATTGGCTGCCGAAGTATCTCAGCGTAGGTGTATAAATAATTGAATAATTTCGACAATGTGGCAGATAAAACATTGATTCCTTTAGATAGGTACAACGGATAGTCAGAACATTAACCAATCAAATACAGCTAAGAAATTTAAGGGCAAAATGGAGTTACAAGGAGTTTAAGTTTAGGGTGGGACAAATGTTGGCTTTAACGATAAAAGGATTGACATTTCCTCGTCCCGTATTTGTGTAGAAGCGAAGAATACCTGCAGTGATTGTTTTTTCTTCACGAATGTTGTGATTCGGCTTTTTGTTGTGCTATAGGATTATCACAAAATGAGGTAAGCATTCAATCAATTACTTGATTGTTTTGTATTGGAAACATTTATAAATGGTATATTATTCGAAGTAGATAATTATCATACTATAGTTTATCTCACGCAGATTAATGTTTCATTCATTGAACATAATTCTACTAATGGGATGTGACCACAATATAACGTCAAAATTATGAAGGTATTCTTGTGGGCATATTAACTACGTAAATATTTGTTTCTTGAAGTAAGATATGCATTGTTATTTTTTAAATAAGCATTATTGCATATGGATATTGATGTTCATTATTTCCAAAACACGATAATACGAAAAGAATTTCATTAAATGATTGATATTATTGCATAGTTCGAACAAATTTGAAGAGCATGTGACATTATTACTACAATTGAATAATAATTAGTAAATTGTTTTCATAATCAGTTTTTAAATAGTTCACAAATTGAATTTTTCAGCATTTAATAATATTAATCTGTCCATTTATATCAGTTATTTTAGTACTTGGATAATGTATGAGGAGTAGTAATACTTTATAAGTTTAAATAAGGCCAAATACAGACTAAAATTAGTGAAACAAAATATAACTTAAAAGCAACTACATGTTTCGGTCCTGATATGGACCATCTTCAGTTGAACTGAATTACAAAGCAATTACAAGGCTTTGTAATATAATTTAAAAGTATTTGCTTTTAAATTATATTTTATGTTTCACTAATTTTTGTCTGTTTTTGACCTTATTAATATCTGTATGTTAAATATAAGTTTAAATAACTATTTTAGTTATATACGAACAACTCTTTATCACCAGTCTAGAAATTGAAACTGAAATTTTCAATAGGGGAAAAGAGGTATTTCACCTTCTATACCTCAGTCCTCTACATTTGTTTAATGAAGACATGAGCATGATAGTAGATACCTTATGATAGACTTATTAACTATCCTTAATTTGTCTTACTAGTTCTCATTTAGAGGATTGTTCTGAATGAAGTTCAGATTTTACCTCTAGTACTCTCATTTTCTTCCCATATTCATTATTCTCAGAATTTGAAAAGCTCCATTTTTTATTGCTTAGGGTTTGCCTTTTTTCAATAACACATTATTTTCATTTATGCATTTCTTATTGTGTACTCTGATTTTGAGTCCAAATTTAACTATCATTTATTAGCACTTTGTTATTGAATTGAAAAGGTTATTGGCAATTTGAAAATCCTTTCTATTGATACATATAGGAGAAGGGCAAAATATGTTATGTTTATTTACACATAGTTAATCTCGCAGTGCATTATTGTCCTTGGGAAAGCTATTCGATATCAAGTTTATCTGAGTGCTTTGTTCCAAATGCAGGGCATGTGCATAGGTCTACACCATTAATATTGAAGCACAACTGACTTTATTATTAGTATACTTGCAGCATTTGGTCTGTTATATGAAATGTTGTGTACATAAATTTTTAGGTTTGTATATAATCAAAATTGGTTTTATTGATTTTGTATAATTAATAATTTTTCAGAAGCCTGAACCAATATTAGTTTGATGGTGGGAATCAGAACGAATTTCTTCAGTATTTACCGGTTTTCTTTTTTGTATATATTTTGTTTAGGATTGTTTATCGTCCTAATGAAGCTTCTTTATTGATCGTAAAAGTTTATTTCTATTATTGATTATTTTGTGCTTGCTCTCGAACTGATGTATTCCTGGAAGTGGGGGGTATGAATCAACCGCCTTGAAATTATGATCCACCGAAACTAATATAGCCGAGATGGGTTCTCTGAATTTTCTGCGCATCTGCGTAGGAGATATACATTTTGGAAGGCTTTTGTGTAGTGCGACATTCCATTGTAACAACGGGAAAATAATTAACTTCTCATTTTCAAGAGATCTGCTACGCTTCGTGGGAAGTGTATGACGCCAATCGTGTGACACGTGCAGAGTAAAAACAACCACTGTAAAGTAATGCCGAAATAATTTACATATACGCCGTTATATTTCACACTCTTAATCTTCTCACACTGGTGTCATGATTGACCATATTAACGTCATAATACATATCAAACATAATTCATTATGTAGTTTATGTGCGCCAAACAGAATCTTTTCCCCTTCTGCAGCTTCATTATCGGTGTTTCATTAACGTGTTCTGTTATTGTCAGAATGTTAACAAAACTCCTCTCTGCAACAAGTTCATCGTCCTTCTATTTTTTCGTGTTTGTCACCCTTTTTACCTTCATCTACATGATTCCTGTAGCTGGACTACTGAGTTTGGACGATAATACGAGGACTCCAATACAAATAAGCCAAACATCGATGTTCCATCAGAAAAGAAAGTCCTGTGACAAATATTTTGCATTGGCTCACAACAAAATGCAGAACTCTTCCAAATTTACAATTGTAGCTAATTGAAACTGTTTGGTTATTGCCACCAATAGTGGTTTTCGTCCCACGAGAATAACTATGGGGAAAAATACATTTTAATTGGGATTATTATTAGAGCAAGGAAATCGGTGGCGCTCACAACTCCTTACCGTTTGCGAATAGTGAGAATTGAGACACTGACGAAGAAACTGGTACGCTGTTTGCTGATTTTTCTCAACAGTCTACCAGAAACCCATACCACCATCCGTTTTTAACTTATTATAGCAGAACATCTGCTCCTCCATGAAAACCGAAAAGATGTAGATTGTACACCAACGTTTTATTATCTTGGTGGTGTCTGCATTGATGACAAATAAAATATTTCTGCAATGTCGATTCGAAATGTCCTATGCACGTGGTTCCAAGAAAATGCTACAAGTCGTGATCGTCGACTTACCTCTGTGTACAGTCTTTCCCATCCTTAATTTTGTCGCATCAAGAACCATAATTGTCCAAGTCTGTGCCTCAGATTCCCGTTGATTTATTTTTTCAGAAAATAATCAATAATATAGTACCCTCAGTTGCTCCATGTCGATATGTAGATAATACTGCGATATGTGCATAATTATAAACTACACGTTGTTAGTTTTAAGGATACGTTACGAAAATAGGTAGCATGGTCGTCGGAAAACAGACTATATGCGGATTATAAGTGATTTAATGGTTACTTAACATGTAATTGTGGAAAAAATATAATTGAAATTTGTCGATATTGATTTCCGCGGACGTTTATGAGAAAATACGGTAAGACGTCAGTTTATTTGTTTACTTAATTAACTGAACACGTTTCTGACAACAAAGCAAGTACAATTGCTCGAGAGTCTGGCGGCCTAATCAAGCGTGTTCGTTTGCTTAATGAGTGTTAAAGCTTTTTAAACTTTCGCTGTTCCATTCCCGTGGGAGGCTCTGTGCTCTTTACTGATCCATGAAGAAGGAGAAGAGAAAAAACTCTGCTCAGCATCACCATTGGACCGAAAATTTATTTTGTACCCACCAAACGTTTATTCATTTTGTTTGTCCTTGAAGACTTCCTTTGTATTGGGAAATTGTTTTTGCATTGTCTCAGCATACAAAATTGCCGTATTATAATTAAAACTGTTTTGTCATATATCCTCTTAATTCAATGTGAAATTTATGATGTGTTAATAATGGTTAATATCGCATTTTGAACACCAATTAATCTCAACAGTTTATTCTTTTCCTATACTCGTAATCTTGAGTAACATTAGTGATGAATTATGAAAAAGAATTGTTCTTCTTATCTTATAGATAAAGAAATAAGTCCTCATAAATCAGTTTTGTTACTTAACTATTCCGTTTTTTTCTAAACATAGGTAACAGTTTGCGAAAGAGAATTTTGTAATTGTTATTAATAGTTAGTTTGCATCTCTACGAAGCGTGACTGTTCAGATTATATTCTCTGTTTTAATGAATACTGCACTAACGTCTTCATTTTGTTTTGTTGACATCCTTACAAGTGAAGTATCGTCACAGCTGACTTGGGTTTACATGCTTCTATATTCTTGCTATTTTACCATTAGCTAGTCTAAGGACTGATTACTACAACATGTTACCAAATATTATTTTACTCCAGCATTTTCGTCCTTGGCTTATATTTTTTAGTTTCAAAGACTAACCCTTATTGATGTTTTAAAAAAATAAAAATTCACTTTGAATAGTTAACAGAGCCGCATGTAAGAAGCTCCCAGTCTTATTTTATATTTTCCAACTGTTATATATAAATATTTTTATACATCTTATTTTGGTGTTACACATATCAGTAATCCTCTTTGTCAAACAAAATTATTTCGCTCCGTAGGTGTTATCATTTTTCTGTACAAGGCATTTGTTATCTTTTTTATTGGTTTGTATAATAAACCCGGATGACGGAGTTGTGATGCAAGGTCGCGTGGGCGCATTGCCTTCTGGAGAAAGATGCCCGGCCTCCCTTCTCAACACGGTTTAATAGGCGCTAATGGCCAATAGAAGGTGACTATCACCAGCCCACACACTCGCTGCTCCATTACGAACAGGCGACGTTTTATTCCATAGCGGAGACACACGGATTAATAATTCCCGATTTGCGCCAAGACTCATTAACGCGGAACGTGAGGGGAATAATGCGAAACTCGGATTCTCGTGAATCATGCACGATATTGACCCAGTCAGCTCCCAACCCGAAATAAGGCGTCTTCGATTCCGAAAGGGAGTGTTCTCCGCTATTCGTACTGAGCTCTTGACATTGAGGTTTCAGACTTTCATTGAGTTTCCACTTAACGATTATATACTTCAATAACCCACGTTAATTATACTCTGGTCATAATGCCAATTGCAATTCTCAGCTTACTAGACAGGCAATATGCACCGGGTACCTGTTGAATATAAAACATTCAGTGTTTTTTTTCCTGCAAACTCCTGCGTTAGGAATGCAGTATGCTCAATTTAAAAATGAGTTGTGCCGTTGCTTGGTGGCCAAAAGAAAATTCGAGTAGATTATTTAGGAAAAATAAAACGTTCCTCTTATCTTTCACAGCCTTCATTGTCAACTATAAACTGTTGGGCATTAATATTAAATTAAATAGGAGATGAAAGAATTAACAGTTGGGCATGGTATACATGACTGTTTTTATTACCTGCTGCAGTTACAATTTTGAGCATGGGCAATCACGTCCCCCATTCATTAGGAAGCCGTGAAACATCGTTACTCAGTTTTCTCGTTTTGTTAAAATGTTTCTAAATGCCGAATGTGTGAAGTCAGATTAGTGATTCGTTTCTTGAATGCAAGGAATGTTACGCCAGCGAACACTCATCGGCAGTTGTATTAGGTATATGGGGAAGAAATATCGAGTGATGGAATTGTAAGGACGTGGATTAGTTAAACGGAAGTCCTGAAAATGTGGCCGAGGAACCGCTGTGCAGCCGACCGTCTGTGAAGAATTGGATCAAGCCTCGTGACAAAATTTCGCCTGGACAGACAATTTTCCCATTGCCCACAAATTTCAAGATCAGTCATCTACAACATTGTAACAAAACGCTTAGGATATTTAAATTCATTGGTGCCAAACATTTCAACGACGATGATGTGAAACAGGATGTCCAAATTTGGTTTTCTCCACAGGCGTCATATTTCTCTGAGGAAGATTATATAGTTTTCCTGTGTATAACAGGTTATACAGGAAGATGGCAGACGGTTTTGTTCCTGGATGGCGTATCCTGCACTATATGTTCAAACGGAGAACTTGAGATTTCGTTAGTATGGAGATATGCAAAGAATAACTTTGTAAATTTTGACACAGTTTGCATCATTCTGTTCCACTCGGTATCGATGTGTTATAGATGCTGTACGTTACCTCAATACTCCAACAAACACGACAATATCGTCTGATAATGAGGAATCTCAAGGCGTAAAAACAATAATGAATAAAATAATTTGATGTCGGTCGGTTACTGCGAAGTTTATCTGCAATGTCCGTTTCTCGTTACCAAACTTCTTCGCCAGACGCCGGACATCCCCATACATTTTCTTCAAACTGCTTTGATTTTACTTCCGTGCACCACCTTCTACCAAATTTTTAGTGACGACTCTTTGTTTGACATTTAGATCTATAGTTCATCAATTTCAAAATAAACACAATCAGTAGAGTAAGAGGATCTCTTTTAATACCATGCATACAGAGTACAGAAGCTGTAACAGAAATAAATTTAAAGAAGTACTTAACCACTTCATTTTTAATCATAATTTATTTAGCAAACCGAATAATATACAATTCTGTGGGCTCATTAACAACAAACTTGACTAATAAAATTATTTTGTCAATGTATATATTAAATCTAAATATGTAATATATGAGAGATAGTAGAAATAGACATATATGTGACAAAATTTCTTTTCTTTGTGGAACTTTTGCATGAGCTGGAAATTGTTTTGGAGAAATTTTGTATTCGCTAATTACCTAAGGTGCCAAGGTGACTTCCAGCATCAAAATAGCCATGCACTCCTAATGACACTTCCCACCTCCCGCTTTCATCATGGCTCAGTCGCTAATGGTCCTCGTACGTCCGACACGAGAATTAGATCGCAATTACTCCTGACGGTGCGCTGCAAGGTGACAAAGGAGACGCTTCTCGTTTCCGGGAATGAGAATGTTCCAAGCGAGAAAGATATAGAGATAAATGTGCGGACGTCAGTCGTAAGCGTGACGAGAAACTCTTTATCGTGGATACGAGTCAGTCAACGTTAGATCTTCTGCATTGTGGTTGCATCCTTCAGCATGGGAGTTTATGCCACGTGAGTATCAAGATGCACTGGTTGGACTTGCTCTTTGTACAACACGTTAATAACACGCTGTTATAGTTACATTCTTCGGCAGTCGTGGATTGAAGTGAATTCATTCGTAACAGAATAATAGGTAGCCTACTCTTTGTCACGGCATTAAATTCACAATATCCATTTTCTGAGGTTACAGAGAAAAGGGGATCAGGTAACACAAATAGAGGTAGTAGTTTGTATACAATTGAGAAGTAATGAAGCTTCAAATTCCTTCAGATAGGCAATTAAATGTTCGATTCCATCTACGCTCATAGCGGTTTCATCAATCCTTATAACGTTATATTAAAAAAGAATCTTTGTTGAAAACGTAATGGATATGGGGCATTACTGTGTAGAACGACTTTTTAACATAATTATAACAATCGAAGGTAATCCTGGGTTTAATTTAGTTCGAAGATTTTGTTTTGGAGGATTAAGTTACTTGGATATATACTTTTTGAAGGAACTGAGGATAGTCCTCGTGAGGTGTTACTAATTCTCCCCTATAAGCACAATGTGTGTTCCTGGTCCTACATATTAAATGTCCCGCATCGTATTTTAATCTTTCGGTGAACCGTCGTACGACTTCATTCAGCGACCATCTGCTTCTGGAGGCACGAGTCACTCTATCTTACTACTGCTTCCTCTTACTTGCCTTACACACTTTCCTGCGTTTACTGTTCCATAATATATAGCTTTTTGTGAGAAACATTTTCTTTTCTGGCACCTTCCCAGCTAGGTATTTGATATAGTATCCCTATTGTCCTCGTAAGTAGTTAACCATCTCTTTCTTACGACATTGGACTTATTACTCTGATATTTAAACCGAGTTCACCTCGGCGTTCCAGTCGGCTGAGAGTTTTAACACAAGGTCGTGGTTTTTCGATCCGGTGTCTCATCATGTTTTCTTCGCTTTTTCTCCAGGCCCAACGTCTCTCATATTCATCAACCGGTTGTCTTAACTGAAGATATAGTTTCTTCCTTACTTTTGCTTTTTGCACCTGCACACCATACTAGTGTAATTATCTTTAATTTGTGACCTCTCTACAGTACTTACCTTACAGTTAACAATGCGTGTAACATCTTTCGGTTATTTTTCTGTCCAAAGCAACTGTTATTTGTATGTTTTCGTTTGTTACAATTGTTCACTGCAAGTTTTTCCCCTGACGACTGCCTCGTGCTTAGCCGTCTAAATAAGACTTTTGAATAACTTATCATTCATTTCACGATCTCTTTTATATACATTAAATTTCTGATCATCAGCAAACGTCGCCTTAAAAGTATATCTTAGTTGCTAGTTTTATCAGATGTGCCTGTGGTCAGTTGTTAAAAATATTATGAGTTTTCGTAATTATTTAAATTACAGATCAGATAATTTACTACAAATGTTGCTTTAACAATAGAATAAAGTTTAACAATGCTTAAAAAGTTTTGAGAGTCTACTATCGGTAAAACAATGGTTTGGCAGTGGCATGTTACCGAGAAGGTTTTGAAAGCGTTTAAAATGAAGAACGCCTTTTCAGGCTACCTGAGAATGATCCTGAAAACGTTTAAAATGAAGAACGCCTTTTTCAGGCTGAAACATGCAGCTCCCCTTTAATAGTATAGGAAGGGAATTAAAAAGCGGGGATGTGGAAGGTAGCCAAAGGTTGACTAAGGCTCCCGGGATATAGTTTAAGGGTACTACCCGTGTTCCACCAAAGAGAGATGCAGGGAAAACCTTAAAAAACCTGCATCAGGTAGGTCGGGCAATAGGTACTATTCTCACGTCCTTCCGGATGACGGGAGATGAGTTTGCTGTGGGGTCGCAGCATTCCCTTTTCCGTGTCTTCACTTTTTTTAGGAGGCAATTGACCGACTCTTACAGTATGCCCAAGGTTTTTGACCCCTATAATCGGTAAAGGTGCCTGGGCACGTGAAAATCTTGAAGAACCCAGAGTGTACGCCCCTCAGTTAATCTGAGGAGAAATGCCTGGGAGAGAAATCTCCCACAGCCAGTCATGATGATGAGAGCCCTGAGCGCCTCAGTTTACAAACAATCGACGAGAAAGTAGAAAAAAACAAGAGAAATAATTAAGAACGATCGCCGAGTAACAATCTGAGAAGACGCTGATGTTGGCATTTCAGTTGGCTCATGGTATGAAAATTTTTCGTTTTGGGTATGAAACGTGTGACAGTAACATTTGTTACAAAATTGTTGAATTTCGAACAGCCTTGAATGGGAGTTCATCAGCATTCCCAAAATGAAGTCAACCACGATGCTGTACTTCTGAAACATATAGCAGGTGAGAAAACAAGGGTTTACGGGAATGACGTCAAATTAATGTCCAATCATCCGAATAGAGAAATTATGAATCACGAAAACCCAAAAAGGCTCTCCAAGTGTGGTCGATAGTGAAGGCTGTGTTGTCTGTGCTATTCGATTTGAATGGTATAGTGCATCATGAGTTCTTGCCACAAGGTCAAACGATGAATAAGAAGTATTACCTAAAAGATCAACGGCATTTGTGTGAAGCAATAAAGAAAACGTCCGGATTGGTGACGAAACAATTAATGGCTTTTGCACAACGATACTGCACATGTTCACTCTTCATTTCTTGCGATCAGTAATTCCCTGGTTCATTCTTGTTTTTTTTTTAAAAAAAAACCCCTTCATGTGGACGATTGGTGTCGGTCCTACTTTGCTTCTGTGGATGTAAAACTCTTGAGATGTAAGGTGTAACTCTGTATCCGAGGTAAGCGAGGCGTAAGATGGGTTGACGACACCTGATATCCCAACACACATCGCTAGGACTTCCTGTCCTACAGGTACAGCTGCTTCTTCTCGCTTCACAGGTCTTTAAATTTAACACTTACTAAAGCATAAAACTACTCCAGCTGTACTCGTCAGTCAATTTACTGGTCCTTAATTCATTCAACGCTATTTGTCATTTGGTTTATGTATTGCAATAGTTGTATTTACACTCTCTGTATCTTCTATAATAGTTTTCTTTTGTTATAACATATGCACCAATATCACAACTCTGTCAATATTTTCTAAATCTTTTTCATTTTATATTTTGTTTGTCCATTTTGCCTTCAACATGAATTTCCAGCCTTCTCAGGCTTTGCTTCTTATTATAAACCGTTAAAAATTTTCATTCAGTGTTGGAAACTGAAAATTTTGTTTCTTAATAAATGTTGACATTTATCTATAATCCTTATTTAAAGTAACAATTTCAGCTCTTTAT
Organism: Eucriotettix oculatus; assembly: GCA_034510155.1. Lineage (NCBI taxonomy): Eukaryota > Metazoa > Arthropoda > Insecta > Orthoptera > Tetrigidae > Eucriotettix > Eucriotettix oculatus. The sequence continues at coordinate 63,479,998 of CM067381.1, forward strand.
CGTTCGTAAACTCCTTAAATAAAACGAACTTTTTCGTACCTCGTTCACACAAGTAAATAAATCTCTATTAACAGACTGCAGCACGTTTCATCTGAACTCTTCATGGCTGCCACAAGTATTGTAATTCAGTTCGTTGATGAAACCATTTCCTCCGTGGTTTGCTCACATTCTTCTCATGTTGGTCATCTGGATGGGTCACTGTTCAACAATCCGCGTCCTTCCATGACTTCATGCGGCAGGCAGTTACCTTGCAACACTTGCATGAACTTCAGTTGACTTTCTCTCAAGAATGTTTCGCCTTCTGTTCCGAATAATTATACATAATTCATTATTACATCTTCATCAGCAGACCTATCAGGATATTGCTCTGATTTTCTTGATGGGAAATTGTTCAAGAAATAGTGAATATACGCTGAAATTTTGAAAGAGCAGAAACATGAAAGTTGCCAAATAATGTCGAAAATAATTATTAATTTTAAATATTTTTTCTGCAATAGTGAAGTGAAATACCTTCTTAATTCTGCTGTAGAAATATACGAAATTTTATTATAAAATTTGTTCTTCCGCAGAATTTATAGACACGGCTTGATTTGTTCTACGTTATGAATATGAGAGAAAATTCGTCACATTACGTAATTACATAAATAATAAGTTTCGGAATCTATTAACATTATATGCGTCAAATAAACTACAACTTAAATTATCCTAATTAATTATGCTGCCCAGTTAAATATTTAACAGTTATTAATAATTGCAGTGACTGAAATAACACAAAGTAACATCAAAGTTGATCTAGGGCTTACGGTAAGAGTTGCCCTCTGATTCCATTGGATCAGTCGACCAATTGCCTCCTAAAACTGGTAGAGACCCCACTGCGAACTCATTCGGAAGGACGTGAGAATAGTAACCAATAGCCCGACCTACCTGATGCAGGTCTTCTAGGGTTTTCCCCGCATCTCTTTAGGATGTTTCTTGAAAAAAGACGACATAATTTTTATCAATTATTATGATGCATCCGTGGAGGGAAGAAAGTAATTATACTTTATGTATTAAAAAATTGAGCATATGACGGAATGTGATATGAAAAGTTTATTCCACCGTTGTAACGTTTCGATACGACGTTTGAAGCCTTGTTACGCTACTCGCATGAAACTCAATGATTTATCTTACTTTAAATCACTAACAATTCAATAGTGCTATAATCATTTCTGTACAACTGATCCTCATTTAACCTTTCTTGGTTTCGGTTTGGGTGGTTTGACCTTAAAATCCACTGACGTGCTTTTCCTGTTTATTTTACTTCACAAACGTCGACTGTGCGAAATTGATTTTACACGCACGTACGACGCAGACACAAGAGAACCGCATCCAATTCTCTTCCTTTTCTATCATTCCTCCTTGCTTTACGTTGCTTTTTTCTTTTACCCCTCTCCCGGAGGACATCGCTCAAGTACTTTACGTGGAAAAATGCTGGTTTTTCTGCTTCTGTGTTCTTTTGCAACGTGTTGTGTATGTTAGTGGTTGCGTTTATGCTGAGTTGTGGATGCATTTTGTAAGTCACGGTTAGTGCTTGTGAGTGAGTCTTTTGACTGTCACATTACATATTCAACAGACATTCGCTTACATCTTACCATGCTGTTATCAGACGTATTACAGGTTTAAAGTCTTTATACCTGTATTATTTTCCATATTCAACTACTTAAAGCAGCTAAATCTTTTTGAATCTTACCAATTTACACTTCTTCCAGTAATCGTATTCTAAAATCCGTATAATTTTACCTACAACTATGCGAATATGTATATTAGTTTATTCGGATCTGTTTCTACGAAGGTTATGAACAATATTGCATGCAAATATAATTGTATAAAATAACCGTGTTGACCGGGAAAAACCATGAAACCAGATTTCATTGTATTTTGTTACTTTATCAAGATAGAACCATGGCTTTATAATTCGTCGAACTACAAGTCATGAGCGGGGTTCAAGGAAGAGTCATAATAAGAGTCATTCAAAGACCGTCATCTCGAATGTGACAATGGTCAATATTAGTGACTGTAACGAGATATTATAAATGCAAATAATGTACGTGCTTGTAAAAAATTCTGAAGTGTGAGTTTGTCAGCTCGTTTGAACGGGATACACTCAAAAACGCAATAACGCTTTCATTCAGCAAAATTTCCGAAAACTATCACTTCTTAGTTTTGTCGACGTCATTCCACATTTATAAAGTATCCAGATTCATCTTTTCAAACATTCCTCCTAATCAGGTCCTATTCCATTCCATCTGGTATTCTATACATGCAGTTTTATAAATTAAACGTTATGTTTCTTTTCTTGATTGTTTATTTTGTAGTATATACTATCCTTCTTCCAATTTATTATCTTTTTAAACTTATTTCCTAAATGCTGTTAGAATCCTCTTCGGGCGACTATCACTATATAATTTTATTTTATTTTGGTGCTTTGACTTCAAAAAAAAAATAACCGCTTGTATAGCGGTTTGGAAGATTTTTTATTAATTTGTTACTTATATTTGTTTCTCTTGTACATAATAAAAATTACAATCCTATATATTTTCATTCATAGTAAATAAATAGCTAAATTAAATTGCATTTGTATTAATTTCTTCAAGGAATTATTTAAATGACTGATTTTAATTTAGATGAAAATGATGAATAATTTGTATTTATTTTCTCCGGGAAGTTACTTTTGATAACTTGATTAATTCTCCGCCCCCCTTCTTTCGTGCGGCGTTTTTCTTTCATAGGGAACTTATTTGGCGACCTTTCTTTTTTCCATTACCCTTGTGAGTGACTGTAACTTACGCCTCCTGGTGCGCCTCTATGTTTGGATTTATTAAGTAAAGAAAAGACCCCGAGGGTCAATATTGACGGGAAAGGGTGTGCTACCTTAGCGCAGGTTATGACGGCTATTCTCAGAATAAGGTGGAGTCAATTTAGAACTGGGGAAGAGAATTGAATGAGCGAAAAAACTTGCAATAAGGAATCGGAATCTTTTTTGTAAACGAGGATTTCAAAATCCTAAAAATAAAACAGGCTTGATTAGAAGTTGTTATAAATTCCAATGGGTCTACGGAACTCGAGGGCGAAAAATACCAGAATTAATTTGCAAAACAAGTCTGAGAGGAATCCTTAAACGTTCTACAATTAAAATGAATTTTTTTTGGTAAAAAAATTTATTTACGGAAGTTAGCGGTCCTTCGGATATGATGTCGAGGTCTTCAGTAAGATACGCAATATCTCTCTCGATATGAATTCATATCGCTAATAAAGTTGACGATACGATATGATGAGGTACGGAAGTGAAAGTGACTTACTGAATAACTTCTGTAAAACTGTTATACTAGAAATTTTGAAATTTGCCGTTTCTTTTGTAATGATTCAAGTATTGTACGCTTCTTTTAATTAACTTAGTAATTAAATAATGCGTAATTTTATATATCTAAATCAGTTCATAAAATGATCGCCGTGTATCAGAGGTGGCCAAACCGTGGCGCATTGCATCTTTGAACCTGTTTGTATTTTGGACGAGAAGTTCCTTTGCATTGTTAAAGAGCATTATCAAAAAATTGGTGATAGGTATGCAAAAGGTTGGCCACCCCTGCTGTAGAAAATTTTTATTTTTAAATATTGGTTATTATGTATAAAGTTAAAATTTCGTATTTTAATAAAACTATCGAAAATGTAACTGTGCCTACTAAGAAAAGACCGGAAATAAATAAATTTTTTTCAGCGTATCTATAAACCGTACAGGAACAGACATCTCTTGTCGATGTGTGATAATTCCGGGAAGTGCACGACGACATTTTTTTTATACTTTTATCACAATTGATAAAAATGGTACTACGTATCCGAGATTCTTTACCTAATCTATTACACGTATGTGACAGGAGATTAAAGAACAGACTCAACGGATCTTTCCCATGACGCAGTTTTCGAATAAGCACGGGAAGCTTCGGGGTGTGAAACACACCCAGTGTGTGTGGGTATCGATCCACCCACGTTCATTTTTGAAAGTTAAATTACTTTGTTGGCACACCTGCCATACACTCATAAAAGAGGAGGGAGAGTAAGGAAATTGTATCATATACTTACAGTATCATTTGGTTACGAATTTGATGTATATATATGGTCGTTTCGAGATGGGTTACACTAATCAGGTCTTAATTAATTTCCCGATTAATTTTTTTAAACGAATATCAATTCTACTAATATTACTAGGAAAATTGTTTTTAAACAATTAGGTTTCGCGCTAATCGATGCAGTTTTATGGACTTGTCTCAAGGCAACCGATTTAAGAATCGTGGACTCCTAAAAAGTATATAATTACTGCAGGAGATATGATGGCTTAAATACTTCGTGGTCTCTTAATGCGGCTACATTCTTGCGTTCTCCAGTGTGCCTGAAGTTTAACTGACCGAATGCAGCTAATCTTGTATCCCGTAAACTCCTTTATTTATGCCGCTTGTCTCCGACTCATTGTGGGAAATTTGCTTTTATGAAAGTTTGTTTAACTGCGACAATGCACAAGCCATTAGTTGCCACTCTGTTTAGTAATTCTGCCTACTTAGTGCCGGAGAATTACAAATGTTCCCTTCGCCTCGCTGCATTCATCTGCGCGAGGAGATCAGATAAACACAAAAAAAAATCATTAAAATCTGTCAAACCTTTAGGAGAAGAATGGCACACACGAATTTTATATATAAAGTTTGTAAATTGTACACTACATAGACGATCAGGACAGAAACATTTTTCTTTTGTTTCTCCTCCTTCCTCAGCTACAAAATACGCGGTTTATTATCAGACGATTTGTTCGGCGAAAAACTGGTGACGTTGCGCTGACAGTATATTAGGCTAAGTGTTTCAAATTCGAAGTAAGACATTTATTTGCAAATAACTTAGGTAAGTAGTCTAGCTGTCCCTGTGTGAAGGCCAGACTGGGAACTGTGTACTTGTACCAGACATGTTTTACGAGGTCCCAGGCGCCATTAAGAGGAGGTTAACTCAACCTCATGATAGAGCTGCGAATACGTCTGGGGAAATTCGTTTCAGTGACGAAGCTTTCCTACCCTCTAACATTAGTTTGGTATTAATTACATTTGAAATTGACATGTGAACATCTTAAACATTGTTTCAAACTAATATCGCCACCTCTTTTATCTCGGAAAATATTTTAGGGTTCGGAACGGGTTATTCTTAACATAAAAGGATTCTAAATGTAAAAAATAATGTGTGAAGCAAACGTACCAAATAAAATATATTTCGTTGCCTGAATAAAATTTAGGATATTCATCGAAAAGTTTTTTTTTGATAGATATAACGTCTTAACATTTTTTGTTTATGAGACAGCTGCCGAGTGTTCCAATAGGTTTAGAAGACAGCTTTTACAAGTTGTACCCATGAAATGTGACTTATTTTCTTAACTCGGCGTATGCATAGCCGCTTCTGATTGGTGCTTTATCTTACACAGATTTACGTGCTATACAGCATTTGAAATGTTTCTTTAAACAGTTTGTATTAAGGAAGTCGTTCAGAATCTTCTAAATGTAGGAAATGCTGTAGATTAAAAAATTACCCATTACTGGCGACATTATTTTGCAGTCAATATTGTTCATCTGGCAAAACAAAATTAAAAAATGGAGTTGTTAACGTAAATGTCTTAAAGGTACACGAAATCAAGATCTTTCTCCTTGCTCGAATAAAACGTACACCGAGGAGAATAATTAAAGATTGAGCAGTTGGCCCAGAATAACGGTTCTCAGTTCATTTTCAGTCCCCAGCATTTGTGAGAAATCGGTCGACCCTGAGACCGGCCAGACAACCTTACTCCTATTGTGCTGGTCATGTCTTTATTTACTGCAGACAAAACAGCTAAACACCATTGAAACTCACAAGGTCGCTCAGTCTCCTCAAATGCTTCATTTTTATTTATTTATTTCGCGACAACGACTCAGACATAACAAACTTAACTTTTTCTTTTTCAAAATAACTTGGGATCTGCCACACCCACTTTTCTTCGCGAAACTATTCTTCAACCTACAAGAGACTAATATCCATTATCTCGCACGGTGAAGAATTGTTGGGAGATATTTGTTAGTGTCACTATTTAGGATCAAATAGAAACAAATTCAGGTAATACACGAATCTGTGAAACTACTTAGGGTCTTTATTGTGCCCTGTGGCGCCCGCTTTGTATCATACTACTAATACATTATTCTGAATTATCGAGAATAGCTGCTATTTCTGACATTTTGCTTTTAAATCATTCACTTGCTTTTTTTTTTCAAAATATTTTTCATTTCTTATTTCCATTTTTTATTATTGCCAAACGCTTCAAAATCATCCACTGTTGTTTCGGCCTTTACTATTGACTATCCATCTTACAGCTACAGTATTAGAAATAGCTCACGCAATCTTAATCGTATTTGGAAAACAAAGTTTTTTTTAAATAAAGCATTAGTTTGTCTCGCTATTCTAGGCATTTAATCTCTTCTGCACGTTCCTGATCTTCAGAATGAGTAGTCGACGACGAGAACAAGCTTTATTTATTGTTTAAAATGTGATGGTAGGACACTCCAAAGCAGGAGATAGTTTGAAATAGTGGTCAAAAATTCCATATTGTTGTTGCTGGGAAAACTGGTATTTCCAGCTGAGGGTAAACACGTGAACAAAGGATCTGCGGGCGCTTGACCAATTGTTTGGAATAGCCCCTGCATCATAAATCTGCTCCTCAACGGTTCCCATGAACCTACATCCGTCTGCAAAGACAAATTTTCACTGATCATGGATGAACCTATGAAACTCCTTAATTTTTCTAGAGGTCTGCGTGGTTTACAATTATTTCCAATTATAGCTATATCAATCTGTGTATATCTATGTAGTAAAAGAAAATTGACCTCGGAAAAAAGAAATCGGCTACGGATGTATTTAGGAAATCGAACTGGGCATATACTCCAATGATACAAGGTAATATAGGAAATGCAACAGAGTGTTATACTCGTATCATAATGGGAGTGACTGGAAAATATTAAGACAGTATTAGTGATGAAATAATTTTAAGGTGTCTTCTAAAACAATCATTTTATTGATTGTCGGAACGCATTACTTAAACTGCCATCGTTATCAGCAAGTCTTCTCTGACGTCAACAGTATCTGGTCTGACATTACTACTATTTCGATTTTTTCTATTTTTAATTTCAAGCAAATGTTCAGTTGTTTCTGTGCTCTTATGTCCAAGCAGTAATTATCAAGCTATTTTCCATCGTTTTTACGCAACAAATATTGTTTTTCTATTGACATTTGTTTTGATTGAAATCATAAACATGTTTACCAACATATCAATTCCAACTTGGTTCCCGCTGTTAAATTATGACTAATTTATTATCCAAGTCTTTAATCATCGTATTGGACGAATCGGAGTGGAATATGGAATCTATGAGAAATAGACAAAAGGTTAGTAGGAAAAGAAAAATTGTTATAAAATTAACCGACTTATTGTGAAATTTAATTTTGTTGGTGTTCACGGCGAAACTCAGGATCTACTTCGTTCTGCTCAGTCCTCGCGAATTTACCAACTCATCTTAACAATTTCGTCATTATTTCCCGACTGATGTGCGTGGTTTACGTCAACGAATAACACCCAGAAGATAACCAATTAATGACCGCGGATGACTGCCGCAATAAGAAGCCAAAATAACTTCACACTTTCATGTGCATTAACGTTACTAATAAAATTCTTTTAAAATTAAAAGAATTTGTGGCAGTAAATATCTGAATACACTAAACTCCCAGGAGATCAAAACTACTGGATGAGATAATTGGTATATGCATAGAGGAAGACATTAGAAACTCTTCATCTAAATGGTGTATTTTTGATAAGTTTGATAAGTTTTGTAACGGCAGACATTGTGAGTTACTACAAGTTGTAAGGTAAAGGTTGTTCGTGTTAGTTGCCATGCAAGTCAAGTAAGGTTTTACCTTACTCAGCGATACCGTTATCCCGTCTCGTTATGGGGAAAGGTGACGGGTACGTACCTTAAATGCTCGACACTTAAAGAGACGCCTCCTAACGACAATATTTGAAAACTGGTCACACATTTTCCAATTTATATAGGTTTGAAACTCGATTTTAGTAACTGATTCATGTACGAGTTTGTTTGTATGCGTAATCTCGTTTAATAAATAATTTGTGTTCTGCCTTGTTTATAAAGAAAACTATTAGGTTTAATTATTAATAAAGTATCTCGTTCGTAATTTGTGACGATAAACATTTTACGAAACAACTAATTTTACCCCAGTTCTGGAGTATCCTTACTTAAGCGTTGTTGCAGTATCCACTTACAAACTCCAATTGTCAAAGCTAATATAGCATTAAAATGGAAAGAACCAAATCAGAATAAAGCCAACCGATGGTTCATTTCAGCGGAATGTCGTATCGGGTTCTAGAGCTTTAAGCAAACATACCAAGTTTTCCAAATAACAGGTCAATCTGTCAACAGCAGAACGTGCCACTGACGATAAAGGCACGTAATCTGGTGCAAGTCGTATCTGTATTATTTACAAAGGATGGGGTTTGTTGGCTCTTGAAATTTCTCACACCATTTTTCCCTTTCCCTTGTCATTCAACGATGATTGTGTTAAATTTCTCTGTGAGTCATGGTTTTTAATGAGGTTATCATCTGAATCTATATTAGTTTTTGGTTAACCTTTTTTAATATAGTGGTCTGGTTGCCTATTTTGTCAAAAATCAAAATTGATGTGCATTTATGGTTGGAAGTGTTTATTTTATTCTTTGGCCAAATTTACGAAAAACATTTTTTCAGGAAACTTGAATTAACGTACCTCAGTTAGCGAAAATTTCATTGACTGTAGACATCCGAGTACTTTATTGAAAGTCATCATGGCACTATATTGAAGTGCTAATTTTACATTAAAAAATAATCGTAAAATCATTTCTGACTCTGTAAAGTTGGTTCTTTTACAGAAATTTGTAAAATGGACAAAAAAATTAATATAACAAATTGAGTAATAAGTTTCCTCTACTCATCGATAGGTAAGTTACTTTCTCAATGAATTTCTTCTAAATTTACTTCCATGGCCGTGGGGCTAAGCTTCAGTTGAATTTACGCCATCTGAACACAGCGTTTTGCACGAAAACAGGTCTGTAAATATTCTGAGTTGAGTATCCGGTATCGATTTATCTTTCTTGAGTATAGTTCAGTATTCCTTGATTTTATACAATAAACACTCGAATTTATTAAATTCCTGACACGACAATGGGTACATCAGACTTGCAAAGCATTGAATAATTTTTTTTTGCTGTTAACTAAAGTTATTTACTTTTGTTTCTTCGCGACCTGGTTCTTCCCAAAATCGATTGCATGGAAGCCACGTCACCACAATGGTTCCCTATTGCCAAGTACAGTTTGCAAAGGCCGCCCCTCAGTCGCCCCTACTCTTAATCCAATTTTAAAGCCCTCGAGCCCTACATCCAGACCCTTCACTTTTCCAGACTCACTCCTCCATTTTAACTTCCTCACCTAACGTTTCTCGTGTTAGTCCAGGGCAGTTCTCCAAGCTTATATCGCAAATATTCAAAAATTATTATGATGTAAATATTTTTGTTTTATTTTCGGTGCGAGTTTTACTGTCACCATGGTCACGTCTTTCTTCCGTCCGTTCGTGGTCTTTGCAGACTTCTATCTAACTAACTGTTTTAGTTTCCATATCTTTACCGGTACCGTTGATACTATCAAAATGTGAAGTTCTGGGGAACAACTCAGTGTTGCTTGTCTCGAGAATCCGCCAGTGGATCTCAAATACAAAAATTTCCAGCTGAATTCAAAATTCTGAGCGTAAGATCATGCTCTCTCTTCGGATGCAGATTCTGGCACATCTTTGGTTTATGCATTTCAAGTCAAAAAAATACCCTACTACAAAAAGAATTCTCTTTATTCTAACCGAAAAAATGAGTTAACACATTTGCTGTATGAGAATTTTGAGAGGTCCAGTTTAATCAAGAATAATTTTCTCTTGTTTGTCTTTCTTAACAAAACTTTTATGTTTTTCTCTCGTCAATGACCACCAGTTTTTACTCATCATATTAGATCTACGTGGAAAGTTTATTTACTAATTGCTTATCTTTGTAATACTTTGATCAGTCGTCACATGGATCTACTGGCTGGACGTTGAACTCATAAAAGAGAGAACGACGCTGTGAGCTTCTTCGCGAGTTGAAGATAAAAGCATTGTTACCACGATAAACTTACCAAACAATTTACGTGTGTATGTGTTGTTTTCGGTAGTCGGTTCAATCTCAGGTTTGATGCAGCTCTCCATGCTGATGTATAAATAAAATTGTGACAGGTCTTACAAATTATGGAATCAACTGCTACAGAGATGAAAGAAGTTACTTATATGACAAATAAGGAAGATATTAGAACAATTTTTCACAATTACTCAGTCAATAACGTTTGATGGAATGCAAAGCAAATATTGAACTGCCCTTTGTGCATGTGCTCATATTACTTGTGCAAATTACCACATTTTGTACCCCCCTCTCTCTCCTCAATAATGTTGCTATATATCTAGAAATATTACTATTTCCTCATTGTTCACTTGCAGGAGGAAATCTGGTTTGTCTGTGGTGTGGTTTAGAGTGGCAAGCCAATATTCGCTTTTATAAATAGCTTGTGTGTCTGTTGCGAGATCTCCAGGAGGTAGTTTTTGCCTCTAGGGCCGTATTTGGAGCCTCTGTTTCGTTCCTACACTCTGTGACCTTTGTGAATACCGTGAAAAGGATCCACGCGTGACGCATGATGTACCGTGATGGAATGTTAAAATAATGAGTATAATAAAAAAATATTTAAATGGTTTGACCATATTATCTCTAACTCTAAAATGTCTCAAAATATGTACGAGAGTGTGTGGAAGATCACCAAAAGGAGACGAGAATTCTACTTTTTATTGTTAACAGGATACATGAGGGTGATCCAGAAATTGGCAACTCCTCTTTAATAGCATAGAAAGGAAGTTGGCTAAATGACAAATTCGGACGACGCTAAAACAATCTTTCACGACTAATACTACGTCAACCAAAAATGTGTCTGTTCGGTTTAAAAGAGAAGGTTCATCATTCACAGTCGACAGTTTATCACGATCTTAAAGTCTCCCCACTCTTTCATTCTCAAATTCACTTAAAACTATCTACATTAAACCAACTAGTGTCACTAAATTTTAAAACCGACCCGGAAGCTCAATATTCCATCATTGATAATTTGTAATGGAGAATTTTATTTTAATTGGCCTCGCAAGTATTCGTTTTCTAACTGAAGGACTTAGTACTTTGTAAATCTGAGAGCTTATTGTTTGTAGTTTAATTTCTGAGGCGAAAATCGTCAGTGGTTACTGGTTGCTGAATGAGTAGGAGGTTTTCCGTTGTTCCCACATGGAGCCAGCTGCAGACCACGGCTTGTTTACACACTCTGCACGCAGCTGACGTCACTTCCAGGCACGCGTGACTCTCTCATAAATCCTCTGATTCGATGACACTTTACGGTCCGGTCCCACTGAGTCACAACCTTTCTCACTCTTGGTCTTAAGTATTTTTTTTCTTTGTGCCAGCAAAACGATCTGATAGAACACGAATAATTTCTTCTGTCATTCACAATTAATTTAGGTGATAAGTCAACCTTCCTGAAAGGAACGGCAGTTGGCTACTATTCGCTGATTATAAAATATTAATCTGATTTGCATTCCTATAGTTATCTGACAAAAGGAAACATATAACATTATGTACAAATATGAAGAGGTTATTATCAGTTGCCATTCACTGTTGTGCGCGTAATACATTTGGTAGTACACCTCTTTCAAACCTGATAATTTTACTGTCACTTGACAGAAAAGGAGTTATGTATCATGAAATCTTATCTGTTTTTCATTCATTAAAGCTTTCTTTTACTTGCGAGGGCATGATCAAGGACCACCTTTCAACTTAAATTGTGTTCAGCAACGCTCATAACTATTTCACTACCCAGACATATTCCTGAAACATTTCCATTTGACTACCAAGAGACTTTTTTCCGGAAACATTACCAATCGACTGTCCAGAAACTTTTTATTTGAAGCATCACCATTTTATTCCGTATTTTCCTGTCCACTTTTTCCTCTCATTTCATCGTCCACGTTTCACTTCCATAAACGACATTCTGTTCCTTATTCATGGTTTTAAGTGATTCTTCGATTAATACAGTGTGATAATATGTTCACATCAAATTTCGTACTATTATTATGTTCATATAAGAAGACCCCTAACTTCCTTTCGTCTCGTACCTTATATCAAATTGTAGGACTATGTGCAACCCATGACTGCTCTCATCTAAACTCCACTACTTGGATGTTACTCTCCATATAACCACATTTTAAAAATTACAAGTTTTCTCCTCGTATTTCACCCCACTGCTTCCATCATTCTATTTTGCAAGCTTATTATAATAATCCTGCATTTTGATTTATTGTCCAGACTCGCCATTACTTGGTAATTTTGCTCATGAAATTGATTCATCAACTGGAGCAATTTTTGCATTAAGTATTGGAAACTAAACCATAACTGAAGTTTCTTGATCGCAGTAAGTTACTAATTTAATAAGTCATGAAATCTTCAAATTCTTGAAACATACGCTGATTCACGTCTACCATTTCCAGCAGGAAAGTGAATAAATAAAGTTTGTCCGTTATATTGACTAAATTTATTTTTGTTCATTTCATCTGCGGTCGATTAAAGGATTCCTTACAACTTTATCGCGGTTATCAAACGATCATTACGAACACGCGAGGCTCAGATGGCTTAAATTGTCAACAAAATTCAGATGAGTAATATCTTGGTTGTTGTTTGAAATTCTCGGTATGCTGCTTTATTATTTTAGGGTTTTACGTCCTCGTACGTAGTGCTTTGCTTAAATATTTAAACTTGCTGTTTGAGCTCCTTGAGCGCGAACAGGAAACCAGCCAAATGTCAACCTACCAACCACGTCTCTGCTGAGAAATTCGGTATTAGCAAATGTGCAAGCAGTTTCTACACAGTTCTCACATTATTTCTAAGAATTTTATCTCAAAGATGTGTTAACTCAAGATTAGCTTTACTGCGTCGTATCCTGTAAAGTTCTTTCTTATCTATCGTCAGATGTGTGTGATCCCTTGAAACTGATTGGACACTTAATCTCCTTCCGATGTTTGATCATCAGTACTCTCCGTACCTATCTACCTCTATACATTGTTCAACAAGTAAACAATCTGCAACTTTCCAAAGTTCATTCGAAATAGAAACATAATTATTTATGTGCAGTTTCCAATGGCCAATGGAAGCCGACGTGCCTCATCCTGAATTAAACCAGTGTCGTTTTCGATGTTTGATTGGGAAACGGTGTTCTAAGGTCACAATGCTGACGAAATAACCAGTTCAGAAAGTGGGGAGAAAGAGTTATCATGATAATTCGATCCGATCTGTTTAAATTCTGATACCTTAGGGAATAAGAGAATAATACAATGTACGACTCAAACACCGATTTCGACGTTTTCACCTCTTTCCGATGATTTATTTTCTCATCTACTAAATTTTAACTATTTTGATCTACTTCCACTTGATATCAGAAAGGTCTTGTCAATAGTTTCCGCATAATTGTAAACGAACTTCTGTTTGCCCTTTGATGGCCGTTTGATTTATTTGCAATGAGTCTGGTACGTCATTTTGATTCTCCTTTTTTCCCACTAATTATCTCTTAATTTTACGTTTCTCTTTATCTATTTTTCTTTGTAGATATTCAACGTTATGGGTGGGGCGGACTCCATTACGTTTTTAAGCCCTCGTTAGCGCAGTTATCAGTCTCGAGGTATTTCTCCTATCAAACAGAGCTTTCAGATATATTCCCCTCGTCTTAAGTGTGTCACTTAAGAAAGAAGGTAATTCCACGACATTTTCGGTCGACGAACTCTTTGAGACAGATACACAAACGCGGGCAACGAATTCTTCGCTAATGTCTGCTCGGTTTTCTGGTCGTTTCATTCGAGAAGAATAAAGCAGCTTCAGTACATCTCAGATCTTTTCACAGACGAGGTTTTTACCGTATCGTGGCTGATTTATTCTACTCGGTCTCATTTGAAATTGCTTTGCTGAGTTTCGAAGACGACACGAATAGAAAGATGGGTAAATGAAGGGTCAGAACTTAAAGTCGACAAGTTACATATTAAAATTCAACAACACTTGGGTGTAGTAGGTAACATTCAACGGTCCTTCACCGATTTTTTATGTTTATCGGATTCTTTCAAACATGTAGTGTAGTAAATTGGCAATGGAACATTGGTGTAGTCACGGTTATTTTGTGTCTGATACTCGTAAAATTGTGATTTCACGTACCCGCTACAAGTAGTCCAAATGGATGAAATTGTCCGACCTTACTATTCCGTGAAATAGCCCTTGCATGCTGTGTGACATGTGGCACCGTTCTGTTACAAAAACCTGTTATTCTCGCCAACATTTGCCAGTTCCGCTGCAATTCACGGAACAACACGCACTTCGAATGTGTTTTGATAATACTATCTTATGACTCCTCGCCAAATCTTATATTTCCCGTCTTGCATTTTTTATAACCCAATACTTACAACGTCCACTTACAGTAATAATCAAATGTATTTGTGGCTTGTAACTGATTTTACGAGTTGTAACTTTATAGAATCCTATTAAGACTGTCTCATTATCTATGTTGTACGTTCATTCAAGTTCATCAGTTTATAACAATCCAAGGCTCACAATCACATTGTCTTGTTTTTTATACGGTTTTACAAAATTATTCCATAGCTTCCTCTATATTGGAAAGGAAAACGTTTCTCTCCCAGAAAAATACCTTTTCGTTCTGGCTTATTTTGAAGTCTTTTTTTTCTTTACCTTTACTGGGCATTATTAGTCTTTACATAGTAAAAAATTTCACATTGCAAATTACCCAGTTTTGATTGAGTCCGTATTTTTAATTTTTTCTAATAACCATACACTTTGCTTTTTCTTGTTGTTTTCCCATCGTTTTAGCATATTCTCCAGTTGTTGCTTTCCGCCCAATACAGACATATTTTCGACTTAATATTAACTAGTGTGTATTTTGTATTACTATTATTTTTTTGGAAACAGTAAAAGTGAATTATTTGTTGGAACTCATTACAATAATTGGCTTTCTTTATCTTATTTTAATGACTTACTCGACAGTGCTGTAAACAAATTGTTTTGTTTCTGTTCGTATTGTTGAATGCTTCTACGTTTTCACGGCTTGCTTATTTCTCCCAGGTCGCTTTTAACAAGTACGTTGTCAATGACATTGAATTTCCCATTGCTAGCTCGCAGCCACTATAGGAATTTTTTACGATTCCTTTCGTCTATTAACCTCCTCCCACGACACGTAAACAATCGCGGTGGCCGGTTGATTCATCCAGCCCCGTCGGTCGATATCCGGGTTTTCGGTGCAACTCCGACGTCGTTCTGCCTCCCGATGTCTACAGAACAATCGGCTAAGGGAAAATGCCGATGGCACGTTTGTTCTGCCACTTTTATAGATGGCGTAATATCAGCTATGGATCCAATTAGGATTTATGTAGTTCCAAGTGCTCTATAGAAAAGCAACGGTTTACTATTCTCAAATCTATCCGAAACGGTTTTAGGTTAACTGATCAGTTACATTACGCATACTACCATAAGTTTAACGTTAAAATAATTTGTCTCATAACGAATAATTCTTCATACTATCTGCGTCATTCCTGATTACCAGATACGTAAAACTTTTTGCCGATTGTGAAAACTGATGTGGATAATCAAGGAACTAATTATATGTTGACCTAATTATATTAGAGATTACAGAGTCAACTCATCCATTCTTCGCATCCACTCTTCATACTTTTAACTTATCTGTAAATATTCCTTTCTTGTTTTCACCTTTGTTCTCATCCGTCATCTAGCCATGTTATCTTATTACTGTCCGATTCTATCCCTTTTTTGTTATCGTTCATACAGATTGTTCGCTCGTAGTTCATGTATCAGTCATATCTTGGGACATAATTTTCTAAGAGCAGATTTAATCATATCCATCTTCGCTTGAGTTTTCATCACAATTTTGTGACCAAGCACCACTCTAGGTATTCTTTTATTTTATCGAGATACTTAACTCCGCTCAAACAAAGGTCAATGAGACATTTGAAAATAAGCACCTGTCTTCTTAATTAGGCACCATTGTCTTCCGGTTGAGATCACATCGTATGGATTGTTGGATTAATCCCGGGAAAAAGAATAAAAGTCGTAGAACTTGATCAGAAGTGAGTTCCGAAGTTAGGAGTTCTTGTTCTTCTTCCTGAGCTGTTATAGGGAAATTGATTAAACATATAATACACATCCAATGTGTGTTTCATAAAGGATAATCCTATTTCAAAAGTTAATAAATAGAGTACTTTCGATTTTCCGGGGTTGGGAGGATTGGCGCGGATAATCAAAAATTGCGGATAAACCAAAGTATAAAATTAACAACTTTAATTTTTTACTTAGCCACACTTATACTCTAATGCTTGAATGACCAATCACAATGATTATAATAATAATAATAATAATAAGACAATTTATTCGACATTTTCTCACATAAAAAACTACTGTAACTGAAGAATACCGCTCAGTGCCAGGATCGTACTCTTCTTCCTCCCAATACTATAGGATTGACTGCAGCCGTGGAAGTATTAACTAAAGAGATGATCGCTAGTGTGTGGAACGAATTTGACCACCTTTTATTAC
Source organism: Eucriotettix oculatus (assembly GCA_034510155.1). NCBI lineage: Eukaryota > Metazoa > Arthropoda > Insecta > Orthoptera > Tetrigidae > Eucriotettix > Eucriotettix oculatus. The sequence continues at coordinate 63,496,832 of CM067381.1, forward strand.
AAAGTTACCATTTCATTAACTATGTATGTTTGTATGTTCATTATTTTTCATAATCGTATGATTCTTTCTGAAACATCCTAGACTAATTAGTGAAGCTGTATCAGGTTGGACCATTGGCCAAGCCACTAACGAATGATCTGCGTTCGTACTAAGCGTCTGGAACGTGCTTGAGGGATCATCGCCGTTCCTTCGTAAATCCTTAGTTCTTATTTTTGTGGATTTCTCTCTCCAATTTTACGTAATGGGTTCTAGTGTGCAAGAAGGACTAGGAAACTATTGTACTGTAATGTTAACTTAGAGATGGGTTAGGTATTGTTTGATTCCGTTAGTAACGAGTCTCCGGGTCGGACGCTGCAAGTAAAGCTGGCGTAAAGTCTTGGAGGAGCGTGATCGATATGAGGAGGAGATACGCCCCGTCGTGCCTAAAGCAGACCACACACCATCATCAATACGTGAACAGGTGAATTGACTGACAGCACATAATTTGCTCGCGCGGCTACCGTCAGTTATTTCCCTCAAACTACACCTCGTGGACTTAATAACGTATCGAGTACTCCTAATAACTTCGCGGACGAGACTTCCCTGCTTTCTAAAAGTGCCAAGGATTTTGAAAAATCAACACAAAAATTGAGTAGTGTTAGGAAACTATTAAGCCGAACATTTTTAGTTGCACGAATATGTAGAGCAAAAGGGTGTATCGGTCGCTGATAGAGCGTTTGAAACCTTAGGTCAGTATATGTACCTACGAAAGTTACTTGATGTAATAGGTTCCTTAATTCGTTAGAAAATTCAACTGGAAGAGTTCAGAACCTCTCAAATCAAGAAGTGGACAACGGAAGTGGAATGCATAATAAATTCCAGTTTGGTGTCTAAGATCTTTACTTTCCCGTGATATGCCATTATGAAATCTTCACCACACGTACAACACATTATGAAACAATTTTTATGATCTAGAAATCACCTGCAAACTTGTTTTATTATTATTATTATTACGGTACCCTTCACAAAAATACTGACTAAGAAAACTGTAAGTACTGTGTTGTTGAAATTGGTCATTGCAAAGTTGTAATGGTAGTTAAATAGACTTTTTTTTCTGTATTGCACTGTTACTGATTATATTTTACACCACATGTGTATGCGTACATAATAATAGTAAAAGAAACATACTTGCGCAAAGAAGAGAAATGTATAGGAGAGGAGATAGTTTCTTGGTCAAGTCCACAGGTACATGGAGAGTAATATTTAAAACGGAAATTAATGATCGATAATCGAAATAAATTCCAATTAACTCAAAATTGAAGCACGAAGGTGAGTGTTACAGTATCAGTGAAATCACCTAAGACCCTATTATATTTCCTCCATATTAATATTTGATGTACAAAGATTATACAGCTGAGAAATTTGAATAGTCGACAAAAATTACCTGTTGTCTCTATTTCAATATTCGTAAACTTATCAAATCTTCATTCTTTTCATTTACACTTTTTCAGTTTTTTCAGACAGGTAACGTAACTATTCAGTGTCACTCAATATAATTTATTACTACGGTGTTCCATAGTGATCAAAAAATGGCAAAGAATTCCATAACTAATAAAAGATGGATTGAAGAGTAAACTAACTGGAGCTGCACTTGACACAAAGCTGATGTTTCAAAAGTGATATTCGTTGGTTGTCTTTCCATTGGTTATACCACTTCTGTAGTGTCTTTGTAAACTAGACTGACATTATAACTACTTGTCAGTCTTTCTTTCTACTCGTACACTTGTCTTATATATTTATTTGCTACAAATTGGCCAGTATACTGGTGATGTAATTATGTAGGGTAAATCTATACGCGCAATGAATTGACCTCAATAATATATCTGAAAATAAATGACATTATGAGATTATAGCGCGCTTCAGTTATAAAATAATTTATAATAGAATATTAATTTAATGTAATTTTTGGAGAGGAACTTCCTTCTTTTCCCTAATTTTAACCGAGATTGCATGAAAATAATTACCTAATTAGGGATGAAATTTTTTACTGCCTTTGTTTGCTTCCTCCGTGTTATTTTGAATAGCTACCAATTTAAATTCTGGATTATGGAGCTAATTCTATTCTGCGGTTCTAGCTTTATATAAACTTTGAAACATCCCTCCTATACGTTAGTAAGTCCCATATTTCGTTCCCATTTCATACAAATTTGCTTGCCATTTTCTGTAAATTTTCTAGCGATTCTATTTAATTTTTTTCACTACATCCAAGCTAAAGTTAAGTATCCTATTTTCCACTTCCCATTTTTATTGCCTCTAAAAGAGGCACTACAGCGATCACTTGCCTTCCCACCAAACATGACTGTTAAAATAATTCCTAAATATTTGATCCACATCTCTGTAATTATTCCCCGCCTAAACTATATTTCGGTTAATAGTTCATAATCTGTTTTCTAAACGAGATATAATTGTTATTCTGATCATTAATTTCTATTTATTTTCCTTAGTTCGATCATTGACCTTGTCGAGGTTTTCTTGTAATATGAATGCATTTCGTTTATGAAGTGAGAACATGGTTCTTATAGTGAAGCAACTTAATCATCTCGTCGCTCCTAATACCTTTCGTTTAATACAATATCATTATGTTCAGTGAAAGTGCTGTGTAATCAAGTGGTACAATTATTAGTCTTCTAAATTCATCGACGAAGAAGTGTACAAACTTTCATGTCGTAGGTTAGTTCTTTTATTACTCACGACACCAATCAATTTATTAATATCCGCTGCTAGAGACTCCATCCGAATAATTTCTCTGTTATTATTTCTTCAAAGGTCGTTTCCTTTCGTCCATCATTATTCTGCTATTAATCGTATATAGCTTATTTGAGCTTCAATTTCGTTCTCTAGACCGGGAAATTCTCGCGTTCTTCGGGTCTTAACGAGTGGTTTGCTTTAGTTCACAGGCCTGAGAGAAGGTATGTGTCAACTTGGACTTTTGATAATTAGGGTAAAACGTATGCCAGAGTAGGTTACACGAAGTATGTTGGTACAGCGCCCTGAGCGCCCACACGCATACGTCTCTGGTGTTCGATCCCAGACCACACCCAGATTCTTTTTCCTTACTTTTACATAGAGCTCTTGGTCTTTTGTATCTATCTCATAGTTTACTTCGATATTAATTCATTGCAGTGCTTCCATTCACTATGGACTTGATTTTTGGCCGTACTCTCCGGAGATATGTTATAATCATCGAAAGAACATTTCCCTAAGCTTGCATCAAGTTTTATTTTAAGCTTAAATTTTGACTAAAATATTTTGCGGTCGAAATACACATCGAGTTTCCGTTTTTTTTGTCAAAAACGATTGTTTAGTAATGAAATTGAGAAGTGTAAAATTATTGAACTTTTGCAACACGAACTACCAAGGAAACTGTAGTGTTTGGTTCTTACAGAAGACTTTACCATTACTTTTATTTGCACCCCTTATTGTTTACGGACAGGAATATAGTAAAACTTTTTCATACTTATTTTCTTCCCCTCTTGGAAGCGGTCGAGTTAGGAAAGATTACTTCATGTAAATATATGGGCGTGTTCTAACAGAAGAGCGCAAATGACGTGACATTATAGTCGAAGTACCATTCAGAATCAGTCATGTCAAACGCATGTGGATTTAAGCATCAGACATTTGTATAAATTGTCCGATTCGTTATTCTTAACCTGCCTGTATAATAGGACTTTCTCTGTCTGGTTTTGTATTAAGGTTCCCGTAAGTCGAGAGTTGTCTGCTATTCCTATCGGCCAACTGCCTCCTAAACCGATCGAGAAGGGAATGCTGCAATCCCCACAGCAAACCCCATAAGAGTCACTGGAAGGGCGTGGGAGAAGTACCGAAATCTCGATCTACCTGACGAAGATTTCGTAGTGTTTGCCCTGTATCACTTTTAGGCGTATATCTGGCAGGATCCTTAAGCTATGTTCCGGCTGCCTTCTCTCCCTTTCACATCTTCCTATACCATTTAAGGGGACTGACCATAACTTTGATAAGAAAGTTCACACCCGTAACGAAGAATTCATGAAGATAGGGAAAAGAAAATCATAAAGAGAAGGATTCACTAAAACTGGTAATAAATCTTTTAGATTTGTACCAAACCAGGGAATATTAACTTGGGACATATTGATCGAACTTGAGGGATGAATGATCCGGGATCGCAGATAGTTGTTCTGCTCTCATTGGAGCAGTCTCTCAGCTTCCAAAAGTGCCAAGGCATGGAGACGAAAATGCTCCGTCCCATAGCAAACTCCACTTTCAGTCATCGGAAGGGTGTAGGGCAATTACCGAGAGCCCGACCTACCTGATGCATCTCATGTTGGGTACGATCATTAACCTACAGCCAGGGTAACCTTAGATAACCCTTTGCTCCCTTCCGCATCCCCTTTCTATCCTTTCTGAAGCTATTGTAGAGAATGTTGACGTGAATTACCCTCAAGTCTCTCTCTTCAAGGTAAAAAATTTAGTGAAACAACGCTACAGCATTTATTTTTCATTGTGCTTTTGCATTTTTTATACATGCCCACGTCTATTTTGCATCTATACTTAAATATTTATGTGCCATACTTTCCGTATCTTTAAAAAAAGAGCACATACAACCAAACGGCCAATTATTTAATGCGACTTAGTTATATTTAAACAACATACTGCAGAAAACGTTAAAGGTTCTACATCAACGGCATTCGGAGAAACTAAACCAAAAATCGCTTCAATAAAATTTCTTGAAGGCGATTATTATAAATGAAAATAAAACTCTTCTGACAGCAGTTGCAGTGCTTCATTTTCGTACCTCATATACTTACGAATATACATTGAATTATTAAACTGCGGGACATGATGAAATTTGGAGGAGGGAAATAGTTGGTGACGTCAGCAGCTAGACTATGAGGTGTTGTACGGAACTTGTTGGAATTCGTAAATACTTTGTGATGAGTATGGCGGGACTGAGGCCACCTGTCGAGAACGCCATCCTCCCCTTCGCTCCCCTCGTGACTCATCCGCTTTACCCTCGGTAACTATACTTAGCTCAGGGGTGACCCTAACTATCAAATTGTATTTCTACCAAAAACTTCTGTCAAACCAATTCTAATACACAACCTATAAAAATCTAAAAATTCCACATAAGTTTCCAACTAATTAAATATAACTAATTTATATTAAGTAAATAATAACTTCCTACTCACAATTTTGTGTAGTTATGAATAATGACTGGTTTGCAGGGTACGCTCCCCTTTCAATCTTCTGTCCATTTAGGTTTCAACATTCTGTGGTCAAAATCTTGTAAAAAATATTTTCAGGTTTTCTAAGTGTCTTGATCATTCTGCCAGATCTGATGCTGTACTGTATTTGAATCTATATATTTTCATAATTAAACTCCGACCTTCCTTTTTTGACATAACTTGGCTAGGAAGACACCTACTCAGGTGTTTCATTGTCCCACCGTAAGTTGAACCTTTGCTTGACTTTGGGAAAAAAAAGTAGAGGGAGAGAATACTGTAACGTTAGAGACTATACATGAAATCTATCGATCTAAGATAAAATATGGGTACGGCATGACACTGTTAAATGACAATTGCATGTGCATCCAGACTGTTAATTAATGTACATTGTGATCAGAGACAAAATATTTTGGAGTGTCTATGAGAACTGTGTGCCTCATACATTTCAATAAATGATGTAAGCCCTTCTAAAATAAAACTTTTTTCTATTTATTCTAATTTCTTCATTAATAAGTTCTCAATAAATGGATCATTCTTGCAGATAGGAAAAAAACAAAGTTAGAGTAAAATAAAAAACCATGCTAGATTATTTAATCATAATAGGTAATTAGATTTTTATTGGAATGGATTATGAATTTTACATGATTGTGACACAAAATACTGCAGGTTATAATGTAATAGATTGTAAATGAAATTACTTTGATATAATTTTATAAAATTAAATAAGCTCTATTTGATTTTAAAGAAAAACTAATCCCACAAGTCTTGTAGAAAGACCTGAATTTTTTTTGTATATATTATTATCCAAAAATATATAAATTTTTGTGTGTTGGCGTTCCTTTGTAACAATTCATTTTTTGGCAAAACTGTTAGAACTACCTGTTGTTTGCAGTTCTACCTGTCGCTCAGTGGATCAAGTTCAAGTGTCTGCACAGGCACAAGATGTGCGAAAAAGGTAGAATGCCTGCTTATACTTCTTGTTGATGCACGTTCCATGTCTATTTTTTTTAAATGGCATCTACTTTTTTGAAGTGATCTTTAATTTCCCCCCCCCCTTAAATATAACAATTTTTAATAAATCATACTAAAATTTGCATGAATCACAAGAAAGTGTCTTGTGGAAATAATTTCCAACAGCATGTCATTTCCTTAGTTTTGATTATCTGTTACATGAAGCTCAATTTTAGCTCAGTACATAATTTGGTGGTACTTTGGTTACTCACAAATTTTTATTATTTATAACCAATAATGCATAAAGAAATAAATGTAAATAAGAAGTAGAAATGTAATTGTTTTAAAAGAAAATAAATTAGTTGATGTCTGGATTGATGTATCTTTACAAATATTAATATAATGTAGTTTGTCACATCATTGATAATTGGTTTTCTTTTATATAAATTCCTTTGGGCATTGATTGTTAATGGTTTGTGCCCAGTTTGGATGTCAATATAAATAAATAAAATTACATTGTCACTCAGGATACTTTTCATAAACTGATGAAGGGGATAGTGCCTCCAAAACTTTAAAAGAACTCTGCATTCAACATGGTGTTTGCCAACTGTACACTACAGACAGCATTATTAGTGGATGTTCTTCAAATTTTTAGAGATAACTGCCCCCCTTTGTCAGGAGATAAGGAAGAGCATTCTGAGTGATGGGGTCTATACTATTCACCTTCAGTAATCATAATTTTCTTTTCCTTGGGGCTGATTTAATTTCACTGATTTTTTTCAGTAATTAAAGAATGTCATTTAAGCTCTCATGGTTTAGCTGTTTTGTTTAATTTAATTTGTATTTTAATTCAAATCACTTACCAGAGTAAAATTATACATATCAGTAAATTTTTCACAATGATGAAGTTAGAGAAATGGCTTGCACACAACTTATCATTATGTAGAATGTTAACAAAATGCTGCCTTCCAGCAGGAAGTGAGCAGGAAATGTGTCTTATCACTCTAATAAAGTTTTAAATGCAAGAATGACACAAGTCACATGTATAGATTTAAAATTCTGTTTATAGCTCTTGGTTCCCTCTCTTGTGTTCATTTGTAAAATTAAAGAACCAATTTTGACTGTTAAATAGTTTTTGTTTAATTTGTTTATTTTATTTGGCTTGTTATATACATTATTAATATCAAGATTTTGTTGTGGTTATAGTTCCATTTTTAAAATTCAATCTGAAACATTGTTTCCACTTTTTTAGTATTCCCCTCCCCTCCACCCATTTGTTTTTTCCCACCAAAGTGATATCAGTAGTGGATATGCCACTTCCATGTTGTGATTTGTCAATACTGAATTTCCTGTTATGACAAGTGTGCACCGACCATTCCAGAACTTAATTTGGCTGTATACTGTGCTACACTGTAATGTCTGCTGAAAGAGAATCATGGAAGCAGTATTGGGCATGGTCTGTTGCTGTTTACTTCATTATTGAATATATGGATATTTTTCTTGCTTTTATTTAATTTGCTGATATGTATATGATATAGTCATTTTCAATACTTATCACATTGTGTAATGTATGCAATTTTAATTGTTTTATAATTAATGTTTGTCTCATTCTTTTGGTACAAAAATCCTGTGTTCATAAATAAATATGTTGTAAATAATTTCCATATTTTTCTTGATACACTACATATTCCATTTATGCTTAATATTATTTAGCACTATATTAGTTGTGAGCAACAAAACCTTTACATCATTTCTTTGTAAAATTATTTCCATTATTGATTCTATAAATAATAATCTGTTATGATATTGAGTTCAGATATTAAACATATTGATCAGATGCAAAATATCATTAGTGAACATAGAAATATACAACACACTATTAATTTTAGAAAAATTAAGTATTAATACAACTAATTATAAACTGAATTCTGAATTAATCATATAGAGTGGAAGACTCACATAATTTTAAGAACCATGTTGCATTAGTTTTTATTTGTTTATATAAGGTTCTTACATTCTGAGTGAAATTAATAAGCAAAGATTTTGTAGGGAGAAATAGGAGGAAGTTTTTCTAATTTTCAGATTCATTTAGTCCCTTTCTTTAAATAAGCTCGCTGTTATGTTCATTTGAATTCAATGCTTTGTTATAAACAATTCATTACATAATGTTTTAATTGATGAATTTTTCAAAATATATTTGTGAGGTAGTGTATATATTAAAATACTGTGTATGTTATTTACCATATGATGGAACATGTTTACAAAACAGTTACCTTGAATATGATAATTTCTTCCTCAGGGGTCAACACTCTTAACATTAACTTTTCTTTTTTCAGTGAACAAAGCATTGCATCGGCGCGGGCGTCGGTGATGGTTTATGATGATGTTAATAGAAAGTGGGTTCCGAGTGGTACATCATCAGGTCTGTCTAAAGTGCACATCTACCAACATCAAATCAACAACACATTCAGGGTTGTCGGTCGAAAGCTTCAGGATCATGAGGTAAACTAAAATCACTAGCACTAATTGTTAATGCTTCTGAATTAAAAGATCAGGATGAATAAATCTTGACAGACTAGTAATCAAACATATGACTTCCAGTTGCTGGGTGAACAATCTACAATCTGATGGACTCCTAGCCAACTGCGAGGTTTCTCCATAGATTGTATAAACTTCTAGTCCTGATCTTCTTATTCAGTTTTATGGCTGAGCTCCAATAATTTCTTCTCTTCCCACATGCAGTGTTGTTACTCATTGAAGCATTGCAATTAGTAGTACATACTTACCAATTAAACTTACACATGACTTCAGTTACCATTTAAATTAATTAAAATGAGATGGTCAGCCTTAGCGGAAAACATGAGTTTATTATTTCACCTATTTTATCTGCAATTCGATTAATAATGAGACCAATGGAATTTACAGATTCATGACCCTAGTGTTTAGTATATTTACTTATTACATTGTTAAATATATATTGTTCCCAGTTTGATAGATCCCATATTCTGAATATTGATTTTCTATCATTGATCCTGGTTCAAATCCAGTTTCATCAAAACTTGCAGCTATTCTTTTTAATCTTGTAATAACTAATTTGTTGAGATAGTTTTTTAACATATATTATGGTTACAGGTTGTAATAAACTGTGCAATATTAAAGGGGTTAAAATACAACCAAGCAACGCCAACTTTTCATCAGTGGAGAGACAACAAACAAGTTTATGGTCTGAACTTTAGTAGCAAAGAAGATGCAGATTCTTTTGCACGTGCTATGTCTCATGCTTTAGATGTAAGTATGCTTACATACTTTTCAGTTACTGCAATTCAGTTTTGTGCTTAATATGGTGATTGTCAGTTATTTGTGTGTTTCAGTTGTTAAATAGTTTATATTACTAAATATTATTTTATCCCAATTTTTTTACTTGGTGTATGTTGTTAGGTATATGATTAACTAACTTAATTGACATTCTTATTGTACACATTTTTTATGATGTGAGACCTTTGCAGCTGAGCTTTTTTCGTATTGTTCCAATATCAATCAATTCATTAAATTTTCTGGTATTATTTCTCCTTATTTTTTTAGTATTATTGAAGTGCTTTTGTTATCAGGTTCTAAGCAGTAATCTATCAAGAACATTGGGTCAGCCTACTATTCCAGCAAATGTACAACCTGTGTATCAGTCAACTAATGGACAATATGAGGAAGACATGGGATACAGGTAGCTTGAAGTTAATTAGGCCTGCTTTGCTTTTCCTTTCCCATTGTCTATTGTACAAGTGAAGGTGTCATTCATTGTTGTAAAGATGCCACTTCTGTCATATCCATAAATTGTAATGTATTTTGACTCAGTTGATGAAAAATGTAAATCTATCCTGCATGTTGAGGTGCTTTAAAGTTAATACCCATTGCAGTCAGATGGTTTCTCTTCCACGGGTAGCGCTGTATCATCAGGTGACACCAGGTACACCATCTCGGATACCAAGTCCCAATGGTCCACTGAGGTATGAAGTGTGAAATATGAATTGTTCCGGCTTGGTGGCGGAAAGGACTAAATACAGCTTTGCTTATTGATGTTGCTTGACATAACTAATATAGATCGATATGGATAAATAAACTATCCAGCCAATTTGTTAGCAAACAATATTTAATTTATTTATTATATTTTGTACATATTTGTGAACTACATCAGGTAAATTTTAAATGTGCATATGTTATAACTGTAACCATTGGAGGATGCAGTCCAGGACACAAAATTATCCACTTTTCCATAAATGATATTGATTCAAAATTTACCTGATGAAGTTCACAAATATGGATAAAATGTCATAAATATAGTAAATAAGTATAAATATTTTTGGCTAACAAACTCACTGTAATGTTTATTTATTTATACTTAATTGTCAGATCATTTATGTATTGAATAGATCAGTATAGAGTGCAGTTGGTTGGTTGATTACAATATAATTTACTTTTCAGAACATGTTAAAATTGTAATTGAGAGGTACAATTTTAAGGATCCATTTACATTATTTATTTGCTTATCAAGATCACTTTCAATTGATACAGATACAAATTTAAACTGAAAGGGGGGAAAATGCATTACATATTTGTCAGTAGCATATGATTAAAAAATAATTTTTTGCCCAGTTATCTAATGAAAAATTGTTTATTATTTGCTGTGATCTTTCCTCCTCTTTTCCCCTTATTAATAACTTTTTCATGTTTAAGGTTGATGTATCCTTAGTGAGTGAATTCACCTTTTACTTGACATCTTAATTTGTGATTTTTTGCTACACTCAGTTAATGGCACTAGTTACATGTTCTTCTGTCCTTGATAATTCTCTCAATTAATTGTTAATTTATCTCTCAGCCTCTGACCACTTCCTGCTGAACTTTAGTTGTGTTTAGGTCGGTCATAGTAATGTAGGGTTGTTCCCAACGTAGCTTTGGAGCTGTATTTTAAAATATTCTAAAGATTAAATAAAATCTGAATGTTGTAATATTTGACAATTTACAATCATCTCTAAAAAGTTATTATAGTAGCATTTGTCCTTTTTACCAAGTGTGTTTTTTTTTGTGTGTGTCATTGTGCCTTAATTTATTATCCAACAATTTTATTCTAGCTTTGTTTAACTTTAAAGTAATTATTATTTTTTTTATATATGTATATTAATGTAAATTTTCAAGTGTAAAACATTTATAATTTATTTACTTCTGTAACTGTCCATCTTCCTTTGCTGTTGTAATTCTAAAATAATTTCTAGCATTGAGTTTGTTTAATATGTAGCACTTTATACAACGTTTTCCATCTTTGAACACCATAGATATTTCTGTTTAAAATTTTGAAATGGTCAGAAGATTTCATAATTTAGTTAAATAATTATTCTGTATGTAATACATAAACATTTTATATATTTACAATATAGTGCTTCATGGATCACTTACTACAAGTTTCAATGTTCAGACATCTTCTTGATGATTTTATGACTAAAATCATCTCCATTATTAATGGAAACCATACAATTTCATCAAGTAATCTAAGTGACATGTTAAATATGTAATAGTTCATTGACTTTGCAATGTGCAAAATTTGCAGTGTCATAATCTGTATTTGAAATTATATACTGCATAAAAATGTGTAAGTTATTATGACTAAAATATTGGCTTAGTTGGTACATTAATATGCTTATTGAAAATTAAACTACAGAAAGGCTGTGTTCACATTAAAATATTAATTTTGTAATAATGATTTCAAAAATACAAATATATTCTATAATCTTTCTGTTTTAAATTACTTTCATGCATTAAGCTTGTTTCTTTTCACAGGACCATGACAAGAGAGGATGTAGCTATTATTCAGGAGAGAAGAATGTCTCAACAACAACAACAGCAACAGGGTAAACAATGCATTTTTGAATTTCATATAAGTGTAAATTGTATAATAATGAATTATAAATTACTTACCAAGATGTCTGATTTAATATTTTTACTATCCTACTTTTTTAAAAATTCGTATCTTCAGTCTCATTGACTACTCACGTCATTAGTGGCTTGGTTTTGGTTATTAGCAATTTTGTTTTAGTTATTAGTGACTTATTCTTACTTGCTATGTTACTATTTTAACTGCAGAGATTTCTCAATAATGTTACGTTAACTACATACAAAATCTGATTGAATGATGTCTTGCCTTTGCAAATCCTCAAGACATTTAAAGGTTATAATCTATGACTTAAAAATGAGTTTGGCAATACGAGAATGTATCATCCCTTTCATTGAAATATCTTCAGATGGGATCATCATAAACAGTTTATTTATGAGATATATAAATTGATAAAATTTTAATGTCCTCAATACATTAACATTGTGGCCAGGATGTTTGTGCCATAAGCGCATTAAAAATTTATCCATTATCTATGTCTATAAAAAATTATTATTACACCTGAAGAGGTTCAAATGAAATGAATAACATGTTAGGCTCTTGTCATCTGTGGTCTAATTTTTTGACATTAAATTTAATCATATTTCTGGCCTTTATGGCCAGAATGAAACAACATCCTCTATGGCACAGTTCCAAAGTGCCAAGCTGAGACACTGCAGTGTAATGAGTTTCAGCACAATTATTACAATGAAATATAGATAATTTTATATTCTAAAGCTTTAGGGAATATTCTGTAACATAAAAATTGTTTTAAGGGGGTTGCAGCATGCATCAAGGTGAGGGCTTGTGTAACTTATATATAAATCTGGCATCTGTCCTTGTATGTAAAATTTTCTATTTATGTCAAAATCTTATACGACATTCCAGCATTACTAACACCGGTGCTAAACAAATAATAACAGATTAGCACTAATTCTGCTCGATGACCTCTTTTTTAAACTTAATTTACTGTTTTATCATGAATGTAAATGCTCTATTAATTCTTTACTGTCGATTACAGTGCTTGGAAGCCCAGGTAGCTCTTCCCCAAGCTCAAGTGCTCCTCCTGCTCCCCCAGGACATCACAGAACATCTTCTGCACCACCTGCTCCTCAACCACCACCAATGGGCCTTGCACCAACGTCATCCCCACAATCTGGACCACCACCTGTTCCTCCACCAGCCCCTCCAGCACCCCCCTGCCCCCCTCCATGGCTTGGAGCTTCATCACAGTCATCCATACCTCCTGCTCCACCACAAATGTTACCACAAATGTTAATGACCTCAGCTCCACCACCACCTCCTCCTCCCCCAGCACCCAATATGTCAAGATCATCCAGCTCTGATGGCCAGGATCAAACATCATCCTTAGCAGCACAGTTACAAAGTGCCAAGCTGAGACGCTCCAGTAAAGTGAGTTAAAACAAAATTAGTACCATGACTTGTAACTAATTTACCTTCCAGGACTTGAGAGACTATTTTTTAAAATATGTTACATTCACATGCATTTATATAAATTACAATTATCAGTTTTAAAATTGGCTTTGATACCATTTTTACCATATTTCTCAGAGTATTCAGAGAAAATTTCACAAAATTCATTGCTTGATGTCATACATTTGTCTGATCAATGATTTATATATATATATATATATATATATAAATTAATGATTGAAACGTGATGTCGTCACACGCATTGAATATTTGGATAGGGTGTAAGGATAGAACATGTGGGAGAAAGTTGGGAAATTCGCTTTTAAGTCACAAGCTCAGCACAGAAATATGCTCAGAGAAAGCTGTGTGATCAGCGTAGAGAGGAATAGAAGAAGAAAAAAAGACTGAATATATATATATGAGTCAGGAAATGACATTGTCATGTTAATTAAAACAATTAATGGGGAAAGGACAGAGAGATACAAAGTAGGTGACTTACCTGATGTTCATAAATGAGGTTTAAAGTACTTGAATTTTCGGAGGCACCACCCCCTTCATCAGAGAGTTAGGAAGACATTTCCAGTGATCGGCTAGCCAACAAATCAAAATTTAAAGAAGTCCAAACCTTACAAGGTGCCTACCATCTGTGAATCTCAGGTAAGTCACCTACTTTCTATCTATATATTAATATTTTGCACAAATCTTTATAGCTTATCATAGTTCTTGTGAAATATTGTTGTTACTATAATCACAGTTTAATAATTCCTTAAGGATTTGCTGTGTGAATTTTTAAGTCACATGTGTGCTGTTGATAACTTAGTTTCTACAAATAAAATTTGAATTTTTTCAGCAATCGACAGAAAACAGTGGCTCAAGTACAAGTAGTAGTGGTAGCAGCAATTATGGGACTATAGGACGTAGTGGCATGGCTAGCATGTCAAGTATGATGGATGAAATGGCAAAAACACTAGCAAGGCGCAGAAAAGCAGTGGAAAAAAAGGACCCAGCTGATATGGTATGACTTTGTATAATTAAAGAGTTTATAAAACGTCTAATTGAATGTGTAAAAGTGTTTTTTTATTTATTAAGTTTTACATTTGTTTCAGGAAAGTGATTCAAGTCAAGAAAAAAAAGGCTGGGACAAAGGAGGTGGGACTAATGGAAAATTTACAAATGGTTCAGGGGCAGAATCACCTAAACCTTCTCGAAAAAGATTTGGTTCTTCTTCAGAAGAACAGGTGCCAAAAACAAATGGTATTCAAGAAGGTCAAAACTTAATATGTTCAGACTTGGAAACATTAAAACAAGAGATAATTAAGGAAATGAAGAAAGAAATTAACAAAGTGAAGCAGGAAATTATTGATGGTAAAACTAATAAATATTATTATAAAAATAATAATTTGTATTTCATATAAAGGAAGGTTTTAAAAATTTTGTTCTGATATCTTTCAGCGCTGAAACAAGAGCTGAACAGAAGATAATGCTCAACTGTGTAAGAAATGCCCAGTTCCTAAGCCAGGTTGAATGGTGCTCCCTCACTGGATTGGATCTTTGGTAGTTTTTACCAAAACAATTTTTTTGTGTGTGTAAGGCTTTATATGCCTGGGGCTGGAAACATCCACAATTGGTTACATATATATATACTATAATGAGTACATTTGTATATTTATTATTGTGAACTTTGTGCATTCAGAGTGGGGAAATGTTTCACACGAGCTAATGTAAAAAAAGGCTTTTTCCTATGCCATTCAATGATATTATTTGTAACTAACAAATTAATGTAAACTACTAGTACTCAGAAGTACTAGATGATATGTTTTGTTAGAAAAATAACAAATCAAAGTTTTCTTAAATCCATTGAAATTGAAAAAGATCATTCTCTTGAAAATTTTTAGGTAAATTAATGTAATATGTAATCATATTCTTTGGTAGTACATTGTGGTATTAAATTTGACTTGTAGAAGGTAATTGGCAATTAACATTTTTACAAGTGCAAAAATAAATGACTGATTACTGCTCAACTATCATCATTAGTGATTAAATAATTCAGTGTACATACCGAAAACAATGCATACAACTTACTGATGTAGGTGTAGAATGTCAGCTACTCACTGCTAAAACACTTATCTGTGCAATTTCATTTTCAATAATTATTTGGCAAGCAGCCAACTTTGAACTAAGTAGGTTATCTTATAGTCAATTATAATGTACTATCAAATGATTGTGAATGAGTTGAGTTTGATGATAAATTCATTTCATGCAGGTGTGCCTTTTAAGTGTTAGAATGATTATTTTTAATTAATTTGAATGTGGTACTATGTATGTTAAAATTGAATCATTTTGCGAGGTCACTTTACCAATCATTCTCATTCAATAATTGAAAAGGAGTTTATGAGGAAATATGCTGGAGGGTATGATTAGTTGAGGGGTTTATATTAATTTAAATAGTGGAAAGTTTTTGTGATAATAAATTAAATTTTGTTTAGCCCAAATAGGGTTTTCTTCTCTTGTTCAAGTTATTAATTTTTGCCTGTTTTTTTTAAAAATCTCCAATTAAAGTTTTTTTTCTTTTAGCATATTTGTAACTGCAGGTATATGTGTAAAACATATCTTCATACTCTCTTAAGTTTTCTCATTGGCACTGGGACAAGACAAGTTGACTACCTTTCATGTTATCCAAGAAGTGGAAGTTATTTGTATTTTTAATCAAGACATAAGTTACACATGTTTTACTATGCCAGTATTAATTATTAAATCTTGAAAAATTGTGTAATTCAATCTGATTTGGTAATGCTATTTATAATCATTTTAATAATATTATTATTTATTCAAGCATTTACTGTTAATAGTAAATAAACTGTACACTCATATTTAATTATTACAGTAGTAATATATGGAAACATAATAAATCTTAATACATAACAGTTAAATATTTTTTCAGTGGTGGTTACAATGAGCATAAAAAATGCTATCAGTAAAGTATAAATGGTAACTGAACAAAAAAAGCTCAAAATAAAAGGAGTAGGTGAAAATATTTTTAATTGGTGTGTCTTGTGGAATTTACAGTTGAAATGACTACTGCAAGTATGACATACTGTCAAACATAATATGTGCTTTGATACATTTTCTCATTGCAACTGTAGAAAATTAAAATAATATTTGAATTAAATCTTATTAGTGTTCCATTGAACAAGAAAATGTTTGAATTTCTTAATCTCACAAGTGCAAGTGAGCTTTTTTTTTATGTTCTGCAACTTTTATGGAATTGTCTTCCAGTTCAAAATTTGTGTTTGAGAAAGGTGAAAAATTGAAGTGGCTTCCTTATTATTGTAATATGATTAGGTAATGTGAAATTTCAGGAGAAAGACAACCAAATTTTCTGAAAATGTACATTGGGTGTTTTTTATTTCATGAATGTATGTATTTATTTTATTTCTTATATTAATTAAGTATATCAATGTTTTGTTCCTTTGTGTGTGGTTATTAAGAGATATGTTTTACGGATCCAATTTGGCTATTCTTGCAACTATGCCAAGATTTACAAAGTCTGATTCTTAAAATAAATCAATTGTATGGTTACATATTTATTTTAAGAGAATTGAAACCATAGTGTGTCCTGATCAGTTGTAATTTGAATAATGTACAATTTATATACTTTATTTACTCAAAGAGTTAAGGGGTTGGGATTAATTGAAATCATAAACTTAATAATTCATTGAATGGCAACCATGATGAAAAGCATTTCTGTATTTATTTGCTGAATGTGTTAAGCTACTTGGCAAACTTCACTAGTATTTGTATATATTAAAATGTGTCTTGTAATACAAGGTTGCTGATTTGCTTAAATATATTTAAAAAGCTCAACTTTTATATTTTATTAATTGGAGAAAAAATTTAATCAGTTCTGTAAATTGTCCTATCTGTGTTTTGTTTTTTGTACATAATTGCAAACGTTACATTTAATGTAAATATAAAAAATCTTTTTATATAGTTTGATTTTGTGTCTTATAGTTGTATACAGTTCAAATGGAGGATACACACTAATTATGGCAGAGTGTTTTAATCTGATAAATTTTAAATTGAATTTTGTAGTTTCAAAAGAAAATAATTCATAAAAGCACATTTGCTTTTATATTGATAGAAATTATTTTAAAAATTAAGAAATAGGCTTAAAAATTTTTACGTGTAACAGTTTGAATAGTGTATCATGCGTCTTGAACATAAAGCCTAGAATGACATATGATATGAAAACTCTTCCTCATATAGATAATTTCTTATTAATGCAAGCATATTCAGCCACCCCTCCTCTTTCCCCCTCCCAATTCCTGTTAGCAATAGATGTGTATTCTTCATTTGCTTCAAAGCCAAATTCTCTTCTAGAGGAATGGATTTGTCTTTCTGAAAAATAATAGTAGTAATAGTTAGGCCTAAAAGGAAACTGTGCAAAATGTTTTATAGTTTCTGTAGCCATAAGATGTACAATTTTTATACATTTATTTATTTTTTCATGCTGCTTCTAACTGCACACTATTATTTACAACATTCCTGTACATATATAATTTCAGAAATCATTTAATTTATTGGTCTTTAAAGAAAGAAACTATTATTAAAGATGTACATACAAAAATATCATTTTTATATATACATAGCAAATATTTTACAGTGTTTTATTTCTACCATCTAAAGGTATTTGTACATGCTGTTGTGTAAAACTTCAGGAATTGATCTGTTCAAAGTTTAGAAATTGTTTCATACAAATAAACTGTTTAGAAATGGAAAGCTCTGTAATTAATAATGAAGATAATTCTTTTCAAAATTTATGTTTAGTCTCTGATTTATTTTTGTGTATTTCTTTTGCAAACTGGAAAGATATTGTCCAAACATATAAATCAAATTTAACAATAGTAGTAAGTCAGTTTATATACATACGTCAGGAAATGACATTGTCATTAATTATATATATAATAAATTAATTTGGATAAGAAAGCGTCAGAAAAGGGCCATTATTATCGTAATTATTTATCATAAAATGATAGTAAACATTGAAATTCACATAAGTCAATGGATATTTTCTGTCTCTCTCTTTACCAAAATAGATTAATTATATTGGCTTTGTCATCTTATTTTTCCTTTCATCAATATGTATCACATTACTTTTTGGTTTATCACTTAATTAAGTTATAAAATTTCTTCATCAGATTTGCTGTAAATCTGCACCTGTTTGCGTTCAGATTCATGTCTCAACTATCAAAAATTTAATTAGTTCTAATTAAAAGCATTGAAAGAAAGAATATGTGTGATACTTGAAAATGCAATATTGTTAGACAGACCCAATTATCTTGCTGCTCTAATTTTGTGAAACAATTTAATATTCAAATTAAATTGACCTTAATCATTGAAGAAACAGCTGTTTCACAAATATTTGAAATTACTTTTTTAAAAATTGGTTATTTTCTATATATAAACAATTTTGTATTCTTGTTCTTATTAATGTAAGTTTATTTTGTATAAATTAATTCTTATTAATCAAGAATAATAAATAAACTAGCCATGTTTAAGCAATATCTTTTCCAGTTGAAGACACATATCTATATGAAATTGGTATGGAAAGGAAAGAGAGAAAGTATGTGGGTTACAGAAATTGAGTTTTTGTGTGGCAGTGTTGAAATTTTTGAATGTGTTTGCCTTCTACTCCAACGGTCATCACACACAATGACTGATTGCACTTTCTCCCATATAGGTAAGTCACTTACAATCTCTCTATCTCTTGTATTCATACCAATTATTTTTATTATTTTGACAATTGTATAAATCAATAGTATTCTTACAATGGTAACCTAAAATAAATAATCATATTATGATACTAGTGATATAATATACAAATTTTCTGATTTTTCATTATTACAATTTTATACTATAACTGATGATAAATACATATACAAATCAACTAAGGGAACAAGTGGAAAGTTAAATTGTAACAGTACTAAATGCCACTGCTAGAAAAGATCTCATCTATTTTTCTTGCACATTTATAAACATACTTAACTTTTTTATTATAATTATATAGTTTAATTTTTCAGTGTTGCCCTTTTCATTTAGTTCTGAGATTCAGTGTTTTAAACAATAAATGGCTGTAGAAGTTATTTCATCTTACTATGACAAATCACTTCACAACATTATTTCTCTTTTCAAAACTTACTAATATACCTGAATGAAAGCAGAATTATGTGCTCATTAATAGTAGTATACATGATGCTTACATATCATGACTATTATTTTCTTATATTATTGCTTCATTAATTGAATGTCTTGCACAATTATCCCTATATTGAAATTTTCTACATGGTAAGTTATTAAAATAAGTTTGCAACTTTTTATTACTGATAAAGAGCCCAGTGATTCATTTTCTAAGACTGAATTTTATAAGTGCCATTTAAATATGTATTATCACAGATCTCAGAATTAAAAATGAAAAAAATTCTCGTACTCAGTATTAATTTGTATTCTCTTCTATCCGTAGTATATGCTTGTAGTTAATGTTTTATTTGAAAAAGGTGAATCTACTCTTTGAATTATTTATTATAAAGATTTACAATGTTTCTCCCTTTTTTTGTTAATTAATTAGTTTTACAGAAATGTTATTTTGGCTGAAATTAATATTACTGTGGACAACATTTGATTGTTCATTTAATCACTGCTGATGTCGGAGATTGTACACTGAATAAATTCAAATGCAAACAAGTTATTTGTTACTAGAGTAAACATATTCTTCTGTATGTTTATTACTAATTGGAAAAATTCCAAATTCAAATGTATACTAGTACATACTCCAAATCCAATATTATAAATGACAGTTGAAATTACAATTTGCAAATTTAAAGTAAAAAGTGACATCAAAATTCTTCTGATTATTTTTGTCACTGTACTTTTGCTGTGTTTTTGTAAGTATATTGAGCTAATGAGCTTTAAATGCTGAAGTGAAATTCAGTATTTAAATTTAGTAATAATCTTGGACATCAAGCATATATGTACATTCCTCATTTTGATGTGTTCAGATTTTTGTATGCGTTTTTATTGTACAATACCAAATATAAGTAATTACAAATACTTGACTGTTGGTACATTATAAATTATGTTCGTAGTGTATTGATTGTGGGTTAGTTGTAGGTCTGTATGAAACATTCTAATTGCACAAATCCAAGAAATATGTATACCAGTTTTCATATTTCTTGAATGAAATGGTACTGAACAGAGCAGGTTATGTACAAGTTTTGTGTAGACACACAATTTCGTTAGTTATGCTGTGTAACTGACTGAACACACAGTCCTAAAATATTTTTCAGTTCAGGATCTGTTTGTTTGGAATTTTTAATATACCAAGTGTATCTTTTTGTATATTGGCAAATTTTAGAATGTATAATACCATGTACAAACGTATCACAAATTGTTTTTGACTGCCGCACTGCTCTGTTATAGTACCTGTTCTTTGTGGTGCACAATACTAAAATCATTACACAATTAATTTTGCAGAAAAGTTACTTGTATGCGAGAAATTATTTTTATTGGTGCTTTTTTTCTTAGATATGATTTCTAATTTTGTAGTTTCATAATTTGCTCATCTTCTGGGCAAATAGGATGTAATATTTATTCTTCAGAATGACATCCTATAAGTAAGGCATCTCAATGAAGCTTTTCCTTCTTCTGTCATAATTAATTGGTAGGTCAAGTTTTCATATTTGCTGTTCATATAGAGTCAACTTTCCAAAAAGAAAAAATTAACGATTGTTTCAATACAAAATATCCAAAAAAGGAGCTTCTCTCTCCAAGAGGAAAAGATACTAATTTACATTAGGTCGTAGCAAAGTTGTGTATACATGTTCAATTAATCTCAAAGCTCATTGATGAGCACTAAATCACAAGGAATTTTATCAGATTAATTTAAATGTTGCTGTCATTTACTTTAAAATTTTCATATGCCTAATACATTTATGTTAAAAGTAAGAATAAAATTATTTTGCATTGACCTGTATCAAGTTTGTCACTGAAACTTGTTTAATTTTGATATTGATACCTGACATAAAATATAATCAAAATAAATAACTTTGCCAATAGTCAGAAAAATGGATATATAATATTCTGTTAAAAAAATAAATACAATGTATCATTCAAACTTTGAGAAAGGAGACCTGAATTAGTATTTCACCAGATAAGGTGCAAAAGTTGGGATGAAACATTGTATTTCTTCCTGTAACAGTAATATCAAATTCCTCTGTCTTTCTTAGCTAGTTTACTTTGTTTGTTTCACTTTAGCTCTTTTCTCTTTTGGTAGATCTATTTTAATTAATAAAATTATACTTTCCATTCAGCACATGTTTATAACCAAGTAGCATAATATATCTTGAACTGACTGAATTAAATGGACACAACAGTGGTAAATTCAATACTACTTTTCTTAAAAATTAGAATTTGGATAAATTTTGTCATTATTCTAATTGTTTTTATAGAAATACTGTATTGATAGACTAAGTATATAAACATAAATATAGTTCAGCATTAAATGGTATATTCAATATAAATTGTAAAAAAATAAAATAAAAACAGGTTGGTCACAGTTGGTCAGTGTAATTATTTTGTAAAAGCATAAAATGCATGCATGTAAAAGTTCTGAAATTGGTGAATCTGCAATACTTAAGCATAACTTGCTATGTATAACATGTATGAAAGCTTTAAATAAACAATTATGTATAAATAAATGATTTTTATGAATCACATACTAACTTCTATTTGAATGTGGCACTTAATTATATGTTGTATACTATTTAATCCACCATACATAATTATAGTTTCATAATTTTTACTTTTATTATTTTAGCAAAGTAAACTGAATCTTTGATCATACTAACATATTTCTCAACAAACTACTATAATCCTGCCCTTAGGTTTGCCTTCAGATACCTACTACAATTGTCAAAATCCTTCCCAAATTGCTAATTACAAAATCAAAGAAAACATTGCCTGCATATCACTCTTCCCACACCATTTTGCAGATTAATTTTACATCATTTAAAATTATGACATTATTGTACTATAGAAGTTACTCTTGAGAACAAAGGTTTGTTTATGGTCTGGAATGAGGTATCTAGAATCAATGATTTGCACAAATTGTTTTTGACCATTTTTATTTTGATGAATTCATTTTAATAACACTAAGTGTGTCTAAAACACTGTTTATCCTATTATAAAGTGTTCCTTTAATTACTGTGTTTTAACAAAAAAATGTTTTTATCTAGGCAAAAAAAAAGTCTACTGGAATAATAAAAGATATGTTGCACTGCAGATGCTGTTGGAATCGACATTATAACAACAAGCAAGATTTATTTTAAGATGTCGCATCTACTTTTTCAAGTTAAATGTAGTCCTGCTATAATATGAACAAATAAACATTCTTATCTATACTGACTAATGGTTATAATGGTAAGTTTTAAGTTGCTTCCTGACTGAATTCGCACTTGTCACCAATGGGTTCAGAAGGTTTTGATGTAGTTTCTTGTGAAACTTCAAATGATTCTGAATTAATTTCTTCAATCAAAGGTCTGTGAGACAAGCTTTTGATGTCACAATCAGTAAATAAGGTTGTGCATTCATTTTGAGAATCATTTACAAGTTTATTATTTTCATAACTGTTTTTTGAATAGAACTTTGTATGAATTGGTTGAATCTTAAAGTCTTCTGACAAATCAGATGACTCTCCCACAGATAATCCAACATTGCTTCTATAGTCTGTATCAGTACTAAATTCAGACTGACATTTTTGTATCTTTATTATTTCATCACTTTGGGTGTTAAATTCAGGTATTGGGTCTTCAATTGAATGCAACATGTCAATTTTTTTGTTGAATAATGGAGAGCAAAGTTCTTTGTTTGGTTCTTGTGTATCTGAATTCAAATTAGTAAGAACATTGTGTTCAACCAAACGTATTTCTTCAGTCTGGTCTCTGTTGTGACACACAGCATTATTTGCTATAAGCAATTGGTTTTCACATGTGTAATCTGTTTCAGAGCTAATTTCTTCGATTAAAGGTTTGAATGATAATGTATTGTTTTCGGTAGGGTTGTCAAGTGTTCTTGGTATTATATTTGTGTCATGAGTTTCAAGTTCATCATTCACTACTTTTAACTTCAACACATCTTCAGTAATGCTCTGATTCTCGAACATATTGTTAATGGTATCCTTTGAGTTTGAACTTGAACTAAATTTATTTTGGTGACCATTGTTACTATTGCTTTCTTCTTCAGATGAACAAGAAAAGTATTCATTTTCATTGTCACTGCCACCTTCTATTTTCTGTTTATTATGGGATTCTCTTAACTTTATGAGACTCCTAATGCTCCTGTTGATTCTTTCATGTTCCTCGTCTCTCAGTTTCTTCCTTAGCTTCTGCTCGGCCTCTAAACCACCTGTTTGCCATGCCTCAGCACACAACCTGTCATTAGGAAAGACAGGAAGATCGTCAAGATGTTGAAGGTTTTCACAGCTAACTATTAATATCTTCCTGTATGGTGATAGTTTCTTAATGACTGGGTTTCCTGTTAAAGTTAAAACTCTTAAGTTCTTCATGAGGCTCAAAATACGGACACAGTTTGAATCTTCTATTTGATTAAATGATATATCCAGAACAGATAGTAACTCACATTGAGTCAAAACTTCTATATCTTGGATTGAATTTATTTTGTTGTGACTCACATTCAAAGTTTGAAGCTTAGGGAGTTTGTTAATATTTTCCAGTTTGGAAATAGAGTTGGTACTTAGATTCAATGAGTCTAAATTTAGAAGACTATCCAAATTTTCTATTTTCTTAATTAAATTCTGTTGCAGATACAAACATCGTAATTCAGTGAGGTTGTCCAAGTTCTCTATTTTTTCTATACCGTTGCATTCCAACCACAGACACTTGAGCCCTGTATATTCTTCCAAATTCTCAATCTTTGAGTAGCCTTTGTAGTGTAGATAAAGCACATCATTAAGGTGAGGAGTTAAAAAGAGTTTATTTTTCTTACAGTGATCCTTCAACGACGATTTTGTTATTCTGGGAAATTTTTCCTCGTTGTTTTGATTTTGATATACAGAGACCGAATCACCGCCACCGATCATGATTTCTCACTCTAGAATTCAATAAGAAGAGAGTTTTCCGAATCGTTTTAATATCTGTTTTGTCAATCACGCCTTCTACACTTCTTGGGATATTTTTAACATGAAATGTTTCCTGCAGTAAATTAACGTGTAAATAACACGAATGACAATCACTTCACAAATCTTGAATGTCTGTTTACTCCATCACTACGGCAACCGAATCGTGTAAAATCATTATATAATTTTTAGCGTTTCTCATGGTGGTGATGGTTGTAAATTATATCTACATGAACATTTGGTAAAATATTGCAACGAACGTACGGAAAAATTGCCGCGGTCCTCTACAAACAACATTACTATTAACTAAATTTGCACTAAGCGGACCAGAGTTACGTTACAGAAAATTGAAGTTCTATATCAGTTAATTTTAACATTGATCAAGTAAGCTAAATTTGGGGGTGTCGAATTTTAAAGAGTTCGTTCAAAATAAAGGCCTTATTTGATAGTTCACCTTTCGTTCTTTAAAGCATTGTTGCAAGTGTTGAATTACATTAATGGCGAAAGATTATTCAAATCGTATGGCCTTCGAACTGGAAGTATGGTGAAAATACAGGGCTAAAGCGAGCAGGTAACGTATTAGAGGTAGGAAACTTAATTAAAATATACAGGTAAAAAGGAATAGCAAATCAAAATCTGCTGTGTTTCGAGCGCAGACATTATTTGAGTACGTTCATACCCATAACCCTGCTCAGTGTTTAACCCAGAAAGAAACCGACTTTCCTGTAAGGATCAAACTGTAATTTATTTCCTAGTTAATGTATTCACATTGCTTTGCTCTTATTTCTGCTTTACATGCGCTTTTTAAGCCCCCTTCTTGGAATTTTTTACCAGAGAAAAATAAAAATCAGATTAAAAGCATACTATATGAAAAGTAATGCTATGAGGAATCCATATCAGGAGCACTAACACATAACATTAAGTAAAAAGTAGTAAATTATCAGTTGTTTTTTAAATGATGTATTAGACAGAAATTAGGATTGAAGAAGCAGTGTCCCAGTTTTTCATTGAAGAGTGTTTTGAGTAGACGCATAAGAAAATCAACGAAACTGTAATATGCGAATAAATAATGAATTTATGAAAAGCTTCTCTTTTCGGATGATAGAAGAATTTTTATAAAGGTTAGATGCAACGCCTTCCTGATGCGTTCAATCAGCTACTTAAATAATTTACAGCTATTAATGCTAAATCGTGTAATATTAAAGCAGAAAATAGTGAAATTCATAATTTTCTATGTTTAAAATTCTTAAGAATATCTGTTGACAATAAATTAAATTGTTAAAATCGGTTAATATACTTGGAAAGAAAATAATCATAGCTACACTTTCTGATAAAATAATATCAAGTTCCAAGTTCGACCATTAGAAAATCATTTTGCTTTGCATACTTCCACTACTCTTTGACGTGTGATGTTTACTTGGTAATTATTCACAGGAAAAAAAATAGTCTTCGGAGAAGGGTTGTTTCCCTAAAATAGTATGGCAGAGAACCATTTTAATAAAGTGATTTTAATATCGAATTTCAATAATGTCTGTGGAGGAATTTTTATCCATTCTTCTTGAAGCACAATGGCAAGTTCTGCACGTGTGTAAGGTGGACGGAAACATCAAATACCGGCTCAATAATGTTGAGCAGGCCATAGCAGATGTTCAATCTGTGATTTTGGCACTGGATCATGCACCACCGTCCAGTGTTATAACTGTAGGGTGTAAATGGTCCTCCAGAATGCTGCTATAATGCCGGTGAGCCGACCCTCCAGAGCAGTTAATAGGCCTAACGTCTGCCATGATATTGTACGTGCCTCCATGCTTGGATGTGGGTACCAATCAGCCTGGGTTGTATGAATCAGAGACGCCTCTCTAGATGAACACTCTCCTGTGGTTTGGAAAACAGTGTAGCTGGACTCATCCGACAATATGACACGTTTTTTAGTTCATCCAACGTCCAGGTTTTGTGTGTCAGGTACCACTGAACCCGCTTTGCTGCTGATGAAAGGCTTGAGAATAGCAAACCCGTCGTGGATGTCACCTTAGGCAGGTATCGACGGACTGTTTTCGTGCAAACAGGTTTCTGTGAGATGTGTGTTGACGTTTGCGGTGTTCACTGATGCAGTGGCTTTCCGTAGTCAATGTCCTCACGTCCCTGTCAGACAATTTCCATTTTCTCCTGCAGTTGTTCCTCCTGAATGTTGCTCATCCTTACTGTTCATTTTCACACTTCACCCTGGATACGTCACACAGTATTTTGCCCTCGTTTGAAGTGGGTCATGTTCCAACATTATACCGCTGTACACACATGCTTTGACACTCACAAAACTCTTCTACTGGAATGACTACCAACGATCGATAAACGTGCCACAATGTAGGATATAAATTACCAGATGTCTCCTCGAACATCCCATTCTATTTCCGCAATTGTTACAGCCTCAATGTCCAATACATGTATGATGTCGCCCGTTTTATAGAATTTCACTGCTTTGAATGCAATTTTGGGGACAAAACTGGAGTTGAAAAATGTCAGTATTTAAGGTCCTTTTCGTGGTAGCACCTTAATTGTTTTAAAAATTATCGAAATTTAAGTTTAATTGAGCAATGAAGTCGTGGATTCATTACTAGATTGTTTGTTTCCATACTTTTAAAAAATATATGCGAGTTTTTAATAAAATGTTATCACTGAGATCTCAAATTTTTACTTAAAAGTCGCATCAACAGCTGTGGTTATAAGCAGCTACTATAGGGTAACTCGTTTTTATTTGCTGCACTCGGGTTTCACAGTTTGGAAACACACACAAACATCCATGCCAATGCTTTGGATTCGAACCCGGTCCTTTGTTATGCGAGACAGCATCGCTGACTATTACACAACGGCATCTCAGATTTTATTTGAGTTAAGACCATGTCTCAGAAAAGAATTATTGCGGCTGAGGCTCTGTGAAGTATGTCAGTGAAATCTCTTAATCAGGGATGATTGCAAATATTAAAAAAATATATATCACATTGTGCGCGTGTACGCTTTCTGTAGACGGTGTTCTGAATTGTTTGGCATATCT
Source organism: Eucriotettix oculatus (assembly GCA_034510155.1). Taxonomy (NCBI): domain Eukaryota; kingdom Metazoa; phylum Arthropoda; class Insecta; order Orthoptera; family Tetrigidae; genus Eucriotettix; species Eucriotettix oculatus. The sequence continues at coordinate 63,524,611 of CM067381.1, forward strand.
AAGAAATTGGACATTGTAACACGTAATTACATCTTCGTTCCTGAAAGCAGCAAAATTTGGTGATACTCCTCTCTTGTCGGTTCGTTTGATATTCGCCCACAGAGGAAGCCAGCAATTATTGTTGAATTCGCGCCCAAACATGGAATTGGGCGAATGCACAAAAGTAAAGTACTTGTCGACGAAATATCGTTGAGTGATGACGATAGCGGGGTCGCAATAAGTAAGTGAAGGGTCTCGAATACTCTACGAAATCATGTAGTGAGATGCTAACACAAATTGGTGTTTGATTTCATTTCTAATTAAGTTCGCGGCGCCTGTTACAGTCTCAAATATAATCTAATTTCAGGTCCTCCAACAACAATACAAAAAAAACATCAAATTGTCTGTCGAGGTCATTTATTAAGAGTCTTCAGAAGCTTTCGGCCTCAAGAGCCATATTCACCTGCGAATTATAAACAACACTCAGACGTAAGGGTTGTTGCACATTTAACTTAATCAACCAGACCAAGTATTGACTAATTGCAATAAACGAGCGTCGTTTATGGATTAATACCAGACTGACTGGGCGTCAAAACATAACTGGCTCTCGTTGCAGCTACTAGTTACTGCCAACAACAAGTCCATTATGACGCCGACGTGTGGCAAGCTAAGAAATTATATGACTGTTTTGCCTCCAGTCACCCCATTTATTTAAATAATTGATGAAAACTTCATTTGCGTCAGGTAATTTTATGTTCTTTTTGCCAAATAAAAAGGTGAAATAAATATATCGACTGTCTTTTGTATATGAAGGAAGACAGTTATTATGGTTGGACTGAGAAAGGTTCCAATTAAAATGCTATAAATTTATCAATGTAATTAGCGTTTAAGTTAAAAGAGTGAATAATGCAATTATAGTTAAAAATATAAATGCAGACTAATAAAAAAAGACGCCCAGAGTTTTCTTTTTTATTATGTTCCTTCTGATGATAATTTTTGACAATTCCATCTTTACCTTTTTTTAGAAAGTCTAATTCCTACTCCACCAAAATATAGGCAGGATAGTGGCTACTTAAAAATTGATATCCCCGAGATTATCGTTAAATGAAAAATATAAAACAACAATTAGTCAATGGTTTATTTCTAAGTCGGTTCCTATGAATTTGTCATAAACAAGGATACTTTACGTTGGTCAGTGTACGTTTTTATTTGTCAGTTAGGTGATATCTTCGATCAAAGACAGTGTGTTGAAACGGACGCCATGTTTTCGTGTGAGATGGTTTGTTTTGTGTAAGTTTTCGTAATTTTGTGTAAGAAAGTTTTCATTTGGGGCTCCTGTTAAAGATAGAAAGAAGGGTTAGTATTCTTATATAAAAGTGAGTAATGCATGGTCCTTTGAAAGTGTTCCTTTTTTATGCTAATTATTTGGAACTGTAGGTAAAATTAAGTTTCTTTGTGTAATGAGTGCTGCTGTTTCTATTTAGAAAACATAGGCGTTTGAGAGAGAACTATTTATGTTGATGAATTCAATATCATTTATGTCATTTGACATGAACTAGTCTTCTATATTCTAAGGATTAGGTACTTTGTCAACTTACGTTAAATAGGTTAGATTAGAAATTTAATCCTAAGTAACGGTTATTGTTGTTAGTCTAGGATATTCTCAGCTTGTAAATCTACATGTTTTTAGAAAGATCTCAACATTTTGATGACGAATTTTTTTCTCTCCATAAATTGCCTAATGGCTCTTAATGGGTTGATAAGGTATTGTTTTGTTTCGACTCATAATTTATTGATACTTCGGTAGAGAGCCTCATATTTTTAAATGAAATTAGTTCCTACAAGAATTAATGAGGTTCCTTTTCTTGTGTCAAATTTTATGATGTGTGAAGATCAGTGAACCATCTCTCTCAATGTAATTTTAAGTGTTACTTATTTTGAAAATAATTCATATGATGCATGTATTAATTTAACTAGTACATTAGCAACCGTTTTTGTATGTATTTTTAATTATTGTATTCATACTTCATTAGTAAACAGTCTATTTTTGAAAACATTGTGTTTATTATTTGTTACATTAAAATTTTTCTCATTACTATTATCTTGACATAACACTTATGATGGTTATATCAGGTTTTAAAATAGATTTTTGAACTTGTGCTACTTAAATATAACCCTGTCATTAAATGTTTTGTTTTTTATTGTGATCGTTATTTGGTGTAATAATTGTTTTCATAATATTTTAGTAAAAAAGTAATTGAATTTATGCCTTCATTTTGCATGTTTAAGACATCATTTACTTACTTTTGACATTTTGTTGGAGTTTAATTTTGTCATACATGTTTGATAAACTAGTTAATATTAAAGTTTGTTGTTATATAATATTGCCATTTTACTAAATTAATTTTTTTACTTCCAAACTTTGCAAAAGAATATAAATATACCCATTAGACCATTTCTGAAATTATTTTCTTTCCATAATTTGTGTAAATTTGCATATCATTAAAGTTTATCGGGGTAACACACCCAGTGTAATTTTTACATTTTAAATTAATGTATAATTAACATTTTAAAAATCCAATTAAAACCGTGAACCTATTTATTTTTTTTGAATTTCTGTTATTTTTTCCAGATGCGTCCACCAGAGTATTTAATATATAATACAAGATAGGGACAGCAGAATTTGCATGGTTATCTTTTTAAATTTATCATGACTGGACTGATTTATAAACCATATCACCAAGTAAGTGAAATTAATGAGATAAGTTTCATTGAATATCTTTATTGTGATTTAAATTTGATATTTTTTTTTTGGCAACTAATAGAATGTGGCCGTCCCAGACACAGACTCAGCAGCAGTTGCCTGTGCAGCAGCAGCAAAGTCAACAACTGAACCAGCAGCAACAACAGCAGCAGCAGCCAGGTCTTCGTACTCTGGGCATGACTTCAGCTATCAGTCTAGCCATGCCCAAACAAATTGACTACCAAAGAACTTTGGAGTTACAAGAAGTCCTGAAGCCATACAATGTTTTTGAGACAGACGAGGAACTCAACCATCGGTAAGAATCCATTAATTTTGTTGGTAATTGAAAACTGAAGTATTAAATTTTTATCAGTATTTTAATAATGAAATTTTGATTTAGTTAAGTATAATAATTTGTACAAATATTTTTTTAAATATGCATTTTTATTGGGATAATTCAATAATGTGTGCTTAATTTGTACTTCATTTCCCATTTTCAGTATTTTGGGGTGGGTTGTGAATCAAGTACCTTCTCATTTGTCTACCTCTCCACTCTTTTCCTTCATGCAGTATTTATTATAATTTTCCTCCCCTCTTTTTTTATGCTTTTCTTCACCTATGTATTTCTTGTTACTTTTTCAGCAAATATGTGCTTTGTAACATATCCTATGTCGAAACCAATGTAGATTACTAATCTGTAACTTGTCCCATTATTTTTATAAAACATTATTTCTCTCAACAACTAAAATCTATTTGCTTGTTGAAATCTTTTCTCATTTAACTTTGTCTTCAGTGATAGTATTCTCTAGATATGTATGCATTATATCACTTTTGCAAATGAGTGATTATCCAACAGACAAAAGCAACAAGGATTGCAGACAGTTTGTGTGGATTTTATTTCATCTCTTAATTGGGTACATTTTAATGAATTCAGTGAATAAATTGATTCTGTCTAGGTATATTTTATTGTTTTGTACTTTGAAAGAATCCATGTCTTCCCTCTGTTTCATAGATAACAGACCCATTGCAATAATCTAACCAAAGTTAGTTAAATGATCAATTCTGGAAGTGAAAGAATCTGACTCTTTGTTGTTTTTGGACATTGTATCTTGTTCTTTGTATAATTTTTTATGTAATTTCCAACATTTTTGCTTATATAAATATTAATTTTATATTGTATCTACTATTGAAATCCACATTTATTTCATTCAGTGTAGTTTCTTGATACTTGATTACATTTATTAAGTGTTATTTTTTTCAGCATTGGGTATTATGGAGTTACTAATAAAATATATTCTTATTTACAGAATGGAAATTCTAAGTAAACTCAACTCTTTAGTAAAAGAATGGATTTGTGAAGCGAGTGTTAAACGAAACATGCCTTTAAATGTGGCTGAACAAGTGGGTGGCAAAATTTATACATTTGGTTCATACAGATTAGGTGTTCATCACAAGGGTGCTGATATTGATGCGCTATGTGTTGCTCCAAGGCACATTGAAAGATCCGATTACTTTACTTCATTTTTTGAACTGCTCAAACAGCAAAAAGAAGTTACAGATCTCAGGGTAAATAGTGAACTGCTCTGTAATTTATAAGTACAGTATTTATTTAGTTGATTTTGTTTATATTCTATCTAAATTAAGGAGGAGTAACAAATTACTAGATTGTTTAAATATTATCGCATTGAAAAATTCATGTATTTATTATATGATGCAAGAGAAAACAATTGTGTATGAATTGAGAACAAAATGTGTTAACATATCAAAGCAGATAGATATAATTACATCATCCCTTGTATATATCAAAAAGGCTGACATTTTGTCTGTTTTTATTTGTGTAAATTGTATTAATTGCAGGTAAATATGGTATAAAGCACTTAGCAGACCTTTTTGTTTGGTTAAACTTGACATTGTTTCCCATAGGGTAAAATATTTAAGTGATTAAAGAACGAAGGCTTTCCCAGTGAAGAATATGTAGAAACGTTTCTTGGGTTTCCAACCTGGTAATCTCTGCACACAGCGACATTCCAGCCTGGGAGATGACGGAGTTGCTATTTGTCGAAACGTCACTGTGTGCAGAGATTACCCGGTTGGAAACCTGAGAAACGTTGCTACATTTAAGTGATTGATTTCATTTTGTAAACCTTCAGTTTCTCTTGCATATGACTCTGTTAAACTTCAAGGTATACAGTTATTTAGAGAACATTAATTTTTTTCCCTTTCGACTAATATTTTTTAAATGTAATTTCCATTATAAATAAAACTAACAATTTCTCACTTTTTCAGTCTGTAGAAGAGGCGTTTGTTCCTGTAATAAAAATGAATTTTGATGGTATTGAAATAGATATGTTGTTTGCCAGATTAGCTCTTAAGGAAATTCCAGATTCAATGGTAAGGACAAACTCTATACTTTGCAAAAAAATGTATTTCCTTTATTTTTGATTAATGAATTTTAGAAAACTATAAAATATATTTGCAATGTTTATGATTTTTTATTAGGACCTGAAAGATGATTGCCTCTTAAAGAACTTGGATCAGAAATGTGTTCGCAGTCTGAATGGTTGTCGTGTTACTGATGAGATTCTTAGATTAGTACCCAATATAGATAGTTTTCGTCTCGCACTTCGTGCCATCAAATTATGGGCTAAAAGTGAGTTTTAATTCTATACTTCTATAAATTATTCATGTTTATGTTATAACAGTTGCTAATGAAAGTATTTTGTAATTTTCTAATGGTTAGCTTAGTTTTTTGTTACATCCTGTAGTAGTTGTTCTATTTTAAACTGGTTTTAGTATTGAGTTAAAGAAAAAAATAATACACTTAAGACTACATCAAAGTATTTTGTTTCAAATGTAAACTTCAAATATTAGTAGCATTGTTAGATCAAGGGTTTTGAAGGTTTCAATGTTCATAGGACATGGCATTTATAGCAATGCTCTTGGATACTTGGGTGGCGTTTCCTGGGCAATGCTAGTTGCACGAACCTGTCAACTCTACCCTAATGCTGTAGCTGCAACTTTAGTGCACAAGTTCTTCCTAGTATTCTCACAGTGGAAGTGGCCGCAACCTGTCCTCCTCAAACAGCCAGACAATGTTAATTTGGGCTTTCCTGTCTGGGATCCACGGGTAAGAAAACAAGATTTTTTTGTAAGGTGTTTTTCATACATGTTCAGTCTCCAACACTGGAAAAAAATCATTTTCTCAATATATTGTCCAATTTCTTTTATCTTTAATAATTTTCATCTTCCGTATTAATTAATATTAATTGATTAAAATTTTGAGAGTATTCTACTTGTGCTACAATGAGTATTTTATCCTAAAGATTTAAGGGCACAGGGAACCTATTTATCTTTTCCACAGAATATTGCAGGTTTACTTCTAATGACTTCTGATCTGTCAGAACAATTGCATTTTGCTCATTTTTATAGTGATTTAAGTTAACTGTTTTGTGTCACAGATTTTATTGAAACATGTGCATACTTATTGGGAATTTAAGGTATTGTAGTTTTATGAGTTGCAAAATATTGGACTTTCATTATAACATTTATGTTTACTAGTTTATTACTAAAGTTGAATTAATTTTTTTTAGGTTAACATTTCTGATCGTTACCACCTTATGCCAATAATTACACCTGCTTACCCTCAGCAAAATTCTACTTTCAATGTCTCCTCTTCCACTAGAACAATTATGCAGGAAGAATTTAAGCAGGGATTGGCCATGACTGAAGACATAATGCTTGGTAAACAAACATGGGACAAATTATTTGAGCCACCAAATTTTTTTGTAAAATACAGGTAGGAATCTGGCTTTTAAAATCAGTGTGAAAGTGAATCTGGGACATTATTTATACATTTCCAATTTCAGGCACTTCATTGTTCTTTTGGCAAGCTCAGCTTCTGCAGAGGATCAATTGGAATGGTGTGGCCTTGTTGAATCAAAGGTGCGGCATTTGATTGGCAACTTGGAACGTAATCAGCATATAACTTTGGCTCATGTAAATCCAGAATGCTTCTCACAACTTGAACCTGAACCAGACAAGTTCTGCACTATGTGGTTTATCGGTCTTGTCTTCGCAAAAACTGAAAACCTGAATGTTGATCTCACCTATGACATACAGTCATTTACAAACTCAGGTAATTTATGATAACAGTTGTTGTTGTGGTATTCAGTCCTAACTCTGATGCAACTCTCCATGTAAACCTATCCTGTGCAAGCTTTTTCATTTCCACAGAACTAAACATCCCACATTCTTCCTAATCTGCTTAGAGTATTACATCCTTTGTCTCCTCTTCTGTTCTTACCCCACACACTTTCTTCTAATGCTAATTTTACAAGACCCTCACATCTAAATACATGGCCTATTAACCTACCCCTTCTCTTGGTCACTCTTCCCCTATTCTGTTTAGAACTACCCTGTTAGTGATTCTTTCTACCCATCTGATTTCCAGCGTTCTCGTATAGGACCACATTTCAAAAGCTTCTTTTCCTTTCCTTTCTTTAACTCTTATCGTAATATAACGTCACATTCCATATTAACATTTTTTAGCGATGACTTCCTAACATTCACACATATTACATTATGGTGTAATCCCATTTATTTATTCATCCTTCATTGACAAAATTTAATATTGTATGTATCATAAATTGAGTAAAGTTTAAATAATATATAAACAAGTTATTTTATATTACATTGATAGAATCATTTGTCAGGTTGACGTAACAGAATACTTCAGGAATTAAATTTGTATACTAGTCCGTATAATTTAAACTAAATTGAAGAGTCCCCTCCCAGGTTACCTAAACACGCCATTGGTGCAGAAACAAACATGTAAGATTCCATAATTTAACAAACTCACTTTATCAAAGACACAAGGCTTTTCCTGATTAATATTGTTTGAAAAATGTTCTTGAATGAAAACCGAAGGACATTGTATATAAACCTGAAGTTTGACATTGTTTAGTGAGTTATTGCATTGCTGTCAGCATATTTTATTTCTTAATTAAGCTACCTGAAGTCCTTTATGGAAACTTATGTTCTATCTCCTTTGTAGGCATTGTTTGTAATCTCACTCAATACCTAATTATCTTTTCTAAACTTTTGGTAGAATGTTTTTCCCTGTCGTATGGTTGTTTGTGTAATCTTTCAATTGTTAAATAATTGCAATGTATTCCATAAAGTGATATGTAAGTTAATTATGAGGAATGTATTGGAGAGAGTAATATATAAAAGAAAAGAAGGAAGAAAAGGTTTGAACAATAAAAGTTATTTGGGAGTGGAGGAATCAATCACTGATTCAACTAGAGTTGTATATAGTTATTCAGCCTAAGTTGTTTCTCTTAGTTTTGCATTTGAGCAGTTGTCCCAAGGTATCCCTAGTATATATAAAGTAGTTATACTTTTCAGTTGCTACAAATTGCCACATGAATTATTTATCAAAGTCATAACTGTCATTTATTCTTAAATTGTTGTATGTTACTACTGTGTATTGGTCAAGAATTTATCTATGAAGTAATTAAATTATAACAATTTGAGCTTAGAGACTTACTTCAAGACTAAATTTAACTCAGATTACAACAAACCATTTTGTTCATTGGAACAACTTGTAAACACTCAAGTTGGAATTTCAGTTGTTACAAGTTCTTAAAAAAACACTTCTTCACATCCTTCTTTTGCAGTTCATAGGCAAGCTCTCCAAATAAAAATGTTGAAGGATGGTATGAAAATAGAAGCAAGACATGTGAAAAGGTAAACCAATAATATTATTTCAATTTTCTTTAGGAAGTAACTTGCTGTTATGATATATTCTTTGTATATGTGAAACTTGTGAACATAAATAGAGATAATTATTGCAATTGCATGTCTAATATTATAGTCAAGACATATTAGACTTTTATTCTTAATTATAGTAATTTAGTGAAATGAGCCATTTAATTTGAGATTTACATTTTATAATATGATTGTCAGACTTTACTTGCCAAATAAAGTTTAATATTATTCCTAGTTGTTATGTAGGAGATTCCTTAAAATTAGACAGATCTGTTCTGTATACTCTTTCTATATTTCTTTTCCATATCAATGGCGATAATTTATGTGACAATGCGACATTACATGATTGATATGATAAAGGAGAGAGAGAGAAAAAGGAATGACTGGCTGTCATTCAGGATATGTCTCCTCAAATATCCCTGGAATACTTTTCTCTGTTATAGAAAGTAGGATATTATGAACTGTAGTAAGCAATTGCTCATGTATATAATATGATTATGCAATAATTATATTTTTATACAATACAAATAATTTTTTACGTGTCTATAATTATGTGAGACTAATTACTTTTGCTTATATAACTTTTTTTGTTATTTGTAGGAAACAATTGCATATGTATCTATCTCCAAGTCTTCTAAAGAAGGAGAAGAAGGTATGTATTTACTGTGAACACATTATTATTTTTCCCATATAGCTTAGATAAGTTGTTATTTGTAATTTAAAACCCAGTTTTTCATTTAGATTAATTGATTTTATTTTTTTATTACATGAGAAACATACTATTTTTTGTTGTTCAAATAACTTTCTAGGTTAGCAACTCACAGTCTACTCCACCACAACAAAGAAATGGCGCAAATAATGTACACTCTTCTGGAGATAATGGGAATCCAAGTAATTTGCCTAGGAAACGAAAGTCTGATACTGCACTCGACAGTTTGATTAAGAAAGCCAAGACTAAAGATAAAGATGATACATCATCACAGGTACTTTCTATGTGGAACTTGAGAATTCACATGTAATAATGAAAAATCTGATAAAACTGTAAATCAGTATCCAGATCATTTCCTTTGAATGTAACTTTATTTCTTGTGGCTTATATCATCTATTTTTTCAATTATTCAGTAGTAAAACATTCTTGTGTGTTTATATTTTTATTTCTCTTTCTACCTTTGTATATAAATAAGAAGTCACTTTGTGGGTTAATAATTATAAATCATTCTTCTGTTATATATAATGTGATTTTTTGATGATGTACATAATAAGTGTAATGTTGTTATGGCAATTTTTGAAGCTACTATGTTTCACTGAAAAAAATTAACAAACATATGTATTTGTTGCAGGGTGATGAATCTCCAAGTAATTCTATTGTCGTTCATTGCAGTGAAGATTCTAATTCTGTTGAAGATCATGTACTTAGTGTAGAAGACATAAAAACTGATGATGATAGGGCACTCAACTCTTCACCTGTAACTAAATCACCGGTTATGCAAGAGGTGAATCAATGATTAATTATTATGAAGAGGCATCCAAGTTTACAGTATAAAAGCCTACCAATTTTATAATTATTCATAGTCCTTCAAAAGTTTATATTATCTATTTGCTTGATTGTTCATAATGCAGCCATTCCTTTCTCTAATACAGTCATGATCTTTATCACTTATTCTTTTCATTAACAACACAAAATAAGCAGTAAATTTGTTAATTTATAATGATTTTATTTTTTTTGCACAGGAAACAAGTACGCTTAAGGAAGCATTTATTTGTACATGACCAATGGATGAAAATACTTCGAACCTTTCTGTCTAATAGTAAGTATTGTTTCCAGAAAAAACCTGATAAGTTTTTTTCAGTATCATGTGAAACAGCGTGCTCTTCGGCAATGTGAAACCAAATGAGTTTGTTATTATCCAAGTAAAAATTATACTGAAAACCTTTTCCTCCTCTTGTCTTTTATCAGTACGTGGCATTTTATTTTCCAGTTCATCTTTTGTTTCCAATATTTCCTATTCTTTCATGTTACAATGATATTGTGGTATGCTTCTCGCATAGCTACCACACAATGGTTGATTTAATGTATAGGTTGTTGTTTGATTTGATTTCAGATAAATTTCTGAAACCAAAATTAACTTTTAATATCTGACTTTTATAAGGGCTGATGGTTTTTCAAAAATAATCACCAGCCCTGACTGGATTTGAGATGGAAGTTTATATTTCAGGGACTGCCAGCTGAATTTTACAATGAATTGACATATCAAAACTTCAATGTATGTTAACATTTAAATGGTTGTTAAAAGGCCTGCTTGTCTATTTACAGGACTCACAGATGAGATTTCTCGCTGGAAACATTTAAAAGAGAATTGCCATTATTGCATTGCGTTATGTTGGATGTCTGTGAAGTGCCGATTCCAAACAAACCTAGGACTCGATATTCCCATTGGTGTGCATTTTGGCATTCTCTGTGTTTTATGTATACCTCACATGGTAATAAACATTTGTAAACATTTGTTATAAATTGGACTGAGGTGGTAGTTAGCTGATATTCTCAAAGGACATCTGAAAAAATGAGACGCTTATTTCTGAGAATGAGAAAATAAATTGGAATTAATAGACTTTTCAAATTGGTGACCCATAACTTAGATACCTATGTTCTACGTTTTATTTATATCTTCCAGAGGTACATAGCGGTCTGAGCAATTAGTCATCAGAAAAACGGAAAAACAACAACATTTTTTCTAAAGTATTTATGAAGTTATTTATCGAAAGGTCTAGTGTTTTGAATACAATAAATTGAACCTAAATAATTGAGAAGTGATACACAGTTTAGATTTTTGGAACCATACTTATGTTTCAGTTATTTCTTCTGATGATTTGTATATGTATATTAAAAGTAATGAAACAGTTAAATAATAATTACGAAGAATAAGAAAAGTTTTTCCTTGCTTTGTGGCTCATTGAAAACAAAGGTAGTATTTCTACTTGGAGTCATTACAATTTAATTTTCTTTATAAATGTGAAAAATTTAATATTTTGTTTTCATGTCTGACTGTTTTAGATAATCTGTAAATATCTTAAAACCATATATAATACCTAAACTAAATATGTTCATTTGAAGTATAATGAACATTTCAGGATACAATAATCTTTCGTATTGTCGGAATATATAAATCTGTTAAGTGGCAATTATGTAACATTTTGTTTTATTGTACATATACTTATTATAAATAAACCTATTTTTGTTTTTTATTATATTTGGCTCTAAAAAAAAGAATTTCTGTAATCATTTTCTCGTCTAATAATTTTACTCAACTAACCTCAATGTTTCTTTTTGGCATAATTTTCATTAACATTTGTGGAAATATGGCATCAAGTTTTTGCGTTTACTCTTGTTTGGCACACTTTGTGTAAAAATAATATTTAACATGTGTATGTGGTAACAACCAAATGATGTACAAAATGCTACTAATTATCACCATTTTTTTTCAGAATGTTACTTCAACAAGAAAAGCCATACACTTTGTTCTCTGTTTACAATATTGATTTGTTTTCAAACTTTTGTTTCTATGTTGACTGCCCTGTTGATGACTTCTTTATTTTTATCATGTACACTTTGTTTGTTACAGTATTATTTATCTAAGTATTTTCTTCATAATCCTATCACCAGTTTTATTTCTGTTAATTAACCCCAGGTGTAAATATTCTAAAAATTTAGTAATGGAGGAATGAAGCAGAATAAAATCGTATGGACTTGTCAACATAGCGAGTTAATGTTTATTCGGTTTTACTAAAGGTGAATACCTAATACTGTTCTACATTTTTAAGCCACTCATTTTGTTTGTTGTTTGACTGTTGTTTTGCCAAGCCCACAACGAGCCCAAACTACTACTATCATGTGTGTGTGTGTTGTTGTTGTGTGCACGTGTGTAGTATGGTTGTGATCAATTTCTGTCAGGTATATGAATTTTTAACAGCAATAAAGTGGGTTCAGTTTTGTTGAATGTGACATGATTCCAGACTACATTCCCTTTTATTAATGGCGAGTCATTCAGCTTTAATTCTGTATCGTAGGTTGAGTATTGACATAAGTTAGATACTTGTGAAAAGGTTATCTTTTGCTAATTGATTTAGTGTTTGTGATTGCCCATGATACACTGGATGAACTTATGAATCTTGTTTTGCATAGAAAATATCTTTATCATTTACACATATATACATATAATATATATTTGGGTAATACATGGTAGGACAAATGGTATTGAATGCTTAATCAAATTTGGTTGGAACTATTAAAGTCCTTATGTTATATTATGATTAGTATGTACCAACCAAAATGGATGACTGTATAATTTAGATAAATAAAGGTAAAAATTTTCATTTCTGTGTTTTTTTTTATTCTGTTCCTCACCTATTCAATTCATTATACAATTTGGTCAACTTATTGTCACAATGAGGTCATGAAACGAGTTGTTTCATATACAATTAGTTGGACATTTATTGGAATTATTAAGTTGGCAAATTGCCAAATTTATTGCTCTCTTAACGCACAATATCCATACAAAAGTGTACGGTTGTATATCTTCACATACAATAGTATAGCCTGATAGCAGATATATACTGCAGCAAATGAATTCTCAATTGATTTGAAGAATTTGGGCATGTAATATGGTAGTGATAAATACTAGATAAATTGCTGTAGTGTTATCAACTCTTATAATTATTAATCTTCAATTCAAATTATCAGTACAAATGCATATCATCAACAGATAATATATCAATCTGACATTTATCGTCAATTACAAATAAAAAATTTGGCCAATTTGTTGGCAAGCCTTTATGTTTTGTTCATATTTGTGTTTATCAGGTGACTAGACCAAATTTTGAATGCAGAATATTTAGTTAGAATATTCTCAATTAAATTATAAAAGTAAAACACATTTTAAATGGATAAACATATACATTATGGACTGTGTCCAGAGGTAGTTACAGCTGAAATGCTAGTTAACATTAAATTTCAACAACAGTGAATGAAGTAATGCAAAAATATGAAATAATATTGAGGCTACAGCATATTGTAAATTGTCATTTTTTTGTATTCTTGAAAAATAATGTCTTCAACCAAAATTTTGCCAATCAAAATTATTTCATAGATATATTTTCTTGAGCGTGGCTGTGTACTTTGAACATTTGACGTTTTATTAGTGTTCTCTTTTAGTTCGTCCTATATACAGTGCATTACAATATAATCTGTTAATTTTGTAAATCTCAGTATGTTTTTTTATAATGTTAATTTTGTCTTTATGTTTAATAAAACTTTAATTATTTAACAATAGCATTGTAATTTTAAGTCAAGAAATTTATATTGTAAGTTCATTATGTAAGGTGATAAATTGTTGCCAGAATACCCGATTTTATTCAATATATAAGTTTGAATGTTTATTAAATTTATCAGGTAAGAATTTTTGGTGTGGTGTTCTTCTCCAGTGATGAGACACATCTTTGGAGCAAGAACATAGCCCTTTTAGCCTTAAATTTTATTTGGGTGGACCCTCCTAAAATCCCATCACACACAGACTGTTCTCTTAACATACATTGTGAATTGTTGAAAGCACAATTATATACGAGTGTATTTTTGTCTATGTTGTGAACTTCCCTGTAACACCCATCATACTTCTAATTATAAAAAGAAGCATCCAAATCACAGACAAAAAGTTTTTCTATAATTTAGCTACTTATTTTTGTAATTAGTATACTTTGAATGCAGTGCTTTGAAATTATATTTCTCTTTTTCAAACATTACAGTCCCTTGGGGACCAACCTGTAAACTTCCACAAATTCTGGAACAGCGTCTATACAATTTTTAAAAAGTAAAAATTACACATGAATAGTATAAACTCAATTAAATAATGATGATACAAATAAACTTCAACAACTTTTGAAGTAAAAACCCTAAATATCAATAAATGTAAACAATATTGCTTCATGTAGGTTTAGAAAAAGCCTTTGATAATGTAAACTGGAACACACTACTGAGGCACAAAAAAGAGTATATAATAAGTATGAATATTAGGAAATCATTATTAAAAATGTTTGTTTATAATAATAAATGTTAATTTGGAATGTGACGTTATATGGGTCCAAAACATGGTACGATAGGAGTTAAAGAAGGAAAAGAATTGAAGCTTTTGAAATGTTGTGCTATAGGAGAATACTGAAAATCAGATGGGTGGATAGGGTAACAACCAGGAAGTTCTAACGTGAATAAGGAAAGAGAACAATTTGGAGGACTTTTTAAGAGAAGGGATAGATTAATGTCGTGTTTTGAAAATATATACAATTAGCATTAGAGGGAAGTGTGTGAGGTAAGAACAGAAGAGGGACGCAAAAGATGGAATACACTAAAGAGATTAGGAAGGATGTGGTAGTCTGAAGAAATGAAAAGGCTTGTGCAGAATATGCTAGCATCAGACCAGGCTAAGGAATTATTACTACTACAACAAATATAGTACCATAGAATGCTGTTTTATATCACTTTCACATTTAAATCATTTATGAGGCCAGATTAATCTCCAAAATGGTTAACATTAGAATTAATAACAATTATATTATTAATGTACACATGACACATAGTGACTAAATAAAATATAAGATCTGCTGCTTGTATGTGATCTTGGGAACTGGGTGTACTTATATTGGCTTGTTCATATCTTTTCCTATGTCCAAATTTTTACAATAAGCTTAAAACTGGCAAAGAAAGAACTTTATAGTAAAAATTTTCATATTTTTTTATTTATTTGTTTAATATGTACAACTCTGTTGTTAACATTCGAATGTGAGGATAACTTATTATTCCAGCTTGAATAATATACAATATGATGATGACATTAAAAGAATATAATTAAAGTTTTCTTAGTTTCGACAATTGATGCGTTATTTTGTTCATAAAAAATAATAATTAAAAAGTGTGGAATAATTTTTTGAGTCACAATAACAATGTTTAAAAATATGAATGTTCATAAGTCATCAAGATTCTTCTAGTATCGAGGTTGATTAGTCAGAGGCTTGTGAACACTAAGTTGATGTTACTCCTGCACTGTCAGTGCTCACCTAACTGTGCCCTTGATTTTCCCAGCTGTTTTGGCATTTTCTTGTTTGTGGAATCCTCAAGTTCACGAGGTTTGTAGTAGTGAGGTGCCACTTCTAAAAGCCACTTACTTTCAATTTCTGTTACCTGTAAATAAAGGAAATCTGTCAAGTAATGCAACATATAATGTGAAACTATGAGTAAGTATTTGATGCAATTATTTGAACATGTCTTAGTTAATCCCCCTTCATCAGAAAGTTTGGAAGACATTTTCAGTGATTCTTTTCACATTATTTTTATGTAACATCCCTCCACCCCCACCCTTAGGAATACTCCTTTCTCATGCTAAACATGGTAAAAAATGTCATGGAAACACTATTCATGTAACTTTGAAAAATATTTATTCGAAGTAAATATCAGTTGTTTATAATAATTTTAGAAAATCTGCCCCTTCCACCCCCTCCCCTAGAGCTGGTAACATCTTACACCAACCATGTTTCTGGGTTGAAAAGAACACATGTACAAAATTTAGTTTAAATTACTATATACATTAGTATGATGAACATACTCAAATACAAACACACTATTTTACTATAGAGATACATTAATAATTACTATTTAATACAAATACAGAAAAATACGGGCGTGCACAAAAAAATAACACAAATATTAATGAATGCAATGATTAAGGCTGAACAGTTTGCCATTATTTATTGCAATAAGTGTGAATTGCAGATGGCATTGCCTGGGATACCAAAATCTTATTGATCCTGTGTGAAAAACAACATTATTGGAGGTGTTATTGAACTATTCTTTTGTAGAAATGTCCACACATGAAAATGTGTTGATTACAATTTGTGCCTGATGTGAACCAAAAAATGGACAGAATGATGGGTATTTAGAGTTCATTAATTGCAAATGAGGCCCTTTTTATTCAGGAAGATACTAGACTACTAATCTCTGCTCTAAATGTAGAGAATACTGAAACCAAAGAGCCTTAAAATTAAACTGCTTTTATGTTTCCAAGTTCTTTCCCTGTTTATAGTATATGACTGCTTATCAGTTATTATCAAGGCTTCATAAAATAATTTTTTGCTAAGGATAATATAACAACTTACCTGTCTCATGAATTCCTTTGTTGTAAACACCAATTCATGATACAGTACCCAACGGGGAAGGTCTTCAAATAGTGCACTATTGGGGTGTATCATAACAGTCTGTTGGTGTTTCACAGTTTTATAATGTCCACCCTTTGAAAGCCTTGCTATGTGGTAGAAATATCCAGCAGTAATTGCCTAGGAAGAACAAAACATTGTTGCACTTATGATTAATATAAAGCACATATTTATTCAGCCTGGCCACACCATGTTCACCATCTAACTCCATGTAAACATAGCAAACTATGTTATAATATAGAAACTCTTTGTCATAGTTGGCGTGACATTTCAACCCACTTGCATAATGAAGCTTCAGGTACATCACGACACCACAGATAGTAATGTGTTACTCTTCCACAATTCTATTGGTTCAAATTTCACTAGAGTTCACTATACTAAAGGGTTGAAAATCCCTGCCAATGCTGAGATTTGAGTACACAACCTCTATGATGTGAGGCAATGACTGTGACACAACACCAGGCCAGCTTCTATTAACAGATGAAAATAGTTCTTGAGTTTCTACCCAGGTTAAATATCTTGTGAAATACAATAATGGGTGATAGCTATCAACTGGTCCACAAGTGATAATCTGGGTAGAAACCTGAGAGCTCTATACTCAACTAATTAACCGGGAAAATCTCAATTTTCTATAATCAGTTTTGGTACATAAATTCTTGTAAAATTTATGCATACATTCGCACATTTTTTAATATTTTAATGATCACATAAAGATTGGGTGTTGGAAATTTACAGCCTATATGATAAAGAGATTTTTATACAGACATGAGAAGCATTTCAATACTCACTTTCCGAATGTTCACAATTTCATGAGGATTTGACACTAACTCAATCTCAACTCGTTGCATTAGCCCAGCAAGTTGTTCCCGAACATCTCTTGCTCGCCTCATGGAACGATGCTGGATAAAATTTTCATAACACCACTGGGTAGAAAAGTCGGAATCTGCCCACTGGTTGTAAACATTTAGCAAACTGAGGTGGTCCCCACCAGGGCTGAAAAAGTTTTTACGGGCCGTGTCTGCATGGATAATCTTATCCTTTGGCCGATAGAAAATGGCACTGTTCACGGACAGCATAGAAGAAATGGTCAAAATTTCTTCAGAGCATTTGTATCTGGCAAAAAAGAAAAAATATATTTTTTTATAAGTCCAAAAGACAGTTGAAACTTAACTAGTAATAAATTACGAAGTTAAAACAACTAAATGTTTTCACAGTCGATCAATATAAGTTACTGGACTTTTTTACCTAGCTGATTGTGTTTACAGGAAAATGAGGTTGGCACACAAATCCTAACACTACTTACAGACAAAATTCTATTATATTCAGTTCATTTTAGAGAAGTCTGTACATCAGTTAAGTGGGAAATATTGAAAATGTTGTCGTTAGTATATATGCAATCTGAATGAAAAGCAGTGAATTTTTTTAAATGTTTGTATAAATGCATATTTAACAATACTAAATATTACACTGATACATATTGAGAAAACATACTTCTCTGAAGCTAGAATCATCTTGGCCATCATTGGATCGACGGGGAACTCTGCCATACGGCGACCTAATTTTGTAAGTTCTCCATGGTGGTTTAGTGCACCAAGTGCATAAAGTTGTTCAAGAGCCAGAACCTGGTTACAAGAAACACCCGTGTACAAAATTATCTGCACACATACTGTTACACAGTAAATTAAAACTATAGCTTATATAAATAATTACAACACTTTAAATGATGAGCAAACAATCTCAGTACAACTAGTAGATGGTAATCATCCATAATTTCTAAAACCTTATGTTATTTGTACTTCTCAAAACAAGAATAATAGTTGCTATATTGAAAATACTATTACAAATTAAACAAACACAATATGAAAGATAGTACCTACTAATGTCTCATGTGGAGGTGGGTCTAAAAAGTCAAAGTGCAACAAGTCATTTATGCCAAGTGCCTTGAGTGTGAGAACTGCATTTCCAAGGTTCATTCGTTGGATTTCTGGAACTGTGTTGTCTTCTAGTTCATGTTTGTAGGCCCAGGCAGTGTATAGACGGAAACATTTCCCAGCTGCAACTCTACCAGCACGTCCTGCTCGCTGATTTGCAGAGGCCTGAATACGAGTGTGTGTTATTCAGAAATGTTATATGATAAAAATTGATAGATTATCAAGCCAATAAAAAGTATTTTCTACATAAAAAATTATGAATTGTTTATATGACATCCTTCAATGTTTCTAAAACCTTTTATTTCTATCTACTATCCATACTAAGCTGACCTCATATGGTCTAGTGGCTAACGTCGCTGCCTCACAACACAGAAGTTTGAATCCTGGCATGGGCATGGCTGTTGTGTGAATGTCTAATGTATTTTCAAATTAACCAAACCCATTTCAGGGCTCCTGCTGCCACATTCACATGGTAGAGCATTGCAAGGGTCCACCATTAACTGGTGGAAGGCAATGGGAATTTCCCTTTCTGCATAGAGAACTTTCCTCACTTGAACCCCCAATTAGGCAGAACACTAATTAATTAATACACATTAAAATTGAGACAAACTTAACGTCCAGTAAAAATAAAATAAAATGTTTATTCCCAAATATCAAACAAATTGTCGCTTCATGGGATTACTCACACTATGAGTAATCCAGTGCTCTAAACTAAAAGTTTATTGCCAACAAAATTACCTTTGAGATTGGAGTGACTATCAGTGACTCCATGCCTGTCCGAGAGTTAAAATTATTCTGTTTGCAGAATCCTGGGTCAATTACATAAATAATGTTGTCTATAGTCAGCGATGTTTCAGCTATATTAGTGGCCAGGATAACCTAAGGACAAGGAAAAAAAGTAAACTGATTAATAAGAGAATTGTACCTTAAATATCCTGAAAGGAGAGGGTGAGATGTTGGAAAATCTGAAGTGTTGATTCTCTAAGGTATGGCGCCTGTATTCATGTCGAGGGAACTGTCTTATCTTACATTAGAATAGAGAATGCCACCATGTTTGTGTGAATGATGTAATTTTATTTTTATGAGATATTATTCTCTTTCAGGAGATGGATATTTATGCAATACACACTAGATGACTTGATAGTCTGGGCCAGCATCTGAGGAGTTTACAACCAATCCTTTGGAAAAGGATAACGCCTCCAAAAATATCAGGTAAACCATAAGAATTTCTCTCTCTTTACCCTATTCCACTCAATCAACATTATTTCAAGCATTGGGAGAAGAACAATTCACTATCAGGAAAGTAAGATAATTTTATGATAAAATATACTGTTGGCAGCTAGACAGAGATGATCTGTCAACTACATATGGGAGATAACTTCCCTGAAAAGCTTTCTAAGAAACCACCCTCTTTGAAGTAACTATTAACATATCACCAATCATTTTCTCTCAGCTAAGTGTAGTCTTGAATTCAATATTTAAATAAATAAATAAAATCAATGTGGGTATGGGGCAAATTTAACCAACTACTTAAGACTATATAGTGGGTCATAGAGTACAGTTTAAAAGAAATGCTTATATAAGAGGTTCAGACAATGGTAGTAGAAAATACTACCATTAAGAACACAGAGAATGAAATATTTCAGATGATCTATAAACCTTGACCAAAACATTTCTTGAGAATCACAATGAATAAGTATTAGTCAACTTTTAATACCTTACGTGCCCCTGGAGGAGTGGGATTGAAGATTTTTGCCTGCATGTCACTGGGAAGGTTAGCATACACGGGTAAAATGATCAATTCCTTAATTTTTGATCCCAGCCTCCTTGTTCTCTCTTGTAGTAGTTCCTGACAGGTTTCAATTTCATCCTGACCAGTGAGGAAGACAAGTATGTCTCCCAGTGGCTGTGTTGCATGAATTTGTAAGACAGACACAACACAAGCATCTATGTAATCTGCTTCAGGAGCTTTGGTATAATATATATCAACAGGAAATCGGCGACCTGAAAAATTGATAACATGAAAACAACAGTTTGCATCAATTGAAGCAAGAGACATATTTCAGTTAACCCTTCAACAATCATACAAGGTGGAATCTTGACCTATTTTTTTGTTAAATCTGATACAAATTCATTATTTATTGTTATAAGTTTAGGCACCATAATCTATTATTGGATTGATATACTTTATTTACGGATAAATCTAAGCTTAAATTAGAAAGGTTATTTGAACAGTCTGTTCGCACTGTGTGACTTGTCATGTAAATGTATGCTTTACATATAGGGTGCTCAAAGACCTCACCGACCTGATAAGGATGATATGGCATGTGGAGTGGATAATTTTTTCTGTAGGAACATATACTTCAAAACATGTCATTTACAAGTATGTGCAGTTTTAAGTGTTCACCTGTAATGGTCAGAAATGTGCACAAATAATATTTTATGGAATACGATATGTTCAGATAACTTGTACTCCATGTTGATTAATGTCTAACAACCAAAAACAACGAAACCAACAAGTTGGCGGCACTGATGAACATCATATGGGTTGGTTGTGGTATGTGACTGTGTGTGTAACTCAGCAATTATGGCTTGCCATTCAGGAAAAAAGCTCATCCTCTAGATTATTTAATTTTTCAGAAACATTAACCTCTTTTATCAGGAGAAAAAAAGGAGACATGTTCCAAGTGCTGATCATCTAATTTGAGTTCCAAATGAAAAGTCTTCCAGTTATGATTAACTATTCTTTTTTCATACCTGGAATCTTAAAAATTGGTGCATCATCAAAAAATCCAGAAAATTTTTCAGCATCCAGAGTTGCACTGGATATTAGTAGTTTCAAATCAGATCTGAACCTGGTTATGTCCTTAACCAATCCAAATAGTATGTCTGTGTGCAAAGTTCTCTCATGTGCCTCATCTATGATCATTACACTGCAATAAGAGAAAATTTTCATAAACAATAATATAAATTAATTTTTAATTTTTGCTGTATTAATTAATCTAAAATCTTGACCTGAAGTCAACATTGTTTAAGTGTTACCTATAACTCTGTAGATCAGGTTCTGACAGAAATTCTCGGTGTAAGGTTCCATCAGTCATGTATTTAATGATAGTTCTTTCAGATGTACAATCCTCAAATCTGATGCTGTAGCCAACCTATAGTTTGGTAATAAATTAATATTGAAACATACATAAATATAATATTGATAGAACAAAACTGAAAATATGTGGTAAGATATATTAATGTTTTAAACATTACCTCATTACCAAGTTTCACACTCATTTCCTCTGCTACTCTCGCAGAGACACTCATGGCTGCTACCCTACGTGGTTGGGTACATCCAATTTTCTTTTTATCCTTTGTATAACCTGCTTCATATAAATACTGGGGAATTTGAGTAGTTTTCCCAGAGCCAGTCTCTCCTTGAATTACCAAAACCTGTAATATAAATAAGAATGAGGCACTTACAAAATGTAAGTCTGCAGTATTAGCTTCATAGTTTAGAAAATAAAAAAGTAACACATTTGAATCACAACACTGAATGTGCCACATAAATAAGAATGCATTACACGGTCTAATATAATAAATCACATTTTCTGACATTCAGCTGAAGATTAACACGAAATCAGAAAATTTACTATAAAACTGCACAAAAATTTGGCCCTGAATCCAAATAGCTGCACTTAAAGTGATGACATTTAATAGGACTGTTAAATTAAGTAATTCAGAATAAGTGTAAGCATGAACAATTTCCAGAAGAAAAATTGGGCTGACTTCAGTTGCCTCATAATAGACTACGTATGATGTCACATGTGACATAAGACCAGGAGATTTTGTAATAGTTCATGAGAAATTGTGGCAGAGTGAGCTTTTTCAACATAATTCATGGGGAGATTGGGGGTGAAGTGGTGACGAACTTTGATTTCAAATTATTCCATAATTATGAGTAGGCATTGGAGAATTCTTTCTTAAGTGGTCTTAGAATCATAATGTTTATCAGGAAATAACAACTTGGTCTTCCTTTTCCCAAGGTTACATATTCTGTTAATAGATTTATTATTATACCTGGTGATCTTTAATGGCCCGAAGCAGTTGTTCTTTGTAGGCATAAATAGGTAAACTCTGTTTTGTTTCCTCCAATGTTAACCTTTTCCGTTCAGCTTCAGTTATCATCGGCTTGTCCTAGTTGAAACAAAGAAAATTATTAATCTGATATAAAATGATTATCTTCAAATACAATATAAAAGACTAACAACGTACCTCCTTCTCTTTTTCACCAGGCATCCTGAGTGCTTGGATAAATTCAATCTGATCATCAAGGACAAGATCATAATCTTTTGTTTTATCCTTGTTGCGCCTTTCCTTGGCATCCTTGGCTCCAAACCGAAACACAGCTGAAGACATCTGCTCTTCTTCCCATTTTCTTTGTTCATAATTAGGAACTTTCTCTCTTTCATCAATTTCTTCATATTTTTCGGTGGTCTTATCCTTAAACAATTTTCAATTTTGCCTTGAATGAAAATGAATAATTGTCTATGGTAATACATTTTGTTAGGCACAGTAGTAGTAATAAGTTAATTGTACACCAAAAGAAGTTACAAAACATAACTTGATACAATCATCATATTAATGGAATACTGCTTTCCTCACAACAAAACTTAAAGTATCTTGTAATTAAATATATTTACAGTGCAGTATGAAAAAAATGAGAACTTGATAGTAATGGGTGACTGGAATGCAGTAATAGGAAAGGGAAGAGAAAGTGATGTAGTTGGGGACTATGGACTTGGGGAAAGGAATAAAAGGGGAGATAGGCTAGTAGAATTTTGTACTGAGCACAGATTAATCGTAACGAATACCTGGTTTAGGAATCATGAAAGAAGACACTACACATGGAAGAAGCAGGTACCAATTAGATTATATAATGGTTAGACAGAGGTATAGAAATCAGGTGCTAAACTGCAAGACATACCCAGGAGCATACTCCGACCATAATCTGCTGGTTATGAAATGCAGGCTGAAAAATGAAGAAACTCAAGAAAGGAATTAGAACAAAAATATGGGAATCAGAAAAACTGCAACTTCAAAGAAGATATCAAGAGTAGATTAAAAGAGAAAGGAGAAAGAATATAGAAGAGAATTGGTGACTCTTAAAGGAAGAAATGACTAGAGTAGCAGAAGAAAAAATTAGGAAGAATAGCTCAGACCAATAGGAAAGCATTGATAACACAAGAAAAAAAAAAGATTGATGAAAAGTGTAAATATAAAAATGTGAGAGATGAAAATGGTAAAGAGCAGTACAGACGCTTGAAGAATGAGATTGATAGGAAGTGTAAATCATCCAAAGAGGCTTGGCTACAAGTGCAAAGCAGTTGAAGATTTCATGGTGAAAGGGAAAATAGACACAGCTTATAGGAAAATCAAAGAAACATTAAGTGAGAGGAAAAATATTAGCAAGAACATCAGGAGAGTGGATGGAAAGTCAATTTTGGATAAATAAGAAAAAGCAGAAAGATGGAAGGAATATTTAGAAGAGCTGTATCAAGGTGGAAATCTAGACCAGTTAGATATAGAAGAAGAAGAGAAACTGGACAATGAAGAGTTGGGTGTTAGATTGGTAAGGGATATTTTTAAGGAAGTCAAAAAATTTTGCTACTTGGGAAGCATAATAACTAGGGATGGTAGAAGTATATTAGATATAAAGAGTAGGATAGCAGAGGCAAGGAAGGCTATCATGCAAAAGAGGAATTTACTCATGGGTAATATAAATATGAATATTAGGAAAATGGAGTGTGGCATTATATGGGTGCGAAACGTGGATGATAGGAGTTGTGGAGAGGAACAGAATAGAAGCCTTTCAAATGTGCTGCTATAAAATCAGATGGGTGGATAGAATCACTACCGAGGAAGTTCTAAACAGAATAGGGGAAGAGCAAACAATATGGAGTACATTGACCAAGAAAAGGGATAGATTACTAGGCCATGTTTTAAGACATGAGTGTCTTGTAAAATTAGCATGGATGTGCTTGTTATGAGGAAATGAAAAGGTTTACATCAGGCCACAATAGCACATGAATAAAATAGCAGAATAGGAGTTTGTTGGGAATGAAAACTTTAAAGAGAATTTTGATTTTACAATAAAATTATAACATTGTGTAATATTTCAATCACATACCTTTCTATCATCTTGGGGCATATGATACCTTTGTATCCTTTCTAGTTCCCTTGCTTTTTCATGCTCTTTAGCCAATTGTAATAGATTTTTCTTGTGGTCCCTCTCTTTTTTCTCACGCTCTGTAATTCTGTGCAAGGATTTAAATATAAAATAAAAATTAAAGACTAATGCAAAACATTCCAGAACTAATCATCAAAATTATAAAACTTGTTAACTGAAAAGATAACCACTTTCTGCATTTTTGGTAAGACTGCATTTAAGTATATTAATCTCAAAGCAGGAAAAGTTAGAAATTGAAAATAATTTCCCAAGGTGTATCTGTTAATCTTTCCATGCAACATTTGCCATTTGGAGAAACACATATTTATTTTAAGAGATAAAATTATAACATGCCTCTTCATAATTGCAAGGTATAAAAGAATATGTATTCTCCTTATTCAAAAGAATTATGAATGAGCATCATGTAAACTGCTAGTGATGTAATTCATGGGACAATTGCGGTAGAGTGAGTGGTGACAGAGTGACAAACTTTATTAGCAAATAGCTTCTTAATTACAATCAGCCATTGAAAAATTTTTTCTATTCACATATTATAATCATATAAGTATCTACAATTGGCAAATATGAATTTTAATTTCAAGCTGATGGCATGGCATGATGACACAAATTGACAAAATTTAATTGCATTACATCTCTGTAATTATGAGTTGGCATTGAAAAAAGTAGTTCTTGGTTGAAGTGAAGGGTACAGAACCACCGAAGTGATCTTTAGCCAGGCTTTGTAAAGAGGTCTTAGAATCATGATAATTATTTGTAAAATGAAAAAATCTTCAGCTAAAGGGGAATATGATCCCCCAAACATATGTATGTGTATATATATATATCAGGATTTTCCCTTCATTGTATGCATGTTAGCAGTCTATCTAGTTGTGCATCATTCACAAGTTAGGGGTGGATACCAGTTCCAAATCTTCTTTTTCTTAGCTTCACATGATACACGCTCAAACAATTTTCACTTTCAGAAATAAAAATAAAATGTACTTACTCCGTTTCGCCGAAGAGATATTCATCGTCAATAATATCAGCTTCCAATTCAGCAACCTTGTCTTCCTTACGTTTCTCCAAATACTTTCTTCTGGACTCAACCCGTAATTTTGGAATAATTTTTTCTCTATCCTGGGATTCTATTTTCAGTCTTTTAGCAGCTTCTTCAAACGCTTTCTTATCTGAAATTTATAATACAAATTTAATTCTTCACACTAAAAAGTTATTGCGTAATTGAATAATAAATTATCCACCTGAAGTTGTTGCCTGGGCAACATTTCGTGTCTTCTCTTGATCTTTAATTTTAAGTCGTTCAGCAAATGCATCTCTCTCACGTAAATCTTTGCGGCGTTGCTTCTCTGTATCACTACTACCAGAATCAGAGTCAGAGCTAGAGTTTTTTCTCCTGTGCTTGTGTTTCTTTGATGAGCGGGATGAATAGTTACTTCTTTCATTTCTATCTCGGTCTTTGTGTTTTCCCATTATAATATCCTAGAAAAAAAAATTATACTTCCGATTTGCCTTGGTTAGTTTCATAGTATCAACGAGTCACAATACGAACAGTATACTAGGAATTTTTCGACTTACACTTAACAATAGTGTCTGTTCGTGACATTGATCTAAAAAATTAATAAAACATTTTTAATACGACTAGATCCATGATCTAACACTACCCATAATTAAAGTATAAGGAATAGGTTGATTTGTGATAGCATTAGTTGATTAAGGGACAACTATTAAAGAAGTAATCTTGTATTAATTTATCAAATATACAAAACTAGAACATTACTAACAATATATTTAAAGATGGGATATTTAAACTGATCAATTCAAGGAAATATAATTGTAAAATATACATACTCTTCAAAAATTAAAAATAAAAGCTGACACTTCACTATTAATATTAGTTTATTTGGTTTGAGGTTAGAAATGCACCAGACGCATATTATGTATAAACACTGTCATGTGTTTATAGAAGACGAAGATACATTTAGGCAAGGATATTCTTTCTGTGTATTAACTTTCTTCACTCCACTATTATTAAACAGCAAATTAACATAAAACACATTTTATCTTCACCTTTTTAACAAAAAATTTCTTACAATAAAACTTGTATAATGTTTTCCATAAATATATTCGATTAATGTAATATTTTTATTTTATTAATTAAATGAACATTTATGAAACCTCGTGTCACATTTCCTTGGTTCATTTCTAATAAATCTAATTCTAATTTTAGAGATGCATTGAAGTTTCTAAATTCGTCATTATTCGCAAGAATAAATATATTTTAAGTACTTGTCATAAAGCAGGATGATAATAACTTTATTTTCATACAATTACATAAATGTAATATGGGAAATCGTCAAGTTTAAATAAATACTAAAAAACGGAAAAATATTAATAAATCAGTTTATAATTGTATCACCATTCCTTTAACTTATATACTACTTTATTTACTAAATACTCTTTCAAACTGCTTGCCTTGCAGTTCTTTTATATACACTGACAGTTTATTATAAAATTACATTCCCTTCAAAAATTAGTCATGCACATTTAAAATTAGTATGCACTCTAAAATAGTCTGCATTTCCCCTAGTATTATACGAATTAGTTATAGTTTGTCCTAGGAGGGTTGTTTTCTATTTCTTTACCATCATAATAATTTTGAAAATGTATAGAGAATAGTTAGTATTTTATTTTTGCGAAATATTGGTTTACATGAATCAATTATTTTTATACCAAATATAAATCTAATTACTTTTATGTGGGATTAGAAGCCTGATCACATTAAAATTCAATTTGTCAATTTATTTTTATTAATTTTGACAATATAGTTTTTGGTAACTCCAAAATGAAATCAATTTTTGACTAGCGTGTTCATATTGATATTATTGTTGGTCTGGTATTTCATTATCTAGAAGTAATAACGATTGTAACATTTTTACCAGTATTAAATTGCTTAAAGGAGGTCTGATTCCTAATCTTTTACCGAAGACGAACAATAATACATTTTTTGTTCAAAGGTAGCTCTCTTCCAATTTTTCTACCCAAAGTAAATATTGTGATTTCATATACTGTGAGGCTGACATCATTTTATGTAATGTTTCACAGAACATACAATACAAATCTTGAGTTCGAATATAATAAGCTAACAATGTCAAATTTTATGACAGATTCACACTGGTGTCTTCAATAACGTTTCTGAAGAACGATGTTACTGACAATCATCTTCACATCTTATGTTTTCCTTTAAGTAGGAGAACTAATTAACTAAAATATATTATAAATGAGTTATAATAATTACTTGAACCAAATAGATAATACGTTTGTAAGTAATTTACAATTTTAAAAAGGAACGTATTTGCACATATGGTCGAGATATCGATTGAGGCAAGTCGACAACCTGAGTAACACGTCTGTAATAGATAGGAAAGATTTGAGGTTGGATATGTAATTCATAGAAAAGAAATAAAAAATAGTATAGGCACCATAAGGATTTATGTCTCATACTTAACAATGGCAAGTTTTATGTTTTAAAATAAGTCTTTTTAATCTTATTTCATCAAGCCTTTAAAATCATAAGAGTTTTCTGTAATGTTTCATCGAATTGTTATTTTCTTAAATTTATCGTTTACCTAACAGAATGACATGTTTTCAAATGGAGATATATTTATTTATTCCAGGAGCGCAAAGTGGCGGTGGTAATAACTGTCCTCTATATTTTTAATTACTTCTGTATCGGAGATGCATTTTACATACCTGGAGTCGCTCCTGTCGAATTTTCGAAGGGATCTAGAATTGACGTTAAAGCTGTCAAAATGACGAGCACCCGAACACAACTACCCTACGAATATTATTCACTGAAGTTCTGTCTGCCCAAGAACGGTACCGTAGTGTATAAGTCAGAAAATTTGGGTGAGTTTTGGCTTTTATTTTATGCTTTATAAAATTTGTCAGTAATGAAACCCGTGGATTGAAGTATTGCTATTATTTTTCTTTTCTCAAAATCACTTGAAAATAATATACAATAAATTTCTATTGTTAAAAAATATAGGGACCTAATTGAGAGATATTTCATAAATAAATTATAGTTAGTATTTTAATGAATATGTACATTTAAGTAATCTTCACAACTGTTTCCAAAGTCATAATTACCCCAGTTCATTTAGTTTTTTTTCATTCTGATAATAGGTGAAGTTCTGAGAGGTGATCGTATAGTTAACACTCCATATGAAGTTTACATGGCCCAAAATATCAAGTGCCGTCTATTGTGCCACCAAGTACATGGCCCAATGAACTGGGATGTAGAAGCTTCTCAAAAAGCAATTAATAGAATACAGCATGACTATTTTGTACATTTGTAAGTACTAATAATTTCTATTTCTTTGTTAATAATGTGCAGTGAAAGTCATCTTTTTTGTGTGTGTAGTAAGTTATGAGGACTTATTTCATTGATAAAAATAGGCTTTGATTGGTTGTTCGATATGTTGGCGTGTTACACTTTTTTGTATGATTTTTTTTTGTGATTCAAATCGTTTTCACAGGCTAGTTGACAATTTACCATGTGCAACGAGGGTTAGGAACCCAGAAACAGGTGGCATACAGTATGAACATGGGTATCGTCTTGGAGGGAGTGGTCCAGAGGGAATCTACATTAATAATCATCTGAAATTGATACTTTTGTATCATTCTGAAAACAAGTAAGGATTTTGTGCAATTAAGTAAACAACCATATGCAATAGAAATTATGGCAATTCATTCTATTATTACAATTATGTTCCCACAACATTTAAGGAAAGGAATAAGTGTTTTTCTCACTTTGTATATTAACTTGCATAGATTTCATCAATAGAAATTTGTTAACAAACTTATTGTCATGAAATATTATTGACTTATTTAATTTTATTCACTTTTACTTCTATTTCAAATTGAAGCGGATATTATAAATTTTCGTCTTCTTTTTTATATAGGGAACATTTCCGTGTTGTTGGTTTTGAAGTGGAAACTCAAAGCATAGACTACTCAGAATTGACTGCAAACAATGGTGACCTATGCTCGTTTCCAGACAGACCAAAACCACAGTTGCTACGACCAAATTCAGGAACAAAGTTGTACTTTACATATTCTGTGGAGTGGAAGGAATCTGATGTCAGTTGGGCATCCCGTTGGGATATATATCTAGGGATGAATGATGTGCAGATTCATTGGTTTTCTATAATTAACTCTCTGGTTGTTGTCTTGTTTTTGTCTGGTGAGCATTTAGCATACTACTATGATTTTCTTGAAAATGGTATGTTATATTGAAATTGAAATTATTATATTGAAGGAATCCTGACTATGATTATGGTCCGCACTTTGCGCCGTGATATTGCTAGGTACAATGCAGATGAAGGCCCTGAAGAAACAATTGAAGAAACTGGTTGGAAGTTAGTTCATGGTGATGTTTTCCGACCCCCAAGATACACGCGTCTGTTTGCAGCAATTGTTGGCAGTGGTATCCAAATTTTCTTCATGGCCCTCATTACAATCTGTAAGTTAATTTTATTACAGATGTTTTTATATAATTTGTAATCCATGAATATATTTGAGGTTGATTGATTTTGTTTTACAGTTTTTGCTATGCTTGGAATGCTTTCTCCAGCATCGCGTGGAGCCCTGATGACAGCAGCTATATTTTTGTATGTTTTTATGGGTCTCATTGCTGGATACTTCTCTGCAAGACTATATAAAACTATGAAAGGAAGAGAGTGGAAAAGAGCAGCATTCCTTGTAAGATTGCTGTTTATGTGTAAAATTTCTCACCAAGTGCTGTGATTTTATTTGACTGCATATAGAATTCAACTAGTAAAGGAAAATATATTTGCTAGCTATTTAAAGTGAATTAGTATTTAATGAAATGATCCATCTAATAATGTATAGACACTACTGTTTGCCTTGTTAACTATTGGAAGTATCAAATCAGTTTTAAGACTTGAAACATAACATTTCTATTAACTTATGAAATTTTGTAAAGGTTGTTTAGCAAAAGTTTATCTTTGGTTTGTTGCAGACTGCTACATTGTATCCTGCCATTGTGTTTGGATTATGCTTCTTCCTCAACTTTTTCATTTGGGGCAAGCATTCGAGTGGTGCTGTTCCATTTTCCACAATGATGTCATTGCTTTGCATGTGGTTTGGCATATCCCTCCCACTTGTCTACTTGGGATATTATTTTGGGTTCAGGAAACAACCTTTTCAACATCCAGTGAGAACAAATCAGATTCCTCGTCAAGTTCCTGATCAGTTGTGGTATATGAATCCATTGCTATGGTAAGAAAATCATGCATACTTTTAATATAATATTAATATTGAATCTAATTAAGTTTTGACTATTTTTCTATGTCAATGTTTCTCTGAACCAATGCTGATTCTCTCTTCATGATTATTTTTTTAAGAAAAAAGGTTCAAAAATAACTTTTAAAGTTTAACTATGGATTTATTTTATAATAATATGTTCACAAACAAGTATTTATTGAAAATCTGTAATCATTATTTTATTATACAATTCTATATTTTCTTTACAACAAATTATTTTTTATGTTTTTTAAAACTGGCGTTAAACTTAATTTATTATATTTTATAATTAAATCATTATTTCTTCATTTCAGCACTCTCATGGCTGGTGTGTTGCCTTTTGGAGCTGTTTTTATTGAACTTTTCTTCATATTTACTGCAATTTGGGAAAACCAGTTCTACTACCTGTTTGGATTTTTATTCTTGGTTTTTGTAATCCTTGTCATATCATGCTCTCAGATTTCCATTGTGATGGTATATTTTCAACTTTGTGGAGAGGTAACTTTGACTTTTAAGACAATTTTTCAAACTTCTACAATTACATAATGTTAATTAATAATGTGTTTCATTTTTTATATTTGTTTTTAGCTTTATTATCTATCTTTTAATTTCTTGACTTTTTAAATAGTAAATGTGAAAAGTAAATGAATGCCTTGCTTACTCATATATTGTTTTCTGATTTTGATGAACAATTGGAGATGATTACAGTTTACAATACATATAATTATTATTACAGTATTTGTGTTAAATTTACTGATTTTTATGTTATTTTAATAATTTCAGGATTACCACTGGTGGTGGCGAAGTTTCATCGTGTCTGGTGGGTCAGCAGTCTATGTTTTTGCGTATTCTGTTTTCTACTTTGTGACAAAACTGGAAATTACAGAATTTATTCCTACTTTGTTGTATTTTGGGTACACTGGCATAATGGTACTAACATTTTGGCTACTGACTGGCACGATTGGATTTTTTGCAGCTTATGCTTTTATTAGGAAAATATATGCTGCTGTTAAAATAGATTGAACTTCTGTGTTTATAACAGAATTAAATGCCACTAAAATGACAAACAGAGGGACCATTAACAAAATTGTACATTGTTTAAAATTTTTCACAATCCCTCTTAAACATCTGTTAATATAGTTTGATTATCTTTGGAAGTATTTTATTTTGATCAGATAAATTGATGGGAAAGACACCAGGAAGTAGCTTACAATGTGATTTCAGTTAACATGTACCAGTACATGTATAAATGGGTATGGACCTATTAGAAGCTGGATGATACCAAAAACAAATTAAATGTGCAACTCTTCTATTGTGTTGATTGTATTTGCCAGTTTTCATGGTAAATGGATTACAATGGTTACTGTGTGAATGTGAATCATTTAGTCTTTTACTATTCTCTCTGTGACGAGAATATTTTGTTAGTATTTGAGAACTGAATCCATTCGCTTCACTTGCTGGACTGCTGTGGTTAAGTGTGTAATTATGATCTAGCAAATATGGTTGAAAAGATAGAGCAAAAGAGTGATTGTTTCATTGAAAATAAGAAAGTGATTATTTCATTGAAAATAAGAAATATATATAGTTAATAGTTGTATTGAGTAAATTCATTTTTCTCATGTGTGTTGGTAGAAAAGTTACACATTTGTGTAATCTCAAGATTATATTTTGTATATATTTTAAACCTAGTATGGCTATTTTTCTATCTGTAATCTTAAACTGTATTTATTTTAAATGTAACTTAATTTTGACATTCCCAGCACTGTGAATATGTTTTCTGTTAAAGCACAGGTTTTACTGTGTGTGTATCTTGAAGTGTAACAAATTACCCTGGGCATAATAGAAATGGATCTGCCTACATTATAATATTTGAAGGACTGTTGCTCTTGACTAAACTACAATCATGCTGTAGTCTTTAGAAATGTGTATTTGTTTTGCAAATTCTTAAGTTTTGTCATCTTTTGTAGAGGCTTTAATGTGCCTCCATGTAATATACCACAAGTGTATGAAATGTAAAATAGTTAAATTCTGTGTAAAGTTACAAACATCAATGGTCAAATTATGAATTTCACATGATATATTTTGTTGTAGAAATACAGTAATTAAAATTTACATTTTAAGAGCTGTATTTTCTGTGATAAGAAAGAGAAATTTTAAGTCCTAAAGATAAAGCAACCTTTTTCTAGCTACCCTACAATTACTGCGTCTTGCTATCTGTTGGCAGATTCTTGTTGTACTTATAGTGGTAAATGTCAGTCACATAGTGTTAACAACTCTATTATTTTATTTATGTTTTTAAGTGTCTTTAATATGCAGTAAAACCAAATGCAAATAAAAAACTCCATCAGGAAAACAAGCAAAGTAAAAAGCAAACTAAAAATATACTTGTAATTTTGGGGCCCATTTTTTCAGTATAGAAGTGAAATGAAAAAATCAAAATAAATACAATCTTCGTTTACTGAATAATGTACATGTGTGGGCCTGTATTGTTTTGAATCTTCACTTGAGTTGGAAATGATCTTAAAAATGGGACATTTTACTTGAAATGTTGTAAATAGTCAATAAATATAGAATTGATGACTAATTATTTTTTCTCCGTTTTTTAAAGAAAACTTTCAAATAAATGTGAAATTTTTCTTGTTGCAATAATCAATATTTTTTTATAATGTAAAGTTTTGTTTAAGATTGTTGCAGTTGTTAATATGTATAAACTTATCAGATAGAAAAAGTGTTAACTAATGAGATGAAATACGGTCTTAAAGATTTCCATGAAATATTGTAGCTTTTAAGTTTGTTGCAATGGTCTGTAAATGTTTTTCTTTTTATAGGTGGCTGTTAACTAAATTAACAAAACCATTTAAACAAGCAGCGGTACTTTGAAGCCAACATTGTCATTGATAATTGCATGATGATGAATCATTAGTTTACAAGCAATACGTGTCAAACTATAGTTAAAGGTTCTATTTTTTGATTAAATTAGCCTGTGAGTAAATTGTTCTTGGTTTTCTATTCAGGTATAACTAATTAAAAGGTGATATTTTGACAACCCTCTGCACTGTGAACATGACTGCAGGCAAAGAGTTGTAGAAATATTTCAATTTTCTTGTTAGGAAACCAGAGAATATTTTCTTCAACATCTACACCAGGAAATTGTCAGATTTTTAATGTTTCTAACATGCACATGTGGAGTAATGGCAAACTGTAATAATTTACTTGAGTATAGTGTCAAAATGATGGTAGGTGTACACATGAGCCAATTGCAGTTGTAAATTCTTTCACTTAACAGTGTTATCAAATCAGCTCGAGGATACGCACTACTAATTTATACTTTCGATTTAATGGAGAACACTTCATAGTAATATTAATCATGATACTGTTTTACTGCTTACCCACTTTTCACTGTTGGGTAATTCAGTTCACTGTCACAATTTATACAAATGTTTACTATGGAGTAGGTTATGATGATAAAAAAAAAACAAGAATTTTACTAACAATTACAAATTTATTACTACACAAATTTTAGTAAAATTTTTCTATGAGGTGTTTGTGACCTGAGAGAATAAATGAATGGCATATGGACTTAATGGCAATTAAAACCGCTCATTCCAGGAGTTTACAACACCTTGGATTAACCTTTGTGGAAGCATGGCAGCACCCTCTTGGTGTTGGTTTCCTTGATACTTTCTGCAGGATGGAAGAAGCATCCAGTCTGTTCTTTGCTGTTGTTTGGGTTACATCCAAACCTGATGGTTTCTGAGCTTTTAGCCTGCCCAGCGTAAGTCCACAATAGTTGTCTTGGCTCCCTAACATTAATACTTTGTAGATACTAGGTCAAAAAACTTGTAGTGTTGTTGGGACCTCTCATCTGCCATTTCATCACCTCGTATCCTCCCATCCAGAGCCCTACTCTACCAATCAGAGTTTGGGCAGTCTTCCTTTCTCAGAGAAAATATTCCCATAACTCGGACTTCGCTGGTGTGAAAAATATGTTTTTCTACTGGCATTGGTTCCTTTGGCTATGGTAGTCGGCGGCCACTGTACCAATAAAAAACAAGTGTGCCAATTGCTCCAGAATGAGTGCAAGACTGAATGTGACTTGATGTGTCCATGTTATGAACACTATAGTATGTCAAGAGCGTGGATATTCTGCAAAGCAATTCAGGGGCAGCTAGAATGATAGTATTATTTTGTCCTGTATCTACTCCAATATACAGTCTTAATATGTGCCAATTAAAAGTAAAAATAAGAGATTGTTCATTGGATGCAGTTTGTTTTTGTGAGTCACTGTTGATATAAAATAATCTGAATACTAGATAAGTATGAGTGACTATAGACATACTGGTGATGTCGTGATATATGCAAGAAGTGACCTGAAGATGAAGTTATAACAGGAGTGAAAGATGTCGGGGCAGTATTGGTGCATTATTATAGATAAATTTAGAGGATTCTTTTGCATTTAGACTGATTTATCATTTGCCTCTAGTGGAAATCAGTATATTTTTCTGGAGTTTGTTGAAGAGCTATTAGCTGATGAGAGGTGGGGCAGAGAAGATGTGGGGACTTTAATTTACCACATTACAGATACCCTGTGGGTTTCAAGAGACTAGGGGAGCTGTTTGAGGGGATTGCAATTATGACTGAACTTTTGTTTACAAATAATAAACAAGTTGATGTGATAGTAGGAGAACCTACTTTTTGTAATCACTGTATAGTTAGTTTGAAGTTTGAAAAGCAAAGTATGAAGGTTGAAACTCAATTTGGATAAAAAAAGAGGTGGTTGATAAGGTGAAATCAAAACAGTAAGCTGAGAAAGTTTTGGTAGAACATTATTTGGAGAGCAGTATGCTTTTTTTTTTGCATCTGATGTAGAGAGGGTAGTTAATCTGGTTGCACCAAAGATGGTGAGGCAGAGAAGATTTCGAAAATCAGTTCAGTGGTGGGATAGTGATTTAAAAAAAGCTAAAAGAAGATAAGATTAGTCGAGTATCAGGGTTATAAGTTGGGAATACAAGTTTTTTGAGTTTATAAGCAGACTCACAAAAAAATGAATCAAACTGCTAGGAGAAGAAATAAAAACCCTACGGATTACCAATGATATTGTAGTATTTGGGGAGACAGAAGACTTGGAAACCATAGTAAATGGCATGAATGTGGTCAGGGAGAAAGAGTTCAATATGAGGGTTAATAGAGGGAAAACCACGGTAATGGAATGTAGTAGTTGTAAATAGTGGAATAACAAAGGGTGTTAGATTGGGAATGGATATTTTGAAGGACGTTATGGAATATTGCTACTTGGGCAGCATAATAACTACAGATGGTAGAAGTATCGTAGACTTAAGGCTGGCTTTCGCAAGAATTTGCACTACCTCTTTTGGTGGGGCGCTACTCAACTGGATGCAAATACTTGCATATTTACATGCAGCGACTTGTTATGCATTTTACATAGCTTTGAGGGAATTGCAGCAAATTCTTGCAGAGAATCACGCTGAGTGAATTCCCCCTTCGACCTGAACAGTAATGAAACGTGGCACACAGATGAGAAATGCTTTTTTTTTTTTACAATGAATTTCTCGCCTGAATTTAACAAAAGTGTCATCCGTCGTTCTGCCAGTTTTCTCGTACCCAAATGTTCGTGTAAAGTGCCCAACATTAAAATTGGCGGTTACACTGCTTTACCTTTGAAAACGGAGCTGAAGATTCGTTTAATGTCCAATCTAAATTCTCTTTTACACCTGTTGGGGTTTAACCTTATTTACCAAAGTATTTTATTGCAGCTCAAATGATTTATCCATTATTCAGGAAAAACGTGAGCTTATTTACATGTCTTGATTACACCAATTAAAAATAAATTATATAATAATTATTGACAATTTGTAGTTTGCCATCTAACAGATAATACCTGAACCACGGATTGCATTTTGTGCACACCAGTACCAAGGAAGTTGAGCGACCCCCGTGCCTAATACTAAGATTAATTACGGGAGTATTTTTAGAGTAACTATTGATATTTATTTAAAAATAACATAACATTATTTTAAAGATATTTTATGATCAATCATTATATTACGCCGCGGCTCATCGTGCACATTTTCAGGATCTTTCGTTAACTGTCTGACCGACTTCCTCCAATCATTATTGGCTCCTCATACACCTCACACAATTACCGACGATTGTTGACTGGCCCGACATGCCTTGCATTCCATAGACGAATAACTGATTTTCACAGTCGGTGTTTTGAACATTTCAAAATAGCCTAAATAAAGGAAAACACAAAGAGACAACGCTTCGCATCTACGTCTGGCTTCCTAAGGCTTACGGTTACTGTGGTTGAGAATTCTGACGAGTTCGTCCGAAGAAACAAAAACCTGTTCTCGACCGAGATCGTTTCCTTTGGCAGTGTCGGGCATTTCAAAACACACACTATGGCGTCAGAATTATTTGAGCGTTTGATTCTTTCCTACGTTCTGACGAATCATGCGAGTCTAACATAGTTCTTTTCAAGTGTAACGTCTCACACTGTAAATTAAAAATGCAAGTGCAATTTGTTTATTTTTGCTGCGTATCTTACTGCTCCTGTCAGTTTTTTATTTTTAACAAATTCGTATTTTTGTATTAGATATTCAAAACCTTTTTGTACCTTAAAGTTACAGCGAGTCTTCCTAATTAAAAGCGCCCTCAACCACCTAAACCCCCACGATCCAGCAATTCCATGACAATCCTCCTCCATCTCCACGCTTCCGTCGGCTCAAAAGAATACTCCCAATCGACCTCCTACTTCCCCCTGATCATTCAGGCAACTTACCGTCCCAGTCCATATCCTCATATCTGCCATCACTGCCTGTCAACCCTCACCCACCCACGTCACACACAGAAAACCCATCTACTAAAGTACT
Source organism: Eucriotettix oculatus (assembly GCA_034510155.1). Lineage (NCBI taxonomy): Eukaryota > Metazoa > Arthropoda > Insecta > Orthoptera > Tetrigidae > Eucriotettix > Eucriotettix oculatus. The sequence continues at coordinate 63,562,738 of CM067381.1, forward strand.
ATATTTTACTTTTTTATTCTTTATTTTAATATTATATCTGCTGCATCATTATTGTCCAAACTGATAATCTTTACGACAAAATGAAAAGAAGAAAAACCTAAATGGAAGTATGTTCTGCTTTCTATATAGGACCGTCAAAATTTGACGGGAACGCCGTTGAGTTATAAACCAACCAATTAAAGAACTACCTAAATTCATCAGCTGACAACTTATAATTTTACATTTTATGTTCTTCTTGAAGGACGAAATGTAGAACTGTCTATTATTCAGACTTTTAAAGATGAAAATCCAAATTTTTTGTAACCGTCAATATTTTTAATTCAGCGGTTGATTTATATTGGTTTTCCACTAATCAAAAGAGACTTGCTCTTCTTGACTTAAAACGCGCAGAATGTTAACTGAAGACATTTTTTCATTCCCAGTCTTATAAAGGGCGCGTTAAAATTCCCTTATATAAAATACATCCCGGATGTACAACGAATAATAAGTTTTGATTGTTTCCATATCGTTCTGATGAGAATGATGAATAACCCTAACTCCTTCAAAATTAAATAAATAAAAATTGAAATCAAAATTAATATATAGTTTTTAAAGTACGAGGTCTTTCCCGGTGAATGGCATCATGCTATCAATAGCATTATTTTGGAGGCAATAAACATCAGGTCCAGTGAGAATTTACTGAATAGAGATTCTGGATTCCAATTGAGCCTGGCTTGGAACCCATTGTTTCACCGGAGGAACGCGGGGCTGAGTCACGGGACCCCAGATGCAGTGACCGCAGCCACTGGAGACTAGAGCATGACTAAGCAAGTGGACCAATGGGAGACGCCCTCGCTCCCGCGTCCACATCTAGCCAATCACAGGCGGTTTGTGCCCGCACAGACTTACCTCAGACTATATAAATGCTTACACTCACCGAATTTGACACTTCAGTCTGAAGATGATGGCAGAGCAAGCCATCGAAACGTCACTGTTTAAATCTTTGACCCGGTTTGAAACTCGAGAGGAATTTATACGTAAATATATAGTTTTGGTTCATAAAATGGCGTGACTGATTAAAACCTAGGGTTATTAATAATTAGCATATAAATTTAACATGTCATTTAAAGTTTAAAAAAACCTTGAAGAAATTATGTCATTTTGATTTTCGGCCCTTTCGATCTTGTTCTTACTTCCCGAAGGAAGTTTTCGAAAATCGAGAGGTATTATAGTTATAACCAGGGATTTAATCGTATCTAGATTAATTTATACACAAAAACGTTAATTTAAATTGGAAACTCAAAATTTGCAAGTTTTAATCGGGCTCTCGTTGTAACCCAGCTCATTATAGCCAAATTTGTGGGATTTCAAAATATGAGTGATTTTTCTGTGCCGCTCGAGATGACAATGAGATTGACGAAAATAGCTTAATTATTGATGAATATCATGATTTACTCTGTAACGGGATTCGCGAATTTGCCCAGATTCCAGTACTCCCTAATTGCCGGACATTAAGCAGGCCCTCGAATTGAATATAGGGATAGGAGGCAACAGCCGGCCGAGCCACCACAAATCTCGCCCCTCGGACTAGCTATTGTGACTCCATATATTCTCCCCCGGACTCGGGTAACTTAGCTGATTACGTTCTGGGACAAGCGAAGGACTTTTGCTGCGGTACTTCGGGGATAGTTATGCCACCACAAACACACAGACGCAATAAGCCGGTTGCGAAAATTGTCCCTCAGGGTGGATCTCTATTTGCTCCAATGGCTAATATCGTTTCACCATCCCTTCTGCCCAATACAATTTATGCAGCTGCGGTTCACAAAATGCCCCACGTAAAAATATCAACGATGAAAACTACATAACTGTGTATTAACATTCCATATAATATTGGAATTCTATCGTGAAACTATATTTAATTTACTGAAATGATTGGGGGGCGGGATTTATTTGAGTGCAATATTAATATATTAAGAATGTACTTCTATAATAAAAAATACAACAATTTACTTTTCTCTAAACAAATTTAGATCAATATTACAATTTCTTAATTTTTAACTTTAAGCTGGCAATTATTTCTTATTTAAACACTACATATATATTTACACAAAAAAACGATACAAATTAATTTCTTAAAACTATCAATTCTCGTTCTCTAAACTCATGGTCGTATGTTATGGGCCTTCTCATAGATCAAAATATTTCACACAAAATCTAATCGGACCTCGTAAAATAAGAAATCATATAAAAGTTACAGAGGTAATTACCGTGTCGTCATAATGGACCTTACAGCGTCTTCCTCGTTGCAATTTCCTCCTATTTGGGTTGTACTCGATTCAAATCGGAGCCGCCGCTGCCATTATTCCTGGTTCAGGACAATTTACAGTTTATCCTCGTCTCCACAACTCATCTGATCACCGCTCTCCTCTCCACAATCACCCTTGCCTAAATTACAATTATTTGTCCCTAAATCTCTCCGCAATCCTTTTCCCTACTTCTCTAGTTCACATCCCGAAGGTGGATATTAACTAATCACATTTATGATTCCTATTCTCTGGGAGTAACAGTTTGCAAACTGCTAGGAGAAGAAATAAAAACCCTACGGATTGCCAATGATATTGTAGTATTTGGGGAGACAGAAGAAGACTTGGAAACCATAATAAATGGCATGAACGTGGTCGTGGAGAATGAGTTCAATATGAGGATTAATATAGAGGGAAAACCAATGTAATGGAGTGTAGTATGGGAAACAGTGGAATAACATAGGGTTTTAGATTGGGAAGGGATACTTTTAAGAACGTTAAGGAATTCCGCTACTTGGGCAGCATAATAACTAGGGACGGTTGAAGAGTAGACATAAAATGTAGCTTGGCACAGGCAAGGAAGGTTTTCGCCGAAAAGAGGAATTTACTTAAAGGTGTGAATATTAGGAAATAATTGCTAAAAATGTTCGTGTGAAGTTATACGGGTGCGAAACGTGGACGGTAGGAGTTGTAGAAGGGAAACGAATAGAAGCCTTTGAAATGTGGTGCTATAGGAGAATGCTGGGTGGATAGAATCACCAACGAGGAAGTTCTAAGCAGGACAGGGGAAGAGCGAACAATATGTAGCACGTTGACCAAGAGAAGGAATAAATTAATAGGCTAAGTTTTAAGACATGAGATTATTGTAAAATTAGCATTAGAGGGAAGTGTTTGTTGTAAGAACAGAAGAGATATGAAAAAGATGGAATACGCTAAGTAGATTAGGGAGGATATGGCTGTGGTATTTGTGAAGAAATGAAAAGGCAAGGTTGGTTATCATCGAGGGTTTTCATCAGACCAGTCTTAGGACTGAATTACACGCCTATTGCCTATTCTAGATGCCGTCTAGCTCCTATATTTATAGTGATCCAGTCCGGCAAACGAAGGGATCTAATGACGCGTTATAACGCGTAGAAATTGAACAATCGTGTCACTGTAGAAATAACGTTTCTTGTGGACGTTTTTTTGTACGACGATAGATGGATTCACCTCCGAGCCCCAGAAGTCGCATCAAGTGTTGCAGCCAACTGTTTAGTCGCCTGGTAAGCACTAAGTCGTATGACGAGAAATTTATTTCGTAACTTAATTGTTTATATTTCAGTATTTGCATTAAACGAAATTTGCGGGATGTGTGCTCCAGGTGTAACTCAAACCAACGCATTTTAAAATAGAAACCATCACAATACAGTATATTAATGGTTAGAAGCTCTCCTATTTCATCATCCACTATTATGTCGTTCACAGCTATTTGTATCCTCTTGTCTGGCTGAAGTGGATATACATCTAGAAGTAATTATTTATTTTTATTAGTTCAGTGTTACCCTGTTACAGTGTTACAGAAATGCCATCTTCTTCTTGGAGTAGAAGCGCGAGACTTGATCCAGTGAGAGGAGGAACATCTGTCTGAAGCGTTGTTTGAATAATTCAGAGGCGTCGACGTACTCCTATCATGCACCGCAGACCATCGCCCAGAAATCACTTGGCTGCTTCTAAGGAATTGGTTTTCGTTTGCAGACCTACATAAATTAGGCATTACAGACAACGAATATTTTAAGACAGGGTATAACAGTATTGAACATGATGGAGTGAGCTTGTGGCTTGGTCTATGAACTCTAAAAGAAGACGATGCAGTTCATATCAAAGATTAAGTTGCCATTTATCATTTCACAGAAAACAGTATCTAAAAAATGCGTGTTTAAGATTATTTTTTGTACCGATTTTGAGATAGTCAACGCTTCCAGACATTTAGTTAAATCCCAATTCACATTTACTCTATCATATCGCCGTGCCGTCTGCATAACTCTATTAGTATGTCCCACTTCCATTGAGTCTTTCTACAAATAATACTTTCTCTATACTTGTCTCCGTTTCACTTAATCGTCATACTAATTATAATAAATTAAGATCTAAAGTTATTTTTGCTTAAATGGAGAATATGTCTTCGGACAACTTGCTGAGTCAACATTAAAATCGATATTTGGAATATTTACCGGAATTACCTATTGCATTTGTTATCACCGTTAATATACATACCGTGAGTTCGGCTGGAAACCGAACACTCTACGTGTGTGTACGCTGGCATTTGAGAATAGGACAGTACCAACATAAAAACATGTAAAAGCTTGGAATATGGAAATAATTTACATCTCCATCCATGCTTTTCCACGTTTCTTTTTTACGTTAGCACTTTCCGATTCGCAGCTGTCAGAGTCTCAAGAAGCGCTTCCAGCGACTTGTAGGACGCCATAATAATCAAGGTGATTGTTTGCTTCAACATGATAACGCTCGCCCTCATACAATTGTGAGGAAATCGGAAAAAATCACGAAACAGGGGTTGGACAGTGTTACTTAATCCCGTAGAATGTGTAAAATAGGGAGTGTAGAAGAAACAATTCTTTCTTATGTATAAGTTTCACTGTGTTCAATAAATAATTGTTGAAGATAAAAAAATGGTGCATTACTTTCTGGGTCACCTTCGTACCAGCGCTGTTTCAATGACTTTTTACATTATGGATTCTTTTAATAATTCTAATATTACCTGGAAATATGAACCATTAATATCCAACCATTGTCTTTTCTAGATATTGTTCCTTTATAATTCTCAACATTTATAATGTTCAACCAAAAGTACCCTAAGAAGATGAAATAGTCTTACAAAATAAGAATATTTTTAAAATTCAGTTCTAATATAATGACTGATAGGACCTTTGAGCCTTCATACCATTATACAAGATGAATTTCAATATGATTACAATTAATTAAAACCATTTCGTAAATTTATGTTTCAAACTACACGCGATGTTGTAAACTGATGTATGGTTACCATTAGTAAAACATATTGGTTTAAAAGCACGAATATAATGGTTTCAAGTAATGCTGTATTTCCACTACAAGTTATAACATCTTTGTTCTTCATTGTAGATTTACTACACACTAAAGAGTTATGGGAACTTGAAACATAAGACCGTGAGCCACTTACAAGCTGGAATTAATGCCTTATCTTCTAACATAAAGTTTACATGTAAGGGCGTCACTCTTCCTCCAGCGATTTGTGGCTTTAGTTCAGAAAACAGGATACGTCGAGACAAAAAAAAAATTGTTTTTGAATGTGGCTAAGGAAGTAATGGGGAAAGTTAGATATTTTCGAAGATTTCGCTTCACAGATTTAGTATGCCGGAGGGTTAGAAAGTTTACATGGTTATTATACTTTATTTAATTACAATTTAAAGAACCAAACAATTTTTGTTAAAAATTAATACTATAAATCTATTGTCGCAGTGAACTTGAAGGTATTTCCACATCTAAGACGAATACAAATGATAATAAAACAAAGAGCTCGAAAATTTTTTAATATTGTATTTTATTGGTCTCAGTTTGGATACTACTGTATTTTGGCTAATTTCATTATTGCTTTAAGTGAGTAGTTTAATTAATTTAAATCAGAAAATCAGTAACACAATCATTAGAAAATTAATGTATTCGTAACAATAAAGAAAGATTCGAATTTATTTTAATAAGGTATAGATTAGTAGTAAAAAAGAAAATAAATATAATTACTAAGGACGAAGAAGACATACAAAATTATCTATGGTGTCGTGTTTACATGGGAAATTATTTTATAATTATCAGTTATTCGTTACATTTTTTTAAGTATTATGTTACAAAACTTAATTGAAAAATTATTAAAATTATAATTTACACTTTATAGAAAGACCTCATTCCTCTAAAGCTGGTTTATTAGGGGATACATGTGGCATAAATGAGAAATATTAACAAATTTCTGTTTATATTATGTCTAAAAATATTAATTTGTTTCCAGGTGCACGATGATGACCTCTCTTTTCTTTTTCAGATCAAAACCTACACTTCAAAATTGTTCCTTTGAGTGAATTGTATTTTCTTTTTGTAATTGTATTTTTTCTTTGTATATAGCTGCCACCATAGCAGCTAAGTAATAATAATAATAATAATAATAATAATAATAATAATAATAATAATAAAATATTACCTTCTTACCGCACCGCCTCAACAATTGAAACGAACCACTTCACTGAACTGAATTTAAAGACAGAATAATTACTTTATTCCTGAGTTAAATATATAAATATCCCTTCTAGAGACTTTCACGTTGACTATATAATAATAATTTCAAGCTAGCTCGCCCAAACAATCCAGCAAGCAGCTGACAGTCAACATTTTGCGTCACAGTCTCTAATGTTTTCCTTCCTTGCCTTCTTCCTTTGGAAAACTGACTTTTGCTAATTAAATTTTGGCGTCGTTTAGGTTCCTAATGCGTAATTTATGCATTAAAATTTAAACATTATTACAACTAGGTAGTTCAAGAAATATCAGATTTTTAAAGCAAGGAAAAAATAATTTCCATAGTCAAACTATGATTATGTAATACATTTAAAATTGTGTACACATAGTAAATAAACTGAGAAGACCGAGGGAAGCCCAAAATTAAGCAATTCTGTTTGAAATAATAATTATAGGTAATTAAAGTAATAAACGAGATTTTTATTTACACAAATATTGATTAAGGAAAAATATTTACAGAAAATCCAGTAAGTTTCGGCTATGCAATGAAGCTATGCGATTTCTTAAATCTCTGGTTAAAACGTGGACGAAAACCTCCATAGGCGTCGAAGATTGAGAATCTCCACACCAGATTTATCTACTTCGTCTCTTTCAATACTCGAGACACCAGGATGATCTCCACTTCCATCTCCTTCAACTGCATAGACCAGAATGATCGTTCCTCATAGTATGACCTCTGTGAGAAATATTGAATATTTCGGTCGATCTTCTCTAGGCTACGAAATGCCATTGGTTGAGGCAACCACGTGGTACTCAAACATTTAAAATATTTCCCAGGTTTATTAGTTTCCCCACGAGTGTGATGAGGAAAATTCTACGACTGTCTCATACGTGCCACAATATCAACCCTCGGGATTAGACTCGACTTCAGGCCCCGACAAACTGATGCCTGTCTAGCTCTTACTCTTCGCTAACTAAAAATTCAAGAAGTACTGATGTCGAATATCGTGCTTCACTGAATTAAAATAAGAAATATGTGAGATATACGAGTAATTGAGTGGTAAGAAGAATCGTTGTTGAAATCGTATATAAACAAGAGTCAGGCAGAGGTTAGTAATTTTGAAAGATAAAGATGTGGCTCATGAGTAGCGTAATGATTATTAACACAGATTTTATTATGATGCAATCCTCACAATATCAACTTTATCAAAAACCTAGAATGTGTTCGTTCAGATCGACTGATTTCAAAAGAATCACAATTTGATTTCTTAAAAGATGATCGTCACGGAAGCCTTAAGAATAGCAAAATTCTGCATAAGTGAAGTACAATTATTAAAAGATGTAAATTCAACAAATAGACATGCATAACTTAACATAGAACATAGTTGAACAAGGAATGTGAGAATATTTTTTTCTGTAATCATTTCTTCGAAATGTTTAGATTTTAATGAGCTTTATGTTACTTAAAAACTTGAAAACCGCGATTGTAACGTGTATTATTAAATGAATTTTACATAAAAAATTTAATAACGGGAATATTGTTTCTTTATTTCCAAAGTAGCTTAAATATATCGTAAGATGCAACTCATTGACAATTTATTGGGTTAATGTGGCCGTATTTATGCAAAAAATATATTAGTTTGATAGTTAAGATTATTTGTAGACTCGAACATTGATTAATATTAAAGGCGACATGTCTGCAATTAAACAGATACGGAAATCAGAAAACGAACGTAAAGCAACCGTTACTGTTACATACATTACCTTTTTTTTACGTGAGCTTTTTATCAGCAATTTCAGCGAACTGCTCGAATTCTAGATAACCATGGAAATTAATGATACTGTAGGGAAAATAAGCAGAGGAAGATAACGACACAGGAATTTAAAGCACATAAATGTCGATTTTAGATCGTCTAAGCTTTTAAAGACGGACACGATAAAATGAGACGTGTTTTATAATTAGAAGAAATCGTCAAAATATAGGACTTTAATTGATTCATAGTCAAATGATATTTATTTGTAAGTAGCCCAAAATCTTGTGATTTGCGTGTAAAATATTTTAATGTAAGTCATTGTTCGTACTTGAGAAAAGTACTAAAGATGCGATTACTTTGGAGGAAACATCACTCAAGGGCGGCGAATAATATCACGAAAATAGGAAGATGCGCTTCCGCGACTGCTGCGGGAATATTGATGAGGCTCTTTTCATCAAACATCAGCGCACAAGTACTTCCGATTCCGCCTCGTGCCTATCCATACATTATAAAGAGATGCAGCTTCTCGTGTGACTCGTCAAAGAGAAATATATTCAGTGATTTTTGTATGACAGACTTTCAGAGAAAATAAATATTTCCCTCTTTCAAATGTTGGGCTCAGTCTGGATACATTATCGATACTTCCGTGTCTGTGGAAGATTTGAATGAAGCTGCTGCGAATGAACCTTTCTGTTTGATAGTAGAGGAATGTTATCATATGAGTTAGAATTTAATGTCCGTAAATCTTTCAATTTTTTCATTTATAAGTATTTTCTTGTAGCATTTATTGCAATTTAATTCTCGTAATACTATGGTTGATGTTAGGTTAACATTTATATTAAAATGAAAAAACCCAGTTTTTTTATTTATAACTTTTTATCTGAGTAAAGAACTGATTTGGTAGGTTTGATGCAAACAGGATAGTCATATATGCTCAAAAGATAAAACAGATGTCCTAGAATCGACCCCTGCGGGACTCCAATAATGTGCTTCTGTGCAATTACAGAAATTTCTATATTTTTTGTATTCATATTTGGATATATATTTGTTTATTTTTTGTATTCATATTTGGATATATATTTGTTTATTTTTTGTATTCATATTTGGATATATATTTGTTTACTTTTTGTATGTAATATAGAAAAGTCGCCTGCTTCTGGCTTAGAGCAAATTGAGAAAAATCGTCGGCTTTATTAAATGTTAGGTCAAATGATTTCAATGTTAGCCAGGAAAGAAACAGTAAATGGATGCACCGATCCGAAGCTGGTCATTTTATTTCTATGACCACATGCTACCGGTCGAGATTTTTATGACGCGACTTGTAAATGAAAAGAAGATCGCGCACACAAGTTTTGAAACCACGGTCGCAGAATAATTTCTACAACAAGTCAGCCCATTTTGGAACCGCGAAACGGATAGAACTAGACAAATCTAGGTTGGGTAAAGTACCTAAGTTTACGTTTCTCCCCCTCCATTTCGACCTTTGTCCACGAAAGCCCTGATGACCCAGATCTCAATTTGTTGCTAGCCGAAGCTTATAAAAAATTTCAATGTAATTTATTTAAATAAATTTACATTATATTTTAAATCATTTTCATTCCCCCAAGTCAACCACCACACATACAACCATATATTCATTTTTGTTTGTATATACTTCAGTGTAACACGTTTACTATCGGCGATTAAAACCATTCAGTGAATCTGTCTGTATAATTCAAAATAGTCTATAAATTAAGGATAATTTTTGTTTCAATTCGTGTAAATACAAGATTCCTTTTCCCAGTTTATTTTCCTGCAGGCTGAAGTGGAAGAATTTTTGGAAAATATGCGCATTCAGAAGGTTGTATTATAATCGTCAAGAAATTTGTGCTTTTGAAAAAATATTAACGGAAGGTGAGCCATATTACTGGAAAATTTTCTCATATTGCCAAAACATTCAGGAATAGTAGAGACGTTAGTTAAAAATTTACGGTTAGGCAACTGCATATATGTAAAGATGATACAATAGTAAATCATTTTTATTAATATTTTAGTAAAAAGTAAGAACCTTGTTAAAATTCATAACAAATAATGATGGTCCAAGATTTAACTCAAAGTGACGTTTGAAACGTTCTTTAATAGCAAATATTTTTTCTTCTCGTAATCATCAATTCATTTTGCAAGACGGTGAAGCTAAGGTGTGTTATAAAGAAGAATGTGAAGATAGGCTTCCGTCCAAATAGAACCCACGCTTTATGGCTACAAATTCCGAACACGATTTTATGGAGCAACGTGTCGATGGGACTTTGATTTGTAGGTAGCGAGTAATTTCTTCCAAGAGAAGCTGGCAAGGAACCAGCCGGGAACTATTTAATTTCTCAATAACTCGCGGCCATTACACTTATCAAAATGTTTGGATGCCAGCTCAAGCCGACGGAGAAATGAAATTTATGGCTTTTGGCTTGGTTACGTGTTTATAGACATTGATCGTGGCCTTTCAAGAAAGAACTGAAAACAATAGTTGTTTCACCAACGGGTATGAGTACGATGATAGGTGAACAGAACTTCGAAGCAATTATTATCAAATTAGCATTTTCAATTTGGTATTTAGAAAAAATAATTTTCCTATTTAAATGATTCTAATTTATATAAATAAAATAATCCTTAAGAAGCATTAACATTATGTGATAATTTTTAATCTTTACGTAATACGCTTTGAGGGATTCCAAACTAAATTAATCTAATTTCTGTTGTCAAGGTTGAATTTTCTCGCCCTTTACAAGAAATCGTTAAAGAATGTTGTTACTTTCGTTCAGGTGATTCAAAATCTGAAGAGCCGGACAATCAGGTGACGATAAACCAAGATATTGTAATAATTAATTAAGAATTTATTTGGTAGTTAATGTAATAGACCCATAGTTGAGGAGCCATTTTCCATAGTTAATTACAGATTTTATCATAAAGGTCACCATGCTACTGATGTTTTAACTCAAAGTATGACAGTCTAATTATACACTCGTCTGCGATTGGCTGATTGATGCAAGAAAAATTATTTTAAGAAATGATGGAGGTCCACCACTTTAATTTATAATGGAAATCAATCAAAAAATTTACACTTTATTAAGTTTATACGAATTAAAGAAACACTAAAAGATTTAAAATAGTATAAGTCATATGGTTTGAAACTGACTATCAAATTTATCCTATCTATATATTGGGGAAACTATTCAACACACGCTTGAAAGATTAAAAGTCATCAAGATTTCTGGTTCATTTCCATACCCTTAAGAATATAAACGATACTCACTCTCTGCAAGAAACGGGAGCCGACTTACCTGTAAAAACAATCAAGATCAGAAGGAAAATTAAATTCGGTGCGTAGATTTAAGAATTCAAGAAGAATTTGGATGGTAAAATAAATTGCTCAAGTCAGTTTACGGTATCGGTGTCTCCACATACTGAATTTGCACGGTGACTAGAGTGTACACTGGTCCACGTCTCCCTTTAGGTTACAGTCTCGACTCTCCATCGTTTAATATTACAGATTAGTACCCACTACTTTCAAATAAAATTTAAATATATGCTTAAACGAACTACTTGATAAAGTCTAACTTAAATTTTAAAAATATTTCGATTTTTTCCCTAAAAATATCGAGGGATACTTTTTTAGATCTGTTTTATTAATCCATTGATGTTCAATGTCCAACTTGACTGACTCATTATGAAGATTTTGAGTAGAGATTGTTATTAATTATTTTTTAAAAAATTAAGAAAAGCTTTTTCCACGCTAATAACAGTTATGGGCAGCGTTAGCAATATTTTTAACGCTCCAATTTAAAGGAATTTAAAGAATTTCTCTTTAGTCTTATTTCTTTGATGAAAGTGAAAAAAAAACTAGGCCTATTTCATCAGCCAGATGAAAAGCATTAAGAGCGGAGGAATCTCTATGTCAAGGCGTTGTGAAGTTTTTTTTTTGCATTCTAGCCGATTTGTCGCTCCTAAGTTTTGTACGCCGTAGGCAGTCGTCTAAGATGGCTACCGCCTAGGGCCTGCTCTGATTTGATTCAATTATGAATTGGTATTGGAATAATGGATTTTTATTTATCGATTGGTTACTTTAAGCAATGAGAGTGCCGATAGAGTTTGTTTCTTACACATGTCCAAGGATGGGAGAAAGTTTTCTCATGGGGATCAAGGAGTTTTTGTTCTATGCGAACTTTTCGGTGAGTACATTAATGGGACGAAAAATTTTGAGTAGGATTTTACTTCAAATTGAATAATCTGAGTGACTGCTGATCCGTTAGGGGAGAAGTTCATCATTCACCGCAGAAATCCGCACCATGTATTGGTATTTTGGAACATACTCCAACCCCTCAAATGCTCAACGAACATTATACGGAGAAGCAGAGCACAATTATTCTGAGACAATGGCGGTGTCAGGCGCAGGAATGGAGTCGTGGGCCTGTTACAGACTCGTCGGTATTGTCTGTGTGCGTTCAGAAATACAAGGGGTGAGAGGGTGTGACGTTAGTGGCGATGGAAGATGCCAAACCCCGTTCATTCCAGAACAGAGACAGGCGAATGCTCGAAAGAAAACCGTCTCATTTGCATACCAACCTCAATACACGTGTAAGCCAACGTAAATATCATTCCTCGGTAATTCACTCTTGAATTAGCATCAATACGAGGGGGGAAATATACCGCAATCGACTGTATAAATATTTTTTTTGAATGCAGATTTTGAGGAAATTGTTCCGTAAAGAAATTTCGTTATTTACTCATCAAATGGTTAAAACATAAAATGTATTTAATATTTATTAATAACATAAGATGATGAATGCAATTAGCTGAATGTGGAATTAATTAATTGAATGATTGTGGTAGCCTGAGCACATGCCACGAATAGTACTCAAAGAAATATACGTTTCGTGTTTTCTATCTCGCTACACAAGCAGACGTCAACAATCAAAATTATTAGCGATTCCGTGAAAGAAGAGAAGACAGGGGGTAGGGTATACGCTCTCGGCTCAGAGTGAGACAAATTGAAAGAGCTGCAGACGACACTCGGTGGAGAGATGAAGGTGATAATGGAAATAGATACGGGGGCGGAACTGCGAAACTTGCGCCTGCCCGAAATAAAACTCGGGAAAGTAAAACATTTCATCGCAAGATCATGCGAATTATCATGTGTCAGTTTTAAAATATAATATTTGACTATCTCGATCCGTCGAAGAGTGAAGTAAATTGAGGCATAAGTCCGATGGAAACGTCTACAAGAAATAACCCTTAGGAAATTGAACTGATGACGAAAGTAGTGCAGTATTTCCTACCGTGAACCAATTATTATAACAAATTGTGCACCGCGAGACGATTTTATTACCGCTTATTGGAGCCATAGTTTCTCTATATTGGTTATTATTGACATCGTCGAGACGCTGTAGCTAAAGGAGAACGTCACAACCACAATGACTCTGATCCTGTTGGCCATTTAAGCAATCTATTCTTAGTTGCAATTCGTACTATAATATCCTTTGATGACCCGATGCTTTCCGAAGGTGACCGACGACTGTTCACGCGGAAATAGCTCTTTTTAATGTGCCATAAAAACGAAACAACAGGTACAGCATTTTGATAAAGTTGAAATCGTTGAATGTATAAATAGTATGGTATCATTTATTTACTAACTCGCTGTTAGTTTTGAACTGGTCCCACTTTCACACGTTTTGGAGTCAATCCTATAAAACTGCCAGGCAGATAGAAACTTCAATTATATATTGATTTTATTTGCTTTTAAAAATGAACAATTACCTGACACGACAAATAAAACCAATTTACGGATACGATCCAAAGATGTTTATTATTTTTCAGGGAGTTAACTCTCTCCCAACGATAGGTTAATTACCGTGCGAATCCTGCTGAAACAATAGATAGAGTGAGAATGATGGTCCTCCCCTTCTCTCTCTCATGCTGCCAAAATTACGCTTATAACAACACAGTAAGTCCGATGAACGGTATAGGAACGCCTAATAGGACTTATAACTCGCAGTTGGTTTTCACGCCGGCTTTCACGCATCAATTCAATGGATTTATAAATATTTATACTAAGATATTCATAGGTCTGCAAGATATCGAAATGAAACTTACACGAAAATTTATGGTAAAATTTCTTATTCAATCCCTCAGATTTTTATTGAAATCCTTTAAGCTGTTTCGGAGCATAAATAGATCAAGGGTATAGGCAATCAGCACTCACATTTTGGAGATTTGTATGTACGTATGCTAAGAAACCTTTCCCGTAGAATGTTTTATATTAATATTTACATTAATATCTTCTGAAATCTATTGAAATGAAACATTAACGAATATTTAAGCTAAAACTCCTGTTTTTAAACCCTCTAATTTTCATTGAAATCCGTCGAGCCGTTTCGGATCTTATTCGAGACAAACTTCCAGGCAGATAGAAACCTCAATTTTATTTATTGGTATAGATAACTGTACATCCCGAATTAAGGATCGCGAAAGATAAATCACTTTATTTCAACAATGAAGAGAACTTCAAATGTAGAACGAACGTTGCGCAACTAATTATTCTTAAGTATTATGTGCCTCGTTATTACGTTATTAAGAAAATCATCTCCATAGATACCACATTTATTGAGGTCTGGTGTTTCAAAGAGGGATGCAAGAATGTTTTGGTCCATATGCATAAGGTATTATTGTATAAGAATAAATATTGACTGGAGTGCATTTAAATAAACTTAATTGGAATTAAAATGATATTGCAGCTTTAAATTCAGTGTGCATTCCGATCTGATAAGAATCTTGGACCATAAATTGCTTAACTGATTAATTAGTAATTATCGCAGTTTCTCTTTATACATACCAAGTTATGCATTACTATACTATACATACTTTTCTTCGTTGATTTAAACAGACCTTCCTTTGTTCACGGAACCTCTGGAGAATTTAAATTTTATGAAGCAATTAACCAACATCACCCAAGTTCATGATGACGATCTTCTATTTATGTAAGCTAAAACACTGAAAATTAGTAACAAAATTCACACATGAATTGGTTAATCGATTTAATAAATGATCATTTTGTATTTGGACACCTTAAATTTTGAAGCAGACCTCCTAATCATTCACTACATTCCGGTGTGAATTAAATTAAATCACCAAATACAAAATTACAACGTACACAATGACAGAAAAACGATGTTAAATTATACACATAATTATTATTGAGTTACGGTTTGATGATGTTCTGGAGTTGATAATACCCTATGCAGGTGCTATATTAACACATTTGCGTAGTGGTTGAAATAATTGAAAGCGGCAGCCAATTTCACAAGCAAATGGTGGAAATGCCAGTGTATATTTATTATCAACGTGTGCTTTATGAATACATTTGTCTCCCAGGTTCCGAAATAAAGTTAAGCATTACGTCAAAATTATCGCTGTTTTATTGAGTGTGCGGGTGACGTGTGCGTGTAACGTAATTGTTAACAATTAATTAATTAATTCACTTGGAATAAAATATGCCTGCATCCGCGCCGTTACTTATTAACGAACGACCCACGCTTTTCCAGAATACAGAGAGGGATACGTTTTATTTTCCTATACCTCATTTATTCAGTGCTCGTTAATTAGAGTCCTTTCTCATTGGATGAATGAGACTGATGAGAAAAGCATTATGAAGTTACCTAATAATAACGATGAAAATTAATCCACAAGAAATATCCGCTTACAAATACTGTAGACTGTTTTTGAATTAGTTCAAAGCGGTATTGTCAAGACTTTGTTTCCGTAAATGAGGATTATAATTTTAGAACGTGTCATCTACTTGAAAAAAAAATTAAATGATGGAAAAACTATGCTGTAAATGATTGAAAACTATTAAAGTCCTTCTTCGAGGAGGTGTTTGAATGTTACTTGTTATGCGGAGATTGAACTTTCTTCTTAAATTGAAATCTTGTTCTGTTGGAAGGAGAAATTATTAATTAAGTCAAAAATTTCCCTGATAAGCTGGGAATATTTTTTTTTATTTGTGACCACGACATGTTGTGTGACAGCAGATAAAGAGACTTTTGTAATTGGAAGTATTTCTCGTGAACACAACTTTACAATCTATAACACTTAAATACGACAGTAAAAATGTAAATGAAACTTCCTCTGTTAAATTCTTAGGTCTCTTAGTAAATAATAAATTAAATTGGACTGATCAGATTAATAAATTACTTAAGAAACTCACCTCAGCTACATGTGATGCTGTCAGAGCAATGTTCACCTTCAGTGATTTAAAAACAAGAAAATTAGTATACTTTACATATTTCCATTCTGTTTTATGATATGGTATTATATTTTGGGGAAACTCAGCAGGCATAGATAAGATTTTTATTAGTCAAAAACGTGTTATTAGAGCAATATGTGAGGCAGGTTTCCTCACGAACTTCTTGCAGAACTCTGTTCAAAAAGTTAGGTATTTTCACTTTAACGTGCCAATACATTTATTCATTGATGTTATTTTTAATCACAAATAGGCACTTATTTTTTAATAATTCTGATATTCATCCCTTCAATACAAGGAACAAAAATAATCTGTATAAAAAATGTAAAACATTGTCAATTGCACAGAAAGGTGTGCATTATTCAGGGATATCCATCTTCAACACGTGACTGCAGTCAGCACAGAATTAAACAGTTGTCCGATAATCAAGGTAAATTTAAGACTGAATTACGCTCATTTTTGCTTAGCCACTCCTTCTATTCAATAAAGGAATTTATAGAAGAATCGGAGAAGAGTAATTAATTAATTAGTTTATAATAGTTTATAATACAAAAATTTGTTATAAGTATATTTATCTTTTATACAATAAAATAATGTAATAAATGTACACCCTGACCCAACGTTTCAGAACGGGGTAGCAACGCGGTCTGCCGCTTGCAGAAACCGGTTTGGTAACGTCCCGTGGTATGTAGATAGTTAATGTGCCTGGCCTGGAACGGTACGGTCCCGACCGGTGATGGTCCGGTCTAGGAGGCGTTAGGGTATACTAATTTATACAAAGAATATTTGTTTACATATTTCGGTACGGTTACTTCTATACACGTTTAGCCACGCTCTCACGCTAATTCCGTATATTCCTCTTACCAATAATTTGTGTTTATATCTACTAACCAAGTCCCAGTTTTTAAAATACTAGGAATTTTACAAGTGAATATTTTGTCCTGTAATTGCTATCTGGTGTTATCCGCCAAAAGCATGGATGTTTGTGCTCGTCACGAAACCTGGGACTGAGACTGAAGAAGAATCAATACGGAATGTGTCATGGCAATCCGGTCGTCGTCCCGGTCAGTCAAAGTGAAGATGAAGAGAATATAATTATACTTTTCGACATTGTTGATAATGACGAGGAAATCAACCAAACCTTGATAATCAGTTTGTAGTGTTTGTTTTAAAGGGAGCTAAGTACTTTTGGCGGGAAAAAATATATTTGGCGAAGAAGTTTGTTTGTCACAACAGATTTATACTATTTCGGTGACCAATTGGTCGCTTCTGTACAATTGTTATGATTAAGCCGCCTAAATTCCACCTCACATAGATGAACCCTTATCAAATTTGAAAGATTTGTAAAAAAAGAGAAAAAAAATTTAATTACTTTAGGAGTTACACAAGACTCCAGATACTAAATCCAGTTATTTTCAGAATACGGCTTTCGAGGCTCTTGCTTTGTCACATTTACCAAACAAAATAGTAACGTGAAAATCTTATGTTATTACTTTTAAGTTCGTAAACGTATAAAGATTTATACTTAAGACTTGATTATTAAAATTGCGCACATATTAAGTATGACAAGAAGAAATTTGGTATGTATGCATGCAAGTATGTTCCACATACTAATCTAAATGCAAAAAATTTTTTGGGCACAATCCAGAAACAAATACTATTGGGGTAAGACACGACTACGATCCCCATGTCCATTGGTGGAGGGATCGGAAATTTTAAAATATGCAAAACGGCAATGTGGAAAATGTACCTTCTTTCGTATTAATGATGTGATACTAATGAATTAATGCAAATATGCCTATAGATATTCTTAAAAGCTATTTTTGCTAGTTGTTTTTAATGACGTTCTGAAACTACTCCTGCGTTAAGGCAGAGGGGAATGCCTCATGTAATTAGCGATGTTCAGATCTACTCAGGAGCCCCAAGATTAATATCGGGATACACTCCCAGAGCGGGCTTGAAGCCTTGTCCTTTGAACTACTCGATAATTGGGTCAATATTGGCTATCAGCTGTCATTATCAACGGTCGTCCCCGGGGAGGGATACTTTTGTTCTAACACTGGCATCGAGTCCAGGTGCTTCAATAATTTACAACTGCTGTGATTAAGTACACGTACCAAATTGATGTGTCTTTTGGAAATAATAGTGGAAAATATGAACTTAATTATTCTGAATAGTTTACAGGTTTTCTTGCTGTAATTGCGGTTAGCAATTAGTAAGTATATATAAAACAATAAAAAATCAATTCTGTATTCTTTCTTCATTCATTTTATTAATGTAATATGAAGGTTAAAAAAAGTTTAAAGCATACATTCTAATTCCTTGAGTCATGCCTATTGTTGGAATTTCTTGTTTGCTTCCGATACAGGAATAATGTGTACCTTAGGGCATTCTTAGTATGCTCTTTGACAGCGGACAAACAAACTTTCGTAATGGTATGTATACTTCCTGCTCCTTAATACGGGTTCCCACGGGCCGGTCGGTTTGTCCTATATACGTTAGCCACGCTCACATGGTTACCACTAATTTGTATAATATATAGGTCTCTTTAGGCCCAGTTTTAAACATACTAGAAATTAGTGCGTGATATAGGGTTAATCCAGCTTTTACCAGAAACTACAAAACAGAAGTACAACAACCAAATTAGTCAGAGAAGAAAATTTACAACATATTGATTTCAAAGGCACGAAATAACGTTCCTTTGTTTGGAATCTCTGCAGATGGCAATATAAGATATTATAATTTATATATTCAAAATTAATTTTGATTTTATAATTTTCTTTTGCGTATAAGTCCACAAAGTTCGATGAAACGTTGTATTTATATTAATTAAATACTGTTTCCCAGTGTGTGTGTGTGACATCGTGTGTCCGTGTGTTGTGTTTATATTGACTTTTGTCTATATACTTTTTCTTTTACTAATTTATTTTAAGTTTATTTGTCTTTAATTATGTACTTTATTTTGTTCATTTTTAATGTATGACGTATCCTATTTCCTCAATCGAAGATTAATGGAAACAACAATAAATCTAAATCTAATTCAATTTATTTGATTACTTATTTGGACGTATTTTTGTTTATTCATAAAATATTATTATTAATTTATTTCATTAATTCTGAAGGAAGTACTTTTCATATATGCTCATTGGACAAATATTGAGTCGTAAATATAATTTGGCTGTTGTATTATTTTTGTTAATAAAATCAGTTAAAAAAGAAAATTATTAGTGAAATAATATTATTCATGAAGATTTTGCATGAAATACAGTCAGGAAACTATATTAATATATACAGTATAATGTAACCAACTTTCAGCAATTCTATTAAATGGTTTGAGACCTAGTTTTAATATAGAAATTATCAGAGACCATCACACATCAATGTCCAGCGGAAAAGATACAATTAAATATGTTACACCTCCAGCTTCCCATTACGATATGATCTTTCTCCGGCTTCCTCGAAGGCTTCCATCTTGGCAGTTTTACTTCGCATAGAATCATATATCACTTTTTATCAAAGACAGTCTCTTTCTCGACGCGGGACGATCTCGCGCTTATCACAACAATGGGATCGTCAACATGAAGTCAATAATACTCTCTAGTTCGACTATATAGAGCAATGTAATTAAATATATTTATATAAAAATAAAAAAAATAATACGATACTAATTCATTACAAAATATTTGAATGATCAGTTAGGTTAAATTTAATATTTCTTATTTATCAGCACAGAAATGAATAAAGTAAAAAATAATTCACTTTTTATCCGAGGGGGAAAGGTTGTCGTCTTGTTTGAAAAATGTAATGTCTTTAAGCGAAGCAAATACAGCACGAAAGAAATAATTACAGAAGGGAAGAATTGTGGTTTATGCAATTGTGAATAAGGTTCTTCTTAGAATTCAGTTGTAAATATATAAAAAAGAAGAACCATTCATTTTCTATTTTTACTTGTGAAAATAAGAAAAGCGACACCCAAGAAAAAAAACCTGAATAGAAATGGTATCAGAAAGCCGCTGGAATCTGGAACGAAGGTGACAAAAAGTTAATCCCTCAGCACCTTGTCATTCATTTCGTAATAACGAAAAAGGAAAACAACTAAACTTCATAAATCACAATTACATTAACTCTAATTCGTAATAACATCGGGCAAATTGCTCCACGCAATTTAATTTCGGTTCTCTCTTTCGGTGGCCGAGGCCCTAGAATCTAATTTTAACCTTCCTTTTTGCGTAATGTGATTCGCCGAGAAAGGGACGGGAACGGCGTGGATCGGGGAGAGGGGGAGGTGGTAGAATGGCGATATTAAAAACGGAATACGTCTGGAGCAATATTCGTTGACCCAATGTGCAGAGGGAGCAAAAACAGAGCAACTGGCAAGACAAAAAAAAAGAAAGGAATTCTGCAGTCAGCTTAGTAATTTCGATGCGATGAGAACTGATCAAAGTGTTGGCAAAGGGTGACGTTATGGCGGCGCGAAATTTTTCATTTTGGAGCTCTTGTGAATGTTTGTCCTACTATCCTGTTTTATATCTGCGTTTTTTTAGTTAAATACGAATATCATTACAAATTCTTTCAAACCTGTTCCATTATTTATTGTTTATCCTAACATACAGATGGTTGTCATTTCTTGTTCAACAAACATGACATTTATATTAAATATGCAATTTTATCCAAAAGTCGGTTTTCTGGCATTAAGTAAATAAAAACACGACCTAATATGTCAGCAAACCCCAGTCGCACCTCAAATACAACACTGCCAGTTTAAGTTGGAGAAAATTAATGGTGATCATTTGTAGTTCTGCTTAGTTAACCTTCGACACTCTGACTGATTGATATAGCTGCTCTGATAATTGAACTAATGGAACCGTGCCATTGTAATTGAATCCATCGACACTTTCGAAGTCCAACTGCCTCGGTTGCTGTGAATGCTTCAGAATACTAATCCGTTATTTATTAACGTTGTAGCGCAGTAGAACCAGCTTCCAAATTTTATTATGATTTACGGGAACTTAAATACCAAATATTCCGGAATGACAAAGTCGCTTGTCAGGAAGAAGGGGTTTTTCCGCGCGTCGTCTCGGCGGCTCGGAAAAACAACAAAGGGACTGCGACTGATACCTGGACCATAAAGCTCGGACATCCCGTCGCCGTTTCGGAATGTCTTAATCTGCCTGGGAATTTGGTGACCGGGTGACTTGTGTTCCCCAAATGAAACAAGGGATATGATTGGAGGATATCCATCCTTGCCACCTTAGTGATAGGTGTCGGATAAGTGGGGACAAGGCTTTAAAGAGGCTGGCGGAGACAATTTTAGAGGAGATTGGAGAGATTTTTGTAGTGGATGGAGAGAGGAGATTGAAGGAGAGTGGAGAGAGAGATTGAACAGATTTTGCAAAGTGATAGTGAGAGGATATTGAAGGAGAGTGATGGAGGAGATTTTTGAAGGTGGTGGCGAAAGGAGATTGGCCACAGAGAAGTTACGGCGAGAGCAGATTTGTGAGGTGGCAGCGGAGACCATGCTTTGATCAGTCCAGGAAGCAGGGAAGAAAGGAAAAAGTGGAGTTTCCTTACTTTGCCAGCACGACTTCGTACGATTGTCTACCGGCCGTTATAAGTTCCACAACACGGAAATTACAGCGAGACGCCTATGAAACAACTCAGGTTCTGCTACACGTGGTCACCCAAACCATTAATACTCTGAGATCTTTAATAAAATCCCATTTTTTAAATAATTATTTTGAACTTAATATATCTATGCACTACCCATATTAAAAATTATTGTGTTTACAATTAATAAATATATATTTAAACTCAATTATTAAATTCATTAATTAATATTCCCCCCTCATTTACAACGTAAGTGCACCGCATGTACCACAATGAAAGCAACTACTTGAAAGAGATTTATAATTAACTAATTGAATCTGTTTTATATACAATATAAGCTAAAAATTCTATTGTATGTAGTTTCAAATTTTGTTTATTCTTAAAATTTTCTGTAATAATATTCATATATTATTAGTGAAATAAATTATATGCAAGAGATGGAAGAATTAATGTCTGTATTCAATGATTACGCTATATTCTTTTTCATAGGTTTAGGGACGATAGCAGCTCAACTGGAAACTTTTGGCACTCTGAAGCAAATGCTGGATTTATCAACGGAAGCTTATCTGCACCAGCCATATGTAGGACCGGACTTCGATTCCCGGATATTTGTGGACGGTGATACGATACAAATCGTGTCTTTTCCAAACTCGATCATTACCCACGAGCCAATATCTACAACTTCACGATCATGACGGACATTTAATTTTCCGATACTCTTTTATGGACCTCCGAATGCTGGCGACTGATTTCCATACTGACGTTTTTTATCTGCATAGACGTGGCGGCTATATCGATGTTCACTCGGAAAATGAAATCACTCCGAGAGCCTGTGATTGAACCATGTAAATGGCACTCAATTCTGGCGAACTGTGTTTCATCGAGTACCTCGAATTGCAGACAAAAAAAAATGCCAGTTAATTTTTTCACGTTTACATGTATATTTTTATTTAATTTGTCAGGTTGAGGTCCCATATTAATTTCAATTTCGATAGTAACATACAAAGACGTAATTTAGATTTTAATTACTGTCCGAAATGCGTATATTTTGTAATTATTATTGGAATAGAACCCGCGTTGACGATTATCAATGTGAAACAAATTTATGTCCTACTAAAAATATTTTACAGGGTAACGAAAAATGCAACCACTTTATTTATAACATTAAGTATACTTTAATATTATAGGTTAATTCTATTATTATGTGAAAATTAAAGTTATATATACTATTTATGAAAGTACTAATTAAATAATACACTACTTATGTTGAAGTGTCTAGTATTTAACATATTCTTGGGTTACGTTTTGAGTATAATCATTAATGTATATATAACGAGAATGTAGTTAAATTGTTATAGTTGAATTCAGTCCTTAGATTGGTCCTGCATATATATAGTCCACGTTTCACACCTATCTAACATCACACTCCATACGTATTCTTTGTATTTTATTTAAAATACCATAATACCTGAATGATAAAATTCACTTTAAAAACTGTTGTTTAATAATTCTCCGTTGAATTAAAATCGTTGTACTGGAAAAGTTACCATTGAAAATTATAAACACTTTTGGAATAAATTATTTTTATAAAACAATAAAATTGAAAAAATCTATATTATTATTTTTATATAGGACATTTAAACGGGCTGCATTTGATTCACGGGTCGTAGATTGTCCTTCGCTGAGCTATGAAATGTGAATGAGATATAATAACGTAGAAATTTTTTATAAACCCCTTAGTAAATTCAAGAAAATGTCATTGAGTTTTGGGATAAAAAAAATGCTAAAATTAACATATTGTATTATAACAACATTTATTTTTAAAACAACATGATTTTCTCATTTAGAATTGAAAAATATACGTAATTTCATTACATTAAATTCCTACGTTCGGCGCGCTTCAACTAAATTCTTTCATTCACTAAGTCCGCTAAACTTCCACTGCAATTAATTATCAAGAGCTTTGCATAGTGAATGAGTCCATAATATAATGAAAGCAAAGCAGGAGGTTGAATAAATATTTTTGCAGATTTTGACTGAAGATTCCCCATAAACTAGTATAATTTCCCGTTATATTTTACTTTGAAGCCGATTATAACGTTATAAATTTTCGAAAATAATGTAAACGCAAAACTATTTTTTATTTTTAAGTATTTAGTTCTAAGTCAAACTTCCATAATATGAATTTGCTGTAATTTGAGAAATGTCTGTGATCGTGATAAAAATAATTATCATAAGTCTTAGCTATATAAGTTACATTTTTCCCAACCCTATTTCGTTACAATAGAAGAAAAATAATTTTCATCACATTAACTGTGCTATTGATTTTCACTTATAAATTCTCGTGGTAATAATATTTATTCAGTATATTATAACAAGCAATAGTTTTATTACATTTTTATGACACGGTAAGTGTCTAGTATAGATAAATAATAAGATTAGTGTGATAATAGCTGTCGAAACTTTTCGAATGAGAGAACAAATCTAACACCTATTATATAACAGGCTAATTAACAACATAATATGTTTTCATATTTCCAAACTACACGTTAATCAAACATACCCAAGATAACTGGTATAACTTTTACACATTTTACTAAAATTAATAAAAAAAGAAAAGGTGAAAAGATGGAAGGAATATCAGTATCAGCATCATGGTGGAAATCTAATCTAGATCAGTCAGTAATGGAAGAAAAAGAGGAGGTAGAGAAGCAATATTGACTCTACGTCTAATTGTAGAAAACAGGATAAAAAAAACGCCTCTTTCATGGCATTTGTAGATTTTGAAAACGCCTTTGGTAATGTAAACTGGATTTTGAAGAGGACAGGAATAAAATATCGAGAACGAAGAGTTATCCATAACATCTATAGACTGCAGTCCGCAGTAATTAGAATTGAATGGCAAGAAAAGAAATAGAAATCAAGGAAGGTGTGAGACAGTGACGCAGTCTGGCGCCCATGCTCTTTAACTTACATATAGAACAGGCGATGAAGAAAGTTAAAAATGAATATCAAAATGAAATCATCTGCAAAGAGAAGAAATGAAAACCGCTTTGGTTTGCTGATGACATTGCGGTATTAGGGGAGTCAGAAGAAGACTTGGAAAACAATAAATGGCATGAACGTGATCCCGGAGGAAGAGTACGATATGAGTATTATTAGAGGGGAAATAAAGGTAATGGAGTGTAGTGTGGGAAGTAGTCCAATAACAATGGGTGTTACATTGGGAAGGGATATTTTAATGAACCAAATATGTTCAACTATCAAGGAGCTTAGCTCAGAACTAGAAGCTTAATGAAAACTGATTGACTCGCTCCAATTATCACCCACCATCAATTCTATCAGTTTCATGGCGAGTCTCATGAATACGCGACTAGAAATCGTTCAGCTCTAAGGTCGGACAAGCATCGCCTTGCTCTACACCAGAAAAGTATTCACAATACCGGGATAATTTTATACAACAGCCTTCCGCCAGAGGTTAAAAATAGTACCTACAAAAGCTTCGTGAAGCAGAGTAAAACTATTCCTTTAAATGGCGCGTTTTACTCGGTACAGGATTTTCTTAATCGTCCTTCTAGTATTTAAATCAAGGTTCCTGCAAAAAGTGTTGAATGAGCTGCCTACTTGTAAAATAGCACATCACATATCTTAAAATTTCTATTCAGTTTTTTCTGCTCTTTTGTTTGTTTGTTTCATGTATTGCCTGGAGCTACGACAGAGGGAAGGACAGTTTCCTGGTCCAAGTAGTTAAAACTCCATTGCGTGTTCCTCAGTGTGTGCTTGTTTGTGTTTCCCAGTGTGTGTCCGTGTTGTGTTTATATTGACTTTTGTCTATATACACTTTCTTTTACTGATTTATTTTAAGTTTATTTGTCTTTCATTATTTACTTTATTTTGTTCATTTTTAATTTTTAATGTATGACTTATCCTATTTCCTCAATCGAGGATTAATGGAAACAACAATAAATCTAAATCTAAAATCATCTAAGCTCCACTGACTATACAGAATCAATATATTGTAATATATACAATACTTTTTATTATGTTTCTCAGGAACAGAAATTGTTTAAGTAAACTGATATAATTCAATTAATGTGCGACGTAATTAAAGTAATGCTCGACAGCGAAGGAAACCAAACCAAAATTGGATAATTGACAGCAGCCAACGATCGAAAGGTTTTTCCACGTTAGCAGGAGTTTTAGTTTCGGCGTCGTAATTTAAAGAGTCTATAGACAGATGTTGGAGAAGAAGGATGGTGGCGCAGAGCAGCTTGTATTACTTATGCAAAAATCGAAAAGAGCGACTGCAGTATTAAAGAAGCTTAGTAAATCGTTTTGGAAGCAAATAATTCAAGTGGATTGAGGATAAACAGGTCGATTATTACACATTCTCAACGAGCAACTTTTGCATGAAGTCAATTTCTATGGATTCCCTGATGCAACCTGCGTCAAGGTATGTCTGCACACTTATGACCTCAAAAATAAGTCGTACGATGAAGATATTGGTATAATCATGGCATCTGGCAACGTTCCCGATCCAGGCAGAGGGTTTTTGTCGTATTACCTGCTGGACCCGAAGACAAATGGCCTCGCGACACAACTCCTGGCTGTTATCTGTGATGCCTTCGGACACGGTGATGGATGCACCGAGCTGGCGCTTTAAATCCCCGATAGCAGACGATTTATAAATCGTTTTGTGCAGCTAGTTAGCGCAAGACGTAGCTTGCCATTTCGCTGCGAAAATCCTTTCGATAAGAGATAAGTTTCTCCTGATTGATTCTTCTGTTGCTGCAGCCAACCAATCACGGTCGACGACGGCGAAAGGACAAATGTTCTCTTATTGACTCGAAAAATCAAATTCCTTTCTCTGAAACAAACATTGTCGTTAGAAAAATTTTATTTTACTTCAAGATTATCCCTGACATTGTACATGAATTCAAATTACGAAAAAAAAAATATTGAAAGTAAATGAAGGTAACAATCCAGAAGGTCCAAGGAGGACTGGAAAATAATGGTATAAGGTGACAAAATAATAAATAAAGAAAGGAAAATAAATTGAGGTATAGTAATAAAATACGATGAAAAGTTACACACTGAGTGGTTGTTTTTAGATTTAAAGCAGTGAAATATTTTTAACGAAAATTATAGTATATAGATTATCGTTATTTTGGTTATTAGGAATTTCTCTGGCGAATCTTTTGTGAATAAAATGCAATGTAGGATACTAACCACTTAATATGAAAACGGTAAACGAACAATAAAGGAAATATTACCTTCTAAATGATAATATCAAGAGCATAAAAATCAATCATGGCAACTGGTAACGTTCCCGATCCAGGCAGAATTTTATGGAGATATTTCCAGAGCAAAGGTGAAAAAATTAACTATAAAGAACCTAATATTTTTCAAGTGCTCTATTATTTGATTATCTAGAGATTAGGAATTTTTTACGACCAGAAAGAACGTGAATATTGTTCACTGTAGTAGACTGTCATTTTAAACAGACTCTACATTAAACACCTATGAATTATAATGGTATTTTTATTTCATTTATATGTTTTTTTTTCTAATGAGGGATTCACAGATACATGGTGTGCTGTAGCAAGTTAGAAACAGTTAAACTAAACAATTTAAAAATTAAACATATAAAACCTATCACTTAAACAATAATTGTAACTAATCATTAAATAATTTCTAAAATTTGTGCAAAAAGTTTTTAATAACAGAAATGTAAATATTAAAAGTGAAGAAATACAGGACTATTAATATTATGGTACTCATCGTTTAGGTTATCATCATTTCAATTGGGATAATGTTGAAATTTTATATTTTTTAAACGAAGTGTATCTGAAATGTTACTTATTAAAACAGCTGTAAACAAACTAAATTTTCATAATCTTTTATTTCGTAACTTTTAATATTTTCATTATTGTTATTAAAAATTTTAGAAAATTATTATTTTAAGTTTAATTGTATTTGGTTACATTTATTGTTGAACTGATAGCTTGTTATAAGCTTAATTTTTACATTGTTTAGTTCTGCTGTTCAATGAGCGTATTTATAATTTACCACCTTTACACTTTATTAGATTTAACTCTCTATATTACATTGTTGCTCTGTATTCTAGTATCACATTTCGTTTGAAGCAATCAAGGTTGGATTTTTACACATTCGGCGTCATTTTCTTCCTTCAAAATGGTATGTTATTAATATTATAATAGTAATAGAATAGTAATTTCAAATAATACATAATAGTCCAGTGGAATTGTTTGTAGGGTTAATTGAATTGATATTGACAGTTATTCATAATAATTTGAATACAAAATTTTTGCATAATTATTTGTAATAACACTTGAAGAAGTGCGGTGTTGAAACGTCGTTTAATCTAAATATATACTGTGTCTTTAAAAACTGGTCTGTAAAAGACAATACTCTGTTACTACATAAGTACTTAACACAAAACCATTAATTTCTGGAGTCATTAAAATAAATTACTTGATCCTCGCACTATAATTTTGGGTAGGATCATATTTTTTTTGTTATCAATTTGCTTTAAATATTTACAGTGAATTTTACAATCCATTTATATTTACTGATCTCTTCCTGGCACTGTTTAATGTCTTTATAAAAACACTCTCACTCTCCCTTGAGAATATATTTCGATATGTCTAAAAGTTTTTAAGGTGTTGGTTGGTGGTTCCATATTTCTTTCTTTCCACGGCTGTGCCTCGTAGCAGACAAATCACACCACAGTTGAGTGGTGATTAGTCAAGCTTATTGCTCCCTCTATCATAGCTGCCTGGCCAGGTAAGCAGGGGTTGCAATTACACACTGCAATCCAATCCCAGTACTTCAACCGCAACACGCCCACGCATCACGAACTTTTCATAATCTCACAAATTATGCATCGTTATCCTCAGGATCAATTTCCTTCTCTTCAACATTTCAGTATCAACAGTACACACTTTTAAGAGACAGCGTATTTCATCATTTCAAATTTTCCAGATGTTTACCAGAATAGTAATTTCAAATAATACATAATAGTCGAGTGGAATTGTTTGTAGAGTTAATTGAATTGATATTGACAGTTATTCATAACTGAAATAACAAGCAAGGAAGTGAACTATTGCTTTATTGATTCTACTGTGTCGCATACGATTTTAATATTTAAAAGAAAAGAAAAAATTTAATAAAAAAGGTAATTTTCCAGTATAAACATGAAAACATACCAATATAAAATAAACGAATAAATTTGGATCAAAGAAAAGAAATGAACGTTTAGTAATAAGATAGCCGATGGGGTAAGCATTAAATGAAATTCAATAAATTAGTTATTTAATGACTTTATTGCCTATAATAGTAAATCAATTAACGCATATTTTTCACAATAATTAAATGGAATAAATTTACGATTAATTACAAAGTTTTGTTTAATTAAACAGGACTTTTTGCCGCCACCTTTTGGATATCCTCAGGTAATTTCTTTAAAAAATTGTACAAAATACTTAGAATATGATGAATAAAAAATAATTAAAATTTCAGAATTAACCCAAGTAATAATAAATTTTAAAACAGATAATTCGTCCGAATATTTATAAAACTTATTAACATTAGATTATCATTAAACGATGTTTCGTTCCAATTGTGAGTTTGCATATAATGAATTTTAAAAATCAATAAATATAACGAGAAGAAAATTTCTTGATTCTTAAAATTCATCAAATGACCCTTCCATAAAAAAAACGAATCGTCGTGTAATGATGATCTGATGTTAATAAATGATCGGACGTATAGGCTGTTTTACTATTTATTACTTCCAAACAGTCAGATAATGTAATTATAAGTTACTAATTAAATAACTCAAATTGTACATAAAACGCGTTTTGTAAGTTTTATAAAATATTCCATAACTTTGCTTTCATAACCGAGATTAAAAATATTCATATTGACATGATTGCTCGCAAAATATAAATAGCAACGGTTATTCATTATAAAATACGTAGTATTTATTAATAAAATTTGACTACAAACTCTGTAGACGTTTAAACTTTAATATAATTTAAGAATAATATTTTATAATAATTTTATTTTAAAAAATAACTAAGAGTTAATAATTTAACAAGCTTCGTCTAGATCTTGCTAAATCTTTAATATGGAAAAATCGGTCCCATGTTTTGTATGATAAACATATTTTCACGCAAGGCCTCGGTCGCAGTCTGAGGCGAATAATTCAGCTGATTTGAATTTCAGCAGTTGGCGGTGAAAAACGAGCAAGAAAACCGAGTCTTTCAAGTGGAAAACATGCGATCATAATACACGTAAAACGTAAAGAAAGGCGAACGACGAGAGGACTAGAACAGTTTTCGATGTTGAATTTCAAGGATATTATACTATGAAGGAGAAATATTTATTAGGATTATTATACTGACAGTGCTTTATGGCACTCTAGGAAACAATATTATTAAAATAGTCGGTCCGTACGTGTGTTTAGAGCCTAAGTTGGTCGGTAAACTAAATTTAATTAATGAAAAAAATGACTTATAAAACCTATTCTTCAAAAGATAACGTGTCGTTTTTGTTACCTCAGTTAATTTGTTTATGTTAGAAAATGTGTCCGTTTAATTACATATGGTATTCTGACTCAATCAGAGAAACGTAGATTATTTTATTTAAAACATTATGTGACTGCATTTTATAAAACCATCTTTGACATTATTTGTAAAAATATTAATAGAATGATTTATTTTAAAAATATTGATGATTTATTTAGTTTGTAATTTTCCAAATTAAGAGATAACAAAGGCATTTACGGTCGAAATTCCCGAAACGAACACTTCTAATAAGCGAACATCTCTCTTACCCGAACGATTTATTTTTCCCAGGCATAGTTCCATATACTTTACTAAGAAAATTACTTCTAATAACCGGACACAGACACTATTTTTACAGAATTTTCGATAATAATGTTTCTACGTTTTCTACGTTTCTTCGTAATAGCCGGACAGCAAATCGAAAACAATTCAGGTTTCCAGGAATGTACTTGTTTATTTTGATGTTAGATGATCCCGGAATTTCCACATCCTGAAGCACTTTCACGAACTCTTCTCAGTTCAAGGTGGATTTGTGGAAATGAGTGCGAAAAAATATTGTTTCTATTAAAGATAGGCGGAGTTAATTAAAGTGTATAAAGAGAGAAAATCAGTGTCCGAGCTCTTGCTTCAAGATTCAAATTCTAAAAAGAAGACAAGTCGCCGGAACTTTAAAAATAAAGGAAAAAGTGGATGGAAAACGGAAACGACGAATCGAAGAAATAATTTTTAAAAACAAGTCTACATACGAGTGGATTTGTTTACCTTTATAAGGGAAAAGACCATGGAAATTGCCGAAGAATTAGATAATGCAGACTTGAAGGCGAGTGTCGGTTGGCTGGACGAATTTAAATTAGTACACCGCACTACGTGGAAGGAATTAAGTGGCTGTAGACACTACCGTTGTGCCATAGTGGACAACGAAATTAGCGGGTCTTTATGAAGGCTACACGAAAACTGACATTTTTAATTGCGACGAGACTGCACTATATTTTAGAGCTCTGGCAAACAAAATGATGCCATTAAACATGCAAAGGAGGTAAAACATCGAAAGAAAGGTTGACAATTATATTATGTAGAAACATGGAAGGCGATTTTGAGCCTCTGCTATAAATAAGCAAACCCTTAGGCCCAGATGTTATAAGGGAATCAATTTGAACAATTTTGGCATAGCGTGGCGGGAAAATAAAAAACTCATGGGTGACAAGAGATATTATAACTGACTGGCTCAAGACTTTTGTTAGTAAAATTTTGCGACAAGGTAGAAAAGTTATTGTATTTATGGACAACGCTGCCTCTCAACCCAAAATCGAATTTTATAACGTTAAAATCATTTTTCTACCACTAAATACGTCAACCTCTAGATCACAGCATAACCAGAAATTTTAAAATGAACGACAGAAAATGTATTTTGCATTATCGTTTCACCTGTACAACCCTTCAAATGGACTTGCGAAGACAATTAACGTTTTAGACGCAATCCGGTGGATTACTTTAGCCATAAAAAATATAAAGACAGAAATTATATTAAAATGTTTTTGGAATTGCTTTAGGTGCAACCGTGGCTTACAATGATGGAAACGCAGAGTTCTACTTTGGTATTGTACGTATGTATTGTTAAGCATGCTGAATGATGCAGCCTTCTGATAAGCGGACACTTACTTCTAACAAGCGGACAAAATCCTGTTCCCCAGTAGCGTCCGCTCATGTGAAGTTCGACTGTATATGTATATTTTATTTGAAGTACCTTCCAAATCGGTCAATATTGACCTGTCTCTAGAGATATAGAAGCGTTGAGAATATTGCTTAGGTGGATGACCGGAATCTGTTCAACGGTTTCGCCGAATGATGCCATTCATCGGTACAGATTGTGACCGTTATTACCTAAGTAAATATCATAAGACCCCATACACAGGAGTAAAAAATAATTTATTTAACGATCTGATCCTTCCGTACAGTTCTCCCCCAGCGGGAGTGACGTGCTTATGAAATTACCTCTTGTCAAAGCGCTCAAAAATGGGAACGCGAGTGACGATCAAGATCGGTACAATTGAATCTAGTTGGTGGTTTATTATGCAGTATTAAAATGCTGTTGGTCAATGTAAGGAGCTTCATTGTAAATTGAATATTTTGTTTTAAACTGAGAGCAGGTTATGTTTGGATGGAAGTTTTCAAGTATTTTACTTCAGCACTTGTGCTATCATGGCACAGAGAGTTATTTTATTTTTATTTTTCCCATTTTTGCGTCTTAATAGATCTGTAATTAGTGGGTTTCGTAGCAATTACAAAGTTTGCGGCGCCTGAGATTAAGTGCGCTGCAGTGGAGAGCATTCGAGTGAAGGGCCTTTGACGCAATCACTTCACTTCTCTAATCCTTAAGCAGCGACGTCCTGGAAGCAGGCCAGCTTCATTAGCCACCTCGGACAAAGCTACGTCCGGCAATTGCCAAGCTTTCGTCCACAATAGGTCCATACCTAATTACTTCCTAGCAACAAAGGTTGTAATTGGCCAGAATGAATTGGAAAGATGTTTGCCACTTATATGTGTCTATTGACTCGCGCTGCAACTGTGAAAGCTAATACAGCCGAATCTCTGTTAGACTCAATTGAACTTTTCCCTACCTGTACAACTGCATTGACTATCATTTCCTTCCTCTAAATCCTGTCGCCACAGAAGACGACAATATACAGGGTGAACCAGAGTATACCGATACCCATTACGAATTTAGGTATAAGGGACCCACGATCTTCGGTGGCTTCTTACAAACTAATAATGACATGATTCATTCGGTTTAACACTTCAGATAAAATTTTTTTCCGTGAAAACGACTTCACTACAGCGAAGAAAATATAATACTGTATACAATTACTTAAATGTAAAACACAATAATTCTCAGACGAAACATGTACACACATACAGTTATGACGATTATCGAGTGGTCGCGGTGTCCTGTTCCATGGTCATAACACCCATGCCCTTTATCGTCAGGAGGCATGTGAAAAGCTTAGTTTACGAGACTCAGATCAATCCTCGCTCGTTCCTGGTTGGTAGGATTATCGCAGCCGTGGAAGCAGTACGCCAAACTCCTGCAATTCCTGAGTCTATGGAGCGACGTGGTACACTCTGTCGTGATAATGGTGATCGACATTTTGAAATACAACTATAAGGTCACAGTTCTGATAGAACAGATTGAACACAGTGAGATAAAAGAGTACGTGCTTCGTCTGAGGGTTGCTATATTATTCAGTGTTGTGTGTAGTACGTTGCTATTAACTATCTGGGAGCCTGATACAAAATATATAATTTAAAGAAAGTAATGATTAATTCATGATAATTTATAATTTTTCATTTAAGTTATTGGATATATATATATATATATATATATATATATATATATCTGTACGACTGATTGCCTCTTTTATAATAATGTTGATAGAAATTTCCAATTGGTTTTAAAATCAGAAACATTTGTAAAAGCTACAAACATTTCTAAAGAAAGCTTTGTGACCCGCGCAAAATGCTGGGCTGGTCAGAAACAACTTTTCGGTCTACATCACCTGAGATAAAGGTGATGACGTTTTCGCAGGTTGGGGAATTCTGGGTTAAAAGGGAGTGAAAGAAGGACCGGGTGGACATTTTCATTTGGGATATGTTGAAATAGATACAGCCCAAATAGGGACACAGTTATTATGGTGAAATTGGAGAAAAACAAGTGAAATACTGACTTCGGAGACTGGAAACACAACGAAGCCACTAGAAAGTGGAAGATTATGTAAGAAACACACAAATCAATTTATTATGAAATGGCATCAATTAATTTTTTATTATGTAGTTATAATACCGCGATTTTCTTATAATGCGTGAGGTAAAATTATTAATTTGACTGAAAAAGGTAGGAAATGTAATACTGACTTCTCGAGACATTTTAAATTAGTATTTTTTAGTCTATTTAACACATTTATATATCAAAACCACAATGATATGTATAAATAAATATATAAGTGTTCACGATAAAAAAATTTTGTGCTTGCAATGCCAGTGCACATTTTTGAAGAACTGAATTTGTGCAAGGTAAGTAGTGCCCCACTGTCCGATTGGCTTCCTCTCTAACCCTCAATTTGTGTTCGAGCCATCCATCCGAGTGAAGGGTATGATCGTCCTACCATGGAAAGCCCCAATTACTATGCATCCCTCTGAGACAATCCCGCTCAACGGCTATGTACTACAACACGAACATAAAGAGGGCCACTTTGATTGTTTGACAGAATCGTTGCTTGAATTTATAACATTTTATTTTATTACGGACGGAAAGCAATTTTATCTTAAGAACGATATTGACTACTATTGCTAGCGGTTTCTCTCTGGTGAATTTTGTATTTTTTCTATTTATTTAAGGTCGCATAAACCACCTGATGCAGGTTTTCTAGGGTTTTCCATGCATCTCTTTAGGTGATACACCGGGTAGTCAACCCTTCCGCATCCCCCCTTTTCAATTCCCTTCCTTGCTATTAAAGGTGAGTTGCCTGTTTCAGGATCACCCTCATGTAGCCCGTTGACCCCCCTCCCAAAAAAACAAAAAACGAGGTCATTAGCGAACTGACGTAAGGGTTACAAAAAGTGAGTATTGAGCATGTTATATTGCATCATAACAATTAATTGTTTTTAAAAATCTGATGATCTTTCTTGGTCGTCTGGTGAGTGGATGATCTGGTCTGGGCTGTCTTCTCCGAGTTGATAAGGTGCTCAATGGTGATGATTGTGTTGCAGAGATCACAGACTGGAGGAGGTCTATTCGTATATATGTGGGGGTGTGTTAATTTTGAGTGACCGGATCTTACTCTAGAAAGGACTACTTGAACTCTTCTGGGTGCCTTTTCGGAGAGGAGGATAGCGAGGAAGTTGCCAACTAATTTATGGGTTGGGCTTGATTTTAGAAGCAATAATTTTGATTCCAGAGATGGACTACTTTTGGAGGGGTGTGTTTCCATACATCCGAGAATGTGTTGACGTGATTAGGGAGAGGAGAGTGGGGGAGGGAAGATGAGATGCGGATTTTGCTAGCTGGTCGACGGAGATGTTCCCTTTTATTCCCTGGTGTGCCGGGATTCCTGTTGCTTGGAGCTTGTGGTGATTGCGGATAGCTCTTGGGAGTTGTTCTCATTGGCGATGGTTTTTAAAGCGGAGAGTGAATCTGAGAGGATTAAGTGGTTCATTTTGGGAGACGAAGAGCAATGGTCTATAGCAAGATTTATTACGTAGGTTTCTGCAGTGAGAATGGAGGAATGTGGGTTAAGTGTCACTTAGAGGAGATGATGGCATTGCTGACTCCATCTTTGTTCAAGGCTCCGTCGGTGAAAATGCAGTCTAAGCTGTTGAACTTAGGCTTAGGTCTGTGAATTTTATGCTCCATTCTTCATTGAGAGAGATTGTACTTGTTACACTCTGTGAGAGGTAGATCGATAAATGGGTTTTTGGGATGTACCAAGGAGGAAAAGCGGGATATTTTTTTGCAGGCAACATAACCTACATATTATCACGAGTTATACTGAAAATCATTCTTCATCGCTTATTTATTAATTTAATTAATATCTTCGTAAAATTTCGACAAGCAAAATTTTTCTTTTGCTATAAATAAATTACGGTTCGTCTTTCAAAAGATTGAAGCACCCGACTTTTCACTGGTTTAACCTCTGCTGGTGAACATCCATGATAAACCAGGTGAATGAATCCTAGTAGCATATATGTAACACTGTTGACGGTGCCATCATTATTGAGAAGACGAAGTTTCATATTATCTCACACTTTAAGACTGAAACATACACGCATGGCAGAATAATATATTTTATTTCTGAACACCTGGTTTATTCAACCAGAATAATACTTTTCCGAAACACCGCAGCGAAGCCCCGCGGCTATATCTATAATCGATACTTGGAAAAACTACTTTCAACTCTATAAACAGTTATCGTATACCAATAAAAAATACCGTAGACTTTGTAAATAAATGTAAACACAGTCACTTTATTTACTTTTATTACGATATTTCTGTTTTAATGTTGTTAATTAATGTTTTTATCCTGACATATGGTTTCGTTTAACAATCCGCTGAAACTCGGGAATTCATCTACCTTGGTTAATAGTAGAGGAACTGTGATCGTTATTAACGTATAATTAGGTTCATTCGTGCTTTAAAAGGCATTTCTGTGTAGTATGTAAATCTTTAAAATTTCACTGTAACAGTTTTCAAGGGACAGCTAATTAACACTGAAGAGATAGAAACGCCGTACTTTAACAATAAGCCATTAAATGTATAAAATAATTACAAACAATTATATGAGCGCTGTTTTTAAAGTAAAAGCCGTTTTAATTTTTTGCGGCTGCAGCGCTGCAATTGCCTTTCTTCCATTCCTTAGGAATCCAGACGCAGCTTTGAAGTATCGTTACTTTGAGTTTTCCATTTGTTAGAAAGTTTCGTCAGTAATAGAAGAAGAATAGGAGGTGGACGAAGAAGAGTTGGGGGACAAAATTTTAAGGACAGAAACTGAGCAATTGTAAAGGAGCCAGGAATTGATGACATTTCAGAGGAGTTGATAAGATCATCGGGGGAAGAAGCAATATCATGAGTGATCAGGATGATTTGCGAAATCTACGAAACAGAAATCATACCAGAAGATTTTAGTAAAAACATAATTATATCCGTACCGAAGTAGACTGGAGCTGATAGATGCAAACAGCACGGGACAATTAGTTTAGTATCTCATGCATGCAAAATATTAGAGAAAATATTATATAGGAGGATGAAACTTCAAATAGAATTAGAGTTAGAAGAGGATAAGTTTGCTTTAATAAAATTGCATTTCAAATACTGCTGTATGAGGTAAAATTAGATCCATAAGAACAAATTTTAAACAATATATCTACTTTTTAATGCGAGAAATTGATACGAAAGCACTTGAAAGATAGTCTCCCGGTTATATTGTGATTTAAGAATGACTCCTAGATGGTTTTGTACCCTGAGTTCCTCAATCCCTTACATCAATCAGCGAAGGATGCGGCGACATTCTCCATGCCTTTGGTTACTGAGATTTTTGCAAAAACACTTCTCAATGGACACATTTAGGACCTTGAAGGTTAAGCGTTAATCACGTGTAAAATTGTTAATAAACTAATTGAGTCACAGATGATAAGAGAGCCTTCTCACATTGAAGTCTCCATAAAATGTCCGCTTTCCTGGCGCTTCACAACACTTTAATTTCACCCCGGCATTGGACAGCGCCGCGTCATCCCGCTTTGTTTTCTTGTTCTGCAGCAGTTTTAGAGCAACAGATGTCAGACTCGTCACGAGATCTGACGTTTTCTGGTTCCACAACGCACAACTAAGTTAAGCGCTCTTCTAGGCGAGGACAATTATGTACTGCAATTATCTCATTTTAGTTCTCCTAGAAAACAAATTTCGTGTACCCAGATCCTGTAAATATTTCCATTATTATTATTATTTCCCATTTCACTACGAAACTTTATATATGAAACTGATCAGGGCGTTTAATTCACTACGACATGTTACAAACTAGAAGTAATGCCAATATACAGCTTATGTCATCCTTTTGCGTTTTCAGAGAATTTTAAGACCAAATACACGGATTCTAAAAATTCGTCAAGATATGCATAAAAATCAAATTTACCTAAAATGAACGAATTAATTTACACCGTGGCGGCTTCGAAGAAATATAAACTTTAAAGTGCTACTAAATTACAATTAACGGACTTATTAATCACCGCAGAAATTGATTTATTTGTTTCTGGAAATATATTTTACTTAAATATTTTCACGACATAAGCAATTCTTGTTTAATTATGCATTTAATAACTCAATTTCTATTTAATTTTTAATTTACTTGTCTTTGTGTTTTTCAGTCGAAGGCTGGTATGATGAAACCCTCCATGCTTGTGCAAGCCTTTTTATTTCCGCATCCCACACCCTCCGTAGAATTTTTATTTATTCTTCTTGCAGTATGATACCTTTTCCATACTCCGTTTTAACTTTCTTCACCGCCCGTTCTACATATAAGTTAAACAGCATTCTTTTCTTGATGTTCAATTCTAATTACTGCTGATTGCCTTCTGTAGAGGTTATGTATAAACATTCTTTCTCGAAATTTTATTCCTGTGCTCTTCAAAATCCTTAATAGTGTTCCAGTTCACATTATCAAACGCTAAACCTACAAATGCCAATAACGTAGGCCGGTTTTTTCTTATCCTGTCTTCTGAGTTACTAAACAAATTGTCCCAGTCTTTCCGATATGGGTATAGTTATGTTTTTACTAACATCTTCTGGTATTCTTCCTGTTCCGTAGTTTTCGCAAAATATTCTGAACAGCCATGATATTGCTTCTTCGTCCAATTATCTTATCAACTCCGCTGGAATGCTATTAATTCCTTTCACTTTACAATTACTCCGGTCTTTCAACACTCTGTCAAACTCCGTCCTTAAAATTTTGTGTCCCAACTCTTCTTCTTCCATTACTGACTGATCTAGATACAGCTCTTCTAGATATTCCTGTAGTTTCTTATTTATCCTTCTTCCCATCCGCTCTTCTGATGTTCCTGCTAATATTTTTCACTTCTCCAACGTTTTTTTTTGAGTTTCATATAAGCTTCGTCTATTATCCCTTTCACCATGAAATCTTCAACCGCTTTGTATTTCTCTTATAGCCAAGCCTGCTTTGCACTTCCTATCTCATTCTTAAAGGGCCCGTATTGATCTTCACCATTTTCATCTCTCGCGTTTTTATATTTACGCCTTTCATCAATAATTTTTATTATTCATTTGTTATTATTTAATTTACTTATTCACTTGTAAAATTTGTTTTAATTCTTGGAAATACTTAAATTTGGCCAATTTTTATATTCAAGAATGGCTGTCCAAATATTCTCACAATTACATTCCCGTAGCTTTTGTCTTATTTCCAAACAAATATTTTTCCCGTGATATTAAAGTTGAGTTGCCAGTTTCTGCTTCCCTCTGGTGTATTCTGTTACTTCCATCCTCTTCCCCAACATAAAAAAATTGAAAAAATAATTTTGTTTCGTATCTAACGATTTATTTCGTGAGTACACTCATATTTTGGGGATAGCTCCAATTGATTTTTCTCGTTTCAGCGTTGAGTCATAAGATATGCAGCTATTCAATTTCCCTCCTCTTCTATAATCAATTCAGAAGAAACTCATCCACCTTTCTATTTGGTTTTCGTTTAGGCTCCCCTCAAATACTACCGTAGGTTAGTATTTATCCTACTAATGTTAAGTAATCAAGCTAGTTTAATTTAGAAGTTCCACAATTTTTAAATTTCTCATAATTAATTTTTAACGTACCTTATTTTTACAAAAATAAATTTTAAGTAAGATATAGTAAAACATTCCACACTATGAAATGAGCCGTCCTATATGTATAAAGACAGTAAAAGTGTAACATAATTTTTTTCTGAGAAATTAAACTCCCAGTATATCTACATGCTTTCCGAAATCGTAGTTAATTAAAGTGAATTACATAAAATTTAAAGATTATGAAACATTATTTCTTCCAAAATGGTTCGAAATAAAAAAATAAAGTAATTATCTTCAAAATGAGAAACTGCTGATAAGAATATTTTCAAAATATAAAGGGCAAAATCAACGAAATGCATGCAGGCTGTAATATCAATTTTGAAGGAATAATTTACTGCAAATGCATACAACTGCTCCCGGCTGCTGGAGAACACTTTAGCTCCTGACCATTTCAATAGGATAATCGGCTTAACGACTAGGTCGGTAATATCGCAGGGTAATAGTTATCGTGATTAAATGTACACCAAATCCTTCAACAGGTATTCGCTTTATTTCGGCAAAGGCTCAAATTTTAATTTATTTTTCGCACATGGATGCAAAGAGGGTGCTTACAGGAATTTAATTATTTTACGGTCCAGCTTATCTGGGGCAGAGTCCACTTGCAGGCCAGAGTAATGGTATTATATATTCAAATTTGATATTAATGTTTGTATCAAGGTATTATTTTACTTATGTATACAAATAATCAAGCGCGTTTATAAACAGAAATTTTCCTCTGTCAAATCCCTACTATAACATTTTAAAAAAAATGGACTAGCTTTGATAGACAAACTATCCAAAAATTATTGGGGCATTAGTTCACGATATTTCCTGTTATGACGAGGGAAAATGCACGGAATTACACGCATTAAAATGCAATGAGCGGACTCAGCTTGAGTATTTTATGACGGTTGGAGCATAATCTAGCCGATTAACTTCCACAGCATTTAAATGCTCGCTAATAATACATAATAAGAAGTTAAGACTAAATTGTTATATAAATAAATCAATGTATTACCTTGCGGCAGAAAATTATACTGTTCATTACGAAAAAGTTACGTTTCGCCCTCCTGCAGGTTTTTATTTTCAACCAACTGGAGACCCAGCGTTGGTCGGGTATTTATTCATATTATCCCGGTGCAATATTTAATTATTGATCAACACATGACTAAACCGGCATCGAAAACGTGACAGTATGAACCTCAAGTATACTTTCAGTATCTCGACAGGTACAATAACAGGACTAAAAAAATTTCAGTATTCTGACAGAATAAAATTTCTTCCCCACTTAAAGAGATGAATTTTTACTTAAATCGTACATTAAAGGTCATAATGTAACACAGCGACCACCTTTACACCGATTTCGATAATATTCCTTGTTATTTTTATATGACTCATTTCTACCCTCACCCCTCACAAAGAGTTGAAATTGTACACAAATATTTGTTGGGGAAAACACTATATTAAATTAAACTTAAAACATTAATAACTATTAAAAATAAAAATTTATTTTGCAGTGAATCGCTTAAAAACGGTGTAAATTTTGGAACCTTTTGGATTTAAATACATAAATAAGGGGCAGCCATTTTGTGCTCGCTGTAAGCCACGCTACGCCAATTAAACCCCGTTATAATTAACATGAATTCTAAATAAAATTTATAGTTGCTAAGTATATGACATTAATTAAATAAAAAGTATGTTAAAACTTTATAATATATTGAAGAAGAACAAAATAAAATTTTATCTTTCTGCGTTTTCAAAAACAATGTACTTGAAGGGAATGATGAGGTGAAATACCAACACTAATTGTTGGCGAATACCACTGTGGCATTTAATTGACGGAATCTTTGGAGTCATTAAAGCAGAATCGGAGACGTTAAGCTTCTCTAACGTGATGACCGGCGATTCACTTTAATACCTGGCTGTCTCCCGTCTCGTCTGTAACTGCCTGTCCGAAATCGTGTTCATGAGTGCTTCACCTCATATATTTTTGAAAAATCTGATCACTACTTCAGTTCCAAATTAATTACAAATTTGGCAAATTTCCAGATATTTATCACCCCCACAGCCTCCAATACGTGACGGCACGCCCTTTCAGAAACGCAAGACTTCACGCTCAATGATATTCTTACTTCCTGTGGTAAAAATTCGTGCGTGCTAATATTGTGACAGCCGAGACACCCGAAGGATTTACAACCCTAGCTGGCGGCGATTTTTAAATCCTCTGACAGGACGCCAATTGAATGGGATTTGTTCTACCACGCCCCTTGGTACCTGAAGTGCATTGACCCCAAAAGTTCCATCCCTCAAGTTAAAATAAATTATTTAAATGAAACCAAATTAAATACCCCCAAATTAATTTATTAAACTATAATTTATTTATATTATAAGAATTGTTAGATGTGAGGATTTTTTCTTCACTATGATATGGATATTAGGATATTAAAATTATCTAGGTAACAGCATAAACTCATAAACTCATGACTAACAATCCAGTCTATTCAAAAACAACAAACTTTATTTTTAAAAATAAATTGTTAAAAAATTCTAATATTGTTATTTATGTAAGTAGGAGCAATCAACTACTACTTGTGGTTTTAGCATCTGTTTTCAATTATTTGTTCTGATAAATTGAAAATTATTAAGTGACCCTTGGAAGAATTTCTATTTTTTATTTAAAATTATTGTACGTTTTTCTTATAACTCAAAATACAGGAAAAAGACTCAGTAAAATATGAAGTAATTTGGAATCGTTAGTAGCTATTGAAGACTTGAGAACTCTTCTTCAATCATGTCCTTTGGGATACGTGAAGGAGAAAGAATTTTCCAGCGGCAAAGGGAACGGCAATTGGCTCACCTAATTCAGGGTTATTTACTGGAGTCCATATCAGCGGAGCCCATCGAGGAGGCTGGCTACACACACGCACCGCCTTTATGAAGCACTTCAGCCGCACGGACAAATCCTCTACATTGCTCCTTCACGATAAACTTAACCTCCGGTAAATCAAATTCATAAAATCACTATATTTTATTTGGCAGATCAAATCCTCCAATTTTGGTAACCTTTGCTCCACAGCTTTACATGTTTTGTAATATATAAACATGATTCAGTAATGGGTTTGGCGACAATAATATACAAGGTAACTATTTTTTATGATAATAATTTTTCCCTATTTATTAAGTCACATTAATCTACTAAACTATAATTTAATTTTTATTTCAAATTTATTCAGCAGGAGCTTTCGGCATTGCTATAGTCATCTAAAAAATTCAAATATAATTTTTTTTAAACACACAAAACTGTTTTTATGGTATTTGTTTAAAATTTTAACAATACAAAACAATTTAGGTTATTTTCAATGATTTATTGTTAAAAATATTGTACGTATCCTCATGTAATCAGTTTTTTAGTAAAAATTTTAATAAATTCCTTTAGTTTATTACTGTGCGTCAAATTTATTCAGCAGGAGCTTTCAGCATTGCTATAATCACCTTCAAAATTCAAATATAATTTTTTTTGAAACACACAAAACTGTTTTTATGGTATTTGTTTAAAATTTTAACAATATAAAACAAATTAGGTTATTTTAAATGATTTATTGTTAAAAATATTGTACATACCCTCATGTAATCAGTTTTTTAGTAAAAATTTTAATAAAAATTATATTGTTTTATTAAAAAGAGATTACTATTTGTTGTTTAAAACTAGATTAATGTAAATAATGTAGGATGAAGAATGAGGTGAGTATGAAGAGGGAGCAATTTTCAACTTGCTTTATGATAAAATTACAGAATTAAGGCAGAAGCCTATTCATAATTGATAACATCACTCCTACTTAGTTCCGGAATTGATGGATCTCTGGACATAGGCATCTAAACTTATTAGTTAATTAAACTATAATGCTATGGTATAATGAATAGGGGAGATTGGAAGTAGAAGATATTTAATTATAATACAATCAGGACATGCTACTTTTATTATTTATATTTCAGTGTTCTTAATTCTTTCTTCTTCCAAAACTAAATTTATAATCTAATTTACCAAAAAATATATTATTGGTTGGGCAAAAGTACGTAACAGTGCGTTGGGGAGTAAACTGTCTGAATAATCTTTAGAGTAATATATATGCTCCAGAGAAAGGTTCCAATATAAAAGCGTCTTCGGCTGAAGAGGCACAGATATCAGAAATTCTTTGAGAAGGAGTAAGAAGAAGAGCAAGAGTCATAAGCCACAAACAACAATATACATCTCGGCGCTGCTTGGATATGCGGAGGAGATGCAAGTAATGTG
Organism: Eucriotettix oculatus; assembly: GCA_034510155.1. NCBI lineage: Eukaryota > Metazoa > Arthropoda > Insecta > Orthoptera > Tetrigidae > Eucriotettix > Eucriotettix oculatus. The sequence continues at coordinate 63,607,155 of CM067381.1, forward strand.
GAATCAGCATGTTGCATAAAGAGACACGCAGGGAAAGGGAAGGAAATGCGGTGGAGCCATTTGTCTGTTTAAACTGGGTTAGGAGCGTGTCGCCAATAGCAAACAGCTTCAGACTGTGACTGGCTCTGGATTTGTTTGCACGAGCGGTATGAAATACGCCACCCTGCAGGGAGAAAGATAAATTGAAACGTTGGAAAAATCTCACCTATTCTGGGAACTGAATGGCGGCGGCGGCGGCGGTGGTGGTCTGAGTTATATACACAAACATGATAGATACAGCGGCCTCCACAATGGGGCAGATAAGAATGAGGGCGCAGATCGCAGAATCTCGCAACAGCAGAAACTGTTGTGCTGCGTGTTGCGGGGGGAACGGGAACGGGACGGGGAGGAAGAAGGGGAAGGAGGACGAAGGAAGAACGGAAAGGGAAGGAAGTTGTATCGAAGGGAAAAGACCTCCCTGCCTCCTCCGCCCTTCCATTCGCTATGCCTTCCCGAGCAAAACAGCTCGTCGTCAAATCAAAAAGATAAAATTGTTTCGTGTTCATATTTGTTCGGCCTCCCGTAATAAAGTCTCAATTTTTGTTACTTTTTTCTTGGTTTCCGATAACGCAGCATTCCTGAAGAACATTTTCCTGTCTATAATTCCGAAACAATGGTTTCGCCACTCTTTCTAAAGAAAAGTGGCGCTATGACAAAGCGTTGCAGTATATCGTTTCTCTACTTTCAGTCAAACAATAAGATATTGATCTAAAATATGTGCTAATTTATTACATAAGTCTGAACTTACGTAAACAATGCATTTTAATTTTCATGTAATAAATTCCTAGACAATATTACTAATTAGACCAAGAAGTGGCCAATTTTTTTTTGGGTAACAGGCTACATGAGGGTGATCCTGAAACAGGCAACTCCTCTTTAATAGCATAGGAAGGGAATTGAAAAGGGGGGATGTGGAAGGTAGAGCAAGGTAGCCCAGGGTTAACTAGGGCCCCCGGGCTATGGTTTAAGTATCCTACCCGGTGTTTCACCTAAAGAGATGCAGGGAAACCCCTAGAAAACCTGCATCAGGTAGGTCGGACATTGGGTACTATTCTCACGCCCTTCCGAACGACGGGAGACGAGTTTGCTGTGGGGACGCAGCATTCCCTTCTCCGTGTCTCCACCAGTTTCAGGAGGCAGTTGGCCGACTGATCCAATGGGATCAGCGGACAGCTCTTGCCATATGCCCAAGGTCTTTAACCCCAGTACATATACCTCCTAAAATAGGTGAAGGTGTCTCGGCATATGAGAACTTTGATAAAAAGTACCCAGAGAGAGTGCGAGGTATTCCCGACATGATCAGGTAAGCCCCGCAGTCACTCTGGGCTGAAGCGTCTGCTAACATTTTTAGTAATGATTTCTTAATATTCTTAATATCCTTCTTTTTACGAAAGCCCTCCTTGCCTTTTCTATCTTACTCTTCATGTCTTCTACTACCATTCCTTGTTATTATTCTGCCCAAGTAGTAGAATCCTTCAACTTCCTTCAAAATATCCCTTACCAATCTTACATACTTTATTAATCCATTGTTTCCCATACTACATTCCATTACCATGGCTTTATCTCTATTAACCCTCATATTGAACTCGTTCTCCAGAGTCACAGTTATGCCATTTAAAATTATTTCCGAGTCTTCTCACTCCTTTAATACTACAATAACATCTGAAAAGCGTAGGGGCCTTATTCCTCCTCCTTGCAGTATGAATCATTTTCAATATTACTCATTTTTTGATTTCTGCTTTCTTTTCTTGATCTTCAATTCTAATTACTGCTGTCTTCTGTATAGGTTATGTCTAGGCCTTTTATCTTGGTATTTTATTCCTGTGCTCTTCAAATTCCTTAATAGTGTGTTCAGTCCACATTATCAACATTATTTGCACCTTTCATCAATAATTTTTATTATTTCTTGTGTAATCCAAGCTTTCCTGTTGATCTGAGCTACTTTTTCGTCCGCTTCTCAAGTCATCTCTTCCTTTAAGTCTGTCCATTTCACTTCTATCTTGTTTCTTTCTCCATTCGCTATGTTTCGATCCTTTATATATTCTTTGATCCTCTTCAGCACCTCCTTTTGTTTCAGTTTTATAATTCCAGTCTCTTTGTTTTAATTCCTTTCTAGAGTTTTTTTTCTATTCTAAAACTTCATCGACAACAGTGCCAGAACAGGTAAAATGAAACCATGGCTTTATCTCTATAACCTCATATTGAACTCGTTCTCCAGAGTCACAGTTATGCCATTTAAAATTATTTCCGAGTCTTCTCACTCCTTTAATACTACAATAACATCTGAAAAGCGTAGGGGCCTTATTCCTCCTCCTTGCAGTATGAATCATTTTCAATATTACTCATTTTTTGATTTCTGCTTTCTTTTCTTGATCTTCAATTCTAATTACTGCTGTCTTCTGTATAGGTTATGTCTAGGCCTTTTATCTTGGTATTTTATTCCTGTGCTCTTCAAATTCCTTAATAGTGTGTTCAGTCCACATTATCAACATTATTTGCACCTTTCATCAATAATTTTTATTATTTCTTGTGTAATCCAAGCTTTCCTGTTGATCTGAGCTACTTTTTCGTCCGCTTCTCAAGTCATTTCTTCCTTTAAGTCTGTCCATTTCACTCCTATATTGTTTCTTTCTCCATTAGCTATTATTCGATCCTTTATATATTCTTTGATCCTCTTCAGCACCTCCTTTTGTTTCAGTTTTATAATTCCAGTCTCTTTGTTTTAATTCCTTTCTAGAGTTTTTTTTCTATTCTAAAAACTTCATCCGACAACAGTGCCAGAACAGGTAAAATGAAACCAAGCTATTACTCTCTGATAATTTTCCACTCCAGCCGGCTTTCGCGCGGCTTGTTGGTCTTTTTACAAATATTTATATTCATATCATCATAACACTGGAAGAGAAGTAAATGAAACATACACTATAATTTAAGTTATAATTCCTGTTTTAATCCCTAAAAGTTTAATTGAAATTTGTCAAGCCTTTTCGTAACCTATTCGAGACAAACTTCCAGACAGACAGATACTTCAATTTCATTAATTGGGAATATAATTGTCCTAAAAGCCGATTTTCTGGTACGAGTAAGTGATCAATTAAGGAGTAGTTATTTGATATCATATGCATGTCAAAAAGTCTCTTTATAGAGAATTAGCTTGGTACGAAGTTCCATCAAAATTCCGTCGTCCTTTATTTTCCTCAACGGACTAAGAGATCAGTCTCTCTTTTTTTTTGCTACAAACATTATAAAGCTACCACACATTTATTTACACGAAATTCGGGGATAACCTTGACAAAGGACGCATTTACGGATGCAAAACAGTCACGAGAGATGTGGGAGCCCCGCATATGTAGCCGAAGACAAACGACTCTTCCCGGGCGGGCCTTGTTAGTGCAGGGCAGCCAACTGTAATTACCTCCAGAGACGAACTGATGGAGATGGATGCGATGCCTGGCCAGACCTTTTAAATGCAACCACGACCCTGCATAATACTCAACCGCTCTTCGATCTTAATACTAACATACTTAAAAGGCGGGTTTTACTGTATAATGAGTATAGTACTGAAACGTTACGCAAACTATATTGAAAATATGGGCATTTTCTGGTATCAGATTTAAATTAATTTTTATTAATATCATTATTCCGATGAAATACATAAGTAACCATAATTTTTTAACATTTTTCCGCCAGTGCTCTTTTAAAAGTAAAAGTGCATACCACGCTTATCTTTCATTTCTCTCAACAAATTCACGTTAACACTGTGAAACAATATTTATAATACAAAGGGCTAAGAATTCACGATTTGAGACTGCTATTTCTTATTGGAAATTTATTTGAAGACTTTTTGGAATATGTCAAGTTATTCGCCAGATGTAAAATTTGACCTTATTTCAAGTCATCCAAATTTAATTACAAATATAACGATGTAAACAATCTAATTATATATATAGCTATAAATTTAACTGATAACGGATTAGTAGGGACAATTGAAGAAGGGGATTTAAGTTGGATAAATTTGTCGCTTATATGCAATAAGCAAGATAATAATGAAAATGATGGTTGAGATGCGTGGGTAAGTTAATGCGTTTATGCCATTATTGTATTAATTTGATAGTACATTATTAATTATATACTAAAGTACGTCGATGATTGTAGTGATCATTGCATTGATTTTCAACCCAGTTGCTCAAATATTATTTCAAATAATTCCACAAGAATGAAATGAGTGAAATGAAATTTATTGCATCAAAGGTAAGACTAATTAGTCACCACTGAAGTATTGCGGACAGCTTTTGGGAAATAAAAAGGGCGTTTGATTCAAGTTGTTCCTCACGCCTCACAACGGGTAAGAGCCAAAACGCAGACGTTCGGAGCAAACTCAACTTCAGAGCGTGAAGGACAGCTCCTGCTCCGACACCGGAATCTCTCAGAGTCATAGAGCTGCGCTCTCGATCATTCGGAGTGGAGCGACTCCTCGGAGCGAGAGCCGTAAGAAGAGTCATTCACTCCCAGGTTCAGAGCGAGCGGGAGGCCGCTTGTCGGAAGGAGTCGTTCGTTTTAAACGACTCACTCCCGAGCGACCCATCTCTAATAAAAATTATCCAAAGATGACAAAGAAAACTGATAAAGCCTTATTTATAGATATGAGGAGACAAAAAACGCTCTAAATTTGGATGAGATGGTTATACTGCATAAAGAAAAACAAAAATTTAAGACACTAATTATTGAAGAAATATATACTTAAGTAAAAGGTTAATAAAAAATAAAATACATATGGTATTTAAAATTTATAAAATATGTAATTATAAAATGATGTTAAAGTAAATGATAGCAACATTATGAATTGTAAATGAAAAAAAGAGACGTCTGTAACTGTAAAAACATCATTTAAAAATTAAAAAATATATCAATGCAAGTTTAAAAAAATACCTAAATACACTGTTTAAAGTCATGGTATTTATCTATGAAATATTAACGTGTATTTTTGTTTGTTATTTTTTTCTTTTTAAATTAATATGAAACTATGATTTATTTTGTGAATTCACGTCAGATTACTTAAACTACTCCAAGTAACAAAATGTGCTTTTAGGATTTTCTGGAGGGAAATTCTCCCTCAACTTACATTAAGTTTTACGCTTAATATTTTTTGTTATTACTTGTCACCCTTTTGATGGATGTTGCTTTCCTACTTTTGGCGTTTCGCCAGCCCAGAATATTCTTTATCGCTAGTTGCTATACTCACGACTTTCGGTGCAACGGCCTTTAAAAGGGAAAAGTTTACAACGGCTTAGCTGCTGTTCTGCATTTATCGAGTAGCACCGGAAACTTTTTATTTGTCATTATTCGTTTATTGCTCTGTTTTTAGACTTCATAGGCGACCGATTATAACTGTTTCTATTTTTTGTCCTACAAATTTAATGTGGTCTGCCTTTGTTTTTCTGTCTTCATATATTGTTATACATAACACTTACAGTAATCCCTTTCCTTGAAATATTATATGAGATGTGTATCAAAACCGAAGCGTGATATTCACTCTTATACCAGCTACTTTTTAAGTTTTTCATCAAATATAAACCTAGCTTTCATTTCTGTTTAGAAATACAAAATTTTAGATGTCGTTTTTTGAAACTTAAAAATATTTTACCTTTGTTGTACTATTGACGTTCGTCAGTTACGATATTATGTCATTTTTATACACGTGAAAGAGTTTTTAATTTGTTTAATGCTAAATTTAATTTTAATTGATTTATTTCAAAAGATTTGCAAGTAGCTTCTGACATTCTACTATGAGAAAACAGTAATAACGTGAGTATAATTATTTTCATTCAGTCGTAATTTTCTTTTCTCTATTTGAATGCTTCCCAATCTGGCGATAAAGTCATAGGTAAATTTTAAATTCTTCATGTATCATTAAAATCGTTCGGTATTTTAGTTTTGAAAGTTAAATACGATAATAAGTAAATTTTGAGATGCAGGGGTTTGATCTTTTATATGTATGGAAGCCTGTAATAACCATACCAGAACACTAATTAGTAGATTAAAAATGTTTTGCGCCTTCTTTCGTAACTTATAGATCTAAAACCGTGTACTGTTATTTTTAATTACTCGAATTTGTATGGAAAATGTGCAGCATGTATCATAAAGTGTTTATTTTCGCGGTCTACGAAAATTTCCTCGTAAATACGGGAAACAGATTTAATTTGCTTGAGCCACCAATTCCCTTTAAATTGTTGACAGTCTGGGCTCATAAATTTCAAGGCAGCTACCGAGTCCGTAAAATTAAAAGTAGTTTGTTCCGCAGGCCGCAGCTGGTGTAGAGCAGTTTATTGGTCCAAGGCTTAAGCTCCAAGTAATTAACACGGTGAAGCGGTTGGGCGATATGAAATGGATTTGTCGTGTTAACAGCCAATTGCATCGGCTGTACAGTCAAAAAAATCTACATGGAAATCGCTTTATTGGATTTACCAAGTTCATGATGCACAAATACAAACTAATAATTGTAAACGTTTAATCCAAATAATGTGAAATAATAAGATAATTAACTAATTCAAACAAATCATCAGCACTGAAACATATTTGTAAAAACCTGTGATAATGGCTAAAATTTCGAAGCAAAGATTGAACACTTTAGGAAGGCAGCATTGGGCAAAATTAAATGTTTGACCCAGTGAATTAAATATACGAAAGATAATCATTTTCCTACAGGCACATGATTAATCTGGTTCTTGTATATGTTTATTCTGCTTAGTATTTATCTTATTTTAAATTACTCAGATTTTTTTATTTTAGCCCTTTTACTGATTCATTTCTTCCCATCCACTATTCTCAAATTTTTAATTAATTTACCGTCTAGTATAGATGAAGCGATAGTTCTTGCAGTTTGAGAAATACTCCCGGTAAAATTTGCACCATTTTATGAAAATATTGTGAGTTATCAATTTTTAACTGTAACTTTTTAGTATTTTTATCGGTACGTGTATTACAAAATTATTTAGTGTACTTAGAATGTAATAAATTAAAATAGAAAAATATTAGCGGTTAATATAATTTCAAAGGTAAAGTATAAAAGTGTCTGGTAAATTATAAGAAATATCTATGATATGGTGACACTGGACCACTGTCTACTTGTTGCTTCACTGACTCTGAAGTACACAAAACATTTATTGAAAATTTTTATTTTTCAATACTCGATTGTTAAAACCATGCGTAACCAAAAATTATTTTTCTATAAAAATATTAGATAAGAAAATATTTGAGTCGAAGGGATTATTGAATTTGACAAATTTAACTTGTATTCATCATCTCTGTAGTTCATTTTAATAGTTGTGATTTAATTTTTATATAGAGATTATTATGATTATTTTCAATTACTTTCTGCCTTACTTTGAATAATGTGAAGATTTAATAAATTACTTTTAAATCCTTAGTGAAACGATGAATATTTAGGCGCTTGTAACGATTGTAAACTGAATGTATATATTTCGTCAAGTGTTTTGTTTGTGTGCTTTATAATTTTAAATCTTCTTTCTTTGCCACAATCCTTCATCATTTCTAAACTTTCCAAAAAAAAAAATTCTCCAGCCCGGTGTCTCGTTGTGTAGACTATAAACGTTTCAATGAGCGTAATATATTCGTATTTTACAAAAGTAGAAAAAATTAGCACAACAGAAAAACATTATTTCCCGTAATGTAGTGAGTTGAGCAGGGAGGAGAGAAATTCCGGGAAGACTCTCACTTTGCTTTGAATATAAAGGTTAATTATAAAGATCATATTTCAGAAATTATATAAATTATATTAAACATTAAATAATCCTATTATTAAAATTAAATATAATTGTTGTTATTAAGAAGAAAATTCACAAAATATATAATAATAAATATAAGGCGTTACACGTAATAAAATATTCACTGATTTTCATTAATTTACTCAACGATTTCTTCATAAGGAAAAAATTGTAATTTTGATTATTAGAAATTCTTTCTATTTTGTGGGCAGAAAATACTAATAAAAAGTAATAAATTTGAAACTAAAAGAAAAGGTAGTTTACGTTACACGAAGAGGAAGAGTTTACATCTTTCTGCTGCAGTATTTTTTAAATTGAATAATATTTATATCCTGAAAAAATTATTTAGATATTTATTATTTATTACTTACTGACAACTGTAGAGGGACTAACTGTTATACGAATGAAAAAGAAGGTATCAATTCTCAGGAAATATTTCCGTATATATGACCATCATATAAAAATAATTTGTGCCGTTTAAAAACAACTAATCATGTTAGGAAATATGTCTAAAATTACAATGTTGTGATAGTTATAAATTTAGTAAATATATTTTTCAACTAATGCACAATGTGCGAAAGATAGGCAATCATTTCAGTCAATAAAGACACATTAAAAATAATTATTCAAGGTGTCAGAACATCAGGCTGGAAATTAAATCATAAAATGAATGAAGCAGAATTTCATTAGTAAATTCCGAAAGAACTGGCACGAGCAGACCTTCTCTGGGTATAACGGAGATTCAGCCTTCCTGAGAGCACTTAGGAACTTTCTTTCGGTCTTTCTTTTGCTTGCTTTCGCGAAATTAAGAAAGGCCATACGTGAGTAGTGGTGTTAACTACCAGCGCTAAGAAGAACAACGCCTCGTATATCTCGCACAAAACTTGTGCTGGCCCAAGATTTACGACTGCAGTGGAGGAGACAATATTTATGTTTCAGACTGCAGTATTCCTGGAGTCTGTCCCTTTCCTTTACGAGATGGAAGGCATTGTTCCACGGCACAATGATGTAATTTGTACGCGGATAAGGCAGCCCCTCTAGTGCAGCTACCTGCTGGGCTTTGGTCAGACTAGATGGACTTGAGACTTCACTGCCAACAATAATTCAGTATACTAAAAAGTTTAATAAAACATCTCTCACAATATGGGCACATAAATCTGCTACAAAACTTAAAAGAAATCATTCTTTAACATGAAAGAGATAGTGCGAGAACCAAGGAAGCGAGGGGAAGTTACATATTTTAAGTTTATATTACAAAAGAAGATGCTAAGTGAGCTTCAAAATTGTTACTGGTATGAAAAATATCTACTAAAAATGTTTTCAGGACATATTTTGTACCCCCATACCTGAAGCTCTCTACATTGAGCTCCACATTCTCAAAGACATATTGAGGAAAATAAAATTTGCTTAAGCAGATGTATAATGAATTTAATTCATTATTTTTTACCGGTGATTCCATTGAATTAGTGTCAAGAGACTTATAAAGGTAACAAACGTACAGTTCGTGAGATTTTACATGGCGTGTTTACATGCGTAGAAAGGCAAGGGGAGTATTGTCGTTTGAGGAGGTACTTACTACCCCTCCAACAGGCCTCGCGAAACGCTACTGTCATTGTCACCAACATTAATTTTCGGCATATGAATGGGATGTGGAGACTGTCGACATCTTTTAACACACGCTATACTTATTATCTGTTACATTTTAAAGTTGCGTTTCTTGACGTACAACATATCGGAACTGACAGCAATATATATTTCCTAACGCCAATATTTTCAGAAATGTTTTTACACAGCCACCTTTTTTTAACAAAGCACGGAGTAAAAGTGAGCTGATGTCTACCCCCGCTACAATATGAGCGGAGTTGTCCACTGCGCATCGTCTCGACAAACGACTAGCTAATTCTCCTGAACTGTAGATAACTATATAACAGTTTGATTTGTGCCTGACGTCTAACACCTTGGTTGACAGCTTCCAAGAAACATGCTAGAAATTGCAGCTTATGTACATTTGATTAGAAACAGTAAATAAATTAACGTCTGATATTTAAATAATTATATGAAATAAATTAAGAAGAAAATATGCAGACAGTTTTTAATTAGATTTAACGACGTTTAGTCACCACATTTGAGACTCAGGTGTTACTACAACAAAGTAATATACAATTAAGCCTAACAATATGGGAAGTAAAATAGGTTCATTTAACACTATAACTAAACAATATAAAAATAAAACAAAAATTACAATATATAATTACTTATAAATTTAACAACAAATGTATGCAATTATAATAAATTAAATAATAATTTCTGAAATGCATACAATTTTTAAAAATAATAATGAAAATATTAAACGTTGAGAAATAAAGGACCATATATTTTACTTAATTTCAAGGTATCATTATGAGCATTTAGTTGTTTTAATAAATATTATTATGTAACATTTATTTTATATTTTTTTACTTTCGCTTTTTATAAATTTAATTTTCTTATTAATTCTAAAATGTACATAAATTTAAAACTTGTTAATATCTTTTTTAAGTATAAAAACATCCTAGCTAAAGACTATAGTCAAATTATTAGCTTACTAATCATGTTAATCTTGAAACTAATTTTTTTCGGGGGGAAAAATTCGGTATTACATTTTTATTAAAGCATCCAAAACATCAAAAACGAAATATGAGTTTAACCCAAATGATAAAGTTTTGTTATTGTAAATCATAAGTATCATAATAAGGATGTTATTAAAACAATTTAATTAATGCTTTTAATACGTTTAATTTAATTGATAAATATATAAGAAATAATTAGCAACCACGATTGTAAGAAATTTATGAAGAAAAATAATGAAATTGTAACAAATCAAGCTAATAAAGTAATCAAACGGTTAATAAGATTACTGTTTTATGGTAAAATAAAAGAAAAATTAAAAGAGACGTTAAATTTTAATTTTCAGGCTTTTTAAATAATTTATTTGGAACTCAAAATTATGAAAAGATAAAAGTAAAAGGGAAATATTAGATAATGTTATTTACAAAATTAATTGTGGTCAACTGAATGATGGAAAATGCTATATAAGGCCAAATAATCGTGCCCTTGGAACCTGATTGAAAAAGCATAAAAATAATAATACCTAAAAGCATAATGTGGTTACTATTTTTTATTAGTTAGTCAGAATTATAAATATTATTATTACTAATGCTATTAATATTATGATATTTTAATAATATTAACTGAAATATTTGGTATAGTTCTTGTACAATACCTGAAGAAATCTCAGTTGTGGTGACGAAAAGGTGTTTAATCGAAGTATAAACTGTGTCTGTAGAACTAATCGCCAATTTATTTCATTTAATTATTTGATTATACTTACATGTGATTTTAATCTATTTCTATTTCTACATCCTGTGTAGGAGGGACAGTTAGATTTTTAGTTATGTTTAAAGTAATATTATACAGGACTACTTACTAACAAGAAAAATTAGAAAATCCACATTTTATAAACGTAAGTCATGTTATTTCATCTCCGATACTACTAAGCAACGATAATCTTCACTTTAACCTTTATGCAAGGTAGCTGCTTAATTATCTGAAAATATAACGTCGATCGATAAATGCCTTACTTTAATCTAATATCAACGTATAAAAGTATTAAATATAAAATCGCTTCTATCGTTGTGAAACTAGAAAATTACAACCTGCAAGGAAGGAATCTACTCTAACTGGAACCCCTGAAGCTAAGCTAAGTAATTTCCAGGAAGATGTTTTTATTTATTGTTGGTGCGTTGTACATCCTGTCCGGCGATGACGCAATACAGGAGAACTATTTAGAAATACTGCCCTTTGGCCATGGGACAGCTTTAACAGGAAACCTGTCAACCTCAAAGTAATAATTATATGAAATGTTTGCTCATTACCTTGGAAAGTAGTGCTTATCTTTTAGTGAAGTGCATTTGTTGCAAATATTTACTTCAATAATTTGTATTTCATTTTGGGTGCATCTAACAGTTGATTTTATTTGAGTGAACGAGAGATAAGATGACATTTAGCGTTTGTTGTTTTTCGTTACGATCTCTGATTAATCCAGAGACACTATCACACTTGTCTTATTTTCTTTGGACGTTTGTGTTTCTCAAAGTGCAGCAGACCATCTGCATTTCATCTCGTCTCTGCAGCAGAATATCTCGCCCAACTACTACTAATGTTACTTTGACTCCTCTTTGGCCCCGGGCCGTGCATAATTGTTCAAGACAAAGGATCTAATATTCGGCGTTTCAGAACTGTTATTGAAGCGATGCGAGTTTCAGTGAACCGAGAGGTTTGTAACGACAGTAGCCGTGGGCTTCATTCCGTTACCAAGGAATTACTCGCAGATGGGCCTTGTGTGGAAATAGGTTTTTTCTATTCAGATAAACAGAAATCTCCTCAAATCCTCGTAGGTCTATTAGGAATTGATTTTCAATTATATACTATATAGATTACTTTTCATTTTATAAGTTATACCTTATTATTTTTGGAATTAATGAACAGTAAATATTTTAGAAACGTTATATTTCCCTTTCTCTGTCTTTTCTTTGTTTTTCGACTTTCTGAGGCAACGTCCAATTTTTAAAAAAAATAATAGAAAACGATTATAATCTGATAAATAAATTAAGAAACTATTCACATACGATCATACGAAATAATTAATTAAATTTAATCATACATAATAATTTGTCATGAGTAAGGTAATTATTGATATACTCCTTAGTAACGCTTTGTGTATTAATACAATTTTAAAGCATAAAATTGTGACGTGGTAATGAATGCGGAAAATTTTTTATCATCATTTTGGCAGACGCTTGCACTTTTTCGCTATTGCATCCATCACGCCGCGTAACAATTTTTTTTTTACACGGAGGCGTGTTAATGGAATTATCTAATTTCACCGTGGGTATTTTTCTCTGAATGAAATGCAGAAGGGACAGACGAAAACCATTGCCTGTATAACTCAGTATTCCTGGTATTTGCCATAGCCATCGGCAATTGGCATTTACGTCACCAGAGTACTTTGCGCGATTAAAGCAGTCTGAAAGCATTTGACAATCTCATCACAGACCACCATCCCTATACATCCCTTACTTTAAATACTATTAAATTTCTACAATATTACAGAGCATGTAAAAGCACATTATTTGATAACTATTTTGGATATGTGGTAAGTATTGGATATTTAATAATTAATAGCGATTTGAACAAAAGGATATAATGATGAAAAGTAATTAATATACTCCCAGTTTAGAATAGTTACGATTCAAAAGTAATTGACTAGAATCCCGAATAAATTACATTTAAAATAAATTAAATTCTGAGATGAGTTCAAGGTTACAGGTAGGGATTAGTAATTATGATAAAACCTCCCAAGCTTTAGAACACTAATTCTATTAGTTAAATACATTTCTTGTTGATTAGTTTTTGTATTTATAAAAACTACTAAATTCCAATCTTTTGAACAAAATTTATAATTAACTCTTTTTTAAAAATAATTAACTCAAATAAAATACATTACTGTAAGTGAAAGAAAATATTAAATATAATTAAGCCTTTGCGTATCTCATTGTCAAGTATCTGGGACTTGATGGAGTGGAAACTTTGATTTTGGAACTAGAATTTGTCAGTGAAAGATTATGCCAAAGTTTCGATTTTTTACGTTGCTAGACTAAATTGTGTATTTTATAGTAAAAAGGATCAATCCTTTTAACTTCTTAGAAAAAAACATATATGTATATAAACACCAGCTTAAGATATATATATCAGAGGTAATTTGATGATCTGTCTAGAAGGACGATTAAGAAAATCCTGTACCGAGTAAAACGCGCCATTTAAAAGAATAGTTTTACTCTGCTTCACGAAGCTTTTGTAGTTACTATTTTTAACCTCTGGCGGAAGGCTGTTGTATAAAATTATCCCGGTATTGTGAATACTTTTCTGGTGTAGAGCAAGGCGATGCTTGTCCGACCTTAGAGCTGAACGATTTCTAGTCGCGTATTCATGAAACTCGCAAATATTCTCTTTATTGTCTGGTTCTTGTATGTACTTCCTCTTTTTCCTTTGTCGACGGATAGCTGCTTCGAACTAAATTATTGTGCAATATCCATGAGAAATCGGTAATTGCAATATTTTATTAATCCCCAACACATACACATTTACATTTATATATTAAATATTATTTCCCGTATTCAGTTATTTACGTATATCAAATTTATAAACTGCTTATTTTTTAATCATTGAAATTTAATATTCTTTAATACAATATATAAATATATTTTGAGGCTGTTATAATTATATGTTGTAAACTATCTTATGTTATATCATATATATGAATCAGGTTAAAATGTTGAATGGAGAACAATTGTGCATGTCGGAAGGAAGTACAACTTAATAGATGGTTTATATACTACTGTGTTGCAATTGACATGCAGCTTATGGTGTGCCTTAGTGGGAGAAAGGTTTTCGAAACTAGTCCTGTTAGTGAATTTGAGCGGCGGGGAAAAGAACTTCGAGATCTCAGCGTACATAAGTTTCTGCTCCACTAGAAAAGTTTCGCAATAAATACCTTTCGAAGTTTTGTGCTATTGAGAAGATATCCAGGGCCTTGAGAGTAGTTTACAGATGCTTTTGGAATAAATAATTTTCTTTGAAACAAACATGTCACAGAAAGTTGTTGCGAGGTTATAACTTCAAACCAGGCACATATTTCACCTGGTGTAAATATATGTCTTATTTATTAATACAGCTGAAATATAACATTGAACTTTAAAGTTACGATTTATGCTAAAATACTGAAATGTGTGAATTCTCGCAATATTGGGGTGATAAATATTATACTCTAAAAATATTTTAAATTTATATAGTAGTTAAATTATTTATTAAAATCTGAAAAGAGCATGTCATTAATTTTGTTTTAACACCATAAATTCTCTATTTTAACAAAATTTTATATAAGGAATAGATTATTTAATTTTTAGAAAATACACGTGAAATGATTCATATGCAGTTGATTCTAGTCCTTTGAAACTAATTATTCGGTGGACTGTGGTAATAGTTTAAAATAAAATAAGGGGCTTAATCTAACATGAAATATAATCAAAGTATAAAGGCCGTAAGTCAGAACAATATTAAAATTACATAAAATAAAACAATTAATGCTCTGGGTTAGCGACTTCTTCAGTTGTATATAATTAACAAAATGTGATATTTAAATAAAACTTTTTCAAATAAAGAGACTGTTTCTACAACAGCAGTGACAAAAAAAAACAATTTTTGCCCTGGGAGTTGTGCAAGCAGTTTCATTTTTCTGTCAAAAGTTATTATTTAATGAAATAGAATAAATTAACGACCAACTACAAAGCATAAACTTTTTATTCAACTCATTCGACGTTTCGTCACCATGTCAGGTACTTACTTCATTAGTTAATTTCTTCAATATATTACTATAAACATTTAGAAAAAATTACATAAAAAATTAATTATTAAAATTTAGAGTTCCTTAATTACATTAGTAAAAATGAAAAAGCTTCCAATTTTGTAGTTCTTATTTATAAATTTAGATAAACTAATACAGGTCAAAATGTATAAAAATTAAGCTGGATTGCCCACAAGGGCAGTTTCAAAATAAATTTTAATAATTGATTTTAATGTAATAATTTTTTAAGTAACGTATTTAAGAAATCGCCTGATAAAGTCCCAAATATGGTGAAAAAACGTCGGATGAGTTAAATAAAAACTAAATGGTCTGTAATTGGTCCTTAAATTATTCATTGTGGAAACTGACGTCAATCGATATATTAGATTTTATTTAAAATTTAACATATTTTATTTATTATATGCAACTAAAGTGGGGCAAAATATTTTGTTTAATATATAATTTATGGCTGTTTGCTACTATACTGTAAGAATTGGAGGACGGTAATGAATTCAATTAAGAAGTTTAATTATAATTTCTGATTTTACTATGGGTACAATTTAAATTAGGTCCTCTGTTAACTGAAACATGGATAATAAATTTAGGGTGATTTTATTTATTTAAGGTGGGTTAAAGCTCACGACATTAATTTACATAGGACTTAAACAAAACGGCTTGTATCTTTGTGCAAAAAAACAAAGTGTGCAGCAGAGATCTCACTAATTTAATTCATAGCCGGGAACGTGCCTGTGTTTTATTCGGATTGGTCTCTTTCAAGTACCAGGAACTGTCCGCCGGAATTTATAGTGGATTTCTAAATGGCGGGCAGTAAGTTGTGGTGATCTCGTCCATCACACGAATAGACCATTTCTATCTCCGTCAGTAGATAGTGTTGCTCGAGATCTCATAATTTCTGGAGCGGTTTTGTGTTTGCATTCGAGAAATTATTAAAAGCGTATTCTGCTCTTCTTCCCAGATCTCCTTCTCTCAAGTTGTGAGTAGGACTCAACTATCTCACCATCTTCCTTCATTTCCCTTTTTTTCTCCCCCGGTCTCTTTCTTATTTCAAGTCATGAATTGAACTTTCCTTCTCGTACCTTTGCGTCATCCATGTTCAATTGCCTCACTATGGGGTAAGAAACAGGTTCATGTGACGTGTTTACGCCAATCGTGTCAAATTTTACAAAATTTCCCGGTGCGGCCGATCTTCAGAAAATTTTCTTAAGTCACCGATCAGTTTTTTGAACAAGTCTAGTCTCCAGTCCGCCTCCATTACGCCGATTTGAGATTGGAATTCCCACAGCTCCGCAGCATAATCCTGTCGTATGTGTTATCTCTACTTGTTGCAATAATAAATTTAAAAATGAATTAATTTTGGTGGAGGATGTTCCACTGCACTACAAAAATTTAATGTTTTTGTGCTTTGTCTATACATTTTCTTTACTTGGCCACCTGTTTAATACAATAAGAACCAAAACATTTAAGTAAATCTGATTAGGGGACAATCATATTTTTAAGTCACATTTGCACACCTGTGCGTTAAGATTCCGAAATTTATAAATTAAAATGGGAACTACTCGCTTATCCACCGTATTTACCAGGCTAGACACCCTGATGCCTGCTTATTTTGAAGACATTCCACAAAACCATTAAAACGTTTTAGAAACGCTGACCGATTTTTATTGAGTTTAAAAGGGATGATGCTAATAAATAAAAATGAATCCCCCAAAATAATGTGTTATTTTATTGTTCAGGATGACGATGAAATTGTAACCGGGGAACATGTTATTATTCACTAGGATTGCCTTCATTTCCATATGTACTGATTTATTTACATTTTAATTCTTTATAAATTTACGCTTATAATTTGGACCGTTAATTACTAACTGCCAACAGAAGTTTAAAGTTATCACTAGTGGGTATGAAACTAATTAATTAACCACTAACAACGCTGATGTTCCCCTCCGGATTTTCAAAGCTCTTTCGTTTTTACAAACATTTCAGCTAACAGAGCAGAATTTAGTTTATTTATTTACGTAATTAGACTCTTTCAGTATTTTCCTTGTAATTAGTTCAGAGAATTTTTCCGATTAAATCAGCTGACGTACCTGGAAAAGTCCCTGGAGAGGAGAAAAACTGTGAAATATTATTATTTCATACCATTGATTAGTGGTAAAAGAAATTAGTTGTCCTACTTGCCTACCAATTCTGGATAGCATTATTTTTATGTGAAACTATTTTCATTTATGAAGTATTCCAGAATCTGAGTCTGTCACTAAGAGAAATCCAAATCCTTCTTTCAAGTCTCATAGATGAAGTATCAAAATATTTCTATTACCGGACCAAATGATTAGAATGCAATCAATGGAGTAGCTCCGCAAAGGCTTCACGAGTCTCTGGAGAAGACGAGACTCCATTAGCTCCCCCTTGTCCGACGCTGACCACAGACCTTTCTCTGTAATTAGTCCCTGTGTTTGCAGGGCGATCTGCCTTTGCACGGGATGGTCTAAGTGAATGAGGCTCCTGTCCTTAGCTCACAAACACTACGCCCACCTTCCACATCAAACGACATAACACCAGACAAGACCCTTATGCAATAATTACTTTCTAGATCGCTTCGCGCTGATCGTTTTCCAGGTGGCTGACACTGTACCATTGTCGCCCAATATTCTCGAATCGACGGGGCAGTTTGACAGAGTTAAGAGGCTCTTCATCCGTAAACATCGAAACCTACGTTTAAAACCAATTTTAGGCATATTTAATGCAAACAACCACTTGTTAGATCTGCAGTTGTAAAAGATAAATTAAAAATTTAATTAACAAATATGCAAAATACATACAAGAAGATTTGTCAAATGAATTGGAATAATAAATACTTCTCTATCGTTTTACGATAATCTTAATATTGGAGAAATTATATTTTTAAATAGTTACAATAAAATACCAACAAAAGAAATTGTTAAAATTAATATTTATTTAACAAACACGGAGGATGGAGGTTGGCATACACACAAAACAAGCTACAATTTTTATTCAACTAATCACAAGAAAATGAAATACTTAATAGGTAAACCAAAATGAAAATTATATACTTAGTTAATCACAAATGATCTGAAACATCTACATTCCGGGTGAGCAGAATCTGAACAAATTACAGAATTATAATAAAATTTTGACATGACTGAGACGTTGGTTATGAGGGGTATAAAAATGGACAGCTTGGTCTCGGAAAGCCACTCGAAAGCTTCTTGGGCAGGTTGACTGATGTAAATGCAGGTAAATGCAAAGAAAACACCCAGATGACGTCCGATATCTTGACGGACCGCAGACATCAATCATCAACGATCGAATCATTCGCTGCTCTATTTATTGAGAATTCAATCCGAAAAACGTAGCACTAAGCATCTCAGCACAACTGCTCGACTATCAATGACCAATATTTTTGCCATTTCAAATATTTTTAATCTTCGCTAGACACTGATTGTCACAGATGTGGGGGTTCGCCCAATTGCTCTTACTTTTTCCGCAAAATGGTCTCTCATTCTTTCTGCCCAAGTGTTTATATAATTCCTGGCTAATGGTTTCTCACAGTTGAGTGGGATTCAGTGTTCCCAAAGGCGTACACAAATAAAACTTTTTGTCCACGTGAATCCTTCCTCAGTCAAATTTTGGAATGCTAGACAGACAACCAGTAGCCCTACCGATTTTCTTCTAGCTGCCACAGTCTGTTCAGCCATCCACACTAATTTGGAATGTTATCGACGCTGTATTGCAATGAAACTCTCAAGAATACATTCGACAACAAAAAAATGTCGCTATTTGATAAAAAGAACTGTTACAGTTGCTTTTTAACATATAAAAAATGGAAATGTTAAATTTTAGTATCACGTAAATGCTCAGAATCTTTACTAACAATATTATTAATAATAAATTAGTACATTAATATATAAAACCAAAATAATATTGGAAATACAGACGCTATATTTATTGCTAGAAAGGAATATACATGTACCACAACTATATATGTTTCTTGTTGGCAAATAACAAATTTTATTTTGTATGATAAGAACTTAACTTAGATTTCGCTCACTTATGACGAGCTAATTCATTAATTATGTTCTACATTACAGTAAACGTAGAGGTTTTCTTATTAACTAAGAATTAACGAGTTACTAAATGGAAAATTATTTCCAGTGAGTTTTAAATGAAGTTATACTCAACCGTTATTCACAGCTGTCATCTGCAAGATGCGAAACGTTAGTGATTGGGGTTCCAGAAATGTAATTGGTGAGAATTAGTTCTCCGTTAGCAGACGTACCTTTTACTTTCTAGTTCGTGCCGGCGGATTGCTTTTGTACATCCCATGGGCACGCCTCTCTTTCTAGACTAAGAAGAAATTAAATTCGCTATAAAACTCGGGTCACAAGAAAGGGAGAAAGAAGGCAGTCGAATTAAGTACAAGTCATTAGCAGTCCAGAGTGGCGCTTCTAGTCTTTCCAAGGATCTAGCACAATTTTCTCCCAGAGTATTAAATTAATTACAGAGGCTCTTTGAGATGGGGCACCTTTTAAGATCCGGGTTTGTACTTTCACAGTAAGAAGCCAATTTGTGGAATGACGCGAAATTGCTCTACTAGATGCGCTACAAAGGATTGCTCCCTTTATGTGAGATGGAAGCTTGCAGTGTTTCAGAAAAAAGTCTAACGACGCGTATTTAAGGGTCAAATATTTGCAAAGCTTAGCGTCTTTCAACTTAATACATTTAGATAATTTTCCAGTTTAACACCTAAGGCACTGACAACAACGTGCACTATAGCTGGAAGATTCAAAGAAAACATTCCCAATAGGCACAGCGTATTTTTGAAATTCTTACGTTGGCTTAATTATATGTTAAAACATTTAATTTTACAACAGCTTTGGCAGTTGTGATCCATTATATTTGCTATGAAAGGAATACCCTAATTACATGTACAAAACGAGAAAGAATTTCCCTATTCTGGATTCGTAGAGAAAAGCTACGGGCTTGAAAAGATTGGCTTCGTTTTGAGTCGTTATTATTGATTGAGAAGACCATTTTTTCAGTCCTCAGAAAATTCTTTACTTTAATAATTCGTTTCGACGTTCAATAAGAAAAGCTTTTAATATAGATTGCTATATTTATTGTATATTAATAAAAGAAAAAAGTAAGTAATAGCATTTAACGAATTTAAGCCCATTTACAATTTTTTTTGGTAAAAATATTCATTATAAAAATCCTAATACAGACTTCACGGGATTGTATAGGGGAATTAGTAAATACAGTTTTGATAATAAACCGAAATCCGAAAATGCAGTTTTTTTACATTGCACTGTAACGAAAGGGGTCTGACAAAAAAGTATTTATGGACTCGCTTTATACTGTACTTACTTCTGTTACACCCTGTATAATTATAGACACATTCTTCTTGGCATGTGAGCTTAATATATAATTTTGTACTTTTAGATTATACAACCAATCATTACAATACTTATAATACAGTTATATTTTAATTAGTATGGATGTGTTGCCTATTGCATTTTTGAAATAAATATGTTTCAAACCTCAATCATTTATTGCTTTAACAGCTAAATATACATCTTTCTACATTATGTTTTCACCATGTTCATATTATTTTGGAAGCTTGTATATTAGTTGAATGTAGAAATGAATTTTTTTAACCGTGTAACGCTCCTCGTATACTTTCTTATACGTGGAACACTTGTTTATGCATGTAAACCTCTACGTAATGTTAGACCGTATCAAATTTTGAGGTATACATCGGATATTGGTGAGCTCAGTAAGCAGATATAAGGGACAGCGGATCACGGTGTTGACAAAGAAAACACAAGTCGTGTTATTCTGCAAGATCGTCGCATG
Source organism: Eucriotettix oculatus (assembly GCA_034510155.1). NCBI lineage: Eukaryota > Metazoa > Arthropoda > Insecta > Orthoptera > Tetrigidae > Eucriotettix > Eucriotettix oculatus. The sequence goes on from CM067381.1 coordinate 63,628,311, forward strand.
AAATAGTATCACAAGCAATATGAGGAACCTGTCTCCAATATTCATTTCACTTTATCATATAGTAAGACAATAAATCATTTCAATTAGTATTTAAAGGTAGGTAAACAAGAATATGTAATATAAAGGTAATCTGACAAGTTACATAGTTTACCAACAATAGTAAGAGTTATTTTCACTTCCACAACATCCTGTTTAGACTGTATGATCCTTAGAGCAACCAGGAAAGTTTTTGCTCATTTTCCTTTTATGGTAATCCAGCTTTGTTCCCTGATGTCCAATGTCAATGCTAATCCAGCTTGTATTCACGGAATTTAACTATTTAATTAAATTATAAAAAAAATAATTGCATATATGTATATATAACAGTGAATTTTCTGCAACAAAAGACATATCTTTGACGGTATTTTTCATAAGTCCGGTTCCATTAGAACAATTAAAGATTTCATAATATTCAACAATGCAGTTGTACTATTAAAATTGACTAATAAAACAATTTTACGAAGACAAAAAAAATTCCCCTACTATTTTGTATTGAGTTGTTCTACCCGCTGTTCATACTAATTTCATAATACTGTAAAATCATCGCAGAAAAGATTTTCATTTTCAAAATTCAGGAACCGCACCACTGAACCTTTTTTCATCATATGAGCAAACTTCAAGCGGATAAGCCATCGTTAAATGCAATCTTTTAGGTGTTCTTTGCTTATCGTAGTGATGCCAATATAATGTAAAGAAAGTGCAAAACGCATTCTACAATACGCTTCTCCTAGATCAATTTTTATCTTCAACTGTTGCGTATCCGTCGTAAATTATATCCATTTTCTGACTTATTAGATTATACATTTATTCTATTATAAGTAAATATAATAGAAGATTAGTACACTCAATACTTTAAACATGATAATATTATGCTGAGAATCACGAATCAAGACATATGTTTATTTTTTTTTGTGTACAAGGGTTGTACTTCTGAGCTCGAATGGAAAAACCTGTAAACAATTAATTTATAGTATTTTAAGTAGGATGAACTGTTGTGGAGTAGTCTTGATTCCTTTCTCTATCAATGACAGTTTTAATTGTTCGAAACGTTGGTTCCATTTCCCTTTTCCGATAAATTCTTAAATCAATTTCTCAGCGAGGTCAGACAATGGAATAAAGAAATTAGTGGATATTTCTGAACTTTAAAGCCATAACTTCTATATTTGCATCTGTTTTTAATGATTAATGACCGCCAAATGAATATAAAAATGAAACACAGATATATGAACGTTATATTTTTTGGTGTGGAGATCACATTTGAGGTTCTTCCTTCACGTTTCGCTCGCACATCACGAAGACGATCCTGGGTTCTGGATCTGTTAGCAGGCCATTAGTGCCCTTCCAACGTCATGTCCACCATCTCTCTCCACACCCTAATCACCGACGATCTTTTTCCAGCCAGAGCTCTGGAAGCGACAGATGAAAAATCTATCACTCTCGGTTTTAATTGCTATTTCATGTTCCAGCTAGAGCGTTATATATTTTTCTTTAAAGAAGATTGGGAATCCAGTTTTAAACTTTCTGTTTCGTTGAGCCAAGGAATGAGAAAGGTTTTAATTATCTTGGATATAAGAGGGGAAAAATTATTAAACTAGCTTATATAATCTTACTAACGATAACGTATATATACAATAATGCAAATGCGTAACGTAAAGCTACTACGTTGCTTCCATTGAAAAATTTTAGATTAATTTTCTATCAGTTCGGTATTGAGAAAGTGGGATACATTACCATATTCAAGCCCATATATAACATATCTTTACTATAATATTATATGCTTCTAACAAATTTACTTACAAATCAAGATGTATATAACAGGAAAGACCCAACATCGTCTTTCCTTTTCGCGAGCATTTAACAATCCTGTAAATTTCAATACAATTTAGTTTTGTATCAACAACTTTACGCATGTAGCATCAGTCGTTTTCCTGTTAAAATCGCCGAGAAAGCCAGGAGGAGAATTTCTTGATAGAGCTTTCAGGATAAAAATACTCCGCAGTTAAAGGAAAATGTCTAAGTTACCCACGGAGTGGAGAAATATCCCGTCACGCCAATCACAAAACTTTTAAGTGATTTGACTGGTGATGTTAAGGCGGATATCCACTAATGAGGTGAAATATATGAAAAATAAAGAGGGGCGGGCAGCGAAACAAGGAAGGTAGAGGAGCGAGAGTGTAATTTTTTTGATTTTAAAAGAGGGAGAACACCTGGTCTTGGAAAGTCGGTGAGGAGGGACAGAGAAAAGATTGGCGATCACATGGCCGGATGAACCAGTCATTGCTTTGATCTCTGTGGGAGAGACCATTTTACTGGAAAGCCGTCTAGGGCTTTTGATCCATGAGATTTTCGATGCTAAAATTATTTTTACATGTTTAAATTCTTTCAAGTTTATATATCGGAACACAGGTGACTTTGGATAGATGCTGATGTTGGGAAATTAAACTTCTTAATTAATTTTCTTTCTGTATATGTAGGATTTTAAGTTTTATTTCCAATTGTTTTAAAATTTGTGAAAGTTCTACCACGCAGAGCCCATAATTTTATTTATAATAAAATTTCTTATTTTTTAATAGCATCCTTCCCCTCCCATTATATTTAATCAAGCTATATTTGCCTGAGGAATATCAGAGGAAGGTTTCTAGTTTAGTGTGACAGTTTTTGTTTATTGATAATATATTTGTTTCATGTTTCACTAAGTTTCAAATTTCTATAATATGAAATAAAATTATACGTTTAATGTAATCTACTTTTAATGTAATATTGCATTGCAAACCTAGAAATTGAAAGGTCAATATAGTTTTCTATGTTACATATCATTTCAAGCATTTATATAATTATTATTACACCGAATAAACAAAGGCGCTAGTTTAAGAACAATTAACTAACTAAAAATTAATAATTATTTACACGTCAGACTGCTACAAATTTGATCAAAAAAAATTAAACAACATAAAACATGGTTGCCAAGGATATTGATGATTTCTTTCTTCGCCTCTAGTATAAAACTAGTGTAACAGTTAATTTTTATGGAACCAAAATAATTTGTTCTAGAATGAAATGGTGTGGCATAAATAAGTTATGTTATTATGATACCGGAAAAAGTATATCGAGCTGAAAGGAATTTAAAAATGACTCGTTCAAAAATAATACGTATTCCTATTGTTTTGTAATTACTCGTTGACCTATCCGAGTATAAACCAAAGTTCATTTCCTCTTGGCTATCCTGTGAACTTATATTTTCTCCCATTGATAAACAATAATCCCCGGAAAATACCGTTCTATTGTGAATTTTTGATCACCGGTTTGGTATGTTATTTTTTCTATGGTAATTTTTTTGATTCGATCATGTTCTGGTTAAGAAGAATTGCGTAGTCGTCCTCTCACTCTCTGATGGCCAATAATTCTTATTTTTTTTACACTGGAAACTTAAAGCAATTCCGTGTAATGCCTGACCATCTCTGCCTCGAAATCTAGTTCATACCAAAATTAGAATTTATTTTATGTTTCTGTGGTTAAAGTATTCGGAATTGTGAAAGGTTCTTTTTCAGGACCTGAAAGCAAATCTCGAGGGTGATTGGCAGGTAATAATTTTCTTGGAATACTTTTATGGGATAGTGGCGAATATTAAGTCGCATTATTGTGTCTCCAAAGTGTGATTAGAGGTTGACACATTAGGTTTGGTAGTAGTTGAAGGGTGTGACTGACTGACAAGCTAAGCCAGATGTTGGGCAACGCCCGTCACTACGAGCAAGATTGAGCGCTGCGGTTCTGCGCTCCGCACGCCACGTAATTGCTGGACTAGATACACGCAATCGTAAAACCTCAGGGCACCTACTACAAAGTCAAAACATCGCAGCAACCATGGTCAATAAAAAAAGGAGAAAACACAGAAGGATGTAAACTAAAAGTGTGAATTACCTAACAATTGTTGAAGTATACGAATATGTAAACGAATAAATGAAGGGACCAAAACGCAACTGTTTCAAATTTTCTTATTATATAAGCAGTTAGAATATTACAATATATTTGTATAAACTGATAAGGTGACCGAACAACTGGATAGTTCTTCTTCTCCATTGGCAAGTGCTCCATAGGTATTCTTAAGATCACCTGTTCATTTTATTCAAAGCCTTATTGCATATTTTTAAAAGTTAAAAGTCGCTTCGACGTCTAGGTCATAAGAAACAACACATAACTTTCCCATAATTTTAACTAATAACACTTAAATTACAAACGTTTGAAAGAATCTGCTTCCACGAGGAATTCCAGAAGAAGAAGGACAGCTGCGGGATTTGAGTAGAGATCCTCCACGGCGAATTGCGCAATGGTGGTATTTATTATCCTGTTGTATATGGGACACGCAAAGAGAAGGAGTTTATTTTCAAGTAGTAATTAGCACCTCCTACCAAGTAACCATTACATTTCTTAACTTTCAGATCTATCTAATTACGTTTATAAGTGTTGTTACCATGTTTGCGTGTAATAGAAATGTATCATTAGGCAATTTTTATCAGTTGATGTATGAATTTGTTCATTTAGGGATAAATGGGGGACGCCGGTCTTTTCGTAGGATGAGTTGATTTGCGCACATTTAATTTTCCTCTTGTGTGCCCACACTTGTATTTCAGTTTAGTGATTTGGTTACTAGTTGTGGGTCGTTATTGGTGGAAAGCATAAATGCATCGACAGAAATGGTGCCAAGTTCATTATTAACATTTTATAAGAAATCTGAAGAGCACAGGGCAAAGTGTAAGGGGCCGAGTATGTTACCCTGCGGTACGCTAGAAATATTGGTTTACTTGTAGATACTCATACATCGACTCTCGTTCCGAATTTCCTTTTTAAAGTAGGATTTTTAGGAGGTTTAAGTATGTTGTGGGAAAGATGATTTAAAACATAGACTCCAGATTGCATCTTATATCTGCATCTGTCATTATTATCTTTCTAAAGAATACAGTATATATGAAAAATGTAAAAGAGACACATTAATTACTCCATAGGATTGGCCTCTTGGCCTAAAATAAATAAGAGACTCTCTTAAGTATCAAAGTGAACATACAGATTCCAGTAATATAGAAGTAGTAGCAAATATGACTGAATTTTGATTCTTATGACCATTTATTGATAGTTGCATTAAAGAATTAATTCAGAACAGAATAGAACGAGCTAAACCTTTAAGAAAAACATGGTAGTTTGATTTTGTGACGAATCTGCAATGAGATAATGAATTAAAAATTTTACCGAGTATTTTAGTGGAATCACGAGGACATGTCTCACCCTCTTTTACGTATCCTTTTATTTATTTTTTAAATAATTTGTTTAATCCCTGAACTTTTCTTTATCCTAATCTGCTTCTACGATCATTACAACCATTTATTTATTGAATAAAAAAATTATGCTGTATATATGCTGATCTTGTAAAGGAAAAACATCAAGGACGTCAATAGATGTGAAATGGACATAAATTAGCACACGGATGTCTTAGAAAACACTTATAAACTTTTATTTATTTATTTTATTGTAATTTACATACATTTTTATTCGATAAACTAATTGCAGTATGCATGTTTATTGGTTTTCTGAAATATATAATTTGTGAATGATTTTTTTAAATTCTGTGACTATATTATTATTCATATGACTGTATTGAACATAGGTGATTTTCCTAATGAACGGTAAGTCATATCATTGTTATCCGAAAATTATTTAAGTAGCCCAATTTACCAAGTTTTTAGTACCAAAATAGTACCACAACTTTGAATTTAATAATGATTAATTAAAGAAAAGCCTACATCCATACTACCATATATTACATATATTGTTGTGCTAATCTTGATGATTGTAAATTAATACGTAAATCAAGAGATTGTGGCGCGGAAAAGCTACACCACATAAAATCTTAAGCAGGGTGAAGTGAGGAGGTTGGGGACTGGGGAAAAGAGAGAGACTGTTTATTTAAGTATTGAGATAGCGGAACTAGGTGTGAGAGGAGAGTGGACAAATGCTCGTAAGTGATAGCTAAACAAACCTTATGAATAGAGTGAGATGAAATAAACTAGATAATTTAATGAAGATTGGAGTTGTGTCGGGAAGTGCCGCGGTTAATCGCCAAGGAGTGTTCGAGTGACGTCGCGGGAAAATACGAAACATAGCACATGCTATTTTGAAAAAAATTATACTGGACATTGACTTTACTTCTGTCAATGCGTTATAATTGATTGAATGAATGTAACAGTGATCTACGTCAGCTTCGTCTATACTTGAATATAAATAGTCTATTTTCAACTCTATTACAATTGACTTATATTGCCTCATTCAAAATCATTTAAAACCTTTTGTAAAATTACACACCTATCAAGTATTGATAAAAAAAATTAATTCTGTGGCTGTTATCCTGAAAGAAAGTAACAAAGATAAGGCAATGAAATGGTGATATTAGTCTCGTTACACTATCAGTAGATGAAGAATAATTGGACTTAGAGTTCATGTTTTTTTTTTCAAATTCATTCAACAATATATTATGTTTTATCCAGAAATATTTGGTTCATGCGTTGAAACCTATTAATATTATTATTAACGTAGCCTTGAATTCTGCCTACGTAAATTTACGTATCAGATATATAAGGCCATTATAGAATGAGTAATTCAGATGCTGATGATAATATATTCGTTAATTACTAAAGCAATATGCTCGATTTTATTACGTTAATAGAATTTCAACATTTGTGTTATTCCAGTGATTCTTAGAAGTATAAATACAATACTTAATTAATTTTAAGAGAAGTATATATGTCTTACGTGATTGTCTCTTTCCTCCACGTGCTGCAGTATTAAGATCGGTTATCGGTTTCTTACACGTTGCGCAGGAGTTTTATATGTAAGAAACGAACTTGAAAATTGGCCTAGATTGCGGCTTGAACGACCCTGTGGCCTCGTTAGCTCTGGCTGGTGTGGCTAACGCGAAATTATGTAATTTCCTGTTCGCGTTGCTTCTCACTTCTACGTAATTGCTCCTGCTTGGATTTCCTGGAGGGTTCGCTGGCCTTCATGCAAATATGAGCATCGCGTAGGAAGTTCCGCAGAAAATGTTAAAGCCGTTGAAGAACTTCATATTGACAGAACCACAAACATTATAATTACTATAGCAATATTAATGTTCGAGTAAAATAAATCGATCACCTGTAACTAGGCAAGGATAATAGTAAAATAATTATTTTTTCGTTTTGCAGAATTTTATTGGAATGAGTCCAAAATTAAATAAAAAACATACTTTATAATATTTAAATGAAGTAATGAATAAATTCATTTCAGGCTTCTTATTACAGTTTAATACAACTACATTCGTCCATATTTTTGATAATATTCAGGTAACTACAGACCAAAATTTATAATTATTGATTTTTTAAAACTTTTGAAAATAAGGAGTGAAAGGTTTATAAGGTTATAAGTATGTGACAAAAAAATATAATAGTTTTTTTTTCTGGCTACTGGCAATTGCAGTTATTTGGAATCATTAAAACTTAAGATATAATGGAATAATTTTAAATCTATTTTTATCAATTTATATGGTACAAACAGCTACTAACGAAAACTATAATGAAACAGACTGAAAATAATACAAATTAAAAACCCCGTGAAAACAAATAAAATAGAAGAGTTGACTTGTTTAAATGACAGTTGTTTGCTTCACAGTTCAACAACAACGTATTTTTTAATATCACTAGTTTAGTGGTGGCCTGCAAGAAATAGCGGAATTCGGTCAGGCCTGGTCTGATATTGCGAAATTTAACTGCAAATCGGGATTCCTAAGATAAAGGCTTGATAAAGTATAATAACCGAGATACAAGCATGTACATAAATTCAAGTTCCCATTTTCAGTCAACTTAAGGCAGCAGTGCGTAACTAAAGTAAAAAAGGCATTGTTTAAAATAACTGAAAACACGACACGCACACCGAAAAGCACAAAACAACGAAGTTGTCTCTTCTTGGAGCTGCACGACAAGGAATCTGACCTTCATTAATAGCTCCAGGCAATAAATGAAACAAACCAACAATAGAAAATGATAAATTTATGCAATACAATATTTGAGAAAGGAACGAATTCAATAATTTTGCAGGGACATTAATTTCAACTCTCAGGGAAACGATCAAGAAACTCCTGCACCATTTAATAGAATATATTAACACTGAATCACAAAAATTTTGTATTTAATATTGATTTTAAAATCTGGGGGAAGGATTTTTATTCAATTATCCCGGTATGGCGAATATTTTCTGGTATTGAGCAAGGCGATGCGTGTTCGACTTTAGAGCTGAGCGATTTATAGTCACGTATTCGTGAATTTCGCCATTCATTTGAAACAGGTTCACGGTCCGTTTTACAACTTTAAGATTTCATGACTGCTAGGACAGTCAGTATTTGCAATCTTTTGAAGTATAGCCGGCAACTTGATCTAAAATTCGTGTTAGAATATATTCTAATGGCAAGTTTTTCCCTTAACTGCTCTCATAGACAAATCATTAATTAAAATTTATAACCATGTTGCCACAGTAAAATACTTATTGCAAGCATGCTCTGCCATTAGCATCTGAAGAATACCAGGTAAATCAACGACAGTTATATTTGATATCAGAAAATTATATCCTGCGTGAAGCCCGAACGTAATACAGACAAAATTTAAAAGTCGTGCTCCTTTTAATAGTTGCATTATAAAAATATAAAAACGCGAGGTGCAAGCAAGGATGATAGAGAAAGCAGCTTCAGTCATCTTTTTCAAAATTATTGGAATTACCTAGCACGTACAGATTTGGAAACTCTAAAATTCATAAAATGCTATAAGAAGACCTGCCGAAAAAGATAACAGGAATCGGTCGATTCTAAGTTTTATGAAAATTGGCTCTTACTTTTTAATAAAATTAAATGAATGAAATTATTTAATTGTTTTTTGTTAAGAACAAAATATGTATAGCTATAGCACTTTTTTTGAAGAATTGTCTCCGCTCATTAATTACGGATAAATGAGAAGAGTGTACAGTGTTTATTACTGCTGAATTTTAAGAGAAAAATATTTCTTTCATTAACGTGGCTGCGGATTACCATATCCAGCCAAATGTGGAGCCATGGGTAAAACCTGCAATTTATGGTGTTCCAAGGGTGTTTCCCGACCAAGCTGTCTGAAGTTCTCCCTCACGTTTAATAAATTGCCCCTGTGAATTGCGGGGTGGATTATAACACTTTAATGGGATAGTTTCAACTCAAAAAATAATAATACAAACCGTAGTTGTGACGTAAAACTATCGCTTAGTTTCTTTAGGATGGATTAGAAAATTGCCTGCTCGCAGAATTTATCTGCAAAAACATATTTCCTCTAGTTGCATACAAAATATTGTTTAAATTATAAATAACTGATTCATAAATATAATTATGTCTGTGTTAGCTGGGGAGAAAATATTTCGCAGAACATACAAAATTTTGGTGCGCTAAGGAAGGTAGAATTATAAATAACTGATTCATAAACTTTATAATTATGTCTGTGTTAACTGGGGAGAAAATATTTCGCAGAACATACAAAATTATGGTGCACCAAGGAAGGTTGAATTTAACGATTCAACCCAAAAAATTAATTATTATACTGTTCCAATTCATCCCATAAATTTTTTAGAAAAATATTGGATTAGATTAATAGTTTATCTGACAATTAAATATACACTAAATGAGTTAAAACAGCCTGTTTGTCAGTTTTTATTTTATTAAATACTGAACTACACTACATTTCGTCTCTCACTTGAGACTTCTTCAGGTATATTATAATTAAAAATACAATGGAGCAAGGTTCCATGAAAAGCTAAATTTTGTAAGTTTAAAACCATCTATAGTATTTCAAATTGTTTTATAACATTAACTAATGTAATCCAATGGAATTTTCATTATAGTATACCTGAAAAAGTCTAAAATGAGAGACGAAACGTAGTGTAGTTCAATATTTAATAAAATAAAATACTGGATTAGATTTTCTTTCCAATAGTTTACGAAATTGTTTGTGCGAAGGATTGTTTGTATTATAATAGTATATTTTATGCTGTTATGTAATTACAGAGCTAGTAACGTAATGCATAAATAGCACAACTCTGTAGTTATATTTAAACATATGTAATTCATCCACGTGAATTATATAGAATTATATATGTTGGGATTTTTATGACGAAACACACCATCTTACTTGTGTATAGGGATTAAATCCGATGTTTTATTATTTCGAAAAGTTGACCCCTTTCCATTTTCTCTTCCTAATTTACAACTGACATATTACGTTTTATTGTAACGGGTATCCTCTATTAAAAATTGCAAAAATTAGGAGAAAAAATTCAATCGAAATAATAAATACTTACGATAATATTTTGTTTGATTTATTGACCCCTTATTAGACAAGGGTAATCTCAGTCATGGTATTACGATAGGCCGCGCATTTACTTGTCGTGTTAATGCGATGGCAACACGGCGGAAGAATTATAAATATTTATGAAGGAGTTTTTGAAGCGAGTTTCCCAGGGTACGCTCACGGTTGCTGGGTGTGGAAATAATAAAAAGGACGACCAGCGCAGCACCGTGATGGGAGGTCGGGACACAAGACTCTCTCGGGAGAGCCAAGTTAGCTGCCAACTTCGGTGCACAGAATATCCCTCCAGCCGCATTTGCATACGCACAAGTGTGCAACAATAAATTGCCCGCAACGCCAACGGAAAATTCTAAAAAAAATGTACTAATTGCCAGAATTAACATATTATGAATAAAACAAGGAAAATCTGAAACGATCTCGGCGGATCACATCCCACGCTGAAGGCAACCATTCATTCTTATAATTCAATAATTCGTTTATACGACGAACAATAATAAAAATGCAAAGGCAAAAATATTTAATAATTTCAGTCTGAAGCTATGGCTCTATCGCTGTTTCAAATTAAATTGCTAGGTTTTAGAGAGACTCGTACAAGTTAATACAATTAATATTATTTTCTGTGCATATTTTAAAATCAATCATATTAGAAATAAAATTTTTGTCCAATAATAACACCAAATTACAGTCATCATTTGATCCGTCTAAATTATAAAAAACAAAATTACTAAAATGACAGGAGCTTTCCTTCTATCCGGCATTATCATGTTAACATTTGACATATTACGGTTGGCTTAAATCGTCACAAGAATCGCTCCAGCGAGGAGAATATTGAACTTAAACAATGTTTTAGCAATTTCAAAACACCATCCGACATTGTATTAAATAAATAGCATACTGTCAGAAAAGTAATTGGAACTTTACAGAAAAACGATTGGTAGCGTTTTGACTGAAAATATAAATAAATTTCTGGCTATACAATCTTTAAAAATTTCAAATTAAAACTTTAAGATGAAGTTAAAAAATATCAGATTACTTTTTAGTACCTTATATTCTAAAAAATGAAATAAATTACATAATTTTCAATTAAAGAAAACATTTAATGATGAATAAAGTAAGCTATTTTTAAGATTTGCTATTTTTTAACAAAAACAGACGCTTTACAATTAATTATACTGTGGTCAATCGTACTCCTTATTTAATGTTTAACAATTTCATACTGCATCATAACTCCTCCAACGCAGCTATCTGTCGCTCATTAAAACCAGTTAAATCGGCAAGGTAATTAGGAGTTGACGAATTGTCACCTAATATTATAGAGCCAAGTAGTGACACTTAATATTACGCCTGATAAAAGATATTTGTATAAATGCTTTCGGATATCTACTTACACGTTTCACGTTCAAGGTTACACATGGGTCTCATTTAGGTTTCGTCCATTCGGCTTGAACTATTGAACTAGTTTCAACTTTATTGTAGGTAAATGCCACGCTCAGAAACCAGAATAGAAATTTAAATGAGTTATTTGTTTAAAACGTGAACTTCAAAGCCGACGCGGTAAAGGATGTTAGAGCGCTATGGCCTTTGAAATTGATTTATGAGTAGCGATGACCGCCCACGCCGCAGGATGACTCTTACTGCAAATATCGACGTGGCATCTGCTCATTAGCAGACGGAACTAAGAGTGTCCTGGGGCTGCGAAAACTCATTAGTCGGATGAGGCCACTAACAATTATGCTCTGGATTCCAAAAGAACTAAAAACACTACATTCTAAAAAAATATGTGCATACAGAAAAATATGAAGTCTAGCAAAATTTTAATTTTAAGTTACATTAGTGAGCTTGTTTGGAAATAACTATCTAAGAAATAAAATTATAATAAGATGAGAAATATATTTTTATAAGTGATAGGAAATTAAACTAATTAAAAGTATTCCTATGTAGGTTTCAGGATAGTCGAAGACATTCAACTCAAAGTCAGAAAACAGTGAAAATGAAAATATTAATGTACCTATTAATCTCATTTTTGAAATATAAGTAAAATGAGTCTAATTAAAATATTTGTATGTTAATGAAGAAATTTTCTGGTTATGAATTTAAATTACTTTTATTAAAACAGTATTACCAGACGATATAGTAATTCCCCGGAAAACAAAAATATAAAAAGGGAAGTATACTGTTGAACTTCAAAGTAAAAAGCTAATGAGTATATTCGCCCTCTACTGCACACGTCACACGACGTGATATTTCTCGCGACCTATACATAATAACTTAGATGATAGGGCCAACAAACAAATATATTTCAGTTATGCTATTGGAAAATTAATATTTCTGCTTATGAATTGGTCGAGATAAATATAATTTATAACATAATATTAAGTTCACTGTTATAAGTGACATATTGGATAAATGTTTACTACTGTTAGATCAATTTAAAAGAAAATTAAATGCACTATTCACACAGAGCCAGTGTTAAAATTTTTCCTAGCATTTCTCGATTCTTGCATTGTTTAATTCAAACGTCTAAAACACATGGAAACTTTCTAATTATATAGCCGAAAATTGTAGTCTCTTTGCCCAAATTTTCAGTTGATAATCATCGTAAATATGATAGAATCACATAATACAATGGAGTGAACCAATTAAATTAAATTTTGGACTAAAATTGATCCTTAAAAAATTTGTAGCAGTTTACTTGTACGCAATAACAACAGTTGGTACTTTTGCATGAGATGGAAAGTAAAAATATGACTTCGACTCGGAAAAGGACAGCAGAATTGAGTTTTTTAATCTTTAACGTCGGAGAGAGAATATTCAGTAATAAATTCGCCGTTGTGGGGACAGGAGCTAGTCAGATATGATTTTCAGGACATTTGAAACTACAGTTGATATACGTTTTAGTAAGTTAAGCTGAGATGCAGTTACAGATGCGCAAGGACGGAACCAGTTTAAAATATTTATCGTTTAATAGCGAGAGAAAGTTGATAGAGCAGTTAACGTGAAGAGGAGAGTGATGGATTAAGTATGAGAGTTAGATCAATTTCAGTTCATGCAGTTTAAATGATATTACAGAAAAAAAATAGTTTGGAACATTAAACTTTTCTGAATCTTCAGCTAGATGAAATAGAGGAACTACCCAGACACAAAATGGTAATTTTTTCTTAAAGTTTCACTTCGGTGGTTATCATAAAGTAAAATTGTATTAAATCCCGACATCCGAAATCTTTTTTGAAACAGAGGGTATGAATTTTCAAAGCTGAATGATAAACGTATGAAATAAGCAGTCAGTGTTGATTATGTGATCCATAAAATCATAGGATAATAATTTATGTTAAGTATAAAGTCCATTTCTACATAATTTATTACTATATGAATATCTAGAATTACGCAGATTATGAAAATGAGACTGAAGTATTTTCAAATATTCTCTTGGGAAAAATCTCGTTAGGGAGAAAGGTTAGAGACGTTTTATGCACGTAATAAGCTTGATACTACGTCCTAAGTGACATTCAGAGAATCGTTACCGCCTAACGGCAGTGATGAAAGCTTTTATCTAAATGGCACTTCCCATACATGGCGATAACCAACAGTGTCGTAAGATTGGAAAGTTTGTCAGCAAGATAAAGACACAACCTTACCTTCTAAATCCCTTTGAGCCTTCGCGAAAGGTAATCTAGAAGTTTCACAAGAAAGAGTTTCGCGGGATAACATTCTTCATGATAACATCTTTATTCGAAACTTGCACGTCGCGAGGTTTTGTATACACAAGGCAACAGAGATGGCCATAAAAATATTTACCAGAATATCTGTTTATATTTATTAATGTGCAACATCAATTTTATACTCAAAATATAAAATAACACTCTGACTGTTATAATGAGATAATTTCTGTATATAAATAACATTAAAAATATGAACGTCCTTAATACTAAACGAATTTTTTATCCTGGTGAAGTAGTTGGATGTAGTTTTCTCGGGATTTCATCCGGGTATCGACATTTGTTTGCCACAACGTTTCGACGGCTGGCATCGCCATCTTCTTCAGATCCCGAGAAAACTACTTTCCGAACTATTTTTTCTTAAACAAAATAAAATTGACTGTAAGCGGCCAAACGCGTGGTATTTATATGGCGAAGTTTGAGCGCCGCACTCGAAAGATAAACGTTTTTGTATAATTTTTACGTACTTAAAATATCTTGTTATTTAAATAAAACATTCATTAAATTTACAAGTTATTTCATGCTAAACATACCAAAGAGACGCATCAAATACCTTATCATGAACTCAAATTTCGCACGTGTGTGTGTGTTTGTGTATGTATGTTCCGCAAAGAAATATAAACGCGTGGAGAAATTTCAACCAAATATTGTACACATTTCTGGGGTAAGATATGGCTACCACCAATAAAGGCGGGGGTGGAGGGAGGAAAAATTTAAAATATGTAAAATTGGCCGATATTTCCGTCGAACAAATGCATTTTGGGGTGCTACTTACTTTTACGGTGTTTCCCGCGAAACTATTTGTATCCTGCATTAGGAACTCTTGGGCTTCCGACCGGGTGAGAGCAGGCATTGGCCACGACGTTTCGATGACGTTCACTCTCATCGTTATCAAATGATATCTGATGCCTGCTCTCACCCGGTCGGAAGCCCAAGAATTCCTAAAGCAACAAATTCACCGGGAAAATCTGCGATGTTTATTAGTATCCTTTTTACCCTAATGGCAAGTAGAAGTTGCAACAGGATACATTATGCCGTTAGGTAACATGCGTGTATGCGTGCGGTGGCGACGACGACGTTCGTGAGAAACAGAAAGTAAAAATAATTTAAGTAAAATGTTAGTTATAGTTAAATATAATATCCCTGGCAACGACGGGCACCCAGATAGTTTTAAGTAAAGGGCCTGGGGAAGTAAAGGGATAATAAATTTGGTTGAAATATCACAGAATAAGTAAGCAAATACAAAATAACCTTGATCTAACGTACTGTGCAATTTCCGTTAGATTTATAGTGTTTTTTTAAGGCAGAGAAGTCTTTCCGACCACAAGGATCCATTCAAGTAGAGAATAAATAAAGTGAGCAAGCAATAAAGATAGGAACGGCCATGGATCACGCTAGGCATCCGAAGAATGTGTTATTTAACCGTCAAGACAAACTGCAGTCGTGCGTGATACGAGAACCTCGATCATAGGCAGAGCGGCCTGAACAACTTGTAAAAGTCGACTAGCTCGTCTCTATTAGCTCGCTGCCTTTTTTTATTCCACAGGAGAAAGTAATTCCAAGTGAGATTGCGAGCAGGATAGCGACGAACAAATAGTACGATTAGCATAACTAAACGCACAGATCCCCTTTTGTGTTTCATCACGGACTGTTCACGGAAAATCGTAAATCATGCTCCGGAACTCAGTAATCAGAGCGAACAGGTCTCGTGGCTGGATTATTACGTGGGAGACAAAAAGAATTTATGTATTTTTGTTGCACACTGCCCCCATTTTAAAATTCACATTTTAAATCACATTATTTTTTTTATTAAGTAACATTTATGAATACATTATTTAGTAATTATAATTGTATAAATACATGATATTATGGTGCATTATAATATTATTTATAAATATTTCATTTGTAGCCAGCACAAAGCCAAGAGTTGGAACTTTCGGGACAAAGAGGGACGCTGGAAAATCCCGTAAAGGGACAAACAAGTCTATTTTGGCCCCCTTTCTGAGAAAGGGCTAAGGAGGGATATTGGGTTTAGCCATAGGCTGACCAATAAGAGGATGAAAAAAGTAGAGAGGAAGGGAGGAAACGTCTACCGTAGTCTCTGGATTCTCATAGACGGACACTTGTGGTAAAGACGGCGAGAGGGATGGTCCATTCAGCGCCACAGAACGAGCGGCATCCAAGAGTCCCTGAATGTTCCGGCTTTTGGTAAGTGTTGGCCACGAATGATCACGCGACCGCGGGTTCGTAACCTAATCACCACGGTTATCCTTGGGAAAGGGAGACTCACTGTTAGCTTTCGCAATTGGTGAATTTTCAGGCCAGGCAGATAAATATTTCATATATAATTTTTTTTGTTTTGTTTACAATAAATTCGTTTTCTTAGGATATTTTTTTTATTTTTATTTAATTTATTCCTGCGTAAATAGCCTACGCAGGTGGCGCCCAAAATCTCTGACCACGTGGTACCCGAAGTGTGCCACAATATTATAAATTTTTATTCGTTTACAACTGTAACTTGGCAGCTTATTGATATGTGATCGAGTTATGTCGAATAAAATTTCTAAGATTGTTTGGTGGCTTCCACAGGTAGTGACTCGGCGCCGTTGCGTCGGATTTGGTGGTGAACGCAGGAGAGTCAACGAGATAAAATGCAGACTCCCAGTCGCCATCTGAAAAGCTGCTACAGCCACAAACAAAAAAACATTTAGATGGAATAATTAGTGACAACTGTTTGTTGAATATGTCTGCGGAAGGAGGGGAAGATAGAATTTTGGTCAAAAAATAAAATTGTGATTGAGGGAGAAATAAATTACAGATATGGCACGAAGCGACCGAAGGTTTTTTAAAAGAAAACCTGCAAAGAAGAAGAAAATATTTGAATGGACATTTGAGAGTTAGTCTTGAGATAGTTTTGGTGGAGTTAAAAGTTTCTGCGGACGAGACAGTTTTATGGAAAACATTTAAATTGCTGATAGAACTTTTTAAGTGTGGAGAAGGAAGTTGATATGTAGATGCCGGGACGGAAAACTGGACTTTCCGAAGTTCAACTCACTCAACCACCCCGGATGTTCATCCCGGCCGTTCCATTTCTGGTGTTTGTCCTTTTGTAATAGCAAAAATCACAAGTGTATGCATGAGGAGATAAATAAATACTGCAGCCACCAACAACAATAAAGAACATTTAGCTGGAAAAACTGGTGACAACGGTTGGTCGTATATTTCGGGCACAGGAGGAGGAGACCGCATTTTTGTCAAAAAGAAAAATTGTGATTGTAGGAGACGAGAAGGAGAAGTAAGAAAGCAAGTGCAGACACGATGGCGAGAAATTTGAATTTGGGAGCCATCACAAGGATCTTGTCTACAGAAAAAAGAAAACCGCTGATGACGAGATCATTTAATATCTCATTTTACTTCCCTATTTTTCATGTTCCGGCTGCATTATTGATACCCAAAAACAGTAATGGAGGAATTTTGACAATTAGCAACCTAAACGAACTGAATGCAAGATGTGCGTGCCACGTTCCAGGAGAACTCTGAGATTTGCGGCGAGACATCTCCGCAGCTGCGTATTTTACAGCACACCCACGCAGTTCCACAGTAACGCCCTGGAGATAATCCCAGACATAACTGAGGTGCGTACTGTGAATTCCCGAGCATAACATTACCCAACGAAACAATGCGTCCCCGGAATAATTCCACTCTATTTCCCTTTGGGAGGATTACGTGAAAGAATTTCCTCATTCTACGCACAAATTAGTTCATTTGACACGACCGGTATTATAATATAGTAGTGTATAAATATTAGTTTTATTTACTTTAATGTGTAGAAAGCGGATAAGGTTTTACGGAGATTTATTAAGATTACCAAATAACTTGTTCTGAATAAGTTATAAAATTGAATTTAGTTAATTAAAACAAATTAAATTTACCCACAAAATCAAAGAAAATAAATATCAACAATAATTATTAAATTTTGGGATCATCTTTAAAAAAACCTCGATTAGCTCAATTTATTTTTTAATCTCATATGGGTTATTTTTAATGGGATTGGCTTGTCTTATCAGCAGTAAGATAGTCATATCACACCTCAGACAGAGGCACAGACACGCACCTGCTTTTCTTCTTTTCCTTAATGACGGCTTCCTTCCAGCGTCACACCTGGAGTTCCTTCTTAGAATTCTTGGTCGGATTACCTAAAATGTGCACACCCTCTGCTCGTCGCCGTCTTCTTCCTTACAGTTTTTTCCCTGATTACATAGGAAACAAAATTAGCTGTGCCGTGGATCAAACCCCAAGCAACCTCCAGAAATATTTCTCCATGGTAATTCCGTTCCCGACTGACCTCAGGTTTTGGCCCGCATCCTCCCAGGTAATTTTTCTGAAATCTCCCACCATGAGTTGCATGGTAGGTCACCTGTTTTGAGCCTCCAATCAGCATTTACCTTGGCCTGCGGTTTTTCTTCCTAAAATTCTGGTCTTCCAAAATTCACGGGGTCATAGAACTGAAGCCAGGTATCAGAAATGTAAGTCGGCAGGTGGCGAAGAATTCTAAAATAGTTTCGGGATAACTTTCAATGCTACAAAGATTTGCAAATAATACTATTCCTGAAATATGAAAGTCCGTGAAGTAATTTTGTAATAGCGAAATTTTTGTGAGGGTGAATATTTCTAGTTCTTTCGGATTCTTTGGTCGTTTCATAATTTTTTTATTGACAACTCAGGTAAAAGTAATTTCATAGCAATTCAAAGAGATAATTATTGCTTCAATTTAAGCTTAAACCAACGGCCATGAGAGTAAATTTATAAAATAAGAATGAGAAAATGTCGACCGGACCCGGGACCTCCCGCTTACCGTGCGGTTGCTGTAGCCACCTGAGCTAGTCCAGGTAAACGGCCAGATCCGATTCCTCCACTCTTGTAAACCTGACTCGGCTCACCTAAAATTTACTAATCACAATCTTCACGAGCGGGAGGTCCCAGGTTCGATTCCCTGTCCGATCGACATTTTTCCATTCTTATCCTCTAAGTTTAATTTCATATTTATTTGGCTATAACACGAATTGTTTATTTTCCTTGTGTAAATTATGCATACGTATGTCTAAATATAAGAATACTTGATATAATTTTATTTATGACTTAATTAAATGTGGCAAATTGCATATTTCTCTTAGATACAGGGATTTACGTTAAAGTAATAATTCTTAACATAACGCTGTTAAGTAAATTATGGTAATGGCTTAATTCTTCGCTTTTATCTAAATCGAGCGATTTAATGGATATTATTCCCTTCTCTTAATGTGTACACTGGATACCTTGTAACAGTTACTGTCTGTACTATTGGGTAAAGCTCAATTTTATTACATCATTATGCTTGATAAAGCAGCCACAAAATCTAAATGCTCGCATGGATTGCGTAATTAAATCAGCAGAGCGAAACTAAACACAAAAAAAATGCGGAAATTCATTGAACCACAAACCTTAAGCGAATTTTAAAACCAACCTTTAAATGCTTTCACAAAATTCCCTTTTGTGGGGAGGAAAAAATATAAAAAATCCAAAAAAAATCACACTGTTGATTGGCAAAGTTGTGACAAATTTACTGCCCATAATGGGGGAGAGGGGGGGGCTGTATTTTAACTCCCCGCACACAATGCAAGAACAATTTGATTTCGGGGAATTAAATTTCACTTATTCAGCAGCCACATTGCTGGAATGTAGACAGCATTATTATTATACGCCGGTGCGAGGCAGATTTATCCTCGCGAGAGCAACAGAATTACGGCGTAAAAATTTAATTTCTGCGCAACGGACACGTGACGCTGGAAAAAGTTTTAATTCATAACGGACTAGCGCTGTGGTGCTTCGACAGAGGACGAGAAATAGGAATCTGGCGAAAAATACTATTTAATTTCATTTTTGTTCTTATGACTAGGAGAATGTTTTATTATACCTTATTTCGGGGAATGTGACAGATCAGCTGCGATGTAATTAAACTGTCAGTCCAGTAATTGAAACATTATTCCGTTCCTTTTTAGCAACGTGAAGGAAAAATCAATTTAGTATTATTGCAGTAAATCTGAAATGTTCCTTATTCGAATGTTGGAAAAGGAAGTTAAATAAATACTAAATTAATTAAAGTATTCCCACCGTATTAACCATCCACACTGTTTTGTGGAGTTAATGAACTGTCTGTTTCCGAAGCTAAATTTATTTACGAATCAGTTGCGAAACTTGACGTTAAGCTCTGTGAGGCGTCGGGTGTCATTTTATGGAAAAATTTCTGGGCTGTATTTAAAAAATGTAATGGTTGTGACAGTGATTTATGACGATTATCTCAATTGTTTATTTTCCCCCTGTTCCTAGGAATTTGATTTTCTCTGAGAACAATAATTCTAAAAAGGAATAAAGTATTATATCATGTTACACGAAGTTAATGACATTTAATTATAGCATTGCTTATGAAGTTGCAGAAACTTTACATGATGTTGTAGTATTCAGTCCTGATGTAACCCTCAATGCTAACCTATTCTGTGCAACCCTGTTCATTTAAATACCACATCCCACATCCTCCCTAATTTTCTTAGCATATTCCATCCTCGACCTCCCTCTTCTGTTCTTACCTCAGAAACTTCCATCTAATACTAATTTTCCTCAAACCTGGTATATTAATTCATGTCTCTTGGTCCATATTTTTCTTTCTTCCTCTATTCTGTTATAAGAACTTCCGGGAATTTAATTTATTCACCCATCTGATGATCTTACCAACTCCGCTGGAATGTTATCAATTCCTGGCGCTTTACCATTTCTCAGATCTGTCAGCATCCTGTCAAATTCCGACCTTGAAATTTTGTCCCCAACTCCTCTTCTTTTTCTATTAATGACTGATCTAATTTACACCGTGATACAGCTCTTCTGGATATTCCTACCATCTTTCCGGTTTTTCTTCTTTATCCAGAATGGGCTTCCCATCCGCTCTCCTGATGTTCCTGCTAATATTTTTCATCTCTCCGAATGTTTCTTTGATTTTCCTATAAGCTGCATCTATTTTTCATTTCACGATGAAACCTTCAACCGCTTTGCATTTCTCTTGGAGCCGAGCCTCTTTGGCTGCATCAGGCGTCTGTACCGCCCTTTACCAATTTTATCTCTTGCGTTTTTGTATTAACGCATTCATCAACCATTTTTATTAATCCTTTTGTTATCCGCGCTTTCCTATTGGTCTGAGGTATTCTTCATATTTTTTTGTTGGCGTCTCTAGTCATTTATTCCTTCAAAAGTGCACATTTCTCTTCTATATTGTGTCTTTCCTCTCTCTCTCCAAAAATAGCTAAACCCCCAGTATTTTCATATGAAATTTCTATTTCCTTAAAAAGTGCCGAGGAATTATAAAAAATAGTCCAGAAATTAAGTACCAATAGATTAAAAAATATATAAAGAGGCAGCCAATTAATGAAAAAATAAAATGCTAAAATTGATCACATCCTTTATAATGGATGCAGTGGGGTTTTAATCCTGGAAGTCATTAAAGGAGAAATGGAAAACATTTAAAAGAATTTATACGATACTAAAATCAATTATGTATAGGTTACCAAGAGGTAGGAATTCTAACAATGAATTACAATCAGGATTTTATTACAATAGAATATGCTGTGCCATATTTTTGAAAAGACTCGGATTAATATTTTATTTTACTTAAAGGAAGAAAGTTGTAAGACATATTATTTGAATATGCCATTGTAATTCAATTTTATATGGTTTAGTTTGGACAGTAAATCTACGGTTTCAAGTTTAGCTAAAATTTATAGTTTAAACTTCAGCTCGTAAGGCAATTGGATCAATTTCGTAGGAAGACAAATTAAATGCAGGCTAATCTTACAAACAGAATGTCACTGATATCTTAAAACATAGGCATTTAATATAATTCGGAAATTTCTATAATTTATCGCCATCACAATAAATAAAAGGTTTGAATAAATAATTTTGGTGAAATAAATATGGCAATGGAATATTATTTTAGTATTGTTTATTTTAATTTTTTGCTATTGTAAAACCTGTAACAGTGAGGGAATTCAGTTATGAATCCGTAATTAATATTGGAAAGAATTTATCTGATCAAGTCAGAGAGAATTGGATAAATATTGGAGATTGAATTAAACCGAAATACCTTTTTGTCGTTTGCTATTTCACGGTTCTGCTTTTAATTATAGTGTTAATATTGATATTACAGTATTAATATTTATGAATGAAATTCCAATAATGCAATGAATTATTCACCACAATTTATGACAGGGTGCAGAATGAAAGATTTCATACTTCAATAAATGAAGTTTAACTGGGTGAAAAATTTTGCTCGACCAACATAATGCGATGACACTCATTTTTCTTGCGTCCTATATGACATATAGCAGCGCTAAAAGGTACAATTTAGATTCCGCTGAAAGCTAAGTCGTGAATAATGTTTGCCTCTTGGTAGGTACTTTCCAGACCAGTCCTTTGCTGGTGCACACCCTGGATCTCCTTTTATAACCACGAGATGTCGCCGAGAAGAACAATTTATCACTCAACCTTTAGACTGACGCAAATATCCGTCTTTCGTTTTGTGAACGGGGAATTTCACGAGATGACTAGGGAGAATAAAAGTAAGAAATATTTATTTTAGGAAAATAAACTCACCCATGCTGTTGATTTATATATTAAGTAACCAAAGTCGACTAATACTCAGGGTTAAAGAAAACATCAATACTGCTGTTGGACTCGGTTACGAAACTGGTATAAGCTGCATATAATACGTAAGAGAAAAAATATTTCGTTAATTAAAGCGACGTTTATATATAAATAGCATATATACACACAAAACATTATATCCATAAATTATTCTTGGAGTAATCCGGAAGTTAATAAGAATGTTATGAAGGAATTAAAAAATATTCTTCCAATATACAAATTGTTTGTGGCCAGGTAGGTTATTTGTAGGAAAAGTCACACAATTAATCTAATCGTTTCTGGTTTTAGAGATATTAATTAATTTATATGCAATTACCTTATTTCCCGATTTAATATCCATATACTAATGTAAACAAATTATAACATGATTATTTTTTAGAAGCAAAACTGCTATTAAATGCAATAAAATTAATTAACTTTCATCGTACAATGGCCTGAAAAAATCAAACAGCACGCGTCTAAATATTACACGAGCACATGCACTGAGATTTTATTTGCACTATGAATAAAAACGTGTTTTTGTGTGGTCATAATAGGGTTACTTTAGAATCTTTGGGGAACTTGCAGGATCTCAAACCAATGGAATTAAAATTTATCACTGAATATTTTTTACAGGAAAACGGCTGAACGTATATTTTTTGATGTTTTTTTATTCTTATGAGGACGTATAGACTTTTTAAGCGATATTAATGCATTTTAATACAGAATAGGTAGCTGACCTGAGCGCTCAGGGTCACCACCTCACATCACAGAGGTCCTGGTCCGAATTCCGGTACGATACGGCTGTTTGTATTCGTCATTGTCACAAAAACTGGGGTTAAGGCTGAAGGAGAATCGATACGCTGACCACACCAATTCGGAGTGTGCCATGAAAGATGCGAGTCCACAGACCCATGCCGTCAATGGGCTGCAGAGCCAAGGAGAAAAAATATGAAGAATGGGAGTCTGGTAGTTTAGGAAGTAAATATATAGGAAGCATATAATTGTAAAAAATTTTCTATTTAGGGACTCAACAACCGTTAATTAGAAATTGTCTTTGTACACTTTATTTTTCTCAGCCGTACGAAATATACCTGGGAAACAGTGCCAAATGAGGCGCATCCCGCTTATTGACCAGACGTTTTCATTGTGGTTTAGCCAATGTCAGACAAACGATACTTTTCTTGGCACAGCATGATGCGCTAAAACATCGTTGTCTGCCTGGTTGCCAACAGACGATGCGACGTCATCAGCCTCACTGTCATGGTTCAGATAAGGGTTTGACCTAAACTTTCTGTCCAGAGACTTGGGAAGACTAAGCTCTTATATTAACTTACTGCATCATCCTCAGATTAGCCTCTACACGTTGTAATTCATTTACTGTCAATAATATAAATGTTCCTTTTTTATTCGACTTACAAAGAAATTAACTTTTTATGATTAGTTTTCTATGACTAGTTCTAGCGATCTCATCTTCATTAGATTTTTCCTTAGAAAACTACACACCGTTCGTCGCCCCTTTTCCAATTTTTCCTTTAAAAGCCTACTATTGGTTCCACCATTTTCAAAACAATGAATATCAGTTTTGAAGGTTCAAACCTGGGGCTCTTCACTGGTAAACCAATAATATTTATTAAAATATGTTTCCGACTAATTAATTAATCTGTTAGATTTGAAGAAGTTCCGTAAAAATGAACCAATTTTTGTGTTTCTATTGAATTGTTACTAGCTGGGTTACAGCGTTACCCGCATGTTTATATTATACCAGAAAATTAACAAGACAATAATCTATAGATAAACAAATAGTACATTAATGGAGTTACACTAGACAAATTGATGCAGTTTACAGAACCTCTCTAAAATATCAACGGAATAATTAATGAATACAAACATTGCTGACACGTACGCACAGCTTTTCTTTTTTTGGGGGGGAGGGAGGGGGGTTTACAGGATACATAAAGGTGATCCTGAAACAGGCAACTCCCCTTTAATAATATATGAAGGGAATTGAAAAGGGGGGATATCATCTCAGTGTTTTTCCTCATATTTTTATGTTGTTGTTGTGGTATTCAGTCCTAAGACTGATCTGAAGTAACCCTCGATGCTAACCTATCTTGAGCATAAGTAGCACATTCCACATCGTCCCTAAACAGCTTAGTGTATTCCATCCTTGGCTCCCTATTCTGTTTTACTCTACTTCCCTCTAATTCTAATTTTACAAGATCCTCATGTCTTAAAACGTGGCCCATTAATCTATCCCTTCTCTTGGTCAACGTCCTTCATAATTTTTCGCTCTTCCCTTATTCTGTTTATAACTTTCTCGTTAGTGATTATATCCACCCATCTGATTTTCAGCATTCTCCTACACCACAACCTACCAAAGGTTTGTATTCTTTCCTCTAACTGTCCACGTTGCACACCCATATAACGCCACACAAACGCTTTAAGCAACGATTTTCTAATATTCACACTTATATTACCCGTACGTATATTCCTCTTTATCGCCAAAGCCTTACTTGCCTGTGTTATCCTACTCTTTATGTATATTACACTTCTATCATCCCTAGTTATTACGCTTCCCAAGTAGCAGAATTTATTAACGTCCTTCAAAATATCCCTTCCCAATCTAACACCCTTTGTTATACCTCTATTAATCCTCATATTGAAATCTTTCTTCTTGAACCCGGTCAGGCCATTTATTATGGTTTCCAAGTCTTCTTCTGACCCCGCATTGGCAAAGCTTAGAGTTTTATTTCTCCTCCTTGCAGTATGGAGCCTTTTCCATATTAATTTCTATATTTCTCCACCACCAGTTCAATGTACAAGTTAAACAGCAATGGGACACAGACTGCATCCTTGTCTTACTCCTTCATTGATTTATTTTCTTGATCATCAATTCTAATTACAGCTGACTGCCTTCTTTAGAGGTTATGTATAAGCCTTTTTTCTCGATATTTTATTCCAGTCGTCTTCAAATTACTTAATAGTGTCTTCCAGTTCACATTATCAAACTCTTTTTCTAAATTTCAAGTGTCATAAACGTTAACCTGTTGTTTCATATCCTGTCCTCTAAAATGTGGCGCAAATTCAATATTTTTTCTCTTGTCCTTACATGAAAATACATATAGCTATTTAAGTGGTTATAAATTAATTGGTGGTATACATACGGAGAACTCAGCTTCACGATCTCACATCTACTTGATTTAAGGTTGGCGGATGAAGTAAAATATAATTTAAGGGAGTATTTGGTTAGTTCTTGGTAACTTTAGGGTGAGTTTTACATTCGCCTTAGTAACAGAAAATACCCCAGGACAAGATACAACAACAGTTTTTGGGGGTTAACAGGCTCTATGACGGTGATTCTGAAACACGTAATTCCCCTTTCATAGCATAGGAAGGGAATTGAAAAGGGGGGATGTGAAAGGTAGAGCAAGGTAGCCAAGGGTTAACTAGGGCCCCAGGGCTATAGTTTAAGGATCCTACCAGGTGTTTCACCTAAAGAGATGCAGGGAAAACCCTAGAGAACCTGCATCAGGTAGGTCGGGCATTGGGTACTATTCTCACGCCCTTCCGAATGACGGGGGACGAGTTTTTGAATGTTTTTTTGTGGAGGGGGGTGTTAACAGGCTACATGAGGGTGATCGTGAAACAGGCAACTCCCCGTTCATAGCATAGGAAGGAAATTGAAAAGGGGGGATGCGGAAGGTAGAGCAAGGTAGCCAAGGGTTAACTAGGGTTCCCTGGCTATGGTTTATGGATCTATGCGATGTTCTCTTTAATACCCATAGTCTATCATAGCTGCGAGAGAAGCAAATATCATTACGCCTTTGTTGAAGAATGTGCCATGTATTTGCGGTATTGATTTCCAATGCGTGCGTCTGGATACTGTAAGCTGAACAAATACAGATTCCCTGGAGGTTTCGCCGATGCACGAAATAGAGGACGGCTCCGGAGCCTTTCTGCCCCGAGGCCATCCCAAGGTTTAGGGAGGAGGGGTAATTGTTTCGCAGAACTGGGCGAACGTTCACAGGGGAGAACACACTCATGTTGCCCTTTTGTGAACGAATTAATAGTCGATCACCGAAGATCGAGACAAACTTCGAAGGTTGCTTTCATTAATTTCACACCGAAATTTGATTGTGTTTCATTTAACTTGTATGCACTTGAGTCAATTAACGATTGCTTGGAACTTGTTACACAGGTCACGATGAACCGGACATTACCAACGTTATATATAAACAAAAAAATTAAAGTCGAAACTAATAAATAATAATGCCTTAGTTACTACTTGCATTCCGATGCGATGAAGGAAGGGAAATGGTTCCTTTATTTAGGAAGCAAAATTGCGATTAAAGGAAGCATAAAAAGTGTAATGAATATAAAAGAAAGGAAAATCCCTGAGCAAAAGAAACTTGGATCTAACATTAATTTATTAAAATTCTAGAAATGCATATGAGATTAATATGAAACAGAATAAGCCAAATTAAGAGAGCACATAAAATGCATCCCAGAAACGTATAATAAGGTACTGAAAATTACTTTTATCAACGAAATAGAGAATGTAGAAGAATAAGAAAAATTATTCAGGGAAAATATTTTCGACAACACAAAGACAAACAAACAAGTTAGTATGCGTTAGTGGCTGATTTAGACGTGGGACACTAAAGAGAGAGGGATAATAAATAAACCATATAATTAATATAATTTAAATTCAAACCACCCCCTAGAAACACAACGAAGCAATGAATTTCATTTTACAAGGCCATCAAAAATTCCACAAAGAGAATTGTAAAACCAATTAAAATTCTTTATTTAAATTTTTACTCGCCGTAATTTCATTTCTAAAAATATATAGCGCAGATTAAATTCCATTAAATATCAAATACATTTATCGACAAGAGATATCTATTACAAAATATATGAGAATTAAAAAATAACGTGACTTTTTGGTTGATTTTAATTTAATTCAATTAATTGCTTAATGTTGACAGAATACCGTCCGGGCGTCACTGCATGTAATAAATGTTTAATAAACTACTTCATTTTATTAACAAAATGAAACAAGTAATGGATGAAAGCTGATTATTGTTGCCTAAAACCTGGACTTCCAGACCTTTTCTTGAAAGTGTGTTGCGTTGAGCAACCATGTTTACGACAGTCGATTGTTACAGTATGTCCTTTTTCTTAAGTCCGACCTTCTTCAGGCTTCTAAATTGGACGATTTAAATCAGTCCTTTCTTCGCTGGATGGTTCTTATTTTTTCCCCTTCAATGTCACCTCATTCTATTCTCCAAATCACGTGAAGTGGATACACCAATCATTAATTCTCATTTATATCTTATTTTTCATAATTATTCCCTAGAGGTGCTACGTGATCCCTATTATGATTATGCTATTTACAGCACGCCAGAGACTAAGTCTTCGGAAATCTGTCTCTGAAATTGCGAAATAAGCTAAAACGAATTTCCTTTAAAGCTAGGTTTACTCAAGTCTCACGATAAAACGAATTTAAAAGAAAGAGAAAACGAAATCGTTTACAATGGAACGGAATGGAACGTCTTGATTAAATGACTTCCTTGTGTTGTGATTGGCCAGAATACCATCCAATAAAGTTTTGCTGAGAACAAAAGTCTCATACACTTTCATCCTACAAATGTTCATTTTAGAAGTTATTGAATTATTTTTTATTTCGTTACACATATTATTGTATCTCGCCACATTAACAGCAGCTATAGTTGATAAGAAATAGTGATCTGAAAGAAATTGTGAATTTAAAATATGAGCTAACAAAATTCCAGTGAAGTTTAAAGGGGATTAGAAGTTGGTAAGTATATGAGCATTTCATATACTTCTCCGAGGAAATGTATATATTTTTTTTGTAACCGTGTTTGAATGTTCAATGTGACAGTTGAATACTGTACGTTCAGTAATATTATTTTGTGGCACGGTGGATGACTGCTGGTACAATTTTCAGGTATTCGCCCAGCTGCGGATTTCATTTTCATTATGTCGCGGATACACGCACCTTCGAGTAGCCTTTCCAGATCTCTCAGTAGATTTCACTCAGCTTGGGTTCCCAAGACGTCTCTAAGCTCCCGGGGGAAATTAAGGAGCTCACTTAAATGCTTACCTTCTGGATAATTTATTTTGAAACCTGCGAGAGTAATTTCGTAAATTGAACAGGTGAGTCTAAATACCACTACTTTTTTTCTGTTGACAAGAAGTTTGTAATTAAGTATATTGGATTTTAAGAAATACGTAAAATATATATTTCCGTTTTGTTTATTAAATGGGAAATTTCATTTGAATTCAAAAGTGTTTGGTAGAAGGTAAACAATGGAGCACTATTCACTAGGGAGACTTGCTTTCGGTTTCCTTAGCTGATTTTTAATCTCATGATAGCTGAAAATAGCTAGCGATAACTTTTATGTTTACAATGCCAATACTTCAATAAATTGTGCTTAAGTGCATTGATGAAGAATCTTTCACGAAGGAAATTTAATTATTAGTAAAGTCTGTATTTTTGTTTAAGATTACATATTTGATTTCCTTCCTTATTGATATCTTTTTTTATAGAATACAGCAGATCAAATAAAAATTGAACAATGTTTTTAACAAATAATTTCCCCTCAAACCTACATTTATATCCAATTGTAATTAAAATTTCGTTTAGGTATTCATAATATTGTATTATATTTATTGTTATATGTTATTTGTAATTTTAATATTGTATCTAAGAATGCAACAAAATACTACCAGAAATTAGAATTACGTTTTCCTACTGCACTATTAACGGTGAGTTTAAAATCTGATTTTCTTAATCATTATTTGCTGTAACTATTGAAATTTAAACTGTTGTCTTTCAATTTTAAATCTTGACTCTATTAGAAATTAATTGATTGGCAATGATGACGTAGACACTTCCAATAAAGCTGCGTCCGTACGTCGTTACATCTACACCAAAAGATGTCCATCATTATTTCCCCATTTTAGCGCCAAGATCAAATTATTTTTTATTACTGTATGACGGAGATGCGATTAGGGCGACGACATGGGTTGCTACAGAAGCCGACAGGGGTCGGAGTCTCTCTTTGAAATGAAATAAAAAATAATGCCATGAATATGAGAGCCTTAATAGTATCAATACTCAAAGTATTACTGAGTTTCTTTCTCAAACATCTCATATATAATTTAAAGATAATTTGTTTTAATTAGTTTTATTAAATAATCATATAATAATCACTTTATAATAACGCTCTTCATGAAACGCTCGGCTAAACACGGAAACGCTCGGGTTCAGTTTCGTCAAAGAAACCGCAGTCTTAGGACTGAATACCACCACAACAACAACGGTTAAATAAAAGGAAATGGAAAAGTTCTTCGGCGTCTTCTGCACATGTGAATCCCACAATTTAGCGGCTCTCTGTCTTCTAATATTTATTACCCAAGATTGAATATACCAAATCTATCAACCTGGGAGCGGTACATTCACATTTTTCGTCTGGCTAAAATAAAAATCATTGGTCCTAACATTTTCCATTTGGAACATTCTCAATTTGCTGCTTGTCGAAATCAGACCATCCCTCTTACATTAAACCCGAACAAATGAATACGTACGAAATATAGTTAAAATGAGTTCATAATAAACATTTTGTAATTGCACAGAAGCACATTAGAAATGTTTAATTAAGTAGAACTATAATTAAGAATATTACTTATTTATGAGTTTTGCACCTACTTGGAGAAATGTCTGTAAGCTTTCTTAATATCTGACTCATGAACTCCTTGCATTGAGGCTATTTGGATTCATTAGTCGTCCATTAGTTGATCTCTCCTGCGAAGAACTTTGTTGGAATTTAACAGATACACTGAGGTTGGTTTTTTTTCCCAATGGAGAATGAGAAGCCATTATTATTGTAGGTCGTGGCTCTGAAAGGTTTAATTGTAATCGAATAATTGCGGGTCGGGAGCCGATCAAGCTAAGGCGCTCAGCTTGATGGCAATTGGAAATAGCTTCTGCAGGAATTTCCCAGGGGCAGCAAGCAACCAGGACACCAAGCAAAGAGAAAATCAACCGCCTTTTATTTTGCTGACTTTGTGTTATTTGACGACGATTGTACAGGGTACCGCGCTAATGATATCAACCGTATCAACGGTTCAAGATAATTCATACTTTATTTCTTAATTACAAAAAATTATTTCCTCACTGTTAACAAGATTAACTGCTGCAATGTATTTTTCATGGAAAATTACTCAAATATATATTAAAACCTATAAAAACGTATCAAGGGACTGGCCATTCTACAAAATTGTCTTAAGTTTACTTCTGACAGTGATTTAAATTCAGATAGTATTTTAAGTTCCTATTTCAAAACAGGTGATAATTTACTGCTGTATTTTAAATTCACTCTGTTCCTGAGTTTTAAATGTGCAGAAATTAGAATAAGGTGCCGATTTAATTAAAGCTATAAGCCCAATAACATAACAACAGAAGAACAATAGAACCCTATTGTTCTTCTTGAAGCGTGTCTTGAATGAAAGATTTCCCGGCCTTTCAGCCTTCTCCTTCATTAATTAATAACGAAAAAAGAAGAATTAAAAAAGTCACTCGTTTTGCTCTAATGGTAAAACACAGGGATAATTATTCACTTTACACACAATGAACTAAAGTTTCCTGTTTCATTTACAGTTTTCTTTAATGAGCTCTCCGTATATGTAAGAGTTTAATGAGTTGGAAAAAATAATGTATTTTGTAATAATCTAAATGGATTGGATTTACATTTCTGTGAAAGAGAGAAATATTTAAATTATTTTCGAACGATTCAAGCGAATGAATACATAATTAGTTAATAGATTGAATTCGTCAGATAAAGATAATACGATTATCCACAATGTCAAATGTCTTTAAAATCAGTTTTTAATTTAATCTCTCGGAAGTTTTTTGTGATAAATAGATACTATGTTAATTTGCAAATGCGTTTTTTGAAAATTATAATTTTGATATCGATTTTGAAAAAAGCTCCTGATTTAAAAAATAACATAAATGATTTAAGAGCTTAGAATTATTTTATTGAGGCTCATAAAAAGGCTTGAATAGTAAGAGATTCTTTAGTAGGGTTATGAATATTTGAAATGAAGTTCCATTTGACATTCAGTTCTCTTGCGTTTTTACATTTTTGACTTGAAATCGTACGTTAGATTTTTAAAATAGATTGTTAGTGGTGGGTAGAACGCAATAGCGGTCCAATTTCCATTTAAAGAAGCTTCTCGCTAATGTTTAAATTCGTTTTTGCGTGATAACTTGTCAACGAACAATGAGTGCAATGTAGCCACGCAAATTAATGAGGTGTCCATCAGGCGCCAGACACGATGTTGACAGGTTGGTTGAAAAATTAATATGTCTCTCGTAATGGCGATTTGCGTTAACTGTTAGTGCGCAGAAATTTCTACGCCATATTTGAATTAAATTTATTATGTTACCTTGAACTGATGATTCTCAATCGCAGAAATTTCTTTAGTTTCGAGTAGAAGTATAGTCCATTAAATTAATTACTGAATACTAAAAGATGAATTTGAATTATAGTGATTCGCACTGCGTTTAGTCGGCTAATATGAAATTCGGACCCGAAAATAGAGGAGAAATATCTTTAAATGTGACAGATACAAAATTTTATTTTTACATTTACTAGCTGAGTGCACAATCTTTCCCAGAGAAAATAATTAGACAATAGTGTCATGGTAACTTAATGGCGTTACACTATGAATACAACCGTTACTGGCACTTATATATTTTAAATGATATGTGCACCAAATTTGGTTGAGATTTGTCCACGCGTTTATTATTTTATATTATAAAGAATTGTAGAGACACAAATGTCTTCCAACTTGCTGTGCAAAGGATTGAGGTTCCATTTAAAAGAAAGGATCGGAACCACTTAAGGTAAATTTTATTTTTTAGTCTAATATGATTTATTTTTTGGTTATTGGATTAAAAACTAGAAAACATTTTCTTAATAAAAATTGATTGCTGATGAAATTACAAATTTGGTTGTTTGGTGAACTGTAAAACATAAAATTTTATAACAAAAGCATCGTAAAGACTAGGCTTATGGCTTATAATTAATGGTCAATACGTATGTCTCAGTATATATAAATATAAATCAAGATGATCATATAAAATCAGTCTAGAAGATATTTTAAACTTCAGAAAGTTTCAAGGGGACACGACATCGACAAATGCAATTTTGAGGTTACTAAAAACCTATTATTGCCAAATTAGCTGATCTGAGCTCATCCCAGTGATACCAACCGACTATCATGTTAGTACCGAACACCAGAGACATTCAACACGGCTCCAGAAAAAATAACGATTTTTAATTAATTAGTAACCGTCACATCTTTTTCCACATCAATTTGCCTGTTTAATTTCTGAGTATCCCTCTCCATTTGCAAAGGAGAATTATCACCAGAGATATTCAACACTGTGCCACAACTAATTACGATTTTTAATTAATTAATAACCATCACATTTTTAATGACATGTCACATATTTGTATTTGTAAATGGACTCATTTTCACAAGAATATATATGCGGTGATACATAGCTATTCAATTATTAATTAATAAAGTTCTTATTTTAGTTAATCAATCAAAGGCTATTTTAACAATAATTAAATCGAATAAATTCACATATATTATTTAATTAATAAAGATTTTTTGTCACCATAATTGAGACTTTGTCAGGTAATTTCTTCACATGTTAAATTTTGGTGAACAAAAGGAAATCAAATAATGTTTTATTTCAGCTGCCGAAAGACTTCATAAAAGACTAAAAGTGAAATAATGCAAAAAGAGAGAAACATCAATGGTTGTTTCCCCTTACACTATTACTTCATGTAACAAACTTAATACTCTATATATAGATGTAGATTGTAAGTAAAAATATGAATAAAAAAATATTTCTGTTGAAGCTGCCATTGTCGACAGTCAAATTTTAATTTTTAATCATTTGGCTTTCTTTTTTTTAATAAAAATTTAAGATTTTATGAAATTATCTGAGGAAGTCTAAAATATGGTGACACAAGCTTTGTTTGTGGTTGGCCTTAAATTTATTCTATTTAATTTTTATAAAATTTTGACGATATATATTTTAATTTTATGGGACAATAATCTGGTTTATTAGAGGTGATGTAAACTGAGGTGAGTGAGTTGTGGTTGCAATGACGGGTTACTTTTAACTATCTACTGGCATGTGAATGATATAATTCTAACAGTGTTTAAAAATTAGGACTTGAATTACACCTAATATAGGAAAAGAATGATGTAAAAAACTATTCTTTTTTATATAAAACTATCTTTAAATAGTAATAGTAATTATTTGTGGATGTATAATGGTCATGAGATCTGTATTACTAAAATAACTGTCATGTTATTATTTATAAACAACAGCAGTATCATAGAAATATGGAAGTATATATTTTCACTACCTCTTTTATTTTTGGAAAATAATACCGAAACAAAATGAGAAACTTAAATTTTTTCTATACGAACCAGGAGACTTTGGGGCGATTCACACTGTGACGACTTCCCTATGATAACATAGGAGGGATAAAAGCGTTATGCGGAAGGGAGAGTGAAATCCCAGAAAAAAATAGGGCTCTGCTAATTGTGATGTAGGCAAAATCCTAGTGAATGTTTATGGGGTAAGTCGGGCTCTCGGTATTCGTCTCACGCCTTCCGCTACTTGAACGTGTGATTTTCTGTTGGAATACAGCATTCTCTACTCATTAAATGCAGTGTTACAATATTTGTTACAATGATTATCTATTTGACTTCAAGAACTATTTGAGATTAAAAAGAAAATTCCTTATTCAAATAATTTTGATCTGAAACAATTAAGCATAGAAACTATGTCACAGAAAATTAATCATATCTTTTTACTATTAAATAATTTATTTATTAAAATTTTATTTTTATTGTTCCATTTAGGGTTAAAATAAAAACAAGTATTTATAAATTTATTTAATTACTATCATACTTCTCTCTGCTGTGCAAATCAGTCCAACTTTACGCTGACGAAAACATCTATTGTGGGTGGTTTCGCAATGGAAATGCAGATGGAAGAGACGTAACATTGGCCAAAAGGAACGACATCATTACCCTCAGATGTTACTACTGTTGCTACGCCATAAGGCCGTACGTGTCTATAGAGAGCCAGTTCTGGGAGAAAAAATATGGTTATGAAGAAAGTTTTCAATAACTTCGAACTAAGCTCTTCTCAACAGTAAAAATAACGCCAAAAGAGCACGTAACGAGCGAAGTCTGAACAAACTAACCAACCTATTTCTGAGAAATCTGAAAGGAGACTCGCTGCTTTCCGATTTCTTTAAGGAGTTGGCTGATCATATTAAACACTGCAACCCAGATAAATGTACAAAAATCTGTCAGTAATTTTCACAATGCAAATATACAGCATTTTATATTTGCAATAATTATTTAGGTAATTAATTATTATTATTATTTGGCTCTACAGACCATTGCGGCCTGGACCTACTGGGTCGGTTGCCGACTGTCATCTTGCATGACACATTATAAATTTAAGTGACACGTGTTCAACGCATCGATTCTCCATCAGTGTTAATACCGTTCTTCGCGACCATTTAGTTCATTAATATATTCAGAAATTATTAATTAGTATGTTTCCCATAACAACGCTTTTCATAGAACTAATAATTTAAAAAAATTAGCATTTAAAAGACAATTTAAATAAATCAAACGTATTTTTGAAGAAACGTTACACGAAACACATCAACATAGGTCCATTTATCAACAAATGTTAATATCCTCCATGTTATTTAAATAACATGTGAACCAGCTGCTTGCATTTAGTTTTTGTAATAGCATAGCCATATATGACTGTGGTATCTTTATTTATTTAATTTAATTTTAGAGTGGTTTAGGAAAACGCAAACAAAATTTTCACGGAAAATAATACAATATCAGAATTTAGAAACGATTGTAAATTTACAAAATAATTTTTCTTTAATGTTTAAATCACTATATAATTATCAAAGATTGAAGGTTTTCCCGGTGTATATTCTGAATAAAAAATTCTTGAGTATCCACCCGGGTTAAATGGAGTTTAAGCCACGACGTTTCGTTATCAAGTGAATATATAATTATTATTTTAATCTCTGGTTCATCTGATAGGCCCCGCAATAGTCAGAAACTTCCATTTTTTTGGTTAACAGGCTACATGAGGGTGATCCTGAAACAGGCAACTCCCCTTTAATAGCATTGGAAGGGAATTGAAAAGGGGGGATGCATTCTGAATGCGAGAGAGATGGTTGTTAGGAATATCTCTAAACTATTGCTTATAAGTCGCCTTTTCCTACTTTTAGTTATTAGCTCCACGTTCGGGACGCCAGAATAAAATATTTTCTAATGCTCTGCTGACATCTTAGATCAAACAATAACATACGTTAAATTCAAGAGGAATTGTTCAAGTACTAAACTATAATTTTGATACTGCTCAAAAATTAATTTCACCACAAAGCAACACTTCAATCTACAAAATTCCTCTTTTTTGATTTTTCACGCTGTATTTTTAAATGTATACCTACACTTTCCTTCTTCATTTGACGCACCTACGATCATCCATACGTCTTTTGCATATTCTTGTTTACTCAATTTTTTTGGGTATCCCGAGCTGAGTATATTACGATCATTTTATTTTTGAATGTAACAATATGGCTTATCCAAGGAAAATAGAGTTGATGAGGATTGTGAACTGTGACCCATGACTATTTAAATCCTCTTAGCTTTATTTACGGCTACACATAAAATAATATTTGCAGCCGCCTTCTTTGAAACTGTTCACAAGGTCTTTGATAAATGCGAAAAGAGTTGTAGTAGCCGTCTAGAGCTTTCATGTATCATTACGATTTTTTCCACAATTAGAGTCAATCCAAAAAAATGCCATTTACTATTCTAGAAAGATTTGTGACAGTCTTATTAATTTGTGGGATCCAAGGGAATATTAAAATAAAGGTGTTTCAAAAGCTCGACAGATGGTTATTTATAAATGGATTCCATAAGAGGACAATGGTACACGCAAACTTATTTTGGATGAATTCAAAATAGCTTCTGAGCGAATATCAGAAAGTAACAATAATCATCGTTAACCCTCTTTGTCCAGTGTGATATTTAGATATTATGGTTATAGTCTGTACAAATTCAACGATAATTTTAGTAACATATATTTAAATTTAATTTTAATATATAATGATATTATATTATACTTAATTATTTAATGGGACTGTAGGATGCGTAGCAACTTATAAACTACTACGTAAATGAACCCTGGAACGTATAAACCTCTTATACTGATTGTATGAATTGTTTATTGTCTGACGTGGCTCGGCATCCGCAAAGTCTGAATGTCTGAGACTGCGTGGGCAACGAAAATTAAAGATGAAGACAATAAGGGCTGCCAGTTCAAGAAAAGGGAAGTGGCGCAGAAAAAGACAGTCCGGAGCAGAAATAATGGGAAAGGAGGGACAGGCAAGACCTTTCAAGAAGATAAGTTCCCGAAAGCTTGCAGAAGGGAGCTGGAAGCACTTCAAGCGAAAAGTGGTGCTGTTTGTAGCGACCGGGAGTGAGAGATTACAGGAAACAGCGATGGAAAGATTACTCCTGTCCCCGCCGGACCGGTGTAAACGTCTGTTGCAGAGAGACACAATGCCAGGAATCCTCTTGGTCACGGCTACGGAAGGATCCAGATTAAAAGATTCACGGAGCGGGAACAATTTGACGCTCTAAAAATTTCCTTAAGAAACAGAGACTGTTGTTCTAAAAATATACATCAACACATTTATTTTCTACTTTTTCAGAAAAGTAATTACTGAATTTATTTCTTGTTGTCTGACATTATATTCCATACAATGTTTGCAATATCATTTAATGTTTTATATGTAAAAAATTATAATAACTTATTACAAAATTTGATTCATATAAATTTAAAAATAAATATCACAAACCACTACTAAATTACAGTTTATAACAATAACATTAAAAAATCTGACTTTCCTTCCAAGAATTACGGGAAATAATAGTTTTCCATTCCTGAAGTCTTTTGATTGGACAAATAAATAATACAATAATATTAGAAAACTTTGTGTTTGTACTTTTTGTCTTGTGTCGTACTTATGTTTACGTTCAAAACTATTGTCTGGAAATTTATAGATTATATTTTCATCAGTCTCCAAAATCTTTCAGCGCTGAAATTTTCTATTAATATATCAGATTTATACTACGGTTTCTTTATTATTTTTCTTTAAGTCAAAATTGTTTATTTATATGGAATAGCATTCCAAATGTATCCACTCTCTTGTCTTCGACTATTCATTTTCACTTTCATCCCATTTCTGATTCATGATTGGCATTTTAGTCATCATTTCTACTTAAATTCATTTTATTTGTGAAAATACCTACCGCTGTGAAGAAAGTGTATGGCAGATTGTGACAGTATGGGAATTTGTCAGATATGACGAGATGAGGCTCAGCCGATGTAATAACCATTTGCGCGTCTTCACATAAGAATATGTGAAGGGATATTGCGAGGACTGGCGCGAGGAAAGCCGACAAGCCGTAGAGAGTGAGATTGTGTTGGTAAGTTTTCGGAGCCCCAGGCTGCTTCCTCCCGAAACAAAGCGCGTATTATAAAGAGCGTCAAGTTACTTTTCACTTACCCTGGGACGAGGCCTGAACTTTGTTCTCAAGGAGCCGGAGATTCTGGCAGCTGCACGTCATGTGCAAGGCGTGCCAAGAATCTCGGCTATTCTAGACGAAATTTGCATCGTAGACTC
The DNA here is from genome assembly GCA_034510155.1 of Eucriotettix oculatus. NCBI lineage: Eukaryota > Metazoa > Arthropoda > Insecta > Orthoptera > Tetrigidae > Eucriotettix > Eucriotettix oculatus. The sequence continues at coordinate 63,667,035 of CM067381.1, forward strand.
AGACCTTACCTATTTCGTACTGTTCTAGAGTGGAATGAGAGTGAATCTTGAGAGAAAGCGAGGTACCTTTTCCCCAGACGAGAACTGCTGAAGGACCATATTTCTGAGACTTAATATGAAACCATTATTAGTAGCAATGGAATTGTTGTCAAAAAATTTATTTTTTATTAAGCACACCTTTATACAGTTTCATGGGATTCCGCAAGTAAAAGATAAAAATCTCCTTGCATCGGGAAATGCACATTTTAATCGGATTGGCACCAGTTCCCAATTTGGCGTTCGTCGGCGTCAATAGAATTCTCAAGACCACAGAATTGGAAAAGTCGAACGATAGGTGAAGTACGAATAACATCTCCAAATTATTATATCCGTCACATGTTAAGCGAGTAGAGATTTAGTTTGATTCAGGAACGTAACTGTAAAACCCAGTATACACTGGGACTCTTTGAATCGACTCTTTGACTTAAGATGGAATCCCGCGTGACTCTCGGCTGAGCCCCGGCTCTTTGTTGAAATGAATCATTTGTGTTGGCGGTTTAGTATTTCTATGTCTTTTGAGTCCCGTCCTTGTTGACATTCTTTGGCTCATTGTCGCGAAACATTGCTGTGTGAGCGTGAATCGAAACAAAGCAGGATGCAGATCACTCCACAACTGCTGTTGTTTTGTTTATTTTTAGCGTTTATGAACCGATTTTTACCCAGTCTTTATTTTAATTTTTTTTTTGGAATACGTCGTTCTTTGACTGTGAAGTGCGCAGTTTCATTAGCAAAAATAGACAAAATAATTCGCACGTTGAAAGAACAATTTCTAAATGCACTGATCATTCTAAGACTAATGAAGTTGAAAATTCTGGATCTTCAACTGAAGTGGAACAACCACATTGTAAAAATACAACGAAGGAGGAGCAGGTACAATCGCGACAAAAGTGACTGAAATCAGCTGCATTACAGAGTCCTTATTATTTTTAAAATATTCAACTGACATCACAAAAAGAGATAGCAGCTCAATGTTTGGTGACTTTGTTGCTGAAGTTACTATTGCGGAACAAAAAGTCTGAGTTGTAGCATTTTCTGATCGTGGAACAGCAGAAGATCTTTTAACAACGGACCATTCCACTGAAACTCCAAAAATTATCAATATTTACTCTTTCCCAAGCATCTAACAAGAAAGGAGCAAATAGTAATTTCCAGGGTAAGGGCCAACCACACCAAATTTTCTCATTGCTTTCATTTTTTTTAGAGAACCTCCACCAAAATGTAGCTCGTGCAGGATGAACGTAACCATGGACCACATCATCTTCCACTGCCCCAAGTATCACAAACAGAGGAATGATATCATCGGATTGTATGGACCTAAAGACATCACATCTTCGGAAGAAGCAATAAATAGAACTTTAAAATTTTTTAAAAGATATCAATATTTATGAAAAAATATAATTTAACTTTTCACCTTATGTAACAATTCTATGTTTTATTCATATGCCCAAATGTAATTTCTGTTCTAATGACATTTATGTTGGTCGCTAATGACTTTATTGTTGACGCCACCTAAAATAAATTAAATAATAATAAAAAAATTATCCTTGCAGACACCAACCACATGCTCATGTGGTTCTGAAATCCACTTAAGTGATATTATTTCGATCGAGTTGATGATCGATCACATAATATTATGCTATTATCTCGGATAATGTGATTTTAATTATTCTCTCGAGAATGGACGAAAACATCGGGGCGAGCATTTTCTTGTAGGAAACACATACGTTGTAATTTGCAGAAACGCGTCCCCGTACTCCAACCTACAGATAACGTGGTTTGGGCGTATTCTCTAACGGAACACGAAACTAATTCTGCGGTAAATTGATTCCAGGCCGCTGAGATAATCTGTAGCGTAATTTCGAAATCAAGCTGCGGCCTGCATCATTAGGACGAGCACGCACTGATTGAAGCCTCTCATCTCGTGCACATGTACAGAAGAAGCACCTTGCTTTCCTAATTACTCATACGTATTTCACGGGAAAGAATGGAATATTCTCTTAATCAAAATAAACGGCCCGATGGATACATAAAAAAGGCTTGGTACGTCAGCACGCATTAATTTAATTAACTATATTAGAACCCTATTACTATGTAAAGGATGCTCTTAGTTAAAACTTATATAAGGGTTAATACCGGTATAATATGCCCTTCAAGTAGCAAGTGAGCTGAATCACTAACTTTGCAATGAACACTAATTACTTCACCGCCCGCGACTTTTGTTAATATGTCTAAAATGTTTAATTTCTTATAACATTTAATGTCAATTTCCAAATGTCAGCAAGGATTCATCCCTCAAATCATTCAAAGGAGGGTTAATTATGTGTGGAATAATTATTTTATTTGGAGGAAGGTAAATTAATCTATATGAAGATGAGTTTTTCTTTGACGGACAATTTATTTTAAGGAAAGAATTTAATAGTTCCGTTATAGAGCAGCCATTACTATAAGAACATATAAAGGATTTGCTTAAACTCATTATTAGCTGAGAGCTCGGTGTTTCCAGACTATTTATTTATTTTATCCCAGAAGACGAATTAATCTTTTTAACATAAAATAGCACATAATTAACGCCAAGTGAACAAAATCGAGAGTGTTACTGTTCATCTACCATAAAACCTATCGATTCGACTACACTTAAAGTTAAGCAGCATGATAAATGTCACTAAGTAGTTCAGTGAATTCTATAAATATGAATTAACCCTCCTTTTTGACCCATTTTGACATTCTATATTTAACCCTTTCTCACCCCTACCTAATGATGAAGGGGTAGAACTTAAATTTAGACACCAGGAGGGTTACTGTTCAACACAGCGATACCGAAAACAATATACTAATGTCTCATTTTTATCTCCATACGACTGCTACATTTATGTTGATGGGGTTGAATGTCAACTTAATCGGCATGCTAAATGACAGCATTCAACTTAGTGAACCCCAAAAACCGCGGAATAAATGACATTTAGCTCATCCTCAATCCCCCCCTAGAGTTCTTTCGGAAGATATACGCAATATAACCATATTATTTATTAGATTCAACATTATGTTATTTTATTAAATTGTCAAATACATAAGCAAAGTTCATTACATAATAACGATTGTACTAATTTTACAAACGAGGATCATACTTATTCCGGGAATTCAGACTTATAAATCTGGGCAACTAAAATTCCCCTATATTCTTTTATTGACTCTTCGGGTCTGTTTAATAATTTATATCTAAGATGTTTTCTGCTACATTATATTTTGGAATAGCATTAAGCTGAGGTAGTTAAATAAGTAATAGAAACGGAAGTTGAATATGGGAAACACTTTCAAAAAGGAGGAAGACAGCCAAAGTAACTACTTTGGTTGACACAAACCACATTAAATCATGGGTACACATTTACGAAAATACGAAAGTATTCGGAAAATATTAGTTTCTAAAATGAAGTGGCGGTAGTTAGAACAATTTGTCTTCGAATGTAAGAAAATAAGAAGACTAAAAGACAGATAATATAATTACTTTCTGAAAAAGATTAGCATTAAAGTAGGATAAAGTTACTGCAGTTGCTAGATACGTAATAACGGAGTGTTTTGCAAAGAAAATGTAACATTTTGCAAAGAAGGTGGACTGAAGAGGAGTGAAGTGGCGCCAATAGCATATTTTGTTTGCAATTAAATTAGACTGTGATAGTAGTTCTTCTTCTTTTCTTCTTTCAATGGCTCAACAGCCCTTTGAGGGCCTAGGCCTACCGAGGCGGCCGCGGACTGTCATCTGGCGTGACACATTCCGAATTTGGGGTGATACGTGGTCAGACTGTGATAGTAGATTTATTATTATTCAATCCATTATCCATTAGTCCTCAGTTGAGGAAATAGGATACGTAAAATATAATATTACAAGAAATATACAAAATTTTACAACTAAGAATTGAATGACAAAGGAGGAAAGATAAATTCGATCTTCAATTTTCAGTCGACGGAGAAGGCAGCAGAAGATCGTGCGTAGGTTCCCGTCGAACATGAAAAAGAAAATAAGTCAGCAGTTAAATTCTAGTAGAGTATAGTTATAAAATAATAGGAGAATTTGATAGATCACCAGCAAACTGTTTTAGTCCTTCCTATCTACGAACTCTTTGAGTGAATAATACGCTCCATTCATTAACAGAGATTTACAACTCTTTATAAATAATTTTTGAACCTTTAAAGCTTTTATTTCTTCCGGGAGAGTATTGTATAGATTTATACCGGAATAGTGAATGCTGGTTTCAAAAAGACTTAGACGATGTTTTTCAACACGGAGCTGAGAGCGATTTCTTGTGTTGTACGAATGGCTTGAACCGTTTAGATCATATAGTAGTTAGTGATTGAAAATTATAATTTCCCAGGAAGATGAATAAGAAACTAAAGACATTTAACAAAAATTTTCTTTCTTTGCATTTTAAATCTTTGTTTTAAAATTACTAATACCCTCTAAATGTAAACTTGACGGCAGGAAATAAATTCCGAAATTCAATATTGATTGAATAATAAATAACAAAAACGATTTTATTTTAGCAGTGTTTTCATAAGACCCATTAGCACTTAGCAAATATACCGCACTTGCTCTATAACATTAAATATATCATAACAAATTTACAATGCCCAGGGCTATAATGAAGCTTCCAGAGGGACCCGACCACGGTTAACTTTTTTAATTTGCACTGTACGACCGTAATTTAGTTAGAGGGGTAATGGAACCAATTACGTAACAAGTTGGAAGCTGGGCTATTGCTCTGGCCATATGCTACAAGTCAGCATCTGCCGTGTTATTGAATAATGGTTTTCATGGCAGTCACCCAGTTTTAATTTTGCGCTGCCGGTATCTAATATATTCATGAAGGTTAATTTTATAAATTTCTTCTTATTGATATTTTAATATTACTACTAAGAACTGTGATCCTTATTTCAACCGAATTCCTTATTAACGAACAGAGCAAAAATGTACGCAAAAGAAATTTCCTCTTGCCTAGATTGTAAGTTACAAGACGTTTTATTTATTTTAATGTCAATATACAAAACTTGACGATATAAAAAGGTTATGAATAAGCGTGTACGTCATAAAGTAGAATCATCTGACGAAATTGTAGTATAAGTTTCTGATGATCTGTATTAAATGATTACAAATTTGCTAAAGAATAAGCAACCTATTGTTACACTGGCTTATATGGAACCATTTATATACATTGCTATTAATAAATGGAACCAGTAAAATGTGAAGTTGTCGTTGAGTCCAAAATTTTAGCACAGATTTACGATACAGACCAACTTTATGTAATCCTATACCAGTTTTTCTTGCTGATTCTGAATCCGATTTAAGTTTTTTTCCTAGCATATCTAGTTTATGTTAATATTTTTCTAACTTATAGAATGTTGTGTTCTTTATTTATTTTTAAACCGTCATTTATTGTAGCTAATTATATTTAAAATGACTAACTTTTAGCAGTCTAATGGGAGAAATGAACGATCAAATTAAAATGTTACATCAGTTTGGGAAAGCTATGATGAAGTTGTTACGTTGTATTCAAAGATGAGACCTAACTTGATAAAGCGATAATATATTCCTTCTTTACGGAATTGATTCAATAAAGGCTCAACCCTTCCCCGCATCGTAAAGAGGATTTGAATTTAGACACAGGCTTCTAGTAGTCCCCTGGCTCATTTATACGAATAACAGACAAGTCAATACAGGATATAAAAGGCTGCGCTGTGGAACTCGATTTCCATAATCCTCTTCCAGTCCCCCTTAAAATCGACTTATTACTTCACGTAATGGCTATTCAAATGCAACCAAACCAAAAAAAAATCCTGTAATCGTTATACAAAGAAAACTCAACATATGAAGATTAAAGCTATTCTGATTATAGTCGTGGATTTATTCATATCTATTTCCTGTGGCATTGAACACAGTTTTTATGATTAAAGTTTATAAAATATATACAATATAATTAAATTTGTTAAGGTATTATATGAGGAAGTTGTTATTGATGTGTCCACAATTAATTGAGGATTGTAAGACACCTACGTGAATATTACAGCGTTACAACATCGACGAACCCATAGCGTTACGCTGTAACATCAGCTAGTAACAGTAAAAGAAACGAAATTAGCGTAAGAAAAGCTGTAAATAAATCTTATACAAGGGTTGACGGCCTGTGAGTACTGTTAATTACTATTTGCACGTATAGCTACGTACATGGTATTATTTATTGTGTAAATTAAAAAATATATAGACGTTCTTCGTTGATGAGAATGTTTTATGGGCATCTGTTCAGGGACCAGTATACGTATTTTAGCCACGTAAGAAAAAGAAAACACGTATTCAAAGTATAAGAAATTTAAAGATTTTTTTTTCTTCGAATTATGGCTTATAGAGTAAAGCTTATATTTTGTTTTTTCATATAATATGTTGTTAATATAAATGAATTTCAGTTGGCTTAAAATAAACAATAATATCAGTTGTATCAAATTTGAATCAGTAGAATTTTATTGATAATAGACAATAAATGGTTTAATAGAAATTTAATAAAATTAAGAGGTGTGTTCAAAGTTTATACAAATAAATTTCTTTGAACTGAAAGAACAAGAAATATGTTATAATTGCAGTTTATACATTTCAACATGCCTACCTCTAAGTAGGATTTATCTGTGGCTACGAATAAAAGTAATAATAATAGGTCGTGTTTGTTTTTATCTCTAGAGGAAATTTGTTTCTTCGGGTGATGAAATAAGCTGCAGGAAAGAAAAAAAACTGTCAACTTTATAGTCTTAACTCCCGTCCTTTCACTCAACTCCGTAAAATGACTCCTTATATTTTTAACACTATTTGCTGTTGACTTCTTTTTCTGGTGCTATTTACCAAAGTAAATACAATTTTTGCTCTTATTGTGTGTATATACATATGTGAAGAAGATTCCTGTCTTTAGAATGCCAAATGCTGTAATTAATTAATTATACCCATTCTAATTTCATAGATGTGGCAAAATTCAGGTTTTGAAATAATAATAAAAATTTAATTTTTCTAATTTTTAGGATTGTATATTCTGAAAATATGTATGAAAACTATAATTTGTCAGAGTAGTGACAGGAAGAAAAATAAAAAGAATTGGAGAGGTTAAAACCAAATTTTCTTATTGTGCAGTCACTTATGTAAAAACGAATCAAGAACATTTGATCATACTTCATATAATGAGAAAAATAACTAGAAATATTCGGCATGAGTGCAGACTGAAGCAATATGATCAATTTAATTTTATTAGCTTTAGGAGGATTTTTATTGATTTTATTCATGTTACGTTAATTTTATTAATTTAAGTGCACTGCAAGGCAAGATGTTTAGGTTTCAGGATTTTTTTTGTGCGCTTAAATCTGGAGCGGTGCCGCGATTGAGTCTGTAAGACGGATCGTCCAAAACAGTGGACCAGGCATTGCCAAGGCTTTCTTTGCATCGGCACATAAATCAACGGGCCCAGTGCGGCAGTATCGACATTTCTCCTTCGGGCCAGTGGCTCTGATCCTCCGTGGACTGGCACACCACGGGCTGGGCGCCATTTGTGTTGCCCATACACACACACGCACGCACACAAATAGAGAGAAAGAGAGCGAGGGGGAAGAATGCTGAGTCGCTTCATTTGCTGTCCTGAGAAATGTGCTCGGCCTGATCCGTGCTCTCTATAGAGACTCGGCTACGTGCTCCGACGAACAAGAGGGACCCGGAGGGAAAAGACAAAAACTCTGCATTGCTGACGGATACTAATTTCCTTGAAACCAGATGTAAATACAGAAAAAATATATAGAACCCTTAAAAACATAAAAATTTTTGACTGCAATTATCTACGATTATATCTCGTCTTACCATTGGCAATATCCAACAAATTATAATACCTTCAACACAAAGGTGTAACATAAAGACCATGTTTTTGGTACTTAACGTTTTAAAAATATTAACACGTAATATTTATAAAATAAATAAAGTTAAAAGGCATAGATTTAGATTTATTGTTGTTTCCATTAATCCTCGATTGAGAAAATAGGATACGTCATACATTAAAAATGAACAAAATAAAGTAAATAATTAAAGACAAATAAACTTAAAATAAATTAGTAAAAGAAAGTGTATATAGACAAAAGTCAATATAAACACAACACGGACACACACTGGGAAACACAAACAAGCACACACTGAGGAACACGCAATGGAGTTTTAACTACTTGGACCAGGAAACTGTCCTTCCCTCTGTCGTAGCTCCAGGCAATACATGAAACAAACAAACAAAAGAGCAGAAAAAACTGAATAGAAATTTTAAGATATGTGATGTGCTATTTTATAAGGCAGCTCATTCAACACTTTTTGCAGGAACATTGATTTAAATACTAGAAGGACGATTAAGAAAATCCTGTACCGAGTAAAACGCACCATTTAAAAGAATAGTTTTACTCTGCTTCACGAAGCTTTTGTAGGTACTATTTTTAACCTCTGGCGGAAGGAAGGCTGTTGTATAAAATTATCCCCGGGGGTATTGTGAATACTTTTCTGGTGTAGAGCAAGGCGATGCTTGTCCGACCTTAGAGCTGAACGATTTCTAGTCGCGTATTCATGAAACTCGCCATTTGTTTGAAACAAATTAGTGTTTCGCTTTACGAACTTTTGAAGGAAGGTTTGCAACTCGATCTAGAATTCGTGCTAGAAAGGATTCTAATTGCACGCTTTTGCAACTTAAATATTTCATTACTTCTGGAGCAGTTTCCCAATTAGAAATGCCATAGCATACGAGAATATTGGAATATTTAGGAGATATATTGGATTTATTGAATTACCATTAAATTCGGAGGAGAAATTAAAATTAAGTACAGTATAAAAAAATAAAATAGAAGTAGTAATAACTGCAGTTGGAGAATTTACATCAAGTGACATGCCATTTTAAGTTACTGTTCTTATTTATTTCATTTTGGTCAACAGTTTACGTTCGCAGTTTGGAGTGTCTCTGGTGGCATCCTCCTTGATAAAATTAAGGCTGCTGTGGTCGGAAACTCAAAACGTAGTCTGGTCAGACGTCAATGAGAGTCCTTTGAGGCTGACGATCACCTCGGGTGGCACCATCGCTCCCTCCCTTTTTAACAGCCCCGAGAGAAACCTTCACAACACACTTGTATATTATAATTATACAAATTGAATTATAATATCATAAATTATTAAAGGCAATATAAAATACCAAACAGACAAGATACATTTCTCTGTCTCCCATTGAGACCATAGAATTAGTTGATGGACGCTATATTGGCGACTCAATATATCAGAAACCAGTCTCGCCACGAAAGAACCATTTGCAAAGTAATAATCCTCTGTTCATTCCATCCTTGACCGCCATTGTTTCGATATAATTCTTTTATGTGCCCTCTGATTTTAATCTTGATTTATGTTTTTGAAGTAATCATTTACGCCCTTTGTAGGGGAAATCGGGCGTGGCCTTCCTTTGATGATATTTGAAAGTGCATCCGGAACTCAGTTATGAGATACAAGCTGCTAATAAAATTTCATTCTCTCACCTTATCGCTCTATTTTCACCCTTGCAGTAATAAACTTGTTGAGCACGAAGTGCTTGTAATATTTACTCAAACTGCTAAAGCACATCTTTTCTGCATGTTAATTGCTGAAAATATTAGAAGAGTATGCAATTACATTTATAACAATATTGAAGATATTTCAAAAAACTTATAAATTACAATATGAAGTAGTCATTAATATCTCAATTTTTACATAATTAACCTAATTACATCCATAATTGGAGACAAGATATAGCAACAAATGTTCTGTTTGTAACAATTACAGTTTTAACTATTAAATATTCTTTTATATTTTGCCAATCAAATTTATTTATGATTCTAGATATCAGAAATATCATGTAAATTGATGTCAACTTATTTTCAGAACCCGGGAAACTATATTTAAACTCTTTATACTTTGGCGTCAGTAATTCAAATTATGGTGGTGCATATAAAGGGGCACGTAAGACTGTAAATACGAAAGGAAACAAATATTGCTGGATTTCAATTTCACGGAACACCCTTATTATACAGACTCGTTTAATTACTGTTTTTAAATTACATAATAATTTAATACCGACCAATAATATTAACTGTAATTGAATACAGAAATGTAAACATTCTCTGGAAACAAATATTTACAAAACTTTTAATGGTTTAAATAGTATATTATTAGTATAATTAGTATTTATATAATCGTCCTAACGGAAAATGAATTTACACTCTTGCTATTTTGTTAAACCACGCAAATGATTTTTCAAATAACAATAATTTATATTTGTACGTTTCGGCGTTTTATTAAACTTCATATAAGTTAACTTAATTGGAAATTAGCTGTTGAGAATTTTTATGTTTTCTCAAGATTTTTCTTTTTTAGATTAATTATTACAATCAATGTACGTAGTGGAAGTTTTGCGAATTAGTTTAGAAGACCAAGAATGAAAGGAAATAAATAGAAAGTGAAATGATGGATGTTGTTTAACGAAGTATTATGTGGATATCAACATAAGATGGATTCTTGATGTCAACTACAAATACTGGAAATGATTCAAAGAGTTATTGTAAGGTATATACTAAAAAAGATGGGTATGTGATTTATTATCGGTAAGAAATATTGTACCTCCGAATAAAAGAGCGGTGTACGAGGTATAATTTTTAAAGTAAAACTCACGGTAGTGTGATTTTAACATGATCCTTTAAATATATAATGAAATATTCCAGTTCTAACATTTTTGAGACATATAATTGTATATATAGGGTGTAACAGAAGTGCAAAAAATTAAAGGAGGGCTAAAGGTGATCAAGCAAACATTTTTCCCTCTTGGAATTTTTGTCAGATGCGCTTCGCTACTGCGCAATTTGAGAAGAAAAAACTGAGAAACAAAATTCAAAAAGCGCGCCTCCCGCCCCAGCGCTTTCATCAGACAAATAAACGAATGGTAAAACTAATGGTACAACTAAAGAATATACGACAATAGCAATTGCATCAGCCCCAGAAGTTCTGGTTGTATTGAACAGCCTCTCGCGTAAGATTGTGGCATCATCAAAAAACAAAATCAAGCTTACGGATTCAGGGTTGTTGGCCTGTTGCTGGAGAAACCATTGGAATAAATCTGTCCGACTATGATGATCAGAGGTGTGCTTATTCTGAGGTCAAATAAAACGTAAGTATAGCGCAAATAAATAAGTAAAATTAATTATTCTGGAAGTATTAACAACATCCGTTGCAGAATTTACGCCATACATCATGTGACATCATATTTGATCGTACTGTTTATTTAATTCAATATCGTAATCAGTTTGGTGGGAACCTCCTCGATTAATATAATGTCATAAACCATAATTTAATAGTTATCATACAATATGAAAACGGCACCTCACGATTAAATACGAAATTAAAGAATTGTGACCTATCGACGATGACCGAGAAGACCATGAAAAATCGAATAGTGAGTAATATTTAACCAGGAATGTTTATTTTTATTTATTTAGAGAAAATTCATGCTCTCGTATGCTTAACAGCCTGCTCTCTCTCGTCTCACTCTAACATAATAAAAAATTCTATATTAAAATTTAAACGTCAATGCTAGTTTACTTCCATATTTCATAATTTATGTTTCGTTCATAAATTAACTGGACTTTACGCTATTTGATACGCTCTTGAAGATTCATGTATTAGATCATACAAAGTACTTTTACTGTGATGCGAAGTCTATCGAGAAGAATATGAATTTCCATGACAACGTTTTGAACTATCAAAACAATTTCAAATGGAATTCTCGGTTTTAAATCCGGGATTTGTATTTGAAACAAATTCACAAATTCAGTCGTTTAGAAATATCAAAACAATTTCAAATACAAAGTTCTCGGTTTGAAACCCGGGATTTGTATTTGAAACAAATTCACAAATTCAGTCGTTTTGAAATATCAAAACAATTTCAAATACAGTTCTCGGTTTGAAACCCGAGTTTTGTATTTGAAACAAATTCACAAATTCAGTCGTTTTGAAATATCAAAACAATTTCAAATACAATTCTCGGTTTGAAACCCGAGTTTTGTATTTGAAATAAATTGACCGAGAAAGTCTTCGCTCTTTAATATCAAAATAATTTTCAAATGTCGATAACTTTAAAATATATATAAGACATTCTAAATTTTGATGTTGTGGCTTATAATGTGTGTTAGCATCTCAAAGTAGTGACGGTTTTACATTTTAAAACTATTAGAAGATTAGGATGGAATAATTTCGATCAGACTGGCGGCGAACCCGGAACCTTGCCGTTCCGAGTCATTTCCAGCAAGGTACGCTTTATATGCATAGGTGGAATGCTTTTAATTCAGGCGGTAGTTCAGTCGATACGTGGAAGTGTCGGATTCGATTCCACGTCCGGTCCACATTCTTTAATCCTGACCTTATAATTCGGTTTCATAGCTTTATAATATTAGACTGACTTACCTATTTGTTAGAAAACAATAAGATACGATAAATTCTGTTTTACTGTCGACTTTTCGCGGTCAGTGAATTATTTAAATTGTAAATAGCTTATTCTTTGTCTTTCATATCAGCATGATTGCTAGCCAACAATTAAATATCTATACAACCTGTTCGCGTCACTCTAGTTAAAAGATCGGCGCTGTGTATTGTTGGAACACGACCGCATTTTGGCCGACAGCTCGCGTGACTCTGTTTTCAGAGTAGAGTGGTCATTGGACTTGTTTTGCGTTGACACCTCAGAGTCGACCGTAATTGTTCGCGGCTACATTGCATGGGCAATGAGCTCGTAGTAGTTTCCTTGTAACAAGATTTTACGATGGGAACTTCATTTGCGTGACATGCGCTCCTATTTCAACTCCACGCAAACAAATCTGTCCGGATGATGCCCAGGGTTTTGTTTCCAATATCAATGGTATCGTTCTCTTCATATTTGAGATAAAATACAATTTCACCAACTGGTATTAATTTTTAATTTATTTAAAAACTACAATTCTTAATAAAAACGAAAAATACCTTATAACTATAATTGAAAAAGTAGACTAAATCCTTATAAAGAATAAGAGTATCATTTAAGAAAAGCTGAAATCAGAATAATGAGTCAGTATCTATACTTAATACATTATATTCTGATTTTTTTTATGTAATAAAGGGAACTATCAGTTTTGAATTTGGCTAATATAAATATCCATTCCTGCGCCGAGTTTCGTTCTCGGGGAAATCTGTGGAGATAATAAAATAAGTATCTGCTTCTCTTATCATCTGCCCAAACTATAATTGGACAATATAGTGAAACTATGTTTTAAAACCTACATTTTCTTCTTATTTGGATTTATTAATAAATTAGTAATAATGGTTTTAATAGTTAATTATAATATTTGATGTTCCATTAAGATCCTTTAGTTTTCACAGACAATATTAAAATAATAATATATTCATCAAAAATTTTACAAGAACGTTAAACTCTTTATAAATATTAGGTCTATATTTTCCCCATTTATTCGCAGAAAATACCCACTCGCTTACAAAAATGATGATGTGCGATCATAATGTCTCTGAGAGAAATGGAATGTTTTTTGTGTTTATAGACATATATTAAAATTCTATCCAACCAAAATATATTTGGTAAAAATTTTGATACTGATATTTTATAATTTCTGTATTATTTAAAAATATGTTCGCAAATTGAAACCTACAAGACGTGTTTTGTGATTTTATAGTCCTAAGAATGTATGAACCTGCCTATTGTAAATTAATTATATTTTTTCGTATGAACATGTAAATAATATCTTGAGGTCGTATTTTCAATTTGAAGCAGCTTCTCGTACAAAGCGGTACCTGTATTGTGTACTTATAATTGCAGCTGTTTTAATTTCGGAGTCCGTATAGACGTTCATTTTAGCAATCCCTTGTGCGGAATACATGCGAAGTTAATTACTGGTTGATTACATGACTGTAACTGAACCCTTTCATAATACCAACGCCACGGTTCTTGCCGCATATAATACATAAATAAATATGTGGATTGTATGTTTTTTTTAAGATGGAAAGGTTATCTCTTCTTAACAGAAAATGAACGTCCCTTCTTCAATACAATATCTAAGATTCACAATATAAAATATTTGTCTCAAAATGAGACTATCATTGTAAAGAAATAATTATATTATTGAAATTAACTTTATATTCCTGAGGAGAAATAACAAAAACTGACTCAATTTAAATTATTAGTCCTCGTGTTGCTTATTAATTCTCTTGTACTAATTTTCATTTCAAACAACCGCAATCAATACTTATTATTTTTAATACCGTTTCGGATAGTTGTAAAGGCTGCTATTTATAAAATATTTTATATTTCCGCCATCTTTTCTGCAGGAACCTTAACGATGCTTCTATTATTTTATTTATAGAAGCAAGAAATATTTCGTGGCCTACTTTGGTAATAATAGTATATTTTTTAAAAAAACTATAGAGATTCACATTTAATTAGATTTCCGTAACATGACAGCGTGAAGTAACAGAATGAATTCGTATTAACAGAAAAATAAAATGGTGGAAACGTATGAATTGAGTCGAAAAAAAAATTAAATCTTCGTACAAAATTTTAAAAAATAAATATATATTTAAATAATAATTCTCGTATATAGGGTGAAGATTACATATTTTAATCAAACAATTTATATTGTCATGCTACCATTAGTCTAGGTGAACTAATATTTAAATGGGAACAGTGATAAAATATATATTTACTATTAATCACGCAAATAGTGTTTAATAGTGATTAATTCGGTGTCGAAAATTGTATTATTTTTTCAGATTTATAAGTCCTTGCTATTTGTGCTTCCCCTGCAAAAGTTCTGAAATATTCTGTAGGAATGTGCGTCGTCGTCGTCGTCCTTTCCCACGCCACGACGACGACGTCGCGTGTCAGAATTTATTAAACCACTCCAACAGGTGTATCGTGAATACTAAAGACACGCTAACTTGTTGCTGCTTTGAGGTGTCACAACAGCGGAGCATGTAATCTCCTTAAAAGCCTAATAATAATTCTACCAGGAAATGGAAAGCCTTGCGAAAATTTTAGGACAGGCGCAGGCGTACTTCTGGGGCACATAGTGGCAGGCGTCAAGCGAAGACTAGCTTCATGTGATACTTTTTTTGCTTGGTGTCATATTTTCCTGCAAGATGTCAGAAGCAAGTGTGAAAGTGAGTCTTAATCAAATATGTGTAAAGTGCCTACGACACCAGTGCTCTACGAGGTAGAACGACGACTTTTTCAAATATACATTCGACTACGCCATCCATATCATGCTATTAAACAAAATTACTTCCGATATTTAATCGCAACAACAGGTTTTTTTAATCACAACATAGCACATGCTAACTAAAATTATAATACATAAAATTATGCGGATCAGTATTTGTTAACACATTCTAATTTTATACAAATGTTAATTTGACCCACTGTAATCGACGGAAAAATACAAGTAGGATAATCAATAATAAGGATTCCTGGTACATCTTAAGTTCATTACAATATATCAGTGACGGTTCCAGGCAAGGTAATTTTAAAAATATAAAATAATTTCGTAGAATAATTAATATTATTCAAATAAAACTAACAACATTCCTGATTAATTTATGAACTTATTCTTTTATTGCTAATAAGGAAAATGAAAGTAACTGAAAATGGAGGTATTAAGGTATTTCAGTTAATCTATATAGAATGTAGCGCGATCGTTGATATTTTATTATTTCTGAATATAAAGTTAGCGAGGATTGGAAGCTTGGAAATGGCGTCAGCATGTCGAGGCCTAGTGCAGCTTCTAATCCCCAGGGTGGCTTTTGGGTACGTAGGATTATGACCTGGGACTTCCGTAAACATAGGTCCTCACCCACTGGATCCACTACTGAATATATCTATCTATATAAATATAAAACAACGCACTTTTTACTTCTCGGTAAGATGAGTGACGATTGATAAAATATCACTGCAAATATGTGTGACGTGTAATAATGCTTACCAATTACTTGGAACGACGAACTATTTATTAAATAATTAGGTGCAGCCAACACGGAACAAAACATGCAGACATCAGTTGAAATCGCACATGTTTTAAACCTTCAGGGGATTTTCATGACTAGTATAGCTTGAGAGAAAAAGCAAGTCATGTCAAAATACGAAGTGGAGTGGTTCACTGGCTAGGGTATGCAGTGGGGGTACATCGGAGCTCATGAAGCTTTGTTACGGCAACTTTGTAGTGTGAAAACTATTCTGAACACATTGACGCGAGGAAATATATTAATTCCAGTTTCTAATATCTTCACATTGTCCTACTGGGCACCTAATACGACTATTTCTCACGACCAATACCTGCGTGACTTTCTTAGATATAGATTAAATTATTAAATCCATTAGTAATCTATTGACGGAATAGGACAAGTCAAAAATACCAAATTAAATATATAATTATAAAAACGAATTTAATTAAAAAAATTAAAAAATACTGCTCATTTATGAAAAGACAAAAAATGACAAATTATATTAAAAGTTCGAGTGAAATATGAAATAAATAATTCAGGTAGAATAAAAATGTTTATAAAATGAAGTAAAATACACAATTCACACTGAACTTCACAATTACGACTTAAATGTATAAATAATACAACATTTTATGTGAATCTGGATGCATTTTGGTGCCCGCAAATTTCGTCACTGGAGGTATGTCAATCTTATGAAATTAAATAAAACGCAAAGGATAATAATACTGCACTAGGAATGGACTTCAAGTAAGAATCAATCAGATAATGAGTGGAATGTAACTGTACATGCAAATGTCCTGCGGACGATACAGAAATAGCTTTTTTGGTAACAACAAAGCTTTTTCTCTCTTCCTACTTTTTCCCGAATTGTTTTATATTTCGTCAAACCCTTTGAGTGCCGTTTCTTTATTGAACTTCCTCTGGTCAGACCACATGGCATAAATTCTTAACTCGGCATTCTTGTCTTCTTATCCACTACAAAATCTCATGATTTGTATTTTAAAATTATACTTTTCCCAGAGCATAGTCAGCGTCATCTCCTCTCCATCTGCAGATGATCTGGTTAGAATCCCGCCAAGATTATGGAAGTTTGCAATCTTCATGGTCACAGAGACCGGAGTTAGGCTGAAGCAGACTCGCCTTAATCCCGTGTGACTCCAAAAAAATCCAGAACGTGACACAAAATATGACAGCCTGACAGTCGTCTCGGCCGGCAGAGACTGTAGCGTCGATGAAGACAAAACCATGTTAATCTTCCTAAGTCTTGGAAGTGGAAGAATTGAAAGTTCATTTTTCTGTAAGAAATTATTTATTGCAGTTGGTAGGGAACACAATTATATATATTTGGAGTAGGTTTCATTTATTTATCACAGAGCATAAGAATATGAGCATCTTTGGTACAAGCTTAACGGAGCGTCGTCATATTATGCATTTTAGCCTTAACCCGAGAAGCGCAAGACTGAAAGTTTATAATTGCATCAAGTACTAAAAACCTCTAGCAATGTATTAACACTCTCAACAGTGTTGCCCCTAAATTCAACGCTAAACTAGTTTCTAACTACATACATGAGCAGGGTGCAGATAAGACGCCCAAGTTAATTCTATTAGAACAGTCTAGTAGTTATTATTCCATTGCTAAGCGTATAATATAATTTTATTGGGAAACTTTTGCAGTATTAACTGGTAATATTTTTCATAGGATAAAAATGTTTATAAAACTAAACATAAGGAAGTCGTGATGCAGACAAAGCCATACCGTAAGAGTTAGAGTAAATTACTGCGGAATAAACATTGGACTGACCCTCATGTTTCAGTAATTTTATTATTTATTCTAGTTTTAATGCTTACAAAAATGAATTAATTTATTTTCAATGTTAATATATAAATAGCACTAATCAGTTTACATTTTACTCTTAAATATCTATTTGCCACATTTAAAAGCATCCTGGTACACAAACAGTGTTTTTGTTTCAATATATGTGGCATGTATGTCATAAAAATAATGGACAAAGAGATCAGAGCTATTAAAATCCCTTTAAATACTTGGAATATTCCCGTGCATATTTCCTAACAACAATAACAGTGTTTTATCCTTTGTTGCATTTTATATTTTTCTCTTTGATTATAAAGCACTCCTGCACGTTGTAGAGAACTAATACAGAATGTGTTGGGGTTAAAAACACTACTTTTTTAATATCTTTATTTAATGGTCAACTTGAAGTCGATCTATACCCCTAGCCATAGAAAATTCTTACGTGAATATCTTCATATATAAAATAAAACGGCTTGACCGACTTCGATGACTTTTTGTATTTTTGGGATCACGTGGATTGGTTTCAGGTATAGTTGGACACGGTAAGTGGTACTATTGTTGAGATTAGTTTTCCGACCATATTTTTTAAATAAACGTTTTGGATTTCTCATATATAAAAACGTGAATCCCAAATTGTCATCGCGACCGTTTGAGTTATCTGTGGCATTCGACTTGCGCAACAATACATGCACAAGTTCATTGCGCAGTAGCTTGGCATTGTTTTGACATTTCCGTTTCAAATTGCTGAGTTCCCATATATTCGGTGTATTGCAATTGCGTGCATACTGACTGAATTAATCGATAGATTAATGAAGTGGGAATAATATTTTGTGCAAATTTGAAAGGTGCATTGCAAGAATAACGATTTATGCATATGTTAATTCTGCGGAATTCCATTTCACCTAAATAAAAATTTATATTCAGGGTTAATTTGTGCGATTTCGATGATAGAGACCGTGTAAAGGTAAATTTTCAAATATGAGACGCTTTTGTTGATATTTTAATCACGTGTTGAAAGATAGTGTCTTAGAATTAAATTTTGCAGTGGGCTAATATAAACGAATCGTCGGGTAACGCCGGGCTTCAACTAGTATTGAATATTCAAATATAAAATATATATTTGAATAAAATTCACCGGGAAAGCCTTCGCTCCTTAGTATTGAATATATATTTTTTTTCAATGTATAACCATTGGTTCTTTCTTCTCTCTTCCACATTACCCTATTTCAATTCCCTTCCGACGCTATTAAAAGGGAGTTGCCAGTTTCTGGATTGGATCAGTCTGTTAGCGAAAGAAAAAAAAGGGGACTGTGACTTTATCTTTTTCGAAGTACTTATTATCCAGCAGCGTTCCGACTCCGATAAATAATTAACTTAAAAATGTACTTTCTATAGTCTTAGGAATTGATGATTTGAAACTTGGATAAAATTTTTCCAGTCAGCCAAAGTCATTTGGATCTGAAATATAATAAAATATATATTTCGTTTCCCTCGATTGTCGGACTTAAGTTATTTTTGTTATTTTTAAATGAACGAAGAAATATATTCTATATAATAACGCAGGTTGTAAGAATTAAAAATCACTGAATAGACATTCAAGACGTGATTAAAACAGGTTTATCCCAATCTGAGAGATATTGAGTTTGCAACCTTGGAGGTTATCTTGCGAAAGCCCCTAAAGACCACGGCGGTGGTATCCATTGGCCTGTAGATATACTAATATTTATGCTGACGTGGCCCTCTGTGTCGACACAAGATAGCACCCGGGGACTAGAACGGAATTTGCATTCCCAATCTGCCCCCAACATGATCGGTTTCAGCAGCAGCACTACGGAGGAACAACCAAGAATATCTCACGATGAAGGAAAGCCGTAATCTAGTTATACGGATATTGTACTCAAACTTTGGTATTTTCACATGTTTTATTATAAACATATATAGAAAGACATTAAAATAATATAGACATTCTACATACTTATCAATACGAACAAAGTTTTATTCATTCAGTTGTAAACATATGTACCTGCACGGTGTAGGTATAGGAAAGATATAACTTCGGTGTGATTAAATTACAAATTAAACGTAACAAAAATATTTGTTAATATAATTAATTATTATTTACAGACGCACCTGCAGACAATTTTCCTACTGTGATCATTCACAACTATTAATTTTTTATACATAAAATAATAATAATAATTATATAAATATAACGACCGATTAGTAAACAAATTATTTTGATTAATTAAATGATTAATCATTTTAAGTTTACTGACTGGTCATTATATTAATTTATTTACTGTGTAATTGGATATTAATTAATATCTGGATTAAATGGTAATTATCTTCAAGAATAAAAGCAATGGTTTAAAATGAAATTAATTATATTATTTTTAATAGAATTACATGTTGAAATTTGTAATAAATTACAATATTGAATAATCTGTTTCTAATATTTATTCTAGAACGTTTTATAGGCAGTACAAGTAGCTAATTATAAAAAAGTTATTTATTTTTTGTGTGTTCGAATCATTTACCTGTATAATTTCCCACTGTAATTTTCTTCAGTGTTCTGAAGGAAAGAATAGAATGTTGCACAATATTTGTTGCCATAAAGTTGTAGATTTGATAGAGACAGAAGCGTAGGAGATGGGTCATTGCGTCAGAGATTGCTCCAGATGTCTGGGCTTACGAAGACACCGCTTCAGTTTTACGGGGTCGTATAAATGAGACCATCTTGTAAGATCGTAAAGGTACACAACTCCAAGTCTTTGCAAAGGGAAGAAGCTGAAGCCCTTATACAAAGATAGACATAATTCCGTTTTGTTTAATAATGGTTCAGTTAGTAATGTTATTGGCTAAAAATAATACTGTTCAGAAAAAATATCTATAGACTATTCAAACGTGAATAGGAAGGAAAATTGATTAGTTCAAAATGTGCTCTTACAAATTTTGTTTCGTCATCAGAATCATTCGGCTTGCATATTCTCACAATGATAACCAGTGGTTTCGAATTGTGATCTGTTGACAATTAAGTGGTAATGAATGAATTCTCCTGGTGTCATTCTGTAAATGTTCTCATACGAAACCATTCGAAGCACAAGTACTGGACTAAGCCAATGAGTTCTACAAAATTGAAGAGTAGTCTCAATACAGGTTTGTTTCAAGAAAGTACAAAATTTTAATACATTACAGTAATATCACTGTTCAGCGGTTTTTACTTCAGCAAGAAAAATATGGATAAAAATATCAGCGGGATCAGAGCCGAGTTTCTTCACTTTGGATAATAAATAAAATCGTTTTGATTAAGTGGATGGCTTAATGTTCTTCTTTAATGAATTAATTAATTGATTTTGCAACTAAGTTACACTCGGTGGCAGTTACAATTTTAAAAAAGCTATAATCACAAATGTGCAACAAAAATATAGTAAAAGTTACAGAAAAATATAACAAAAAATCTACTGTTTAGTTATTCACATCAATAACAAACGTCTTTGCTCTTGCCTCGAATACTTTAATGTTACAAATAAATGCTTCAAAACTTCTGTAGGTAAGTGGCTGCAATCCGTTACAATTTTAATATGAACATACAAGGTTTCGGTGATAAAGTGTACCATTACAACATTCATGAGACTATAAAGAGTCAACTTTGAAGAAGATGAAAAAACGGTGAATCGTCCGGGAATGTGACGGTCAGGGTGTTACAAACATTATTATACTTATTATAAATTAATTTAATGAACAATCCACGCATGATATAATTATTGTATAAGCCCACTGCCTCTGAGCACGTAAAGGAGGCAGTTTGCGCTGCACGTGTGCATTACTCATTAGAGATAAATTTCTAGACACAGCCAATTTGTTGCATTAGCCCTAGGGGGAAAAGTAGTGTGTCTCTAAGTGGAAAGTTTGAAGTCTTCGACGTATAAGGAGAATTAACGCCGTAAAAACAGAATTATTAACAAAAGTAGATGCTACTGTTCTTGAGATTAGTTTACCAACCATATTTTTTAAATATATTTTTGAATTTCTCACATATAAAATCATGAATCCAAAATATCATCGCGGCCATCTGTGGCATTTGACTTGATCATAAATACAATCGCAAGTTCATTGCGTCGTAACTTGGCATTGTTTTGACATTTATATTTCGGGATTGCTGAGTTCCAACATATTCCATGTATTGAGTGCATACTGAGTGAATTAATCGAGAGATTAATTCGACATTGAATAAATGAAGTGAGAATGATATTTTGTGCAAATATGAAGGATACGTTGCTGGAATAACAGATTACACACATGTTAATTTGAAGGCATTACATCTAAAATTATACATAAAATTTATATTCAGCGTTAATTTGTGCGATTTTGATGACAGGGGGCGTAAGAAGTAAATTTTAAAAAGTGTGACACTTTTGCTGATATTTTAATCACGTGTTGACAAAGGGATTACTGTCCTGGAATTAGATACTGCAGAGGGATAATATAAATTAATCACTGGGAAACGCCGACCTCACAGCTAGTATTATATATATATATGCAAAAATATTTTTTCAATATTTAACCGTTGGCTGACTTCTCCCTTATGTATTCCTCCCTTTCAATTCCCTTTCTACGGTATTAAAAGGGTGGTGCACGTTTATGGACTGTAAATCCTCATATAGCCTGTTACCCAAATAAAAAAATTAAAAAACAATGAATTACTCCTGGGAGGTTTAAAGTCTTCGCCGTGAAAACAGAATCATTGACAAAGTTACTAAAATTAATAAAGAATTGAGCCTTATTTTATTTATGAGTTGATGCATATGGACCGACGCCACTGAAATTGACCCCAATTACATACAACAGTAATCGGTTTAAGAAACCTTACAATCAAGTGTGTCGTTACTTCAGTAATCAGGCGTAAACCCTTGCCATGGTCAAGTAATTTTCTTATCAGGGGGGACTGTTTTAGGTTAGTTCTATATTGTCTCTAAACTATTCAAATTAATGGCGCTGAGACAATCAGAGATTGATCAGCTCTCCACTGTCAGAGACAACGGAATGTGGAGCGTTGCACTCAAACATCGTCCATCATCAGCTCGATGTTTACATGCACGGACCGCTTCGGCCGTACATGGGCATCCATCAAGTCCGTGACAAGCAACTTCGTGACAGTCCTGCAGGCAGCAGGCATTGAATTGTTCCGATCACATTCCAGTTTCCGGAGACAAGGGGCGGAAAGCCAAGACATAAATATTGGATGGTCGAAAAATGAAATAATTGAATTAAAATATATGGCCTTTCAGCTACATCACATTGACCCAAATTTTTGTACAGTCATGATCAGGCCTTTGCGCTGAATGGGACAAACATAGGCTATTTTCATTCATTAATGATCATACTTATGAGTGAAATATTAAAGTTTGTAAAGCGAAACACTAATTTGTTTCAAACAAATGGCGAGTTTCATGAATACGCGACTAGAAATCGTTCAGCTCTAAGGTCGGACAAGCATCGCCTTGCTCTACACCAGAAAAGTATTCACAATACCGGGATAATTTTATACAACAGCCTTCCGCCAGAGGTTAAAAATAGTTCCTACAAAAGCTTCGTGAAGCAGAGTAAAACTATTCTTTTAAATGGCGCGTTTTACTCGGTACAGGATTTTCTTAATCGTCCTTCTAGTATTTAAATCAAGGTTCCTGCAAAAAGTGTTAAATGAGCTGCCTTATAAAATAGCACATCACATATCTTAAAATTTCTATTCAGTTTTTTCTGCTCTTTTGTTTGTTTGTTTCATGTATTGCCTGGAGCTACGACAGAGGGAAGGACAGTTTCCTGGTCCAAGTAGTTAAAACTCCATTGCGTGTTCCTCAGTGTGTGCTTGTTTGTGTTTCCCAGTGTGTGTCCGTGTTGTGTTTATATTGACTTTTGTCTATATACACTTTCTTTTACTAATTTATTTTAAGTTTATTTGTCTTTAATTGTTTACTTTATTTTGTTCATTTTTAATTTTTAATGTATGACGTATCCTATTTCCTCAATCGAGGATTAATGGAAACAACAATAAATCTAAATCTAACATCTAATTCGTATTTACAATTTTTCCGGTCGGTTGACAAGATACCATAGATGAGACGAGTAACACATACATGCTACCGTTCCACACAGTTGTAGCCCCTATAATTTTCTTTATAATTTATTGAAGTGGGAAGAAGCATCTGGGGTCTAACAATAAAACATTATCCCGGAATATTTGATTTGATAACTATGCTAAGTCTTATAGCTGTGTGGAACATGTGTACGTTGATTGAATTTACTTTAAAAATTACAACGATGTGCTCCGAGTTCAATAGAAAACGCATCAGAAAATCCGATCGAGATTGTTAACTGGCTAGTATTAAGTTCAGTTCACTAGGAAAACGGTTTTAAATGATACCCAAACTTTCACGCGGATATCTCTATAATATAATGGAAACTGTTAATTACATTTTATGTTGTTACGGTAAAATTCATTGCAGTGGTAAATAATGATCAACGTAATAGAAAAAAATTAAAAAATGTTGAAAGTAGGATAAGTCAAAAGAAACGCAATAAATATGCCTGTGGAACTAAGTAAGATACAGTAAATTAAAGAAAAAATGAAGATATAAATATATAAGAAAATGTTACAAGCTTTGGCACTATCTGTTCACGCGTTTAAATATTTATAAATAATTTCAAACTAATATGTTGTGTAGTTTAATAATAACGCGCTATAAGAAAATGTTAAGAAGTGAATACAAAGACAATGTTCCATAAACTGCTTTACGTACAGATCTGAAAAGATTGTAAGTTTTTATTCTAAGGGGTATATTAGTTTCTTTTCCACGTATTTTCATTAGAACCAATTTACCTTATCGCCTTTCCAGGACTATGTTCCTATTTTTATACACCGGCATTATTGCATTTTCAGATCACGTTACAGGAACAGTAGCGAGGTAATTCGTTTCCCCGTGGGTGGACTCTAATACTGGCGATTGTAAAACTGAATGGGCCACGAGCTTCCCCCAAAAGACAGATTCAAGCGAGGGATGCTTCTGGACCAAATGCGACTTCATTTTCGTGGAAACGCGTGAAGGCAGGTGGGATTGCTTACTATTAGAGGATAATGCCCAGAATTACCTCTAAATGCATCGGTTCCCAGAGGATTCTTAAAGCTGAAAAAAACTGAGCGTATCTTCCTTAATACAGACGTATTCAATTTATAAATTTTTCTATATCAAAGATACATTAAAAGGAGTGTTCCATAACTCAGAGGAATAATCCACGTAGTATTTAACTCAAAATTTATTTGGCATATATGGAAAAATTAAACTCAGGTCATGTACTTTGCCTACTGAAGGACGAACTTTTGAGCAAATAGACGATTTACACAGTAACCGGCTACCTGGAATTTAATTTAAGTTACTCGTATATTCAGATAAATATGGATCTCCGTTTCTGACTGTGAAATCTTTGTATGTTCGAAACATTGCTGTTGGTGAGTGTGCACGTATGCATTTCTCTTTAAATATTACAATCGTATTTGCTAGTTTACCTATGAGGCTACTATGAGGTTGTGTATATATTGTAAAGTATATATTGTTAATCGTTAAAAAATTCGGATATATAAATTAAAATATATTAAATCATTGTATAATTTAAATTAATAAATGTTGAGTAAAGGGATTTTTCATATTTATATAATTTTTCTTTTTTTAAATTGTAAATACCCCACATATTAGTTTCAGTTCAGAAGGGATTAAGCTGATGAGAAGTCGGTTTTGGAAATATCCTTTGACAAATGTTATTCAGTGATCTAAAAGAGATGAATTTAGGTCAGGAAAATAGGAAAGAATCGGTAATGTAAGTTTTCGGGGGTTTATTACCATTTAGGCAACCCACAAATCGATATGAGATACGATTTTAGTGTTTTGTTTGTAATTTTATGAAAATAAAAGATTAGTTTATTTTTAAATAATGTGTAATTTACATTAAAATAAAAATAACTAAAAATTGCTGTTTATTACATTCAGACTTCTTTTTATTTACTTTTTACATTAGTATATATAGTAATAACCGACCTCCTGTGCTCCCGGGTTTGAATCTTGGCATGGGCTTGGATGTTTGTGACGTAACGAAAACTGGGGTTAGGACTGATGAAGAGTCTGTACGCTGACCACGTACCACCCCAAATTAATAAATGAAGAATTATTACGATGTAACCGTTATAAAATGAAAACATATCTCTTATGTTAGGATAATTCCTGGGATAGTAAATTATATAATTATAATATGACTATAAAAATTAATATTTTAAAAACTTTTATTTGGTTTCGTATTTTTATAGTTACTAATATGTACATACGAATATACATTTTTATTGCCTTAAGTCGTAACAATGCGTGTTTCTACTTCTATAACACTATGTTTTGATTCATCCTGAAAAGTTTTCTTCAATTCTGAATGTAGTAAATGCTATAAATATATAATTTATCAACATTAAAACGTTTTATCCTAACGATCACCAATTTTTTAAATAAACGTTCTCACGTCAAATTATAATTTTGTTTTGTAGTAACTTATGTGGCAAATGATCGGTTTCAAAATGAAAAAAAATCTATTAATGGAGTTTTAATTTATTTCATGAGACTGTTTAAAACCTGTGGGATTTAAAATACAAATACAAAATTCAATTAAGATTTAATTCATTATTCAGAATTTTAAGTGTACTTACTAAGTACAACGGAAATATTTAACAGGATATTAAAGCATCATCAATAAGTTGAGATGTTTACTTCTGCTTCTTTGCATGTTGCTTTTTTATTTATTTCTTACGTTTTGAGGATATAAATCTTTATTAAGTACTTCAAAATTTTTTCTTCATTTATTCTCTTTTTTTGTCTTCTTTGCTTAGCTAAAACATTTATTTAATTGACATCATCTAACTTTTGCAACAAAATAAATCAATTGCATTTATTTTAGCTCTAACCTAATGGATAATTAATACAGTTTTCTTGTAAAGTTCCTTACTTGTTGGTTATGTCAACTTTAGCTTCCAACCAGTTTGTTCAGTTTTCATATATGCCTTAGATTTTATTTATTTCTTAACTGAATTATATGGGTAATGACTGATTTTATTTCAAAAAGTTATAATTGTATATTATTTTATAAAAGCTCAATAATTAATTACCTGTAAAGTATAGTTATAATTACACCTTTAAAAATATTTCATTTGTAATCACGTAAAGTGAAACAAAGTTAACATTGGTCCTTTTATTTTATTTTTCATCTTTTAAAATAAAAAAGGTTAACTACTTGTTCGGCATTAAATATAATAATCCGTAAAGCGTAAATAAAGTTTTGTGTGTTCATATTGTGCATTTTTTGTTTGAGATTTCCTTTTGCAGTTCTGCAGCAGTTTATTTCAATGGCTTTTCAGCAGTATAGAAGCTCTGAGTGAAATGCGTGGGGTTCGTTTGCATCTTTACGGACGTTGCAAATGTTTTAATCGTTTGCAGTTGTCGTGTTTCAAGCGAAAAGGCGGGCAGGCAACTGGAGAAATATTTCATAGATGCTGTTTCTGCGAGTCTGGACTCGGAGCTCGTGGGAAACCAGAGTAAACACAATCCCACTTCAGAAACTTTTGTGATTCCCCTTTCTCGCAGCATTAATGTCTTTTTCAACAAGTTCTCCCGCCCAACTTCTTTGCGCGAAGCCGGCAAGGGAAAAGGAAATAATTAGATTTTGCTGTTTTATACCTGCAAAGAAATAAACACTCCAGACAGGCCACCACAAAAGCTGAAAAAAAACCTCTTTTTTCATTCCTCGCGAAAAGGCAAAGTACTATGAATTAAAATTAATAAGTGCGGTCTGTAAATCGCTAAGTGATAAGTATTAAATCACAAGGATTTACTGGAGTAAAATGTTCTAGATTTGATTATATAGTTAATCCTTGGGATTTTAGTGTAAAAAATTTCAATTAATTAATATCACAATGTAATTTTGCCTACCTGTTAGTTACGAAAACTCTAAAAATAACTGAATAAATAACTTATTTTAGAGATTGTGTTGTTGTGTGGTATTCAGTCCTAAGACTGGTCTGATGCAATCCTCCATCCTACCCTATCTTTCGCAAGCATTTCCACATAATTAGTACATCCCACATCCTCCATAACCTCTTTAGCGTATTCCATCCTTGGCCTCCCTCTTCTGCTCTTACCCCACACACTTCCCTCTAATGCTAATTTTACAAGACCCTCGTGTCTTAAAAAGTGGCCTTCTCTTGGTCAACGACCTTCATATTGTTCGCTTTTCCCCTATTCTGTTTAGAACTTCCTCGTTTCTGATTCTATCCAACCATCTGATTTTCAGCATTCTCCTATGGCACCACATTTCAATGGCTTCTATTCTTTTCCCTTATACAACTCCTATCGTCTAGGTTTAGCACCCACATAACGCCACGCTTCATACGAAAAATTTTAGCAACAATTTCCTAAAATTCACGCCGATATTACCCGTAAGTAAATTCCTCTTTTTCGCGAAAGCCTTCCTTGCCTTTGCTATCCTATTCTTTATGTCTACTATAATTCTGCCATCCCTAATTATTATGCTCCCCAAGTAACAGAATTCCTTAACTTTCTTCAAAATGTCCGTTCCCCATCTAATACCCTTTGTTATTCCACTGTTTCCCAACTACACTCCATTACATCCATAAACATCAGGTCCAGTGAGAATTTACTGAATAGAGATTCTGGATTCCAATTGAGCCTGGCTTGGAACCCATTGTTTCATCGGAGGAACAAGGAGCTGAGTCACGGGACCCCAGATGCAGCGGAGACGGGCCACGTGACCGCAGCCACGGGGGACTAGAGCATGACTAAGCAAGTGGACTAATGGGAGACGCCTTCACTCCCGCGTCCACATCTAGCCAATCACAGGCGGTTTGTGCTTGCACAGACTTACCTCAGACTATATAAATGCCTACACTCACCGAATTTGACACTTCAGTCTGAAGATGATGGCAGAGCAAGCCATCGAAACGTCACTGTTAAAATCTTTGACCCGGTTGGAAACTCGAGAGGAATTTATACCTGCCATTCACCGGGAAAGACCTCGTACTTTAATACACTCCATTACCTTGGTTTCACCTCTATTAATCCTCATATTGAACTCTTTCTCCAGGACTCCGTTAATTACATTTATTATGACTTCCCAGTCTTCTTCTGACTACTCTATTACTACAATGTTACTGGAAAAGCGTAGGGTTTTTATTTCTTCTCTTCGCAGTATGATTCATTTTCCATATTCCGTTTTAACTTTCTTCATCCCAAGTTCTGTATATATAAGTTAAACAGCATGGGTGACAGACAGCGCCCTTGTCTTACTTTTTCATCGGCTAATTGGATTTGTTTCCTTAATTATGAATCTCATGTCAAAGAAGACATTACAATTTATCGGGAATACATACTCCAATATTTTTATCAAACTGTATTCTGAACAAGGTTTTCTTCGCACTGTGAAATTTAATGCACATTTCATATAAAACTACTCATTAATATTTTGAATTCGTAATCACTTTTGTCACAAATTAAGTTTAAGACAAATTTTATGTTATTAACAACAGATTATTGCATTAATTTTCGGTAGTTTATCATCAATATTGTCATAGGTTCCTGTAATTTACGTAAAACATGCTTCAAATATCTGTATATTTGATCTTCTATCCGAGAATAGTGATTGATGAAGACTGTATAGGATTTATGACATCATAAGTAATTATGCTATCAGTAAATTAAACACGTAGTCTATACTGTTATTACTGATATGTTAAGTAGCCAATCACTCAACTAATTATCGTGTTAAATGGCTTAGTTGACGACAGCAATAATCAATGTTCGCCTCTTTCTCATTAGCTTTACTGTCACTCGTAGGGCTTCAGTTCAACCAATGTATTGAGTTAAGCGGCACCGCTTAAAATGTTGTTGCCCTAAGAGACAATGCTCAGTAAGTGTATTATGATTTAGTAATTTAGATGGTTACTATAAGTGTTGTCGGTGTTGTAATTTGAAAATCACATAATCTCAGTGCGGGAAATTATTTGGGATGATTAATGAAAGGGCCAGGAAATATTCTTTAATTTAAGATTCTGACACGATTTATTCTATGGGATACTATATTTTACTTTATAGACATTAATTGTCGTTAGACAGAAAGAAGATGGTAATACTGTTCTTGAAAGGAAATCATTCCATCTAGGATCAATTTACAAATAATATTCAGTTTTCTCCGATATTCTAGAGGTAAGTTGTAAAGAATTTGATTAAATTAATTGTAGGCAAGCCTGAAGCTCAGATCCATATAATGGTTGTAATAAGCTTGCACCTGGTTTGGGTAGTTCACTCGGATAGCTCAGACGCGAGAGCGTCCGCCCGGTAAGCGGAGGACTCGCGTTAGGTTCTTTGCATTCTGATATTTTAATTCAGTTTCATAGCCTTCATGGCTGAGCTTCTTTCAAAGCATTTCATCTGTTCTTGAATGAAAGTAAATTTATTTCGAATACCAACTTACTCATTTGTTAAATGAAACTGTCATGTTTAAACACTTCTTAAAATATTTCAAATCCGACTGAAGTTAAAATAAGACAAGTTTTGCTACGTAACTGAAATATAAATATAATCTAGAATATTCACCACACCGTTGCCTCTAACACACACCTAGGGCAGAAAAGTCACCAGAACACCAGAGTTCGCTCTCAACGATTATGTTGGTGAATTACTGTTAACCGTGACTAGAATGTCTAATCAACAATTCAACTGTATTTCAGAACTTGGGGGCATTTGTCATGTATCACGTGTGGCTGGTTACCTGGGAGAATCCGTCGCTCACTGGACCAAACCACAGACCTCCCGCGGCTACTGTAGATGAACTTTGACATCAAAACCAACCACATGGACTGACACGTGGCAAATCCAACGACGGCTCTTCCAGATTATTTTGGTCAACATTCAAGCGCGTCGTGATAATGTGAAACTAGAATTTGTTGGCGAAGAGATAGAGATTTGGTGGGATTTAATGAGATAATTATTTTAACGATGTTGAACACATTTGTTTTTTAATTACAATGTTTTTTATACTAGTGGTGATTAAGATATTTAATGTTTAAGCAGAATGGATGAATACCTTAATTTAAATACATTAAGTAATAATATTAAAAATTAGTTATCAATGAGCTCATTATCTTCAGTGCCACAAAAATAATGATGTATTAAGCTGATGTCGATCACATCTGCAAATTAATGAAGTTAATTATTACTATGGCTTATCTGTTTGTTATCGTTCGCTGTATACTGGGATGAAAACTGAATTACACAGCGTTGCTTTCCGCAGGTTGATGATGGACTCTTGCGAACCGGTACCGTGCAAACATGGTACAGGGATCTCTGAAATGGGTAATACACTACATTTATTTATTATGTAACTCTAGGGTTTCGAGAAAGAACTTTTACTTTTAGAATCCTTCGAAACAGACGTTCTGTGTTTGTTTATTCCTGCTCCATAACTGTCCAGTTAATTAAAAATCAAGTCCTAAAAGTTTGTAAGTGGAAGAATTAGGTTTATTTTTATTCGAATTAGTTCTCAGTTAGGAAATAAGAGATCATACATCGAATCAAATCAAAAATTGTTATAAGATAAAAATAATATAAGGTACAATTAACAACTAAAAGTCATTAATTACTTAACTTCAGTAAACAAGACATAATATAGGATAAAATAACAGAAAATACGACACGCACACTAAAAAGCACAACCACAAAACGCTCAGAAGTACAAGCGAACGCATAAACAATGGAATTATCACTTCTTGGAGCTGCACGATGAGGAATTTGTCCTCCACTAGGAGCGCCAAGCAATACTTGAGCAGAAAACTAAACAGAGAAATTTTAAAGTTATGTAATAGGAAATTTACAAAGCGAAACATTTATCATTTTTACAGAAACATTAATGTAAACTAAAAGCGGAACGATTTTTAAACTCAGGTACAGAGTAAAACACGCCATGGAATATTTTTACTCTGATTCACAAAACGTTAACAAACGTTCTTAACATCTGGAGAAATAATTTCCGTATGGTGAATACTTTTCTGGTAAATATTATTTTTCTCTTAGCATGGAGGTTTGAATCAGACCAGTCTTAGGACTGATTACCACAAAAAACATCCATTACACATTTTATTTAATACTTTTTTGTAACATGTTGTATTTCAATCCATTTCTACTTTCCGAATGTGATATTTTTTGATTGATTAGATTTGGAATATATTTCTTCTAAGGATTATGTGAAAACAATCTTTCATTTAAAATATTATTCGCTGTTCATTCTACGTTATTAGAATTACTTTGATCATGAAATATCGATGATCGCCTCGTCGAAAATCGCTTACCTCTATAAGGCTGAGAGTGTGCTGAAGCCTGCTTTAGCTGGGAATGTTCCCACATTCTGGCTTTAATTACTTGAGCCACTGAAGATAAACGGGCTTAACTTGAGAACTTCTGCTTATGAAAGTTTATACGCGAACATTTTAATTAGTTATCAGATTGTTGAGTGTAGATAGCTCTATGTATGATAGTATATGGGGTCATTCTATGATAGTACATTACAATTATCTGATAGGGGAAGTCGTGGTATTGTGCGACTACGAATAGACACTATTAGTAACAGAATTGTAGAGGAACTATCATGAAACAAGATTGTATAACATATAGAATAATACAGTCTTCGAATATTTTATTGCAACTGTTTCTTTCCTTTAGCCCTTGTAACATTTGGTATCAATAAATGATCTAAGATGAAACAACTACCAATATATTTTTTGAGATAATGTATAATATAAAAATTATTGTAAACTAACTTCTTTCACGCGGAAATGGCTCTTCTTATTTTGCCCTAAAAACGAAACAATATATAAAAAGTACAGTATTATTTATCTATGATCGCTTCAGGTCAAACTTTAAAACTCGCAGTTGGTTTTGAAATTGTATGACGAATTTCACACGTTTGGGAGCCCATTCGATACAAATTTCCAGACAGACAGAAACTTCAATTACATTATTTAAGATCGAAGTAAATTGAATGAAGAAATGCATCTCAGGTGGAAAACCGAGAAACATTTCTTCAGCCAATTATATTTATTGGTATAAATTATATATTTTTTACTTTAAAAAATGAGCAAAATTTACCTGACGTGACAAATAAAACCAATTGTATCCATTGTATCGACGATCCAAAGAAGTTTATATTAGTTCTCATGGTGTTAGCTTTCTGCCAACAATAGGTTAATTACGGTGCGAATCCTGCAGCAACCATGGATGGATTAAGAATTATAAATATTTATATTAATATTTTCTGAACTCTGCAAGATATCAAAATTTAAGTAAAAATTCCTGTTTCAATCACTAAAATTTTCATTGAAATCCGTTAAGCAGTTTAGGAGCATAAGCGGGTCAAGTGTATAGGGAAACCGCATTCACTTTTGGAGATTTGAATGCGCGTTTGATATGAAACCTTTCCCGTAGAATTTTTTATTTTAATATTGATATTTATATTAATATCTTTTGTTATATAGCGAATTCAAACATGCAAGAAAATTTAAGTAAAATCTCCCGTTTCTAAACCCTCAAATTTGAATTCAATGAATTTTTTTTGGGTTAACAGGCTACATGAGGTTGATCCTGAAGCAGGCAACTCCCTTTTAATAGCATTGGTAATTGAAAAGGGGGGATGGGGGATGTAGAGCAAGGGTTGACTAGGGCCCTCGGGCTGTATTTTAAGGATCATACCCGGTGTTTCATCCAAAGAGATGAAGGGAAAACCCTAGAATTTTTTTTTTGGATAACAGGCTACATGAGGGTGATCCTGAAACAGGCAACTCCCCTTTAATAGCATAGGAAGGGAATTGTAAAGGGGGGATGCGGAAGGTAGAGCAAGGTAGCCAAGGGTTGACTAGGGTCCCCGGGCTATGGTTTAAGGATCCTACCCGGTGTTTCACCTAAAGAGATGCAGGGAAAACCCTAGAAAACCTGCATCAGGTAGGTCGCGCATTGGGTACTATTCTGAAAATATTGATATAGGTTATTATGTTACGTTTTTAGTGATATATCTGCGACACAAGTTACATTTATTTCCCTCTGGTATGGCGGACAAGATGGAAAGAAATGTTATCATCATAGAATTTGGTGCATTTATATAATTTTATTTAGTATACATTAGTACGACATTAAAATACGAGGTCTTTCCCGGTGTTTTCTCGGGTTTCCAACCGGGTCAAAGAGATTATCAGTGACGTTTAAATGGCTTGCTCTGCCATCATCTTCAGACTGAACTGATAATTTATATTAGTACGAAAGTTTGATAAATCAAAATATAATCTAAGTACTAAATTGATCGTTATATTGATGGTTATATTTAATATTTATTCGTAGCACCTATTTCTGTGATTACTATGTCGTTAATATTATTTGTAGCATTCTTTTTTGTTTACCTTAAAAATTTAACCGAATAGAATTTTTTTAACATTAAGTAATTTTATAATTTTACAAATGTCAAAAGTATTAACAGGTCCACTCGCTTGGGATAAGTGAAAGTGAAATATATCATACGGTAAATTAAGTTTCCAAACGTGACAAATGTGTGATATAAGTGGGACTACTTCAGGAAACTGGGATGGAATCGCACGAGAAAGTAAAAGTATCAATCACTCTGTCAATAGTTGTTCTCATACTTCGTATTTCTAATAAAATAAATTTAGTGGGATGAACGAGTCCATTACTTTGATATGGTTTTTTTTACCGTATCTTCATCCGCACAAAGCGCATTGATTAATTTTCTACCGAATAAATTATGTGTAGCAAATCAACCTATTATTTCAATCAATATTTTAAAAAATGGTTTGGAGCAAAACTTTAAAGAGCCTGAACGTACAGTAATATGTTGATTGTCTCTTAAAACAAACCAATTTTGTAATATCTTTAGCCTTTTATTTTACAAAAGGTTTACATTAAATTTTTACTTTATTATTATAGGCAACGTAATATACTGCTGTTGGCCGAATAGTAACAAATTTATATTAAGACATGAGTCTCAAGGTTGGACGCGAATTCATGTATTTATGTGTTTGCCTAAAATTTCGATATATAGACGTATTCCATGAAAAGTATGAATTATGGAAATACATAAATGAGTGACAATCTCTTTTACTCGATCATTATATGATTTGTTCAATTTTAATTTCGTAAACTTTTCAACTGTAATTGCGAAACCACCACATGTTTTGCCTTCAAAGTGAAATATAAACACAGTTATATAATTGTTATATCCATACATCCGTCAATTAACCGCAACATACAGGAACATATTCGTCAATTAATAATTTATGGTATGAGGGCGTGGTAAGTAAAAAAAGCAAAATACGAATGAAACTAAAACTTTGTTCCTTTCATATTCTCATTTAAATAACTTCGTATTTATTTCGTTTTTTGTATCTGTCTTTCTACAACTACTGCGGTATGTTTATTTTTCTGTTTATATTGCTACATTTGTTGGGGTACCGTTATAAATTTGTTTCCTTTATTATAATTTCCATATTTTATCATTAAACATCACTTCAGAAAAATAACGTACATTTAAATGACTACAAAATATTAATTTATAAATGAATGTTCTAGTATTAACAAAGTTAAAAATTATTAATATATGTTACAGTGATCTTAATTATAACTTCACTGAATTTATTTACACCCGTAGAACACCTTAATTTTTTTTTCAAACTAGGTAAAGAAGAAGGTAAATAAATGTTGCAGTGATTCGTTTTTTTCTCTTGTTAACTGTACATTTCGCAGCTAATTATTAATTCATATATTCACATTGAGTTTGTAATTGTATTTATTTAATATTAAAGGGGAATTAACGGCGAATTAGCAATCACATTAGTGTAAGTGTCTACAAGCCTAATAATTTGGAACCACGTTGCATATAAGGATTAAATGGGGGATTTCATTCTTTCATAATAGATTTAAATTGTAAATGGAAAAGCCTGACTAGCGGGATGGGAGATGATGTCAAGAACCTGATGACCACCTTATGCAGTCAAAATGATTAGGAGACACACATGATATGAGCCGCTCACACATAAATAACCAGCATTCGGAAGTGAATTTAGTATGAGCAATAAACTGAGCTGTAAAGACGGACCAAAGATAATTATTAATCAGCCAAATAATCAATCATCCGTTGTATTCTTGAAGTTATCCAAGAGCCTGCGTTGTTGTGAATATTGTCTCCATTTTGAAAAGGAGGTATATTATATTATTCAGTTTAATTTTAATTGATTTCAATAATTACAGACGTGGAGAAGGAACATAGAAAAAATAAGCACATGCTGAGAATGCAAAACTTTAAATTAATAAAGTAGAAACAATAGAAATTAATATCAAAGAAGTGTTTCAAATAATATGTTCATTTTTGATTTTATTGGTGGATATGTAACCGAATTCATCAATATAAATGTATTGCATGTAGCAGTCATTAATACTCAATAACGGCATGGACCAGAATTCATTTCTGCAGCCTCGTAAAGTAAAGCTACCAAAGATTAAATTCAAACTAGTCGTATAGAATCAGCTGAAAAAAATCTGAGTACAACGACGATTTATAATCCATTTATCCATCAGGATAACCGTGGAAACGAACGTGTTATTGTTTTGCATCTCCTGTGGCGAACAATAAACATTCATCAAAGTAATTGCTTCTCGCGGAGAGCAATTTCTACAACAAGCTAATGCGAATTTCACTGGACCTGTTGGCGTCCATCTTATTAAAGTAACGAGAGCGAGCGAGCGAGCTTTCCTACGCGCGGCATCTGCGTTTGACGTGTTCGTGATTGACGAGAGTTTGATCTCGTGGTTGACGAGAAATGACGTCATCAGCAACTGCACTGTCACGCCCTCCTACCACTGTCGATATTATTCTGCCAAGCATCATCCAGAAAAAAAAAATTCCAGCGAGATTAATGTTTCATAAAGGGCATTGAGAGCCAACAAACATTTATTCAAAACCCGAAGTCAACACGTTCAAAATTAATATTAACAGCAAAACAATAAATAATTGAACAAATATGTGAATTAATACCATATCTGAAACATATAGGAGCACTTTGAAGTTCTAAAGATATTTTAAATAATAGATTTGTGATATGAGCGCGAGCTATCACATGCTAAATCATATAAATTATCGCGAATTACTTTACATTTAGTAGCTATGCAAACATTACATATAAGCTAGCAGATGGGCAAAGGGAAAATTGGGAAATCCTTTAGCTAAACTTAGATAGCTGTTGCACCGGAAAAATGAAAAAGTTTCGGCACAACAGTAAAAAAAAATTTCCTGTGACGTAGTGTGTTGAGCAGGGAGGAGAAAAATTTCGGAAAGTCGACACGGCAAGATACTCCCCAGGAGAGGCACTTCGTGGGCTGGGAAAGGCATGTTGCATTATCATTGGCAAATAGATCTGGAAAATGGCAATACTGAAGATTAGTAATTGGTGAAAATAGTTTTCGTCTGAGCTGGAGCTACAACAAGAAGGCATTCTTAAGTTTGCTTTAGCCAAAATTAATCGGGTGTTGAGCTCAGTGTTGGAGAAATATAATAATATTTAAAATTTAAGCAGGAGAATGATATACAGAAAGAAAATTAAATTGGAACAGAAAGAAGTTTAATTTTATGTATTGTCACGGATATGGTAATTATAATTTGTTGCTACAACTACTTTTATATATACTTGACAGCTGAAATTTCTACTGGTCAATACATTCTATTTTTTCAAAACATTTATCATATTTGTTGTGAATTACAAGTGCACTTCGCTTTGGCGCTTAATGAGCAATGATTTATAAATCAACATCGATAGTGAGAAAATAATAAATATGAAAATGAAAAATTGGAACTATTAATAAAATATTTCCTAGTATACGTAATAAAACTTTCATTACGATGCTCAACGAATTAATAATGTGGAATTTTATGTTACAACACTTTAATATTTTTAGTTATTAAGAAAATATCTCACATTAATTAAATTTCGTTTGCAATGCAGCTATGAAGATTTTACTAATTAAGAGCAATACAAAACACGTATTTTTCTTTCCGTTACCAATTTTACTTTCATTTACCCCCAGATATATAAATTTAATAGGTACTTCAGCATAATGATTAATGTTGAAATGGTTATTTATAAGAATTTTAATTTATTTTGTGTTTAATAAACGACAGATATGATATGTTATTTAATATTCAGTTCATAGTTTCCGAGTCACTTCTTTCCCCATTAACAGAAAATAAATGTGCTATAGTCATATCTCACTGTAATGCGGAAGGAATTTTAATTTCGTTATTTGTGTTATGGCGATAAATAATCTTTGTTCCTACAATATTTCTGTACTGGAAAAATAATGGCCCTGAAAAACAAATAATTTACTGAAAGTTGTGCGATTCGAAAGAAAATCATCGTTATTAGGGATAATATTGCACTTGACAAGACTTCACTTCTCATCTTCGTTATTGACGAAAACTATAGCGTGGAGATTGGAGCAGCTTCATCAGTGCAGTAGAGCTAATTACAGCAGCTGCAACCTCAGCTAAATTAAATTCAAACTGGAAACCACCAAATATAATACAGATGCTTCCCTAAGACTGAATAAACGGAAACACACTCAGCAGACCATGATAAATACTTAACAAGCATTTATTGTACAGAAATAGTTCGACTAATAAGTTTTACAAGATCCCTTTACAAATTAAAGCATTAAATGATATTAACAGAATATTTAATGTTAAAAATGTCTGTTAATATTAATGGAACTATTTTATAATTACGAAGACGGACAATTAGTATATATAGCGGATTCATAGATTAAAACTTAAGTGGCAATTTGCGAAATATGGAAAATGAGAGCAATGGGGTTGATTCCCGTTTCGTCGACTATTTTCTCATTTCATTAATTCAAACATTCCAAATTTCAGAAATGGTTTTAGAATTTATTCATAAGACAAATTAAATGTAATTCGTTTATCTCAGAATTAATCTGTAAGTGTCTTGGGGGACGTGGTGGAGAACTTATTTGTTATTAGAATAATAATTAACCCAACTTTAAATCATTTCAGTCTATCTCGTAGAAGGAGAATTACCTATGGGAATTTCTGTCATAGGTATTTCTCCACAGAATAATCATGGGGCTTAGATTTACCTAAACCCATTGGGCCAGTCGACCAGATACCTCATAAAACTGGTGGAGACACGAAGAAGAGATTTCTGCCAATCATCTCCAGTCATTTCTAAACATGTGAGAGTATTACACAAAAGCCCGACCTACCTGATGCAGGTTTTCAAAAGTATTCGTGAATCACCGGGTAGAATCCTTAAACAGTAACCCGGGTGCCTTACTCATCCCTCGGATTCCTTGCTCTTCTTTTCATACCCCACACCACTTTCAATTCCCTTCCTGTGCTATTAAAGTGGAGTTGCCTGCTTCAGGATCACCCACATGTGATCCCAAAAACAATATAATAATTGTTATCCAAAAATACTAATTTTTATTCTTCAGTGAATTTTGTGGGTTCAGAAAAAATAAATTATCCATGTAGTTATAATATGGGGGTTATACAAATAAAATAACAACCAACGTACTACGGTATTGTTCAATACTTTTTAAATATTTTTTATCGGCAACGGAGAAAAGGGACGCTATAGATAAATTGATTTATTTATTTACTTTAATACCTCCAATTTCAGTTATAGGTTGGAATAAAAAAATCAAACTTATTACGAATTGTACTTTTTTAATTACATAATTTTCCTTGTGTTGGAGGGAAATTCTGTGGTGTAGTGACTCAGGGGTCCCGAGTTCGAATCCTGGCATGGGCTTGGATGTTTGTGTTGTCATGGTCGCGAGGACCGGGATTAAGGCTGATGGGGAATTGATACACTGACCACGTATCACCCCAAATTCGGAATGTGTCACGCCAGATGACAGTCCGCAGCCGCCTCGGTAGGCCTAGGCCCTCAAGAGGGCTGTTGAGCCATTGGAAGAAGAAGAAGAAGGAGGGAAATTCAGTAAATAACCCCCCATAAATAAAATAAAGTACAATAAAATACATTATTACATTAAAAATAAACTGATTTAAGGAAGAAATATATATATATATATATTTAAGTTGGCCCAATAAGCTGAATTGCCTCCAAATGGTCCCTATCGTGACAACTGATTAGCTGGAGCATCAGGCATGATGCATGAGTCAGGTACTCCAAAACACTACACCTCGTACTTCAACTCTATTAGCATTTCAAGCCATTGCCTCAACTTCCCTAAACTGGTGTCTCGCGTTCTTATGACTCTCTCTACTATTAATTGCTTTCTCTGCTCTTAACTAGTAATTGCCTCCACTTGTAGCTCGCGTACTACTTAAAGCACCCCTTCCGTCATCTGTAAGATAAGGTTTTCAAAAGAGAAAAGTGCAGCTGTGTCAATGTAGATTTTGTATGCCAAGATACCACGTGGAATAAGTAATCAATTAATTTATCGACGCACCATTTTATAAAGAAACTATCGTTTCTCCGTGGATAGAATAACACAATTTGCAAAATACTCTTTAATTTACTTCGAAATTTACACTAAAACCAAGTTATTACGTAGTGCAATAACATTATTAATTGTACCATGTTGAATATATATCTTACACCTTTTTCATTTTTGCCCTCATAAATTAAATTCATATTTGCGAAACATTTTTTACAATGTATGTTAAATTTATTGAAATGCATGTTAAAAATTTCATATTCTTTTATTAACTTCAGTAATATCTATCAAATCCCACATTTGAGCTTTACATATGTATTAATTCAAAATTTTTGGTAAATATGCAGTTAATATTTAATTTAGTCAATCAGGAAAAATGTCATGTAGTGCGCCAATATTTCTTTATATTTTTCATTATATTTTTTTGAACATTGGTGTACATTCAAAAAATGTTACAGCTTTAACTATATTCTGTTCCATATCTTCTTAATTTATCTATTCATTTACTATCTGTTTTCCTTATATTCACCTCTGTAGTCTAATTCTCTTATCCAAATTACTATCCCCTTGTTTTGACCAATCATTCTGAAGATCCTCCACATTTCGCATTGTTCGTCTGAGCTCGGAAGATATTTATCGAAGAACACGTAACAATAGATGTATTAAATTGAACGAAACAGGATGATCATTGATCTTCAAGTTCCATTGACGTGAGGAACTATTGTATTTCGAATTGAAAAATTGTATTCTGGCCAGCTAAAATATAATTTTGATGCTGGTTATTTTACATATGATTAGATATGATCTATATATGAAGTATATATGTTAATACTAAAATCTTTCGGTATTATTGTAAGGTCTCCTGCGCGAAATGTAGGAAAAGACCAAGTATACTGAATTTAGCGGGACTGGTATATTCTAAAAGAAACATTTTAGATTCTTGTAGCGATAAATGGACATAGTAGTAAATATATCAGGGAACAGATTTGACAATACAGAAGTGTTGGAGTTCCAAAGGGCAGGTCTTCGTAGAAATCTGATTAACATTTCAAACGCAATGAAGCATCAGCTGAGCGTGACGCAAAGCGCTTGCTTACAAGCAAAGTAGTATAAAGGACCTTGTGCAGGCACCTGCATCTTTTATTAAACATTTAACGTTCACAGATTTTTTTTTCGCTCCCTCACAACAACAAAAAAATATCATCAAAGAGACCTTCCCGGCGGCGTATTCTTTCATTACTCTATGTTTAGTCCTTTGTAAAGTTACAGCAGGACTTGATAAGGGGAACCGGAGGAGAAGTCTAAAAACACTCACTCACTCCCCGCCGCTGTCTTTTGTGAGCTTAACCCTTCGAAATTAATTTCTGTCGGGGCAGCGTGAGCGGTCGTTAACTGGATTTCGAGCTAGTCCGTGAAACAGCACGCTTGGGGATTATCGAACAGTCTTTCACAGTAAGATTTACGAGGCCCAAATTAAGGTCCAAATATTTGCTAAGCTTCAATTATTATCTTTTCCGTTTCTGTCTCACGCAAGCATTGGCGGCTATAAGCCAATACTTCAGTTATGTGAGGGTAAACTCACCTCGGGTGATAAGGTTAAACTTAACTTTGTTTATAATTTTCTTACGACTTACTGTGAACCAATATATGTCGAGGACATAGCGTATAATTTTCCTGTCATATACGGACGGTTAAATGAAGAAG
Source organism: Eucriotettix oculatus (assembly GCA_034510155.1). Lineage (NCBI taxonomy): Eukaryota > Metazoa > Arthropoda > Insecta > Orthoptera > Tetrigidae > Eucriotettix > Eucriotettix oculatus. Next base: position 63,709,315 of record CM067381.1, read on the forward strand.
TTAAATTGTACTCTCTAATTTAAATTTCAGATTTTGTTAAAAACAGATTACATTGTTAAATTATTTTGATACCATTTTCATATTGAAATATCTGAAAATAATTCTATCCGATATAGAACAAACATGTCGGTCTCATTTGATTCCTTAGTTGTTAAAAAAGCAAAACTATTTAATTGAAAATAAATGTTTTATAGAATAAGATACACACTGTTTCGAATAGAAAATTATTAAGATAAGGATAACTAAGTTGGTGGATAAACCAATTTTATAATTTTAATTAATGCCTAAAATAAATCTAGAGTACAATATGACTACATATGCGATAAATATTCAATGTACTCATTGTCGGCTGACCAGACCAAATTATGGGTGACCCACGTCAGAGGTGTTACTTTTAACTGTTATTAACACTAGGCGGGATGCGAATAGATTCGGATGAGTGCACAGGACGTGTCGATAATCGGAAGAAGCAAGTTGACGATTGGTCATTATCTTTTTTAAAATCAATATTTTAGGAGGTCTGGGGCTCTTTGGCGGATTGAAACTTTACTATTTACTGGAAAACGAGTGAACTTCAACCAGATCACTGGGGGGAAAATCTGCATCAGAGCATCCGAGTGTGAGTCAACAGTCTGCAAGCTTGAAACCTATTTAACACAAACACTTTATTACGTAATTTCATAACATGAACAGAAATACAACCCGTCTTACCTAAGATCGAATCTTGGTTGTCTGCTGCAGCAATCCAGCCATTTTACATACGTTTAACCCTGACGACAATTTGTGTCGGATAGTACACATTAATATTTTTTAATGAATGTTTTGTGTTTAGTTAAATTAAAGACTCTTAAAATAAATTTGGTAAAAGTATTTATTTGCAGTCTGATTTATAAAGATTTTAGAAGGTGATATTAAGTATAATATACGAGAAGTAAATTTTATCCAAACAGAGTTAAATGTCTTTTAGTTTTAAGCCAAGTTTACGATGATATCACGTACCTCCTAGTATAGAATATAAATAAGGCAAATAGGCTATACGGCTATGTAATTGTGGAGATATGGACGCAAAAACTAACTCGTTTGGGGGAAACTCCAGGAAAATTATTCTTTAAAGCTTATGAAGATTAATTAAATTTTTTAGATTGTCATTTAGATTATCATTTTAATAATATTAAAATCATATGAAATTAAGTAAAATTAAAAAATATGTTCTACTTTTCCGCAGAACTCGACAGGTGTAACACTTCAATGAATCTAAACGTATGATAAAGTAAAAGAATCGTTGGTCACTTATACAATTAATAATAATATAATAATAAAATATTACTTTTATTAAAAATCTTCATATATATATTATAATTATTTATATTGTATGTATTATATTATATCATTTATGTTATGCACTTCAGTCTGTAATCAAATCATTTTCTACCAGGTACTCCACAAAAATTCAAAGTAGTAATATTTCATATATAATTAAATTTATTCCATCAAACTTCTATAAATTCATTTTGTGTTGTATGTTTATGAGAACACATTTAACACATATTTTATTTCTGAGTTTTTTTTTCACTGAAGGTAAATTTTTATGTATTCTTGAATGAAGATTTGTAGAGCCTTGAATATGTAAGTGGTGAAGGAAGGGTGAAATGAGATTCGGTAGCATTTTATGGATATCGTTTTCTGATAAAAGACTGTCGCTTAGAGAATTCTTCCGCCGGATTTTGTGGGACCCCATTCAGGGAGTCTTCTTTTGAGTTTAATACACGACAGAATTTTGTTAGTAACTGGTGTCTGCTTTATCAGAAAGAAAAATATTAATTATAACACTTTAGTGTTGAGAAATGTGCATTACTTAATTCACATAGAAAATTAAATTATATTTAAGTTGAATGGCATAAAATCTGTTATACTATAGGTTGATTTAACAAACTTTAAATGTTTTTGACACTACAGTATCAAATGGTATTTTGTGTATTCCTTGCGAATGTTTTATAGTTATGAGTGTTTTTGTTTTTCTGTGACTATCTTTCGTCTCAGGTTTTTCATTGCTTATGATCCATAAGTCATTGTAAACGACTGTATTCTTTAACCATAAATTATTCCAGTGGTGTTTTATCTAATTCATGTGATAAGCTATTGGTAAAGGAGAAACTTACTCTAGTTTTAATTCTGTGGTGCGTCTTTCAGCACATTTTATATTTAAATTTATCCGGAGACACTGGATCCTGGCATTCTAGATGTTTGGCGATGAAAAGAATAGAAAATTGTACATTTTTAACATTTATTTGTGATATGTTGATATAACTTCGCATCCAACTCCCAATATTGATTTCTATAGTCACTTTTCTTAATCTTCTGTCTAAATTTGTATTTGTACATTACACATTTAAAAATAATAATTATGGTGTAAATAAACTTTAATTAGTTGCTTTAAGATAGATTTTAGGGGACTGAAAAAGTGCTGTTATTACATTGCTCCTTATGGAGCTACGATAGAGTTGATCCTAGAGGAGTGGGGTTGACAGTCATGCTGCCACCAGTAGGCAAGCCCTGGCATTGCCTGACACTTTATATTTTTAAGATACTGTATGGATTACACCGTCATGAAAGTTGGAACGTGAGAAGAAAAGTCAGGCAATGTCACCATAGAGGGACGAGCCATGATAACAAGGGTACCATAGAGCATTTAAAACTATGAAGAAACGGGTAGGTGACACATCATCTTTCAGTAATATCTGCCCGAGATCAACGCATATCAAAACATCATTCTGATATTGGATGCTAATCCGGAAGTTTCATCAAGGTCTGAATGTCGTCAGCAGAAGGACTAGTGTACCTTAATTCAGACTATCTATTATTATATTTCACAACAAGAAGTCTTAAAATAAGACTGCCAAATCATAGAGAACAATTAAGCCAACTTTGTAAGTCTTCAAATATTTCCGAATAATCCTAACCGGGGTTCAAGTTACCTTGAAACGATATCATCCATACATACAACTTCCAAATTGATGTATTCCTTATTCAATTTTTTCAATTCGTCTAGATATTCACTTTAACTCTTGGGAGGAAATACAGCAAACCTCACAACAAAAGGAAAATGAAAAGAAGACGTCTGTCTTTAGAAACTAGTTTCATGAAGGTAATGGGTGTATATTATAATTAAAATGGTGCAAATGATTATTATAAATTTTAATGATAACAGCTAACCTCCATCTGAAAGAGGCGAAAAATATTATTCTTATCAGTAGAGGAGGAGGTACAATAAAGAGAAGTTAAAATATTAAAAGTATATTTTTTTTCTTCAGTCGTTCTGTCCAACAGTAGTGTTCAAAGAAAATGTTCCCCTGACGTAGAGAGAGAAAGGGAAAGTATCGTCGCTTTTCGCCTTATTTTCAGAGTTGAAGGACTTTTCGCAAAAGAAGGGGGGGATTTACTTTTAGTAACGCAGTATACCAGAGCTCTTTCATGCGGTACATTATACCGAGGGCGGCCTCTTGATGTCACCATCACATCGTAATATTTCGACTATGAACCGCCGGTATTTACAATGGATGTGACATAAAAATTCTTTTAAGTCCCGCGGAGGCTGGCACTATCAACGTTCTCCACTGGGAGTAAAAAAAATACGACCTTATCATAAACCTTGATGAAGTATCATTGGAAAGGTCACTGGTGGGTGTAGAGGTCGTAACAGATATATATCAATTTGATGGACTAATATTAATTCTAATTCTGGCATATTCTCCCACTACTATCGACATTTCAAAGTCGATATTTTAACTTACTTCATAACATTGATTAATATTATGTTTGATCACACAATCACTTTATTAAAACTGAGAAAAATACATTACAATGCATAAACGAGCCGACATGAGAAGTTTCATCATGATTGTCTACCGTCTTTTAAATAGATATATTTTCTAACGTTTAGCCCAGTATAAGTTTCTTATTTTTTATTATTTATAATACAGAGATCATAAATACGAGTAAATACATAATTTAAAATATTTGGTTTCTACAATCATTGATATAAGTTTAATATTGTCTAGTCTTACAATCCTGTACAGTATTTTTTTATAATATGTCCCTCTATTAGGCGGGTTATGTTCAGGAAACTGTTTATTGTCTGACTTATTTGCAATGTTAGATGAACTTTTATGACATTTCAGAAAAATATGTTCATATAGCAATAAACGTTTTTATTATCAAGAATTTGAATTTTCGAACGCTTTGCTTGAGTGTATTCTACTTAACATTTTACATCCTTTTTAATATCCACTTAAAAAATCACACCTGATGACATTCCAAATTTAAAGAACTTAAATTCCTGCACTACTCTTTATTAATAGTTCATTTTTTTCTATGATGAATGGGTTGTTGTATTATTTATTTACTTCTAAGCAATCAGATATTGTAATTATCATTTTTTTAAATACCTAAAGTCTTTATTGCTATAAGAGAGTATTATTATTGTTTTGTGTTTGTGCATAAATTTCAAAATAAATGCCAAAATTGAAGTGAAAATTGCTATTTGTACAATGCTTAATCATAAATGACTATTTTTAGAATTCTTTATACGCTGGAGACGCTAAATATTTTATTATATATTAAAAATGAAAGAAATAACTTTCATAGATTTGTTGATTGACAAAACTATTCAGACATTTAACAAATATATCGATATCGTGTAAACTTTTGCATAAATGACTTTAATTTAATGTTATAATTAAAAGTTGAAAAAAGACTTGCCCATAACTTTTGATCATGCAATAAATTATTTATGGAAGAGCCATCGGCTTTAAGGAAATTTTTTAATTTTCTTCTGTACTTTTTGCGACAATTTTATTGCAGTTTTATTATATTTCATCATTTTATGTGGCTATGACATGTAAAATTTAGTGTCATTGTTTCATACTAGAATTATAACTCCCGTTATTAACCTGTATCTTTGCTTGGGACCGTAACAAACTAGTAAACCTCAATAATAATTCTCCACTGTTCGTGAATATACGAAGTCTACGTGAACTGTTGATCATTGAATTGAGTGAGATGTATGGAAAATCAATATAATGAGTGAAGGAATCGTAAGGAAGTGGATCAAACAGTTTGACGAAGTTCGTGAAAATGTGCATGATGAGCCTTGATGAAGGCATACATAACATGGTTTCCCGTTACGAGAAGTACCTGAGTAACGGAGTGGAAGTGGTATTATAATAAAATATCCGGAAAATAATATTCTGTTATCTTTAAATAATATCTGTACTTCAAAAACCTCCCTCGTATAACATACATGTTAGGAAAACTACAATTGTGGATACGTAATGCATTATAGAATTTTTTTACTCATTCTGTGTAAAGGGAAATTAATTGTTTTATGAACCTAACGCTCAGAAGTAAGAAACTGTGGGATTCTAAAATAGACATTACGTCAGAATTAATGGGATTAGCACACTCGTCGGAGAAAAGCTCACCCACAGGTAAAGCTCAGTTTTATTCAACTACTGCACACAGAAAAGAAGTTCTGCACGCGGAGTTTGTGAAAGTTCAAAGCAGTCCACAACTTTTCCATTCCCTCTGTAAACACGTCAAGCCGTCTAAATTGGCTCAATTCACAATCCGTGCACAATAATCTCAGCTACGAAATAATTAAAATACTTTCGTAAGGGGCACAATACGGTGTGGTACGGTTTAAATAACTCACGTGGAATACCGCTCCATTATCCTAGGTCTCGTGAGAAAACTACTAGTTGAAAAGTCGTCTATTAATATAAATCTAAAAATATATGATTATGTCATAGCTTAGATTCGATTTCTGTTAAATCATGCCAATTTTTAATCAAAACTTTGCATATAATATATTTTAATGTATTTAATTTTATGAAATGTGGTTTTCAACTGTTTAATATTACTCCTTTCTGATTTCTTTTCTTGCCCTTTAATTCTGATTACTGCTGACTGTAATCTGTATCTGAAAAATCCTTAATATTCTGTTCCAGTTAAAATTATCAAACGCGTTTTCTACATCTAAAAATGCCACAAACGTAGGTCTGTCTTCTATAACTAGACGCAGAGTCAATATTGCTTTTTGTGTCCCTAGATTCTTCCTAAATCAAAACTGATCTCCTAACTCGCATTCTATTTATCGTTACATCTTCCTATATACTATTTTCATTAATATTCTGCACGCATGAATTCTAAATTAATTGTCCTGTGCTGTCCGCATTTATCAGCCCCAGTCTACTTCGGTGTAAGGATAATTATGTTATTCCTAAAAATCTTATGGTATTCTTCCTGTTTCGTAAGTTTCACAAAATATCCTGAACAGCCATGATATTAATTCTTCTCCCAATCATCTAATTAACTTTACTGGAAAGTTATCAATTCTTTGCTTAGGACTTGAAAAAAACTGAAAGAAGCAATAAAGATATAGTAAGGTTTATAGAAAGATTCTGATCTATCAATTAGGAAACAGGCTGATTTACTGGGATATGCAGATCTAGCCTATATTTAATAACGAAAGTTAAGTAACAAATTTGTTTCAAGAAGTACATTTGGCTACTGATTGCCGTTATGGATATCGTAAAATTACTGCTGAAATCATAGCGAGTGGAATTGTAGTCAATCACAAGAAAATCTTAGGAATTCAGAAAAAAAAGAAGAATAGTATTGTAGAAAAAAATGTAATAGAAGTATTAAAGAAAATACGCATAAAATATATCCTTATTTACTCAAAGATTTCATTTGTAAAGTTAATCAAGTATGGGCTACTGACCTTACCCAGAAAATGTAGAGAGGAAGTGAAGACGTTGTATGTGTTATTTTGTAAAAAATTTTATCGAATGAAATTTTAGTTCAATTGTTCTTTCAAATAAATAATTTACATATTTCATCATAAAAAGCATAATTGTATAGTAAAATAGCATTATTAATAAATAATGCATGGCGAATAACTAACGTAAAAAATTATACGATTAATTTCTCTATAATTAATTTTATAAAAGGTTTTTCGTGTAATTTATTGCAAGCTTTTGTTAATGTTAATGAGAAGGATTTGTGAATGTAATTTGGTTATTGTGTGTTTTTATTTTCCTAGAAAAGCTGCTATGATTATGAGCAGCGTGTCTGCTTTAGCTCCACAGAACCTAGATTTCACGACCGAAAGCATTATTAACAAAAATGAACTTTTACGACAAAGAAAATTCTGAATAAATAAAGCCGTTCAAATTTGTTCGTGGCGTTCTCTAGCTATTGTACGAGTAATGGCGCGACTATGAAATGCAAATACGCCGTCCCAAGGAGGAGAAGAATATCTCTTTATGTCGCACTGAACCAATCCGGATGACACGGCGTCCTATAAAATCCTGAAGGCTTTCTAAAGTAGAAGCTCAACTTCGCGTAGCCTCAAGTTCTCAATAACTCCCACACGCAGTCTTTAATTAAATGTTTCGGTGGCGCTTTTCCAGACTAGTTAGTTGCTGAAAAGTAATTTTGCGAAGACTCAAGCGGTTCGTGAAGCCGCAAAGTACATGCAGTGTGGTGTAATTAATAAATACACAGAGGCGGAACCCCCGCTGCAGTAATTAAGCATTCATACAGCCCTCGTATGCACTTAAAATTCCCCACGAGCTCGCATCACCGGAGTTACAAAGGGGACTTGGTTAAACTCGTGCCTCGATCAGTTAATCACGCCAAAATTCTGAGATAGACCCACTCAACAAAAGTCCTACTTAACAGGCAAGTTATGCGAACCACTACTGCGTTCAACTCATCTTCTCTCAGCGAATATTAAATATTTTGTTTATTGTATACAAATAGTATTCAGTTAATGAATCATATAAAACTTTCAGCAAGAAAATAAACAGTAATCGATACTGAAAACTAGTTAAAGGTAAGCATCTTGTATCCGCCTTAGAAAAAAAAATAGATTCATGAAACAACGCGAGTTCCTTTAAACTCAGGACCTATTATATTATAGATTAATACGGTTAAAGAGGGGTCCAGAGTAATGAATTATTCTTTCGTGCCTATTTTTTGTTCTTACGCAAGTTACTAATGTTTAATGATGATAATTCTCCTTCAGTTTCGGGCAAATTGTTCCGAGGCTGATTGATGACTGTTGAGTAACGTTTCGACAGTCTTGCAATTCTAAACTCAGTCAAGCTGTCAAACTTCAAGAAAACTTTCAAACTCGGGAACGTTGCAAATGAAGCCAACAATACCAACAAGAGCGAGACTACTCAAAATTACGAACGAAAGATAATTATTGTCTGTTAGACCATAGAAATAATTTTAACTTAAATGAAAATATAAGCTTAATAGATGTTAAGCGTTTTAAATTTAATACTCGGGCCAATATTCTATTCTATAATTTTGTATTATTTCATTTAATATTTTCATTCCATATTCATTGTAAAGTTCAGGTTAATTTATTTATTTTGCTGTAATCTTAACATTATTTTGTTTCAGTGTCGTAGGTTTTCTTCTTACATTGTTCCGATTGCAGTCATATGATTTTTAATTTTTGCAAAGGTACGTGTATAACTTTCAGGTAACCCAATTGCCAATATAAAGATTATTCTGTCAGGCCTGAGATTAATAGAAACTTTACCTTTAACAACAAAATTTTTTTGACAAATATGATTAACCATTTTGCCCTTACTTACAGAATTCATCCCCCGATGAACCTTTAATCTTTAAAATTATGTGGTCCTTCTAATGAACTTCTCAAAATCACTACGACTAACCACTTTGCTACTCTAAGAGTTTTACTTTAAGCCCTGATGATTTCTGTAAGAATAAAAGAAAAAATGCGAACCAGTAACGAGGTTACTAGTACTGATTAAAGATTTTGAAAAGATGTAGTTAAGCAAAGTTGAAAAAGTGTATACATAAGAATTCTAATATTGATCAATTACAGACAGAACTTATATTTATAAACAAAAATAATACATTATAGAAACACGACGTTTAATCCAAAATCTGTGAAGCAACGTTTCGTATTACCTGATGAGATTCACAGTTAGCGAAGGAAACGTTGAGTTTTTGTGTTGTGTTCATTTTACATATTAGGATTTTTACGGCCTATAATTTGCCATTATTAGAGTTAAAATCATGTAAAAACATTTTAAATATACTAAGGGTATATATAAGATTAAAGTTTGGCTAAAGTATATTTTATAAATTTAAATTAACTCCTATGTCAATCTTTAACATATCCTCAGTTGAAACGAATTTTTGAACTTTTTATAACTTCAAGGATCTAGAATTATTATTTACTTTAAAATCTATAGTTGTAACTATTATATTTATTCAGTTGGATACGTTCAATTCAAATAATAACTCTAAAATTTAAATTAAAAATAAAATTCGAGTTCAATTTAATTAGAATTACAAAACATTTTATGAGGATATCGAAAATATTTTAAATAATTTTACGTATCACTTTGTCGGTATTTTTATAATTTAAATATTAAATATCTCTCATTTAAGACTTCTTCAAGCAAACATTTAGCTGTACATGGAACTTCACTCCATGACTATTTTTGGCCTGAAGAAGTCTCAAATGAGAGACGAAACGTCGCAATATTTATTATTTAAGTTATAAAAATACTGACAAAGAGGTTGATTATATCATTTATTATATATTTAACTGTCAGAAAAATTATATATTGTTACTGACCGTTCAAAGCCTGGTTACATCTAAAAGAAACATCGGAAATTTATTACTGGCACAGAGGTTTTTCTAGTCGTTGTTATCAAAATGGTTGAAAACAAATACTATGAGAATATTTTCATATTTAATGGAAAAATAACTACTAAATTCGTCCAATCTCGCCTTCCCAATGCTCTACAGACGAATTTCCAATAAATGTAAAAATTATGGCTTAAATTAAAAATAATCGCAAGAAGTTGTTTTCATTTCCCGGAACATCATCTGAGCAAATTTAAGTAGAGTGCTGTGGCATCGTCGTTATTCACAGCTGTTCCTGTGGCGTGCTTTGAATTCAGACCACGCTGACGCTGAGCTTTGAATTTATGTCCTCTAACATCAGCATCGGTACGAGTAGAAATGTGTAAATACCGACGGGTATTTTGTGGTAAACATGGAATCTGTATCGACAAATTAAAATGTGATAGTTGTGCGTGGAAGATTGTAATCAGCGCCCAGTCTTGGGAACAGAAAGACATTCACATCATACTAACGAATATATGAATCTTTTATTTTATTTTACTCAATGTATTGTTTTATAACGTTTTTGCAAAACAAATTATAAGTAAACCTTCGTTATAAATTATACAGCGTGATGATAAAATAATATTCCAGTTATAAAAGTTAATATCATCAACTGGCGAAAACGTCATTCACTTTGCCCACGTGGTCTAGACTGTCAATTTATTTTCACCAGATTACCGAGAATTTCTCAATGCCGTGTTTTTTGGTGGGTCTCTACTGTCTTTGGTTATTAAAGAATACTATTATTTTTAAATTTCGGCGATGGGTACTTTTCATTGGTTTGTAAGAAATAATATAGGAGGTAGAACTAGTACTAATTATTACTAATTCAATTCTTTGGGTATTGTATGGTACTCTAATCATTAAACAATTTGTTCTATTTCTTCAAAAATATCGACTAGTGTGATACATATTTTTCCAAAAATAAATTCACTTCCCAAGTTTTTTGATGACTATTTGAAATAATACATTCTGAACCTTTTTGTGTTTATAAATAAAAGACCATATACTGTTATAAATGAAATAACAACGAAGTATGATTGCTTATCACAGATTAATGCCATATATATTTTACTTATTTTATATTAGGTATTCATAATAAAATGAGTGTCATTATAAGTTATGCTATTGTCTTTGAATGAAGAAGAGCGTCTAACAAATTCTGATGACGAAAAAATCTGTCTAATAAACCTAAATCAGAGAATAGTATGAAGGCCTGTATTTCAGCTCGTAGGAATTTTTTTGTTGTTAAGTCCATAACAATTTTCAAGCTTAGTTCATATGTCAAAATGTTATATTTAAGTATGGAGAGTGATGGTGTAAAATAATATTTGCCACCTGAATTCTTTTCAACATGAAGAATATTAATTTAAAAACCCTTGTATTTACATCGAAAAAAATAGGCTTCGTTATGAATTTTTGAACAATGCATATTAAGGTTGCACACTTTGGTTATAAACGTAGACGAATCTTGATATATATTTTATTCGGAAAAATTGATATATTAAGGCATTAAGAAATATCAATTTGTTCAGAAATTAAAGTAATGAGTTCTATATAATGTGTTTTGAGATGAAGTATTTAGTTTCGTTAAAAATAGTCCTAAATTATTTCTTTATATCTAATTTAACTAATTAATCACTACATTTCAGTATTAGTACGAGACTGAGTTGGAATTACTATTGAACGACTTTCGGCGCAAGAAAAATAATGTGTTGTACTTTCTTAAGGCGTATCCCGTTTCTCCTTTGTACGGTATATCCTTTGTCCCTGATATCCCATGGGCTGATGTTCGGCCGCCATCCTTCCACCTTTGCTCTCCATGTCAGGGAAGATTTATTGCGATATAGGTGGCGTGTTCAACATGGAGCCTGCTGTCCAGAACAACGCAATGTTTGTCACTGAGTTATTTATTATCTGTACGGAATGGAACTACACGAGGCCTCTACACTTTAATTTCATTTGTAAACGTCGAGAATGAAGCAAATACTTTTTACGCCAACATTTTGACTAATTGTCTCTTGTTTGCTAATAACCAGCCATTGCCAGCCATGTGTAAAAAATTCAATAGAGACGTATTATTATAATTTTAATTTTTGTGAAAGAGAAAATTGACAGTCATTACATGAAAACGAAAATTTATATCAAAAGAGAAATTATTTTGAGTTTTTTCTTCCGTCCTTGTTGTAGGTACTGCCGAAGTTTCATTGAAACATGTACCTACTGAAGTGTGTGTCACGAGAAAATGATATACTTAACTCATAATTCATAACTATATGCCAACTATTTTGTGTGTTGATGATTTTATAAAGCTAGATTCATAATGTAGAAATCTAATAACTGTGTATTAAAATATTTTGGGATACTATATCACAGGAAGTGGCGTCTAATTCGGAATAAAGCAATTATCGAATAATATTTATTAATAAAGTGCTAAAATTATTGATACTTACAAACACCCAATGGAATGTATTATTTAAATATCAAATTTACATTGAAGAATAATTCTTTTAATTTATTTCATTACTAATTTTTCCTTCCTTCCTCCATGGCTCTACAGCCCATTGAGGGCCTGGGACTACCGAGTCGACTGCGGACTATCACATTGCATGACACATTCCGAATTTGGAGCGGCACGTGGTCAGCGTATCGATCCTCCAACAGTCTCAATCCCGGTCTTGGCGACCAACTAATTTTTTGTGTAAAAATAATAACGAACAGAATGTAAATAAACTTATATATTTTTTATCAAGTTTGAAGCCAATTATTAAGAATTTAATACGTTAGAAATTTAAAATTTTGACTCCAAGAAGCTTAAAATTTGAAAATAATTTAAGAATTATGACCGATTGAAATATACTGCACATGCACCTAATAAATTAATAGGGGGTTACTTCCTTTATTTTAATTTAAATAGTTTTGTTAAACCAAATTTTATGACCTCTGGAATTAGCGGGGCCATTTTCTTTCAGATATCGAGTGAGATAAAAGAAATGGCCATTCATCGGTGGTCTATGAGGGGTTAGAATGTCGCCACCGACCAAGGGCTATAAATTCTTTAATGGGATAAATCTCGAATATCTCAATATTGGTACGCACGGGTTTATTCCACCAGAAATGAGAATATTTTCGAACGTGAGATTTCATGCCTCTGGAAGAAGACTTGTTGGCCCGTATTGATGGTTGTGAGGGTAAAATATGACCAAAGTCATGGATAATTTGAAACTTGAGAGGGGATTCGAGGTGGCAAAATAGACAGAAACTATGAGGAGTGGCAGTGAAGAGCAACTGCAGAGTATACTTCAGACAGACATTTATAGAAGAGACATGAGGCAGCCAGTTATCAAAGGGCAACGCCAACCATCATGTTCTAGAAGCTTGAAGTCGCTGATTCTGCGTCAGTGGTTCCAAAGGTTCTTGTACGCTGCCAAACAAACCATCCTTCAAAGTCGTCAGTTATAATGCTACAGTGGTCTTCGCCAACAATTCTCGATGGTAAATATTAAGAGTCAATTTGCTATTCCCATCTCATAAATCAAAGGGCAATGCCAACCATCATGTTCCAGAAGCTCGAAGTCGCTGATTTTGCGTCAGTGGTTCCAAAGGTTCTTGAACGCTGCCAAACAAACCATCATTCAAAGTCGTCAGTTATAATGCTACGGTGGTCTTCGCCAACAATTCTCGTTGGTAAATATTAAGAGTCAATTTGCTATTCCCATCTCATAAATCAAAGGGGAATGCCAACCATCATGTTCCAGAAGGTCGAAGTCGCTGATTCTGCGTCAGTGGTTCCAAAGGTTCTTGTACGCTGCCAAACAAACCATCCTTCAGAGTCGTCAGTTATAATGCTACAGTGGTCTTCGCCAACAATTCTCGTTGGTAAATATTAAGAGTCAATTTGCTATTCCCATCTCATAAATCAAAGGGCAATGCCAACCATCATGTACCAGAAGCTCGAAGTTGCTGATTCTGCGTCAGTGGTTCCAAAGGTTCTTGAACGCTGCCAAACAAACCATCCTTCAAAGTCGTCAGTTATAATGCTACAGTGGTCTTCGCCAACAATTATCGTTGGTAAATATTAAGAGTCAATTTGCTATTCCCATCTCATAAATCAAAGGGCAATGCCAACCATCATGTTCCAGAAGCTTGAAGTCGCTGATTCTGCGTCAGTGGTTCCAAAGGTTCTTGAACGCTGCCAAACAAACCATCCTTCAAAGTCGTCAGTTATAATGCTACAGTGGTCTTCGCCAACAATTCTCGTTGGTAAATATTAAGAGTCAATTTGCTATTCCCATCTCATAAATCAAAGGGCAATGCCAACCATCATGTTCCAGAAGCTCGAAGTCGCTGATTCTGCGTCAGTGGTTCCAAAGGTTCTTGAACGCTGCCAAACAAACCATCCTTCAAAGTCGTCAGTTATAATGCTACAGTGGTCTTCGCCAACAATTATCGTTGGTAAATATTAAGAGTCAATTTGCTATTTCCATCTCATAAATTGTTAATTAATTATATATATATTATTTTTAAAGCGAATAAATATAATTTTTCTTTTGTTGTGGTTAAATATGAAATAATTATTTAATTTATCATGCTGTATTTTATTTAAGTAAATTCAAATATTCCTCATCTGAAGAAACAGTACAAACATTTCTGATGAAATCAAGGCAAATGAAACACTGGATAACCTAACATGAATTTATTATATGAAACTGATTGTAATGGGGAGTAGTACAGTGCATTCAGGAATGACAGTGTAGTGGATAGTTTCTTTTCCCATAAGTACTCGGTTTTTTCAAAGTCGTGCGTGTTTTTGTTGAGATGTCTTGGGCTGGTATTGAGGTACGACTACTCAGCTAATTGGCGTCGCGACGCGGTCTCATCACAGACTACACTGCAGTCAAGCGGCACTATGAAACTAATTACAACTTCAGTTTTACGAGAAACTACGACCGTCACTTAATTTTGTTCGCAAGCTCCAGTCCCCCCACACTTTAGCTCTGTTCTTACAACTGCGGATGATGTAAAATGTTGCAAGGGGGGAGGGTTTAAGCGACTTCTGCGAGCACCGAAGGCATTTTTCGTATTAAGCGAGAAGGTACAGAGTGTCTCAAATTAAAACACGGCTACGGCAATTTCTTCGTCTCAAACTTTTTATTGGCCGTTTAACTTTTATCTCACAAAGCTGCCACGTTAGCGAACAGCTATAGACATCAAACTTTGTGCTTTAACAAGAATTTCAGATGAGGACGTGAATGAGAAGGCGACTATAAACTTCAAGGAGATAGCTCCCAATAACTGAAGCAATCCTGAGAGAGAGAGAGTACAATACCGTGTTTCGTAAGACTCGTAAACTTTGTTCTTATTTTCCCTTCATATCTGCTAATTATCTACAGACAGTAAATGAGTTAAGAAACTTTTTCATTGGACGACTTGAGAGCTCAGTACCTGGAAATGACTTGTAGCAAACAGAGCGTGAAAAATATCAGTAAGAGAAAGGTGTGAGTCCCATATTACGGTGAGAGGGAACATTGTGTTTATCAACGTTTCAGCGGAAGAAGTTATTAGAATGGATAAATGGTAATAACAAAAGCGGAGGGCAGTAGAAAGCTATAAAAGATAAACATGCTACAAGAAACAAAGGAGAAAAGAAAAGAGGTTACAGAATGTAGGATAACTATTTGAGTGGAAATTTAATAGAAGCACCTATCAAAATACGTATTTTTAATATTTGGGAAGTACTTAATGAATAATCCAATTAAAATTGGATATTAATGTCCCCCAGTGTACAATATTCATGCAGGTAAAAAACGTGTTAGTTTCCTTGGTATTCAGTCCTAAGACTGACTTGATTCAACACCCATGTTAATATATCCTGTGCAAGCCTGTTCATTTCTACATATTTATTACATCCCACAACTTCCCAAATCTCCTTAGCGTATTCCATCCTTGGCCTCCCTCATCTGTTACCCCATACACATCCCGATATTGATAATTTTACAAGAGCCTCGTGTCTCAAACCGTGACCTATTCATCTATCCCTTCTCTTAGTCAAAGTCTTCTAAATTGTTCTCTCTTCCCCTATTCTGCTTAGAACTCCCTGGATAGTAACTTTATTCATCAATATGATTACCAGCATTCTTATATTGTACCACATTTCAAAAGCTTCTATTATTTTCCTTTCTGAATCTACTATTTCTACTGTTTCACACCCATATAACGCCACACTCCAAACGAACAATTATGATTTTCTAATATTTATACTCTTTTTTGCAAATGCCTTTCTGGTAATAAAACTTAAAGAAGTTAATGTTACTCGATTTAAAATATTTATTACTTCCAACTAATATTTTAACAAATATTTAACACGAAGTTCTGAAATTACAGGTTTATAATATAACACGTGCAATTTATAATAAAATTGTATTCATGAGGACGTAATGTAGTTGTATAAAATTTATTGTAAGTATTAATACGTAATGGCCTTATACTAAATTTAAAAATACTCATACGTGGGAAGCACAACGACCCGTCGCATATAGTTTGTGTTTATTAATACCACGGTCTCCTTGGTGATAATTTAATTTTTATTTAGTTTATGAACATATAATATTTTTTGGAACATATCCCAGTTATGTTCAGAAAAAAACGTCTTTGATAACTGATCTGATACATTTACAGAATTTTACTTTTTATACGAGCTACTTACTCGTTATTCATACGGTAATGAAACACTATATATAGTTTTTAGGGATAGGATTATTTTGCTTCAAAAAAGAATTGTCAATACTATTGATAAGTCAAATAGGATTTTTTTTAAATATGGGCGGGTCGATGTTGAAATGGAAATATGTGGGGTACTAACAAATAAATATGAATTTAGTTTGTTCTTCCAATTTCATCATCGACCCGCCCTTATTGAAAAATTTTAAACATTTTTAACGCATTACATATACACTTACTAATTATTTCAAGTTTTATGGATGATTGATGGGAGTGAGGAATTAATGTCTTTTATAATTTTGTCTAGGCGGATGTAAACGTCTTTTGGGAAGGATTTCTTGATGTTATATTCATTATATGTCTGTTGGCTATAACATTAATGTAAACCAGGTTTTTAGGGGTGTAGAGGAGTATTGTTGTGTAGTTGTTGCTTAGACTTCAGGGTCATGATGGTTACATCCAAGGAGTGTTTTTTTTATTAGTCTCTCGTTATTTATGGTTGATTTGATGAATCAGATTGGGAAATATAATGGAGTAGTATCGTATACAAGACAGTCTGTGCCATGAATTGGAAAGCTATGTGGTCATATAACAGTCTGGAGGACGGAGGATCACTTTGCCAACGAGCGTTGAACGTAAAAAGATTTGTGATAAGAAGACAATTTAAGTGATAGACATTTTAAGTCACAGGATCGAGAAGCAACATGAAGTAACAACGTTACCGAGGGGCAGTTGACCTTGTTCGACAGGTTGGCTGTCCCGGGAAATAGCAATACCGTGGGTGGCAGCCTAAAAGAGCGTGGGAGGCGCCTGCGCATTCATCTACTACTTCGCAGGGGTGAATAGCGATTTCTGATAGCTGTCATTGAATGTTGAAGCTAATTACTTTATTTACCTTTCTCGGAAGATTGTTAATTTAATATTTTATAAGATATTTAAAGCAATGATTTATCTCACAACTAAATAATTAAATGAGTTGACTTAAGCCTTTATTGTCAGTATATTCATTTCCATTCATCGAAATTTGCGACGTTTCATCTCCGATTTTGAGACTTCCTCAGGGCAGATGTTTAACAAAATTTAGCAAATCATGGTCATAACTGCACGACTCCATGATTTCTTCGCTAAATTTTGTTAACCATCATCTTGAGGAAGTCTCAAAAAGTAAGACGAAACGTTGCAAATTTTGGTTGTTCTTGTTATAATCTGCTTAGCGTATTCTATCCTTGACCTCCTTCTTGTGTTCTTACCCCACACACTTCCCTCTAACGCTAATTTTACAAGACTCTCATGTCTCAAAGGGTGGTCTATTAATCTATCTCTTCTATTGATCAACATCCTCCATATTGTTCGCTCCTCTCCTATTCTCCTTAGAACGTCCTCGTTAGTGATTCTATCCACCCATCTGGTTTTCAGCATTCTTCAAAGACTTCTATTCGTTTTTTTTTCTGCAACTCTTACCGTCCACGTTTGGCACCCAAATAACGCCACACTCCATACGAACATTACTATCAATGATTTCATAAAATCCTGTAAGTAAATTACTCTTTTTTTGCGAAAACCTTCCTTGCCTGTGCTATCTTACTCTTTATGTCTATTATTATTCTACCAGCCCTAGTTATTATGCTGTGCATGTAGCAGAATTCCTTAACTTCCTTCAAAATATTCCTTCCATGTCTAACAATTTCTCTTTTTACAATGTTTCCCATACTACACGGTATTACCTTGGTAGTCACTCTATTAATCGTCATCCTGAATTATTTCTCCAGGAACACTTTCCTTCCATTCATTATAGTTTCCATTTTGATGAATGTAAATAATTATACTGGCAATAAATGCTGTTTCAATTCATATATTGCGCATAGTTTTTATTCACGTTTGTACAGTCTTATGAATACCCTAACAGGTATAACTTGATTTTCTTCAAATAAGATGTTTCGATCAACACTCGTAATTGTTTCTGCCGTTTTTCTCAAGTGCACAGGGTATGAGACCCGGAATATATTAATTGCTTCAAAGTTCCAAAAACTACCAACAGTAAACAGGAAAGAAGTTCATACTCCATAAGATGATGTAATTCTTGCTCTCTTATGAATAAAAAAAATAACTTGTAGGGTCCAAGAGACTTTCACGCCACCTCGCGCAAACTATTAGAGCTGTTTCTTTAAAATTAATTTGATCTCTATCTAATAAATTTTAATTATATTTTTTCTGTCACCCAACAGTTTCTTATAAATTAAATTCAGGGTACCAATTAGTTAAATAAAATAATTTTGTGATTTGAAAATGGTAAAATTTTGCTCTTATTACAAAACCATGAAGTTATCATCTGTTGATGCTGTAATTATAGTCAGTATTATTATTTTTTTACTTTAAAATATTAAGTAATAACTTAATACATAATACAGATGTGAAGAAGAAAATAGTTGGAAAGCCCAAAAATTAAGATTTAAAAATTGCCAGTTCTGAGAACTGTCCAAATTTGATTGTATTGTAGAAATGGAAATGATTGCGAAGGGAAACAAGTATTGGACCTTCTGGAAAAAGGTGAGTTGTTTTCCTGCGCCATAGTGGGAGTAAATTAAATGAAAATAAATTATTCTATTTTTTAAGTATTATTAATTACAGATATTAAATGAGAACATGTGATATGAAGGCATAAACTAGAAGAGGGAATTCTTACAACCGTATAAGAAATAGTAACTAATGCGTATAATGTGTATAATACTTAAAAAATTTCCCTTTTTAGACTGTACGTTAATGGCAGTAATTTTGTGAAGAAATATGTGCAGATTCTCATAAGAGTAACTAAGCCGTGGTATTAGGGAGAACTGTTTCATGCTGGCAATCAACAGTAACAGCTTCATTTCGCGGCATTTGCTAGGGATAGAGTTTACCCGCCGTAATGAAGTTACAGATTGCAAATGCGTACATATTACGTACGACTACGGTGCTAATTCATATGCATTTAAGCCAGTCAATAATACAAGCACAAGGTCCGCAGCAATGGCTTCCTTGTTCTCTCTGCGTATCTCAAAATTTCCCCTCACATTCGTGTGACCCGGCGCCGAATTAATTGATGAGAAGTGTAGGCTACAAGAGCACTTCCATTTAGTTGGAATTTTATGCTTTACTGTATCCGGGGAAAATGTGCAATAAAAATGAAACTGAAACTTTGGCATCTCACAGTGAGCGGTCGGGCGCGCGGTGGAATTTCACGCTTGGAACTTTGAAAAAGGGGGTAGCCCACCATAAACCTCACATTTTTTTCACGAGTGGTTGAACGAAAAATGTTCACATGTCGTGTGATATCTACAGTTTTTTTTTCATTCGGCAGAAATTCGGTATATTTCAACTATTTGACCATCCTAATGATTACTTTGAGATTAATCACACTGAAACTCAAAATCTTACTAATTATATTTAATGAAGCACTAAAAAAACTTTAAATAAATATTTAAACTTTGGAAAATTAAAAATAACACTCACATTCTTTAGACAATATTAGCCTCGAAATACAAATATTTATTGGGTACAGAATGTTTACATGGAACAATACAAAATAAATTAATTTATATGGCGGAAGTGGAATCATTGTTTATGATTACTGAAGAATTTTGATATTTGATAGTTTATTCATTCACTGTTTCAATCACTATCAACCAGAATATTTATCTTTTCCCGATCAAAAATTCACTTTGGCTATATAAATGTGATTAATCTTCGATTCCATGATCATGACGTCACAAACATCCAAGCTCATGCCAGGCATCGAATCCGCGACCTCTGAGGAACGTTTGCCACTAGACCACAGGAGGTCGTCACTGTTAAAACTAGAACATTCTTTTATGTACACACTATACGACATTATATTAGGTTATAAATTGTGTAATATAATTTTTAATGTTTCGTGGACTGCATATGATTTTAAATTGTATTGGTTCACACAGAGAATTTGTCGAAACTCGAAGTACAGAAAGTTCAAATAATTTAGACACTTCTGGACTGACTGAAATAATTTTCAATTTAGTCTTTTGACGACTCGTGAATGTATGTTCCCAATTATAAGCACAGTGTTCTCGCAAAGTGTTTCGATATTTCTCTAATTTCTTTCCTGGAATAATACCATGTTTGTTTTTGAAATACATAGATTCTGAGGTTTTTATTTATAATATATTTTCTTGCTTATATAGCGTCTTAACATTTCCAAAATCGTTTTAAAGTTTATTTTACGGGCGGTAAAATGAAAAAGCGGTATTGGATTTTGTAATTACTTATATGACTGTATATGTGTGGTCATATATATATTCCTATTTTTACAATATATTTTTTAAGTTAAATTTTTTGTTCTTTTATGAGGATGTTATCCTTAGTTCTTTTACATATTTTTTTTAGTTTAAATCCTAAATTTATTTCATTAATTCTTTTCTTAAATTTAGACAGCACTGTAAAACATTTATAGGAAGTGGTAATTTTTTTCAATTTTTTTGTATTTAAAATATATAATATTGTATAAATTAATACGAGATGTTTGTGTTTAAAATTTTTCAGTATGATTTTTCTTCCTTATATAGATGAATGTGGCATATTATGCTGAAAGCTCCCTTGGAAAACAGTTGCGATATTAAGAAATATTGTTTGTTAATTAATTGAAAAATTGTCCCATATGTTGTCATAAGATTATACTATAAATATCGTATTGGACTCCATACATTTATAAACATGTTTTTCACCTAAAAGGATTCCAAAGAAAGGAAAGGCAAGTAATGTTTTTGATTTTTTTAAAATTGTAATTTAATTTTCACATAAATGCCCTGTTCTACTCATTTATTTTGTTCTATTCATAAATGTAAATTATTTTATTTCTGGGACCAGCAAGAGGATTATTTACTGAAGTTAGATTCCGAAATAATAGAATACATTCACATAATATGTATTTCCAGAAATTTGATTATTTTAGAGTAAATATGATATATTTTCCTATTTATGGGGATTCTGAAAATTTAATAAAGGATGTCTTGTTTATATTTCAAGCACTACACCGTTCATTATTTTGACAGAAAAAATTACAGAGTAATACGCCTTATTTCTGGGAAAAGTGTATTTAAACGGCGATACAGTTCGGCGATGCATAAATCCCGGAATTTCCAATAACTTCGTAGACAAAATAGCTTACGGCTTTGTTGCGTTTAATGCTTGCATTTCTCTCTACGATAAAACAATATCGGCTAACATTTCTTTCTTTTTCTCGTCCAGTTACAAGAATTACTTTCCATTATTCACGATATTTAGAATATCAAGATAAAGATATTGAGCAAAATACATAGAATTAGAATTATAATGTAACAATTGGAATTTATACACAATATTTGCAACATTAAAAGTAAATTACCGTATCCCAGACAGGGATTCCATTTTTTTAATACAGAAGAATGCTAGATATACATAAATGAAGTTTATTTATTTGAAAATCTATTTATTGATCAAATTCCAGCAGGTTCATAGCAAATGAAGAAAAAACTGAAAATTATATTAAAATAAAGAATGAGACAAGTAAAATATGGTTAGATAAAATTATTGACCGGAGTTACTAACGTCCTGGTTATTATACTCCAAATACAAAACAGCCTGGTTATTAGCTGACATTTTCCTCATGTCATTGATTATATACCTCAATTTTTTAAAGTAGTCAACACAGTCAATCGTGTTCTATTTACGTGAAACTTAAATTATGAACTAAATATTTTAGAAGTATTTGTATTAATTTTTTTATTATTAACGTCTGTATAAAAAATAAGAATTACACTAAAAATTTTGTAACAAAAATTTATAAATGAATCAAAGAATAGTCAAAATATGTGGCTATCAAAGATAATTTAATAAACCATCAGACGTTGAATTTAATTGAGAAATATCGCGTTAACAAATATTTATTGGGTTTATTATGTAGCATTTCATAAATTAGCTTCTTCTTAAAGTTTATTTCCTAAACTAAAATCAAACGAGTGATTTAGTTCTAGACAATGTTTAGTAATACGTGAATGTTTGTAAGATTTAAATTTGGTTTGTGTTTTTTAATTCTATTTTAGTTATGTTATTATTCTATTTAGTTATATTGGTTAAACTAATCTATCTCTGTCAATTATAAGGAAGGAACATAAAGAAAATTTAATTCCTCCATCTTATAAACATTCACTACTTAACATAGTCTAAATCACTGATCATACTGTTATTTTAGGTAAGGAAATAATTTTTAAGAAGAGAGAAATTTCTGAAATGTTACGTATTAAATGCAATATATTTTCTTTTCATATGAAACTTCTCATTTAAGTTCAAAATATGATCGTTTGTTAAAGTCTTTGTTAGTCACATCTTGGTTTTTGTACTATTTTTGTTTATATTACTTCGGTATGTCTCATGTATTCAAAAGATTTAGTAAAAATGTGTATTATATAGAACCTTAAATCTTATTTTATGTATAATTAAATTATATGTGATATCAATCATATACAATTCATCCTGCAGGATTTCTTTACAACTTAAATCTAGAGATAATCAGTGAATATTGAGTTTTAACTTCAAAACCTAACTAAAAATAATAATGTCAAATATTTAAATATTTATTTGAGCTGATTTTTAAATAAATTTTTTATAGACTATGTTATAGTAATTAACGAAAATTAACTAAGTAATATTTTGTCAGTGTGATGTTGGCCTAAAAATAATGAGAATTTAAGTTGTTGGTTTCAAATTGATTAATATTAAACGACAATATTGTTTATGCAAATAATTGTAAAACAAACGCAGTAGAAATTTGCCGTTTCAGCAGATGTCTGATTATTAAGACAGAAAAAAATGACGTGAAATTAAATCTGTTGTTTAAAATTATCTATTATATCTGATGTGAAACGAAATATGGAATAAAACCTTGTCTTTTATAATTATTATTTATGAAAGATTTTCTTTTTAATTCTTGATTTTACCTCGACAACTCTGTTCTACGATATTATTTTGTAGTTCAATCTCACGTACGACGTAAAGATTTTTATTGTATTCAATTTTATTATATCATGAATAAGTAATCGTTTAAAAATTAAGAGTACACTATTATTCCTTGAAACTCGGGTGCTTATAAACCCACTGAAATATTATTTTCTCATTAATGTTTGATTTGGTATCATTTGCTTTTCTTGTTCACGTTTAATCACGAGCAACTAAAATTTACGATTGTACGTAACTTCGGTATGAGCTTCGTATTACTCACTGTCCTGTTATTTGAAAATTCGTAGTTCAGCTTTGTTTTCAGGAACCATTAATACGCGACCTTTATTTATTTAATTTTAGAGTCTCCTCTGTGTTACATTGATCAAAGCTTTGATGTAATTGTAGAATATTAGGTGTAAGTTCAGTATTCACTTTTAACGTATGGAGGTATTTTTTAATGTCCATAAAACATTTCACGCTGGAGGGTAATGCAAAAAAGGGCAGAACATAAAAAAATAAACTGGTTTGACATAAAAGAATCTGAATATAAAATTATTAATCTTCACCGTCTCCAAATACTAGTTTAAATTTCCAAATCGATGTATGACTGAGTTTATCAAGTTTGAAATATTTTATTTTACATGGATTTTTATAGACTTTTATATTAAACATGTTTTATATATTTAAATACGTTTCTAATACGTATATATTTCGTGAAATCTCTGAGAAACTGTTAAAAATGTGGAAATATTCTCGTATAATTTTCTTAAACATGCAGTGATGTTATGGTAAAGACGATTCATTAAAAGGTGCCGTAGTTTTAACTTTAATCTCTTATTACTTATTAGTACAAGTTATTGGTTTTCGTCTAAAATCAGTTTATAATAAATACAATAAAATTTGAGTTTCTTTAAAACGATTCTTAAGTAAATACCTCAGTGAGCTATTAAAACTTAATTATTTTAACAAATAAGATAATTAAATTTCCTTGCTCTTGTTTTAATTGATTTCGGCGCCGTACGTTGCATCAGTAACATAAAATTTTATAATATTTTAATTAATGAACTGAGGAGGTCCCGAAAGTTGGAGGACGAAACTTATTCAAATATAATTTTTCTATTTCTGACTTTTAGCTATTATATTTATTTTACGTAATTATTTTTATTCTATTTTTATTAAAAATCATTCGTAATTAGTCGATATTTTAATTGTGGTGCAGATTCAATCTCGTATTCTTTCCATAAATTTATTCTTCGAAAGGGGCACAGAAACTGTTGATCAACCGTAATTTATTTAAGAAACTTCAAGTATAAATAAAATTAAGGCATTAAAATATTTGCAATATTTGACAGAAATATTTTCAAATTTTGGCCACTATTTTCCCTTCTCCCTCACTATATGTATATGGTACGTGATCTTTAACTTAACTCGAAAAATTAATGTTAGTACTCAACTCTATGACCCGAACAACTGTGGATTCGAGACTAATAGTTTTAAAATTATTTATATCATTCAATTACAGCCCAGCAACAATAACGGTTTCCTAGCACTACACTGTATTTTTTGAATTGAGTGTTTGCGGTGTAAGTACATTTATATAAATATTCTAAGACAGAAATTTAGTAATATCTTAATTATATCGTAACTTAATGCGTTAAATTTTACACACTTTTAGTTCTCCAATAAGGATTAAAAAAATTCTTCCAATTAAAATCATATGCGGAAAATATTTCCTTTTTGGAGAATTTAATCTAATAATACTAAAAGCCGCCGATACAGTGTTTTATACGTCGCGTTAATATTATTTGATGTGTGAATATGTTTGTATCAATTCATTTAAACATTAAAATGCTAATAATTCCAGAAATTAAAATTCAACGTTCTCATGCGGAATTAGCATTGTTATAACATTTGTAATACACCCTAAAATTAGCAACCAGAATGTTTGTGGACACGAATGCGCCAAACTGCATTATACTGAACAATTATAAGGAAGCCATAAACATAATTGGAAATAAGATCTATATAAATGAAGTTATCAATGAAGTAAGAAATAATATAATGAACATACTAAGTAAGGGAAGAAATATAACGTGGTACCCAATGATCAAGAACTCAAATGAAATGGAAGCTTCAAAAAGTATGGGTAAATGGGAAATGAATAAAATAGGTGCTTACAATAATCAACCAGTCCAGGGCCAATGTGACTGTAGTGCGAGAATAAACACAAGTATAAAATACAGAGTGATCAATAACAAACTCCCAGAACAAAGACGAGTTTTCCCAATGAGAATAGTAAAGATAGCGAAGGTATCTAGGAAACGGCAAGTAGTTATCAGCAGAATTCGAACATTGCATACAAAACTAATGTAGGTCTACCTTTTTACAGGAGCAGAAAAAACAGTATGCAGTTAATTTTAATATCAATCTTACTATTCCACACGTAATAAAATGAAAGTAAATTTTTAAAAACATGCAAGAATAATTTTTATAGGACCATTCAACCCAAAAAATGTATCATCAAATGGAGACACATCATCATAAATTCAAACACACTTCTGAAATGAGAATGTTGAAGGAAATATAAGTAAATGATCTGTAAGACAATTGTCAACAGTTTAATTAAATATTTATAATTATTTCTTAAGTTTAAAAACGATATAAAGATGTATATATAATCAAAATTTTATGAATGTAAATAGTATAAAAGCAAGCTGCTATGGTACTGTTGTAAATACCAAGCAGTTCAGAAATTTGTAACTTACTATGCTGAAGTTGTATTTGATGGTCGCTAACAACCCCCGTATTGAGGCGACGTTAAGCCTAAATAAAATAAAAAATTATGTTCAAACAAAATGCTGATAGCAACTAACAAAAAAAATATTAATATATGTATAATATTTTCTAAGGAGAAAGTAAGGAATTATTTTAATGGAATTTAACTTTTGAGCTTTGACGAATCCTTTAGTTTTAACAATTCCTTAAGATTAATTACTTCCCCTGAAAACGTTTTCCATGAGCAGGCAAAGCTCTGCGCTAACTAGTTACAAGAGACGATTTATAAATCGCGTCTATCGAGGATCTAAAGTAAGGCCGAGCATCCATCACGAAAGCATTTCAGATAGAACCGCGGGAGGCGAAGACGTCCTCCGGCCATTTGTCTTGAAAAAACCTTCCATCTGGTTCGCCCTCGACCTTCCACAGAACTCATATCTTACTCCACGCCACTCATTCGCTACTTCGCAGAACATTTCAGACCGATGGACTACATGTTCCCTCAAATGCAACGCGGAAATATTAAACTTTATAACGAAAAGCGGGGAAAAATTTAAACCATAAATATAACTGATGATTTAAAAATAGTTGTTTAAATATAAAATATAAAAATTGTTCAACTAATTAATATGGAACTTATAATTTTGTAAGAAGATTCCATATTTTAAGATTATTCCTATTGAGATCCATCTGCATTTATGCATTAATGGAACAGACTTGTACTACGGTTCCCCACAACAGTACGGAGATTACCAAGGACTAAATGAATTTAAAAAAATGTAATTATCAGCAATATTTTTGTCTCTCTTCTGTTCTATACATAATGTGCCATGAATCACCACGTCTTTCACGAGAGCAAGGTTGCCTGCCTGCTGACCAATGTAGCAGTGTCAAAAAGTGTTTCATACTCGTGTGTTTGTGATCCTGTAAGTAAACAATAAGGTTAGTAATTTGTTCATTTAAAATTAATTTTCGATTGTTTGTTGCGGTATTCAGTCTTAAGGCTGGTCTGATGCAACCTTCAATACTAACTAATTCTGCGCTACAACCGCCTCTCTAATATGCTTAGAGTATTCCATCCATAGCCTCCCTCTTCTGTCCTAACCCCCACACACTTTCCTCTAATGCTAATGTTACTTAAGCCTCATGTCTCAAAACGTGGTCTATTAATCTATCCCTTCTCTTGGTAAAAGTCCACCATATTGTTCTCTATTCCCCTATTCTGCTTAGAAATCCATGGTTACTAACTCTATCCACCCATTTTATTTTCAGCATTCTTCAGTAGCACCACATTTCAAAAGCTTTTATTCGTTTGCTTTCTGCAACTCCTATCGTCCACGTTTCGTATAAAATAACGCAACACTTATGCATACGAACTCTTTAGTAATTATTTCCTAATATTCATCCTTATATTATACTTATATCTACAAATGTCATGACGGTAGGCCTGTATAACATATAATTATATAATGTATAAGTAATTTATTCACACCAGTCAAATAATATTCGTCATTAAAATAGTTAAACTACAAATATTGAAGTACACAGAACTATAGTGATATTTGGATAAATGTTTAGCTTGTACTTTAGAATTATATTAATGTGAATGAGTAGAAAGGAAAAAGTGTAATATCAATAAACACCTTAATTTAGGCCATAATAAGTTTCACAATTATTTAAATACAATCGATTGTCAATATATTATAAAAATTTATCAATGTGATAATATTAATGTTTCCAGGTGGAGGATTGTAAAATTTGGTCACATGACAAGTTCGGAAGCATTCTGGGTCTATAAGAAAGAGTATTTCAGTAATGACTTTAGATCTTTGTTTTATATGTTGACGAGAAATTGTATTTAAATAATAGAGAAAGCTATGATGGACTAAATAAATGCCTTTATTAATATTAATGTGATTTTCAAAAACCTTTTCTGCTCATTTGAAATTGTTGCCAACTTTAATAGACTAAACTAAATTTGGTACATATTTTTATAATAATAACATTTATGTTTATGCGACCTTGTTGCAGTTACTTTTCTGTCCGTATTTGATTCATGTATCAAATTGGCGATCAAGTACCGCGGAGTGCCTGATTTGGTTCCCCTGTCTCTGCAGAATTTAACAGGTCAGCGAATGCCGGGCGAATGTACACGACCTCCACTCGGACCGGAGTGATTTCATTTCCGGCTGCGGGAAACATCAATTTACCCTGTAGACCTACGAGGGGGAGGACCCAAACCTGAAACCTACACCTGCAGAGTTCCGATGCTGCTGGAGCGCAAAGGCTCTACGACGACAGCAATTAATACTGCGGTTAATGGCCCTAAAATATCGCTTTTGCTTTCCTCCGTGAAACCGTAAATGCCCATTAACAGGAACTTCCCGTGAGAGAAAAAAACTACATTAGAATCATCAATTTCCCTCCCGTAGTAAATTTACCTAATGAACGTGATTCACCAAATATACTCTGTAATATAAATTTGGCGGTTCTATATTACCGATAATGTTTTATGTATCCAATCAATCCTAACACCTAACTACCAATAAAGCTGCAATTATACATAAATCAATTTAAAAAGTCTGATAATTTTATATAACTAACAGGAATTTTGATTTTCACTACATTAGTTTCCTACGTACAAACGTAAGCACGTATTTTAATTTATTATACAAATAACCTCACACTTATGTATTTCTCTTCATCGTGTACAAAATGTGAAAAAACTATTATTATTTATTTGAATTGTATATTTACAATCTAATCTTATATATGGTGTTTAAAAATAACGGGAATAATTTCAGGCACGTACTACCCATATGGAAAAGGAATCATACTGCAAAGAGAAAAATAAGAACCCTATTAGTATTAGGGGAGTCAGAAGAAAACTTAGAAGTTATAATAAATGGCATGAACGTGGTCCTGGATGAAGAGTACAACGAGGATAAATAGACGGAAAACTAAAGTAATGGAGTGTAATATGGAAAACAGTGGAATAACAAAGGGTGTTAGATTGGGAAGTGATATTTTGACGGAAGTTAAGGAATTCTACTACTTGAGCAGAGTAATAACTAGGGATGGTAGATGTATAGTAGACATAAAGAGCAGGATAGCAAAGATAAGGATGGCTTTCGCGAAAAAGGGGAATTTACTTACGGGTAATATAAGTTTTAATAATAGGAAATCATGGATAAAAATGTTCGTATGCAGTGTGGTGTTATATAGATGCGAAACGTGGACGATAGGTGGTGCAGAAAGGGAAAGAATAGGAGCTATTGGAATGTGGTGTTATAGGAAAAGGCAGAAAATCAGGTAGAATAACTAACGAGTAAGTTATAAAGAAAATAGGGTAAGAGCGAACAATATGGAGGACGTTAATAGGTCACGTTATCAGACATGAGGGTCTTGTAAAATTATCCTTAGAAGGAAGTGTTTAAGAATACGCTAAGCAGATAAGGGAAAACGTGGGGAAAGTATTTATGCGGAAATGAAAGGCTTGCATCAGACAAGTCTTAGGATTGAATTGTATAACAAGAAGAACAACACTCCCCTTATATCGATAATATAAAGCTCATTACTACATGTGTCCGGAAATTCTTGGTTTACGATTTAGGTCCTTCAAAACAGTGTTATTCACACATTTCAGTCGTGCGGCTCGCCGGATCTTGGATCTAACGTTTGCTGATCGATGGATAGGTAGAGGTGGCCCAATTGTTAGGTCTCTACGTTCTCTTGATTTTAACTCTATCGATTTATACTTGTGGGGGCTATTTAAAATAATTGGCGTATTCGTCACCGGTGCCTGAGACGGAATCACTCGGAGTCGAATTGTGAGAAAATACGTAATACTCCTGGAATTTTGCATGGTATTCGCAGGGGAATGACACGTCGGCGTGAGCCTGTATTCTATCAGAATATGCGGAAAGAAAAATGTTATGTTCTGAAGGACCGAGTATTTTACGACACGTCATTAACTTTCCTTATCTCTACATAAGAATAAGTTATCATGGACGGTTGCATCAGGTCAACATCCCTGAAATAATACTCTCTATTTTTGAAACACCCTGTATAACATCAATAACCAACAGCAAGCTGTGTAAAATAGATATTATGTGAAGGGGGATCCATTGATGTTACCAAGGCCTTGTTGGGTCGGGGAATGATGTCATTTGGCCATTGTCGACTTAATCTTCTTGGTGCGATGGGTTCATGGGCTAGCTGATGGACGAGATCATTTTCGTGGCCCATGGGAGTTTCGTGGCAGGCAAATGCTTGTCTCCTAATTTCGCTGGTTACATATGGAAAACTCGCGTCTTCGTGGAGGTTGATTGTCTACATACCAAGGAGAATTTTGTTAATACGGTGCGTTTTCGATTTGAATCGCAGCAAGATTAAATTTTATGTAAACTAGACGTCACGAAACAATATTGTTCAGATAAGAAATCCGCCTAGCATCTGACATTAAAAACAAATTGAATTCCGCAGGACAAGTTTGGTCCATTTTTAAACGGTAATGCTGATTTACGATTCATATTGTGTATGAAACCAGTTTTCGTAAGAAAAGCTTGTATCTTTATTCCCACAGTTCGATTACTTGTCCTCCCTGCTCAAGATTTTTGTTGAACCCTTTGCTAAATATTTGAAGTTTAAAACCACAGTTCGAATAGTTCTTTTATCAAAAAAATTCTGATTAAATTAAATTACTTTTATTACCAATATTTTCCATTTGATTTTCCTTAGTTAAAACGTTAGTCTTGTTTTACAAAAGTATCTCAACAATTGATTATATATTATGCCGTAGCCCATGAAAAATTTGGCTACTCATTTGAGATATTATAGAAGCAAAACGTAACGGTTCGAGAACTGAGCTTTCAGTAAATACAGGTGTTACTCGTTGCAATATTTTTTCCTATGTTTCCTTGATGTAACATGTTAACCCCCCGTAAAAAAAACGCCGAAAAGAATTGCATTTTATTATACCTGATATATATATATATATATGTTCCATGACCTCGCGTCGTTGTCTGTTAGAGATACGACAAAGCAACACGTGTACAGTGGGACATGAAATATGTGAAGCATTGGAAACTGTACATGATTAAAGTCAACTTTGTTTAAAGTATCAGGAAATAGCGTATGGAGTTTGTGGGGTAAAATGGGCATGTGAAAAAAAGACAATAGTGACGGGGAAATATGTTAATTTATATGGGGAAATGTGACAGTCGGTTATTAAAATTTTAGTTTTTCTTGATGTATTTTTTTAATGGAGTTTAATTATCTAAAAGTGTTAATTTTATGTATACATATGATACGTATTATTGTATGTATAAAACGTATTTTATTATGGAGTGATTTTAAGTACCGATGACAAAGGGTCTTAATATTTTCCTTATTATTCCTCCTAAATAGTAGCTTAAGTATTTTAATTTGTTAATTAACGTGGTCGAAATATTAAGTTTAATGAACGTTCAAAATACCTTTAAAACATAACGAGAAATCATTAAAGATACGTTTGATGTGTATCTTCCATTATGGGAAGTCTGAAACTGCAGCTCTACTTTCCTCAGGAATTGTTCCAGAAGTTAGAGGATTTGAAGGAAAGGAGATAGCAAAATTGTTATTTGGATTCATAGGAAATGTAGAGCTTTTTGGTGAAGTTTGAGGCAATACAGGTGGGACGCGTATTCACTAAACTAGTTTCTGCAGAGTTTTTTTTATCATCTTCTTTTTCCACCGCAGAGACTTACAGAGTTGTGACAAAGTTTTACTGGATCTGCTGAGTGTGCTGTTGAGATATGAAATGAAAATACAGCTATTATCTCTCAGTCCTGTTATTCAGTCTCCAAATTATCATTTTCTACTTTAATGTGAAATATTTTCTCTGCTACCTGTTATTAGGAATACAGAGCGACTTCTCTGACAGAATTACACAATGAAATATTACAGTCCAGCTTTTATATCGTTTGTAACTCACAGTGTACATATAATTATGGTATCCAAGTAATTTTAATTGTTTCTAAAAATTTATACTTAGAGATATTAAAGGAATATTAACATTTTATAAAAAAACTAATGTTGTTTAAAACATTACTTATTTAATTACTCCGTAAATATGTACTCAACCTTTATCTATTTTTTAAATTATATTTTACCAACCCTAATATTTTGATTATTAAAATATAGTTAACGATAGTTAAAAAGAATTGAAATTCAGTGTTCATAGTTACTTAGTCGGGTCCAAGCACATTTATTTAAACAACCATAATAGTGATCGACAAATTTCAATATTCAATGAAGAATGTAAATATTTTTCAAGACTTGTAGAGAAATATTACATATGAGTTTTAATAACTCGACTTTGAATGTAAAAATTAATAGGAATAGTTAAATGGAATTTATGATCGTTTTTAATTTTGATACATATGTATACCATCTAGGATATTGTAATTTAAAATATATTAATAATTAAAGAATTATTTGTAAAGAAAGCTCGTTGGAGAAATTATTACACCTTGATTTACCTTCCACACCTTGCATGCTAATGGAAAATATGAAGGAAACTATTGTTTAAGGAGACAAATGACTGGTAAGATTATATTATTATTGTTTCATAAATTGGCAAAAATTGTTGATTGGTAAACCTGTGCATTGGTGTGGAACAGAGTAATTTTGTTCAATATTTTTGCTTCAAGGTATGCAAATGTTATTCGTTTGTAGATTTACTAAATTACTTGAAGGCTAGAAAAACCATGATTTTGAACCCTCGAAGAAAGAGTTTATACTCTGTAGATATTATTACGTAATCAACGTTTTTTTTCTCGTAAGAACCAGCCGAACATCTTTAAAGTTAAACTAATATTGATTTGGGATAGGATTAATACAGTTCCATCTCTTATAATTTATCTCCTATTTCTATGTGAAAATTAGTTAGCGAAATTATAGTATATTATATTATATAGTAAGTAACCGTTTTGGGTTTCGTTTCTTTAATAATGGTTCTATTCGAGAAGTCAGCCAAACACCTCATAAACTTGTCGAGAAATGGAGAAGAGTATTCTGCGCCCCCACAGCAAATAACGCACCAGTCGTCGGATATTAATTGCCCAAAAAACCAAGCGTGGGACTTCTAGGGTTTACCCTGCATCACTTTTAGGAAATGCCCCGTAAAGCCCGTCGCAGCTATACTCTCCCTTCCACGTATCCAAGGGCTATTTAGGGTGACATAATAGCTTAAAGATCATCCCCCAAATTCGCCTAAATGTGATACAGAAAAAAACACTGAAAAGCCTTGCTTCACTATAATTATGCATTTAATTTTTAAAAACATAAACAATAAAATATTTTATTAAAATACATTATACAACAAAAATGACAAATTACATAAAAAATAACGTAATAAAATAATAAACACACAACTTGTTCCTTTTGTCAGCTGAATTAAAAACGCAAGAGCAATACACCACACAAACAAAGTGACGAACTAAATCAATTTTGTTCGTAAAGTGGCTATTTATATTTAAAATAAATTGAACTCATTTGTTTGTTTAAATATTTTCTCGTACAACTTAAAGGACTTCCATCTTTTATTTACTAAGAAGGTTCTTCATATTCGCTTTGATCACTGTCTATTAAGATCTTGGATTACTCCCTCACAAATTGCGTTTAGCCACAGAGGACGTCTTTTGGCTTTGTGCCACTTTGCCTAATGGTGTTGTGGCACGAACTACACCAGTGTACTTCTTTCTGAAGGCAAACTTCAATCGGATTTATTTATAACTTTCTGTTATTTTTATTCATTCGTTTCTTTGACAGATTACAATAATAAATATTCCTGTATTTTTTCCCAGATACCCGTTATAACATCTATTGCTTCATTATATTACAAATTATACAACACTCGACGATTACAAAATGAAATTCTGCTCCACTTATATTATTTAACGTCGTGTTACAGCAATCAGTATATAAATTATTTGGAATAAAAATTAGTAACAAATAATACAAATATATAAAATATCAAGATGCATGTAACCAACGTAATAAAAAATGATACATGTTTATTTGTAATTCTTTATATAAATGTAAACACTTGGAAAGACTGAAAAACAATTTAATATTCATATGCTTAAACAACACGGACAGATTGAGAAACCCTATTACAAACCTGGAAGGATTAAACAAACCAATTACGTCATCATGCCTTAAGGCACGCAATGAATTAAACATGAAATATTTCAGAAATAGAGAATGGGATTAATCTGTATAGTGTAACAATTTTTTTGGTTGTTCTAACCAACGAATTAAGACTTTTAAAATACTGGAAGATATTAATATTACAAAAAAATTCCTGTACCCAATTTAATCATACCTCTGATCCAAGAGACGAGACGCAAATAAAATCTACCATCTCAGGGTTGTATAATGTTTTAATCTCTTAGCAGAGAGCGTAGAGTGATTTACCTACTTATTTTTGCGAGAGATTTAAAAGTATTTACGGCTTTGGCGTGCTGAATTTTTGCAAAGCGGTCTAGATGGTTTTCCAGGAATTTTGAGCACAACGGCTGGTGGCTGCAGGCGTCTTAGACTAATTTCTACGTCATAGCAGGGAGATTTTGTGTGTGAACCATGGTCAATTTTCTTCTTCCCTCCTTCAAACTTGGTCTGCTGGTTCCTTGACAGGGTTTTGTGACTGACACACTAAATTCGAGTTTGGATTTCTAATTTAGGCATCAGAGGTGCGTCGTAAATGCTATTATTTTTGCCTTGAACCAGGACAACCAGATGTTTTTCTTGTCAGTGTGTTGTGCTGCGCAAAACCATGCTCAAATCAGTAGACTACTTTAGGGCGACCTTTCCTTTAAGTCCAACATTATTCTATGTTGTACGGTTGCAAGCAAATCTCTTCCTCGCTCACTGGATCCAGATTCTTTGTCTTGGTTCTCCCGAAATTCAACCTCGTTCTCTTCCCCTGTGATTATCTGTCGTATCCTAATCACATAATTTGGATACACCAATCGTTATTTCTCCTTTTACTTTCTATTCCGAACAGTTCTTAGAGGGCGGAGTTACGTTTTCAGACTTTGTTTACGTCACCGCGCCTGTTCTCACGTCTCCAGACGGTTGTTTCGGGTTTTCCC
Source organism: Eucriotettix oculatus (assembly GCA_034510155.1). Lineage (NCBI taxonomy): Eukaryota > Metazoa > Arthropoda > Insecta > Orthoptera > Tetrigidae > Eucriotettix > Eucriotettix oculatus. The sequence goes on from CM067381.1 coordinate 63,744,673, forward strand.
ATATTTATGGTCTTGTTATTTACCGCATACCACAGATTAATAACTCCCCGGAAATACATCTTTGGCATGCCTCAGTAAACTTGAAAGAATTTCTTTAAATTTTTTACAGTCAGACAGACCAAAATTGATGCGATTATAATGAACGAAAAAACGAAATTATTTGCCTATTAAATGGAACGGAATGTTGCGATAAAGTAAATTTAATAAATAAGAGATCATGCGGTACAATAGTTCAACGGTGGAACATATAGTTGGGAATTATACGTTGAAACAACGCAATTAATTTTTGAAGACCAATTTGTGTTTGCGGGAGTAGTGAACGTGTCTCGAAAGGTGAAAGTAAGCGTTTTATCCAATATCTCCACTCTTTACTCTTCTCAAATATAATCTCTTGAACTATTTCGTCCTAACGTCGATGCAATACTCAGAAATATGAACTATGAAAGTCCATCATCGCCGTTATAAAATAAGAGATCGGAAACCTGATCGCTGCGTCTCATGTTACAGCACTATATGTAACAGATGATAAATATTTCACAGATATATCATTGTCATTTTTATTAGGTCATTGGCCACCGTTGTGTATTATAGAGGGAACTTGTGGTCACATAGCGCAAATGCTTGGTCGTTGGCACGGTTGTGCGTTACGAGTATGGCAGACCTAACTTCATACGGGCGTGGCTGGCATGAACCCATAAACCTGAGCAATATTACATGTGCAGGCGGCCATAAAACAGGAATGCGCCATCCCTCAACTTTGCCCTTAGATATTAGGTCAACGAGCTTTCCGCGCAACCCATGACTCGGGCTCCCGGTAATCTAGTAACGCAAATTGAAAACCTGAAGGTTTCAGTACAGTTTCCCTAACCGTAGGGAATTGAAAAAATACGAACCAAAGGAGGATTGTTGTTGTAATCGGTCTTAAGACTGATCTGATCCAACCCTCCATGTTAACCTATACTGCGCAAGCCTTTACTACATGGATTCTCACATTCTACATAATCTGCTTAGCGTATTCCATTACTCTTCTGTTCTTACCCAACAAATTTATCTCCAAAGCCAATTTAACAAGACTCTCGCGAAAAAATATGTAGTAAGATATGGAAACTTATAAGGTATCCCGAGGTTTAAATTACCCGGCGCACGAAATTTGGTTTGCAGGATTGGACAATGGATAAAACTTATTTCTCTTATATAGTATTACTTCCTATTTTTCTTAGATGTCAATAATAGTATTCAATTAAATTCCATAGATTTCGATGATCAGATAATGCTTTATATTAATTCAGTATGAAATTGAACCTATGAAAGTAATAAATCTTTAGTTAATATATACACATAATATTCTAAATGCTAAACATTTTCTTATTATTTCCACTTATTTTTATTTTAAAACTATATCATTAATTAAGCTATGTACGTAAGAATAATATTTGTAATAACTTAATTAAATATGATACCGTTCAGATTTGAAACTTTCAATATGGAATTAAGGTTTTAATTTTTTGTAAAAAATTATGACAATGACTGTCTGAATTACTTATTTTATTAAATTTTGTTCCTTAAAAGACACATGAAACAGGAAGATTCTTCATAAATTAGCATTACAGAATAGACCAAAGAGTTTATTTATGATTTTCTCGATATTGAGTAGCCAGATATTTCGCAATTTATTTTTAATGTAAAATATTAGTTAAAATTAAATGCTCATCATCCAAGTTTTGAAGAACCATGTTTAAGCAGAGAGAAACCGGTAACATCTGCCTGTGATTAAGTTTAGTTTTTTAATAACGTTATAGCTATGTTAGGAGAATACGCTCAGATTTTCCTCTGAAACAGTCGGCCAGCTGCCTTATAAACTAGTCCATGCAAGGAAAATGGAATGCAGCATCCTCACAGCGTAGTCCTCTCCCTCCACCCATCTGAAGGCCTTGTAACAATCACCGATTCGATGCAGGTTGTTTAGGATGCATCAGTGACGAAGGCCGAGTAGGATCCGTAATTTTAAACCCGGTGAACCTAGTTAACACTTGGATGTTTTGATCTCCCTTTCGTACTCCCGTTTAATTCCCTTTCTACGCAAGAGATAGACCTATATAAATGTTATGAACTATGGATCTCCAAGGTACTACGAGAGCAATTTAAATGAGAATGTTAAAGAGTGGAAATAAATTTAAGCGGAATTGTTTGACACAACCCTGGGGAATTCTCCAGAAATGTGTGGAAATTTCACAAGAGCTTTCATGCTGTCCGGGAAACACAATGAGCGAGAAGACTAAAGTGACAGAACATGACATTTACTAGGGCACTGTGTAAGCTATGTTAATAACCGTAGGGAACAAAATTGCCTCGACACACCAGAGAACTGTTAGCTAGGTGATACTTACGACCTGGAAGAAAATGTCAAGGGACGAATACAGAAACGTGAAAATTTTGCTCGTTGGAGTCTTCGGAATAAGTGGAATCTTTGAACTACGCGCTGCAATAATAAATAGTTTTTTAGTTTTCATCGAATAGGTAATAAAATTTCTTTTAGCAGGTAAGAGAAAAGGAAGTATTAAATAAGATGTAGTTAAAGCAACACTTTTAACATAATTATTCATTTAAAGGTAGTAGGGTGGTAAGCAAAGTGGTTCTTCTTTTACCAGTTCATGTTTCACGTTGTCAACCATTTTTTCAGATTTATTATACTGTAATAAACAAAATTATATACTTTGAAACATGAAGATAACAGTCGAATGCTTTTCTTCTGCTTTAGTTGTTTAAGTGATTCAAAACAAATGATCTTCAATAGATAAGTTTTGATCGAAAATTTGATGGGTGCCAGCTGATTAAGCCTACAATATTTATGAAGGTTGAAACGAATTTTTCTCTGGTTTTTTACATTTAAAATACATTTCATATGGAATGTATTGGGAAATTTTACAGAACTTTTCAAAAAGGATGTTATTTTTGACTATGAATAAAATCATAATAAATGAGTTTGTTTCATATGATACGATTAGACTTCTAGTGTTTCGGTAAGACCCTCCAAATGTGAACGTGTGCTGCTCTTCTTTTTCCCTGGAAGAGGGTTGACCAATTCGCGTACCTAGGAAAAGATATAGCCTAATTTGGATAGCTTGCTCCAGATAACGACTCATTCACACGTATATTGTCTGTAATTAAATTCCTCTTTTTCGGGAAAACCTTCCTTGCCTGTACTATCCTACTATACTTCAACCATTCCCAAGTAGCAGAATTCCTTAACTTCCGTCAAAATATCCCTTCCCAATCTATAACATATATAATATTAATATATATTATGTATAATTCTGTACAATTTATATATATTATTAAATAAAATAAATTGAGATGTGCGCTATAACATATTTTATGTCGCATTAAACAGACACTTTTTTTTGGTTAACAGGCTACATGAGGGTGATCCTGAAACAGGCAACTCCCCTTTAATAGCATAGGAAGGGAATTGAAAAGGGGGGATGCGGAAGGTAGAGCAAGGTAGCCAAGGGTTGACTAGGGCCCCCGGGCTATGGTTTAAGGATCCTACCCGGTGTTTCACCTAAAGAGATGCAGGGAAAACCCTAGAAAACCTGCATCAGGTAGGTCGGGCATTGGGTACTATTTTCACGCCCTTCCGAATGACGGGAGACGAGCCTGCTGTGGGGTCGCAGCATTCCTTTTTTTTTGGGTAACAGGCTACATGAGGGTGATCCTGAAACAGGCAACTCCCCTTTACTCGATGATTGTCCATAAATTACACCGATTTCTCAATTCGCCTGGGGTTTTAAACAAATTCTATGACTATATATTTATTTCATAATACATTTTACTTGCATTATTCTATGATTTGGGATGAAATTTCCGTCACTTCTCTGAAATTATAAGAAAACTATTGGATAATCGTGTTGTACATGTGGCCCGCCTTCTATGGTACGGATAAATATTATAATGAAACTTAAAACTCAAAATTATAACTATTATATTTTTTTCTTGAATTGTGATCACTGTGTTATATCTTAAAATTTTTTATACATACTTCAGACAACAGGCCAGTGTACAGCAAATGGAGAACATGCAAAGTGGTATATTTCCAAGTTCTTGCCATTATAATTAAATATTCAACTTCCAAATCAGAGGCTGGGTTCTTGCGCCTGAAAAAAATTTCACGTTACGCGAGTCGTAGGAAAAATATGTCACAAACGGGGAAGTTTTCTTACGTCATGTCACGAAAAATAATTTAGTGTAATTGTCGCGAGTCGTACGGAAGAATATTTACTCCCCAGCCATTTCCTCAAATATGTTGATTTATTCACAAACGTTAGCAGACAACAGTGTCGGAGAGGTTTTCGTAGTGCAAACGTCCCGCATTACTAATTCATTATACAGTTGCTCTTCTCACGAATTAACTCTGCTGCCTGCGTCTGAATTGTTCGCCAAGTAAATATGACGCGCCGCAGAGCAAAACTTCAGCTTAGTCGGGATGATGATATAGAAATTAGCTAGAGTCTGCGGGAGACAATCAACACGCCAGCGAGCTTTCATAATTTAACTCACGCACAGCCGGACGGACGTGCTGCAGTTCCGCGCCTATCACCAAGAAACACTCCTCCAAACTACCACGTGATTACAGAATCGATTCCGGTCAACAAAAAACCACGCTACCATTTTCGCGAAACTCGTTGGCAGTTATTCTACAGAAAGATTTATTATCCTTCGACATCGTAAGAGAATGTAGTGACTGCGGGGCTCACCTGATCATGTCGGGAATGCCTCGCACTCTCTCTGGGTATTTTTTATCAAAGTTCTCATATGCCGAGACACCTTCACCTATTTTAGGAGGTATATGTATGTACCGGGGTCAAAGACCTTGGGCATATGGCAAGAGCTGTCCGCTGATCTCATTGGATCAGTCGGCCAGCTGCCTCCTGAAACTGGTGGAGACACGGAGAAGGGAATGCTGCGTCCCCACAGCAAACTCGTCTCCCGTCATTCGGAAGGGCGTGAGAATAGTACCCAATGCCCGACCTACCTGATGCAGGTTTTCTAGGGTTTTACCTGCATCTCTTTAGGTGAAACACTGGGTAGGATCCTTAAACCATAGCCCGGGGGCCCTAGTTAACCCTTGGCTACCTTGCTCTACCTTCCGCATCCCCCCTTTTCAATTCCCTTCCTATGCTATTAAAGGGGAGTTGCATGATTCAGGATCACCCTCATGTAGCCTGTTAACCAAAAAAAAGAGAATGTAATACTATATTTTATTTTGTTCGTCGTTATAATTTATCTTTGGTGGTGAGAGTTACGTGACGCTTCGTCTGAGGTGAAGACACCCGATCCCAAATTTATAGTTAGGGCAAGGAAAGCGACAGTCAGCTCATGGTTCCAGGTGAAATAAGTATGATTAATATAAAGAGCAAGTTGAGATCATTGACCCAATGGGAAAAAGCTACGATCATGGCAAAAGTTTCACAGAGTCATCTTTGTAATTGAATTGGACTCGATAACTGTTGGCTCCACCGATGATCTCCATAAGGAATAAAGCGTGTACAGTAGTCGCTTTTAAATAATGTTGATAGAGACTGGAGATATATTAATATATTCGACTCACAAGTCAATCAGTTAAGGATGAGCTGACAGTACTTTAATTCTGACTTTATTTACGGGGAAAATTATAATGGCCGTAAATGTATGACAATGGAATTTGGAAATTTGATATATATATAATGTTATATATATATATTGTAACATGAAAAGTTACACTTAACAATGCAGGCCAGCTTGCGAGTTGCAATTTTTGAGGAAATGACGCAACCCGGGCCAACAGTGCGGTCTGGTGAGACGTAGAGTCGTCATGGGGTGATTGGAGAAGCAGGTTGTGTCGGCGGGACGACGAGAGAATGACCACGCCCTGCAGATATAATTTTTTTTCATGCTCTGATTGAAATTAAAACTATTAAAATCAATTTTTGGTGTTTTTATGAAAAATACCTGGCGCCCTAAAGGAATTAAGAAATCATCGAATACGGAGGAACGTAGAATCTGCTACAATATATATATATATATATATATATATATATATATTAAGTAATAAAAAACAAAAAACTATTGACTATAAAAAAGTGAAAATTTTTTTTAGGATTAATTTCTTTCCTCGAATTTCTGTCAGTCTTTTAATCTTCTCTCGAAATGACCTGACACTATGAGGTTTTACCTCGAACGGCGCTGCAGGTAACTTATTCCAATCTTCTATCGTTCTATTTATAACCGAATATTTACCTGTGTCTGTTTTCTGCGGGCTTGTTCTTATTTTAAATTGGGGATCCCCTCTACTTATATATGTTGGCTTCTTTAATTTCTCGTGTATTTCTCCCCACGCTTCATCACCAACGTAAGATTTGAAAAGGGCGACAAGTTCCATATTGTTCCCTTATTTTGTTTAGAACTTTCTTGTTAGTGAACCCATCTGATTTTCAGCATTCTCCTATAACATCACATTTCAAAAGCTTCTATCCTGTTCCTGAAACTCCTACCGTCCACTTGTGTTATGTATAATCCTTGTTTCTCAATATTTTATTCCTGTCCTCTTCAAAATCCTTAATAGTGTATTCCAGTTCACATTATCAAAGGTTGTTTCTAAATCTACAAATGCCAGGAACGTAGGCCTATTTTTTTCTTATCCTGTCTTGTAAAATTAGAAGTAAAGTCAATATTGCTTCTATTGTTCCTATATTCTTCCTGAAACCAAACTGATCTTCTCATTGCTCGCATTTCTATTTCGTTAATATTTTGCATACCTTAGATACTAAACAATTGTTGTGCTGTGCTGCTCGTATCAGCCCCAGTATCTCCTCGGTATAATATGTGTTAAAAATCTGTGGTATCTACGTTTATATTTTCGCAAAATCCTGAAGCATGATTTGTATAAATTCCTCTCGAGTTTCCAACCGGGTCAAAGATTTTAACAGTGACGAATTTACTGAATAGAGATTCTGGATTCCAATTCACCGGAGGAACGCGGGGCTGAGGCACGGGACCCCAGATGCAGCGGAGACGGGCCACGCGACCGCAGCCACGGGAGACTAGAGCATGACTAAGCAAGTGGACCAATGGGAGACGCCTTCGCTCCCGCGTCCACATCTAGCCAATCACAGGCGGTTTGTGCTTGCACAGACTTGCCTCAGACTATATAAATGCTTACACTCACCGAATTTGACACTTCAGTCTGAAGATGATGGCAGAGCAAGCCATCGAAACGTCACTGTTAAAATCTTTGACCCGGTTGGAAACTCGAGAGGAATTTATACATGCCATTCACCGGGAAAGACCTCGTACTTTAAGCCATGATATTGCTTCTTCGCCCTATGATCTTCTCAACTCTATTAGAATGTTATCAATTCTTGACGTATAGATACTGCGTTTTAATTCCGTTGTTATATGCTACTTATTAAATTTTTTATAATATAGGAGATCATACTTTTTGACCCAACTTCGAAGTCGATGGAGGGAGGAGTATATGCTTTAAAATTAGAGTGAAATTGATGACAATTATATAAAAAAATAGATTTTTCATATTTCATTATTGGGTAACTTCAGCAGGGTCCGTAATTTACATTACAGGCTCGATAATAGTATTTGATGTAGGTTTCAATATGGAAGGCAAAATCCATCACATTAACCCAAATAAAAATATTAAACGCAAACTGAAGTCATAAAACTTTCTGACTTAACAAGTTAGTTTCTAAATTAAAGCGATGTGGGTTTTCAGGGACGATATCGACCGTACCATTTTCCAGCCAGGTCTTTGAACCAGTGCAATTAGTATTGGAGAGCAATCTCGGTGACAAATTGCCGGGGCAGCATTTAGCACAGAGTGGAGACGGGTAAAATATTGCAGAGTATCGGCGGAACGATGAATACACCTGTTCCGAGAAACTGAAACGTAGTATGTGTCACTTTGTCAAAGTACGCTGGTTATTCAAATAAAAGTACTAAGTTACCTGCTAAAGGTTTTAATAAATTGTTTTACGTTCTTTCATAGGGAACATTGGAACGCATTGTTGATGTTTTGTTGACTGGCATCTGTCAGCCATTGGCGCGAACTTACAAACTTGAGTATATTGCTACGGAATCAATTATATGATATGACTTTTTCCACTAATGCCTTAAAAATATCTAGAAACCAGTAAAAATTTCCAAGTTAAATATGCTGCGAAGCTCGACAAGCGTTACAGTAATTATTTCGTGGTTTTTGTTTCCCAACTTTATGAAGAATGGGGGTGGTCTTAAAATTGATAAAATTCGGTTTCATAGTGTATTGATATTTTTGTAATATCAAGTTTATATATACTCGAAAAGAACTTAAAATTATTAAATATCAACTTTAGAAAAAAATATATAGTGTAGCATACGTCACCAGATTTTATTGTTGTTGAAGATTAGTTTGAAATTCATTTTTCAAAGGACGGTAAGAGCGACTAATTTTTATTCGGGATGAAAGTCAAAGCCGAAGGCGGTGAAAACCAAAAGGATGAGTTGAAGACATGGCGAGTGAAGTTACACCTAGAATAAATTACTTCAGTTACGTGTATATTTTAAGTTCACGAATGATTAAATCAAGTTGAAGAAACGTAGTGTATCATAATTTTTTTCATTTAAGTTTTATCATTTGACTTAATGGTCATCATTTATTGCGATTTTAGTTACAGTTTCGAAAAAATGTGACTTCATAACGCTGTATATAGGAAAAAAATTAGAGAGGTTTAATGAGAGATTGTCAACAGAAACAGAGGAATCCTGGACGTTAAAGTTACCATGCAACGTTAAGTTAGATCAAATGGATATAAAGTTAAAAAAGGCTGATAGTAGAAGAGAAGATAGAAGTTGAATACTAAGACAGCTATAGAAATAAGGAATTGATTTTCTTACTGTATTATTCACAAGAATTAATCTACATATTAACTTACTCTTCCACGAAAAGTAAGCACGCATCAATTTCTACCTACACATGAAAACTGTATCGAATTTCTACTAAGTGTTTACTTAATAACTCCATGTGGTTCTTTTCAGCCATTTTTGAAACATTAGACTGTTTCACGACACGGACCTAATTTCTACTATTTCTTTCAATCATAATTTCTGATTTATTTAAAATATTACCTCCTCCAAATTTGTCAACAATTTACTACTTTTGACCAATCTTCCCATGATCGATGTATTTTTGTTTTGGTTGGTGACTACAGATTTTTCAGCTTTTAGTTCCCTATCACTTCAGCTGTCACATCTGAAACATCTCACGGAATGATACTGAATATCTACATAATAAATTCACCATCTGACTGTTTCCTTCTTTGCCAATTCCAGTCTTAATCGCACTGTCATGAAGATCATTCTAAAATTAAATTTATTAAATAGTATAACAATATAAATATTTAAATATAAACTGAAAAATTGATAGAGTATTTAAAATACAGTAAAGAAACTCTTATTAAGAAATAAAGATTTATTAGTTAGCTAAATGTTATTAATTAAAATATGATGAGGTCTATGGCTGACAGTTTGCATTCGTTTTCAAGATGAAAGTAACTTATTTCACCGAGCACAAATAATGTATCAGTGGAAGCAATAATCAAGTATACAAACATCTACGACCTTATATATTCAGAAAGAAGAAGACAGGCAATGTGGGAGTGATATACGAGCGATCGTTATCTCCCGTCGAACGGGTGTAAATATTTCATATCGCAAAATAAATTTTATAGGGCTAGATATTAGATCCATTGCTTGAACTGCTGAGAATTCATTTTCCGACATCGTAGCGCGCTTGTTGGAAGCAATAAAGCTGATTTGTTGCAGCGGTAAATAAGACTAAAATGTTGATCAATGTTCCGACACCGCTGCTTGTATTGACATTATTATAGATGATGTCATGAAATTTATGTCTGCCAATTCATGGTTTATTAAAATGCTTACAAGTGGACTACTATATTTAATTTAGTTTTACTGTGTCATGTCAGATTATCATTACAATTAATATGATCAAAATGAAAACCGTATACCCATTGATTAGAGGAACAACAAATATAATATTTTCAATTCAAACTTTTTAATTGACTTTAATAAGCTAGCTTAATATTCGGAGTTTATTACGTATTATATAGGAATATATACAATTTTCACTTTAATACATCAAATAATACGTAATAATTCAATAAAAAATTATTTGATACTAGCAAATATCCATAAATATTTTACACAGAGTGTCTTATAAAACTTCAGTTACAATATTTATTACTGGCGTGTTTAGGAGAATGGAAAGGTGAAATCGTAAAGTAAGCAGAGATAGGTAAAAAATAATCGAAATTTTTAGTTGTGCTTATTGTAGAGGGTTTGTGATTCTATTGAAAAACCAGTTTGAGAAGTTTCTAACACAATCTTCAGAGATGAAGTATTAGAAGGAGAGAATGTCTGCCTTAAGTAAGGCTTTCTTGAGACAAATAAAATTGAAATATTCAAACCAAACATACAAACTTTAATAATAGTGATTAATACATTCTCCAAGCAATAACACGTTTTTAATATGCAATTTGTTTAAATTACCTTCAGTAAATTATCGCGATGAATTATCTTTTGAGAAAGTATTACGTTTACGATGTATTAATTTCACATGAGATAATTGCATCTGATACTTAAAATTAATTTAATTTTGTAATTGATTAAGATTGGCCCAGAGTTAATTTTGTCTTCAACGCCGTCAATTAATTACACTTTAGTGCAAGTAACTTGATTTAATTTAAATGAAATAAAACTGCTTGCTGAACCTATATATCTTTGAATGTTAATCTTTTAAAATAAAACAAAGCTCCTTTAAAAAAGTTGTTCACAACAATTCTCTGTGTGGCGTTATTAATCTCATTATAGTGCAAGTAAAATAATGTTCACACATTATTTTTACATTTTAAAATCAGATACATTGAAATTTGAGTAGACGCCATTGTTTCATTTATTGGAGGGTAGAGAAACTATCTCTAATTATTGGGATGCGCGGATGCCAAAAATATAAGGGAATTTCGAATTTTTATATCAAATATTTCATCCCAAGCTACTTCCTTTTGATTAACATTAAAAATTGATACATTTCTGGTGAAAAGCGCAATTATCAAACCTTCGACCATCACTACAATAAAGATTCGTCTTCATCTTAGGAATCGCAGCCATGCACATCACGAACCAGATCTTCAGTCAATGAAAAGGAATGAATACATTTGAGATCTGCCGACTTCGGGAAAAAGAACGTATTACTTACACTTACAAACCATTGTGAGGTAAATTTGTTGTGTAAATTCAGATACAAACTGCTTTTTGTAAGTTCTCATTGCAATAATTACTGACCCTCTAGAAAAAGATATTTTATGTAAAGCAATAAACATTATAATTACTAACAGACAATAACGTTTATATCGAGTAAAAACATTTTGAATACAGAAAAAGTTTCGTTTTCTGTGTTCTTGTTACAACACATTATGTATAATATGTGCTTCAAGTGATTCATACTGTCTTTTGTACATTTAAAATAAATACTTCACTTATTAAATATTAATTGATTAAAATAAAATGAAACAGCATCTTGAACTTGAATATCTTTAAATGTTAATAGTAAATCTGTTAGCCAATATTTGGATGTATATACTAAATAACGTACGACTCCAAAAAAACTGTAACAGTGCTTGTAAATTACATATGTTTGTACATTTATCTGTTAAATATATTTGTTGGTAAATAATTTGTTATATTAAAATATCCATTCAGTATTGTATACAGTACGTGTATATATTATAATCTGGATTATGGTAAAAACTCGTAACAAGGTTATAGTAGCAAGTAAACAATTATTAGTTTAAAATAAAAACAAAGCATCTTTATATGAATAGTTTACTACAGATTTTCAGTGGGGTCTATTAAACTCATTAATAAATTTTAAATAGTTTAATTTTACAATTAAAAAAATACTTCTGATAGAGAATAATATTATGCAGTTTTATAGTACCTAAATTATGCAAGTGTATTAATGATTATCTTTAATATGCTGAATTTTAAATAATTGTTTTTTTACTGTATATTTGATGTGATATATATTTCACTTGTTACACAGTGTCTCTTTCTGTTATTCACCAAATATTTACAAACCCTATTAGTAGACATTTAGCAAGCGCCTAATTTATATTGAATAAGTAAAATTTAATTGATTTATGTAAAACTGTACTCCACTAATAAACAGTCGTCACTATATCCTGATCATATGTTATTGTTAATCTTCTATGATCTAGATATATGATTTACCGTCTTTATCTACAGTAATCTATAGTAGGAAACAATCAAATTATATAACTACTTATTTTTAACGAAATCCGCCAACATGTAGCAAGCGCCTAATTTATATTGATTTAAATAGAGCTATTTTGGTTTTAAAATATGGGGTAAATGTTTACATCAGCTGCATGTTTATGTAGTATGTATTCAAATGTTTATAGCTTGGCAAATGCAAATGGGAACACATGTTTCTACGGCCAAAACCATGTTTGTATACTTGGCGACCTAATAAATAACGCAGGGCAGTTTTATCTAATTTGTAGTGCTCAATGAATAGAGGGATTACATAAGTATGGCTGTTCTAAGGATGATAGATGAAATACTGCGTTATTAAAAGGCTATATAGAATTGAAGCTTGAGTAAAGGTACATGTGATGATACTTTGAGTAATTACCAAAGAATGAAATTAATGAAGCTTCTTCTATAAATTAACCGGACGAAATGCTTACCAAATACTTAACTCGTTCCAGGAGCAGCCTCAGGGAAACCTTCATGGAAATAAGGGATTACTACCAGCCTCTTTGAACGTCGAGGTACAATTTCCTGTACCAAAAGTCATGCCTTTAAATATTAATGAGTTTGGCTACGTCAAAGGGATTTTAGAGAAAGTCAAATTACCTTTATGTCTATTTACATTGTATCACTTAAATGCGAAATATTTATATATTTTAGTCAGCTTAGTGCACTTATCCATAGGTTTGGTTGAGAAATATATATATTGAAGAAATATGTGGAAATAAAATGGATCACATGCTAACAAAAACGATAAAATATGGAAAACATAAAATTAAAACAAAAATGAAAATGATTAACAATACAAAGAAAATATTTTATACAATAAAGTTGATGAGAGCTAACGGGTACGTAATATCTAATTATTCTGCACTTTCAGATGACTGGAAGTTATCTTTGGTTTTACCAATTTTCAACAGAGATGTCAGAGCATGCGATTCATACTTTTTTTTGCGAGTGCAGGTGAAAATCTTCTAAAGACACTATCTCAGGGTCCGCACTGGATAGTAGTGTGGGATTCTACCCACTAAAAACACCTCCCTTTCCAACGATGACTGTGTGTAACTTCCTGTGAGACCGTCGTTAGACATTACTTCACAGGAAGCAGTCGTAGCATCAAGCTCTCTCTGTCTCCTTTAAACATGTCTCTTTTTCGTAATTTCTTAATCTTTGAATTACTGTAGAGGCATATGCGCTTACTTTATTCCAGGTATTAGGTGAGAGCAGCATATTGGGTACCAAATTATCTGGTTCATACTTTGGACCGATTTAATTGCGTCAGTGGTCTGTAAAATCATGAAGAGAATTATATCGGACTATATTCGCAGTGAACTAGAATTGAAGCAGTAGCTGAATAAAATCAACGTGGTTTCAGGAAAGGTTTCTCGTGTGCGAGCCGATTGATCATTGTATTACAGTAGCTTTATTCCGACGAAATTGAAAAAGTGGGAGAATATATACTACCCTCATTAATTTTGCTAAAGAATGTGACGTTGTCCCACCTAACATTTATATGGAGAAAATAGACGAGACAGGTACTTATTTGGATCAAGGAATTTCTGGACATCTGAACTCCGAGGGTAGACAACTATCAGCAGTAACATAGGAGTGCCGCAAAGATCAGTTATAGGGTCTTTCATATCCCTTAGATATACTAATGACCTTCCAGACATTTTGCTGGCGTATGTATAGTTTACAAAAATAGAACTCCGGAAGAATGCGAATTACAAAACGTCTTAAATCAACGAAAGAGTTGGGATAAAGCAAATAAAATAAGAAAAATAGCCAAAAATTAAAATAAAAAATATTTAATAAGTATCGTGCACATATGTAATTGTGTTTCTGACATTCAGTATCCATAAAGTACCTCAAGTCAGCAGATGCATATATCTAGGAATATTTTGAGCTCAAATATAGGGTGGGAAGAACAAGTAAATTCTGCTTCACGAAAATCTAAGGAAATCTTACAATTCATGAAAATCTTACAAAAGGGGAGAGTTGAATCAAAAGAACTGTCATATAAATCTGACATAATACATTTCATTTGTGAAGTGTTTATATTATTTTATTTTTGTTAGATTTTTGTTTATATGTAGTGGATAAGTTTTAGGACAAATTTATTAGTCATTATTTCTATATTTCAAAATTGTATTATTTATTTGTTATCACAAATGATTTATCTCTTGCTGCCAAAAAGATCTTTTCCATTCACAGAAAATTCTCTACATATATAAATTACCCCCATGCCATGGCAGCAGAAAAAAATACAGTAAAGTTGGCGGAATGATCCACTGGAAGAGAATTAGTTAGCAACCAAAATGATATTAAGTTGAGATAAATTAATATAACATGTGTAGCTGGGGCGTATGATAGTTTTAATAAAGTTTCGTACCTAATTTCCTATAATAATATATTCTAATAACTATATTAATTATTATTCATGTTATTACTACACCTTTTTACCTCAACTCCACTTTCTTCATGACGTGAGTTCTTTAAATTTATTGATTGGAAAACAGCTTTGTCAATTTTAGTTTTGCGTATGTTTCCTGAAAACTAAATAGTTTGCTTAATTATTATTAAAAATATCATTTAAAATAAACTTATCATGTAATTGGTATAAAAACGATGTATAATTAGAAAAGTTAACTAATCTTACAAAATCCCAAAAATTTTTCATGAATTGAGTAGAAAGTTATTTAATGAATGCGCTGAATGACGTAACAAGAACGAACCTGTCAGGTTGCTTCTAATTACGAATCTCAGACAACGTGCATTTCGCATGTTAGTAGATGACAGCTGGGGAAATATTTGCTAACACAAAAATTAATTACAGTTGTCTGAAGTATTATTTGTAACATGACGGTGTTTTTCGTCCTTCATTCTAAACTAAAATTACACTTCGCTTTCATTGCTGAGACATATACAGTAAATAATTTTCATTATTTTATCGTCCAATTATTAATAATGAATGATTTATATTTGCCAAGGCATTCTATTATTTAAAAAATAAACAGAAATGATTATTAAATTTTTTTTGCTTACTGTATCATAAATTACGATATCTTAGAAACGTATTAATCTCAATACGTATCTCTCAATAAATTTTTCAGTGTAATGGAAACGCAAGGATTATATTTTTTTCTGTAGAGTATATCGTTATATATTAGCAAATTTTCAAGAATATGTCTTCCAGAGTTATATATAAATAATCAAATATTATTAAAATTTTAAGGCACAAAATAAAAGTAATTGTATACTACTGAGGTGTGCATTTTCCAGACATAAGTTATTTATT
The DNA here is from genome assembly GCA_034510155.1 of Eucriotettix oculatus. NCBI lineage: Eukaryota > Metazoa > Arthropoda > Insecta > Orthoptera > Tetrigidae > Eucriotettix > Eucriotettix oculatus. The sequence continues at coordinate 63,760,349 of CM067381.1, forward strand.
TACTTCTGCAAATTCAAAATTATGGCTTCTTTATTTATTAAATATGTTAAAAAATAGCAAATATCGAAATTAAAATTTGAAAAAATTAATGGCAGATTAAAAATCAGAAATGATTAAAAATGTGACTGCGGAATAGATGCTATAGGCATAATCCATTTCATCGTGTAATGCTAAAAATAAGAGTTGCAGAGTCTGCAACTACGAGGCAGCCTCGCTGCAGTCCTCATCGGCAAAAAATAATCACCGAATTTATCAGAGCTATGACTTTAACTTAAGCGTTATATCATTTTTTGACATTCACGCAAAATACTAGTGGGAACAATATCTAAAACAATCCAACTCACTGTAAATACATATATATGGAAAGTACGTCTCTTTATTCCCCAACGAGGAATGTATTACAGTAACCACCTGGTAATTTTTAGAAAATAATTTTTACAGGTTGGCACTAGTCACTTAAGTATATGTGGCATGATTAGTCTTTTGAATCATTATTATAATATGAGATATTACATTAAACCTTACTCGATCTTTCCTTTTAATTATTATCTAGGATTTCTGATGCTAAGTATAATTTCTTTAAGATATTAAGACCTTTCACCAAAAAAATTGACCACATCTCCTTGAATGCAACCTGCAATATAGTGAGGAAGTCACAAAAAAGGAGACGAAACGTCGTTTTTGAATAAATAGTAATAAAGTCATATTGCATTACGTGGTTCAGTGCTTGATTTACCCGGAAAGAAAATTCCTCATTCCATTAAAATGAGTTTACTGACTAATGCATGTTTCGTAGATTATTTTCTATTTTGAAGAATATAGATGAAAAATAACCGAAACTACTTAATTTAACTTGCATACTAATATACGAGGGTAGGTCAAATATAAATGGGACTTTTTTAAATATTATTTTTGTTAAAGATAGAATTTCAAAACATTTTTTTCTATTTTTATACAAAGTTACCTTATAATGAAACATTGGAATCCATATATTTACTAGTTGAAAGATTTCTCTGAAAATATTGAACTTCTAAATGATTTACATTGACGCAAAATTAATGCGTAGTCTTCAAAACAAGCGTGGTGTAACATATTAAACAATACTGTGGCTACTATTTCCTTAAATAAACGTAAATAAATATTCTATCGCAATTGAGTGGGACTAGAGGGGTTTAATTTATCATATTTACGAAAACTCTTTTTTAGAATTATATGATGAAAAATGAAATGTACTAGTTACTGAAGACTATGCATTATTCAGAGCACACAACAACAAACGGGTCGGGCGAAATATGAACGGTTTTCTTTTACGTCCCACTTACGTTTTTAAAAGGGATCACTCGTGCAAGATTAGACAAAGGAAACAGAGAACTGAAATAGGAAAATTTTTATTTCTTAATAGAATCATTCTGGACAGGAATAGTCTACCTGCTACATGCTAGTTACAAGAATGCCCAAGAGTGTGAAACAATTAAAAAAATACTAATTATTAATGATAGAGAATAGCGATAGGGTTAGTATTAAGAAAACTAAGTGAAGTAAAGTGAAGTGGAAAATAAAGTAACATTTTAATAATCGAATGACCTTTTATATAATAAATATAATAATTTAGTATTTAAAGTGCAACGATGTGAAGTGCAACGGAAAAGGTGCCGAGAACAGTAGGACACTTAATTATATATAATTAAATTTTGGTGATGGAGCGGAATGTTTCTTGTTTATTTTTATCATATTTTATTTTCTCCTATTTTATTATAAAACTTTTATACTTAAGTTTGAGTCGTTATTAATATTATGAATCATAAGATGCTATGCCCATTGCAATGAAAATAAATCAATCAATATAATGATTTCACCCCCGGTGTGATACTATGAACACTCACTCCTTACCTTTCTCACGACGTGCTGAATGAACTTTCGTACTACCCGAAATTTAGAGGAAATATTATCCAAAGTCTTTTCTGTGGAGGAGTTTACAAACACAAACAATTACGGAGTGAAAGTTTGAAGTTGTATCAGGTTCCGTTGCCTCGCCATTCACTTAAAGATACGGAAATGATTCCTGATCGTAAATATTACTTGTTTATTCCCTGTTGTTTTCTTTGAAAAAAAAACTACTTTAAGTATTCTCTTGCTCCAGTCACCTGATATCCTACCGGAAATATATATAGCTAGTGTAATCATGAACTTCATTCTCGAAACATCGGAATACTGTCGAGCGGTTTCACAAAACCTTCATTCAACACAGTTTATGATTCAGTCTAAGAGACTATGAATACAGAAAAAAAATTCACTCAAGTTTATTTCTATTTTGTTTAATGTTAACGGAAAAGAATAGCTCAAGAAATGTATGGTAACTCAGGAAATGTTGGGAAGGATTGTATCCACAATTTGTTTGAATATTTTGAATGCATATTATCATGTCGTTCATTTATGATTTCCGGTTTACCTCGCTGAACGGCAGGAGGAGTAACCATAGTTCGACTGTGGGATCAACTGAAGAAGTTTGAGTTGAGCTGCGGATCGATGTTGACCGAACATTTGAAGCGGACAACTGTTGCTCTAACTGTTCCAGACAACAATTGTGTTTAATAGGTGGCACTTAGGGAGTCCGTAAGAAAGGACTGTTGTGCAAGTATGCTGGTGAGGAAGAGGAAGAGGAGGAGGAGAAGGAGAAGGCCAACCTCTGACTAATAGCGCAGCTGCGCGTCGTAATTGCAGTGACGAGCAAACTTTGGCGGAGCACAAATCCACGTCTGGCATCGCATCCGTCACCAGAGGCAATTCCTCCACCAGATTCCCGTCCTACTTCGCACATAATTTGACAGGCTGCTGTAAACCCTTCAACGCTACAACTCCACCTGTATCGTCGCATTACGCTGTCGCCGTTGCCAAAGCCCCTGTATCCTTCTCATACGCCTTTCGTTTTTCTCCAAAACTTGGTCTTCTTTTTAAATTTAAATATTGCAATATAATGTATTCTGGGATTAAGTTCTTGCAAAACACAATTATTTTTTGATGTATGGCTCTAAAAACGCTTTACACATCTACTAATAACTGGAAACTCCAATATAAGCATACGATATTTCACATATGAACTAAATAACCATCTTGAATTACTGTTATTTAATTTGTCTTTTAACATTAATTATAAGACAATGCAAGAAATATTTTCAAAGTAGTAAAATAACGAAGAATTTCAAATGCTTCAACTCTGAATCCTTCAACTATTTATAATTTATTTTATATATATTCTAAGATATTTACTCCTTGAAATAATAGCTTTGTGTCATTACAATCTGAAGAAATTTCAAGAATTTAGAAATATATGTAATTATTTAACCAGACGAAACATGTAATAATTTCACGGATCATCATTGTATCATATATGTACTAGTATTTCGTTCTTCTCCTGGACATAATTCTCATAAATTCTACTCGTTAAATTATAGCTTGCAGTTAAGACAAGATGTCAATTCGTGATAAAAGTTATTCAGACGAAGTTACAGACGTGGTCAGCAAGCGCTGCGGGAGTTTTCTCGCTGACGCTTCAGTACAGAGTGACTGTGGGGCTCACCTGATCCTGTCGGGAATGCCTCGCACTCTCTCTCTGGGTATTTTTTTATCAAAGTTCTCATATGCCGAGACACCTTCACCTATTTTAGGGGGTATATGTACTGGGGTCTAAGACCTTGGGCATATGGCAAGAGCTGTCCGCTGATCCCATTGGATCAGTCGGCCAGCTGCCTCCTAAAACTGGTGGAGACACGGAGAAGGGAATGCTGCGACCCCACGGCAAACTCGTCTCCCGTCATTCGGAAGGGCGTGAGAATAGTACCCAATGCCCGACCTACCTGATGCAGGTTTTCTAGGGTTTTCCCTGCATCTCTTTAGGTGAAACACCGGGTAGGATCCTTAAACCATAGCCCGGGGGCCCTAGTTAACCCTTGGCTACCTTGCTCTACCTTGCTCTACCTTCTGCATCCCCCCTTTTCAATTCCCTTCCTATGCTATTAAAGGGGAGTTGCCTGTTTCAGGATCACCCTCATGTAGCCTGTTAACCAAAAAAAAAGTTACAGACGTTTTAAACCCTTGACTTACAAATTTCTAGTTCAAACCTGTTTTAAGGCGTCCATTGTGGGATAGGGGAACATTTGTAACATCTCCCAAGAGGGAGAGATTAGTCTTCAATCAACTTCTATAAAGGCTGATTTGTCTTTTTTCCCCGAGTCTTTCCAATCTAGTATGCATTCATTCTGTTCAACGTCTCTGTAGCTAATTTCATGCCGACCTCCTGTTGTATAGTGGTTAGCGTAAATGCCTCACACCAAAGAGGTCCCGGGTTCGAATCCTGGCATAGGTTTGGATGTTTGTGCTTTCATGGTCACGAAGACTGGAATTAAGACTGCTGGAGAATCGATACGCTGACCACATATCACTACAAATTCTGAATGTGCCATGCAAGATGACAGTCGACTCAGTAGGCCAAGGCCCTGACTTGGTTGCAGAGCCAAGGAAGAATAAGAACTGCTAATCAATTATAATCCAGTTTCTTGATGGAAACCGATACCAAGAACCACATGTTACCGATTCTATAATAAATTCTCGTCCTTTAGATCGCCGAAGAAGATTCGTCAATAGATTTTGTTTTGACCTTCTTTGACTCAGCTTGATTCTTTATGTGCGTTAGATGAAACTTCACAGCTACTTACATGCTCTTTATTTCTCTGTCGATTGTCAAGGTACATCGTTTCAGTTGGATAAGTAATTAAGTGAATCAAATTTTTAAAAATATAAGTGACTGACTCAATTTGAAATTTGACAATGAACTGGGCGATACTTTTATGATGGGACAGGAACATTTAAAATCATTTACAGAAGTCACGTGCTAGTAAATAATTGGGAGAAAAAAATAGACTGCAATGAACAGATTCGACAATTTTATGCGGAAAAAATTACCGACGAAACTAAAGCTTGTTTTTTGTATCTTAAAAATACTTATAGAAGGGATTGGAAATCTTGAAAGAACTTCAAGACAAGTGTTTTAAGTTGAAGGGAAAAATAAAATGAATGAACCAAATGGGTTTTGTTTCAATGTTTTTTAAGTACTTAGAATCTAACGTCGTAAATAAAATGCTCATAATTAAGTAAAATATTAAAACTCCGTTTCCAAGCAGGACTAAAACGTAATTTAATATTTTTTGTAAAAAATTAAGATAAATGGTGGACAAATAATTATATAAAAATCATTGCAAGTTGATGTTGAGAGATTTCAGATGGCGTAGTAATGCATGTAACATAACTGACTTGGGTGAAGATGAGATGTCATCAGAAATTACATGTGCTATAACCGGTCCAAATTTCACATGGGACAATTGGAAAAATGTTTATTTAAGAAATACTTCCGGTAAAATATATCTATAGTGTATTGACAATATTACACACAACCGGTGTAACGTTATTCGCGAATTTTGAATTGAGTATTTCCTTTCTTTGTCGTAATCTCGTTTCTGGACGCAGGGACAAAGCTTTCTCTCTTTGACGACACAGCTAATCAGCGATTCCGCTCAGAAAGCAATTCTGTGTGCCATTGTTTCTACAGCAACAGATAAAAGCGTTGTTTCAGTTGAAACCAATAGCACCATTTGTCTGAATAATTCAGAGCCAACGAGAGTAAATTTACCTCTACCGACCATCCGGTCGACCAGCGTGTTTTGTGGCTTTTTTCTTGTGGACTCAAATGTCCTCTGTGCTGAAAATTCCTTCACAAACACTACTGCTATGCGGATAGGTAAAGAAAGCATTGGAGGAACCATCTGATATATTATATTGGTTATATCTCAACTATAATACACTATTAATTTCCGAATGTATTGTTCTCGGTTGTCTGTCTGGGTGGCGTTTACTATCACGGCTTTCGTCGACTACTAACACCGTCGACATCTACAGTCTTAGTCAACGAAACGTCGTGTGTATTAATCGCCACTCGGTTGGAAACCGTAGAATAATTACAGCTGTATTACATTTTCTAACGCAATTCGTCTTTTGTTTACAATTTTCTTGCATTTGGTGATATCAATTAATACCGTAAATACTAGATTTAATTTTTATTTTAATTATTGTGTGATACATAATACATACAAACAACAAAAATACTTGGTATGAAGTGACAAATAAAGTTGTGTGGGAGTCACAATTAATTAAGATCGGTTGATGTACGTTTGAAAACATAGGAGCGAGTGTTTAAAATTACTACCAAGTTTCAGCATAGGTTATTAATTGTGAATTTAATCAGTTTTCAATACAATTTTGAAAAAAAATAGTCGTAATAAAGTACGAGGTCTTTCCCGGTGAATGGCATGTATAAATTCCTCTCGAGTTTCCAACCGGGTCAAAGATTTTAACAGTGACGTTTCGATGGCTTGCTCTGCCATCATCTTCAGACTGAACTGATAATCTCTTTAACCCTGTTGGAAACACGAGAGGAATTTATATTAGTACGACAGTTTGATAAATCAAAATATAATCTAAGTACTAAATTGATCGTTATATTTTTGTTTATATTTAATATTTATTTGTAGCACCCATTTTGTGATTACTATGTCGTTAATATTATTTGTAGCATTCTTTTTTGTTTACCTTAAAAATTAAACAAAATAGAATTTTTCTAACATTAAGTAATTTTATAATTTTACAAATGTCAAAAGTATTAACAGGTCCACTGGCTTGGGATCTTCAGACTGAAGATGATGGCAGAGCAAGCCATCGAAACGTCACTGTTAAAATCTTTGACCCGGTTGGAAAATCGAGAGGAATTTATACATAGTCGTAATAGTTTATCAGAACAAATGTCTTTACTTTTCCTCCTGTATGACAATGCAACAGTTAAAATTAATTAGCTAAACTACTGTTAGTCTTTCAGTCAACATCAAGCGATGGTTCAGGTGAATTTATCAAAAAAGAAAATTTGAAGTGCGGGCTAAAGTAAGCCTCCTTGAACGAGAAGTTGGTCAGGCAAAATTGTTGAATGTTTTTTTTTACAATTTTCTATGTTCCCTCATATTCATAAAACGAATTTAGTCAATTCTTTATCAGAGTGTCCCTTCAATTGTTTGTTGAAATGAGTACGACAATTGTGAAATCACTGCATAAAATATGGTTCACACGGGGGACACGGGCAGGTACCATAATGGTGAGACAGAGATAGAGGTGCTGGACTGCAAAAGCTACCCAGGAGCAGATTAGAAGTCGGACCATAATCTGTTGATTATGAAATGCAGGCTGAGAATGAAGAAACTCAAGAAAGGAATTAAAGCAAAGAGATGGGAATTAGGAAAACATTTTCAAAGAAGAAAACAAGAATAGATTAATGGAGAAGGGAGAAAGAAACAATGTAGAAGAGAAATTGGCATTGGAATAAATGACTAGCACAGCTGACGAAAAGGTAGGAAGAGTAGCTCAGACCAACAGGAAAGTATGGATAATACAAGAAATAATACAAATGATTGATGAAAGGTGTAAATATAAAAACGCAAGAGATAAAAATGGTGAAGAGCAGTACAGACGCCTCAAGAATAAGACACTCCCAAAGTCATTGCCAAGACAAAAATTTTGTTGTAGCTTTGATCATAAATTTGAGAAATTTTATTAACTTCATTCTGATATTACTATCGAGATGCGAAGTTTTCATTAACCCGAGTGTTGATCGCAACATACGTCGAAAATTGGATTTCTTTCCTATCTGGTCATACCTATAATACGTCTTTTCTTGAAAAGTTACTCGATCAGTGCAATAATATTCACAATATGTCTGCAAAGTGCTCTGAGCTCAGATTTGTAATGTAGAAAAATTGTGAAGAAACATTATTTTGGGAATTCCTCTTCTGGAGTGGGGCCGTGAAACACCAGGGGATGTATTTAAACATTTGGACGTGGTCAGAGCGTCGGGAATTGTGTTGGAGTGTGCGTCCTTTGGCGTATGCGAGAGAGAAGCTAAGGTTTGTGTTTACAATGGAGACCCAGAGCAATGCGTCACTCGGGTCCCCAGGTACTCGTTAGATCGGCCCCACAAGATAAGCAACAGTTGCTCTTCCATATTACCTTCCTCCGCTCACCTCTATTGAATTATATACATCCTTTCTTTTAGAAGTTACAGGCAAATTTCTGCACTCAGCACGCAATATATTTTTGTTTCACAAAATAAATTTTTTATAAAACCATTACCACATTAATATCGTTAATAATATGATAAATAAAAATTATTAGAACTATCAAAATGTATTGTAAAAAGGATTTCCTTTATAATTTTCCGAAATTAGCTTGAGTTGAGTAATTTACTAAATCTAAATAATGGGGGTTACATCAACCTGGAAAAGGGTTATCACTGGTTATCATTGGTTTTTTGTGGTTTTGTAGAACAGGTGGCGATATTTACGAGACAAAGTTGCTGCTTTGTCGTTACCTCGTCATCCCTGGAGAGTTCTGGAAAGCAACACTCGCCAAGCGGAACCTATAACGCAGTCCGCAGGCCTCATTGATTTTAATCTGCCTCTGGCCGCCGTAGAATGCCTTCGGGCATTTGTGTAAACACGAAATATTTAACGGGGATTATTCAGGGTGATATATTTATTGCGTTGAAAATGGCGTTAAATCCTGTGCGGTGCATAAATCAGACGAGTACATCCTGCGGAGTACCGGCGAATGGGATTTACACGGATGCTTCAGTTTAATATTTTCCTGGAAATAATTTCTATCAGTACTTATAGTTCAGTGGATACCTAATTGATTGTTGAAGGGTAGTAAGAGGCACTGGAACGAATTTTCATATAAATTAACTATTTAAAGTCACTACGCTATGTAACCCTCAATGGATATGACTAATCATACTGAAATTGGGAAATTAATTTTAAATTGAAGCCGATAAATGATTTTGACTGTCGCCGTAACACGGATCATCATAAATAATATTAATAATTATTTTTTCTTTCTTTCTCCATGGATCTACAGCCCATTGAGGGTCTGGGCCTACCGAGTCGACTGCGGACTGTCATCTTGCATGACACATTCCGACACGTGGTCAGCGTATCGATCCTCCAACAGTCTTAATCCCGGTTTTCTGGACCATGACAACACAAACATCCAAGCCCATGTCAGGATTCGAACCCGGGACCTCTGGGTTGTGAGGCAGCAACTAGAGGCTAGCCACTACACCACAGGAGGACGGCATAAATAATTATAATAATTTAAAAATGAATAATTTCCCGGATAATAATTGAATAAACACGTTTAGAGTTTTCTTCCGGACAATATAACGAAATGGTAACATTCGTGGACTTTGAGTCCACAAGTTCGGACTGATCTGGATGTCAGACCTTGATGGCCTCTGTTTTCATAATACCATTGAACAACTTATTTTATTTTCAGCAGAATGCTGTTCAAGTATAACTTATTGACCAAAACAGATCTAGTTATGCTCTAGTGTGGAAGATATGTTTTACTTCTAAATTCAAGTATGTCTATGGGATGATTTTTTTTTGGTTTGACATGACAGTTTAGATCATAGTTGCCCTTGTAATCAAAATAAATTGTGCAAAGTCCTGTGAGGATACGAAACAGTTAATTGAAGTTAATTGGAACAACTAAGACAGAAACAGATCGACAGAACTGGGATTCGAGCAAGGGACCACAGCCAATCAATCAGCTCTTCTAACCAACTGAGAAAACCTGTCGACCCTCACACCGTCGTTTTAATTTCACTAAACGTTCAAGATGAGCTTAATATTAAGCATTATTAATCACTTACTAATTAAATTATATCTTTGAGCAACTAACGAATCAGTTCATTCATATGGGCTGAATTAGATCTTGAAATAATTTGAATCGTAAATAAAAGGTGTAGACATATGCAAAAGGGTCAGACAAAACTCGTAGGGGATTATAAAACATGAGTATATGTGGCTCAAGACTATCTGTCCTACATAATTAGCCTAAACATTATTAAGAAATTACAAGAATATTTCATTTACATCGGGATCAAGAGCCAAAAGATATAAAAAGTTATATCAAAATAATACAAAATAAATTATAATTATACATTTAAAATTTTACTTTACTTACAATAATATTAATTGAACATAATATTAAAGCATTAGGTTAGAAGATACAAATTCTGTACAGTACCTTCTGCAGCCAAACTAATTCTGTGTTGTAAATTAAAGTTCTGATTTTCATTATCCGATAGCAGAAAAGTTCCGTAAAATTTTTGGAAGTGAATAAAATAATTTTAAAAATAGACCTCCATGATTTGAAGTTATTAATAGCGACTACACTTTGCATAATTTTAAGTGTGTCTATCAGGACGTTTAAACCAGCGGATCTTTAATTTTAATGCTCCGAATTTTTATGACATTTTTAGAGAAGTCTGTTAGAATTGAGAAACTTGCTAGTGAGTAATATCATAGTCAGTTAAAAAAATTATAGTATATGCAGAATATTTTGTGTAGCCCTTCATACAAGTATTTTTGATACCCTATGTTATACAAAATAAGATGACTTTCAATGTCACGCACTCTTTTCACACAAAGCTATTAGTACAGGGGCAACAGTTTCCGAGAGACAAAGGCAACCGCAGCACTTATACCAACTACATCAACTCAAACAGGGCGGTTCTCCCTCTGAACCTACAACATGTATGTGTATGTGTGCTCATAAGCCTCTGGCAGGGGCTCAAATAATCTTGGCTACAGCAACCGACCTCTCCTCTCGCATATGCACCGTAGCAGGCAGAGAGAGAGAGAGCTGCGAAAGTCATTAAATACTTCTAACGAGAACAAACGAGGTGAGGAAAATGTACTCTTACGTAGCCACGAGAGAACTGGGTTAAATTCTCTAACCCCGTGAGCAAGAGAGGGGATTTGTCTAACGACTGGAAAAGCATGACCCTCGACTATGAAGAGCGAACTTAGAAAACAGTACGAAAACCGTTTTATAATGATTTTTTACTTATTTATTTGTAGTCACAGACAATAGTCCAATTACATAGATACCATGCATGTGCTACAATAAAAGAATTTAGAAGTATAAACATTCGTATACAATAACTACCATTATATTACATTACAACTTTTTCTTACATTAACGAGATGTTTCAAATTGAGGTTCGTTACATATGTAAAAATAAAATTATTAATATAAATATATAGGAAACGGTTAGAAATATTAAAATAAAGAATTAGAAGTAACATATTAGAAAATAAATTAAATGTGCTTATTGAGAAAAGATTTTTTTTTAATATGAACAATAAATAAAAGAGAATTTAAACGTTTCGATATTCCTGAATGTGTTACGATCATATGCATGTACGAGTATATATTTATTAAACTACAATGTACAATAGGACATATGTCCGGTGGCAGTTACAAAAAAAATACGATAAGGACTAAAAACTTTTTTTTGTTAACAGGCTAGATCAGGGTGATCCCGAAACAGACAACTCCCCTTTAATAGCCTAGGAAGGGAATTGAGAAGGGGGAACGTGGAAGGTAGAACAAGGTAGCTGTTTACTGAGACTACCCGGTTGGAAACCCGAGAAACGTTTCTACATAAACCAACAATAATTTAAAAAAACATGTTTCGGCCCTGATCTGGAACCTCTTCAGGCTAAACTAAGGTAAAAAATACAAAAAATTAAAGGAAAATAAAAATTAATCGGAGAAATAATTAGAGAATATTATTTGGTTCTTTAATTATTGTCTTCTTTGACTGTACTTTTACATCTTTTTGTGTAATAATTTTGTGTATAGTTAATCTTAGCCCAACCCGCTGAGAACTGAAACCTGTAATTGTATTAAATTATTGTTGATTTTGTTTTATTAATTTTTGTCTGTTTTTGACCTTATTTAAACTTACAGACGTGAATTCGAGAGTAAACTGTAACTCCCAATTTGTATAGACAATATAACAATGTGGATTGGGTCAGTAAAATAAAAATTAAGGCTGAGAATTGAGAATATTAACTACTGATAGTTGTCATAAAATTACTGAAAGAGTTCATTAACATTTGACAAATGAAATTTGAAATGAAAAATATTAGTAGTTAACTTTTGATTTTTTAATTTTTCATTGTAAATGGATTTTTTAAATCAATTCGTTACATAATATTTTTATGACTTTATTCCCCAAGAAGCATCAAATAAATTTGTAGATTCTCAGTCAATAGCTAATTTTTAATCCGTCTAATTTCCAATGCATGTAGATAAAATCTTGTAGTCCATACTATTCAAAATAATTGTTAACAATGTATTATTTTATTTTGATAATAAAATTGATTGATTTTTACATCTGGAATCATCGACAAGGAAATCAATTTTCTACCGTGGTATACTTGAAGTTTGTTGATGTTGGCGATCAGAGACGATATTCAAAGCCGAAGGGAATAGGAGCAATTTGAGGAAGTCCGGGCGCGCCACTTGTCGTGATTTCATTAGGCAGTTGTTTCTCGCTAATGGTTACGATCTGCTAAGACAACACAGAGAGTGCCGACGATTATTGATTTCCGATGTTGGACCAGTGCGGCGTGTGAGAGGAGAACGACGCCAGATAAACACTGCGTGGCCGTAAAGCGCCTCCTAACATGGCGGCCTTAATTGCGACGTCTCCGCTTAGTAAACCTTCCATTCCACACGGATATCAACAGACGAATTTCTCAATCCAAGTTTCAAGTGTTATCAGCCGAGAACGGGCACGTGAATTCAATTCGGATTTCTCTACCTTATATGTACTGTAAATGATACGGGTTTTTATTTAAATTATTTAACGAAATCACTTTAAGGGTATGATATAATAATTTATTTTTAAAAAAACTTAGGAAGGTGTCCTGCGCGCTATTACAAATAAATAAATTTATTCAAGGGGACGATTTTAGGGTTAATTACTCAATCGGGTAACCACGAGCAGAGATTTCGTTCACTTCACGAACCTGTTATCTTCATTCCAGTCTTGTTGCAGGTTACCAGACGACCAGAACTTCCTTCGGGTTGAATGGCATATTTTCCCTCTGCCGGTGGAAAGTGAGATGAAATTCGTACTCCCGGTAATTGAGGACCACTCAGTTTTTCCTCCATCTTCCCTTAAGCCTTCCTTGCTCTCAAAACCTCCTCATTAAAGAACAACAATTCACACCTAACTTTCAACTCATGTAGCACACTACAGCTTACTCCTTTGAAAATCCGTTCTACTCTCTAGCCTTCTTCTCCCTTCCACTTCCTGATCGTCTCCATCTCTACCTCCTCGCCCTCAACGTCTAGAACCATTCTCCTATTCTGCCTCTTCGCCTTCTAAACGTCTTGCACCATACTGAAGATAAATTAGTATATCCCTTCTCCAAGGGAAAACGTTATCCCACGTGATGTTTGTTCCGCCAATCCTCACGAGTCCTTCATCCGGCGCGGGAAATTTTGCATGACACAGGGAACAGGGAACAGCATGTCTGCCGACCGCCAGTCTGGTGTCGGGAAAAACCCCTTCTTACCTGGCTTTCACCGGTTAGAATTCTCTTGCTGAATTTTTATATACTTTAAAAATCCAAAATTTCAAATAAAACTAGGGACGGATCCTACTGCGCTACAATACCAGAAGTCTATCACATTTTGAGTATATGCTAATGAAATAGTCTGGAATCGCAAATGGTACAAATAATATATATATATATATATCAGAAAATTTTGTGAAATTCAACTATTTTAAACATACAGTTTTGTTCGTCGTATTTCCAAGTTAACCACTTAAAAACACAGCATACCTTAACCTAACCTTACCTACTTGTATTATTATGCTGTCAGTTTACTGGACATAATGCATTAGGGATTTTGGTGCTCCTTATTTCTTGATTCCGATGCCTCACCAGCCTTCGTCTATTCAGATATCCTTCCTTAATTTATAATCTGTCTTCGAAATGTGTACAGATGTCATGTAGTGGTTTCACTGCTTCCATAAATGCCATTACACATCTTACAACAGTTAAGTCCTCACATTATCAATCATTGATCTACTTCTCAGCATAATCTAAGCATCGCCACTTTGTATACTACTTTTCTTAGATCGTTTCGAAATGTTCAAACGAATTGAACGACCCACCGAATTTTGAAGTCATATCATTGATTAGTTTCATGATTGAAAGGAATGTTACGCCAGCATATATTCATAGGCGATTCGGTGAGGTGGTATGGGGAGGCAATAATGAGTGATGGAATGGTAAAGAAGTGGATTAGACAGATTAACGGAGGCGGTGAAAAAGTGCACGATGAGCCGCGATGAGGCCAACCGTCTGTGTTCACAGGAGGCATCTTTCTTTGACGAAAGCATACTAAAATTGAGTAACGCCGGCGACAATGTGGAGAAGTAATGTGAGGTAAATGATTGATAATAAAAATCTAGAATATAGTGTTCTGTTATTTTTAACACTATATTGTAACAGTATGTTTTTAACTAAAACACCAAATATTATTAAATTTGATATATGAAAGGGTTTAAATAAATAACGCAGTTATATTTTGAAGCTTTCTCAATCATTATCTGTATCATTTTTTTTGTGCTATGAGAGTTCGATACATAAATTATTTATTTTTGACAGTGTAACTGTGAAGTTCTCTTGAACAAAATAATTCAAGTTGAGCGGTACGGTGAGTGGGCTGTTTGTTTCTCACCTGATTGAGTTGATACAGTTTTTACGAAGGACGTATACGGTTTATGAGGCATCGCACTTATAGTTCTCTTCGCAATTGGAGCAGCAGAAGCTATGAGGATCTTCCTTTTCGACGCACGTCTGTTTTACAACGTGCGAGCCTCGTAAAATTGTTGGGCTGAATCCTGTTTAGGGCAAAAGATAAAAAAAAAGACAATACGAGTGAAAAACTTTTCGGAATATATTCGCTGGAGTCACAACTACGAAATTATACGGGAATAAATTGTTTGAGTTAAGAAGTAGCTCAGCGTTTAATTTAAGTTCCGATTGTGAATGGCGTACGGGTCTTTATATTTACTCTTGTACTGCATAACAAAAAATCCGATGAATAAGTAATCAGGGTATAGAGTTTCACTTTGTAAGTAAAATCAAACTGCTTGTCTCTAAAACCAAAGTATATTACGTGATAGTTAAACAAATCAATGAACTCCGTTCACGTACCTCGCGTGCAAAAGGATCGCAGAAAGCGGCAATTTTGTGATCGTTTCGTAACACTAGGAAACTTTTACGCATATTCAACAAACCGACGACCCCGGACGTAATTTCAACTGGTGCGAACAATGTTGATTTAATTTTCAATGAATAATTATCCCGAAATTTTATTCAAATACGAATAAAGTAATTGTATATAATTCACAGTTTTATTTCAACGATTTGTTCAAAAATCCCGGAAACTGAATCCCCGCCTGTATTGTACAACATGCTTCCGTATAACTCTTACTGCTTCTTTTATTGACAAATATGTCAATTATTTTTCACATAATTGAGTATTTATTGATAATATTCTGCTTTACATTTTAAAATCGCCCATTATCCTATTTTCAGGATTCACAACTGACAAGATACCACGCACTTCACAAATAATTTACGAAATACGACAGAAAGTTAGCTGTAAATAATTTTATTCCCCATACAGTTTTATGATTGGAACATTTGTGAAGCTTGGTAACACATATTTGTAGATAACGTATTTAGAAAATATTCCTAATAATGGTTTGTATGTAAATTTAAATAAAATACTAGGGGAAGTAAAAGAGTAAAAGGATATTTGAGTAAAGGGGCATTTATTCTAATGAAAGGAATATGAAACATACATTACTTTTCTACATAATCTCCCTGGATAACAATGCACTTTCCCCAACTTTTCATAAGTTTTTTGATTCCCTTGTTAATGCTAATGCAGTTTCGTTGTTTTCCACCATTAGTCTTTCTATTGGGGTAGTTTTGTGGTATCCAGCGGCTACTTTAATCGCATTGTTGTGGATTATATTTAATTTTCTTAGAGTATTTTTTTTAGCAGAGGTGTAATTTATTTTGGCCATTGATCTGTATGTTATGTTGAGTGTTTCCTTATTTTGTCCGCAGATTTTGCATGATAGGTGTTATAATATTTGAAATATTTTTTTTGTTCTCGATTCTTAGATATTCTGGTTTTTGAAGTTCAGGTTTTTATCCCAAATGATGCCCATAATTTTAATGTGCTTGATCTGCTTAATTAACATATTATTTATCATGAATGTAAGTTCATTAGGTTTATAACTTCTGGAGAAGCTTATCACTTTAACATTATTAGGGCTGAAACTCAAACCAATTCTGCTAGACCATTTTGTTGTCTCAGTGATTGAAGCCATGAGTGTTTAGTTTCTCGTTGAACTCTTCACATAGCGTACCAAATATGAAATTATCTGCATTCACTTTTTTTTAAAACGATCTGACGATTCCTCGTTTATTTTCGCTACATAAATAAATTTTGATTCAATATTTAATTATTATATTTATTCAGGGAAAGTAATCGTATTAATTTGCCTCGGAGATTTGATTTTATGCATCTGTGTTGAGTGTCTCTAAATTTCATTACCGTCATGACAAAAATATTCGCCAATTTGTTTGGATATGGAGACCAATTAATTCACGAAGCGTACAAAATGCGCAATACAAAAGAGGGAATACAATTAACGGCATTAATCTATAATTATTTAGCAATATACAAACGTTTAAACTGGAGTGTCTACCTCTGGGAGGCAAGATCGTTCAAAAATCATTATCCAAGCAGTTTCACGTAAATCATGCAAAGAGCAATCTTTTGCTCAATATAATAAAATTTAAATTATAACATTGTTAGTATTTTAATTTTTATCAACGTGTATATAAAGCATTTAATCTTATTTTCGAAACAAAACTTTTATTTCTAATTAATTTTTCCAGAAGCCCAGCTTTATCAGTTACTCTGAACAAAGAGTTCTTCCACTTTCACAAATATTTTAATGTTCGTGGGTAACTTTACATATGTACAATTAATGAGGCTGAAATAAAGGAGAAGAAATTAGTATTGGATGAGGGTAAATGAAAAATTAGTAATATTTGTATTGAAAATTGTAGAGTAACAAATCGAATCAGAGAATGGTCGAGAAAAGGAAGGAAACAAAATAATAAGATTCGGCATAAATTAATAGGATGAATGTTCAGAATAGTGAATGAAATTAATGTATTTCGGAAAATAACGCACAGTGATGTGAGTTCAGGACACTTATGCAGAATCTTTCATAAAAGGTGATGGAGTTTCCGTAGAAAAAGTATAAAGAAGTTTACTGGCAGAAGTAATAACAGAAAAAATTGGCCCCTAAGATCAAATTAATAAATTTACTTAAATTTCAAAGATGGATGTTTATAATTAAATATTAATATTCAAACTATTTCCTTTAGAATAGTTCAAACTTTTAATACGAGATTAAGCTTATTTTATTTCTTAAAATAGATAAAAATATTAAATATAATAAAAGCTAATAACTGTCAATTTATAAAAAACTCAATGTACTTAATGAAGCTACGCGTTTTCGTCCTGAAATTTCTTTCATCAGATATAGTAGCAACACAAATATTCTCTATATTTTTTATACCTGAATAAACATGTTCTTTACTTAAGTAAATTATATTTAAGTTTTGGTGAAAAGAATTTCAAAAGTTTTAAAAATTTTAAAGGTATTATGCAGTATTTAATTATTTTTTGAAACTGATTAAAAACCTTTGGGAAAATAATAATATGCAACATTGTAATATATTAATCATATTAAATTTTTGATTTACTAAAGAAAAATAAATATTAACATTGTCTGTTTGGAACAGTTTAACAACATATGAAATTAGTGAACAAATAAATTTAATTAGTATTAAATATAATTTATTAATAAAAATATCGATAATAATATTAAATATAAATATTAATGTAACAATATTAATATAAATACAAAGTTACATATAAGTTTGTGGACTTCTTCAGGTAAATTTTTAAAAAGGTGAACCGCTTACTTTATGAGAAATTTGGTGTCGCGGGCAACGATTATGGCGAAATGAAAGATTATTTATTGTCAGCTTCGTATATTCATTTCTTCAATTTAAACTATACAAACGTAAATAAATAATATTAACATATTTAAGTAAAATATTTTTGGTAATCGCTGTAAGAGCGTTCAATCTTAGTTATTTTGATCGATTACTGAAGGCCATCATTATTTTAGCATGCACATGCTTCAACTGTTTAGTGCACTGATAAATGAAGCACATGTCCTCAATTGCATACTAAATTACTGAATTGAAAACATTATATTTGTAAATTTCTTCTCGGTTCATTTCCTAACGACACCTTTTTCTCGGTACTGAATGCTTCACCTCCTCCATAGAGAAATATCTGTTCTTGCCTAAAAAAATGTAATGGCCAACAGAGACCGAAGAATCACATACAGCCCTCAGTAGTGTGTAAGTCGCAAATTGCTTTGTTTTTTTAAAAAAATGCTTTTGGGGTAGGATTTAAATGGGTGAAATCTCAAGAGGACGGAGTAATTAAGAGCCCCAATAAGGTTCTAGGAATAAGGCCATGAAGGCGGAGAGGATATAAATTAGATCGTCACATGGCTCTGCTGCACACAGCTGCCTTGGCCCTCACAAAAGAGAGAGGGAGAGAACAAACACACACAATTTATTACTGCAGATGCAAATGCGTAATAGTTTGCCAACTCTGTTTATTGGTGTAACTGAGACGGTAACTTTACTCATTTTGGGTAAATTGATTATAATATGACACGTCACGCAAGCAGGTGCTTATTAGTGTGAGGGAAAAGCTGAATTTCACAAGCCTTCGGTTTAATATGCGTAGAGAATGACACATTTTTAATTATAACGAAGCAAGTCTCCTTTTTTTACAGGAAATGTCAAACCATCTGGCAATTACTGTGGTACACTAACCCGTGTAATTTTTATGACGTTATACTGTCGATCGCTAACTGAAGTAGAATTGTTTCTTACGGAGAATTTTTTTTCCAGGAACTAAAATCAACTTGTAATTAATTGATAAACAGGGATTTGCGATAAGGAGACAATTTTATGGATGACATCAAAGTTATCGTGCCCTGTTGAATAATATTTCAATTTGTTGAATCATTTACATAAGTGTATGTGGCACAAAAATGGGGACGTAGTTGAAACAGAGTAGGCGGTCAGTCGAAAGTGAATTAGTTCTTTTTTGTGGAAGTGAATCCGTAGAGTGGTTTGAGAATTTTCCTGAAGAAATAAGATACTATTTGTGTACACGTCGAAACATCTGCATTTTGTTTGCAATTTTATTTTGTGAAGATCAAAATAGAAAAATCTTGACCGGACCTCCGAATCGAAACTGAGACTGGTCGAAACTTTTGCATTCTGATCGTCCAAAATCTGTTTCATTACCATTTGGATGAGCTTCAATCGAAGAATTTATTCTCTGTTTACTAATTATTGTCTGAAATTATATAATTCATTCTAAGCAAGTATTTGGTTAATTGTTTGCTGGAACTTGAGCCAGAATAGTAGAATGGATTTGAAGGTAGTGAGTCACATTCATAGTAAAAATTACAGTTGAATCATCATCGCAGATATAAATATTAGAACAGACCTGAGACTATCATCTTGATTTATGCACTAATAAATACATAATATTTATAGTAATTATTAATTAGATGTGTTCTAAAATTGTAATATGTTTCTCCAGGTAGATGGCTTTGTGGCCCAAAACCTGTTGTTGATCCACCACCGTCTGTATGATCCTCTGATCATCCGTCAGGGCCAGTCTCGCTAATGTTTCTTTTTGCCGCATACTGGGATATTAATTTTATAAAAATACTGAAAGCTTTAAGCGCTTTAAAAAATATTTGAAACTATTTATCATTGATATCATAAAGTTTATAATTCTTGTATATGTTTTATGGGCAATTTCTATAAATGCTGTTACAATATTTCACAGCACAGAAGTCATTAATATAAAAGGTATAGAAAATTTGATTTAATTTTGACACGTACATGCATATTAATTACGTTTTAAAAATATATGAACCGTCAGAGTTAAAAAAAATACTTAAAAATTCCAATGTATTTGTTATCTTCTTTCTGTATACGTGATTAGATTCCCATGTTTCGTTCAGGTCCTTAGATGAAGCGGACGTTAGTGTGGAAATACTTAAATAGTTGAGGGATTAGTATTTACTGGAATAATAAACTGTGATGTGTGCAACATTCAGGGGATTCTCACGCGCAATTAAAGGAGAATTAACATATTGAGCAGAGTCCAACCAATCATACGAGAAAGCATTATTTGCATGTAAATTACCTTTCCACGCCCATACAGCTCGACTGAGTAAATTTTCAGTTGATGCTCTGCAGGACGTTAAAACTCGTATCATTG
This sequence comes from Eucriotettix oculatus, assembly GCA_034510155.1. Taxonomy (NCBI): domain Eukaryota; kingdom Metazoa; phylum Arthropoda; class Insecta; order Orthoptera; family Tetrigidae; genus Eucriotettix; species Eucriotettix oculatus. The sequence goes on from CM067381.1 coordinate 63,780,800, forward strand.
CAATTACAATTTAGGCAATAGAACGGAGCGAAGCAGCATATCATTGTTCACAGATGAGATCCCTTAATGAGTTGGTTAACTTCAAGCAGCCAAATCATGCGCCGCAACTCATGTATCTGGGAAACCCGTTGTAATTCTAGTTCCATTTATTTTCATAATTTATGTTTCGATACATCCGTAGTGTCTTTCAGGTTATTAATCGTATGTTAGTGTTCTTATAGATAAATGAGTATGACATATTTGCATATTCCATAAAATATATCATTTGCAATTGATCAATATTACACTTCACCTATATTATTTACCAACTTTTTGAAAGTTTTCCGCTTATATTTTCTAATTTTCTATATTTCTACTGTATTATTACACTAAAGAATTTTGTGAGTTCATATAATCTACTAAAATTTCTTCCCTATCTGACGAAATGATGATGATGATAAATCTGTATAAATATTCTTTTCTAAAATATTTTATTATGTTCGTTCCTATGAAAACTGATTCACCCTATATATTATCCTATATATTCTGAAGAAACACAGTGTGATCAAAAACACAACCAGAAAATTCTATGAAAACTGTAAGAAATCTAAATTTAAAACAATACAAAATCTAGGTCAAATTAACAATGCGCAATCAAAATTAATGGCTAATACAACATCCAGATAAAACTCCAGTAAATTCCTATAAAAATGTATATGTATATAAATCCCACAACCTAACGGGACCGCAAAACCAAACCTAAAAAAAAACTTCTAAAAGAGCCCAGCCAGCTCTCATCATATCTTTAGGCACGTCAGGGAAACACAGTTAAAGAAAATGTCATACAAAGTCGTGGGCAACAGCCCGAAACTTAAATTTTTAAATGAGGTACGCCCTCACACGAAAACAGAGACGGGGAGGGGATATATCATAAATTATAATAATTCATTGACTCCGTTAGAATATCTTATATTTAATACTGTAGGATTGAGCGTGATAGAATAATTATTATTTTTAGTTATTTTAAAACATGCTTAATACATCCTTATTGAAAAAAAAACGATGTTAAGAATTTTTTTCAGCACTGTAAAAAAGTTAAGTATTATTCATTCATTATAGAATAATGAAAATAAGCCATTTTTAAGTACTAGGGGGCATATATCACTTAAATTAAGTACGAAGTCATTTTGTATTTATGCTTCCTGGTAAGAGTGAAATGGAATACGTACTAAAAGGAGGTCAGAGCAGCGCATTAAAATTGAATAATGTATCTATATTTACCATCCGGTACCCAGCTTCATTCATCCACCAAATCGCGACGGCAAGACCTCGGCGGAAGTAAATCTGCCGGGCTTTTCTGCATCTGGGATGTGTTCAAACGAAATGTTCAAGTGAGTGAGAACCGGTGCATGAAATTCAATTAGCAAGTCTGTAAGTACGGCGCGTGAACCGTTTAATTTTAATTAGGTCTCACGTGGGCCAATTTTCAGTGAAAGCCGTAAATGCAAAAGTAAGCATCCAGCTCTGAAGGAAAATTTCCCAAGGGACTACAACTGACAACAACTGGAGTATTTATACGGTCGAGGTTGTCTTATAAAGAAGACGGAAATGGAGGTGAATTGCTTGAAGTTTCTTTACGTGGATCTACATTCGGGACGAGCAATACTATTAAAACTTCGTTCAAAGCAGGATGATTCCAAAAAAACTACCTTTTAATATCGATTCTTTATTAGTAACAGTATTGCATAAATATGTAACAGCTAAATCATCAGTTTTGAAAAAACTTTCCTCAAAGGAAGTTAATGAATTAATAAATGAAATGTGACCCAATAAAATATTTCTAATATTACAGGTAGATGAAAATTCAATGAAACTGACGGACTGACAGATGCATTGAAAATTTAATTAGCAGATCCAACTCTACAAAATGAAAGAAGTCCTTGATCAGGTAGCAATAGGAATCATAGAAACAAATTTGAGATGTAAGCTGCTAAGATGCTCATTTAAAAAATATACGTCAATAAATATAAAAACGAATACAAGGAAGAGAAATCAGCCCTTATTCACACTTAAACCCTAGACGTGTTCCTTGAAAGTTCGAGACACAGTTGGCCGTTGTAAAACGGGAATTTTCTTGAATTAATTATATTAAATAAACTTAGGGGTGAAAGAAAGTATAGGTTGTTGTTCGTTATATCAATGACTGAGTTCATTAAAATTTTACAAAAGACCTGTACGGTTTATAAGACATTACACTACACACTATTAGAAGAGCAGAAGCGACTATCTTCATTTTCTACGAACAACTGTTTTACAACGTTTGGACCTCAATATAACAATCATAACATCGAGTAAGTAGAATTGAATTAAAATAAAATTCCAAAACACTCCCAGTTTTATTAGTTTTGGGACTTCTTCAGGTATAGGCAAACGTAATTAAATTCCTACTGAAGTTAGGTATTGAGTAGATAAAAATGACGGCGACAGGAATGAAATTTGAATGGTCAGACTCAAGGAATTATCAACAGTATTGATGATGTAACTATGTAATACATCTAAATTCAAATTTTTTGAGTCATTTTTTATACTTGTGATTACAAATCTCATAGGTCTGTTGTACCGCAAGTTTAAAAAATATAAAACCTTGTTAAAATCCGTCGTGTAATTTCCCAGCAGTTTAGTTGTAAATTTTTATTACAATAGGAATTAATAAAAAAACTAGATTACGTTTTCCATTGGTCGTTGACGCTGTTCAGAAGAATATCAATTATTTTCGAGTAGCACTCATCTTTTAAGTACTTTCGTCAGATGCAGGGGTCTGGTGATTGATGTCTCGATGTTAACACAATATGTTTCGTTGATGATTGATCACCTTCTCGCCTTCCGTTAAATAGAAGCGGGGATGAAATTTGCATGGCCAGACACAAGGAATTGCCAACAATGCTATCTCCATCTTTTGTGTATTCCCCATTTTGCTATAGCATCATCGACGTGATAATTAGTTCCGCAGGTTGTGTGTATTCAGGAACAGAAGCTGAAGAGAAGAGAAAAAGGGGTTTTATTACGATGGGTGTATTTACATGTTCATAACTTACGTGCTACTTATGACACGGAATTATTCATGAGGATAAGATTGATTCTCTTCTCCTTCGTAACCAGTAAAGTGAACCAAACTGCCGACTAATTTATGTAAATTAAATTTACCTGTACCTACTTACTTTAATGTGAAATATAAAATGAAGTGCAATATGAATTTCTGAAGTAAATTATAAGTGATGGAGACTGTGCGGAAATACACCTCCAACTTTAACTATTATTATTTAAATTACAGTTTTAATCAGCCTTACTTTATTCCTGCTTATTAAGAACCAAAAGGCTGTTAAAATGCGAAATTAAAAGATCAAGATGGGAAAAGTCTCGATCGGGCCAAAAATAAATCCCGGAATTTCCGCTTGGTGGATTTACCATATTAGCTGTCTGAGTTACTCCCCGTCAAGTTCGAGCTTTTCCCATCTCCGGTATAGACTTGAACCCAGACTCACATACATTTTTATTAAATCACATTTCTCGTGGCCTAATTTTAGGACTTCAATTCATAACCGATATTAAGTATGCAATGAAGAATTTCAAAAACAGAAGAAATACATCTAAATGAACCTCATAAGACCGTGAAACTGAATTTAAGAGTCAGGTTGGAAAAATCTGACATCGAAGCGAAGATTTATTTGAAATAATTTATTCTGCTCTTGAATTTCAAAATTACTTGATTTAATTTATTGGGATGGTAGCAGCTTATTATTGCTTGTAGAGGTCAGCGTCATCTCCTCACATGAAAAATATCGTTGGTTTGCATATTGTTCCCACTCTTCCTCATTTTCAGCTTTGGAACCATCTCTCGCATAAACTACCTTTAAATACATAATTCTGTTAATAGATCTCCGTGGTCCTATATATGTTACGGACAAAGCCCGAGGTTCAACCAATTAGCGAATTGACTGGACGTTTCACACATGAGCCGACTGATGTTAGCCAATCTCCTATGTACATCAAATAAGCAGTATATATCCTACTTTGGCAGGTCGGAAATCCGTGGTCAAAATTAGGGTTTTCATGAACGTCAGAACAGCATTATTTGATTCGCATAAAATTTATATTAATGTAATAAAACACAATAAATAACTAAAACCCATAATTATGTGTTTCTTCAGTGTTGAATTATATTTCGAAATAGATATGGTATGTCTTTCCCATTATCAGCTAGCCTTGAAGCTGCAAATCTAATTTTGGCCAGGGATTTCCGGCCACTTTGTGACGATATGGCTGGCCAAAGTAGGACATACTCTGGTTATTTAAAGTAGAACGGAAATTGGCCACACACCTCTGGATCAAAGTGCAAATTCGCATAAAATCGCTGATGGAATAACATAGGCCTTGCCTTGTGCGTTGATCCTATTCAGGCGTCTATATAACGGTTCTTGATCGTTTCCTACGCATCGTCTTGACACATGACAATCTAAATCTCCTGAACTGTATATAATACATACTTAAGGATTAAAAAAAATTTCTTTTGGGGTTTATCACCATTTGTTTTTATTCAAAAATATAACTGGGCACAATCCGCGTTTGAGTGTATCAAAAAGTAAACAATAATGTACGAATGCATTATTTTACACTGTTCTCGTTTCAATGGTCGTTGACGACATAAACATTTATTTATATATTTTAAAAAATATAACTTATTTATGTTTATGCTACGAATTTCTCACTCCGCTGGATTATCCCGAGTTAAAAGAATATGTGTACCAAGTTTTGTCTCAATATATACTCGCGTTTAAATTTGTATAAAGAATTACAAACATATATAATTCATTTTCTCTTATTATATACATTTTATTTGTAATCTGTTGTATTAATAATACCTCGTTATATTGCTTCACATAAAAATTAGGCTTAAAATTTCATAACTTATTATATTATGAGTGTTAAAAATGGTTGAACGGTTCATTTTATATGACTGATTTTGTATAGACCATTCCCTTGGTAAACAGTACAGATTTAGATAGTTACAGGAAAAGTTATACCTAAATATTAATATTTTTTCCTGCATTTATTTAAAATCTTTGTCATGACTGGTTAAATACAGAATAATAATAATCATATTCCGTAGATCCTGTAAAGCTTCAAGGATGCGGAATGAGTCAGGGTGTACATTTATTAAATTATTTTATTATATAAAATATAAATATACTTATAACAAAGCTTTTTATTATAAACTAATTAATTAATTACTCTTCTCCGATTCTTCTATAAATTCCTTTATTGAATAGAAGGAGTGGCTAAGCAAAAATGAGCATAATTCAGTCTTAAATTTACCTTGATTATCGGACAACTGTTTAATTCTGTGCTGACTGCAGTCACGTGTTGAAGATGGATATCCCTGAATAATGCACACCTTTCTGTGCAATTGACAATGTTTTACATTTTTCATACAGATTATTTTTGTTCCTTGTATTGAAGGGATGAAAATCAGAATTTTTAAAAAATAAGTACCTATTTGTGATTGAAAAATAACATCAATGAATAAATGTAATGGCACGTCAAAGTGAAAATACCTAACTTTTTGAACAGAGTTCTGCAAGAAGTTCGTGAGGAAACCTGCCTGACATATTGCTCTAATAACACGTTTTTGACTAATAAAAATCTTATCTATGCCTGCTGAGTTGCCCCAAAATATAATACCATATAATAAAACATAATGGAAATATGCAAAGTATACTAATTTTCTTGTTTTTAGATCACTGAAGGTGGACATTGCTCTGACAGCATATGTAGCTCAGCTGAGGTTCTTAAGTAACTGATTAATCTGATCAGTCCAATTTAATTTATTATTTACTAAGAGACCTAAGAATTTAACAGTTGTGTATATAGTTTTACTTCAAAATATTTCTAATATATATTTAAGAAATAGTACGTGAACGGTGAATTTTAGCAACAGAAAATTGTCGACAATCAACAATGACTTATAAATTTTACTTGTGTTCAAACTTACGATTTGTAGCTTTTATAATTTTATACAGCGCCTAAAAGTTATTTTCCTATTTATTTTGCTCTGTTTAAATTATGTCTAAATTAATGTTAATAGCTCTAATTTGGTGAACGAAACTGCACTATTTATATTGCATCAATTTCGCGAATACACTAATTTTTTTCCAAACTTTATAAACGTTTCCGGAGATGAGAGGATAGGTGTTATTAAAATATTAAAATTAAAACCACGTGACGTAAATTACACGTTTAGGCTTGTCTCGTTTTGGAAGAGTTGACGTTGAAATAATGCTGGGGGCAAAACCTAAGTCTGCTTAAACGTCGGCCAGTTTCAGTAAAAATGAAATGAAAGCAGAAAGCGGTAACTGCTCTGCACACTGCCGAGTACAGTGTTAATTTATGTTGAATATCAAATTTTCCGGACAGTAACACGCCACTGGATACTCCGCAGTCAACAGCAAACATTAAGCGTTGATAAATGAGAGAGGTTATTTTCGCGTGGGGTCACTTAGTCCCTTGCCGCAGTATAAATCAAGCTGTGATATCTGAGCTGTCAACTTTGGCGTCAGAATTCATTGAGAATGTTGCACAAACTGTTTCTTATGTTGTCACATTCGTTGCTATAAGCTATATTTTGCGATGGTTGTTTCTCCATTAATAAACTACCATCGGTTTTTTTTTCTCCGCCCTTCCTTGTTCCTCTTTTCACATGATAGTTTAAATTTCTGTTTTCTTTATATACAAAATTCCAGTGTGCATGTGTTCGTAATTCTTCTCCCCTTAAACGGCTTGATAAATTTTGATGAACTTTTGTTTTATTTATGGGGTCACCTGGATGGTTCTTATCTATGGGTTGGACCCGGTAGGTTGCGCTGTTGTAGACTTCCAGATTTTTTTTTCAATTTTCGGACCAAATTTTTACATTTTTTTGGTTTCCTCACATAAAAACCGTATTATCCCAAATTTTCATCCTGACCGTTTGAAAAATCTGTGACATTTCACTTACGCACAAGTTCATTGCGTCGTAGCTTGGATTTGTTTTTACATTTCGGTTTCGGATTTCCGAGTTTTTATATATTCCGTGTATTTTAACTGCGTGCATACTGATTGAATTATTAATCAATTAATTAGACATTAAATATATATTAAGTCCTATTTTGTTTAAATTTGAAAGGTGCATTGTTCATATTATTATTAATACATATGTTCATTCTGCGTTATTCCATCTAACAACTTAATTACAGCATTTTACTTTCAACGTTTATTTGTGAGATTTAGACTGTACAACGCCGGGCACCCCTCTATATTTATTTAATATCCCCGTATACGAATATCCTCAGTTTATAAATAACAATGTAATGTCAAATAACATTTTTTTTACAATTTCACGTCATTCTCTTATATCGATATGTGACTATGAATTCAACAGTCGACCAAATGTTTGTCATGTAGCAAAAAAAGCTTGGGTTTTACCAAATGGCTTGGCCCTCATCACGAGATTCCCAAGATAGTTTTGCTCTTTCTCTCTGTAATACACTATATAATCCGACAATATATCCTTGCCAGTCTATTTTCCCAGCTGGATGACAAATGTTATTACTGTACGTTCTGTTCCATTAGACGTCTCATTAGTTTTACTCTCGATGTCTGCTTCTGTTTGCAGCTATTAATTTGAAAGTTTTCACTTTGTCCGTCTCTGTTAAGAATCATATTACGTCTAGCGGAATAGATGGGAGAATTATGAAGAGAAACAAAGACACGAATCAGAATCTTGGCGGAGCTTTCAGAATATGAAATAACCTTGCAAGTAGGATATGTTTCAACCAAGCATTTAACACATGAATTACCCCATTTCATATTTTTCGCGAAAGATATATTAAAATGAAAATAATAGTATGAAGAATAACTAATCTTGATTGATGAACCAATTACAAGCATTGGATGTGTCGTAATTGAACAATGAAATTTTTAAGGTGGATAAATCAAATAATACAGAAAAATATGTTGATAAGAGAAGAGAATGGTGTTGAATTTGTGATGATTGTGAGTGACGCAACAATGAGTTAGATAATATTTTGACGAAACTAAGGAAATTTGGAGATTATTAAGAGGGTAAGTTACTATTATTGATAGAAGAGATTAAATTTGGCATTAGCGAAAATAAATTTAGTCTATATAAGAAATAATGTCATAAGACAACCAATGATTGTGAAGAATTATAGAAATACTGACAACGTTATTTTTTAAACTCAACCTTTTGAATTAGCTGTTATTGGTAGTAAAGTACAATATATTCTATATAACAAACCAAACATGTTATTTATAAATTAAAATAAATTTTACTTAGTATCAATGCATCGAGCATCCTTTGATAAGTCCAAACATTGTAAATTAAAAATTTATTCACGAAGCTTTTGTAGGTACTATTGTTAACCTCTGGCGGAAGGCTGTTGTATAAAATTATCCCGGTATTGTGAATACTTTTCTGGTGTAGAGCAAGGCGATGATTGTCCAACCTTAGAGCTGAACGATTTCTAGTCGCGTATTCATGAAACTCGCCATTTGTTTGAAACAAATTAGTGTTTCGCTTTACAAACTTTAATATTTCATAAATATATACGCTTGGTAAAGTAAGTACCGATTGACATATCATAAAAAAAACTTAACGATGCTAGTTAATCTGTGAACTGTTTTTTTTCATGCATGACATTTGCCAATATTTGTCCCCACTAATCGTGTTTGTCGGGTCGTGTTTGGCTTACATGTGAAGCTCTCAGAACAACGGACCCTTTTCGAAGCTGACAGCTCAATGGAATATCGCACTCGAAAACACTCTTGCACGGACGCCGCACTGGGAGGAGAGGAGAAAAAAATATGGTCCTCTTTTATCGGAATGCAGATTGTTGGCCAAAGTCTCGCAGTTCGCAGTTGCAATGTGCGGGGAAATGACATCGTCAAGCCACGAGTTATAGCGCGTATCTGCTCCAAAAATCTGCCATTTGCCCGGTTTATTGAAATTTTATTCAGTTCTCTTTCCCTCTTATCCAAACGCACTTTTCTTTATTTGGAAAGTGGAGTTTTTCAGTATTATAGCTACGTTAAGATTGCCCATTTTAAAAGTTGGAACTATTTTATACGCTTCACCTAATATATTACTCGTCGATTTATTCGGCGTTTTACTGAGGCAAGGGGTTGGTTGTTTCAGTCCATTAACGGACGTAATGAAGTTCATTATGTAAATGTTACGACTCACAATGCCATGGTTCTTAAAATCTGAAGTTTTGAACATGATTCATTTGATAAACTTTACTATAAAACAATTTGCAATGTTTTATTCACTAGAGCAGACTAAAGCAACCAACTAAAAATAGGAAGAATAGCTCAGACCAACAAGAAACTACGAATAAAACAATAAATAATAAAAATGATTGATGAAAGGCGTAAATATAAAAACGCGAGAGATGAAAATGGTAAAGAAAAGTACAGACTCTTGAGGAATGAGATAGACAAGAAGCGCAAAGCAGCCAAAGAGGCTTGGCTATAAGAAGAATGCAAAGCGGTTTAAGATTTCATAGTTAAAGATGCAGCTTATTAATAAATCAAAGAAACATTCGGAGAGAGGAAAAATATTAGTAAGAACATGAGGAGAGAGGGAGGAATTTCATTTCTGGAAAATGAAGAAAAAGTAGAAAGATGGAAGGAATATCTAGAAGAGCTGTATCACAGTATAAATCTAGATCAGTTGGTAATAGAAGGAGAAGAGGAGCACGATGAAGAGTCGGGGAAAAAAATTAAGGTCGGAGTTTAATAGGGCGCTGATAGACCTGAGCAATTATAAAGCGACAGGAATTGATAACATTCCAGAGGATTTTATAAGATCATATTGCGGAGAAGCAATATCGTGACTCTTCGGGATAATTTTCGAAATCTACGAAGCAGGAAGAATACCAGAAGATTTTAGTAAAAACATGATTATACTTATACCGAAGAAAACTGGAGCTGATAGATGCGAACAGCACAGGACAATTAGTTTAGTATCTCAGGCATGCGAAATTATTAACGAAAACTGTATATAGGACGATGGAACGTCAAATAGAATGCGATTTAGGAGATCAGTTTGGTTTTAGGAAGAGTATAGGGACAAAAGAAGCGATAATGACTTCGCGTCTAAATTTAAAAGACAGGATAAGAAAAAAACAGCATACGTTCATGGCATTTGTAGATTTAGAAAAAAGGGTTTGATAAAGTGAACTGGAATACACTATTAAGGCAATTAGAATTGAAGATCATGAAAAGAAAGCCGAAATCGAGAAAGGAGTAAGACAAGGTTGCAGTCTGTCGTTCATGATGTTTAACGTATATGTAGAACAGGTGATGAAGAAAGTTAAAACGGAATATACTGCAAGGAAAATAAATAAAAACCGTACGATTTTTTAATGATATTGTAGTATTAGGGGAGTCAGAAGAATACTTGGAAACCATAATAAATGGCATGAACATGGTCCTGGAAAAAGAGTTCAATATGAGGATTAATAGAGGGAAAACCATGGTAATTCAGTGGATTATGGGAAACAGTGGAATAACAAAGGGTGTTACATTGGGAAGGGATATTTTGAAGGAAGTTAAGGAATTCTGCTACTTGAGAAGGGAAATAACTTGGGATGATGGAAGTATAATAGACACAAAGAGTAGGATAGCACAGGTAAAGAAGGCTTTCGCGAAAAAGAGGAATGCATGTACGGGGAATATAAGTGTGGATATTATAAAATCGTTGCTAAAATGTTCGTATGGAGTGTGGCGTTATATGGGTGCGAAACGTGGATGGTTAGAGTTGCAGAAAGGAAAAGAATAGAAACTTTTGAAATGTTGTGCTATAGGAGAATTCTGAAAATCAGATGGGTGGATAGACTCACTAAGAAGGAAGTTCTAAAGAGAATAGGGGAAGAACGAACAATATGAAGGACTTTGACTAAGAGAAGGGATAGATTAATAGGCCAAGAATATAAAATTAGCGTTAAGGATGGTAGATTTATAGTAGGCATAAAGAGTAGTATAGGACAGTCATTTCAGTTTTTAAACAATACATTATTGCGTATGAAGCAACCTGCTATAAAATAAATTAGAGTGATATTTACGATAGTGTGTGTACATTAGAAAATGTTTTCTAATATCGCTATCAATAGACATGGACCTATTTTTAAGAATAAAAACCTTTTATCAAACTCCTGAATATTGTCTGAATCCATGAAAAGATTCAGATAACTGTTCGTCACTTAGCTTGTTGATTCCCTAGACACAACTTTGGAGGAAATGACGTATTCGATACGAGGTCCAGCGACGCTAGTTTCTTATCGAGACCGGAGATTGGACCGCGGTAGTGCGAAGTTGGCAGACAGGCGAGAGATAACAGTCCTACCTACATTCGTCACGGCTCCAAGTCATCAACAACAACTCAACGCAGCTGCTACGCCGACAACTTCGACGGTCACGAAGCACAAGGAAACTATAATACTATACTTCATTAGTCAACATTTAGTCATTGGTTCTAATTTATTAGAATCCTCTACATGAAGTCTATGTCGTTCTGTCCCCGTACCTTCATTTCCCCTATTTTTTTTATGTTTTTTTGCACATTAATTTTACTCTCCACAGATCTCAACTATACCTAAGATTACTCGAAGGGTGCGTTGACTTCTACACATTTCAGAATAAAATTATATCTGTACCCACCATTTTAGTGAATTTTAAAACTCTTTATTTGACCTTAACATTCTTCTTTATTCCCAAAATAACAGATTTTAATTTTCGGATTTTCATAGTGCCCAGTTACGCTTCCATAAAATTAGCTTTTCCAGTTTTTGATTCCTATATCGAAAGTATAATAATAATTTTGAAACTAGTAGGATCCTCTGTATGAATAATAATTTATTATCTGTTTCCACTATTTCGATCAAAATGGGATAAACATCTGGTAGATTGACCTGTACGATACGCGATCGTCTTGCATGACACATTCCAAATTTGGAGTGACACGTGGTCAGCGTATCGATCCTCCAACAGTCTTAATCCCGGTCTTCTCGACCATGGGTATATAAATATCCAAACTTATTCAGTTTTCCAACGCAAATATGTTTCAATGTTCAATTCGTTAATCTTACAAATTAACCTTGAGTTATTATTTTTCGTTTCCGTAAGTTTAAATCCAACCTCTTCTGAAGTCGTACGTTAATAAATCAGAATCACAATCATAATTGTTCCCTTGTATTCGGTTATTTAATAAAATTTTATTTATTTTATTCTCTTTATTACGAATTTAAAATAATATCGTGGCAAACTATATGCTCGATAATTATTTATTTAGACTTTCTCGCTTTTTATGATATTATATATAATATATCCAATACCCTAATACCGTCCACAAATACTAACTCTTAGTCAGAGACGCAAGAGTCATTCAAAAAAGTTATTATTCAATTTTATAAGCCAATTAGTCCAACATTAAAATTATTTGCAGTACCTTTTGACTTTGGATTTTTTCATCTACATCTATTTATTAAATAATCAGTCATACACATAAAATTATACGATAACAATACTTAAATCTAAAATAGTTAGCATATCTAAAACTTGGTGAGGTAGAAAATACTAAAAGTGATAATTTCAACTATTTTGGTGTCACATATATTAAATATGAATCTGAAAAATTTGTCAAATTATTGAAAAATAATTTTTTTTGGAGATTAAACTCGCATGAAACCTGTTAATAAAATGAGCAATTGGTTTACCAATATGAAAGATAAAATTAAAAAAGAAAATGTTGACGATTGTGTATATTGTTTGAAATGAGTTGATTGAAATGTTAAATATATTGGGATGGCTGGGTTGTTAATAAAAAATAGATTATATCACCATATGAATAATTGAAAAGCCCATGTTAAAATTAATACTGCATTTTCTTTACATATGTTAGAAAATAAACATAATAGTGATTGGGATAATTTTCAAATTTTACATAATGAAAGATCTAGGTATAAAAGGAGATTGTTGGAAGGTATTTTCATATATTAAAATCAAAATGACGTATTCAACGAAAGAAATAAAATACTAATGAGGAACTTTATTATACTAATGTTCTAAATACGATTAATAAGAAGAGTAAAATGTTACGTAATTGTAAATAAATAGATCTAAAGCAAAAGCCAAATATGTTAATGAGGGAGTAGTTATTTAAGCTCTTTGATGTTAAGTGTAATTTTAATATAGTAGAGTAGTGTTTTAGGTTATTTGATTTTGGAGTTACGTACCAATGTTAACTTTGCGACGTGTACTCGATGAATACAAAAATTGTTGTGTGAAATTGTATTATGATGTTGTGTGTTAAGTTTTATAATATAACAAAAATGTTCAGGTATGCTAACTATATTAAGTTTGAATATTGTTATTGTATAATTTTATGTGTATTACTGATTGTTTAATAAATAGTTACAGATGAGGATGACGAAAGTCGAAAGCTACTGTAAATAATTTTAATGCTTGAGTTTTTGTCATATTAAAGTTAATTACTGGAACACATTTCTTTGAATATCATTTTAGTAAAGTTATTATTATTATTATTAGTGGTAGTGTCTGATTACAACGTAGGGCATTTCTTAAATTATATTTATTATTTTGTGGCATTTAACTTCCTTAAGACAAACAGTTTTCAAGAATCTTTTGATCTCGATTGTTTAATAATATTTTAAGGCTTCCTTTTATATTGCTTTTCGCAAAACGGAAGAATGCATTCCGTCATTTGAATATCAATTATTATGAATAACGTTCTAGCAGAAATTTTAATTAAAAGGGAAAGGCTTGAGAAATCTTCAGATAGACGTCATATTGCTTTTAGTTTGTAAAAGAATGCAATTAATTTTATGTAAATAAGGCTATCTACTCTCTTCTTCAATGCGTCACAACGCACCAAACAGCACAATAGACGAACGCATATTGATATGATTTACCTAAAATATTTCTTTAATTTTTTGAAACTGATTTCAACGTAAAATGTTAATAATATCTCTCAATTTTTTTATTATATTACCGATATATAAGAATCAGATAAATCTTCTTGTGGAAATTCGCGATGGTAATTATAAACCTTCCATTAAATACGCGATTTCTCAAGCCTACAATTCTTGTCCACGTGGATTTTACAGTATTTACCCGTACAAAAAAACTCGGACTAACGGAAACATTTATTTAAATATTATGGGATCTATAATTTTCAAAGTTTATTTGATAGTTTTTCAATATAAAGATAAAGTTTGATATTTAATATTTGGGAACAGAGGTAATATATTATTTTCGTGAAGGTAATATAAATTAAAAATTCGAGTAATGAATATTTTGAAGCCACTAGTTGAAATATTTTAAATTTCCATTTAGTCCTGTACCAAAGGAGAAGTTCTGCATTCTAATCCAGACCTTAAACCGTCCATTTAAGATATTATGTTAATCAAGAAGTGACATACTGTGTATATGCACTAATATTAACATTGTGTGAGGATAGCTGCTCACATGGGTGTGGATACTGTTGCTGCTGATGATTAATGGGAATAATGGTGATTAATGGGCGTCCGAGATGACGCATGCGTGATAAGTATAGCGTCCTCATATCTGTGTTAATTGCCTTGCTCTACTCTTAACAGAATAGATGAGAGCTATATTCAAGTCGGTCCAAGGATTAAAAGTTTCTGTTTGAAATCATTCCTAGGAAATAGATTCCTAAATTTTATCTCTTTTTATTTAACTTAATTTTAAGGCGTTTTATACAATTATCACACTTTCCTTTCTCTTGACGTATCAGTACTAAGAAAATGAGAGATTAGGATATTTTATCATTTTTTTCGTTTTCCTCAACACGTTTAAAGTTGCAGAGTGTTATGAAAGAATACTAAAAATTTTAAGAACTGAAAGATAAATTTAGAAATAAAATTATGGTGTTTCTATAATTATATATATGATTACAATTTAATATCATCATCAGCGCCTTATAAAATATTTAGTCAAAACTGATAAAGATTTTTAGCTCACGAAATGTATACTAATGAATCCTGTGCCTGACGCTAAGAGATGTTGCTCCTCTGTTTGATCTGCCAACCTTTTGCATACTAAGCACCAATTTTTTGACTGACGAGTTCAGATGTGCCTATGGCTCGAGCACATTTTATAGCGTCTTAAGTTCATGGTTTAGGGGATGGTAAATATATATGACGATGGAATCTGCTTCGCTTAGGGGATGAAAAGGAATAACTTTGACGCAATGAAATTAATTAATATACGCCAGTTTAGTGAAGCACTTACAGAACTGAATAATGATGCTCATGTACTTGAGAGTGATGGTCGTTTGGTGAAGATAACTCAATACTACAGTTGTTGGCACTTTTTTTTATTGATAATAATTTACTTGACCTGTTTTCTAGATTCAATAACAGGTCTGTTTAACAATATTTTTTTTGTTGGTACATTTTTTACATAGATATAAATATGTATGAATACAATAATAAAGTATATGCGTATATTTAAATTTGTTTTAGCATGTAAGATCATCATCTGTGAGATCAGTTTGGTACTCAGAATTGTCAGTTCTTTCTGTTTTCCAGAAGAACTGTTATTAAATTATTCTATTTCTGACGTTTGAGCATTCATTGTATTTATTTATAACCAAGCCTAAGTGTGCACTGCTTTTCAACAATTTAAATGAACATCTGTTCTAAATACAACAGGCTCAAGACTGCAATGCACCACTTTTAATCGTCCAAAGAGCCACGGTTTTTTAGCCACCTCTTTTTTAAGGGATGCCAAAATTATACAAGAAGGCTCGTTAAATTTTCTTAATTATTATTTTGGTTTTCACCTTTCCGCTGCTCCACTATAGCTCATATTTGTTTATTTTTACAGGGGATATTGTAAATTTGGAACTGCTATTTATTAAAAAAAACACAGCTGAATAGGATATTATTTCAGGACTATCGATTATTACTGATTAATTAAAACCTGAAGTCCAGCCATTTATAGGACGTAATTTATTATACTTTCCTTGTCATCATTTATAGAAGCTGTTTTTTTGTCATAGTCATCTGTATTTATATTTATGTTCTTCTCGTACCTATTCCTTCAAATGAAGGATAGTAAATTATTAGTATAAAAAATTATTTCTTGATATTTTATTAACTAGAAAAATGCCGTCAACGTCCGAGTGGGTATTTATATTACCACGGGAAATGCATTAATTAGACAGTAATCTCTTCGTAAACGCGTAATATCTGATTGGAATTACATATGGTTCCGCCCGCGATCAAAATAGCGTGTGAAGCTTAATGTCCATTAAACTACTTAAATGCTTGATTTTTAGCAGATAAATTGGCTTATAAATCTCAATTAATACAACCGTTGCCGACAAATACGCTCATTTTTAACTACAACACCTTCCTTGCTCGTCCTAAGGGTTTCTGATCCCCACAATATTTTTTTCTCATGAGATTTAGAATGTGTGTACAAAATTTGGATGCAAATTCGTTCGCGCAGAAATATTTATTTTTATTTTTCCCTAAAAATGAAACAA
Organism: Eucriotettix oculatus; assembly: GCA_034510155.1. Lineage (NCBI taxonomy): Eukaryota > Metazoa > Arthropoda > Insecta > Orthoptera > Tetrigidae > Eucriotettix > Eucriotettix oculatus. The sequence continues at coordinate 63,797,427 of CM067381.1, forward strand.
CAGGTACAGAATTTTGATCTAGTTGGATTAATTAAATATATAAAAATATATAAAAAGCTTCAGGGAAAGCCTTATAACTCGCAGTTGATTTTGAACAGGTTTCGCTTTCTCAGGCCAATTCGATACAAATTTCCAGACAGACAGAAACTTCAATTATATTTATTGGTATAAATATTAAATCGATTAACGTCTGATATTAAAATCAAAAATAAAACAATTTCCGACCGTTTTTCCAGACAGTTTTTTATTCAAACGACGTTTCAGCGCATATTCGCTCCTTCTTCAGGTTTATAATCTGTGAAATACATATTTCAATTTGAATATACAACTAACAGCTCACCAAATTATTGTTAAATTCAATTATTAAAAAACATAAAATTGTTATAAACGCCAATTTCTTTATACCAAAATTCGTCCTAGCATTTTGGACTCTGATTTTGGTATACTCTGGCGTAGAAATCAATATCTGGAGCTGCAATGTTCCATCCCACGTGTTTGTTTACATTTTTAAGACCTAGTGAATCATCCAGGGGATTCACATATTTACCTCCAAAAAGCAATGTATCAATTTGTAACAGTCAAATTGTAGCGTCCAATCAATTGTTTTCTTTGGTTTCCGAGGTTTGAACACAATCAAGCACAGAGACAGATACACGGTTAAAAGCAACAACACCGCAATATATGCCACCACAATTCATGACCAAACATGGGATTGAATCGTGTTTAATCTGTCAACTGTGTCATGCTATCTAAACCTCATTGATGATAAACAGTTACGTGTTATTGGTATGGGAAATATTGGAAAAACTAAAAGTACAGCAACTATTATGCTTACTGGTGAATATATGTGTTTTGTAAAAGTTGGCCACACTTTCAGTCATTTAAGAATTAATATTTATAATATATAATTTCACTTTCCATTTTACTGCTCATTATTCCAAATAATAACAGTTGAACTCAGTTTAATTTTAGCAATCTCAGTTAAGAAATATTTTTCATGTGTAATATAATTTTTGCAAATGACACAAGCGACATTTTATTGGGAAATATACATATGAAAGTACATCCTCTATTTTATTCTTCGTTCACTGATAAATTAAACTACATTACGTTACGCAAAATAATTTTACATACTTTGAAAACATTCCGTGTTGTGCAAAAATAAGAACTCCATTGTGGATACACATGTATTGAATTGGATTTACAACGAGACAATGTATACATGTAGTGAAACGAACTGACAGATGATTCAGACAAGAAAAACCTTACAATTCCTAAAAGAGGTACGGAGAAATCAACAAGCAAACATTTTCATGTATTCTTTTTATTTTTTTACCTTGGTATGGAGAAATGGAGGAATAATTGTCAGTTTACTTTCAATAGAAGTATAAAACCAATGCGACGTAGCTTCAAGTGGTATTGTAAAAATATATTTGAAAGAACTCGTTTTGATTTTACAAAATAAGGAACGTTTCCTCTAGCTTAATATTCAACGTTATTCAGTAATTGAAAATATAAATTTAAAAATATTTTAAGGTATCGACGGCATGCAAAATATAAATTTTTGGAGTAGGGAAAATCATTTTGGAATACAGATATGAAAGGGTCTACTGTTTGATGTCAATCCTGGTTTAAGAACTGTTCGGATAGAGTACGTAATTCCCCGAACAATTCAACACCATGACAGGGATTTGGTAATGAATTTGATATTGGAGCGATAGCCAGTATATATAGCACTATCTATCAGGTCTAGTGACACATTTTTAGAAAACGTTGCATTTTCTAACTATGGAAATATTTCTTGGTTACTTTAACACTAATTATTATTTATTTGTCGATAACGATAATATATAAGTAAGTGGTAAAATAGACTATGTAAGTTGAAAACAGTATTCGGTTATGTATTTATTGCTTATTAAAATTTACAAGTCGAAAGCTAAAATGTTAAAATTTAAACAGATTGAACTGGTAAAACAAAACTAAATATAGAATTTGACGGTACAAAATGAAAAGGGAAGGTTAAAAACACCTGGGTAGTCTCAGGGACGATGCGTTTAGCAGACTTCAAAGGGCATTGGTAGCAGCCAATTCCATAAGCTGCCACTTCAGTGTCTTCAATGGTTCCAAAGGTTCCGATCAGATCGAACAACGTCGTTGGTATAGCCCACCATCCCTTATTTGTTGTTTTCTACTGTTGAATACATTATTAAATTTCAAACATAATTATTTAATTACCGTGTTCTTAACTAAAAGTAAAATCAGAATCCCTTTAAATCGTTACTGTGTAATTGCGTTTCTGTAATACATAAGCCAAATACTCGTGGCACATCATAAACTGGATTTTGATTCCATAAGTGAAGTAGGACGACAATCACTAACGTCGTCATGTATTAATGATATACAATTATAAACTAATACAATACTAGGCTAAAATATGAGTAGATAAGTGGCTGTTTGGGATTGGTAAAAATGTTGAATTAGTCCCGACATGAGTTGAAATTATCTCCGTACTGCTCGGCAAAATTTTAGTTCCTACTTTCATATCAGCAATTGAACGGCGCAACCCTGTATGATAGTCAACAACAATGTCTCTCAAATTTATTGGTTGATTGTTTACCGTACATTTAGGAATTTGTGTAATCTGATCAGAATTACTCCTGAAACAAGTTCGATTAAATTTGAGTAATACTGGGGTTTATGGTCGGATTAGCACAGTACGCATTTTCCACGTCAATTCCTAAGCGAGAATCATATTAAACAAGCCAAATTCCAGTCGGTCCAGTGTTGCGGTGTAATTGGCGTCACAAATAATGCTGAAATTCAAGATGGAGTTGCAGTATTACACAGAAATTCTCGAATTATATATAAAATAATGTAGTTTACATTTAATAGTCACTAATTAGGATTTGAAGATGTTGGCGTTACATCAAATTCACGTTATTCTTTTACAGAGTGTCCAATTAGGTGTAATTAAACGTTCGAACGTTTGACCTAACCACCAATGTAAAATTACAATATAAAAATTTCATTAGGAAGAGTGTTAAAAAAATTATAACAGGTTATTAACAATTATAACTGTAGATGAAAATAAAAAACTTTTATAAAAGAATTGAAACAAAAATAAATATGCTGACATTATGTATAACAATTAAATTAAATAAATAAAAATGCCAGGAAACAAATTTAATTATCACTTAGTAATTACAAATACAACGTTTCATCCATCTTTATGGACGTATTCAGGTAACTAGACAAAAATTATAAAATTATTATTAAATTTGAATACATAAAATTTTTGTTAAAATATGAACTATAATTTTTAAAAAATGAAATATATAACAGACTTGCATTTCGAAATGGATAAAAATAATACCTTTGTGAATAATATGGTGTCGTCGAGTATCAGCAGCGACGGTAAGGGAGTGTTTTACGCAGTTAAATTTTGAAAATGAATCATTTGTATCATTTTTTGACAGTTTTTTTATCAATTTTGTTTCATAGAGTTCGTCTAGTGACACATAAAATGTTGCTTGCTCTTTGGTTTTAGACTAAGCGTTCTTCAAAGAATATTATAAACACCTTTGTATCGACAAGTTAATTAAAATAAAATTGTTCACCACAAGTTAAATGAATTATCTTTTCAACAACCATCAATTTAAGATATTTACAAGTACCATGCTAAAATAATTTCTAATATAAAATTTTAAAACCTACTAGTTGAATATCTTAGAACATTATTTAATCCACTGAATATAAAAATGAGACATAATAGAAATATGTGTTATAACTAAAATTTTGATTAACGTCTCATCTTTTTCAACTAATATTGAGTTCACGTGACAAATTCACAAATTTAGTACGAAACGTGGTTTAACTTGTTCTGACTAATTGTCCAGTGTTTTATTAAAGTATAATAAAGAAACCACGGCCAATTTTCTAAATCAGGTCCTTTCCTTTTCATTTTCATTCGTACACTTCATGAATAATACCTTACATTTCCATAGGTTTGACAGAATGACGTCTCTGTATATACCTCAATTGTTACAAAGGCAACGTAATTAAACGAGAATTAATTAGTATTTAATCTGAAAAATGAAAATTTAAATGTTATTCACAAAATAAGATGGATGTTGAAATTTAAGGTATTAGCCAAGGACAGTAATTGAGGATTAAGGGTAGATAATAGGATAGATTCGGAACCTGATGTTCTTTTACTAAACCCTCTAAACCTGACAGGTATCAAAGATTATAGAATGGTTTTGAAGATTAAGTTTAATAAATTAGAAACAAAGTACTGAGCTGAAGAGAAACCGGGAACCTAGTGACGTTACCATAAAGGAATTCCGAACCAAGACTGACTTCTTTAGAGATTTGAAAAGCTTATGTTCTATCAATGCTGTAAAATGGGATAATAGCTAATCAAATTGTAAGATTTAGTCACGTGTGGCTTTACTAGTTAAATCCGATTTTATTGAAGAGTATCTTTATAACTGAACGCGACCTTAATTCTGCAAATGACATCTTATGCCTTTGTTGATTATTATGGCGTTATTTCCAGACAGCCATATCCTGCTTGCTGACGTTTGTATACATAAAATTAATATTGATCATAATATGATAAAATGTTTAAGTTAAGCCTTTTAATAATGCAGTACATTTACGAATATTTCGTGAGATGAGTGATATGTAAATAAAAGTATTAATGTAAATGCAGTTAATTTCAGATAAATCAGTAAAATTAAACTGCCGATTCTGTTTTCTCATCTGAGAAATCATTGTTTACTTCGTCAGCTCGTCTCGGGGCAATTTTGTCACTTCACGGTGAGTTAGCTCGGCAAATGTCTGAATTTCTGTTTTTATCTCACTCTTTCCAATTCGTATTGTGGCCCAGTCGGCGGCAATCACGGTTTCTGGTTGGAAATTCCTTTGCTACGCACGTCTGTCTTATGGCGTGCGGGCGTCGTAAAAACTTCCGCTGTTAAGTTTTGCGACTTGCGAGGGCCCTACAAAAGTAGGACATTGAAATTCTGTAGCACGCCTAACAAGTTTAAGGGCCCTAATAAAGAAATTCGGAAATCGGCAGACAGAGGAAATATCGTGCGTAGCGAATGAAGTTTCCCCTTAAATTTCAATTTTAACAGGCTCCTCTTCTCGTTAGAGATTCGCTTTAGGGTTCTCATAACTTGGCTGAATGATCCGTGTTAAGCTTTATACCCCGGTAAAACGCTCTTTGTTTTGGTACCGGATTAGTTCAGACCTTTATCCGACATCAAAGAGACGTTTGTATTAGGTGTGTCGTCGATTTTTGTTTATTGTTTGCTGTGTTCATTCTATGGATTTAAATATTAGGGACAAATAGTTTTAGACATTTGTAGCTTAATGAAAATTGTTATAGATGTCGTAATTCACAATAATCCATAAAATTAATTAAGAATTCGTGCTGGTTAATTTCAATGTTTAGTTTTAATCTCTATAGATTTTTCCTAAACTTCATGAGTAGGTTGACTAGTTAGTGGCCATTCTGGTACAACAAAAGAAGTTATTAAAGTAATATAAAATATAATTACTGACCTTAAAATAATCAGTGTTTTTCATTCTTTCTCGTTCTCGCGAAACTAATTTAAGAATATGTTCGTGCCTTCTTTATTATACTTTAATAAAACACTGGACAATTAGTCAGAACAAGTTAAACCACGTTTCGTACTAAATTTGTGAATTTGTCACGTGAGCTCAATATTAGTTGGTCAATTAGAGTTCGTGAGGAAAATATTTTGTACTATTAATTAAATTTTAAAAAAATTGTCCGTTGGTAAAATTTTAATATTTTTGTAACAGTAGCACTTCTGATTCGACTGATTCGCGAAGTCTATGTTTCCAGAAACTGTTCTAACTCTGGACTGTTTTCAAAATGTTGACGCGTGTATTTGATTATCAATTATTTGCCCAATTAATCAAACAATAGTAACAATAATGGTTTTTACGACAGTAATTAATGAGTTCCGCCATCAATTTCTCTTAATGTATTTTTCCTGTTGCATTATTTTCACAGACTATTTGTCTACTTCAGCATGAATGAGTTTATTAACTTCTTATATTGTTCCTCATATTAAGTTAATTATTAAACAGATTTGTTTCAGTACTGCAGTTAACTACAATTCATTCAAAGAAATCAAAATATTGAAAATTTACAGTGACAAAGAATATTCTAACTGAATTTTTTAATTCGCACAAACATCTAGGGTCATTAGTGAATTTCTAATTAGGTTGCTTATTTACTTTTCAGCTAATTTCTCTTAGTGAGGGAACCTGCGTACACGCACACAAACAAGCAGGCCTTTTCCAGGAATCGGACCCGGGACTCTTGCTGTAGCAACTGGACCACAGAAGCATCTTGCTTGAGTGAGTATCGTGGAGTAATAAAACAGTCCAACGGAGTACAGGGGTATGTAACAACACTTTTCAATAGAAATAAAAGTGTTGTATAAAAAACACCGCCATTACTAAGAAGCCGACAAACGCATTGACCAGTGTGAAGATATTTCAGTCACACAGATATCAGCACGAGTTATACGATCTCTGATAAGTATAACTGTACATAAAAATTAATTATTTTAATGCGCGGCTGCTACATTGAGTTTTAACTATTTAATTTTCAATCAGCTAAGTCAAAGTAAAATGTATTGTGTGACGTTAAACAGGTAATTATTCAAACCTACATATTTAAAAACTATTTCGTGTTATTTTATATCAACAGTGGATTCAGAATCTCTGTGCTTGATCTTGCTTTGACACGTTCCTGACGAATGTTTGCTGATGAGGAGTTTTGTATCCCGTCAGTCAATCTTCTCACAGCTGTGTCAGTAACAACCACCGTTCGCTCTCGTCAGAAACTGCAAAACCTTTCATATTACGTCGTTATGACAGAACATTAACGATCCAGTCCAATAGGAGTTTTCACACTGACATGTTTCTAGATTATTGAATTCATTCGACTGTTTAATGTCAATTAGCTGACTAATTACATCTCTCCCATTCCTCGAGGAAATAAAGCAGCATTAATAAATGTTTTCTCATTTTCTCTCGACCAAATAAAACATAGTTATGATAAAAATAGTTTTAATTAAATATTGACATATGTATTGTCATGTATTATATGGATTATAATAATTACTTTGTGTCTAATTTTAGAAGACACTATAAAAAACTTTCATGCCATTTGTAGATTTAGAAAAAGACTTTGATAATGTGAACTGGAACACACTATTAAGGATTTTGAAGAGCTTAATAATAAAATATCGAGAAAGGATGCTTATACATAACCTCTACAGAAAGAGAATTGAAGATCAAGTAAAGAACGCAGAAATTAAATTTAAAAAGACAGGATAAAATAAACAGGCCCACGTTCATGGCATTTGTAGATTTCGAAAAAGCTTTTGAAAATGTGAACTGGAACACACTATTAATTTTTTTAAGAGCACAGGGAAAAAATATCCAGAAAGAAGGTTTATACATAACCTCTACAAAAGGTAGCCAGCTGTAATTAGAATTAAAGATCAAAAAAAGAAAACAGAAACCAAGAAATGCGTAAGACAAGGATGCAGTCTGTCACACATGCTGTTTAACTTATATATGGAACAGGCGATGAAGAAAGTTAAAACAGAATATGAAAAGTAATCATATTACAAGGAGAAGAAATAAAAACCATACGCTTTGTCGATAATATTTTAGAATTAGGGGAGTCAGAAGAAGACTTGGAAACTATAATAAATGGCATGAACGTAGTCCTGGAGAAAGAGTTCAATATGAGGATTCATAGAGGGAAAACCAAAGTAATGGAGTGTAGTACGGGAAACAGTGGAATAACGAAGGATGTTAGTTTGGGAAGGGATATTTTGACGGAAGTTAAAGAATTCTGCTACTTGGGAAGTGTAATAACTAGGGATGGTAGAAGTATAGTAGACATTAAAAAATATACAGATATTATGCGACTGTAATAAATTACACAATAGGTTTGGACGGAAGGAAATCCCATACTATTTTACATTAAATACAGATAAATATTCCGTTCACTCCTTTAAGCACGTCCAGAGTCAGCTGATTTTTCTGGTTTTCACATCCCGGAATTTCTTTCGCATAGTGCTCTTTTCCTATATTCAAAATTTGCAGTTTAAACAAAGTTAAATGTTCCAACCCTGAAAAAAAGCGTTTAGTGTTTAGTTGCCTTGAAATCTTAGTCGTTGACAAACGTGGACAAGTAAGAACGGGAAAAAAATCCCTAGATAACGGACGGACTAATGATTTCTAAGTAATTTGCATCGTGTTCTACTTGTGAGCTTACACTGTTTCCAGTCTGATTGTATTTAAAATTTTCCCGTTCAGTTCTACCATTTCGGACATAGTAGATTGTTAAATTAAACACATCATTTCTGTTAAAACCATAAAAATATACGTGTTCCGAGGGTAATTTTTTATCTTTTAATAATTTTTTATATCTGTTTTATTATTATATCTGATGGTCTGACGAAATTATAATGAAGCATAAATTGAGGTGTTATGAAAATAATGGAGGAAGGCAAACGTGCTGCAGGATTTTAGAGACTATTTACGAAGCGTTTGTTGGTAATAATTGTTTGACCGCATTGAGCCCCTTATTTAGTTATGGTTTTCCTTCAGGGGAGACAGGCATCAATAATCCTTCTCGTTAGAGCGAAATGAGCTCCTCATCCCACTTAAGCGATGTTCGCTATTGGCTGCTTAGGTGTGCAGAGACCCATAAAGAGCAGAGCTTATTGCACCATCGACACACAAACTCTACCAGAGCTGTGTCAACATGGAAGAGACATATTGCCACACCCATCACCTCGGGCAAGTCAGTCACAAAGTAACAATACTATCTATCCACAAAGTACCTAAGACAAAGGGATACCGATGGATGTCATACAATTCCAGGGAATCACAAAAAAGAAGGCTGCAGTGGATTAAAAGAAATGCATTGTGGGGAAAATGAACCTTTCCTTTACAGGTAGCTAATTAAACTGTTCTAGTAATCATTGATCGACAGTAATCCAACCGTATCCTAGTGAACGAGAACGCGCATAAAGAAAATAAATTTTTGGCTCTCTTTTCAGCTCTTACGATAAAATTTGGACACCCGCTGAGACATCTCGTGTTGTTAAGAATTTTAGATTTTATTCTGCAAGTTACATGTTTTCCTGGTATCCACTTAGTCTTTTATTAGCATGGACATGTTTTTGGCCTATCATCAGAAGGACAGAAAGTGCACGTTAAGCGGTGCGTTAACAAGTGAAACTACTCTTTCGTATTTTTGCACCTGAATTAAGGTGAGCTGAAGATATACTCATCATTCAAACCAATCAGAAAACCAATGTTTATTTTCTACTTAGCTGGGAACCCCGGGAATATCTTTGTCATGGTAAAAACGTAATGTAATTGGAATAGACTGTCTCTTTCTTGGGTCTTAGCCTCTTGATGTCATTAGTTTCAAATTAACCTGTACCATAAATCTTTAAGATTTCTCTTGGTTCATAAAAGAAGTATAGTACCGTATTGTAACACAACTACGTGCGCAATTTGGCAGTACGGAATCAAAAGTAAGTGGCGTGAGGGAAGTTAAGGTTACAGACAGGGTAATAAAAGACCGACGCGATGGCGTGACTGACGTTTTTCCCAAGTATCGTGAAATTTGGCAGCATGGCATGGTGAGCAAGGATGGTGTTTTTCCCCAAAAACGTGGTTGGAGAGGGGCAAGTGGCATCTCCCAGGAAGGACAGATTTTTTATTTGACTGGATGGAGCCCTTTCACCGTCGGAATATGAAATAAGGAAGCGGGGGAAATGATTAAATACCCAAGAAAAATGGATTTTGGGACCTTGAGGAGCTGGACATTGAGACAGTAATTAGGGGAAGGTGATTAAGATTGATCATTTTAAGCAGATTATGATTGGAGGTTAAGATAGACCTTTAAGGGTAGTTGAAGGTAGAGTTTTAAGACGGAGCAATAAAAAATTGGATTGTCCTGACCGAGGACAATTAAATAACGGAGGGAAGGCGTGATCCAGTCCGGAGTTTCAAAGTAATATTCATCACTCAATGCGGCAGTCCAGATGGGTCCAGTGAAAAATTCCAGGCAAGCTGAGACGACATGGTAATTACCTCTGTTCGTAAACTTTTGCCGATTTCCTCGTACTGCCAATTCCGTGTAGGATTCTTGTTACCGATTCTGATTTATGGGAAGACACGTTTAGATCTCATGTATTTAGTTGTAAGAAATTTAATTTGTATAAATTTGGTAAATATATATAGTGTTTATTATAAAAAGCCGGCTATGCAAATTAATATTAATCTAATTAGCGTCCATTGTAATAAATAAGTGTAAAATTTAATATTATTCATATTTATAATAATTTATTCAATGTAAAATAATATTATCCCTCCACAGTAAAGAATCTAAACAATCCTGGTGCATTCAGAGATAAATATTCCCGCTACTTTAAATGAGTTAAAAATTTTCAGGTCCCCTGGAACAGAATAATAAAATTATTTGAAAATATGTTTGGATCCGCCCAATATCGATCCAGGTACCTCTCAAACGCACTTGATATCCACTTCACAACGGAGACGCTGGTAATTATTTGTCATAAAAAATGCTTTATATTAACTATAATTCGTTCTACAATTGTCCAAGGAATTGTTCACCAACCAATATGTTTCCTCAGGTTTCCAAGAATATATGCACGATTGCGTTATTCAATTTTTCCACGCGATTAATAATTTTATATACAATTACCAACAAATATACAAACAAACTTTTTATACAGTGCAGATGATTGAGTCTCCATAGGAGCAAGGCCGCTTACGTAGAATTTTATTTTTTGTATTTAATTATTTACTGGATATTTATTATTTAAATATTTTAAAATAGCAGTTGGAACATTTAATAGTGTTTTCGCTATCTGAGGTAAAATCGTTTTGTCTTGAATGAATCTCTCTGTTAGTATTCTTAGAGTTAATACTGTGCAGAAAGGTTAGAAACATTTTTGCATAAATTGGTCAGAAATATTTTGGTTATGAAACCATAATTTAAACACCATTCTAAAATAACGTTTGTAACTAAAAGTAGTTATTTACAATTATCCAAGCCAATTAAAAGTTATTTTCATTGCTTTTCAACATTTTACAGGGATCCTATCAATTAAACGGAAAAGTAATATTATTATATTTTGTAATATTCCTGGTGGTTTATAATTTTAGTTGATGTTAGTGGTATATAATATTTTAAGCATGAGTTTGATATAAATTTTATAATATGTGACAGTTTAAGTTTTTTTTTGTTTTAGGTTTGTGAGCCATTATGTAACTAAAAGAAAATATTTTCAAAAATAAATTATCTGACATTAAGTATAATAATTGAAATGATGAACAAAACGTCGTAATTGTAATTATATTAATTAAATAGTAATTAAATGTTTTGCTGACAAGTTTTGATATATTTCAATTATTAGAGAATATTTTCCACCCCAATAGGCGTAACAATTATAAAATCAGTTACAGGCTCATCGATTAGTAACAAAAGGGAAAAAAACAAACGATAAAATAAATGGTTGGGAATATAACCGGTTACATAAGAGCTTTACATTTAATTACGCAGGTCTCACAGTTATTTATCTGTAGTCTCCACTGGGACTGTAAGTGTAGTTAGGGATGGATAGCTCGATTCAGGTCAGGTTTCTCGTCTCTGGAAGTCTCTTAGTGATAAAAGCTCGCCTTTAATTCTTAAACGGGATGGTACCTGATATTAAGGAGAGAAGTAGTCGTAAAACTGCAGAATAAGTGCTGTAATATTAGCTGGCGTATTGTTAATTGAGCATTCCAGGGCCTAGAACTACCAAGAAGGGGGAGAGAAAGAACTAGAGGGAACGAGCTATTCGATACGGAATAAAGAGACAAGTTCACAGATCAGCCAGGAGATTAAAGTCTCATCAAGAAAAACGAAAATAGAAATCTTGAGGGTAGTTGAAAATAAGAATCTGCGCTCGTTTATCGTGAGAGCGTCCTTGGCTTAATAGCGCTGCGGAAGATCTCTAATGACTTTTCATAGATACATTCAAACGAATGCAATTCCGTTTCATGTTCCTTTATAATTAATCTCACCATGTAACTAAACTACATATTTTACAAAAAAAATTAAATAAAAAAATTATATGAAGATAAATTAATTCTGGCTAACAAAAGAACATTTCAGCTTTTCCTAAATGTTTAGTTTTAAAGGGCAGGATAGGAAGGCAAGGAAGGCTTTAGTAAAAAAAGAGGAATTTACTTACTAAGTGTAAATATTAGGAACTCATTGCTAAATATGTTAATATGGAATATGGCGTTATGTGGGTGCGAAACGTGGACGGTAGGAGTTGCAGAAAGGAAAAGAATAGAATAATTTAAAATGTGGTGCTCTAGGAGAATGATGAACATCATATGGGGGATAGAATTACTAACGAGGAAATTATAAACAGTATAGGGGAAGAGAGAAAAATATGGAGGACGTTGACCAAGAGGAGGGATAGATTTATAGACCACGTATTAAGACAAGGGCTCCTTGTAAAAATAAGAGGGAAGTGTGTGGGGTAAGAACAGAAGAGTAGGAGGCCAAGTTTGGAATACTCTCAGTAAATTAGGGACGATGTGGATTTTGGTAGTTATGTAAAAATGGAAAAAATAGGATAACATGGAGAGCTTTGCATCGTACCAGACTGAGTACTGTTTACCATCAGCGAGTAACAGATACATGTATCGTGTGTTATTGTTATAAATTATAATATAACGTTAAAGTAATTATTTATTTTCCGACCCATTTACCGTGTTATTATACATCAGTATTAAACATTATCAATACAAATACATTTAATACGTATGAAAAATTTACTGAATCTTCAGATACATATTTATTATAAATGCTACATTTGACAGGCATAAAATTATTAATAAAGGTAACAGCAGGACTGATAAAAAATGTAAAATATGATAAAGCTTAGGTTTTATATTATCATAAGTATTACAATTATTCAAAATGAAAACCGCCCACCTCAACTCTTCATTGTGATTTCTAATCGTATGGTTCATATACTCAGTATTAAAGTTTGTATTTTTTTTGATCAGCCCTGTTATTGCTTCATCAAAGTCTCCTTTGTTTAGAGCGATGGACAGTGAAGAAAGCTTAAATATTTTCCAAGCTAGCAACCCTAGAGATATTAAGTTCGAAAACGGGGCTGGTATTTTCGCTGTGAAGATCAGAGAGAACACAGCGCGCATCTCTTTTGCAGAATAATTACCGACCAGTAATCAACGCGAGTCTGGTTACCAATATGGCCCTGTAATTACCAGAGAACCAGCAGCATTGGCCTTCGTGCGACCCTTCCGACATGTGAAACTCGACACGATGACAACCCGTGCTACAAACGACGCCACAATCCACTTTGTCACTGCGTAATTTACGCTCCTGAAATATACAAACACTTTAGTTGCGTGTTATGTTCCCTCCGCTAAAATATACATCTGAATTTCGTCAACAACTCTTAAAATTTATAACAGAATATAGTAAAATAACAAGGTTTGTTCTGCATCATACACAAAACCTGGTTAATATCACAGTTAGATTACGGAACCAAATAAATAATTAAAATGAATTTTAATTTTAGTGCTGTATGCCTATATTTTATCTTTTCTTAATAACAATACGACGCTGGCGTATGTTTTACAAAGAAACAACTTTAACCTTTAACTCCTATATATTTTATTCCAATTAGAGATGTCTTGTGTTATATGATCCTATTAAAACAATAAAGGTAAGGAAAATGATAGAGGATAAAAACATAAAATACTACTTTTTTACTGTTTCAAATCTATTGTTATCTGACTTTACTGTCTCCTCACTACTTGGTCCTATTTTGATTCATGTCTTACATATGCTTTAAATCTTATAATTCCTGGCTGATTTTATACTGTAACGTGGCAATATATAATACACAATATTTTTATAATTTTTTTATTTACTTGATAGTCTATAATTGGCCGTAAGCCCGCTGGCATATGCATAATCAAATATCATAATATTCCTATCTAAAAATAACCATTGTCCTTGAAAATGTCTATACCCCTGAAAGAAAGAAAAATGAAACACTACAAGAAATATATTAAACTAACACTTCACTTTTGATATAACATTTAAATTCGATTATATAGTTATATTATTTGGGATAGTCACTTCACACGTTTTTTTGAGAGTTAACCAAAATTTATTTTCCTGAAGATATTTCCCCCAAGCACTTCCAGTCGTTGAAAACCCTATTTACAAATGAAAATTTCCCAACATTTGTTTTTTATTTTCTACATTTTACTTTTAATTGATGATCCCATCTACCTATTAAACTGCACTTATGCATTTTAAAGTTAATTTTAATTCACGATTTTTGCCTCGTGTATGCTTTGAATAGAAAATGCAACCTTGCTTTCTCCCTTCTTTGTGACATTAATTCCCAACCTAGTTGTTCTACTTTTTCGTTCCTATGACCCGGTCCTACTCGCAAAAAAATAGTAGCCATTTTCTCTAATAATTCGATTTAACTTTTTTTCTATATCGATCCCCAAACAAGCCACCCCGTATTCCAAAATGGTCTAACTACGGTTAAATATGCCACCTCATTTTCAAGTTCCTCATTATGAAATGTAAGGAATTTCACGCTTTTCGGGTCGTGAAATTCACCTGTTCCACCCACTCAAGTATATTGTTGGAATATTTCCCCAGATCGAATAAGAAGTTCTCGGGATTTCACCCGAGAACGTCTTATTCTGTCTTTCCACCGGGAAAGCCTACATTCTCTAATTTCCCCAGATATTTGCAGTTCGTTATCCTTGGAATTTTTTTTCCAACTATTCTATTTTATGTCTCATTTACCAGCGTGTCTATTGTAAACGAGATTGTGATTTCTTTCTGTTCATTAATTTTCCTCAGCCCAACTATTGACTTTATTAAGATCATCTTGCAATACTAACGTGTACCTCTTTGCACCTTATTCATTCTGTTTCACAGAATTGTTACCTTGAAGAGGGTACAAAGAGACACCGAAACGTCGGCGTATGCAATGCAAAGCCTGTCTGTTAAACGTCGTCTCATTATTTCATATTTTTTATTGGCTAACCACTGAGACATATCTATCAAATTCAAACAATCCATATTTCTTTGCTCGGAGTAAAGAGGAAATGATGTTCCTGCTATTATTTTAAATTTAAGTGTGAATAATTTAGGTTTATTTATTTAGAATTTCCAGTTATGTCTTATCGCTTGATTCAGTTTATGTTCCAAATAAACGTATATTTGGTTGCATTAGCTTTCAAGGCCCAAGTGCCATTAGCCTCGAAGAGACGTAATGAGAACCTCCCTGTTCTGGCTAGTAATAAACAACCCCAGCAAGAAGCATTATTTGCGTCGTTTTCGCAGTTGGCAGGCTGGCCACATTTGCGGAGAACTGACGCGGTTCGCAGAGCTTCTCGAGACAAGAGCCTCTTCCGCCTGGCGAACAGCATGGAGAAGTTTCACCGTCAATAGCTATCAAGTCCTCTTCGCCAACAGCACGCAGCACAAATACAAATAAAAACATTCCTTCCCGCGGAAATGTTTAATTAGTTAAGTCGCAAAGTATCCAGAATATTTGATGACTGAACTTTCCCCCAAAGTTTTGATTAGCTAATTGTATCTTAGGCTGCTCTTGAGTGGCAAACGGAAACTGTGACGATACTTTATGAATGCGTTGATAGTCTCATAATTTAAGGAGAGATAACAGAATACAATGCCTTAATTGGTGTAAGGTCCATTTTACGACTTAATGTCCAATTTATGCTATAGAATCGATTTTTCGGCTAGGATCTTATTTCAGATCCAAAGTAGTTTTTTTGAGGAAGAGTCAATATTTCGACCTAGGGTACAGTTGTAGGTATAGAACCGATTTTACGATGGAGTGACTTTAAAAAAAAGGGTCGACTTAACAATCTATAGCCCATTTATCGACCTGGGGTACATCTTTCAATATAGGGAAAATTTCTCGATCTAGGGTACATTTATCGAACAAAGGTACATTATCAACCCAGTGCCCATTCTTCGACCCATTTACACATTCCTCTTTTTTGATTTTGCGTAAAGACAGTTGTGTCTAACGTCTCTGGTGATATTTATCGCGGCAATTAATATTGTGAAGTTAATGCAAAGCACGTTAGTTATATATACATATTTGAGTATGGCTGTAACGAAGATAATGCCTTTACATCACTTTCCATTACATGCGAATTGCCTCGACGTCCCGACAATCCTTTGGGAATCCTCAATGCTTTCACAGGATGCGTTCTCCGCCATTTTATCAAAAGAGAAGCACCGAAATCTGTCGAAGTGATTCCGTGTAAATTCTTTTTACCCAAGGCTGTTCGTCTCGTAACAGAACTTTTTAAAGGGGCGATGCTGAAGTCTAGGTTTAATTTACTTTCTTTTACTAAAAATGCTGCGTAAACTATTCTAAATATACTCGATAAATCTACTGCCTTTAATAATCACTCAAAGGAACTTGAATACTTAATTATGCTTATAGATAAAATTATCACAGTCAAATAATGATAATATAACCTGAACATTGCGAAAAATAGGTGGGAAAAGATTTTAATTTAAATTCGCACCATACTTTCTTGGTTTCGTAAGTAATTTGTCATATCTTTAAATAATGAATCTAAACGACAAAACGTTAATTTGACGTTTAGCTAATATCATCGTAGAGTTCTTTTGGCGGAAGGAGTATTGAGAGATCATGAAAAAGGAAAAGGTCACTGTTTTCGATGGAACTGAGATGAACTATGTAGTTAATGATTATTTAACTTTAATTTTACAGAAAATTAGTGGGAAAAGATTATAAATTCAATTTGCACCTTAAAATAGGCCTGATGCCACTTCATTTAATTCGTTACATAATAACTGTTATATCATTTGTATGTTTATATTTCAGACAAGTAACTTATTGGGTATATTTCCCAGCCCTTTGTAAAGTCATCAAAGAAATGATTATGATCTCTATTGCAATTTTTTGATACAAAGCTGTGTTTATCAAGAAATAAAAAGCATAGCGTCTAGTTTTTTTAGGAAAATGAAGTGACATCACGACTTCGATATCATAAATTATATTTGTAGATAAATAAGCAATACAGCCAATTTGTCGGTAAACAATTTTATATTTATTTAATAGGTCTACGTTTCGTCCATATTTGAGGAATTAATTAGGTAAATTTTAAGTTGTTAACATAGGTATAAGCGTAAGAAATTATGCATCGTGGTCTTTGTAGTTATGGCTGAACTGCAGAACTCAGTCCACGACGCAAAATTACCCACTTTGACATAAATTTTATCCCTATAATAATGGACGAAACGTCGGACCAAATAAATATAAAATTGTTTGTTGACAAATTGCCTGTATGGTTTATTTATTTACACTGTATTGTTTCTTTGCAGACTGACCAGTTTTTTGAAATGCTGTTTATATCTGTAGCATACTTGACATGTTTTGACAGTATTTTCTTTTTTAATTGTGATACGCCCGCGGCCTATTATATGCTAAATCATAGAAATTATGGTAAATTACTTTAGGTTTAGTAGCAATGAAAACATTTAATAAAAGCTTGAAGACGGACAAAGGGAACATTGGGAAATCTTCTAACTAAATAAAAATAACAGCTGCACTGTAAACAGTGAAAAAATATAGAGACAACAGAAACAAAAATTCCTGTGACGTAATGTGTTGAGTAGGAAGGAGAGACACTTTGTGGACTGTGAAAAGCAAGTCGCAATATGATAAACCAGGAAATTTAGGAATAGACAAAAAAAATTGTTGAAAAATTCCAAATTCAAAGACATCGGAGTACGCAACAAGTACGCAGCAGCCAACAGAAAATTTGTTCAATATACAAGGATAGAAAAGTATGAATGACGCCATCCTCTGCTACGTGGTATTTACCTTGACGCACTAATTGAGATATTAATTATTTTGCTCAACTGACAGATTAATATCATTGCCTGTAATTTGTTGCATTGAATACAAGGGTTTGATATACATGGATATCATAAACATAAAATAGAATATAAATTATAGTAATAGTAAGATTATTCAAGTAATTATCTTAAACAAATTACATAACTCTGCTAATACAAATACAATCATAAATAATTAGAGTATAAAATTAGTAAAAAAGTTTGAACATGCAACTACTCGACCAACGCGTCATGGAGATCCGGAAACGTGGGTCGTAACCGGAAAACCGGAGTTGTTTCACAAACAAAATGTATAAAGGTGGAAAGGATGAGGAGACAAAGAAAGTAAGAATTCTCTCCTTCAGTCTCTCCACGAAAATAATATAATAATAAAACCAGTGTAACACCTGATGCAGGTTTTCTAGGGTTTTCCCTGCATCTCTTTAGGTGAAACACCGGGTAGGATCCTTAAACCATAGCCCGGGGGCCCTAGTTAACCCTTGGCTACCTTGCTCTACCTTCCGCATCCCCCCTTTTCAATTCCCTTCCTATGCTATTAAAGGGGAGTTGCCTGTTTCAGGATCACCCTCATGTAGCCTGTTAACCAAAAAAAAAGATGATGATCTTACATGCTAAAACAAATTTAAATATACGCATATACTTTATTATTGTATTCATACATATTTATATCTATGTAAAAAAATGTACCAACAAAAGAAAAATATTGTTAAACAGACCTGTTATTGAATCTAGAAAACAGGTCAAGTAAATTATTATCAATAATAAAAATAAAGCTTATATTTAAGAAATTCTATAAATTATAAAGCTAAAATATCATAGGATCCAATAATTAAAATTAAATATAAGAGTTGCTATTGATAATATAATTTTTCACAATAAATAATGTACGATGAAATTGTCGCTTTTTATTTTGAAATGTAAATAATATAAAATATTTCCAAATCATACACAGATATTTTAACAAACTTCATAGAATCTCTGTGGCAATGGACGAGTGATTCTCCCTGGCACGGATTGCAGGCATTTAATGTTTTCTGTAATACACAGCATAGTCTGACAGCTGGGATGTGAAAAAAAATTTCCTGCTATGATACTTTTCTTGTGTAGATAGTCGAAGCCACAATTGTCCGTTGCCATGTCAGTGGAACTCCTGGGTTTATTTTGTGAAGCAGAGAAACATGAAAAATCAGTATTTTGACTTGTAAATCAATATTTTGGATAAATCCCATTCTTTTCTTGGGTTTGTGATAGAATGACAAAATTTGATCTGGTAAGTCGTGACATTTTCAAGCAGGAGTGAGAAAGCGTTTTTTCCCCATGGATGTCTGGTGATTCCCAGGGCGCGTGTCCATAATGCACAAGAAGCAGAAAATACGTATAGGCCGTCACATAAAGCAGCAGTAAAGGGCTATGCGCTCCTAAAACCCGCGCTTTATGGCCCTGTCTATCGCATTGAATATTGCAACCGGCAGGTCGCATATGGGCTAGTGGTTCGTACAAGTAGTGAGCGCGATGATCAATCTACCAAACTATATTTTATTGAGCCTGTAAAACAGAGGTCTGGTGGAGAATTTACAATAATGTTGGGTGGGTTCTTTGTGAACGGTGACTGTTGTGCTATAGAGCTTATCTTTTTGTGACTTGATATTTACAGAGGTAAAAATACGACCTACGATAGAATGCAAATTCCACTTAATAGTAAAATAGTTTGTTTATGTAAATGAATGTGTGTTCAAATAGTAAGTAGTAGTACGCCAACAACAAATAATGTCATAATATAAAGGCCAAACGTGTCTTCGGTAAATCGCTGGAACCCCAAAAGGCCTCTATTTCCTACAATATTAATAGGTTTGGTGTAGGAATAAGTTTGTGTGTGTAGTAGTTCAAATGTAAATATATTAGAATTTATTACTTACTTTGCCTCTAAATTAAACGTTTGCGGCAGTGATAACCCGCTACAGTCATCTACTATTTCCAGCCACTACCTATAAAGAGAAGCTACTACCTAAAACAGCTATTCTCTATAAAACGGAATGGGCTAAGACAAGTACTTAGAGCTCGGCCTACTTAATGCCAGTTTTCTAGGATTTCAATTTAGTCGAATGCCGAGGACCCAAGTTAACATTTGACAACCTCGATCTCCCTTAAATTTCATGCCCACGCTATTAAAGAGGAGCTTCAAATGTAATTTCTCCCTCTGAAAAATGACACTGGTATTATAAAAAGTATTTTAGTAGATAGAGAAACCGCCCGGTAAGCGAGAAGTTACGGGTTTGATTCCCTATTTGGGATGAGATTTTTCCAAAAGTATAATTGTTTAAGTATACTGTTTCCTATATTCATTTCAAACTTGATATTGATACAAGAAAAGAAAATTTTAGATTTAAATTAATATCTGTATGTTCTACAAGAATTAATTAGTACAAAATTATCAACTAAATGATTCAATGACAACTTTAATATTTTATCTGTTGTTTAAAACTTTAATTTTCATATTTTTTGCTTTGAATTTTAAATATTGTTATTCTTAATTTTTTTGTCAGATCGTTGTCGATTATTGGTTTCATTACAGTTTTGTTTCTCTTCTTCTTTGTTATATAAATTTAAATTGGTTTTCAATTTTTATGAGATAGCAAAACCTAAAGAGTCTTGCTGTTAAAAATAAACCTGAGATTTATATGACAATACGTTTATAAATTTAATAATTAGTTTAAATTGAATTTTAAAGATAATACATTTATTGAAATAGGAATATGTACTAAGTGTTATATTAAAATAGGTTTTTCGTGTTGTAGAATATTTTTTAGAAACTGTTTTAAGTGCCGAAAATATTTCCTCTATAGAAGAAAGTGAAACGTGATTTTAATCTAGTTTTTAATGAGATTTACTGCTATAGACTAAATTTAGAAATATGGATAGCAAATTTTTATTTGTTAACTGCAAACTACACATATAATTGGTAGACAAATATGTTTATCTGAGATAGTATCCAATATAGTGGAGTTTACCTCGTCGAATTTGCATCGATAATTAAAAAAATGAGGCAAGTTACGCTTAAAAGAGAAAACTTTCCAACTTAAGCATGAGTTGAAATTTGATTATTTTTGGAAGGTAACGGAAGCTTTCGCCTTACTTTGTAGTTGGCAATCATGGAAGAGTGTTGATAGTGGCAGTTCCACGAGCTCATGGCTGCTGCATCCGCTTTGCGAGAATTTCACGCTTAAGCGACCGTATTGAAGGCTTTTCGGCTTACAATGGCTCTATTCTTCCTGCAGTGATATATGAAACCATCGGCAATTGCCAACAGAATAGTTCATTAGTTTTCTGCTTTTATGAGACTATATATCATGTGAAATGCGGTCTCTCGTCTTCCGGATTGTAAACGTGCCCGAAAAGCATTTTACTAAACGGGGATTTCGGACGTTTTAATGTGGTTATTTTACGCTTCTGGATAAAGCGAAACTCACTGTGAATATAAACATTTCCTACTTCCTGAATGGCGGTTTTTTTCTAAATGTTCTGAGTTCATCACTGGGGCGAAACAGCATTATTAATTTATCTGCTTTATCTGTGTTTACCGCCAGGGGAATAATGGATTTTTATTTGTACCAGCAAATACGAGTTGCCTTTTCAGAGCAATGAGTTTTCAACAGCATTATTAAATGTTCTTTACCCTAAATCAGGACAGAGTCATAAACTATACTACACATGGCAGCCTAGTACGTTCGTTGCGAGTAACATGATTACGATTGTTCGTCTAAGTGGTGTTTCCTTTTCAATTGCGATGTTACATAATTTAATTAGAATAATTGTGTATAGGTCTTTATAGTACATGTAAGAAAATGGTACAATGACAATTTCGAATTAATGTATTCAATTATGCCAGATAATTTAAGGACACAGTAGTGTTACTAACCTGAACAAACAAAACCTAGATGTTTGCCAACTAATTATATTCCATTATACTTTTATTTTCTCACAAAGAAAAGTTATTCTGTAGGTACTTTGTTAGACGTTGGAAGGTCCTTAGTGACATTAAAATAAAACGAAATGACGAAGCTACAAATCGCTGTTTTGTTCGCTTTACACTACGGAATGGGACGGTGGAAATTGACAATAATTTATGACGTTGTTATATATAAGGTGGATGCTCATGTGCTATAGATCATAAATTAATTTGCGAATAATTATATTTTTTTTATAATTTTGACTGATTATAACTTTTTTGTCTCCACTTTGATCCTTGTATCC
Organism: Eucriotettix oculatus; assembly: GCA_034510155.1. NCBI lineage: Eukaryota > Metazoa > Arthropoda > Insecta > Orthoptera > Tetrigidae > Eucriotettix > Eucriotettix oculatus. Next base: position 63,819,769 of record CM067381.1, read on the forward strand.
CGCCTATACCAGTTGGTTTGGCGCGAATCTTTTTCCATTACTTTCCTGCAGTTCATCGTTTTCTCTTTATTCTTCTTTCTTTAAATTTTCACGATTTCTGAAACCATTTTCTCACCTTGACTCAGCGGCCCAGGAAAGGAAAAAACCCTTGCTGCTGGTTACACAGAGATGTTCCAGTAACTACTTTTGTTAGGTCACTCTACCCTCTAGCGAAGGTTAGTCGCCCAGTATAGGCACCCTGTTTTTAATAGGGTTGTGGGGGATTTTAACATGTCAAATGCACGTCTCTTATTATTTTCAAAGATTTTCAGTTCAATCCGTAGTTTTCGCAAGGTTTTTCGTTGCTCAGTATTTCTTCTAGTGGTGTTGTTCTCGTCTCCTTGAAAATCGCCGCCCATATGTCACATTGTACGGAATCATGTTCAGCTATTTCCTCTTCTCAACCACGTGTCCTAGCCTCAGCTTTTCCGATATCTTTAAGCTTTTTCTTATATGGTCCATGTCCACTCCGAAATCTAGCCGTTTGGCAGCATGTGTTTCTTTATCAAATGCCTGTCAACTTGATATAAAAAATTTCTACTATCAAAAGTTACCCAGTGTTACATGTTAGGTAGGTGGAATTACAAATGTTGCATATTATGGATCCGGTTGTTTTATGCAAAGTAATCTACAGCAAAAAGTTATCAGAATATTATGTCAGGTTCCACACAACATTCCTTCATGCAAGGGGCTCTTTAAGAAAATGGGAATACTTACTCTTACTTGACTGTATATTTAATCACATAGGTTATTTGTGATTAATAAGGGTCACCTGTTCACAAGAAACTCAGATCTGTATAGCTTTGACACCATAAATAAAAAATAAAAGAAACTATAAACAAAAGGGCGTTAATTATATTCACGGAGTTGTGTGTATCTTAGTATAGACCTTACCATAGATATAGAACATTGTTGAGACTCAATACTACACAATACTGTATTATATAAAATATAAATAAAGTATACTAGTA